>OX244037.2:54647396-57047396 GCA_945859785.2 Tridacna gigas
TGTTTGTATTGGAGTTTCAAGATGTTCGCTCTAGAGGCCAAACTTTCAATCAAATACTCACGAAAAGTAGTCAGAATGTTTATCTTGAAGATTTCTTTATCTGTTTGAATCTGGGTCACATGGGGTAAAAAACTAGGTCACTGGATCAAATCTTTGAAAAACCTTCCCTACGCTTCTTTTCAGATGAGTGTGAAAATGAGTCATTTCTGGTAAAAAAACTGGGTCAGCAGGTCTAATAGAAAAACCTTTTGTACATTCTAGAGGCTTCATTTTTAGTCCAATACTCATGAAATTTGGTCAGAAAGTTTGTCTAATGATATTCAGGACGAATTTGAAAATGGGTTATGTCAGGTCAAAAAGTAGGTCACAGGGCTGGGCTTAATCTTAAAAAACTTTAGAGATATTGTTGTGATATGCAGTCTGGTTCGTTATAGTTTTAATAATGAACCGAAATCAAAAACTGAAATAGGAAATAGACGCGGTTTGTTTTTATATAAGGGAGTTTAAAATAGATTTGTCATACTATATTGATTTGATTTCAAATGACCTCTCCAACTGTTGTATTTTTTTTTTAAAACAAATACATCTAAACTGGGAAAAGAATTAAATAGGAGAAAGACCACCACGGGAAAAGGTCACGCGACCTGATAAGGTATCAGGGTTGATTGTATGGTGTTTAACGCCGTTTTCAACATTATTTCAGTTATATCACGGCGGCCAGTACACCTATCCATCCTTTCCTGGATTTTCATTTGCCAGTACTCCGCACAATATTCTTTCCAAGCCACTGGCTGCTTTCCCACATAGCCATTGTCAAAGCAATGGTCAGCGGTGAGAGAGGAATGAATCCTGTTGCGATGACTATCATCAATCCTCGGAAAGAAATTGATCAAGCCGGGGATCGAACCTGCGACCTCCTGTTCTCAAGTCCTGTACGCTACCGACTGAGCTAGGGGGCTTGGCAAGGTATCAGGAGAACTCGTACCCTGGAGAACTCGTACCCACAAATAGATATAAAGATAGTTGATCAGTATGTTTTCAAGCTTCACTTTTCAAAAGTGACTAGACTCTAGCACTTTTTTTAGTTTTATACAATTTTTTATGGATTTATAATGATGTAGATTTGATGCAAAAAAACCCTATTTTTTTGTACATGTGTAGTAGTAACACACAGAGTTGCGTCTAGGATGCTGGACTGCGAAAATGAATTTCTGGGCGCAAAAAAGTCGTGACGCCCACCGTACCGCACACTTCAAATGAGTACACAGTAAACTTAACAAAAGCAAAATATTTCGACCGCTGCAAGTCTGGGCTAATTTCGCAGGTAGACTGATTGATTGATTGATTGCATGGTGTTTAACGCCGTTTTCAACATTATTTCAGTTACATCGCGGCGGCCAGTGCACCTATCCATGCTTTCCTGGAGTTTCTTTTTACCAGTGCTCTGCACAATATTCTTTCCAAGCCACTGGCTGCAATCCCACATAACCATCGTCGAAGAAATGGTTAGTTCGCAGGTAGACATGGGTCGATATTTTTTGCAATCTCAGAGCATGGCTCAAATATGTATTTTCTTACACACATCTGTACTCGTTTTAAGCCGGTCCTTAACCGATTTCGGCTTTATTTTATCAAACTATAATAATTCTTATATCTTCATGCCAAATGTTACCCCTGGCGGCTACATGGTTGCATAGATGACGACCGACAGAAAATGCAATTCATTTTCTGGATGCCATCAGAAATCACTGTTGTGACGTTTCCGGTTTTAAATGAAAATTGTCCGATATGTTTATTTATCCCTTACACCATATATATTGGTAATTTATCTGTATTTACACAGCTGACTATATCTATGTTTACACAGCTGGCTAAATTATGAACCATTCTACAGTCCAATTTTTACAGCGTTTTTTTTCTCTCTGGGTGTAAGGATGTATCTTTAAATTTTTAACCTCTTTATTTCACATGTCTGCAGCTGACAACTTTTCAAATGACAACTGTTCAAAATATCAAGAAGAAAACTCGGGATTATGTTGTAAAGAATTCAATGGGCAGCGAAAAGGTTAAGAAGGGGGATGGGAAGGGGGGTAATCGTAGAATGTAATATATGTAATATCTATGCATTTACCTCCCTTGTTCTTAACCAGATTACGACAATCTGTGAAGCTTCGTTGATATCATACTCGCATTTGTTTCAATGTGACCGCCACTTGGCCTTCAAATGAGGCTGGAAAGGTTATATTTGTCCTTAAAATAGTGGGAAACATTGTAGGAAAGAGAGAAAATGCTGGTTACAAGTATTTTCACCTCTTCCCACAATGTTTTCAAAGTCTTATTCATCATGGTCGTTCAATATCGGGACTATTCGGTAATAGGTTAAAGAAATTTGGAAAAGAAGTTGAATTTATTCCAGTCGTTACCAAATGACACAATTTTAGACTGGTCCAAATTAAAAATATTCGCAGACGACAAATCAAAATCAGCTGAGATGATGCTATTGTCGATGAAAGTGAAGAAAATACTGTGGAAAAAGGAGAAAATGCTGGTTACCTTTCACCTTGTCCCACAACGTTTTTAACAGGCTTTTTCCTCGTTAAAATTCTGGATTATGTTGAAAAGAACTTAAATGGCAGCGAAAAGGTTAACCATTTACCACAAAACAAAAAATGTAGACTTGTCCAAATTGAAAGAATTCCCAGGTTACAAAATGAAGGTGGCTCAAATGGCGGCATTTGTCCTTAATAGGGTTAAAACATTGTGGGAAAAGGAGAAAATGCTGGTTGCCAGCATTTTCTCCTTTTCTCACAATGTTTTCAAAAAGGCTTTTTTACCAGGGTCGTTAAAACCTGGGATTGTTTGGTAAATGGTTAAAGCTGGGGGGGGGGGGGGAGGGGAAGTAATCAAAGCATGTAAAATAATGTTTTCTCTAAGTATTTACCTCCCTTGGTCGTAAACCCGGTGGCGAGACTACAACAATATGAGAAGTTTTGTTGACATCACACGAATTTCATTTAACCCTTTCAGCGCCATAGGCGAAAACAGGGACTTTTGCGGACGGCATAGATCAAGATCAGACTGCACAGAACGTGCAGTCTGATCTTTGATCTATGCCCTCCGCTTGTTTGGTCAAGCCTATAGGATATAAATCTTCCGGAGACTCAGTGGATTGTATTTGCAGCCATCAAAAGAAGCCAAGTTTGCTTATTTTGCGCCGAAAGAGTTAAATAGAGGATAGATGTCCTGGTTTAATCCATAATCGCAAAACGCAAAAAGCCTTGTTTTTACGACCCTGAGCAGGAAGATTTTTGAAAACATTTTGGGAAAGGAGAAAATGCTGGTAACCAGCATTTTTTCCCTTTCCCAAAATGGTTTCCATCTTTTCATAGACAAATCCTATAAGCTAAGCTACTCTTTTTATTTGACGTCTGCGAGCACTTTCAGTTTGAACAAGACTGACATGCTGTTGAATGGTAGAGTTAAATCAAAGCGTTGAAATCACTGGTATGGCATTTGTCAAGGAAGCCATTGTGTTGAATTAATAATTTGAAAAATACACAACAAAAATAGTTTTAAAATATTTGCTTGAAGTAAACCTACTATAAAGTCATGTACAATCCAATAGAGTAGGTGCAATCTTGTGGGACGAACAAGCCATGGCGAACAAGCCCAGGGACGAATAAACCCAGGAACGAACTGGTTTTGGTTGATTGATTGATTGATTGATTGTATGGTGTTTAACGCCGTTTTCAACATTATTTCAGTTATATCGCGGCGGCCAGTGCACCTATCCATGCTTTCCTGGAGTTTCTTTTACCAGTACTGCGCACAATATTCTTTCCAAGCCACTGGCTGTTTTCCCCACATAACCATCGTCGAAACAATGGTCAGCGGTGAGAGAGGAATAGATCCTGTCGCAATGACTATCATCAATCCTCGGAAAGAAACCAGCGACCTCCTGTTCTAAAGTCCTGTACGCTACCGACTGAGCTACGGGGGGCTTGGCGAACTGGTTTTCGGACGAACAAGCACGAAATCGATTGGTCAGGAGACAAAGATCGCGCGTATCATTACGCCAACAAAGAAGTGTTTTCACGATCGATGGCCTTATTCAATTCATTTCAATTTACAGCCATCAAAAGAGGCCAAGTTTGTTTATTTGGCGCTGAAAGAGCTAAATTCAAAGCATTTGATGACGGCAACTTATATGTATCTAAATTAGTGGGATTTTTTTTTTTTCAGAAAGAGTAGAAAGCATTGTGGGAAAGAAAAAAAAGGCTGTTTTAACAGCATTTTCTCCTTTCCCCATAATGTTTTCAAACCACCGCCTTTAACACTAGGGTCGTTAAAACTCGGGATTGTGTGGTAAAGAGACAACCTACTAAATAAGTGAAATGAAACTTTCCAGCCCATAGTAAAAACCTAAATTTTGCTTATTCAAATGTAATTTTTCAGGGAAAAATATCCCCTATATCTGACAATGAAGATTCAAGATCAGACTGCACAGAACATCATACTGCAAGTTCTGTGCAGTCTGACCTTGATCTACACTGACCGCAAAAGGTCCTCGAGTCGCGCTTAGCAGCCTAAAGGTCAAAGCATTTTTGTGTTTTGAACCTTTGAACTCTATTCAAAGCCAAAACAAATGGTTCATTGCAGTTCATCAGACAGACAAACAGATTATTAGATTGATTCAGGTCAATTCTGTCTACATCTATTACATGATCTCAAAGTATAATGCGAACGCGATAACTGAGCTATTCGTTTAACAATGACGGCTCATTAAAAGCATAAACACAGGCAAAAGTTACAAATATAGTTGTTATTTTACATTGACAGCATTATATCCGCTTACCATGGTTCAGTGGTCATTTCGTAGGATTGTTGATGAAGCGAGTCATTTTCAACGTTTGATCCTGGTGGATGGCAAGTTTATCGCGATCGGTTTATACAAACAGATGAAAACGAAAAACAAGGTCAGGTGTATCCCAGATCTAAACTTTGTTCTTCTTTGTAATGCAGATTAAACTTCCTTTTTTTTTCTCCTAAATTCGTACCAATCTATTAAAAGGTTTTCTAGTACTAAATGCCAAGATTTCCCATTTGATTAGCTAACTATCGTTTGTCCTGTCTCAGTCAGCCAATCAGCTGGACAGCCTTGAAATTCAGTGTGAGACATTAAAGGCACTTTTAACCAGATGTTGACTGGCATGTTTTGTTGTTTTTTTTTTCCAGAAAACGTTATCAAAGACTGCTAACTTTCTTTCGCGTGCAAAATTGGATTCAGAATTAAATCATAGATAGAAACACGTTTAGAAAACACAGTTAACTGCCGAGCTAATGTGTATTTTACCGTAGAATTTTCTATCCCGTACAAAACGGTATAGTGGTCATTGCGTACTAATGAATACATCTGAGCCATGCTCTGGCGAAAGGGGGCTTAATGCATCCCCGTGATGGATTATACCGAGCAAGATATCATATAATTACGGGTCCATAAAATTTATTTCGTCCAACAGCCGACTGAATCACGCGATAAACTGGTCCTTTGACATGCAGAAAATTGACCTATAGCAAAATGTTTCGACTCATGTCAGCCTGCGCGTACTGCGCAGGCTGACATGGGTCGATACTTTTTGCAGATGAACTAAGCCTGCTTTTAACACAGCATGGCTCATTTTTAATACAAATATGTCACTTGATGTCTGTAAAGCTCAGTTTGTAGAGACGCAGGCTGCGGTTTGAAGGTCGTGCGTTCGATTCCTACCGTATCTCGTCATTTTCTTTCTGTTTTCCCCAACTAAGGGTAAACAGTCAGGTCCTCATGATATTTAGTTTCAAAATATTAACTTTCAGTCCCTGTAATATTTCGGGTCAAAATCTGGTTTAATGCCTCTTTAATTTGTTGTTTGAGAATACGGTCCCACATTCCATGGGCATCATGATTGACCCAGAGTCAAAGTAAACAAAAAACCCCACAATTGCCAAATACTGCCTCACAGAAAATACTTCTTTCTGTTAGAAATCTTAATTCTGTTATATATGACAATTTTGACAAAAACCACTAAATCTCTACCACTCCAATTTAAACATGTCTTCTTACAAAGTAATAGGCTGTACAAGATGTCATTTATAAGGTACAAAACCTTTGCTTATATCTAAATTAAGTGACCTCAAAGCAGGCTATTAACTTTTATTCCTACACCACTGTAACATTATGAATGAATCTAAAAATAGATACAATAGATACACCTAGGTAATTTGTAGCAAATCCCAGCTGCATTAACCCTAAATGGACAGGGAACCCTTGTCATTCCCTCAGTCATTCATTATTTAGATCATTGTGTACAGTTAAACTGTTATTTTAAACTGTTATTTTACGTCTTGAATATTAACCCCTTACCACACAATCCCAAGTTTTAATTACACTGGGGAATAATCCTTGATAACCAACATTTTCTCCTTTTTTTCCACATCGTTCTCTGCCCTTTTGGAATTAGGTTTCATCAATTCAGCCACATTTAATTTGTGGTTTGCAATAGCTTTGAATTTCATTTCAAAGAGTTAAATAGTTAGCTACATCTTCTGCTATTGGATATTGACTTATTGACTGCATGGTGTTTAACGCCGTTTTCATCATTATTTCGGTGATATCATGGCGGCCAGTGCACCTATCCATGCTTTCCTGGAGTTTCTTTTAGCAGCACCACCGCGACTCAACGACCTTTTGTGGACAGCGTGGATTAAGATCAGACTGCACAGAATGTACAGTCTGTTCTTGGATCTACATTGTCCAATAAGAGGATATATTTTTTTCCAAAATGTAACTTCGAAATAGCAATATTCAGGTGTTTACCATTGGCTTGAAAGTTTCATTTATTTTTTTTCTAGCAGGTTAAAGGTTAAACTTAAACTGGATTATAGTTAAACAGTAGCACGCATAGCCCCAGCAACTCAGTCGGTAGTGTACAGGTCTTGAGAACAGGAGGTCGCTGGTTCGATCTCCGGCTCGGCCAATTTCTTTTTGAAGATTGGTGATAGTCATTGGGTCAGGATTCACTCCTCTCTCAAGTTTCGACAACGGTTATGTACTGGTTAATGAAACTCCAGGAAAGCATGGATATGTGCACTGGCCACTGCTAGATAACTGAAAAAATGTTGAAAATAGGGTTAAACTCTATACAATCGATCAATCAATCAATTCGCTAGTCAGTCAGTACTCTCAGTACTTTGATTTCTTTGTACATGAAAAGTTTGGTTTTTTTCCCCAATTTCCGGTTTCGAACTTAGCCATTGCTATACCATAGCTAACAAAGTTTTTTTCCTGGTGATCATGGGATTCGAGCGTGTCCAATACCGGTTTCTGATGATCAAACGACAAAAGTTTATCCTATATAGGCATGCCGATCGATGCAAGCTTCATTTAACTTATTTTGCAGATTAAGATTGACTGTTGATTGATTGTATGGTGTTTAACGCCGTTTTCAACATTATTTCAGTTATATCACGACTTCCTGTGCACCTATCCATGCTTTCCTGGAGTTTCTTTTTACAAGTACTCCGTACAATATTCTTTCCAAGCCACTAGCTGCTTTCCCACATAACCATCGTCGAAACAATGGTCAGCGGTGAAAGAGAAATGGATCCTGTAGCGATGACTATCATCAATCATCGGAAAGAAATTGGCCAAGCCGGGGATCGAAACAGCCACTTCCTGTTCTCAAGTCCTGTACGCTACGGACTGAGCTACGGGGGCTTGGCCGATGCAACTTAAAAACACCACAAACATGAAGATACCTACACATATCTAGCATTGAATAATGATCAGTGATGAAATGTAAAACAAGCAATTTCGTTGAAATGATATCCCCTGCCGAAAATATACCCCATTTTTCCATGACACAGCATTTAATAAAAGAAAAGTATATCGGCGGACTATCATAAGGAACACTTGTATGAAGTTTCATCAAATTTCGTCAAGGATTTTAGAAGATATCTGTCCGGACGGACGGACGAACGGACGGACAACGCAAAAACTATATCCCCTCGTCTTCGGCGGGAGATAAGAAAGTCTAACAAACAGCCACTGCTTTTCTAATAATTGGTTTATATAAATTCATTTTTAACCCTTTACCACAAAATCTTTAATTCTAACAACCCTGACGAAGAACCTTTTGAAAGCATTGTGGGAGAAGGAGAAAATGCTGGTGACCACCATTTTCTCCTTTTCCCACTATATTTTTCACTCTCTCAAAGCCAAACCCTATCATTGGTGCATCATTTGATTTGCCGTCTGCAAATGGAAGAATGAATGAATGAATGAATGTTGTTTTATGGCGCATCGACAGCTTTGGTCATTTAGCGCGCATATCTGTGTTGAAGGAATGATTAAAGCGGAATTTTGAGATAAAAAAGATTTGAGACACGCTGACAGTAAAAGGGTTGAATTAAGATGGATTATGTGTGATCTTAATATGTATAAAAGATATAATTGAGCAACAGGGCAATCCCTATCAACTCAAAAAGTTTTGAATGATGAAGTTATGACTGTGATAACAGTCTTAAATTGATAATAAAAAGTCTTTAAATGGTGAAAGGTTAGGTGTAACTTTTAATGTGCATAAAATATAATATTGAGTGGCTGGGCGTCCCTGCCTATACAAAGTTTTAAGTGAAACAAGAGGACCATGATGGTCCTATATCGCTCACCTGAGTACCAAGCAGTAAAGGTCTACAATGAAGATAAATACCAAATATCGAAGTGCACGGCCAAAGCTCTAGGTCTTCTTGGTTTAGACAAGAAGATAATCTTTCTTAACCAAACCCGGTTATATAAATATTTGTGAGAAGTTTGAATGATATTTGTCCAATAGTTGTTGAAAAATAGGGAGAATAAGAAATTTCATCAAAGGAAAATAACTTTGTAAAAATTCAATGAACCGTCACCAAAATATAGTATGCACATTCTTGCTTGGCACCGAGTCTCTCTAAAGTTTGAATGAAAGCTGTCCTGTAGTTGTTGAGAACTAGCTCTGACAAGAAAATGCTACAGAAAGACTGATGGACCGACAAGCTGACTCCTATATACCTCCAGAACAGAGTTTTGAAGGAATAATAACAAAGCCCTAGGCCTTTTGGTGTCTGGCAAAAAGTTGCCTGATTTGAACAAACTTAGTAGAGAATGTTTGCCGATTCAAGACTTTCTATACAAGTTAGTATTATAATGTTGTAAAATACACCAACAACTACAGTGGTTGTCCAGGGACATGTTCATGGGTAATTGCTATTGTAAACACATAAACAATGTATTTACACTTGCAATAGTCTTGCACCAACCTTTCAATGCGTCCAGCTTACAAAAATTTTACCTTCAAGTGTGACATTGACCTTGGTCCTACCTGAACAGATCTTTCAAATGGTACTTCAATTCATGGTGGAGTATAACATTATAATGACTTATAAGATTTACAGAAAAAATCTGTACTACAGAGTTAAATGAATGAACAAAAATGAACTCAAAATACAATGAACACAATGTTCAAAGATACATCCTAACAGCCAGAGAGAAAAATGCTGTCAAAGCCTTTAACCCTTTACCACCTGGCAAAATTTTAGATCTGTCCAAATTGAAAGCATTTGCAGACAACATTTTCATATTGGCTCAAGTGACACACTATTTCTTTGATAGGGTAGAAAACTTTGTGGGAAAAAGGAGAAAATGCTGATAACCAGCATTTTCTCCTTTTCCCACAATGTTTTCAAAAGTTTTCACAGAATGTTTCTCATCATGTGACCTAGCGCATATTGTCAAGGTTCTGCAATTTACAGCTGCATCATGGAAAAAGGGGTCTTCATGTTATATTTCATTTTTCACCAATATCTCTTTAATTACTGGACATATCTCAACAGATTTGGATGAAATTTTCACACATCAAGTGACCTAGCGCATATTGTCTGGGTTTTGGAATTTATTGCTGTGTCATGGAAAAAGGGGGCTTCATGTCAAATTTAAACTGCATCCGTCCGTCCTGAATAGATAAAAGGAAAAAAATGATCAGGTGGGACCCAAGGCTAGGGGTACGCAAGACAGGATGTTTTATCAGACAGTGTAGATAGAGATCAGACTGCAGTTGGATCTTGGATATATATGCCTTATATTCTGCAAGATAGTATTGCCTACAACACAGTCTTGAAATGCATATTACTTGGTCTATCTTTATCTCTTTACCAAACAAAAATTTTAGACTGATCTATAATTCAAAGCATTTGCAGACAACAAAATAAATTTGTCTCAAAAAATGAACTTAGATTTGGGATGGGTAGAGAACATTGTGGAAAAAGTTTTAAAAAATCCTGGTTACCTGAGTGCTTGGCCCAACTGAGATTTAAACTTGACATCCCTGCATAGCTAGCCCTGTAGGTAATGAGCTAACAGGCTTGGCTCAAATCATTAACAAACAACAAAATTTAATCCTTAAACCCAAATTTTCATTCCAGAATGAGTCCAAGATGATAACAACTGCGTGGGTGTCTTTTGTCTGCAGTGTTTCAACAAAGCAGACAGTATAGATCAATGATCGCACTGCACATTTCGTGCAGTCTGATCTTGATCTACACTAGACACAACGGCAACTATAGTAGTGAAAGGCGCTTAAAGGGTTAAGACTTGTTCAAATTCAAACCATTTGCTGAAAACAAAATAAATGTGACTCAAAAATTTAAATTTGATTTTGGTTGGGTGGAAAACATTGTGGAAAAAGGAAAATATGCTGGTTACAAGTATTTCCTCTTTTTCCCACAATATTTTCAAGAGCCTTATTTCTCACAGGCGTTAAAACTTGGGATTGTGTGGTAAAGGGTTAATAGAACAAGACTTTTAAAGTTCATTCTGTATACTTTTATGTCCTGTTTTGACCCAGGGGCATCATTTGAACAAAATTGGTAAAGTCCACAAGGAAATGCCACATACCAAATATCAAAGCTCTAGGCCTTCTAGTTTCAGACAAAAACATTTTTAAAGTTTGCTCTATATATATACAATTTTGCCCAAAATTGTGACCCCTGGAGTTTAAGGGTTAATTCAATTCTTTTAACAACTTTGGTAGAATTTCACCCAAGGAATATGCCTGTCAAGTTTCAACATGACTGGTTTAGGAGGAGAAGATGTTTAAAGGAATTGTGGAAAGACGGACGCTGGACAACGACGAATCAAAATACCTCACCCAGCACTTCGTGCTCAGGTGAGCTAACAAATAGGCCTAACTATTGTCTGTGGCTTCTGATAAACAACATAAAGATGAAGTTTCATAACATGTTGTCCTGTAGTTAAAGAGATATTAATCCATAATGAAAATATATGTGAAGCCCCCTTTTTCCATGACACGGCATTTAATCAAAAAAGCTAAACTAATGATATTGGCGGACTATCATAAGGAACACATGTATGAAGTTTCACAAATTTTTGTCCAGGATTTTGAGTTGAAGATACATGTATGTTGATCCTTAACAGAAATATACATGAAGTCCCTTTTTCCTATGAGACAGTATTTGATATCAAAAAGGAAAAAGAAAAAAATATATATATCAGCGGACATCATTAGGAACACCTGCATGAATTTCTATTAGTTTTTGTCAAGGATTTTAGAAGATATCTGTCCTGAAAGATGGACAAACAGATGGTCCATGACGAAATTAAACATTTAGCCCCCTTTTTTCATGAAAAATAACTCCAGTCGTTCTGGTCCGATTAGATCCATAATCGAACTCAACCGAGATCTTATGGTCATATAAATTTTGACCAAGTTTGGTGCTGATTGGTTAATATTTGTAGATGCTAGAGTGTAAACAAAAAAATGTGGACGGACGGACGGACGACGACGGAGGGTGAGTGATCACAATAGCTCATCCTGAGCACTTTGTGCTCAAGTGAGCTAAAAATAAATGGAAAGTTCTCGTCTTTTCTGGGGTATATGGGTTAGCGGTTTGGCTTCTCTCGCCGATTTCTCTCGTCAGATTTAGAGTTTACCCATAAATTGCTGAATTAATTCAAGAAAAAAAAAAAAAACTTTCTTCATCTCTTAAAAAACCGTAAAAATTGAGATTTCAAAATTTTCTACTGCGGGAAAAATATTCATCATATCGGACTGTGTAGATTCATAATCAGATTGCATGTTGTGCGCAGTCTGATCTTGATCTACATTTTCTGAAAAAGCTCTTTGCAGCTGTTGGTTGAAAGGAGTGTTAAAAAACTTTTTAAAAGCAAACAAATTATATGGTTCATGTACGGATTATACTTAACCCTTAAGCTGCTAAGCGCGACTCACTGACCTTTTGCGGACAGTGTAGATGAAGATCAGACTGCACAGAACGTGCAGTCTGATCTTTGATCTAAACTGTCCGATACGGTGGTTTCTTTCCGGTGAAATCAACTTTGGAATCGCAATATTTGGTACATTAGTGTTGCATGGAAATTTTAGTTTCATTTATTCAGCCGTTTAAGGGTTAATTTCAAGTCAAGAAAGAAAATCGGAAATCCTACCTTCTGAGGGCTGGAGAATCAATTTGTATCTTTAGAACTTTGAGAGATCGAACGTATCTTACGAGAGATATTTTGCCGCATTTTCCGTCTCTCGTTCAACAACAAAACGGTTTTCACTATCTATATAGATAAGTAAAATATGATGGCGCGTGTCTGTGTGAAATACGTGCTGTTACGAGTTTTTAGTAAACTCTGTTTAGAAACCAATTTATCTTTTCGTGATTCTTATTTTGTTTGATGGTGATTTTTACCACTTTCAACAGTATTTAAGTACAATGATAACAGCGACGGCTCACTTTGTAATGTCTATTCTGGGTTTTAACAGTGCCAAGCTTGGGCTCTGCACTGTCTTATTCCACGACGTTCCCTCGTGACTGGAGCAACCAGCTGGAAATGAACTCAGGTTCTCCTGCCTTTACCACTGAGCAAAGGGAACTCTTCTTTCTCTATCTTATGTCTCTTGAAGACAGTTTTGAAAACAGAAATGCCTGCAACGAGAAATTACTGTATTCCAAGGATGTTTTCCAGCCTTTCGTCGAAACTCTTTCAGTTTTGGAATGGTCTAAACTGTACTATCTGGGAAAGCGTTTAAATACAGCAAGTTTCTTGAAACGATTTATCATCTCTTGTAGGACTTATTTCAAAACCTTTATCATTTATTGCGTGCAGTCTGTTGCAGAAATATCTATGAATTTGAATGTTTTATTTATTTATTTATTTATTTTTTTAAAGATTTATGCAATATTACGGAGTTTTCGATAAAACTGTCTATATTAAAGAAATAAAAGAACGTATTGCAAATATTTGAGGTAATATGGAAAAAAATGTGTATAATAACAAGCAATATACGCTTTACCAAACGAGAAAATTTTAGACTCGTTCAAATTGAAAGCATTTACAGACGACTGAATTAAGGCCACTCAGAAATTGAAATTTGTTTTGGGACGGGTGGAAAACAATGTGGGAAAAGGAGAAAACGCTGGTTACTAGCATTTTCTCCTTTTCCCACTATGTTTTTAAAAGACGACGGAATTAAGGTGACTCAGAAATTGAAATTTGTTTTGGGACGGGTAGAAAACATTGTGGGAAAAGGAGAAAATGATGGTTACTAGCATTTTCTCCTCTTCCCACTATGTTTTTAAAAGACGACGGAATTAAGGTGACTCAGAAATTGAAATTTGTTTTGGGACGGGTAGAAAACATTGTGGGAAAAGGAGAAAATGCTGGTAACCAGTAGCATTTTCTCCTTTTCCCACTATGTTTTTAAAGGGTTTTTTTCTTCAGGGTCGTTAAAAGTCGGGACTGTGTGGTAAAGGGTCAAAATACGTATTCTTAGCAACACAATTATATATCAAACTTTGGACTAGATTTACCGTCTATGCTGTCCGCTTGTTAACAATTGGGCTGCTAAGCGCGACTCACTGACCTTTTGCGGACAGAGTAGATCAAGATCAGACTGCACAGAACGTGCAGTCTGATCTTGGATCTACGCTGTCCGATAAGGAGATATCTTTCCTCCAAAATATCTTTGAAACAGGAAAACTTTGGTTTTTAATAAGGGCTTGGAAAGTTTCATTTCTTCTTTTTTTTTTTTCAGTGGGATAAGGCTTAAAGATACATCTATTCTCTTTTTCATTCAGTTTTTAACCCAATTTATGTTCATTAGATCGGCTGTTTTCGAAGAAAACGTCGAAGTAATGTGGTAACCCTGGCGTCGTCGTCGGCGGCGCGCAAGAACTTTTGCTGAAGATATTTGCTTCAAACTTGGACAAGTTGTTAATAATGAAAAGGTGAACCTATACAACTAGGGCAGAGGAACCGTCAAAGTATTTTTGACACAGGGAGATTGAGGTTTTCTCAAAGACGTAACCTTGAAATAGCAACACTGGGGTATATTCCACTGGCTTGAAAGTTTCATTTAACTTATTTTGCAGGTTAAGATTGATTGTTGATTGATTGTATGGTGTTTAACGCCGTTTTCAACATTATTTCAGTTATATCACGGCGGCCAGTGCACCTATCCATGCTTTCCTGGAGTTTCTTTTACCAGTACTGCGCACAATATTCTTTCCAAGCCACTGGCTGCTTTCCCACATAACCATTGTCGAAACAATGGTCAGCGGTGAGAGAGGAATGAATCCTGTCGAAATGACTATCATCAATCCTCGGAAAGAAATTGGCCGAGCTGGGGATCGAACCAGCGACCTCCTGTTCTCAAGTCCTGTACGCTACCGACTGAGCTACGGGGGCTTTGCACATCTTAAAATACATAATGGTAATAATAATTTTATAGTAAATATCATCGTTCAGAAGAAATGAATTTGAACCATGCTCTGGCAAAAGGGGGATTAATGCATCTCCGTAATGCACTGTACTAAGCAAGACATCACATAATTAGGGACCCATGTAATCCTCTTTGTCTAACAACCGTCTGAATCGTGAGTTAGACTGGGTCCTTTGACAAGCAGAAAATTTGACCGATAGAAAACCGTTTCGACCCAGGTCGGCCTGCGCGGACTGCGTAGGCTAACCTGGGCCGATACTTTTTTTTGAAGATGCAAAAAGCCCCCTTTTCACAGAGCATGGCTCGTTTCAAAATAAAAAAATACTGAAAGAGAGCATAATTATTCATAGCTCTTTCTCGTACAATTACCAGGCTGAATGATAAGCCTTGTGTTAAATCAATTAGCCTAGTGTTGGGAACGCCAACTTTTTTTTCCATATAATTTTGTATTCCGCTGAGCATTAAATCAATGCTGTCTCATTTTACGATCTAGAAAGAAAAACACTAAGATGATGAATTCTTGTAAGTAATTCGTAAAATTACCCGCAGCAAAAATTCAAACGGTTAGTATACCAGATTATACAATACAATTTGTCTAGTTTTATCGCGATCTACGCCTCCCTGAAAGGCATCTGAAGTTGTACCCAGAAGGCAAAGGGCCAAACATACGGAAAGGAAGATTCATTACGCAAAACAATGTGGATATCAATTAGATCTGAGATTTTTTGCAGTCATGTGTTTGATGTTTTCTTAAACACCGCCCCCAGTCGACGAGACATCAGTGACCCCCGCGGCGAAAACAAGCATCTTTAGTCACAGTAAGTAACTATAGCACAATTGATAAGACTGATGTGACCGCCTTCATATAACTGTCCTGTGCTTTTTTCTTAAAGATACATCTATACTCGTTTTCAGCCAGTTTTTAACTAATTCCATCTTCTTTTTATGAAACTATATATCATTCTCGTATCCTCATGTCCAATGCTTGTACTGACGGTTGCAAGGTTGAACAGATTAATAGAAAATTAATTTTATTTTCTGGAGGCCATTAAAGAAATCACTATTGTGATATTTCTTGTTTTAACCCTTTCCCAAACGACAAATTTTGGACTGGTCCAAACTGAAAGAGTTTGCAGACGACAATTTTAAATTTGATGAAAATGGCAGAAAGGTCTCAAACAGGGTAGAAAAACACTGTGGGAAAAGGAGAAATTGCTCGTTACGAGCAATTTCTCCTTTCCCCACAGTGTTTTCAAAAGACTTGTACTGCAGACACGTGAAAACCAGGGCTTGTTGGGGAAAGGATTAAATCACTGATTTCTGATATAATTATGTATTTATCCCTCACACCATATACATATATATTGGTAATTTATCTGTTTACACAGCTGACCAAATTCTGAGCCATTCTATACAATTTCAAGTTTTAACAGTGATCTCTGGCTTTAAGGATGTATGTAGGTCCTGCGTGGCTCGGTGGTAAAGTGTGGGGAATCGTAACCTGGAGGTTCCGGGTTCGAGCCCCACCTGATCCGCTGGGTTTTTCGTGAGAGTGTCCTTGGGCAAGACACTTCAGAGCCCCTAGCCTAGTACTGGTGAAACCCAGGAAATACATTAATTTGTGAGCTGTCGCCGTGATATGACTGAAATAATGTTGAAAGCGGCGTAAAACACCATTCAATAAATCAGTCAACTGTAAAGATGTATCTTTAACTCGCTGCCAATAACCCGTTTCTCACACGTAAAGTTTTTACTTGACTAACTGTAAAGCATATGCAGATGACAATATAATGTGGCTCTTTGCCAAACGACAAACATGTAGCCTGGTCCAAATTCAAAGTATTTGCAAGACGACAAGTCAAATATAGCCCAAACGATGAGAAAGCGGAAAAACCATTGCGGGAAAAGGAGAAAATGCTGGTTACCAGCATTTTCTCCTTTTCCCACAATGATTTCAAAAGGCTTTTCTGGCAGAGTCGTTAAAACTCGGGATTGTGTGATAAAGGAGTAAATGATGGAATGTGTCTTTGATAGAAAATGCTAGCAATTACTGTGCGACTTTATGTCTTATAATTATTCAACAAACTATTGTTTGAAAGCGGAATAAAGCCGTGCGGATATACAATTGGACATTTATAATTGAGCCATGCTCTGTGAAAAGGGGGCTTAATGCATCTGCGAAAGGTATCGAACCCGGCCCTCAGGCTGACACGGGCCGAAACTTTTCGCTATTGGTCAATTTTCTATGTCAAAGGACCAGTCCACTTCATGATTCCGTCGGTTGTTCGACAAACTGGATTTTATGGATCCCTAATTATGTGATGACTTGCCTGGTACAATGCATTACGGAGATGCATTAAGCCCCCTTTTCACAGAGCATGGCTCAATTACATTAGTCTGATTAATAAGAACTGTCCAGTTGTAAAAGCAACGCCCCCTTCATCAGTGATTTAAGTTTTGCTCCGTCAAATAAATAAATTTGCTGTTTTCCCGATAGCTAAGAATACGATTCTTCTGCAGTGAACAGATCTTTCAAATGGCCATACTTTGATGGCACGGTAGCAGATTACAGATGACAGTATAATATTTATTCAATGTTCTTTGACCTTGGTCTAAATACTTACGTCACCGCGGCCAGAGGTAAAATTTTTTAAAGAGGGTCACTTGAAAATACGCTTCTTGCTAAATGTATATGAAAAATTGCAGTTATTTGGGTCGTATTTCTAGGATAAAAATGTCTGATTGGTTTATTCGGCGCTCTAAGGGTTCAGTAGACCTATAGTTGATGAAATACGGCCATAGAACACAACAGAACGCAACATTCCTCCTAAACCGTCTGGCGATCTAACAGAGCACATTTTATACAAGCATAAAAATTCATACTTTGGTGTAAACTCGAGAACTGATTGATTGATTTGTGTTTAACGTCGTTTTCAACATTATTTCAGTTATATCGCGGCGGTCAGCGCACCTACCCATACTTTCCAGGAGCTTCTATTGCCAGTGCTCCGCACAATATCCTTCCCAAGCCGTTGGCTTCTTTCCCACATAACCAATGTCAAAACAATTGTTAGCGGTGAGAGAGGAATGAATCCTGTCGCAATGACTATCGTCAATCCTCGGGAAGAAATCGGTCGAGCCGGGGATCGAACCAGCGACCTCCTGTTCTCAAGAGTTACCAGGGCTCGGGATAAACTCAAGTACAAATCGGTGAAACTAAAGGTTCACGGTTTCGATTGGTTTGTACGATATCTATATGCTAACAACGGCAATGAAGGAGATGGTTAGAAAGTGGCAATACGGAAGTCTTGAACTCGTAAATAACACAGCAACGCTTTTATTAGTTAGATATCGCAGGTGATACAGGCATTGGCGATAATTTACAGGAACAGCGTAAGTAATAATCTCGGTATGCTGTTTTAACTTAGCTGTCAATCAATTATGTTAATTACATTACATAAGTGTCATTTAATTCATTAACAATGACATGGACACAAAGAATGACTGATTAATTGCTTACTTCCCTCAACTTTGCACAGTAGGCCATCTTAAGGAAATATCTATCCTCGTTTTCAACCGATTTTTCACCCATTTCATCTGTTTTTATCAAACTGTAATCATTATTGTATCTTCATGCCAAATGTTGCCCCTGACGACTGCAAGGCTGCATAGATAACGACCAATATAGAAAAAGCATTTCAATTTTCTGGAGGCCATCAAAGAAATCAACGTTGTGACGTTTCTGGTTTTAAATCGAAAATTTCCCGGTATATGTATTTATCCCTTACACCATATATATATATATATATAATTTATGTTTACTAAATTCTGAACCATTCTACAATCTATCAAATTTTAGCTGCATTTTTTTTTTCTCTGGTTGTAAGGATGTATCTTTAAGACCTATCAAGACTATCAAAATTTCCCCAAAGTAACAACATTTGAAGGAAAGAAAATAACGTTTTCAGCTGTGTGAAAACATTGTGGTAAAAGAAGCAGCTGCCTTTCAAAAGCAATCGCTCCTTTTCCCACATTGTTTCTTAATGCTGTTGTCTGCAACGGTGTCAAAAGTCGAACTTTACAGAGTATCTCCATTTAATTTTTTTTTTTTTTTTTTTTGGAATACCAAGAAACTACATATTTGAGCCATGCTCTGGCAAAAAGGGGCTTAATGCATCTCCGAGATGCACCGTACCAAGCAAGTCATCACATAATTAGGGGTCCACAAAAAACCATTTTGTCTAAAACAGCCGACTGAATCATGAGGTACACTGGTCCATGGACATGCAGAAAACTGATCAATAGCGAAAAGTTTCGGCCCAGGCCAGCCTGCGCAGTCCGCGCAGGCTAACCTGGGTCGAAACTTTTCGCAGACGCATTCAGCACCCTTTTCACAGAGCATGGCCCAAATCTTTTCGGTGGACAACTTTAAATTTGACACTTCCATTTTCTTTTCACCGGAATATAAAATTACAACTACTTTGTTTACTTTAAAAGTGTTTACCTCTAAAAACTGTTCAAATTATGGTGTGATTCATTTAACTGTTATGTATTTGCATCGGTTATTACGCCGTTCGGTATTGGAGGAAAACAAGTCGAGTTTGACATTAAAGATTATAGGAACGACAGCGTAACTGTACCCGTTTTCCACCAAAATATTTTTTTCTACCTTTTTTAATGGATATTTGAAAAATAGGCAATTAACGTCATGAATCACACCATGAATCGTTGGGAGATATATGGCACAGAGACCCGACAAGATCAGTATTTCAGTCAAAGAAAATCAAACAGACCAATCGTTAAAATTGGCCCAAAAATGTCGCTTAAAGAGTGAAACCATGGCTTTTTGCTTCGATTTTACTGTGTGGTCAACTTTTTATATCATCCCAGGTGTCCCATTTCCAAAATTGCACGAGATATCACCAAGACAATAGCAGTACCGCATGTGGGTGCCAACGCTCGGCTGCGGTTGCTTGATTTTCAGTGAAAATTGTAAGTCGAAAAAGGGGCATAACTGTGTCAAAAATACTGTCGTGGCTACCTGCCCGTCTTGTATGGGTCCCCCTTTTCGTAATTAACAATTTGTCCGAGTTTAAAGTAATATTTTTAATAATAACAGAGACATTATAAAATGTCAAAGTTTTTGTACGATGGCACAGACGACGATTACGACGATGACGACGAACGCCAGGACTACGACAATACCTCGACGTTTTCTTGGAAACAGCCGAGCTAAAAATACTGACAAGGCCTTAAAGAAACTAGAGCTGTCACTAAATGTGACTTAATACCCCCGCCAGCGCTTTGACAGAAACTAGTATTGATGTTAAGAGAAAAAAAAAAGTGTCAAGTTCAAAGGGAGATAATTCATGAAGCAGGAGGAGTTGACACTTGAAATTTGTGTCTTGCAAACCTTCAATATATGATGAATGTATGTGCAAAGTTTCAATAAAATTGAAAGAAAACTGGAGGAGGAGTTTGCGACACAAAATTAGTAGTATTTTGTACACACACGGACACACGAACACACGGACAGACAGGCTGATTCCAGTATACCCCCGAAAACATTCGTTTGGGGGAGGGGGGTATAATTAGACGTAAAATATAACATCTAAAGGGACACACGGTTAACGAATTCGATTGAAATAATTTTCAGCTCATCAAAGGTCATAATCAAATGAATTTTCAGCAATTACTTTCTGGAAACGTGAGAGGGCGTTGTTTATCATTAGGTAATTTACATCAGGAAGGTTTCCTGTTGTTGTTATTAAAACAAAGCAATAATACGCGACCTAAATTCCGAAACGAGGCGATTACAATCCCCATGCGATACAGTACGCGGATTTGGCAAGAATAGACGGTTAAGTTACAGATGTTCCATTTCAAAGTTCAACACAATACCTCTGTTTCACCCTTTACCACACAATCGCGAGTTGTTTTTATGACTCTCGGGGGAAAAGCCGTTTTGAAAACATTGTGAGAAAAAAAGAAAATGCTGGTAACCAGCATTTTCTTCTTTTCCCACAATGTTTTCTAACCTTTCATAGAAAATCCTTTCTAACTTTTCATAGAAAAATCTTTCTAATGAGCAACATTTGATTTGTCGTCTGCAAATGCTTTCAGTTTTTTCCTCGTTTCGTAAAGAGTTCACAAACAACCACCCACAGACGACTTTTTTCGTCTTGCTGCAGACCTCTCTTGAAAACATTGTGGCGAAAGGAACGTGCTTTCATTGACATCATTTGCTTTTCTCAAACAGGAGTGTAAGCTAGGAGAATTCTTAACCCTTCAGGCTTCTAAGAACGACTCAATGACCTGTTGCAGACAGTGTAGACCAAGAAGATCAGACTTCATAGAACGTGTATTCTGATCTTGGATCTACACTGTCTGATCAGGAGATATTTTTCTCCAAAAAATAAGTTTGAAGTAGAATTATTCTGATGTTTACTAACGGCTTGAATGTTAAATGTATTTAGCAGGATAACGCTTGACCGGCTACAATAGATTAAGTACAAGGCTATTTATGTGATAAAAACATTATCTTTAACCCTTTCCCAAACGACAAATTTTGGACTGGTCCAAATTGAAAGAGTTTGCAGACGACAGTTTTAAATTTGATGAAAATGGCAGAGAGTTATCAAAAAGGGTAGAAAACACTGTGGGAAAAGGAGAAATTGCTCGTTACGAGCAATTTCTCCTTTTCCCACAGTGTCTTCAAAAGACTTGTACTGCAGACACGTGAAAACCAGGGCTTGTTTGGGAAAGGGTTAAGGTGCATATAGAATATACCGTGGAAAAGAGTTCAAATGCTTGTACCCTGATTTACACTGTTAGATTATGTTTGTCTGCATGGACGAATGCAGTCATGTTTTTATGTTGGCTAGTCAATCCGTTGTTTTAACCCTTTACCAGACGACAAAATTTTAGCCTTGTCCAAATTGAAAGCATTTGCAGACGACAATTTCAACGTGGCTCATATGATACATTTCTTATTTGATAGGGTAGAAAACATTGTAGGAAAAGGAGAAAATGCTGGTTACCAGCATTTTCTTCTTTTCCCACAATGTTTTCAAAAGGCTTCTTCCCCAGGGGCGTCAAAAGGCGGCATTATGTGGTAAAGGGTTAACGACCTTAGAGAAGAGAGCTTTTGAAAACATTGTGGGAAAAGGAGAAAATGCTGGAAAATTTCTTCCCTTCACCAGATTAATTTCATCATTTGTGACTTTTATATGCCATCTGCAAAATACTTTCAATTTGGACAAGGCTAAAATTTTGTCGTGTGCTAAATGGTTTCGACATACGAAATAATGTCACAGCTGCTTTGCTAGAAAAGATGTAGATGTATTGGACTTTAACGCCGTTTTAACAGCTTAGGTCATATCACGGCGGTCAGTGCACCTACGCATGTGTTTCCTGGCTTTCTCACACCAGTACCAACACAACCTCTTTTCCAAGTCACTGACTACTTTTCTCACATGCATCAGGTGAGAGGCAAGAAATCGCCGTAAAGAAAGTTTGCCGCAACCGGATACCGAAACCGTAACCACCCGGTCAGGAGTCAGATACGCTAACCACTGAGCTACCAGGGCGGGCTGCTAGAAAAGGATACTTTTTTTATATTTTTCCCCCCGTCAAAATATCCTTCCACCGCCCCAACAATCATGCTAGCCCTAAAATCATCGATCGGTGAACCTCGGCAATGTATCTAATGTGGAGCATTTGTGTTTGATGCCAGTTACAACCATAAACATTTTGCACAGAAGATGCCGAGTACAGTTTTTATCCGTTTTCTATTACGATACCAAATGCAACAATAAACACCAGCAAAATGAAATCCACGAAAGCAATGCATAGACAATGCTAAGTATGACCGTTAACTGTTTCTTTGAGCAATTTGCTAGTGCTATGCCAAGGTATGTCTTTTCGATGAACAAGTATTTTCTAAAACTGTAAAATCTAATCACCGGTGCGAGTCAACTTTTCATGTGTTTCAAATGTTTCACTCATATTGGCGATATTGTTACTAAATCGGACCAGGTAAGTCCTATTTTTGCAACGCGTCAAATTTATTGGTCCGAAGCTCCACAAAATATCCTTACGGAGCCAATGAAGTGCTCCGTGAGTAATTCATGAAAACTAGATCTTGTCAGCCAAATATCAAGTACAGGATATTTTATTGGCATACACAACAAAGTATTTCGTCATCAACAACAAAAAGTAAACATACTTCTAAACAATCTAGGTCAGCCTAATTTTTACTTGACAAAGGTGTGTTATTGCTACTCATCAAACAATAAATTTGAGCCGTGCTCCGGCAAAAGGGGGATTTAATGCATCTTCGTGATGCATTACACAAAGCAGGACATCGCTTAACTTGGAATTCATAAAATCCATTGTATCTCACGACTGGCTGAATCCTGAAGTAGAATAGTCCATGGACATGAATAAAAACACCAAAAGCAAAAAGAGTCGGCCCAGACCAGCCTGCTAAATAAAACTTATTTCTATATTTCTTTTCGGTGTCAGTGTACATTGGACATATAAGTACAAAATGATATTCATCTTCCATATCTTCAGAATTACAGCGTTGAGATTTCCTTAGAGATCTTTCTTTTTTGTGTGTGTGCTTGTATCGACCGGCCTCAATTCTCAGCTTATGCGAGATTTTACAGTTTTAGAAAATGTCTTAATTTATACATACCTATTCTAGTACTTAAGGATAGAATGTCTAAGTATTTTTCAAATTCAAATGTTACCTTAAAATCCTTATATGTAAACAATGGGTTAGAATTAATTATGCTATTGTACTAGTTTTTGTACAAATACATCAAAAACTCTTAATTCAAAACCAAATTGGAAGGGTGAAGACGGCTTTTCCAAGCCAAAAGCAAACTATAATTATCCAGAAAGTATTCATCATTACTACACAAATTTTGTCCACCCCTCCAAAAACCAGTAAAAGTGAACAGATAAGATTTATTTTATCAGAATATTATCAGTTTCAATAAATTTACACCATTACTTAAAAACTCTGCTTGTATAGCGTTCCAAAAACAGTGAGAAACAACTTAATTCTGCATACACTCCCACCGTATTAGACGTGGAAGTTATAATGTTAAATGTTCTTTTACGAAAAGTTTAACCTGCGATACAGAAATGAAGTGTGACGTAATCAAAGTATCAAGGGTAAGTGATTGCGACTTTAAACCCTAACGTATTTTCACTGGTCAAAAGTTCCGTAGAATATTATTCTCGAACCAATGAAAGCTTCATTAATTATCAATTAGAACAGGATTATGCCAGCCAAAAAATAACGGTCAGCCAAAAAATAACGGTCAGCCAAAAATTAACGGCAGTATCGTGGGCAGCCGATGGCGCTATTTACCCTAACGTGTCAACTCATTGGCTAATAGTTCCGCAAAATGTCATTACGGAACCAACGAAGCTTCATAAATAAACAATAATGATTGACTGATTGTATGGTGTTTAAAGCCGTTTTCAACATTATTTCGCGGCGACCAGTGCACCTACAATAAATAATAAGAACGGGATTGTATCAGCCAAATATGTCGCCAGTATACGAAGATGATGGGTTGCGTAATCAAAGTATCATGGGCAACGGATTGTGCCATTAACCCTAACGTGTATTTTCATCGGTCAAAAGATCCGCAAAATTTAAATACGGAACCAATAAAGCTTTATTATTAATTAAAAACAAAACGAGATTTTGACAGCAAAATATCCAACGATACAAAAATGAGGTGTAACGAAATCAAAGCGTCGAGGTTTAACCCTTTACCACTCAATCTTGTAATCAAATAACCCTGAGAAAAACGGCTCTTGGAAACATTGTGGGGTAAAAGAAGAAAACGCTTTTAGGCAGCATTTTCTTCTTTTCCCAAAATGTTTTCTACCCTTTCTGATAAAAAAAAAAATCCATCATTTCACCAGATATAATTTGCCACATGCAAATGCTTTCAATTTAGACAAGTTTATAATATTTTCCTCCTGTAAAGGGGCAGGCTTAAAGAAAACAATCGCAAATCATTTTCTCATATCATTTCAAGGTGTTTTACTGACAGCTTTTCACCTTTACTCTACTGAGGGTGCCTTTCGGTTGCATTTCGTCCAGCGTCGACCTAGCTAAGTAATGACTGAAACATGCTGTCCGATCTTTAACCTACATTGTCGTATGCATTATGATATTTTTGAGAAGACTTCTACGAGTTTATCATACTTGGGTCTTCTTTCCACGCTGAAAATAGTGATTTCTTTATAATATACTAAAGGTTAAACTTTTTACCATACAAACCCGAGTTTTAACAACCCTGAAGAAGAAAGCATTTGAAAACAATGTGGAGAAAACAATATTTTCTCCTTTTTTTCCGCAGTTTTCTACCTTATCAAATACAGAAACCATCATTTGAGCTGCATTCAAGTTGTCCGTCTGCAAGTGCTTTCAGTTTGGTCGAGGGTAAAACTTTGTCGTTTGGTAAAGAGTTAATCCATTACCAAACGAATACTGTATGCAATTATAAGCAAACGCGGTAAGCAACTTTTATTGTAGGAAGTATTGTGGAAAAGGGGGTAATTTCTGGTAACAGGCGAATGGTCTTTTTTCAAAAATATTTTCAATATCGCTAAAAGTCAGTTTCCTTGTCTAGAAATATTTCCTCTTTGAAGTTTTTTGTACTTTTTTTATTATGTTTAAATCTAACAAACATGGTACAGGTCTAAAACTGAAAGCTCACACATCTGTCATTTTTATGACTTATATCTGCACAAGTAAAGATAAGGGAAAACAAATACAGCCCAAAATATTTATTTTTGCATTGACAATACACATTAGCCATTCTCTGTGAAAATGGCTTTTAATGCATTTGCAAAAATGTATCGACCTAGGACAGCCTGCGCAGTCCGCGCAGGCTGTCCTGTGTCGACACTTTTTTTGATTTTAGTAAATTTTCTGCATGTCAAAAGACCATTCTACCTTATGATTCAATTGGTTTTCAGACGGGGATATTGCGTGGCTCAGTGGTAAAGTGTAGGACTCGTGACCTGGAGGCCCCGGGTTCGAGCCTCACTGGATCCACTGGGTTTTTCGTGGGAGTGTCTTTGGGCAAGACACTTCAGAGCCCTAGCCTAGTACTGGTGGAATCCAGGAAATACATGAATATGTGAGCTGTCGCTGTGATATGACTGAAATAATGTTGAAAGCGGCGTAAAACACCATTCATTCAATTGGTTGTCAGACAAAATGAATTTAGGGGATCCATGGTAATGTCATGTCTTGCTTGGTATAGTGGATCACTGAGATACATCAACCCCACTTCTGCAAGAGCATGGCTGTTATTAAACGCGAGTTTGCATTCTGTGTTTATCTTTGAAGCTGTCATAAGCTCCGACGTTTACTGAGAAAGAAGAAATGAACCAATAGAACAGCCGACAAGAACAGTCGTAAATTAGAATAAACAACCTTCAGGCATGCTGTGCTTTAGCAGTAATTTTTGTGAAATACAAATCTTGGGAAACTGTTCATTTTTGTGCGTTTGTTCCTAACGAGCTGAAAGTCCTTTTCAACAATATTTATGTAATAACTATCACGGCGGCCAGTTCATCTATCACTGTGTTCCTAGATGCATCTTTAGTCATGCGCAAGACGTGATTTCTGGGCCACTATTTGTTTCCATACAAAAGCAGAATGCCATCAGTGTTTAACAGTTAGGGAAGGACGGTCCTATGACAGTGATTTTCACCAGTCTTCAACAAAAGTCTGTCAGAGTGTAGATTAAGAATATTGTTAGTCCGGTGATATACCGAATGTATTGTATTGGAGTTTAACGCCTTAAACCGCTTAGGTCAGTCATATCACGGCGATCAGTGCACCTACGCATGTCATTCGGCATACCTCGGGTGATCCGGTGATCAAATCCCTCGGCTGTATCACGTAGCTTGATATGCACCTACACGGTACATTTCGCACATCTCCGGAAGCACACCGCTTTACCGTTATTGAAATTGTAAGGCTCCTCTTTAGAAAGAACGCATGAGTAAATTTTCTACGAGTATTTCAGTCGGCAAACAGGTTGTACATTCAATTTTTAGCGTGGTTTATCAATTCCGTTAGGAGCTTTCATCGACAGATCGATAGAAGTGAATAACTTCACAGTGGTTGTTCATGTCGTTGCTAAGCGATCTACAGGGGCGCCGCCATGTTTAAGATCATGTGATTGGTAGTTCAAAATGGAAGCCTCCCTTATACAGACGAGGTTAGATGTAGGTACGGAATCGGCCGAGTTGTGACAAGTGCTACGCATGTGTTACCTGGGTTTCTCACAACAGTACTAACACAACTTTCTTTTTAAGTCATTGACTACTTTTCTCACATGCATCAGAGGTGAGACGCGAAAAATCGCCGAAAAGAAAATTTGACTCAACCGGGTATCGAAACCGCAACCACCAGGTTCCAAGTCAGATACGCTAACCACTGAGCTACCCGGGCGGGCCGCTATACCGGATGACGTATCGGTTCTCCACTAGAAGGGTTTATACCACTACTAGCAGTCAATGCATTGGTTGTCTGTTTGCCCTGGAACCGCTAATAACTTCAATACAAATTTTCATGCTAAATATAAAACCCCAAATACTGTTGTTTTTTGTTTGTTTTTTCAAGGTAAGATGTTTATTCAAATCATCGTTGGGAAAGGAACAGCTGATGCAACAAATTATGTGTTTGAAAGTACTCGATGTAGACATACAGTAATTGGTAAACAGAGCTCCAGATGTGTGGGAATGATTTTGATTTCAAAATTGAAAATATTAATCACCCTCCACTAAACTCTATGTTATGGGTACTCATTAGAATCGTCTCATCGAGACGATTCTAATGAGTACCCACAACATAGGGTTTGGAAGAGAAATAATGGATTTTGAATAGTATCACCCCCTCTTATCTGGAGGTCTGTTGGTAATACGGTAACGCTTTAGTACATGAAAAGAAAGATTCATTATTATACTCATTTACTATGTTTATTAGAGCCCCGGGATATCAATAGGCGCGGGATATCAGATGTATCCGCAAAACAAGACTGCAGGGACCCGCAGAATATACATGTCAAAAATGTTTACCAGTCACATGTTATTGATTATTCATCCTAGTATATCAATAACAGAAGTAAGTAAAAAGCCAATGAACTTCGAAAAATTTTTGTATTTATCATTTTTGAAATTTCCAATTTTAACAAAATGCAAAACAATGAAGAAACCGAGGCAACTGCTGGTCACCTTCAACATTTCTCTTTACGTCGAACCACAAAAGCATTTCAATATCTGTATCTCAGTGCCTCTTACGCCGTCTAAAACTTTTAGATCTTTCATGTTTACATTGGATATCGCCTATTTTGCCCAGAACGAACAGATGAGATAAACTTTCGTTTCACATGTAAAAATATATCTCAGTAATACAAACAAACATGTTTACTTATACAAGCCCGTTAAATATACATAGTAAAGTTAGTGTTGCACCCCCTGTGTTTTTAACGTGTTTAATTTTCTGGCGTGAATGATATGAAATGGTTTCGAAATTAGAATCTGGCTGCTGTATACAAGAACAAACAAGTCTGTTGTCTCTGAAATGGAATGAACTGAGGTATCCATTAACCTCATGGCAGCAGCTACTGATCGAGCTGTTTCAACCTCTCGTGAGAGGTGTGAGACAAAGACTGCAAGCTGTTTTGCATGCCCCGGGCGGAAGTACGCAATATTGCCTGATTTTGTGTGGACATTCTCTGCAGGTCACTTTCAACCTGTCGTAAGCTTTGTTTAGACATTAAATTCCCTGTTTTAACCAAACTTAAACGCTTCTCGTTTTTCTTAAATTTGAAAGCAACATCTAGGCAAAAGATTCCCACTTACCATGAGGTCAAGGGATACATCAGTTCAGTTCATTTTATGGGCAAAAGACGAGTCTGTTAGTGTATGCAGCAGCCGAATTCTAATTTCGACCCAATTTTATCTCATTCACGTCAGAAAATCAAACCCGGTAAAAAACACAGGGGGTGCAACACTAATTTTACTATGTATAGATCACTTTTATGTAAAAAAAACCAATATATATATATAATAAACCTGCAACGTGAATACACTAACATAGTTCTCATTCTCTGATTGTGTATTCTTGTTAAAAGGACACATAACAATACATATTTCTATAGGTTTAGCGTACTTATACCTCGTTTATTCAATTCATTGGTTAATTACAATATGTAAGCCTAACAGAATGACTCGAAATTCTCGAATACAAGGTGTAAATGCAAGGCTATCAAATAGACAACTTTCCTGTATTCGCCTAAAAACTGGACACAAACAAACAGAGGCAAAAATAGTTGTTTTGCAGCGTCCTAAAGTCCTTCTGTTATCATTCCTGAGCGCTCTGTAATAACAGAACATATTTCTATAGGTTTACCTATATTTCTAGCTATAACTTGTCAGTTGTAACAACTGAAATACAAGATCCGAATATTAGGCTACCAAACAAATATCTTTCCCCTATTCATCTATCACTGGGTTTCGACGATGGTTATGTGGGAAAGCAGCCAGTGGCTTCGAAAGAATATTGTGCGGAGTACTGGTAAACGAAACTCCAGGAAAGCATGGATAGGTGCACTGGCCGCCGTAATATAACTGAAATAATGATGAAAACGACGTAAAACACCATACAGTCAATCAATCTATCTATCACTGGGCACAAACAAGGAGCAAAAACAGTTGTTTTGCATCGTCCCAAAGTCGTGGTGTTTTCATTCTGATCTGCCCTGTTATCCATGTATTTACTGCTTGTTTATCTTCCTTCTGCCAATTTCCTCATTCCCACAACTTTCCTCCACTGATTTATCTTCTTGATTCTTAGGCGAATCGATAAAAATAGTTAACTCTTTACCAAACGACAAAAAATTTGACTAGTCAAAACTGAAAGCATTTTCAGACAACAAAATAAAATTAATGGGACTCAAAAATTATAACTTATTTATACAAGGGTAGAAAACATTGTGGGAAAAAGGAGAAAATGCTGGTTACCAGTATTTTCACCTTTTCCCACAATGTTTTCAAAAGCTTTCTTGCTCAGGGACATTAATGGTCGGGGTTGTGTGGTAAAGAGTTGAGCGATATTTCTCGTTAGTTAAAAGGGCAAATAGAACCTGCCAATGCACTGTTGGCTCAGAAAAAAATAAATACTTCATATCCCCATGGGAATGGGCCAAGCCCCCGTAGCTCAGTCGGTAGCGTACAGGACTTGAGAACAGGAGGTCGCTGGTTCGATCTCCGGCTTGGCCGATTTCTTTCCGAGGATTGATTAAAAGTCATCGCGACAGGATTCATTCCTCTCTCACCGCTGACCATTGTTTCGACGATGGTTATGTGGGAAAGCAGCCAGTGGCTTAGAAAGAATATTGTGCGGAGTACTGGTAAAAGAAACTCCAGGAGAGCATGGATAGGTGCACTGGCCGCCGTGATATAACTGAAAATGTTGAAAACGGCGTTAAACACCATAAACTCAATCAATCAATCCTAAGGGAATGGGTTATACACAATTTAAAAACAGAGTAAACATTTTTAAATTGTGTAATATATAAACATTTTAAATGAAGGCAATGTGACGATGTAAATACATACATACGTCAAGGTTTGGCAAAAGAGGGTTCTATGCATTTCCCATCTTCGTAAGCCAAGGTGACGATCACTACGTGGATCTTACCCCTTGGCTGATCGAGTTGAAATTTGTTGGCCTCGCGATACGTGTAATCATTGGTTGTAGACAGGACTGACAGCACCAATCCAATAGTGCGTTACATTTCCTATCCAAACAACAGCAGAACGTAAATAAAAATGACCACAGGAGAAAGTTATCGGATATGCTGGGAATTATAACCAACAAAATACAGACGAACAATATTTTCTTCTACATTCACTGTCACAAATCAATTAAATGAAGTTTTAGGACACATCCCAACACCAGATGATGGACTGTCAAAGTAAGTGTGTTGCTTTTGCTTCGCGAAACTTAAGATTTCGAAAATAGATTTTTATTTGTTAAATCGTCTGTCAAGTTTGCGATATGAAAAGCAGTCAATTGTTGGCGAATTACGGAGAAAGCTTGCTGAACAAACTATAATTGAACCAACGTTTAAATAACACCAAAGCCCTTAACAGATCATAGCCCAACACCTAGAAAGGTTAACAAGTCTTTGGCCAAAAGAATTATGTTACGCAACATTTGATTGGTTTTCGATGACGTAAATCTAGGGGTGGTAGCAATCAAAATCCAGTAGGTGGCACGTCGCCGTGCTAACAAATTTCGACACTATCAGGGTAAGATCCACGTAGCGATCGTTACCTTGGCTTGCGGAGATGTGCATTTCCATGATATGTTATACCAAGCAGGCCATTACATAATAAGGCATCCATAAAATCCATTTTGTCGAGTAACCGACTTAACTCTTTACCAAACAACAAAATTTTCGACTAATCCAAATTGAGAGCATTTGCAGACGACACAATAAATGTCACCACAAAGCTGAAACAGACGGCGTCACGTGATTAATGGAGGATTGTTTATTTTTCTGTCGCTGAAGAGAAGATTCTAAATGTAATTGTCAAGGCGTCAGTTTGTGCGTCAGGATGAATTCTTTGTAAGTTTGAAGTGAGTAGACTGGAAACCTATCGTTACTGTCTGTAAGTGAATCATTGGCGAGCATCGGAGATCATTTCGAGAGATTATTGTCTTATTTTCCTTTACCGAGTAACACGCTATCGCCGTTACACTGTATCTCTTGGAATGGTTCACTGTATTCCATACAGGTTTATTTAACATTATTGAACCGGACTAAGATAGCTATTTTGTTACCGCAGATAAAATGTTTTACGGGAGTCGTGATTGCTTATTATGTGTAACAGGATTATGTGAAATGCATGAGGTGTCCGAATTTGTAATTTGCTGCAAGGGGCGTGGCTTAAAACACATCACATCTTTATAATGCGGATGTAAATTGTCGTTGCAGGTTTAGTTAAGCTTAAGTGACTGTAAAATTTGTGCTGTTTTAAATCTGGACATAATTGAAGTGATTTGAATGGTATGGCTTCTTTGTTCGTTTGGGGTTTAACCCTTTACCACACAATCTCGAGTTTTAACGACCTTGGTAAAGGCTTTGAAAAACATTGTGGAAAAAGGAGAAAATGCTGGTAACCAGCATTTTCTCCTTTTCCCACAATGTTTTTTTTTTTTGCTTGTTTTTTAAAAGACAAAATTCAGCTTTTTTTTCTTAAAGTAGGTTTAGTGTGTTGTCTGCAAATGTTTCTAAATTTGGACTAGTCTAAAACTTTGTCGTTTGGTGAAGAGTTAACAATTTATCTCCTTAAACAAACCTGCGGCAGACTACTTAGGAAATTTTCTTGTAAATTATTAATTACCCAAGTGAATTAAAGAAAAAAGATGTAGTAAAACTTGGCGGGAAACGTATAAATCGCTCGTCTCGAGCATTTTCTCCTTTAGTCACGTTTAAAAAGTATCTTGTTTCAAGACGCAAAAAGTCCCACGCGGTCGGTATTGTGTTTATCAATTTGTAAGAAAATTCAACAGAAAAAAAAAACTGTAGTCATGCTATGTGAAAAGGGGGCTTAGTGCATCTGCAAACAGGATCGACCCACGACACTTTTTGCTATTTTAAATTTTCTGCATGTCAAGGGGCCATTTTACCTCCAGATCCAGTCGATTGTTAGACTAACTGGATTTTATGGATTCATGATTACGTGACGACTTCCTTGGTATAATGCATCACGGAGATGCATTAAACCCCCTTTTGCCATAGTATGGCTCAAATCTACTGGAATAAACAGCAGATTTAACGATTAACGTTTTCTTTGCTTTTCACGGTGGTTTAGCCGCAGAACCGCAGAAATATCCAAGGTAATGTCATTGCCCCGTCGTCCTCTGCGTCGTCGTAGTGGGTTGATTTAGCCGCAGAAATACCCAAGATAATGTCATTGCCCCGTCGTCCTCTGCGTCGTCGTGGTGGGTTGATTTAGCCGCAGAAATACCCAAGGTAATGTCATTGCCCCGTCGTCCTCTGCGTCGTCGTAGTGGGTTGATTTAGCCGCAGAAATACCCAAGGTAATGTCATTGCCCCGTCGTCCTCTGCGTCGTCGTAGTGGGTTGATTTAGCCGCAGAAATACCCAAGGTAATGTCATTGCCCCGTCGTCCTCTGCGTCGTCGTAGTGGGTTGATTTTGCCGCAGAAATATCCAAGGTAATGTCAATGCCACGTCGTCCTCTCTGTCGTCGTTGTGAGTTGATTTAGCCGCAGAAATACCCAAGGTAATGTCATTGCCCCGTTGTCCTCTGCGTCGTCGTAGTGGGTTGATTTAGCCCTAGAAATACCCAAGGTAATGTCAATGCACCTTCGTCCTCTGCGTCGTCGTTGTGGGTTAATTAATCGGCAGAAATACCCATGGTAATGTCAATGACACGTCGTCCTCTGAGTCATCGTAGTCCGTTGATTTAGCCGCAGAAATACCCAAGGTAATGTCAATGCGCCGTCACCCTCTGCGTCGTCGTTGTTGGTTGATATAGCCGCAGAAATTCCCAAGGTAATGTCATTGCCTCGTCGTCCGCTGCGTCGTCGTAGTGGGTTGATTTTGCCGCAGAAATACCCAAGGTAATGTCAATGCACCTTCGTCCTCTACGTCGTCGTAGTGGGTTGATTTAGCCGCAGAAATATCCAAGGTAATGCCAATACACCTTCGTCCTCTGAGTCGTCGTTGTGCGTTGATTTTTCCGCAGAAATACCCAAGGTAATGCCAATGCACCGTCACCCTCTGCGTCGTCGTTGTTGGTTGATATAGCCGCAGAAATTCCCAAGGTAATGTCATTGCCTCGTCGTCCGCTGCGTCGTCGTAGTGGGTTAATTTAGCCCTAGAAATACCCAAGGTAATGTCAATGCACCTTTGTCCTCTGCGTCGTCGTTGTGGGTTGATTAAGCCGCAGAAATACCCATGGTAATGTCAATGCCACGTCGTCCTCTCAGTCATCGTAGTGGGTTGATTTAGCTGCCGAAATACCCAAGGTAATGTCAATGCACCGTTGCCCTCTGCGTCGTCGTTGTTGGTTGATTTAGCCGCAGAAATACCCAAGGTAATGTCTATGCCCCGTCGTCCTCTGCGTCGTCGTACTGGGTTCATTTAGCCGCAGAAATATCCAAAGTAATGTCATTGCCCCGTCGTGCTCTGCGTCGTCGTAGTGGGTTGATTTAGCCGCAGAAATATCCAAGGTAATGTCAATGCCACGTCATCCTCTGCGTCGTCGTTGTGAGTTGATTTAGCCGCAGAAATACCCAAGGTAATGTCATTGCCCCGTCGTCCTCTTCGTCGTCGTAGTGGGTTGATTTAGCCCTAGAAATACCAAGGTAATGTCAATGCACCTTCCTCTTCTGCGTCGTCGTTGTGGGTTGATTAAGCCGCAGAAATACCCAAGGTAATGTCAATGCCTCGTCGTCCTTTGCGTCGTCGTAGTGGGTTGATTTAGCCGCAGAAATATCCAAGGTAATGTCATTGCCCCATCGTCCTCAGCGTCATCGTAGTGGGTTGATTTAGCCGCAGAAAAAACCAAGGTTATGTCATTGCCCCATCGTCCTCTGCGTCATCGTAGTGGGTTGATTGATTTTTATGGGGTTAACACCGTTTTCTTGTTTGGGGCTTAAGGCTGTTTTCAACATTATTTCAGTTGTACTGCGATGACCAGTGCACCTATCCGTGCTTTCTCGTAATTCCTTTTCACCAGTACTTCGCACAGTATTCTTCCCAAGCCACTGGCTGTTTCGTTAAGCAACGACGAAACAATCGTTGTAGTGGGAATACTGACTTTGTCTGACATCTCTAAACTGATTGATTGATTGATTGATTGATTGATTGATTGATTGACTGACTGATCGTTCGATCGATTGGTTGATTACCAGAAGGACAGGTTAGCCTCAAAATATTATGACAAAATAATATTCCTGTGTAGAATTAACCCTTAAGCTGCTAGGCGCGACTCACTGACCTTTTGCGGACAGTATAGATCAAGATCAGACTGCACCCTTATCCTGCCAAAAAAAAAAAAAAAAAAATATGAAATTTCAAAGCTAATAGACATTAAAAACCCGAATAATATTTTTTTCTTCTTTAAAGAAAAAAAAATCTCCTATCGGACAGAGTAGATCCAAGATCAGACTGCACGTTCTGAGCAGTCTGATCTTAATCTACACCGTCCGCAAACGTCATTGAGTTGCGCTTAACAGCCTAAGAGTTAACACTTTGCTAGACGTTTAAATCTAAGATTCGCCCGACATGAAAGCATTTGCAGAAGACAAATTCGATTTTATTCAAATGACGTGATCTACCTTGGTGAAGGGTTGAAACATTGTGGAAAAGGGAGAAAATGCTGGTTACCAGCATTTTCTCCTTTTCCCACAATGTTTTCAAAACTTCTTTTCTCAGCATCGTGAAAACTCGGGATTGTGTGGTAAGCATCAACACATCAAATAAATCAACCCTTAACCGATTTCATTCAAATTCAAATTCGATTTTATTCAAATGACGTGATCTACCTTGGTGAAGGGTTGAAACATTGTGGAAAAAGGAGAAAATGTTGGTTACCAGCATTTTCTCCTTTTCCCACAATGTTTTCAAAACTTCTTTTCTCAGCATTGTGAAAACTCGGGATTGTGTGGTAAGCATCAACACATCAAATAAATCAACCCTTAACCTGCTGAACAAGTGAAATGAAAATTTCAAGCCTATAGGAAAAACCCAAATTTTGCTTTTCAAAGTTATTTGAAGGGTAAAAATACTCCTCATCGGATAGTATAGATTCAAGATCAGACCGCACGTTCTGTGCAGTCTGATCTTGATCTACACTGTCCGCAAAAAGGTCGCCGAGTCGCGCTTAGAAACCTTGGGGTTAAGAACTCTAAGAGGTATAGAGGGCGTTTTCTCTTTTTTCCTTTTTGCGTTCCAAATTTGATTACCTGATACCGTTACTTTGTCTTTAAATCTAAACAAACACTATTTTTAAGATCTAAGCCTAAAATCTCCGCCTTCCTTGCCCCGTGGAGTGCACTTTTAACGCCTGCTCTGTGCTAGTTTCAATTCCGCCGAGCCCCTGTAGCTCAGTCGGTAGAGTACAAGACCTCAGAAGAAGGGGTCGCTGGTTCCATCCCCGGCTTAGCCAATTTCTTTCCGGGGATTGATGATAGTCATTGCGACAAGATTCATTCCTCTTTAACCATTGATCATTGTCTCCACGATGATTATGTGGGAAAGCAGCCAGTGGCTTTGAAAGAATATTGTGCGTAGTACTAATAAATGGATCTCCATGAAAGAATGGAAAGGTGCACCGGCCGCCGCGATATAACTGAAATAATGTTGAAAACGGCGTTAAACACTGTAAAATCAATCAGTCAGTTCAAGTCTTTACCAAACTACAATGTTTTAGACTCGTCCAAATTAAAAGTTTTTGTAGACGATATATTACATGTGGCTCAGGTGAGAAAGCATCGTGAGAAAAGGACAAAATGCTGGTCACATTTCTGTCTGAACTAGCTTGCTCGGCTTCCAGAAGGATGCGTGTAATCATTCTCTACGTGCCTTTTTTTTTTATATTGGAAGCAAGCTAAAACCGATTTGTCACTGTATGAAAACAACCAGTGACACACGCCCATAAAGCTATAGGTATACAACAATCAGGTAGCATTATGTTTACATACTGATAAACCCGGGCTGGAAGCTCAGTGGTTAGTGTATCCGACTCGTGACATAGTGGTAGAGGCAAACTTTGTTTCCGGCGATTTTTCGCTTCTCTCCTCTGATGCAAGTGAGAAAAGCAATCAGCGGCTTAGAAATAAAGGTGTGTCAGTACTGGTGTGAGAAAGTCAGGAAACACATGCGTAGGTGCACTGACTGCTGTGATATGACCCAAGTTGTCAAAACGGCGTTTAAACTCCAATACAAACAATCAAACAGACTGATAAAGCAAAACAATGGTTTTGAAGTTATTCTGAAATGATATTATTGTTTTAAACCGAATTAGTCGTACGATGTAACTAAAATTTGGTTAAAGTCTTAACCAAAGGACAAAATTTTGTTTAGACTCTTCCTAATTCTGAACTGTTGAAGACAACAAATTAAATGTGGTTCAAATGATAAAATATGTCTCCGGATGGGCAGAAAACATTGTGGGAAAAGGACAAAATGCTGGTTAACCAGCATTTTCTCCTTTTTCCCACAATGTTTTCAAAAGGCTTCTTCTTCAGGGCCGTTAAAACCTGGGATTTGTGATAAAAGGGTTAAAAACCAACAGTGTCATTCCAGGTTAAATTCAAAACCATTGATTTTTTTTTTCGATAGGTGAACAGGATGCCATCAGAATATTGCGCAAGAATGAGAGAAAATTGATTACCCAGCGTAGGAATACAAGAAGTGACGAACACCCATACAGCTTAAACCAATGAAAAACGGTTTCCGGTAATCAGTTTCCGCTAATCAAATAGGAGTGTTACGGTATTTGACCAAGGTTATATCTGTGAATTGTGTAAACTACAAATTTATTAAGTGACGTTATAAAGTGGAAATTTGATATCGCCGAATTATTTGTTAGAGTGTTTTTTTTTTCTTTGCTGTGAATTTGTGATTTAATATTTTGAAATTATACGAGCGCAGAGAGAGAAAAAAAAAAGAACTTTATACGAAATGCGACGGCACGCTGCGTTTCCAACAGTTTTTCTATTCATAAAGGTAAGTTGTATTATCTATTTGCGCAGGGTGTAATCCTTCACTATAATTGAATAAGATATGAGTTATGCTTTGGAAAAAGGGGGTTTAATGCATCTCCGAGATGCATCGCACCAAGCAAGTCATCGCATGATAAGGGATCCGTTTCGTCCAACAACCGACTCAATTTGAAGGTACAATGGTCCTTTGACAAGCAGTAAATTGACCAATAGCAAAACAGTCTCGATTCAGGTCAGCCTGCGCGGACTGCACAAGTTGTCTTAAGTCGATACCTTTTCCAGATGCTTTGAAGGCCCCTTTTCACAGAGCATGGCTTAAATATGTTATCTTTGCTTTGTTAAGTTTGATCCTTTCATGCTTGAGATTGGCATATGCATTAAACCCCTTTTCACAGAGCGTGGCTCAATGAATTATCTCTACTTTAAATACGCTTTTAACTCTTTACCAAACGACAAAGTTTTAGACTTGTTCAAATTGAAAGCATTTGCAGACGACAAAACGAATGGGACCAAAAACTAAAAATTTGCGCTGGAAAGGGTAGAAAACATTGTGGGAAAAAGGAGAAAATGCTGGTTACCAGCATGTTCTCCTTTTCCCACAATGTTTTCAAAAACTCTCTTTCTCAGGGTTGTTAAAAGTCGGGATTGTGTGGTAAAGGGTTAAGTTAAAATCTGTCATAAGTGATAATAGATAAAATCTGCGGAGAATGTAAACTAAGATCAGAATGTACATTCGTATAACTATATATATAATATATTCGAGCTATACACGGGGTCGTCTGACCCCTATACACTGGATTGTATAGTGGGATAATTATATATGAGCCACGCTCTGGCAAAGGGGGCTTTAAAAAAAGCTTAACCCTTTCCCAGACAAGCCCTGGTTTTCACGTGTCTGCAGTACAAGTCTTTTGAAAACACGGTGGGAAAAGGAGAAATTGCTCGTAACGAGCAATTTCTCCTTTTCCCACAGTGTTTTCTATCCGTTTTGAGACCTTTCTGCCATTTTTCATCAAATTTAAAATTGTCGCCTGCAAACTCTTTCAATTTGGACTAGTCCAAAATTTGTCGTTTGGGAAAGGGTTAAGCATCTCTGGGATGGATTATAACCAGCAATCCTTCAAATAATTATGAATCTGTGAAATCCATTTTATTTCACAACCGACTGAATCATGAGGTAGACTGGTCCTTTGAGGAAACTGACCACAAGCAAAAGGTTTCGGCCCATGTCAGCCTGCGCAGTACGCGTACTGCGCAGGCTGACATGAATCGATACATTTTGCAGATGCATTAAGCCCCCTTTTTCACATAGTATGTCTCAATTATGAATCGTACTCCGTTAAAAGGTGATTTAATCCATCTGCGAGAGGTTTTGACCAGTGTCAGCCTCCGGAGGCTGATCTGGGTCGAGAGTTTTTGCTACTGGTAAATTTTCTGCATGTCAAAAGACCATTCTGTCACATAATTCAGTCGGTTTCAGACAAAAATGGTTCCAAATTATACATTACGTGTGTGCATGAAACCCCCTTTTTCCCAGAGTGACACCCTGTGTACGGATGAAGTTTAAGATCGTTCTACCTTCTATCGAGCACCTTACAGTTTTCTAAAAAAGAATTTCAGATTTCTTTAAAATACCATTTTCATTTACGCTGACTTAGTGTTAATCCTAAGGCTGCAAAGCGCAACTCACTGACCTTTAGCGGACGGCGTAGATCAAGATCAGACTGAACAGAAAGTGCAGTCTGATATTGGATCTACACTGTCCGTTAAGGAGATATTGTTCCCTAGAATATAAGATTGAAACAGCATTATTCGGTTTTTTTCCCTACCGGCTTGAAAGTTTCGTGTAACTTATTTAGCAGTTTAATCCTTAGGCTGCTAGGCGCGGCTTCCTGACCTTTAGCAGGCGGCGTAGATCAAAATCAGACTGCACAAAACATGCACTCTGATCTTGGATTTACACTGTCCAATGAGGTAATATTTTTCCTCCAAAAAAACCTTTGAAATAAGAAAATTTGGGTTTATACTATGGGTTTGAAAGTTTCACTTCTTTCCTTCATCAGGATAAGGGTTATTGGTTAAAATTAATTGATTCCCTACGAAAACATTTTTGAAACAGCCATTTACGAAAAAACGAAAAAAGGGACAAACTTTACCACTGAGCCACGCAGGAGACAGACAGATAGAGAGTGCAAGAGCGATAGAGAGAAAGAGAATAGAAAAAGGAAAGCAGGTGACGTGATTTGCATGTTAGCTCGGCTATTTCCTGACAAAAAAAAAACATCAAGTTACTGCCATAGCCCTGGCGTCGTCCTCTGCGTCATCATCGTCATCTGCATCATCGTCTGCGTCATCGTCGTCTGCGTCGTCGTCTGCGTCATCGTCGTCGTCGTCGTCTGCGTCGTCGTCTGCGTCATCTTCGTCTCGTCATCGTCGTCTGCGTAGTCGTCTCCTGCGTCATCGTCGTCTGCGTAGTCGTCTCCTGCGTCATCGTCGTCTGCGTCGTCGTCTGCGTCATCGTCGTCGTCGCCTGCGTCGTCGCCTGCGTCATCTTCGTCTCGTCATCGTCGTCTGCGTAGTCGTCTCCTGCGTCATCGTTGTCTGGGTAGTCGTCGTCTGCGTCATCGTTGTCGTCTGCGTCATCGTCGTCTGCGTCATCGTCGTCTGCGTCATCGTCGTCTGCGTCATCGTCGTCTCCTGCGTCGTCATCGTCGCCGTCTGAGTCGTCGAGCAAAAACTTTTGACATTTGATGATAGCTCTGTCATTACCAAAAGATATCTACTTCAAATTAGGACTACATGTGTATGTTAACAATCAAAAGGGGAATGCATATACCAAGGGCAGCTGACCATCAAAATATTTTTGACACTGTTATGCCTCTTTTTCGACTTGGATTGAATTGATTGAATGGTGTTTTACGCCGCTTTCAACATTATTTCAGTCATTTCACGGCGACAGCTCACATATTCGTGTATTTCCTGGGTTTTACCAGTACTGGGCTAGGGCTCAGAAGTGTCTTGCCCAAGGACACACCCATGAAAAAAACCAGCGGATCAGGCCGGGCTCGAACCCGGGGCCTCCAAGTTACGAGTCCCACACTTTACCACTGAGCCACGCAGGACCCCCTCGACTAGAAATTTTCCGATAGGCCACTGCAGCCGAGCGTTGGTACCCGCATGCGGTGCTCTAGTTTGAATGGCGTTTAAACCTAAATATTTGGATAGAACCTATAATACATTCATTACGTGATAGATCAACAAGTTTCTCTAATCGTTTCTGAAACCGCATGCACCGATCTTTCCCACAGCTGTCAGTCAAACAGATAGAGTCTGTAGCGAGCAGATTTTGTATTTGTCTTTTTACCCTTCAGGTTGCTTGACATCACTCAAAGTGCTTTTGCGGACAGTGTAGATCAAGATCAGACTGCACAAAACGTGCAGTCTGATCTTATATACACTGTCCGATACGGTGCGATTTTTGCATAGGCAAAAGGAGCTTTAAAACTGAAGGATTTGGCGTTTTGACCCGAGGCTTCAAATTTCATTCTTTTGGAATTCTAAGGATTAAAGGCCTAAGAGCTACCAAAAGTAAACAATGGGGTAGTAAAATGCATTTAAATTCAAATTACGCCATTTAAAAGTAAGTCATTGTGAAGATGACAATCTGTTACTGTACGGTCGGACCAAGTAAAATCTGCTGGCAGACAAACATCCTCGTTGACCCAGTTCCGAGGTATTTCGTAGACTACATTCATCGCCCCTGGGTTATCTCGGTTCTGTTTCCTCGTTGTCTTGAATTATTCATGAGGCATTTTGATTGGTTATCTCAGTTTTTCAGTGAGAAGATTTAATCTATTTTTATCAACCATATGCCATCATTTCTATTTTTGCCTCGTCTACAACCAATCAAATCGATGAATGTAGATTACGGAATACATCAGAACTGGGTTAACGAGGATGACGTCACCCCTGCTACATACCCCTAAAGACTGCAATAGCACGCTGTATTTCTAAATATTTTCCTTCGTATACAAGGATTTGTAATGTCTGCCCTGGATTGTCGTAAGGCAAATGCCAAAGAAGGAAGGCCCACCGGCGGCCGCCATATTCGTTGTTCAATGATGTGTGTTTTAGCCGGTTTATTCATTACAACGGAAGAAATGTGATTATCCTCCACTACAAGAGAGTATCATTATGTCATCGACAATTCGATTGGCTATTGAGTGTAATTCGCAATCTTATGAATATTCATAGAAACGGCGGTTTCGCAATTGAATGTCCCAGGGGTGATGAATGGTAATACTTCACACCTGGGTTAACGAGGGTGGCAGAAAAATTACTTTTCAACGTAAGTAAAAAGTAAACGAAAGAGTTGGCAACTTATAACATAGTTTAGATTTCATTTCTCTGCCAGCGACTAACACTTGGATCGACCGTACAATAACAGTGTCATCTTCAAAATAATTCACGTACTTTTAAACGGTATTGTTTAAATTTAAGTTTATTTTGACACCTGTAGTGTTTAATTTTGGCTGCTATATGGCCTTTAACACTCATCTCCAATGACACCGCGACACGGTAGCTTAGTGGTAACCCGTTGATATGACTGATTGTATGGTGTTTAACGCCTTTTTCAACGATATTTTAGTATTATCATGCACCTATCCATGCTTTCCTGGAGTTTCTTTCCAAGCCACTAGCAGCTTTCCCACAGTAATAATAGAGAAGCTCTGAGATCCAACCTTGTTTGTTTCTATTAGAGTTTTAACGCCGTTTTAACAGCTTAGGTCATATCACGGCGGTCAGTGCACCTAGGCATGTGTTTCCTGGCTTTCTCACACCAGTACTGATACAACTTTCTTTCCAAGTCACTGACTACTTTTCTCACAAGCATCAGAGGTTAGGGGCGAAATATCGCCGGGAAGACAATATCGCCGGGAAGACAATTTGCCTCAACCGGGTATCAAACTCGCAACCACCAGGTCACGAGTCAGATCCGCTAACCACTGAGCAACCCAGGCGGGCCGAAATACTGTTGAAAACGGCGCTAAAGACCGAAGCAAACAAATAAATCATACAAAGATGTCTGCCACAACTGTCAGGCAAAAAGACAGGCTCTTTTTTTTCCGTAGCAAACAGATGTCAAAACCATCGTCAAAATTCACGTCTCATAAAACAACCCCCCCATGGAATTTTTGCCGGCCCAAAATAACAGATAAGCCATTTTAGTTGATTGTCTGTAATAAACACTCTTAGTGCCAAAAACTAATGCAGGTTTCTATTTACAGACATTGTAGATCAAGTTGCGAGAAGAGCTTCTTTTTGTCATTCTCCTAGTCTTTTTTTCTTCCCTTGCTGAATATTTTCAATTTATCAATAAGCATAAATCTTATATGAGCCAAGCTCTGTGAAAAGGGGGCTTAATGCATCTACGAAAGGTATCGACCAGGGTCAGCCTGCGCAGTCCGCGCAGGCTGACCCGGGCCGAAACCTTTTTTGCTATAGATCAATTTTCTGTATGTCACAGGACCAGTCTACCTTATCACACTGTCAGTTGTTAGAAAAAAAATGGCCTTTATGGATCCATAATTATATGATGACTTGCTTGGTATAAGGCATCACAGAGATGCATTAAGCACCCTTTTGCCAGAGCGTGGCTTATATGCGTACGAGCCATGCTCTGGGAAAAAAGGGGGCTTAATGCATCTCCATAATGCATTGTGCCAAGCATAAACCCAGTGTTTTTACCATACGCAGTTTTATTTTTTTGTTTTATCTAGTTATTCTGAGATACTGTCAAAACTAAATAAGCCATGCTCTGCCAAAAGGGGGCTTAATGCATCTCCGTGATGCATGATACCAATCAAGCCATCACACGGTTATGATATCAAACAATCCACTTTATTTGATAATCAACTCCATCACGAGATAAACTGGTCTTTGGACAAACAGAAAATTGACCAGCAGCGAAAAGTTTCGACCCTGGTCAGCCTGCGCGGACTGCGCAGGCTGACCTGGGTCGATACTTTTCGCAGATGCATTAAGTCCCCTTTTTCACAGAGCATGGCTCAAATGAATTTGTCTAGAGCCATATTTAGAATAGTCTGTGAAAGATCTTTTTAGACTTTGGAGATTTGGACAGATAAATGAAATAAATCTGAATCGAAAAGAGCAGACCTATGCTCTTTTATCAAGTAACACCTCCTCCAGCAGTGTATTAAACCATGACTTGAGCCATGCTCTGTAAAAAGGGGGCTTAATGCATCTGCGAAAAGTATCGACCGGGGTCAGCCTGCGCAGTCCGGGCAGGCTGACCTGGGCCGAAACTTTTCGCTTTTGGTCAATTTTCTGTACACCAAAGGACCCTTCTACCTTGTGATACAATCGGTTGTTAGACAATGAATTTTAACCATGTGATGTCTTGCTTGGTATGAGGCATCACGGAGATGCATTAAGCCCCCTTTTGCCAGAGCATGATTCAGTTATATTTGATAATACACTAGTGTGTTATCGTTTTTTTGGGTCCCGGTTCTGCTTATGTTTGTAGTCATGAGCGCCTGAAGCCGGCGAAACCAACCATAGCACGTGTCGGAAGTTGTACAACTTCGCCACTTCGCGGGAAAATGACGTTGTTGTTACTAAGACGTTGTCTGCGCATGTCATATTCTTCGAAGATTCGACCTGTCTGCTATGACGCATCACCCATCCCCCTATACCAGGGAAAAATAGGGCTTATATCGAAGCTATATTAGCCTATTACCAAAGCATGTAGGGGCTGTTTTAATAAATGGTCGGTGCATAGGTTACATGCTAGCCGATCACAGCTGAATGAATGGCACCAGGTAGCGTTTTATTGAGTAAACGTTTATTTCATTTGAAATCCAAAGTCACGGCTGTTGTTTTGAAAAATTACTCCGCTACTGTACCCAGGATGCCCAAATTAGATAGATGTGTATTTGTAGAATGCCATCTAGCGGGAGATAATGGTTACTAAGACGTATACGTGCGGAAAATGTCATGACTTTCATGTTTAATTAACAACGAGAAATGCAGCATAAGTTATTTAAAGTAAACCAACTGAGGAAATATTTCGATTTCCTCCCTCTGAAAACTTTTTGTTATTCTACTTTCGAAGTAAATGTCAAAGAACTATCTTCTTGTGTATGTACACATTTCAAACCGAACTACATCTGTAAACATGGACCCGTGAACGATATATAGGCTAGGTGACGATGCAGGATACTTATTTGTCTGTAGGTCGTTTTATGTGATAAACAGAATCTCACATTCGTATTATTATTATCTCGTTGCCTAAAATTTAGTCAACTCGTTTGATAAAAATGATAATACATAAACACTCGTGTAAGATCTTCTATGTATGTATTGATTGACTGATTGATTGTATGGTGTTTAACGCCGTTTTCAACATTATTTCAGTTATATCGCGGCGGCCAGTGCACCTATCCATGCTTTCCTGGAGTTTCTTTTACCAGTACTCCGCACAATATTCTTTTCGAGCCACTGGCTGCTTTCCCACATAACCATCGTCGAAACAATGGTCAGCGGTGAGAGAGGAATGAATCCTGTCGCAATGACTATCATCAATCCTCGGAAAGAAATTGGCCGAGCCGGGGATCGAACTAGCGACCTCCTGTTCTCAAGTCCTGTACGCTACCGACTGAGCTACGGGGGCTCGACTCTCTATATATTGAACAAGGATAAAACAACACAGAAATGTTACACATAGTTTGCAAAGATGTTCCCCATCAAAAACGATGAGGATTCTTTGGCACTGTAAACAATGCAGATGAAAGCATTTGTAACGGAGGTGTTTGTAATCCTTTGGCTGCTAGGAGCGACTCAAGGACCGTTTGCGGACATTGTAGATTCAGATCAGACTGCACAGAACGTGCAGTCCGTTCTCGGATCCACACTGACCGATATGCAGATATTTTCCCCAAAATATAACTTCGAAATAGCAATATTTGGGATTTTTATATTGGCCTGAAATTCTCATTTCACTTAGCAGGTTAAGGGTTGATCTTTCACCATGCCGTGTTTTAACGAACCTGTAAAGAAAGTCTTTTGAAAACATTGTGGGAATAAGAGAATATGCTGGTCCCCAGCACATTCTCTTATTCCCACAATGTTTTTTTTTTACTGTATTAACGTAAATGTTTCCTACAATGACTTTTATACATGAGCCATTCTCTGTGAAAAAGAGCATCTAATACATCTGCAGAAAGTATCGATTCAGGCCGGCCTGCGCAGTACACGCAGGCTGACCCGAGTCGAAACGTTTAGCTATTGGTAAATTTTCTGCGTGGCAAAGGGCCATTCAACCTCCTGATTCAGTCAGGCGTTTGACAAAATGGATTTTATGGGACCATAATTATGTGATGACTTGCTTGATATTATGCATCACGTGCACGCATTAAGCCCCCTTTTGTTAGAGCGCGGCTCAAAAATGAGCCCTGCTCTGGCAAAAGGGGGTTTAATGCATCTCCGTGATGGATGATACCAAGCAAGTCCGTCAAATCCACTTTGTCGAAAAACTGTCTTCATCACGAGGTAGACTGGTCCTTTGACATACAATAGCGAAAAGGTTCGGCCCGGGTCAGCCTGCGCGGACTGCGCAGGCTGACCTGGGTCGATCCTTTTCGCAGGTGCATTAAGCCCACCTTTTCACAGAGCACCGCTCATATGGATGAGTCAAGAATATCGACGCCTCGTAAAGTGCAAAAGCTGTTTTGCTTTCGTTTCCGGTCACGCCTTTTCGTAAGTGTTTCTAAAGACTTTACACAACCACCTCTGTCTATCACGATGATTTTCTCAAGTTTCTGGGATTCAATCGAATTACCAAGGGCGTTACAACTTTTTCTCATATCCTTTGAATATTCCGTTCGCTCTTATTGTAACTCAGCTGCTATTTTCATAATTCAAGGAATCCATACCAGCAAATCCCTTAAAACCCAATTTAACCAATCGCAACTCTGAATAAGATAAGTGACTGAAGTGACTGACCAATCAGAAGCCGCGGCGTTATAAGGAAAATATACGCCATTTAAAAAAAAAAAAGCATTCTGATAGTATTGCATAGGTATACACAGTCCCCTACCGGCCGTATGTATCGTTGGCATGTCAGTGAAATTTTTTAAGTCCAAGGCCCGTAAATGCGTCAAAAAGCAGTGGAGCGGGACGAAACTCGAATTTGATGTGTAAGTCATGGTGGTTGATGTACACACCAAAAATCTGCTCTATATGTAGCAGCGTTTAGAAAAAAAGTGTGGAAAAATGTTTTATCGGTGAAATTTTGTAAGTCCAAGGCCCGTAAATGCGTCAAAAAGCAGTGGAGCGGGACGAAACTCGAACTTGATGTGTAAGTCATGGTGGTTGATGTACACACCAAAAATCAGCTATATATGTAGCAGCGTTTAGAAAAAAAGTGCGGAAAAATGTTTTATCCTGTCACCTCCTATAAATTCCGTCGTATAACAGGGGGTCATATAAACTTGGTGATATACGGTCACTTGACCACGTGACTAGGTTTATTATGTCAGTTGACCACGTGGTCAAGGTTTATTAGGCTAGATGGTCATGTGACCAGCCGGAACTCCTTTTTTATCCTGTCACCTCCTATAAATTCCGTCGTATAACAGGGGGGTCATATAAACTTGGTGATATACGGTCACTTGACCACGTGACTAGGTTTATTATGTCAGTTGACCACGTGATCAAGGTTTATTAGGCTAGTTGGTCATGTCACCAGCCGGAACTCCTTTTTTAGGTACCGCGAAACGAAATCAATATTTTAAAGTAAAATTATCGCTTAAAATTCGATGCACATATTGATTTTTCTTATTATTTAAAATAAAACAGAATTCTTCGCCACAGCATTCTCCCGAGGTCTTACATCACGTTTATGACGTAGTCAAAATAATTTATGACGTCATTATTGCAGCTGCATACCCAAAGCGCTTTACACAGTTCGCCATTTGTGTGTTTATTTCATAGTGAGAAAGATGTCAATACATACTTTAATTTCGAGCGAAATATTCTATCTAGTCGGATTTAGGATTGTTTACAAATGAGAAACAGGACAGAATAGTGTCGTGGATTGTGGAATTATACAATAACATAGTGTCTTTGATTTCAGGAAAGTTTGTCATGCTCGGCTTCGGAATTTATGGTATCAGTACCGTAAGATATTAAATAGGAGGTACGGTCTTTATATCAATGTTTGTTTTTTGTTTTGTTTTGTTCTTGCAGAGTGCGTGACAGGATAAATAGAATAGATGGTTGGTGTCTTGGATGGGTTAAGTTTATCGGGCTCGGCTCCGAAATTTATCCGGTTCGCCTTCGGCTCACCAGATAAATTCCTCCGCCTTGCCCGATAAACTTAACCCATCCAAGACACCAACCATCTATTCTCTATTTAGGTAGCGCGATACGAAATCAATATTTTAAAGTAAAATTATCGCTTAAAATTCGATGCACATATTGATTTTTCTTATTATTTAAAATAAAACAGAATTCTTCGCCACAGCATTCTCCCGAGGTCTTACGTCACGTTTATGACGTAGTCAATATAATTTATGACGTCATTATTGCAGCTGCATACCCAAAGCGCTTTACACAGTTCGCCATTTGTGTGTTTATTTCATAGTGAGAAAGATGTCAATACGTACTTTAATTTCGAGTGAAATATTCTATCTAGTCGGATTTAGGATTGTTTACAAATGAGAAACAGGATAGACAGAATAGTGTCGTGGATTGTGGAATTATACAATAACATAGTGTCTTTGATTTCAAGAAAATTTGTCATGCTTGGCTTCGGAATTTTATGGTATCAGTACCGTAAAATATTGAATAGGAGGTACGGTCTTTATATCAATGTTTGTTTTTTGTTTTGTTTTGTTCTTGCAGAGTGCGTGACAGGATAAATAGAATAGATGGTTGGTGTCTTGGATGGGTTAAGTTTATCGGGCTCGGCTCCGAAATTTATCCGGTTCGCCTTCGGCTCACCAGATAAATTCCTCCGCCTTGCCCGATAAACTTAACCCATCCAAGACACCAACCATCTATTCTCTATTTATCAGTGAAATTTTGTAAATCCAAGGCCCGTAAATACGTGAAAAAGCAGTGGAGCGGGACGAAACTTGATCTGTAAGTCATGGTGGTTGAGTTACACAGCAAATCTGAGATCAATACCTACCAGCGTTTAGGAAAAAAGTCCGGAAAACTGATTTATCAGTGAAATTTTTTAAGTCTAAGGCCCGTAAATCCGTGAAAAACCGGTGTACCGGAACGAAAGTCGAACTTGATCTGTAAGTGATGGTGGGTGACTTACAAACCAAAACTCAGCTCAATATGTACCAGCGTTTAGAAAAAAAGTCCGGAAAACTGAATTGCCGGACAGACGGACAGACGGACAGACGGACGGAAGGAGTGCAAACCTAAAGTCCCCTTCGGCTTCGCCGGTAGGGGACTAAAGATATGTAGCTACTTTCGATTATCTATACAATACCAAAATTGCAACGCACCACCAACACTACTCGATAAACTTCTCAAACGCAATAAGGTAAATGATATTAAATATTTCATTTCATTGCCATTTATTACTCGAACGAACCGACATGAAATAAATGACCTCTATTACCATATATTACACGGATTACTTTCCAAACTTAGCTTCGGCTATTGTCGTCAGAATGCGGAACTCTGTGAACGTTTTTCAACTCTTTATGCGGCTAATAAATTTATCGAGTCTTCAAAGAATGGTAAAAATACCTTAAATAAACAATTTTGTTGGTTCAACCGTGGCGGATGACATTGATCTACGATGCACTTTCTGCGCAGTCTGATCTTAACCCATGTCATCCGCGAAAGCTTCGTATTTTGCCCATGGGCACGGAAAGAGTCAAGCCCGAAATTTACCGTTAATAGAGTTTCCGTACCGTTGGATTACACACAATGATATAAGTATTCACTCTGTAATTATTCTTTGCATAGAGGTCAATTTCAGGTAAATTTGATCGATTTTATACGTTTAATTTTAACATAACACTACTGTCAATTCTTTTAACCCTTAAGCTGCTAATCGCGACCCACTGACCTTTTGCGGACAGTGTAGATCAAGATCAGACTGCACAGACGTGCAGTCTGATCTTTGATCTACACTGTCCGATACGGTATTTTGTTTCCGGTGAAATTAACTTTGAAACCGCAATGTTTGGGCTGAATTATTTACTCTGAATTTTCTCTTATCGAAATCATCATAAAATATAACCGTTGACCGGAATTTGGAGAAGAACTTTATAAGCTTCTGCTTCCGTTCTGTTCTATTTCTTCAGTATATGTGTAATATGATTATATTGTTTACTGTAGATTGTTATATACTGATGAATAAAATATGTTTAAACTAATGTTTGGGCTTTTAGTATTGAGCAGAAATTTGTGTTTCATTTATTCAGCAGCTTAAGTGTTAAACAGAGATAACGAATCATTGCGTACCTGCTTAATCAAGTTTTCTCCACGGTCCAATTTCATGTCCTCGAGCTTCTCTGGTCAATCTCTGCATCTTCAACGAGGCTTAGCTGTACAATAGATGCGCCAAAATGACGAACAAGCTATCCTCAAAGCGCCAAGAGAGAATGATACCCGCGGATAATCACGTGCTGCACGTGGAACTCTCTTGGTGCCGAACACGAGCTTTGTCGTTTGTTCAGTCAACTGTAACAGAAAAATCAATAAAATGTACACGGAGAATTTTACATATTTTGGAGGAACTGGTTGTGAAATCTTTACGCCCTAGAAATCAAATTTGAAACACAATATCAAGTAATTAATGGTGTTGCGTTGCAAGTTTGGTATGGTAAATAAGTGAATATATTTATCTTGAATTTAAAGCGAGAGAGCGAGACAGACAGCGAGACGGAGAGAGAAGGCGAGACTGACAGAGAGCAAGACAGAGACTCGCAGAAGTATGGAGAAAGGCACATAGACAAAGAGAGAAAGATAGAGACAGACAGACAGACAGATAGATAGACGGACTGACGGCCGGACAAACGGAGGGACAAACAGACAAAGACAGAGAGAAAGAGACAGAGAGGTAGGCAGACAGACAGAAAGAATGAGACAGACAGACAGACAGGACAGTGAGAGACAGACAGAAAATCTCTCGCATCAATACATCAAATTCCGTATTCACTAGTCATTCTTAGTTTCACTTTTTTCTAGATTAAGAACGTAACACAAGTTCTGATTGGCTAAACCATAATGGTTTAGCCAATCAGAAGTTGTGTTACTTGCAAATTTAAAAAAAAATAATCTTGAGAATAAGACTAAGAATGTTCCTAAGAATGGTTGACGAAACCTGACCCAGATGCTGTGGTATTCAAGAATAAAATAGGCTTAATGAAACCACAAAACCCTGGAAAAATAGGGATTTTTTTTGTGTAGTCTCCGGTAGGTGAAGAACAATTAAACGATATGGATAATTAGTTGTCGGTAACCGCCAGCAAAACGATTTATATTTTCGACAGAAAATAACTTCCCAACGAATAGTTCACCCTTAAAGCACCTTACACAGATTTAATTGCATCTGCGGCCAGTTTACATCAAGATCAGACTACACAAAACGTGCAGTCTGATCTATGATCTACACTGTCCGCTTCGTGGAGAAAAGCAATCATGAAAATGCTAATAATTTAATTCATTACTTGACTCAAAAACAGTCTAATAGGTTTATTCGGTGCCCTTAAGGTTTATACAGGTGGCAGACAAACAGCAGTTTATTACGGCTGACGCAAAAATAAATTGAGGCATGCTCTGTGAACAGGTGGCTTAACCCTTTCCCAAACAATAAATTTTAGACTAGTCCAAATTGAAAGAGTTTGCAGACGACAATTTTAAATTTGATGAAAATGACAGAAAGTTCTCCAAAAGGGTAGAAAACACTGTGGGAAAAGAAGAAATTGCTCGTTACGAGCAATTTCTCCTTTTCCCACAGTGTTTTCAAAAGACTTGTACTGCAGACACGTGAAAACCAGGGCTTGTTTGGGAAAGGGTTAAAGTATCCACAAAAAGTATCGACTCGTGTCAGCCTGCGCAGTCTGCAAACTTTTTTTTTTTTAACTTGTACGTAATCCGCATGTCAAAGAGTAAGTCTACCTTCAGATCCAGTCAATTGTTAGACTTAGTAGATTAACGGACCCATAATTATGTAATGACTTTCTTGGTATAATGGATCACAGAAATGCATTAAACCCCCTTTTCACAGATCATGGTTAAAATATATTCCTGTTTGCTCGAGCTCATAGCCGCCAAGCCCCGTAGCTCAGTCGGTTGCGCACGGGACTTGAGAACAGGAGGTCGCTACTTCCATCCCCGGCTTGGCCAATTTCTTTCCGAGGATTGATGATAGTCATTGCGACAGGATTCATTCCTCTCTCACCGCTGACCATTGTTTCGACGATGGTAATGTGGGAAAGCAGCCAGTGGTTTGGAAAGAATATTGTGCGGAGTACTGGTAAAAAGAAACTCCAGGAAAGCATGGATAGGTGCACTGGCCGCCGCGATATAACTGAAATAATGTTGAAAACGGCGTTAAACACCATACAATCAATCAATCCAGCTCATACCGAAAATAAGTATAACAGATGGTGCAAAAAGTTTGCGTGTAATTAGATACATATTTGTCTTTTGTCATGATGACCTTGCTGAAAATAAACCTGGCACATATTAAGCAAGGGAAGGCTAGGAATTTAAAACTAAGGCTCCCTACCAGGCGCCGCGGTAGCAAGGCGGAAGACTTGAAGCGCTAGATTCAATGTCACCCTTTGAAAGTACGCCTTTTCGAGAAAATAAAGGCGAACGAAACCGCCAAATAGCTGGAGATTTGGCCAAAGCCCTAGTCATTGGATTTATCTACGTATGCTACACTTCTGCAGGACTGCGTTTCAATAAATTGTGTAGATTTAAGTAAATTATTCGGGATTTTATATACTTACACACTATCCCTGCTTTAGCCATTTAAAATTATACGAACGTTTACTCAAATCGTAAAGTTATGCAGATTAGTAAAAACTTCTTTTCAGACTTGATGCTTGCGTACCTCAACGTACCTCAACTGCGTACGCAAATTTCATGCGTACGCAGCTTTGTGAAAGGCAGTCCTAGATACGCCCCAGCGTGCTTATTTGCAAAACATTCATCATTCATGCTCAGGTAAAATCGTGATCAAACTTCAAGTTCTCATTAATGCTTCCGAAAATAAATGAGTCATGCTCTGTGAAAAGGGGGCTTAATACATCTGCCACCAAAAAAAAAAAAAAAAAAAGTATCTGCGCGAACTGCGCAGGCTGACCTGGGTCGATACGTTTTTGCTTTTGGTCGATTTTATGCAGGTCAAATGACGACTCTATCTTTAGACTCGACTGGGTGTTAGACAAAACGCATTTTTTGGGATCAATAACTATCTGATGACTTGCTTGATACAATGACACATCACGGAGATGCATTAAACCCCTTTTGCCAGAGCGTGGCTAAAGTTCATTGGCTTAATGCTTGAGACTAATAGATATTCTGAAATAAATATTTTGATTAGATAAGACAACAGAAAATCTTCATGAGTGAAGACGGTACTCTATAAGGTGTATACAACAATTACCGCACTGTTTCACGTTTTAAAGACCCGGAGAAGAATAGCTCTTGAAAACACTGTGGAAAAAGGAGAAAGTGCTGATTAACCAGCATTATCTCCTGTTTCAAAAATGTTTTTAATCCTTCCAAAGACCATTTCTATTATTTAAGTCACATTCAACCAACGACCCTGAGGACGATTGGTCTTGAAAACACTGTGGGGGACAAAAAGGAGAAAATTATGATAATCAGCATTTTCTCCTTTTTTCGACAATATTTTTCAACCCTTCCAAAGAAAATTCCTGTCATTGTAGCCACATTCAAAATGTCTTCTACAAATGGGTCATGCTCTGGCAAAAGGGGGCTTTAAAATCACTGTAACTCCGTGATGCATTATACCAAGCAAGTCATCACAAAATTATGGACCCATTAAATTCATTTTTTTCCATCAGCCTACTAAATTATAACTGATCCTTGGACCCGCACAAAATTTACCAATTGCAAAAAGTTTCGACCCAGGTCAGCCTGCGCGGATTGCGCAGGCTGACCTGGGTCGATACTTTTTGCAGATGCATTAAACCCCTTTTTTTTTACAGAGCATGACTCACAAATGATTTCAACGTGAACAAATCTAAAATTGTGTGCTCTAACAAACAGTTTACTAGGTAAGAATCATTCCAAAGTAAAGGATGTGAACCAGAGAATCGAGAGTCGCGAAAAAGCGAAACAGCCAGTTATACAAAAATCAAAGCACTGAAAGTACTGACAGACTAGCGAATTTGATTGATTGATTGTTTGTATGGTGTTTAACTGTTTTCAACATTACTTCAGTTATGTAGCAATGGACAGTGCACATATCCATGCTTTCCTGGAGTTTCTTTTACCAGTACTCCGTACAATATTCTTTCCAAGCCACTGGCTGCTTTCCCACATTTATATTATAACAATCGTCGAAACGTGAGAGAGAAATGAATCCTGTCACAATGACTACCATCAATCTTTGGAAAGAAATTTGCCGAGTCGGGGATTGAACCAGCGACCTCCTGTTCCCATGTCATGTACACTACCGACTGAGCTGCTGGGGCTATGCGTGCTATTGGTTAACTGTAATCCTGTTTAAGTTTAACCCTTAACCTGCTAAAAATGTTAGACGAAACTTTCAAGCCAATGGTAAACACCTGCATATTGCTATTTCAGAGTTACATTTTGGAGAAAATAATATATCCTCTTACCGGACAGTGTAGATCCAAGATCAGACTGCATGCTCTGCGCAGTCCGACCTTAATCCACATGGTCCGCAAAACGTCACTGAGTCGCGGTAGTGCTGGTAAAAGAAACTCCAGGAAATTATGGATAGGTGCTCTGGCCGCCGCAATATCACTGAAATAATGTTGAAAACGGTGTTAAACACCATGCAATCAATTAGTCAATATCCAATAGCACAAGATGTAGTTAACTATTTAACTCTCTTTACAAAACGAAAAATTTTACGCTAGTCCAAATTCAAAGCTGTAGCAGACCATAAATTAAAAGTGGCTGAACTGATGAAACCTGATTCCAAAAGGGTAGAAAACAATTCGGGAAAAGGAGAAAACGATGGTTACCAGCATTTTCTCCTTTTCCCGCGATGTTTTCAAAGGGATTGTTCCCCAGTATCGTTAAAACTTGGGATTATTTGGTAAACAGTTAATATTCAAGACTAGAATAACAGTTTAACATAACAGTTTAACCGTACACAGTGATTTAAATAATGAATGACTAAAGGAATGACAAGGGTTCCCTGTCCAGTGAGGGTTAATGTAACCGGGATTTGCTCCAAGTTACCTGGGTGTATCTATTAATAGATTCATTCATAATGTTACAGTTACAGGGAAAAGTGAGTCTCTGCTTTGCATAGGTCACTTAATTTACATATAAGCAAAGATCTTGTACATTGTAAATGACATCTTGTTCAGTTTATTACTTTGTAAGACGACATGTTCAAATTGGAGTGGTAGAGATTTAGTGTTTTTTGTCAAAATTGTCATATATAACAGAATTAAGATTTATAACAGAAAGAAGTATTTTTCTGTGAGGCAGTATTTGGCAACTGTGGGGTTTTTTGTTTACTTTGACTCTAGGTCAATCTTGATGCCTATAGACTAGCTTCGCTAGTCTAAAAAGTGATCTTCTTGCCGACACTTTCACAAATTCATACACAAACCTAACTTTTACGAACCAGTTTTCAGGCATGTTAGCGATAATAAACAGCTCCAGGAAGGGAGGAAGCATTCGGCAAACCTCGGGTGATCCGTTGATCGAATCCCTCGGCTGTATTACGATGGCGATATGCACCTAAACCGTACATTTCTTCGCCGGAAATAGACCGTTTTACCGTTCTTAAAATTGTAAGTCTCCACTAAGAAATGAAACCAAGAATCACAATTTTCTATCGAAATCATTCCAGATACTGTACATTTCCGTTGGCGAAAAGTTTGTACATTCAATTTTTAAGGTGGTCTGTCAATTCCGTGAATAATTTCACCGTGGTTGTTGATATCGGTGCTAATCGATATATATTGGCACCGCCATGTTTAAGATCATACGGCTGACAGTACTTCAAAATAGATCCTTGATACGGACGAGGTTTGATGTAGTTACGGAAACGGCCGAGTCGTGACGATTTAGGGTGATATAGTATAGTATAGTTTCTGAATCGGTAATCTCAAGCTCAGTGGTTAAGGGCTTGCAACCGGAAAATCCTTGCTCGATCTCCTCTGACTTCACTGATGAAGTGGGAGTTTCCTTGGGCAAAATACTTCAGATCTACAGAGCCAGCAGTTATAAATGAGCAGCACTCTGGCAAAAGTGGGTTTAATTCATCATACCAATCAAGTCGTCACATGATTACAGGTCCATAAAATCCATTTCGTATAACAACCGACAGAATCATGAAGTATGCCGGTCCGTTGACATGCAAAAAATTGACCATCAGCAAGAGTCGATGATTTTTGCAGATACATTAAGTCCCCTTTTAACACAGCATGGTTCATGTGGTAAGGACGGATATAAAAACATCTAGCAAAGGTTATACTTCATCTAGACGAGGAACTGTTTCTAAAGTAGACAGGGTTACAATTGAACGAGATTTAAACGACCGGCGCCGAATCTATGCAAAAATTGTCAAACGAGATCGTTAAATACTAATCAGCGAGGCAAAACCTGAAATTGACACGCTACACAATTGCTTGCCACTCTAAACTTATCAGATAATGCATGAAAAGGGTAATGCTTTCTTTTACAAAAAAAAAACATCGCAAGATCAACGTGTCAACAACTAATATGCATGCGTAAACGTATCCTATGTCCGTCCGTCCGTCCGTCTGTCCGTCTGTCTGTCTGTCTCACCGTCCGTCCGTCCGCCCGTCTCTCTCTCTCTCTCTCTCTCTCACCAATGATAGAAAATTAGCCATGTGGCTCAGGGTAGTATTATAAACTAGGGGTCGCTCTATCGGTATGACACATTACTACGAAATAGGGCCCCAAAGGTCTTTGAAATGGGAATTGGTCCACGCTTTTAATAGCAATCTCAGTTAAATTCAAGGTTAAGAACGTATCGCAATTTCTAATTTACCCGAGCAATTTGTTAAGCTCAGTAATGCGCCCTACTGCTGACAGACTGGTCTACATGATGGTAACACTAGTCTTAGTGAATCTGACTGGGGTTCATCCAGACGCCAGACGAATGCAATTTTTCCTCTGCACGCAATGTTTAAATTCATATTCAACTATTAAAGCTACCTCATTCATGTCGAAAAACTACTCGTATGTTTTGAAAGTCGGCTGTTCTCAATTTCTAAAATTTGTTTTCAGACTGGTTCCTATCAATGTTTCGGACAGCTAATTTACATGTTTGTGGTTGTAAACAAAAAGGTATAAATAGGCATCTTTTTACATCAGTTTAACAGCCCTTCCCAAAACGCACAATTTTATTCTCTTCCAATTTCAAAATATCTGCACATGACAGATAGAAAATTGATACAAATTAGCTTTAAGTTCTCAGACTGAGTAGAAAATATTGTGGAAAAAGGAGAAAATGCTGGTTACCAGCATTTTCTCCTTTTTCCACAATATTTTCAAAAGCCTTATGTTATAGGGTCTTTATTTTGTATGTTTGTATTGGAGTTTAACGCCATTTTAACAGCTCTGGTCATATCATGGCGGTCAGTGACGCATCCATGTGTTTCCCGGTTTTCTCATATCGGTACCGACACAACTTTCTTTCCAAAGCTACTGACTACTTTTCTCACATGCATCGGAGGTGAGAGGTGAAAAAATCGCCGGAAAGAAAGTTTGCCTCAACCGGGTATCGAACTCACAACCACCTGGTCACGAGTCAGATACGCTAACCACTGAGCTACCCGGGCGGGCCATATGGTCTTTAAAACTCGGAGTTGTGTGGTAGAAAGTTAAACTCTCTCGTTTCTTGAAATTGCCGAATACTGTTTATCATAGATGTATTTTTACTATAGACAACTAACTCTTACTCGATAAACGTTTCTTTATCAGTTTGTATTATTGTTCATGTTTGGGAAAACAGGCTTAAAATCACGTACCGTGACGAGATAATTCATAAACCCAACTCGATAATGTTTATTTTATCTGATCATGGTTCGTGGTTTTAAACATGTATTTAAAAAAAACCCCAATAATATTAACTGTTAATGAAAGGTTTATCGAGTTGGAGTTATACCCGAGTGTAATATTTTAGAAGGAAGCCAAGCAGACAATATAATGTAAACACTTTTAAAGATTGTTCTTTTCATCCTTGAAGCGACTTCTTCGGTATTTTCTTATTCAAATTTCAAGTGTGCATTGTCCTAAAATCCATTAACGAGCATGCATCGTTAACGTGCGTTGTTAACATGCAACCACACAAATATTCATATCAGCCAAGTTATGTGAAAAAGGGGTTTAATGTATCTGCAAAAAGTATCGATCCAGATCAGCCTGCGCAGTCATCGAAACGTTTTGCTATTTGTCAAGTTTCTGCATGTCAAAAGACCATTCTACCTCATGATTCAATCGATTGTTAAACAAGATGCATTTTATGGGTCTATAATTATGTTATGACTTGATCGGTATAATGATCAGGGAGATGCATTTAGCCCCTCTTTTGCCTGGCGCGGCTCATAATTTCACGCCTCTAAACCTCAGACAGCTTCACGAACATTGGCGGAAGAAAATCATTTACTTGTATAATGGGACCCCCTTCTTCAATGTTTTTCCACGTCATACAACTGAAAACCAACTTCTTTCCTTTCCGTCATTTTTAGCTCGGCTAGTTTCGAAGAAAACGTCGAGGTATTGTAGCACTGTAGTGATATGCGTCTTCGTCGTGCGAAAACTTTGACATTTTATAATACAACTGTCATCGCCTAAGATATTTACTTCAGGCTCGGACTAGTTGTTAACTCTTTCGGCGCCAAATAAATAAACTCGACTTCTTTCGATGGCTGTAAATGCAATCCACAGAGACCCAGAAAGATTTTTATCGTAGGGGCATGACTAATTAAGCGGACGGTACGGATCAAAGATCAGACTGCACGTTCTGTGCAGTCTGATCTTGATCTGTGCCGTCCGCAAAAGTCCCTGTTTTCGCCTATGGCGCTGAAAGGGTTAACTATCAAAAAGGAAACCTATACAACAGGCGCAGGTAATATTTTTGACATAGTTATGTCCCTTTTTTCGAGTTAGAATACTCTCCGACATATCAGTCTACATGTATTTCAAAAATCAATTGCAGCCGAGCGTTGGCACCCGCATCATAAGATCGATAGTCTTTGATATCGACAGTGACCCAGATTTAAATGTAAACCAAAAAAACTCACAGTCGCCAAGTACTGCCCCACAAAAATAAATCTTCCTGTAAGAAATTGTAAGTCTGTGATATGACAGTGTTGACATAAACTATAAAATCTCTGCCACTCCGATTTGAACGATGTCTATTTACCAAGTTGGCTTCTTTAAAAAAGAAGCCAGGAGAGGTCAGCATCAGTGTTTTCAAATAGCTTATTGCTTTTAATTTCAATATATGTTGATACATGTAAACAAATAAGTAAGGCATTATATGATTGCCGCTGTGTAAAAAGGAGAAACCCTTTATGGATGACATGACAGACACGTGACCTTCTTCCCACGTTTTCAAGTCGCGTGATCTTTTCCCGCGCTGTTCTCTTTTTTAACGAAATTCTTTTTTGTATATGTAGCTTTATTTGTTTAATGAAAAATTACAGCTACTGGAAAGGTCATTTGCAATCAAATCAATATAACAAATCCTTTTTTGAAATCCGTCATATAAAAACAAAACACGTCTATTTCCTATTTCAGTTTTTTTATTTCGGTTTATTTATAAAACCATGACGAAACAGACTGTGTACCAGAACAATTTCGCAGAAAAGCATGGAGTTAGGCAGCAATTTCTGAGGCAGTCTGCCTTTTAAACTCACCACTATTGGAGAGGTCTGATGACCTCTCCAATAAATCATAGACTGAACAAGATGTTATAATTGATAAGATACAAGATGCTAGCTTATATGTAGATTAAGTCAGTGACCTATGCAAATCACGCTCATCTTTACATATCCCAACCCAACCCTTTTCAACCTCGTGTTTTTTCGCGAGAGCGAGTTCGTCTAACCTTTAAGAAAGTGATTTGTTTGTTTGTATTGGAGTTTAACGCCATTTTAACAGCTCAGGTCATATCATTGCTGTCAGTGACGCACCCATGTGTTTCCTGGCTTTCTCACACCAGTACCGACACAATTTGCCTTCCAAAGCTACTGACTACTTTTCTCATATGCGTCAGAGGTGAGAGGCGAAAAATCGCCGGAAAGAAAGTTTGCCTCAACCGGGTATCGAACTAGCAACCTCCAGGTCACGAGTCAGATACGCTAACTACTGAGCTACCCGGGCGGGCATCAGAAAGTGAAAAAACATGGAAAGTTCATATAAAAGTGAACTCTAGAAAGATTTCAAAAGCCAAATCATCAAATTGATACGTTCACTCATTTGCGTTTTTCAATACAAAAGATCAACAAACAATTTCTTTCGTGGCATTTTCTATTGTGACAAGTAAATGGCTTTGAGTGGTTTGTAAAATCACCGGAAAGAACAGGATCTAACTTATAAACCGGATTGGGGCGGACTGAACTGGATCAGCCCGGGTTTGACCGGATTGTACTCAATAAATGAATTGGACCTTTTTTATTCAATGTTGTATGGAGCAACCTTTTTCTTTCTATACCAAGGCTGCTTCTTCCACATTTGCTAGTCTGTCAGTACCTTCAGTACTTTGATTTGTTTTCGTAAAGTGACAGACAACACTGGTGAGACTTTTAAGGCGCAATATCTTGTTTTGCCACAATGGTTTTCAAAAAGTTTTGTAAATAAAAATCTTTGTTAACCATTTTCCACACAATCCCGCGTCTAACGACTCCGAGACAGAGGCCTTTTGAAAACAATGTTGGAAAAGGAGAAAATGCTGGTAACCAGCATAATTATTCCCATTTTTCGTACAATGTTTTAAAAAAGGCCCTTTCAAAACAGAGGAATTGTTTGGAAAATAATTAAATATAGAAAGTGTACCGTGACTTATAAAACAGTATTTTAACCTTCATCCAGCTATATATTTAGTGAAATGAAATTTTCCAGATGATGGTTTAAAGCCAAATATTGCTTCTCCAAATTTTTTTCTCGTGAGGGAAAATATCTCTTTATCGGACAGTGTAGATCCAAGATCAGCCTGCACGTTCTGAAAAAAGGTCCTTCAGTCACGCTTAGCAGCCCAGGTGTTAACCCTTTACCAAACGACAAAATGTTGGACCCACCAAAATTCAAAGCTGCTGCAAACGACAAAATAAATGTGACCCAGAAAGAGAAATTTGTTTTCGGAGAGGTAGAAAACATTGTTGGAAAAGGAGAAAATGCTGGTTACTAGCATTTTCTCCTTTTCCCACAGTGTTTTCAAAAGGCTTCTTCCTCAGGGTCTTTAAAACTCGGGAGTGTGTGGTAAAAGGTTAATTAATAGAACATAGTGCATTCACTGAATGGCATCGAAAAACAACGAGAAACGAGGTTAAATGTCAACTGGAACCGCCCTACAATGACAAATTTGCTCCCGTGTACAGGCCATTTGCATTTTGACTTAAAAGCTATTGTTTTTGTCGTTTGCGAGATGGTATGCCAAATGAACTGCGCCAGTCGCTTATTTTACTTCATAATTAATTCCTGTCCAAATACAGCTTTTATGTTTCTTTTAGCATCAGTATCAATTGTTTATTCAGAAATATAGGCCAAGGGCCCATAATACCAACATCTTTGCAAGGTATTTCCTTACAAGAAATCACAAGTTTACAATTATTTAAACCGAGACATTTTAACGCCTTAACAGACAAGATTTTTTTTTTCTCTTGTCCAAATTGAAAGCGTCCGCAGACGACAAATAAACCGTTACTCAGCTGGTTGGATTTGCTTCTCTATTACGGGCATTTTCTCCTTTTCCCACAATGCTCTCAGTGCTTACAATTCGACTTCATTCAAATGTCTATTCGAAGAGTTGGTTGAAATTGTTTCTTACATGGTAGAATACACTGCTTTGAAAAGGAGAAAATGCTCCTTACTATATTCAAGCCGCGCTCTGTGAAAGGAGGGCTTAATACATCTGCGAAAAGTATCGATCCGGGTCAGCCTGCGCAGTGTGCGCAGGCTGACCTGAGCCGAAACTTTTCGCTATTGGTCAATTTTCTGCATGTCAAAGGACCAGTGTACCTCATGAATCAGTCGGTTGCTATACAAAATGGATTTTAATGGATCCATAAATATCCGATAACTTGCCTGGTATCGTGGATCACGGAGATGCATTAAGCCCCCTTTTGCCAGAGCATGGCTCTTATCATTTCCTCCTTTTTCCCACAATCCTCTCAATGCGTGCAATTCCATTCTATTCAATTCTTTTATTCGAAAACATAGGCCATCGGCCAATGATACAGATATATATATTTTTTTTACTGCGTTTGAGCATATTGTTGAAATATTAGCGATTACATTGTTAATGAATCGCCTCTTTACCTGTAATATCCCCGTTATTATAGGCCATTTTGCACTCTGACTTGAAAGCTATTGTTTTTGTCGTGTAAGAAATGTAATGCCAAATGACCTGTGTCGTTTGTTAAACCCGTATTTTACTTCTCAATCCCTAGGATGCTGATTGCGATTCCAGGTGCTGTTGAGGGCAGTGTAGAGTAAGATAGGACTGCACGTTTTGTGGTCCACTTTTTTCCTTTTTCCGCAAATGTTTTCAAAAGCCTATTCACCTCCGGGTCGTGTAAATATGGGATTATTTTGTTAAACAAACAAACAGTACAGACAAAATTGATCGATCCATCAATCAATCAATCAATTCAACCAATCAATCAATCAATACGACCGACCGATCGATCGATCAGTCGATCAATTAATCAATCAATCAATCAATCAAACCGATCGATCGATCAGTCGATCAATTAATCAATCAATCAATCCGATCGATCGATCGATCAATCAATCAATCAATCAATCAATCAACCCAACCCAACCAACTAATCAATCAATCAATCAATCAATCAATCGATCGATCAATCAAACGAACAAACAATCAAACGAACAAACAATCAAAGAGAAAGCCGACAATCTATGCACAACGGAGCAAACCATTTCGGTAGATCTTGGTCCATTTATAAAACCTGATTATCAGGTTTTCCTAGGACCGTTTATCATGCAAAATAAATAAGAGGAAAAAATTCTGGGAGAAAAGAATAACACCCAAAATACCAGGCTATCTTCAATAACCCAAAAACATCTACAGAATGACTTTTGATGCCATGCCGCAGACGGCTTTTGAAAACATTGTGGCAAAAGGAGAGATTGCTCGCAAGAGCAATTTCTCCTTTTGCCACGATGTTTCCACCTACATCCGAGTATAAAACTATAATTTATGTTAATTTTTCCGTATTTTGCCTGTATGTTTTCAAAGTCTTTCACTTCAAATTTATTTCATAGGGTATGGAGGTAACGGTTGCGCTACCAAATAAATCAGTTTTTTTAATCCTTAGGCTGCTAAGCGCGACTCATTGACCTTTTGCGGACAGTGTAGATCAAGATCAGACTGCACAGAACGTGCAGTCTGATCTTGGATCTACACTGTCCGTTTAGGAGATATTTTTCGAAAAAGAAACAGGTTTGGAACAGCAATAGTTGGTCTTTATACCATCGGCTTGAAAGTTTCATTTAAACCTATTTTGCAGGTTAAAGGATCGCTCTAATTCTATCCCGTCGCAAATGTAGGCAATTTTCGCCATCGTTTATAACGAAATAGCGGAATATGTGGATCCAAGATCTGGCTGCAAGCATTGTCCATTCTGATCTTGATCTTCGCTGCCTGCAAAAGGAGCCGAGCCCGTTAGCTCGGTCGGTTTAGTACCTAACTTGAAACCAGTGGCTCGCTGCTCCGAATTCCTAGCTGGGCCAGTTTCTTTCCTAGGATTGACGTCTTTCCTCTCTGATCATTGTTTTGATGACGGTTATGTGGCAAAGCAGCCAGTGGCTATTACCCCCGTCACACCGAACTACTCCTCATTACGTTCCAAAAACCGTTGTCAAACCGTGTTCAAACGGAGTGCACGTTGTAGCAACCGTTTACGATCATGTTTACGATTGATTGATTGATTGTATGGTGTTTAACGCCGTTTTCAACATTATTTCAGTTATATCGCGGCGGCCAGTGCACCTATCCATGCTTTCCTGGAATTTCTTTTACCAGTACTCCTAACAATATTCTTTCCAAGCCACTGGCTGCTTTCCCACATAGCCATTGTCGAAACAATAGTCAGCGGTGGGAGAAGAATGAATCCTGTAGCAATGACTATCATCAATCCTCGGAAAGAAATTGGCCGAGCCGGGGATCGAACCAGCGACCTCCTGTTCTCAAGTCCTGTACGCTACCGACTGAGCTATGGGGTTCGGCTCATGTTTACGAACTTCATGGATGGGCTAGGACGGGAAGGGTGCTCCAGAACTTGGAGCCCGCCCAATTCTTTTGTGCTGTCTTGTAATTAGACAGAGTGACATCGTACTTAACCCTTTCCCAAACGATGAATTTTAGACCGGTCCAAATTGAAAGAGTTTGCAGACGACAATTTTAAATTTGATGAAAATGACAGAAAGTTCTCCAGAAGGGTAGAAAACACTGTGGGAAAAGGAGAAATTGCTCGTTACGAGCAATTTCTCCTTTCCCCACAGTGTTTTCAAAAGATTTGTACTGCAGACACGAGAAAAACAGGGCTTGTTTGGGAAAGGGAAATGAGCGTAGTACAAACGGACCTGCCGTACTTCGATCCTATTAAGGACGTCTAACGACGTGGTGCAGTGGGCATTCAATTAGCAGTACGCTTGCAAACCGAATGAAATTACACATTCTAACCTGACTGCAACCCGTTTTACGACTTTTAGACTAGCAGAGCTAGTCTATAGGCATCATGACTGACCCAGAATCAAAGTAAACAAAAAACCCCACAGTTGCCAAATACTGCCTCACAGTAAAATACTTCTTTCTATTAGAAAGCTTAATCCTGTTATATATGACAATTTTGACAAAAAAATACTAAACCTCAAGCATTCCAACTTGAACATGTCTTCTTACAAAGTAATAGACTGAACAAGATGTCATTTATAAGGTACAAGATCTTTGCTTATTTGTAAATTAAGTGACCTATGCAAGGCAGACTATCATCACTTATTCTTACACCACTGTAACATTATGAATGAATCTAACAATAGATACACCTAGGTTACTTGTAGCAAATCCCAGCTGCATTAACCCTCACTGGACAGGGAACCCTTGTCATTCCTTCAGTCATTCATTATATAGATCATTGTGCACAGTTAAAATGTCATGTTAAATTGTTATTTTAGGTCTTGGATATTAACCCAATACCACACAATCCCAAGTTTTAATGACACTGGGGAAGAATACCCGGTAACCAGCATTTTCTCCTTTTTCCACATCGTTTTCTGCCCTTTTGGAATCTGTCTGAGGTTTCATCAATTCAGCCACATTTAATGTGTGGTCTGCAACCGCTTTGAATTTCGTTTCATAAAGAGTTAAACAGTGAACTTCATCTTGTGGTACTGGACAATGATTTATTAACTGTATGATGTTTAACGCCATTTTCAACATTATTTCGGGGATGTCATGGTGGTCAGTTCACTTATTCATGCTTTCCTTGAGTTTCTTTTACCAGCACCACTGCGACTCAATGAACTTTTGTGGACAGTGTTGATTATTCTGTGCAGTCTGTTCTTGGATCTACACTGTCCGATAAGAGGATATATTTTCTCCAAAATATAACTTTTAAATCGCATTATTAAGGTGTTTTCCATTGGCTTGAAAGTTTCATTTAATTTTTTCTAGCAGATTAAGGGTTAAACTTAAACTGGACTATAGTTAACCAATAGCATGCATAGCCCCAGTAGTTCATTCGGTTGCATACAGGATTTGAGAACAGGAGGTTGCTGGTTTGATCCCCGGCGCAGCCAGTTTCTTTCTGAGGATTGATGATAGTCATTGCAACAGGATTCATTCCTCTCTCAAGTTTCGACGATGCGTGAAAGCAGCCAGTGGCTTGGAAAGAACATTGTGCAGAGCACTGGTAAAAGAAACTCCAGGAAAGCATGGATATGTGCACTGGCAACCGCTACATAACTGAAATAATATCGAAAATAGGGTTAAACACCAAACAATCATTCAATCATCAAATTCGCTAGTCTGTCAGTACTCTCAGTACTTTGATTTAGGACAGGGCAAGACGTCCTAACTAGTTCGATGTAACGTGGGCTCTAGGCATAATGACGCCAAAAGTACACGTCCTACCCCGACTGCAACCCGTTTGACGACTTTGTTAGGACGGGATAAGACGTTCTAAGAACTATTTTGGTGTGAGGGAGGCTTTAGAAAGAATTACTGTGCGAAGTACTGGTAAAACAAACTTCAGGGAGACATGAAAACGTGCACTAACCGCAGCGATGTAACTGAAATGATGTTAAAATCGGCGTTAAACACCATACAAAAAAGAAAAATACCAAAAATTTTTAAAAGCGCTTATCTTGTCTACCGCGGTGAGAGAATTAAGCTGGCAGCCTATTTCTCGAAATATTTTTTATTTCCATTTGCGCAGTTATAAACTGTTATCCGACCACCGCTGTCAGCCTAATCGGCTTATTAGCAGACAATCTCCAGCGCGTGTCAGTTCACAAGAGGGGTTCAATATCACCTAAGAACAGATGTAAAATATCACCGTTGTTGGGGTATCATATGATTCCGAAGTATTTTGGAGTACTTTGCCTGGCAATAAAGTGGGTGTCAGTCACTTAGCGAAAAATTCCGTTTTTAAACGACCTCCAGATACCATGCAGTTGCTTAGATACATCTATACCCGTTTTCTGCCACCTCTTAATCAATTTCATCTTTATTTTCATCCAGTTTTTGACCCACTTCATCTTTAGTTTATCAACTATAATCATTGTTGTATCTTCATGCCAAATGTTACCCCTGACGGCTTCAAGAATGCACCGAATAGAAAATGCATTTTCATTTTTGGCAGCCTTCAAAGACATCACTTTTCTTGTTTTCGGTTTTGGTTTTAATTGAGGACAAATCCCTTGGGTTTCTCAATCCCTTACACCGTATATATTTATAGTTTATCTATGTTTACACAGCTGTCCAAATTTTGAGCTGTTCTACACACTTTCAAGTTTCAAGAACGTTTATTTTTTTTATCTTTCTTTCTCTGGCTGTAAGAGTAGTGTATAAATGATACCTTCTAGTGAGTTAGCCTTCCCGCCAACCACGAAATTCCGGAATTCCCCAATTTTTTTTTCCTCCACGCTTTTAACCACAAAACTCCCCCCCCCCCCACCCCCTCATTTCCACGATTCCTTCTGGCTCGCGCCGTTTTCTAGCCAGAACGCTCGTCCATTTTTAAAAAAAAAAAAATTTTTCTCCGCGCGTCCTCCCAAAACAATTCCCGATCTCCGCCCGCGTCTCTCGAAAAAAAAAATTTTATAACTCGTAAAAAGTTATAAATTTCCGATCTCGCTCGAGCCCGGCCCGATCTCGCGATCTTTTCCCCGCGCGCGCGCGTCTCTTAAAAAAGGTAAAAAAAATCATAACGGGCGAGAGTTATAAATTCTCGTTCGAAAAAAAATTTGAATTTTGTAAAAAATTTTCGCGGAATAAAGGTCCTGAAAAAAAATGGGCACAGTTATAAGTAAAACTAGAGCTATCACTAAAAGTGATCATACCCCCCCCCCCCCCCCCCACCAGCTCCTTGTCACAAAACAGCTATTTGTCACAGAATGCAGAATGGTTTCGTAAAAAAATAAGAGTTGAAAAAAAAAGTGGGAAAAGAGTTATGGCACTTGTAAACTGTGCTTCTCATTAATGTGGTCTATCTGTATATGAAGTTTGATGTCACTAGCTTACATGATTCAGAAGTTATGCCGCGGACAAATATCCAAAGTTAAACCTTACAAAGGGCAATAACTCAAAAAATAAATGGAATAGAGTTATGGTTCTTGTACACTGCACTTCGCCTTATAGTGATCTATCTGTGTATGAAGTTTGAAGTCATAAGCTTCTATACTTTGGAAGTTATGCCCTGGACAAAAATCCATAGTTAAAATTTACAAAGGGCAACAAGCTTAAGGGGAGATAATTCGGCAGCCAATGGCAGCAAGGTCGTGAAAATTGCACATGCACAATTTCATATGTACCCAAACATTATGTGTAAATTTCAGTGCAGTACTTGAAAAACTGTAGGAAAAAAGCTCCAGACAAAACTGTGTCTACAGACGGACGGACGGACAGATAGACGGACAGCCATGGCAATTCCAGTATACCCCCCTCCACTTCGTTGTGGGGGGTATAATTATTTCCAAATGACAGGACATACACAAAAAGTGCATCAGACATGAAGTGAAGCCTGGTAAAGTACAGGGCTTGAAACCCAAGGGGTCCCTAAGTCACTACCTGGCTGGCAAAATTCTTTCCAAGAACTGATGGGTCATTTCAATAGGATTCCTTCCTCTCTCACTGCTGAGCATTGCTTTGACTATGTTTATATGGGAAAGCAGCCAGTGGCTTGGAAAAAATGTCATGCAAATTACTGGTTAACCCTTTCCCAAACAAGCCCTGGTTTTCATGTGTCTGCAGTACAAGTCTTTTGAAAACACTGTGGGAAAAGGAGAAATTGCTCGTAACGAGCAATTTCTCCTTTTCCCACAGTGTTTTCTACCCTTTTTGAGACCTTTCTGCCATTTTCATCAAATTTGAAATTGTCGTCTGCAAACTCTTTCAATTTGGACCAGTCCAAAATTTGTCGTTTGGGAAAGGGTTAAAGAAACTCTGGGAATGCATGGATATTTGTACTGGCTACCATGATATATCACTGAGATAATGTTCAAGTCAGTGTAAAACACCAAACTAACAAAGAACTGAGGTCATGATGGAACAAAGTACCAGACAGTAATTAACTCTTTACCACACGATGAAATTTTAGACTTGTCCAGTTTGAAAGTAGTTGCAGACATGTTACAGGTGGCTAAAATGACAAAATTTGTCCTTGATAGGGTAACAAACATTATGGAGAAAGGAGAAAATTCTGGTCACAAGCATTTTCTCTTTTTCCCGTAACATTTTCAAAAGGCCTCTTGTTAAGAGTCTCTAAAACTTGGGATTGTGCGATAAAGGGTTAATGGAAGTTTTTCAGAAAATTCTATTAGCCCTGCCACTTCCTGTGTTTGACCTGCAGTGCCCCTGTATAAACTGGTACAATTTGATGGAACCCAATTCCAGGTAATTAACCATACCCAAATAGCACCCTTACACTTTACTTCTCCTTTAATCTTTGACCAAACGACAAAAAAGGTCCAAGTTCAAAGCAATTGCAGACGACAATAAAATGATACTCAAATGATGTGATTTGTATCAGAAAGGGAAGAAAACATTATGGAAAAAAGAGAAAAGGCTGGTTTCTCCTTTTCCAAAAAATGTTTTCAAATGCCTTTCACCTAAAGGTCAATAAAAGTGAGGATTGTCTAGTGAAGGGTTAACCAAATAATTAAGTAAGAACAATTTATGATATGCACATCTTTGCTGAGTGCAAAGTCTATCCATGAAGTTTGAAAGAAATTTGTCCAGAATCATCAAAGGGCCATAACTCCATGAAACCTACATAAACCATAACCAAAATAGGATATGCACATCTCTGCTTGATACTGAGTCTATTTGTGTAGTTTGAACCAAATCTGTCTAATAGTTGATGAGAAAAAGAGCGGACAAGAAATTTCATGAAAGGGCCATAACTCAGTGAAAAATCAATGAACCCAAACCAACATTTCATATGCACATCTCTGCTTGATACTGAGTCTACCTGTGAAGTTTGAATAAAATTCGTCCAATAGTTTATGAGAAATAGAGCGGACAAAAAGCTACAGACCGACCGACGGACTGACGGACGGACGGACCGACGGACGGACGCACGGACGGACCGACAAGCTGACTCCTATATACCCCCCCAAACAGAGTTTTGGGGGGTATAATAAACCAATTAAGAGGAAACCAATTGGAAGAAAACCAATTAAGAGGAAACCAATTGGAAGAAAACCAATCAGAAAAAATTCGCAAGTTGGTTAATTTTATAGACCAGCAAATTCGCGAAATGGAACTTGAAAGATCGAAACAATTATCTTTTATTCGTGAACAAAAGGATGAAAAACGAGAGAAAAAGGCTAAAATTAGATATTTAAGGGATAAGAAACGTAATATACAAAATGAAATAAAAGAACTAAAAGAAAATGTGGAATTAAAAGAAGAAAATCCTTTTATTCTTAGACTAGCGGATAAAACACTAAGGATAGCGAACAAAATTGATTCTCTAAATAGAGGGATATTTGATTTAGAAAACAAAATACTGGGCGGTGAGTGTATTAGCGAAAGTCTGGGAAAAGTGATAGAAAAATTTGTAGCTAAGAAAACGGAATTACTCGATGAAATTGATTATAAAGCGGACTCTGATGTGGAAGATCCATCTTTTGGTGGGCGACTACCATATGACGATTCCGGCGAAGATATTCGAAGGTTTAATGAATACATGGTTGAATTGGGTCCCAATGAAGAAGCTGAAGTTATTCCCGAAGATTTAGATGGAGAAAATGAGGTAACCTGGAATAATGAAGTACCCGAAGAAAAAACTTTAATCGCACACGATAAATGTTGCGTGTGTCTAGATAAGAAACCTAATATAATTAATATTCCTTGCGGTCACGTTTGCATGTGCAGGGATTGTAATACTAAAAACGAAGGAAGGAACGAATGCGCTATTTGCAGGGCGGTAATAAATAATTTTTACGTAATTGAACAAGATCGTTGGCTCGCGATAATAGGAAGATTACTAAGATTAGTAATAATTATTTATTCGAGAAATTAAAAAAAAAATTATAACTTTAAAAAAAGTTATGAATTTGAACGCAAGTAATCCTTTAAGTGACAAACCGGAAATTCTTCTACCACGACCTTATCTTTTATCTTAAACATAATATCCGAAAACCATTTTACCGAGGGATTTTGGTATTTTTCGTGTATTCCGGAAAACAAGACTCGTCCCGTGGGAAATACGATTATGGTATCGTATTTTCTAGATAGTTTACGCGCGTTTTTCGTCTTCGAAATTAACTCATAAAATTTATCGTAGGGTATTTCTTTTTCCAAATGCGCGATATTATCTTCCTTACTTATATCGAGCTCGTAAACCGGCATATCATCGATAGATTCTACGGGCGATATAAACTTAATTCCTATAGAATCTTGCATGGATGGTAAAAGGTTATATCGTTTATTGTCGGCGAAATAGTTTCTCAGTTTTTCTTTGTCCACGGAAAACCCTAAATTAATAATAACGTTTCTCATTACGGAAACCAAATAAATCTTTAGACTGTCGAGTAAAATACAAGACGGAGTTTTCTTAAGTACGTCCCATAAAAGGACTTAACCTTTTACACAATGATCGTAAGATTTACACCCAGTAAGCTGTATAACCCCGTTTTTAAAAACTTTTAAGTTGATTTTTTTCCATCGACGAAAAAAAAAAAAAAAATACAATAAAAAAATTTTTGGAATGGTATTTTTCTATTTTTTTCGAACTATAAGACATACTCGTTAATTCGGGCGTCTTAACGATCTCTTCGCGCAACTTTTCTAAGTTAAGGCCATTTATGTTCGTGTAAGCCATAAATACTTGGGTAGAAACTTTTTCGTTCATTTTTTTTAAACGAAAAAACTCGGTTAATTGGATAAAAATTCCTATTTTTCAATTTTTTTATTTAAAAAAGTTAAATAAAAAAAATTGACTTAAGTAAAAAAATTTCTATGTTAAAAAGCGGGATGGAGATGAGTTATATAGATTTTAAAGACTTCGATATAAATAAACTAATAATTTGCGATGCCATGAAAAATACGGGTTTAAATTATCAAACGATAGGGATTTTGTACGAATATCCGGATGGAAAAACGAGAGGTTTACGATTACGTTCGAGTCTCTTATTTACGTACGGATTAAAATCTTATAAAACTAATACGAAAGATTACTTTATGACTATTTTATCTTTTTACGACTACGAGAATCCGACGTCGAAAGAAACTGGATTTAAAAAAGTATTAGATGACATTTCGGCTTTTTTACGAAAAGAAGCGCCTAAAAAATGTGTAAAGGGCGATAAAAATTCTAAAAATAAGAGTTTTGATGAATTAAAAATTGTTGACGGAGATATTTTTTACCCGAAACTAAAACAAACTAAAATATACGACGAAGAAAGCGGAAATCACGTAAAAAACGATATAGTTACTCGTTTTTTTGAAAAAGGTAAAGATAACAATCTCGAAGAAAAAGATCCTTTTTCTTTTACAGAAATAAGATGTAAAGTAATCGTTTATATGGATATAATGGATATTTTTATTAGTAATAGTACGATTAAAATACGTACTAGCATTTCCGAAGTTCTCGTTTCTCCGCCTAAAAGAGCGACTATGAACCGACCTACCGATATTTTGGAATTAACGTTTGGTTCCGACGATGAAAGCGAAACCGAAGACGATTAAGTTACTGCTTTATAATATTAAAAAAGTAAATTTATAACTTTTTTTAAAGTTATAAATTTTTTTATAAATCGAGTTCTATAAGTATCGTTAAATAAGTATTTTTTACATTAACATTGCTAGTTTTCGTTATAAAGTTTATGACGTCGCACTGCTTTATTTCTAAAGGTTGAGGAAAAATTACGCAGCTACAACCTTCTCCCGTTTTTTTATTAAGGAATAGTCCGTTTTTTCCTCGCCGTTTACGACTAAGTTAATTTTTATCTCTTCTTCTAAAAACTTATTTCCTTTTAAAACCGTTAAAGTACCTCTTATAATTCTACCCGGAGCTGACGCGCAATAACCCCCTAATCCGTGAGATCTTCCGCTGCTGCCATTACCGAAAGAAAACTCGTAATTTCCTTCTAATAAACTTCCTTGTTCCTCAGCGTGAACGCTTATTATAGGTTTATTTATCTTTCTCTGAGGATCTAGCAATTTCAAGTCAATAAAATTCCACGTCACAGGTTCATGTCGATAGATAGGTGCGGGTAAGTTTATAATTCTTTTTTCGTTCATATCTATTTGATCAATCGCGGTAAAAGAACCGTCAACGTTTCTCGATAAAGCTTTTTCCCCTTTCTCACGCTCGGATAAAACTAACAACTGCGTGGAAAGAAAAGACCTCGTCACAGGGTCATCCCAATCAATAGGTTCGGGTAAATTTTTAATTCTATTTCCTTTCATATCTATATCCGCGGTGGCTGAAAAACTGTCATCCTCCAGTTTTACTATAGCCCCACCGATATCATCCACATATTTTTTAGTAGCGGCTTCGTTCGGTTCCGTAGGGTCAAATAAGTTTTTTATCTTATTAAATCCCATGTTTAAATAACCTAACATGTGATAACCCCCATTTTCGAGCAATAACCCCGCGTTAGAGTCTACATAATCTTTAGTCACTACGTCTTGCGGATTCGCGGGATTACTAACCCGCGTTAATGTATTACCGTTCATATTTATAGAACCGGTAACTTTCGTCGTTCCGTCTTTACGCAAAAAATTATTATTTATATAAGTTAACGACGCTCCATCGTCGCTCGGCTTAACGTCATCCATTCTTCCGAATTTATCGACCGGCATTTTTAATATTTAAAAAAGTTTATTTAAAACTCGTTGAAATTTATTTCCCGAAGTTAGCTCTTTAAGAACGTACAAGCATAAATGACCGCAAAATACTTGGTCTGCTCGTTGTAATTGGTCCGAATTGTAAAATATCGGATCTATCAAATAGTTTCGAAGTTCAATAGGCGGTCGGACGCCGTAACTGTCGAAATAAAGTTTTAGTTTACCGTCTTTATACCAAGTGACCCAATGCGTTCCAGGACCACTCGTATCATCTAGATTTAATATGCCACATTCTTTTTTTCTACATCTTCTCGGTAAAGCGTTTAATATCCCCCTAAAAGAAGGAATTTTTAATTTTTTAGCGGCATCTTCTAGTTCGAAGTTGCTCAACGGCTCGTTTGGTAAAATTACGTTTTTAATCGAGATATCCGACATTTTTTTTTATACCTAAATATTTTTAATGTTTTCGTTGTCAACCCAAGAATTAAACTCGTCGGAATACCCTTTCCATTTTACCAAAGATTTCTTTTTTCCTTTTTTAATAACCTTTTCTATCCTAAACAACTCCTGGCTAGTTTTTTGTAGTTCGGGTTCGTAAAAGGTGCCTTTTATTTCTTCTTCATTAAGATCCGTAATTTTATACGTTACGGGCGACGCACGTTTTACTTCGGAAATTGTAAAAACCTCTTCGGTCCATCTTGTGGTATATCCCTTTTTGAAAGTCTTTTTCTTTTTAGATATCCTTACTTTATCGCCTACGGAAAACTTAGGATTTATATCCCTTATTTCGTGACCTTCGGGATAAAGAGTTTTCCAAACCTCGCTTTCATTAACCTTTTTACTAGCGTTTACCGGTGTCATCTTAATAGAAGAATGTTTCGCGTTATTATATTTTTTAACGAGATCCGGCAGCGCGTTAATGTAAACGTTAGTGGAATTAGTGGAAAAATATTTCCACATTTTTTCTTTCATCGTTCTAATCCATCTCTCGACGACGCTAGATTTCTCCTCATTTTCGGTAGAATACAACTCTATCAGTTCTTTAACATCCTTGTTATAAAACTCTTTACCTTTATCCACCCACATTTTTTCCGGTTTTCTCTCTTTAAAAATACTTTTTAATGCCTCGGCGATGGATTTTCCCGTTTTATCTTTTAACGGAATCAGCCAACCGTATTTGGAAAAGATATCGATGACTGCGAGAAGATATTTTATACCCCGATTAAATTTAGAAAACGCTTGCATGTCTACTAAATCCGCGGCCCATATCCTATCGATACCGTTTACTAAAACTCTTCTTTTCTTAAATTTTCTTTTTACAGGTTTATGCAGCTCTTCCGACATTTTGAACTTTTTTTTTTAGGCGTCTTCGACGCCCGGGTCCCTGAAGGGGGCCTAATTCCCATTCCGAATTTTTTCTTCGTTCCGATCATATTACTAACGACGAATCGTTCCATTTTTTCTCTAATAGTCAGATTATAGATTCCCTTTAGTTCCGTTAACATATTAGCATCGCAAATAGAATTTCTGGTAGCCGTGTCATTATGTTTAAGATAGCAAATATCGTGATGGTAGGCCGCTTTATCAACCCGGTTTATCGATTTACTCCATTCTTTCGGCGTTAAATCGGGATTGAGTCTTTTATTTAGCTTAGTACCGGGTCCAGTAAAATTATGACCCGGGAGATGCATTTTAACTGGTAAGTTATTAATAAACTTATTTAGTAGTGAACCACCCTTTTTTTAACGAATTTCGTTTTAGTCGTTCCACATACGACGCATTTTCCGCGTGCCATATTTCTTCCATTTTTACTAACGACGTAATTCACATTGCTAGTATCGGTGATTTTTCTACATTTAACTCAATACATCTTTTTTTATATATAATTTAAACTTATTTAAACGTATATAAAAAATGGATGTCATAGATTTATCGTGGAACGAAGTAGTATCGAAGAGACTTAATAACACTTTTTTACCTAAAAGCATTAGAGGACTAATCGTGGGTAAATCGGGATGCGGTAAGACGACTCTTTTACTAAACCTTTTGCTAAGACCGGATTGGCTCGATTACGATAATTTATGCGTTTTTGGAAAAAAGTCTTTTTCAACCCGAATATCGTATACTTAAAAAAGCTTTCGAAGAAAAATTACCTAAAGAGGCAATTTTAAGGTTGTTTAACATGCGCGACGAAGTTCGGGATAAAAACGTTTCTCCCGCGGCTTTGATCGAGAAATGGATCGAAACTCTAGCGAGTAAATCGAATATTAAATGTAGTTTTTTCGAAACTGCTGGGGATGTACCAGATCCGAGAGAACTAAAATCGGAAAACAAAAATTTAATGATCTTCGACGATTTACTTTTAGAAAAGCAGAATAAATGCGAATGCTACTATATTCAGGGAAGACATAGTAACGTCGATTGCTTTTACCTTTCACAAAACTATTTTAGGTTGCCGAGGCAAACTATTAGAGAAAACGCAAATTTTATCTGCTTTTTTCGCCAAGATCATAAAAACATTAATCATATTTATAGCGATCACGTTAGCGAAGATATGACCGAAGAAGAGTTTAGAAAATTTTGTTACAAGGTGTGGGAAAAGCCTTTCGGTTTTATCGTTATCGATTTATCGAGTAAAAAAGACGAAGGAAAATATAGGGACGGTTTTGACAACTTTTATATACCTAATTCGATAGAGTAAAAAATTTTTGAAAATAATAAAAAATTTTAAAAATATAATTGTCAAAAAAATGACGCACGTAAATTTGTATACTATCGATTATAGATTAAATGGTCATTCAGTAAATTTTATCGTAGGTGTTATGAAAGATTATCTAGAAAATGACCTGAAAGAAAAAATCGAACATTGCCCAAAAAGTACTTTTTATACTATTTTAGATTTTTATAAACTAAAAAAAGAGTTTAGTACTTTCGTTAAAGAGAGCGGTCTTCCAGAAGAAGTATTATACGGTACTTTTTTAAAACAACGCATTTCCGAAATAATGCGTAATATAAATTATTGGGCGAGGGTTTTTGAAACCGAAGAGGAAGATAGAATGAATAGAAAACATAGAAAACATATAAAGAGAATGTTACCTTATTTAAAAGAAATAGGACTTACGGTTACATTTTTTTTGTCAGAAAATAATGAAAGCTTTGCAAAAACGCCAATTCACTTTATAAGGGAGGACTTTAACGGAAATGTTAAAAAACAGTGTTTAAGTGGTGGTACAGTTTCTACTATACTTTAAAAAAATATATCTTTTAATGAAAGATATATTTTTACTATTAAAAAAATGGAAGATCATTTAAAACAGATAGCGAAAAATACGGAACATAAAATGTCGTCGCAAATTATAGTAAGTAACAATAAAACGCGTTTTACGACGACGTTTAACCCTCCAATTCGGATGGAATACGATAGAAAATACGAGATAGCTTTGGTAAACCTCGAAACGTACTATTCTTTTCCGAACATTGATGCGTCGAATAACGTGTTTATTTATTCTCTGGATAACGGCGTTTCGTGGGTTAAAATACTAATTCCGGAAGGAAGTTACGACCTCTCAGACATTAATGATACCATTCACCAGGAAATTAGGAAAAAAGGTCATTTCGATTTAATTAATGACAAATATCCTATTCGCATTTCGGCGAACACGAATACGCTAAAATCTATTCTTATTATCGAAGACGGCTATCAAGTAGATTTTAATCATCCGAACTCCATTTCTAAAGTTTTAGGTTTTACTCGCGCGAAATAAGAAGCGGGTTTTCACGAGTCGGAAAACGTAGTAAACATTCCAAGTATAAATTCCGTATTCGTTAACGTCGATATTATCTCGGGAAGCTACGTTAATGGTTCGATGCAAAACACAATTTACTCTTTTTTCCCCAATGTCACTCCCGGATATAAAATAATAGAGTTGCCGGTTAATTTAGTATATTTACCGATAACGAAGTACGATATACACGATATGGAGGTAAAAATTACAGATCAAAATGGAACTTTACTAAATCTAAGAGGCAAAAATCTAACGATTAGGTTTCATATTGAAGAGTCATAAAAAAATAAAAAACGTATATAAAAATGACGAATTACGTGAGTATTAAAGTTAATATAACGGAGGGACAAAAACAAAACTTCTATCCACTATTAAAAAAGGGGGTTGCCAAACGAGTATTCGTTTATCGCATAAGGACTTAAACTGTAATGATGTTTTAGCCGTTACCAGCGCACAAGCGAAAAAAATAGCTAAAGCCTTCGAAAATGGTACTGGAGTAACGATAAGAATGAGTCCCAATCAACTTAAACACAACAAAAAAATAGAGGGAGGTTTTCTAGGAATGTTAGCCGGTTTAGCCGTGAGCGCTTTGCCAGCGATAGCCAGAACCATTTTGCCGGCATTAGGCTTCGGCGCCCTTTCGGGACTAGCGTCATCGGGCGTACAAAAAGCGATGGGTTCCGGTCTTTTCCTTAAAAAAGCAGGTTGCGTTTGACGGGTAGAAACTGACGAGCAAGGTCTTTATTTAAGTCCTTATAAAGGCAAAGGATTAGGATCAGTCGGTAACAGTTTATATTTAAAACGGGGCGCAAAGTTTTACGACGGAAATGGTCTTATTCTCGGGCCCAATAGTCCTTTTAAAAATATACCCATTTTAGGAGCTATTTTATAAATTAAAAAAGATGAATGTTCACAAATTTAGCGTAAAAACGAAAATTTATCAGCCAAAAACGATCCATTGGAGTCTCGATCCTAATTTAAAACATCCTCTGATAAAGGAAAATAAGTTAACTTGGAACATCTTTGCCCAAGATGAAATTATGTTAACTCCGGGGCAAGTATTTCCGATGCAATTAGGTTTAGGTTTCACGTTGACTAAAGGAGTAGTTTTAACCTCATTAGCGTATTCTTTAAGATTAAAAAACTGTAGTTTACAAAACGAGGTTAGTCTTAAAGACGCTAGCAATATTTTAATTACTATTACTAACAATTCTAAAAACTCGGTAAAAATAGAAGAAAACAAACTTTTATGTCGCGTTTATTATCATCTTTAAAAAATGGAAATGAAAGAGATTAATGTATATCCGGAATTACCCACGGCTCCTCCGGCGAATGAGGGCCAAGGTTATCGTTTGCAGAAAATTAACGAGATACAAAACTTTTTAGAAGGCGAGGTCGTGAAAAGAGAAGCTTTAAGTAAAAAATATTTTAGAGCCGCGAGAATAGTAGACAACGTTGACACCGTTTTAATTACGGTTACTTTAGCCGCGGGAGCCGGAGGTATTAGTTTGTTATCAACGGTAGTCGCGATACCAGCGGTAATAGCGATAGAAGGTGTCGCAGCTTTTACCGGTTTGTTAAGTATAGCCGGAAAATATGCCGTTAAACATTCGACAGCTAAAGCCGAAAAACACGAAAAGATTAAAACTATCGCCGATACGAAATTAAATACTATAACCTCGCACGTCTCGAAAGCTTTATCGGATAATAAAGTCACGGACGAAGAGTTCCGACTAATTATGGAGGAATTAGAGAAATATAAGAAGATGAAGGAAGAAATTAGATCTAAATCCAAGAAAAAGATATCGGGCGAAATGGAGGCGTCGTTAATAGAAAGAGGGAGAAGAGAACAGCGCGAATCCTTTCGGAAGTTGGTTGAAAAAAATCGTGGCGGGCCGTTGGAACATTAAAAAACCTAAAATTAAATTTTCGTGTAGTTTTAGTTACGAAACGTGCTAAAAAACTGTAATAAAAACTGCGTTAAAAACTGTAATAAAAACTGCGTTAAAAACTGTAATAAAAAAAAAATAATCCTAAAAAAAATGTCTTTTTTAAAAATCACCGATCCGGTAAAAAGGGAACAAATTGTAAAAGAATTTCTCGGGATAAAAAAGAATATTCGCGCTAACGAATTAGCGGAGAAAACGGGGAAAATAGAATTACAAGAGGATCTTTCGAAGTTTTTTGAGCCAGTTACAGAAACGCAAAAAGAAACGCAAAAAGAAACGCAAAAAAAATGCGACAGACAATTACATCGGGTCTTAGGCCTATTAAAAAGGCCCTTAAACCTATTAAGGGTCTTAAGGGTATTAAAATGGCTATCGAAAAATTACCGCGAAAAAGAGGACCATTTTTGGAGGAAGAAACTATAAGAAAAAAAGAGCCTTTTATTCTTCCTGACGAAGATTCCCCTACCTGGATATTTAAACTTAGTAGGGATGATTTTGATACTGAATTTGGTGTTTATAAAATGGGAAATAATCATTATATAGGTGATACTATAGTTGATATATATAAGGTTCAAGACAGTGGTAATCTATTTATTACTACTGGCGATCAAGATTATTTATTAACGGAGGGGTTGTATTATCTTCTCACATTAAAAGTTCCCCCAGGACAAAAAATTAATGCTAATGATATTTCGATTTACAGAAAAATCTTAAAAGAAACTGACACTATGTACGTTAATAATAATAAAAAAACTAAAACATTACAATTAAGAGACCATCCTGATTTTACAGAAATGGAAAAATGGCAATTTCATATTAAACCCGCTTGGGATGAGCTACAAAAGGAACTTAGAACTGGTAAAGGCCTTAAAGAAGTTGTTATCCCCAGTGACGCTAACGCGTTGTTAGAAAAACTCGACCTACTTATGGCTAGTAAAGCGGCGGGTAATACGGGCGTGAGAAATGAACTCGTTAGCATGTGCGACGAATTAAAAAGGCAAGGCGTTTTCGATAGTGATATCTATAAAAAAATAATGTCCTTATTATAAAAATATGATCATCTATAAAAAACGAGGATTTGTAAGAAGATATACATACGGGTGAGCCAGAATCTTTGACAGCTTAGCTAGCTTTCTCGGGAGAATTTTTACTAGTAGCGCGGCTAAACAAATCGCGTCCTCCGCCGTCGATGTTGGAAAAAGCGTCGCTAAAGAAGGAGCGAAAAAAGCTTTAGAGGTCGGAAAAAGCGCCGCTATAGACGCGGGAAAAAGGTTAGTCGAAAAGGCTTTAACGCCGAAATCTAAGAAAATTTTGCAAAAGTATAACGCTATACCCGCGATGACAACACCCGCGACTTCGCGAAACATAAACTCTTTAATAGCTGGAAGTGGTAATGAGGCGATCGCTATACACGAATTAGTTAAAAAATTGAATAGCGGAGCTGGCATTAAAACGACGTAAAAAATATTATAATAATTTAAGATTATTATAATATAATAAAAAATTTGCATTTTAGACATTACTAATTCGGGTTTTATTGAGGATAATAGTATCGAAGAGTACGAATATTTCGAGTATCTACCGATTGTGGGTGCAGTTAATACTCTTAACAATACCGGAGATATCACAATTAACATCGAAACTCAAGATATTTTTATGCATCCTAGAGAAAGCTATTTACTTATAGAAGGTAAATTAGTAAAAAATGATGGCACGAGATACGGGAATGCGGACAATATTGCTTTAACGAACAACGGCTTAATGTATCTTTTTAGTAATATTAGATACGATCTTTCAGGTAAAGAGATCGAAAGAATAGCGCATCCGGGATGGGCCACCACTATGCTCGGATTGTTAAAATATGATGAAGATTTTTATAAATCACGAGGGCTAAACCAATTGTGGTTTAAGGATACGACAGACTTACCAGAAGCTAATAATCTGGGTTGGACTCTCAGAAAAAATTTCATTATTGATGATATTATACCCGCTGGTGCAATGCCTGGAGAAAAGGGTGCATTTAGCTTTAAAGTTCCATTAAAACATATTTTTGGATTTTGCGAAGATTACGACAGAGTCTTATACGGAATGAAGCAAACTCTTTACTTGACAAGAGCTGGCGATAATGACGCTATTTTTAAAAGCGATGCTTTAGATGGTGGGGGTAATCCTGTTGTTGCTAATGGTAAAGTTGTGTTGGAAAAAATAGCGTGGTATATGCCACACGTGTTACCCGCGGATAAATATAAGATGGAACTTTATAAACATATCAAGAACAAAGAAAGCTTTCCGGTTAATTATAGAATGATACAATGCGATACTGCTACAGTTACTGAAACACAATCATTTACCTGGAGGCTCGGCACCCGAGTTTCCGCGTTACATCATTATCGGTTTTCAGACGAATAAAAAAGATAATCAAGAGCAAAATCCAGCCCTATTTGATCACGTTTACGTAACAGATATTCACGTTACGTTAAATTCTTATAAATATCCTAGAACAGACTACAAACTTTCTTTCGAAAACAATAAATTTAATAGAGCGTACGGCGATATCGCCGCGTTTAGATCTAAGTTTTATCTCATGGACGATTTAGCGTCAAATCCCACCTTAAACCCGTTAGAGTATAAAAACCTTTATCCGTTGTTTTTGTTCGATGTTAGCAAACAGAGTGAAAGGTTAAAATATTCCGTAACCGATATTCACGTTAAAGCAAATCTTAAAGAAAATAATATAGAATTTTTTTCTTATTTAGATAAAAAACAATTGATCGATTTAGCTAAAGAACACGGGGTATTACCGGAAGAACCTCCTAAACCGGAAAAGACGATAGATCCTAGGTACGATAGATTAAAAGATATTAGGAATAATCCGAAAAAAACTCGCGTAGAAAACGTTAAAATGGGAAACGTACGCGATTTTAACTCGATTTATAAAGCGAGCAAATTTATCGGGACCAGTCCTCAAACGGTTTGTAATTGGAATGGTAGAGTTTGGAAAGATAAGTATAAAATAACTATAACTTAATTTTATTACGATTAAACCGTAATAAAATTGATTACCAACTTAAATATATTTTTATTATAATATAAAAAAAAATGTCGCGTTATATTTCAAATTTATTTTCGACGGCGAAACGGGCCGCATCTAGAGTCTACTCCGCGTTTGTTCCAGAACCTGTACAAAGAAGAATAACTAATTTCAATAATTGGCTCGTCGATAATGTAGATTCCACGGACATACCGCAAGTACTGGATGACTTTAGATTACACGTGAGAAGATCCATAGTACCAGCTACGCCAGGCGTTAGAGCTCCGACTCAGTCAAGAATTAGGTTGCGCACTAGACCTTCTGCTCGGGTACCTTTAGTACCGTGGGCTCCTCCCGTTAGGGAACGATTTAATATTAGTTTGAGGCAATCCGCATTTCGAGATTATACTAGAGTGTATAAAATAGACGGAAAAAGGGGTTATTTGCCGGAAGAATTTTTTAACGGAACCAAAGAGTCTATTCGAAGCGTTCTTAGAAGTAAACTACCTAAAAAAGGTAAAACTAGTTCTTAGAAGCAGATATTTTCTTATATCGGACCCAGATAGGGAAGAAAAAGAATTTGCTTTTCACTCGAAACAATATTTAAACTTAAACGGGAATGAAGTAAATGATATATTACTAGATATGTGGGACGAAATTACGGCAAAAATGGAAAAGTTTGAACGAGAAGGCAGCGGTTGGGCTTTTGTACGTATAACGGTATTAGAACTGCATACAGTTGTTTACGAACCTTTGGGGGCTAATGGGTGGTTAGATTTGCCGGATTGGATTAAAAATAAAAAGGCCGTTATTAATATAAAAAATAAGGATAATAAATGTTTTTTATGGTGCGTTTTAAGGCATTTTTATCCTAAAGACAAAAACGCCGAAATAATTGACGGAAATTTACGATCGAAAGAAGACATTTTAAACGTGGATGGGATCGAATACCCCGTCTCGATTAAATACATAAATAAGTTCGAGAAACAAAATCCGGAAATTAGCGTCAATGTTTTTGGTTACGAAAATAAAAAAATTTATCCTATTAGAAATGCGAGCTTCGAAAAAAACTAATCACGTAGACGTGTTATATATTACGGATGGAGGAAAAACGCACTATACTCTCATAAAAAACTTTAATCGATTAGTAAGAAGCCAGGTAATGAGTCGTCATAACGGAAATATTAAATTTTGTAAACGGTGTTTAAACCATTTTGGAAACGAAGATCTTTTAGAAAAACACCGAAAATTTTGTTACGATCACAAAAGCATTAGATTAGAGATGCCGGAAAAAGGTACTATGATAAGTTTTAAAAACCATTATAGGAAACTACTGGTTCCTTTCATTGTGTACGCCGATTTTGAGAGTATTTTGGAACCTATACATACGTGCGAATTAAACCCGGAAAATAGTTTTAATATAAAGCAACATCATCATGTGCCTTGTAGTTTTTACTATCTCATAAAATGTTTCGAGGATAATGTTTGTCGACCTATTACGAGAAGTTCTGTCGGAGAAGATGTGGGGGAAATATTTATAGAACTGCTAATATCCGACACGCGACAAATTTACCGAAAGTACTACCGAGATAAAAAGCCTATTATCATGACTGAGGAAGAAGAGGCGGATTACGAAAATCGAACGCATTGTTGGTTTTGTGGTAAAAAATTTAATAACGATAAAGTAAGAGATCATTGCCATTTTACGGGTAAATATAGGGGAGCCGCACATAACTCGTGTAACTTAGAAGCAAAAACGCCGGACTTTATCCCCGTATATTTTCATAATTTGTGCGGGTATGACGCTCACCTTTTTATTAAAAGTCTCGCCAAACATTACGGCAAAATTAATTGCATCCCGAATAACGAGGAAAAATACATCAGCTTTAGTAAAGATATTGTCGTTGACGAGGTAAAAGAAAAGAAAAAAACGATATGGCATAAACTTAGATTTATCGACACCTTTAAGTTTATGAGTACGAGTTTAGATAATCTTTCGAGCAATTTAAATGAAGACCAAATAAAAATTTTATCGCAATTTTTTAGAAAAGAAGATTTGCCATTAGTTAGAAACAAAGGAATTTTTCCCTACGAATACTTAGACCCTTTTAAGAGACTTAAAGAAACGCAGTTACAGCCTATGGAAGAATTTTATTCCGGTTTAAACGGGGAACACATTACCGATGAGGACTACGCTCACGCGATAAACGTTTGGAAAACTTTTAACGCGAGCAAGCTAGAAGATTACTTAAAATTATACAACAAAACGGACGTATTACTTTTAGCCGACGTTTACGAAAACTTTAGAAACGTTTGCCGTAAAAACTATGACTTAGACCCTAGTTGGTATTATACCGCTCCCGGTTTAGCTTGGGACGCCTTATTAAAAAAAAACGAGATAAAAATAGAACTTTTATCGGACCCGGACACGCTTTTAATGGTAGAACATGGACTAAGAGGTGGAGTTAGTATGTGTACAACGAGATACTCGAAAGCGAATAATAAATACATGGGGGATCAATATGCGATGAACGAACCTCCGAAGTACTTAATATACGTAGACGCAAATAGTCTTTACTCCGGAGCAATGAGCGAGCCTTTACCCACGCACGGTTTTAAATGGATGACGGAAAAAGAATTAAAAAATTGGGAAAAATATTGCGATAAAAAAGGAGAAGGTTGTATCTTAGAGGTAGAATTGGAGTACCCTAAAACATTACACGATTTACACAACGACTTTCCTTTAGCGCCCGAACATTAAAAGTAGAAAAGGTAAAAAAATTAATTCCCAATTTATACGATAAAGAAAAATATGTTTTGCATTATCAGGCTTTAAAAACGTATATTGACTTAGGTCTTAAATTAAAAAACGTTACCCGAGGATTTAAATTTAAAGAAAGTAATTGGTTAAAATCTTACATCGATCTTAACAACGGTTTGAGAACTAAAGCCAAAAATAACTTCGAAAAAGATTTTTTTACGTTGATGAATAATTCCGTTTTTGGTAAGACGATGGAAAATATAAGAAACAGAGTAGATATAAAATTACTTTCTGCCGATCAATCTTATTTCTATAAAAAGCAGGTAGCAAAACCAAATTACGATCATACGACTATATTCGACGAGAATTTAGTAGCTTTGCACATGAAGAGAACCTTAATAAAATATGACAAGCCCGTTTATTTGGGTATGAGCATTTTAGATATCAGTAAGACGCATATGTATAACACTTATTATAATTATTTTAAGAAAAAGTATAACGATAAAGTTAAATTATGTTATACAGATACCGATAGTTTTATACTCGAAATAGAAACGTACGACCTTTACGAAGATATTCGTCCGGACATACCTAAAATATTTGACACGAGTAACTATCCGACCGATCATCCGTGCTATTATAGCGAAAACGAGAAAGTAATAGGAAAGTTTAAAGACGAATTAGGAGGTAAAATTATGATGGAATTTGTGGGGTTAAAGGCAAAAATGTACGCTTATAAAACCTCGGATAATAAGGAGGATAAAAGGTGCAAGGGTATTAAAAAGCCGGTCGTCAAAAATGAATTACATTTCGAAAATTATAAAGATTGTTTATTCACGAAAAAAGATCAGTATAGGCAAATGCATGTACTAAGAAGTCGAGGGCACGAAATGTATACGGAAAAGATAAACAAAATAGCGTTAAGTCACGACGACGATAAAAGAGTTATATTAAAAGATAGTATAAATACGTTAGCTTTGGGGCATTATAAGTTGAACAAAAATTTAGAACTTTTTTAAAAGAAAGTTATAAATTTATTCGAATATCCTCGCCACATCGAATTCTAGTCTGCAAGTTGGACATTTAGTTATCGCTACTTTTTTCTTTTTACTATCATCGAAACAATCCGAACATACTACTATGTGACCGCAGTTACAAAATAATATGTTCGGTTCCTTATCTACACATATAACGCATTCTTTTTCACGGTAAACTCCGCCTGCATAACAAAATGACGTCGTTATTTCGACATTTTGTACTTCGTTCGTTATTCTAATTTCGGAAGGATCCGTGACTGGCGCGGTTTCTGAGCTAGTTTCTATATTGAATAATTCGTTATCGCTAAATTCTTCTTCCGACGACGAGGAGTAATCATTTATTAACGTAGGATAATCGATCCAATTATTGTATTTAGTAAAGACACCCTGTTCCCACGAATGAGAAAAATCTGTTGGATTAAAGTAGACATGATCCATAACAAGATTTACGAAAAACGGTTCTTTTTTAATCCCCCTATTCATCAACACTAGCAAAATTATTATATGTCCATAATATATTGTAGGTTCGCGTATTATTTAAATCTAGCGTAATAAAACCTTTTCATATTAATGTTACGCGCGTTAATACATTTTTGTAAATATAATCTATCTTGCTATATTGGTAGTAAATAACCGGTTTTAATCTTTGAAACGATAAGAAATCATTCTCGTCTATGCACGGTGGTAACGCTATTATATTCGGTTCTCGATATCTTACTTTGCCGAAATAAATTTTATCTTCTTGCACTTTAGTTAAATGCGAAATAAACCCGATGTTTAAACTAATCATCTTTTTTTTAATACGAGAAATTTTTTATTAAATTTTTGATAAATACCGAATTTTAAGCGAGTAAAATATTTTTTTTATTTTTTAAAAAATGGATTATCGCATAATAGACCATAAGCGTTCAGAATCGTTTTATAACGATAAAATCTCGGAAAATAGGGATCGTATTAAAACGTTAAAAGAGGTAAATAATTCTTTAAAGTGGAATATTTATGTTAGAAAGAAAAATAATAAAATAATAAGTAACCTAAAAAATGAAAACAAACGTTTAAAAGAAAATAAAAAGCGTTTATTAATTTTTTTAAGTTTTAAATAAAAATATATATTTTTAATAAAATATATATTTATAAATAGCGTTTTATTTGACACGCTGTATTACATAAAGGGCAACTTTGTAAATTACCTACCTCATCACAACCCTCGCATACAACAATATGACCGCAATTACAAAACATTACGCTCGGTCTCGTGTCTTTGCAAATGACGCATTCTTCTTCTAAAAATGTCGAGTTTCCGTTTTTACGTATTATCCTTTCTCTTTGCGTAAGATGTTGGTTTTCCGGTCGCACAACTTATTCGTAAAAACGCCGTATATTTTCCAACTCTTTTTCTACTATAGGTGGGTCACCCCATATATCTTCCAATTCTTCCTCTTCTATAGGAGGATCACCCCATGTACTAAAAATGTCAAAGTTACCTTCCTGCCAGGAATGCGGAAAATTCTCGGGAGAAAATACAATACCGTGGACCTTAATACCTAAAGATATCGAACCGTTTTCTACATTTCTCGGTGATAAATATTTACGCGCGATATCATCGTAACCCTCCTCTTCATCTATAATTTCTGTAACCAATTCGTCCGGAGTAACTAAAATTAACGTTACTCCTTCAAACGAGGGTTGACCTTTTTAAGAGACGCGCGCGCGCGGGGAAAAGATCGCGAGATCGGGCCGGGCTCGAGCGAGATCGGAAATTTATAACTTTTTACGAGTTTTTTTTTTTTTTTTTTCGAGAGACGCGGGCGGAGATCGGGAATTTTTTTGGGGGGACGCGCGGAGAAAAATTCTTTTTTAAAAAAAAATAAAAATAATTTTTTTTAAAAAAATGGACGAGCGTTCTGGCTAGAAAACGGCGCGAGCCAGAAGGAATCGTGGAAATGAGGGGGGGAGAGGGGGGGGGAGGTTTGTGGTTAAAAGCGTGGAGGGAAAAAAAAAATTTGGGGAATTCCGGAATTTCGTGGTTGGCGGGAAGGCTAACTCACTAGAAGGTATCATTTATACACTACTTGTAAGGGTATATCTTTAAGATAAAGTTAAACCTATCTTTGTGGCCATCCCGAAATCAACCAACTTGTATTAAGCAAGGACATACTGAGGTTCTAGAGAAGGCATGATTTCGAAGAACGCCTTGCAGTTAGCAAGCGCCTATCTTAATCAGGACATTTTAGCGTCCTATAGGCGCTTGCTTAAAGGTACTTCCTTACAACCAGAAAGCAAAAACGCTGTTAAAATGTTAAAACTTGAAACTGTGCAGAATGGCTGAGTATTTGGTCAACTGTGTAAACATACATAAACAAGAGATGTTTGTAAAACATGTATGCCCCCTAATGGCATCCAATTCTAAATATAACATGTGATTATAAACTGTTATGTTCAAAGTGTAAAAACGAACAAAGGGTAATTACTCAAAAATTATTAATGATAAATTAACAATTCTTGGGCATTGCACTTCCCATTTATGTGAACTATCAACTTATAAGGTTTCATGATTTGACCTCACATACTTTTTGAGTTATGCTCCGGAAAAAAATTAAGTACGAAAATCAACAAAGGGCAATAACTGCAAAAATATAATGGGCAGAGTTATGGTTCTTGTGCATTGCACTTCTCCTGAATAAGATCTATCCACATGTAAAGTTTCAAGATGATATCTGAAAAACCTTTTGAGTTATGCTCCGGACAAAAATTAAGTATGAAAATCAACAAAGGGCAATAACTCCAAAAATATGATGGGCAGAGTTATGGTTCTTGTGCACTGCACTTCTCCTTAATAAGATTAATCCACCTATGAGGTTTCAAGGTGATATCTGAAATACTTTTTGAGTTATGCTCCGGACAAAAATTAAGTATGAAAATCAACAAAGGGCAATAACTCCATAAATATGATGGGCAGAATTATGGTACTTGTGCACTGCACTTCTCCTTAATGAGATCTATCCACCTATGAGGTTTCAAGATGATACCTGAAATACTTTTAGAGTTATGCTCCGGACAAAAATTAAGTATGAAAATCAACAAAGGGCAATAACTCCATAAATATGATGGGCAGAGTTATGATTCTTGTGCACTGCACTTCTCCTTAATGAGATCTATCCACCTATGTAGTATCAAGCTGATACCTGAAATACTTTTTGAGTTATGCTCCGGACAAAAATGTGGTCTACGGACCGACCGACAGACCGACCGACAAGTGCAAAGCAATATACCCCCGCTTCTTCGAAGGGGGGCATAATTACTAGTACATATCGAGGGGTGAATACGAAACTATTCCATCTGCGTTTTGAACAGTTTTACAGGAGAGGGAAAAACGCTTCTCATTTCTGTGAAAAGAATAGTTAGATCATCTTGTTTAGATATGTTGTGTTGAGCTGTGAGCATGAGTTCACCACAACATAATTAAACAAGACGATCTAACAATGCTTTTCACGAAATTGAGTCTTTTTTCCCCTCTCCTGTAATATTTTCCAAAATGCAGATGGAACAGTTTCGCATTAACCCCTCGATATGGTGTAAGGGATAAAGAGGCTCGAGGGATTTGTCTTCGATTTAAAACCGGAAACGACTACAGGGTTTTCTTTGAAGGCGTCCAGAAAATGAAATGCATTTTCCATCGGTCGTAATCTTTGCAACCTTGCAAGCGTCAGGGGCAACATTTGGGGTGAAGATACAAGAATGATAAAATAGTTTCATGAAAATAAAGTTTAAATGGGTTAAAAACTGACTGACAACGAGTATAGATGTATCTTTAAGCAAACACATACTCAGGTTCCAGAGAAGGCAAATTTTCGGAGTAAGGCACTAAGCAAGCACCTGTCTCAATCAAGGACATTTTAGCGTCCTATAGGCGCTTGCATAATAGAGGACGGCCTGTATCTAGAGACAAAATAAGTTTATAGCAGCCGATCAGATTGCTTGCAGCACAGGCAATTGCACCTGCAGCTGCATTCTTTCCCGGTGGCCATATTCGTCTAATTAATACACGCAATAATCATTCAATAAATACACGCATAAATCATCTAATAAAAACACGCAATAAATCTTACGGCGCGTAAAAAAAAGGTTCGAGTGCATGTTTTAAACATAGCTCTGTTTTCCTATCTTTCATTGCAACGGTTCTCTGTTTTACCAGCCATAACCGAAAATATTGCCAAAATTTATGGTTCTCATATGAGGTTAGCACTGTATCAAGAGCGGTTCCTCAATACGTCCAGACCAGCCATTGGTTTGATTCCATCGGTATACAATGAATTTGAACTGATTCTGAATCCATACCTAAATACATTTCAGTCCAAAACTACTTAATGCTTTTTTAAAAACGATGAAGTTTGTTTTTGAAAAGGTAGAAAACATTTTGGGAAAAGGAGAAAATGCTGGAAACCAGCATTTTCTCCTTTTCCCAGAATGTTTTTACAAGCTGTTTCTAACGTCCTGGGGTACCTTTCACTAAACTGCGTAGGTTTATGCAAATTATTTAGCATTGTAAAATACCCACATGTATAGGATCCCTGTTGACAAATTTTACTAGCCATAACCGAAAATATTGCCAAAATTTATGGTTCTCATATGAGGTTAGAACTATATCAAGCACGGTTCCTCAATACGTCCAGACCAGCCATTGGTTTAATTGCATCGTTATACAATGATTTTTGAATTGTTCAACAGTTTGAAAACGGAGAGTTGTTTTTTTTTTTTTTTTTTTAATCCCCCAACCATTTATTCCCCATATCACCATGTTTCAAAGTTGGTATGCAGGTTACATGTTGTCTGTAGACAACATTTAACCTCCGTACCAACTTTGAAGCATCGTGGTAAAAGAAAAATATGAACGTATCAACTCGTTTATTGTACATTTATATTTTATTTTTCCAACTTCGTGAAAGCCGAGCCTCGACAGCTCAGTCGGTAGCATACAGGACTTGAAAAGAGGGGGTCGCTGGTTCGATCCCCGGCTCGACCAATTCTTTCCGAGGATTGATGGTAGTCATTGCGAAAGGATTTATTCCTCTCTCACTAATAACCATTGTTTCGACGATGGTTATCAGGGAAAGCAGCCAATGACTTGGAAAGAATATTGTTCGTAGTACTGGTAAAAAGAAGCTCCAGGGAAGCATGGATAGGTGTACATGCCGCCGCGATATAATTGAAATAATATCGAAAACTTCGTCAAACACCATATAATCAACTAATCAATCAACCAACTTCGAGAAAACAACAGCAGCTACACAGCTTAGATATTTTCCCCCGTTGTCACGAGTCAAAAATGCAACAGTCATAAAACGATCTATAAAATGTTTTAGCCCTTTGCAAAACAATGGCCTGTGTTTCTAGTGACCCTGGGGAAAAAGGTATAGAAGTAATGCGTGAAAGGGAGAAAATGCAGGTAACCACGGTGTTTCTATTCTTTCAGCCTTTTCAATGGCAGGTTCTATGTTTTTAGCCATAGTCCTATTCAAATTGCCGTCTACAAACCCCGACAGTTTGGACAGGTCTGACATTCTGTGTTATGGTTGCGAGTTAGGTCTTCGCTAGGTCATCATTACTTGATTGTCCTGAAGTCCGACGTTTTTGTTTAACTTTGTTTGTTTACTTTTGTTTGATGTTTAACGCTTTTTCCAAGATTATTTTCAGTCATATCAAGACGGCCACGGTGGCCAGAGCACCTACCCATGCTTCCCTTGAGTTTCTTTTCAAAGAACTTCGCAAAATGTTCTTCCAAAACCACTGGCTGCTTTCCAACATAGCCATCGCCCACTTCTGTATCAGCCTTTCACATTGCTGCCGTCCAACATATCTTTTGCACCCGACGAAGATCAAGATCAGACTACAAAGAACGCGCAGTCTGATCTCTGATCTTCACCGTCCACCACCTGGTTTCTTTTAGCCTTTCATTGCAGCCGTCTTACATATCTTTTGCGCACGACGAAGATCAAGATCAGACCACAAAGGACGCGCAGTCTGATCTCTGATCTTCACCGTCAACCACCTGGTTTCTTTTATAAGACTGTTAATTAGCCGAAGAATTATATTTCAAGACCTTGGCAAAAAGTAGAGTGTAATCATTCTGCGAAGGGGCTTTGTTTAATGTACTAAGAATATCGACTGCATGACGTTATTTCAGTTATATCGCGACGACAAGTGCACCTATCCATGCTTTCCCGGATTGTCTTTTTACCGACACATCGGGCAAGCTTTTTCTCCAAGTTCCCCAAGTTGGCCGAGCTGAAGAATCGAGCCAGCAACCTCTGCACGATACTGACTGGTCCACCAGGAGCTAAGAACAAAAATGGAAGGTTTTAGATTTCTTAACCCTTAGGCTGCTAAACAGGACTCATTGACCTTTTGCGGACAGCGTAGATCAAGATCAGACTGCACAGAACGTGCAGTCTGATCTTGGATCTACACTGTCCGATAAGGGGATTTCTTAATTCTTTACCAGACGACAAAATTCTAGATCCTTCCAAATTCAAAGCAGTGACTGTGCCCTGAATGATACGATTTCTCTCTAAAGTGGTAGAAAACATTATGGGAAAAGGAGAAATTCCTGACTTCTTTGCTTGGCTGTTTTCGAACAGAACGTCGAGGGATTGCCATAGCCTTGGCCTCGTCGTCGTCATCTGCGCTACCGTCGTCGTGCAAAATCTTTTCACATTTTATAATATCTCTACTTACTAAAGATATCTACTTCAAACTCGGACAAGTTGTTAACTATCAAAATGGGAACCCATACAACAGGGGCAGGCAACCATAAAAATATTTTTGCAACAGTTATGCCCCTTTCTTGACTTACAATTTTCATAAACAAAAGCCGACATTTTAAAATACATATATATCTTATTACTAGATATTTTCCATTCAAACTTAGACAAGTTGTTAACTTTCAAAAGGGGGGAACCCATACAACGACAGCTGACACTGTCAAAGTGTTTCGACACAGTTATGCCCCCTTTTTGACTTAGAATTTTCACTGAAAATCAAGCAACTGCAGTTGAGTGTTGGCACTTGCATGGGGCGTTCTTGTTAGCTTGGCTGTTTTCGAAGATTGATTGATTGATTGTATGGTGTTTAAAGCCGTTTTCAACATTATTTCAGTTATATCGCGGTGGCCAGTGCACCTATCCATGCTTTCCTGGAGTTTCTTTTACCAGTACTCCGCACAATATTCTTTCCAAGCCACTGGCTGCTTTCCCACATAACCATCGTCGAAACAATGGTCAGCGGTGAGAGAGGAATGAATCCTGTCGCAATGACTATCATCAATCCTCGGAAAGAAATTGGCCAAGCCGAGGATCGAACCAGCGACCTCCTGTTCTCAAGTCCTGTACGCTACCGACTGAGCTACGGGGGCTTGGCTGTTTTCGAAGAAAACGTCGAGGTATTGTCGAAGCCCTGGCGTCGATGTCGTCGTGCAAAAACTTTGACATTTCGTAATACATCTGTTATTACTTAAGATAATAACTTCAAACCCGGACAAGTTGTCACCTATCAAAAGGGGAACCCATACAACAAGGCCAAGTAACCTGCAAAATATCTTGACACAGTTATGCCTTTTTTTTTTACTTAGAATTTTCACCGAAAATCAAGAAACGGGTGCAGTCGAGCGTTGGCACCCACATACGGTGCTCTTGTTTTTATTTGGTTTCGGGATAGATACCTCGCACGTTCGTTATGACAGCGTCTCGCTAATATTGATCCATTTAGGCGCTTGCACTTATTGAATTATCATTACAGAGAACCATAAAGTTCCGAAACTAATCTTTTGTTCTAAAAATACTCTATCACACATCCTACTGTATATAATTAGAGCAGTAGTTAATCTTTTGATCAAGCACGAAAGTCATTCACTTCGCACATAATAAAATCATTATCCTTTGATAATTTGCTTGGGTTTAACGCTCTTTCAACATTATATCCTTTCCTTAAGTTTCTTTTACAGCTGTTATGAAAAAAACAAACAAACCGCTTAATGCATTTCTGTGATCAATGATACCGATCAAGCCATCACATAATAATAGACTCATAATAGCCACTGTTTTTAAACAACCAACTTAATCATGAGGAAGACTGGTCCTTTGACTTGCAGAAAATTGACTAATAGCGAAAAGTTTCGGTCCAGGTCAGCCTGCGCAGTCCGCACAGGCTGACCTGGGTCGAAACTTTTTCCAGATGCAATAAGCCCCCTTTTAACAGAGCATGGTTCAAATGTTTACTCGTTCATTTGAAGGGAGAGACAGAGAGAGAGAGAGAGTACTACATAACTGCTGCAGTTATTAGAACTCTAATTTCTATAGGTATTTACCCTTAGGCTGTTAATCGCGAATCTCTGACCTTTTACGGACAGCATAAGTCAAGATCAGACTGCACAGAACGTGCAGTCTGATCTTTGATCTACACTGTCCGATAAGGAGATATCTTTCCCCCCAAAATATATCTTAGCAATAACAAAATTTGAGTTTCATTTCACTTATTTAGCGGGATAAGGGTTAAAAGGAAACACTTCAAAGGAAGTATGATTTAATTGGTTTCAATATGATACCACGATGACTTTAAAGGCGGCGCCAACACAAGAGTCACTGACTCCTCCTACGCGTCGTATCGTGCGTGGGGTCGGTTTCAAGTTGGGTCCTTTACGACACAACCCCGAGTTTTGACGACCCGAATTGTAATAAAGCCAGAGCTCCAGATAAGAGGGAGTGATGGTATTCTAAATTCATTATTTCTCTTCCAAACCCTATGTTGTGGGTACTCATTAGAATCGTCTCGATGAGACGATTCTAATGAGTACCCATAACATAGGGTTTAGTGGAGAATAACTAATATTTTCAATTTTGAAATCAAAATCACTCCCTCTATCTGGAACTCTGATAAAGCTTTTGAAAACATTGTGTGGAAAGCAGAAAATTCTAGTGGACGAACAAACGCAAGTTTTAAAGACCCTGAGAAATGAATACTTTGAAAAAAGTATTGTGCAAAATGGAGAAAATGTTGGTAACCAAATGATCCGAAGTTTTCACAACAGTGATGAAAAAAAAAAAAGTTTTGAAAGCATAGTAGGAAAAGGAGAAAATGCTGGTCACCAGGACTTTCTCCTTTTCCCACAATGTTTTCTATCCCTCGAAAGATAAATCTATTCGTTTGAGACACATTCTATTTTTGTTGTCTGCAAATCCCTTCACTTTACGCAAGACTGAAATTTTGTGGTTTTGGATTAAGAATTTTCAAAATAACGTCATTTGTCCGGGAACGAGGGCAAAGTCAGTTCCTTCACAGGCCTTTGAGGCTCCATTGGTCTATCACGGAACAGTGGCATTTTCATTGGTGAATCATCGAACACTGTTACTAATATTAGCACATAGATGCATTCCCCCATCTTTATCGTAAATACAGGCGATGCGCTGGCGTGCTATTTTTAGTAACGGTGTCCGATGATCGAGCAATGAAAATTTGGTACTCTCTGGTGGCTTTTGCGAACAGGGATCGTAACCTACGTGTGATGAGCTTGAAATCCTGGTTTGCCGACACTTTGATTTTTGCTACCATTTTATATTGCCTTGACACTGATTATATATAGGGTCGGTGTCCTTACTTACTCAATAAACTATTAAGTTGAACTGACTTGAGTAGCCTATCTTATTCCAAAGTGCAACAATTTTTCCCGATAATTTGTTAAGGGCGCGGCGGCAGTGGTTATCTATGTTAAGCATTATTTCGATTTTGTTTATGCTGTGAAAAAACCAGTCTGTAACTTGAAAAGATATTTTGTATAAAAATAACAACTGCTCCGCGATGCGGATGTACTTTTAACTATCAACAAAATGCGACTTTACCCTTTACCAGACGACAAAATTTTAACCTGCTCCAAATTGAAAGCATTTGCAGACAACAATTTCTATTTGGCTAAAATGGTGCAATTTTTCTTTCATAGGGTAGAAAACGTTGTGGGAAAAGGAGAAAATGCTGGTTACCAGCATTTTCTCCTTTTCCCACAATGTGTTCAAAAGCCTTCTTTCCCGGGGGCGTCAAGAGGCGTCACTGTGCGGTAAAGGGTTAACTCTCATTGCTAACTCCAGAAAGTCCACTTTTTAACATTTGGTTATAAAAGGTTTTATGCATTTAAAGATAACTATTTTTATTGATAAATATCAGATAGTTTGATATCCGACTGAGCTACGAGGAGGGAATAAGGATTAAGGCGAAAAATGTTAAGATTATAAGAAAGTAAGATGATACTATTCTTACGTCACTGCAGATATGGGAGGCAGCCTGAATACACAAAAACAATCGTAAATAATTTTGGGTTTTTCCAAAACGCCTCGACTTCCCATTACTTATCATGAGTAAATAAGGTGAGTAAAATCTTTCACTACTAATGACGACTTCAGTAGCTTTTTGTGGATGGTGTAGATCAAGATCAGACTGCACAGAACGTGCAGTCTGATCTTTGATCTACATCATCCGCTACGCAGTGCTAGGTTATGGCACAATTCGTCTTCAATAGCAGTTGGGAATCTCCTTTAAACTGCGAAAAAACAGTGGAATTTCTTGAATTAGTAGTGAAAGAGCCAAGTCGTACGTTAAGGTGGGAAAATTTTGTCCTATCATAAATTTTGTTGTAGTTGTTGTTGTTGTTTTAACCCTTTACCAGACGACAAAATTTTAGCTTTCTCCAAATTGAAAGCACTTGCAGACGACAATTTCAATTGGGCTAAAATGGTGCAATTTTTCTTTGACAGGGTAGAAAACATTGCGGGAAAAGGAGAAAATGCTGGTTACCAGCATTTTCTCCTTTTCCCACAATGTTTTCAAAGGGCTTCTTTCCCAGGGGCGTCAAAAAGCGGCATTGTGCGGTAAAGGATTAAACATTTTTTCTATGTATATTAGAACTGCCAGTGCACCCATCCATGCTTTCCTGATTTTTTTTTTTAAGTTTTATCTCATTCTCTCCAAGCCGCTTGCTACTTCCAAAACTAACGATCGTCGACTCAATGGTCGGCGGTGAGAGAGGAATGAATCCTGTCGCAATGACTATCATCAGTCCTCGGAAGGAAAATGGCCGAGCCGGGGATCGAACCAGCGATCTCCTGTTCTCAAGTCCTGTACATTTTAGTTACATAAAAGGTTAACGGTTAATACTGGAAAAGGGAAGTTCGACTAGCTCTAACTCCAACCAGCGATCCTTGGGTTTCGAGCTTTGTGCATTACCGACGTAGCTACTGCGGGGGTCTCTACCGAATTAGAAACGAAACAAAACAATAACTCATTAATTTAAATCAGACGTACCTGTGAGATTGAATTTTCTCCACTATCTGGCAATCGTAGAAATGGCACTGTTAAGGATATGGGCCACCTGTCGCTTAGACTAGCCAGCTTGCCGCTGTCCATTTGCCCGTCTTCCGACTTCTAAAGTCAATCTCAGCATTTTCAACGCAGCTTCTCTGTACAATACATGAGCCTAAATGATGGCCAAGCTTTCCTCAACTCGCCAAGAGAGAATGATATCCTCGAAAAATCACGTGCTGCACGTGGAACTCACTTGGCGCGAAACACGTGTTATGTCATTTGCGCGAAACACGTGTTATGTCATTTTGTCCAGTCAACTGTGACAGAAAATCGATAAAATGTACATGGCGAATTTCACACACAATATGCTGGGGGATTGGTTGTGAAATATTTAGGCCTTGAAATCAAATTTGAAAAAAAAAAATATCAAGTAATTTTGGTGTTGCGTTGCAAGTTGGGTATAGTATATAAGCAATCAACCAATCAACCCATCGCATAATTATGGATCCATAATGGCCCTTTTTTTTTAGCCACAGGTTCAATCACGTGGTAGACTAGTTCTTGGACATACAGAAATTTGACCAATAGCGAAAAGTTTCGGCCCAGGTCAGCCTGCGCGGACTGCGCAGGCTGACATGGGTCGATACTTTTCGCAGATGCGATATTTTCCATATTGACTTCTACTAACAACTTTTTCACGGACCATTGCTCATATGATTTCAAAGACCTTCTTCTTTACGGTCGTTAAAACTTGTGATTGTGTTTTTAAGAGTTAAATGTTTGTCTTTTGACGGATAAAAACATTGTGGGAACAGTGGAAAATCGGCAAAGGAAAAACAACTAAGTGACAGGAAAACAACATTTTTCCAAATGAAAAACATCATTAAGAAAAGGACCAACTGCTTGTAAGAAGCGATTGCTCATTTTCCAGCGATGTTTTACATATCGGCTTCTACCAAGCCAAAGCATTTTGTTTTTCAAAACTATCACCTGAAGGGGCGTAAAAGTCAACTTGTAGTCATCAGCGATGACCTTCAAACAGCAAGGGTGTTTTTTTTCCCCTGAACTTTACTCCATTTCTCCTCCCACACCATATATAACGGATACCAACTCCCTGGGAAGGCAATCAGTATCAAGTAGCAATTTGAGTGAATTATTATTCATAGCTTCAAATTTTAAAAAGAAACGTAATTGAGATAAACAGCCGCCCATTTTTAATCTTATTTTATTGCTGACGCATGGTCGCTCCCACTTAAGAAAAAAAAAACTTTATAATGGGTTTATATACATGAGTCATGCTATGGCAAAAAAGGTTTAGATGCTTCTCCGTGATGCAAGATAATAAGGAAGTCATCACATAATTGTAATAAGGAAGTCATCACATAATTGTAATACGGAAGTCATCACATAATTATGGATCCATAAAATCTATTTTGTCTAACAACTGACTGAATCATGAAGCAAAAGTAGTAAAGGGGGCTAGACTAGGGACAGTGTCCCTAGTCTAGCCACCCTGAGGGAGATTTTGTCCCCAGAGTGCCATCCAGGATGGCACTCTGGGGACAAAATGGGTAAAATTGGGGGCAAAAGACCGGTCAAAATGTCAAACCGGAAGTAGATGTCCGCCATCTTTGACGCGGCTCGGGGGTTCTTTTTAACCATGGTCTGTGAAAAGGGGTCTTAATGCATCTGCGCGCACGCGCGCACAGGTCGTAATGATATGGTTCGGCAGAGACTATCGTTGGACTTAGTCTTTTTTCTTCATCGGAGATAGATGTTCACCATCTTTGACCCGTAGGGAGGTTTTAACCTAGTTTACCTACCCTCAGGGTAGTTACTCTAGGTTGCTTCCAATGGATCAGAAGACATTGACAATTTGAAAGATAAATCTTTCATGGTAGATGGTTAGCCCTGAAAAGGGCTGTTTTGTTTGGACTTAGTCTTTTTTCCATGATATGGGTTATTTTCCGTCTTTGTTTGGCTTAGGCTTTCTCTGCTTTCGTTGGACTTAGTCTTTTCTCCACGATATGGATTATATTCCTTCTCAGCTTGGTTCAGTCGAAGGCCACTGTTTGACTTAGTCTTTTCTCATCCGTCTTTGTTCGGCTTGAACGATCATCGTTCATCTCTGTAGGACTTAGTTTTTTGGAGAGGTGTTCTTTCTCTCTATTGGGGTAAAGGTTGGCGGTTGGACTTAGTCTTTTCTCCACAATAGGGGTTATATTCCCCTCCTCACGCTGGTTCAACCAAAGCAGCCTGTCGGACTTAGTCTTTTCTCCACGATATGGATTATATTCCTTCTCAGCTTGGTTCAGCCAAAGACTGGCTCAAAGTTTGATTTTACTTGAAAGAGTAGTCTTAAAACCTTCTGTGTAGATGAAGGAGAGAATAAGGTTGTAACATGACTTGTAGCTGACGATCTTGTATAAAGTACTTAAAAAGTAGTCTTACATTCATGTAGTTAGTGGTGGGACGATGTTTTTAAAGCGATCTATTTGGAGCAGGCTCCGGCGTTATCAAAATTGTCTTCCTTTGTTTTTTCAACCCGTCCTTATTATTTAAAATCATAGAATGATAAAAGAATAAGCAGCGTGTGGTGAGAGTGACACGCATCGTTATATACATAGCTTTTTTCGTCTGCATGTTTTAGCCTGAGATTAAATAATACTACCAGAGCGTTTTTATCTCACCGAGACTGGAGTGTATTTTCCAATATGAACAGCAGAGCGATAGTAAAATACGTCTACTCTCTCTGAAGGTTTAAACCGAAGTGATTAGCTGTAGAAATGTTTATCTTGCAGGCGAGTCCATGTGTGACGGGTGAACAGGTAGTATTTGTCTGTATAGTGCAATGAAATCAAATGAGATATTGTACAACAGTTTAACCGATGGTTACAATAGACTCGTCGAGTGTGTATATATAGAGTGCGAATTTCTAATAATATTATCGCTACTGCAGTATTTCGCGTTACTATCGGTACCATGATTGAAATTTTATATCGACGTTTAAAATTGTAGTGGGAGTACATTTTATTATCGGGTTTGGTGGGATGTAAATCCATAGTGTTAAATGTACAACTATAACGGGTTGAAGCTTTGGTATCGCACATTTGTTACCGAATTGAGTACGGGAAGTCTGCGCTATCCACTGGGCTATGAGGTGATGATGAGGAGGTTTAGAATCCTCTACGGTGAAAAGAAGGTACAGTCTTTTTCAGACCTAGCCAAGACCCAAGAAAGAACTTTTTTCGAATTGTCAAAAACAAAAAAAGTCAAGTCCTTTATGTTTTCATATCTTTATTTAAAACTTTTTATTTTATAACTTTTTATTTTAGAACATTTTGTACAATATTCATTACAATGAAACTTTGAACTGTAAAAACAAAATGAATGAAAAAACTTTTTTCTTCGGAATGTCATAGAACTTTGAACTGTAAAAAGACAGAATGAATGAAAAAACTTTTTTTTCACTTAGGCTGTTTTTCTTTTTTTCTTCGGAATGTCAGATTCACATTTACTCTTACGTTTTTCTCCCCTTTCATTGTTTTTTAATACCATATCTGGACACATTTCATTCCCATGTTTTATCGATTTGCAAAAGAAACAGTTGTTTTTGTTGCTTTGTCGTTTTTTCTTCTTTTCGTTATTTTGACGTTTTTCCTCTGGTCTTTTTTCTATCAACGCTAAATCTTTTAGTTCTTCCTTTCCGTTTGAACAATTCGACTCTGCAGAAAATTCGTTTTTTGTGGAATCTATGAGATTTTGTTTGTCCAGATTTTTCCGTAAAGTCTCTAATTTATCTGCTATTTTGCAGATCTCTGAATCCTTAATACCCGTGTTGTCAGTCTGCATGTCTATGCTCTGAGTTTCAACGGATGATGTATCCTGTGGTGAGCTTTTTTTCCATGTATTTTCATTGCTGAATGATTTGCAGAATGAATTTACTACCCCAACGTATTTCATATGTTGGAGCTTGACAGCTGTTGGTGAAATTTTGATGTCATGGCTGAGCGGATCCACATAGACAAAAACATTTTCTCCTGTCTGCTTTTCTTTTTCTGGACATTGTTTGGCCCAATGCCCTGTTTTGTTGCACGTAAAACAAATATTTGTTCTCACACCATTCATCCCATATCGTTTGTCGATCGTTGTTTGATCCAAAACTCTGTAGCTGGTCATGCGGTAAACATCTTTTTCTGCAGAATGTTGGTGGGATAAAAATGATCCCACGTAGACGCCGTCATGTTTAACTTGATACTTTGACGGAATATTGCTGATCTCATAATCGTGGGTGTATGGGTTAACATACAATGCCATCCTCTTTCTAAGTGGTGATGTATTTTGCAGCTTGAACTCGCTCATTTTTTCTATCGACTGTATTGTCTGAGGTTGGTCAGAGGAATAATGAGATTTTCACAGTCGACGTCTCTATTTATACACCACTGCAAGGAAAGAGTCTATAAATTGTTAGGTTTTTCTCGGTTTCCTCATTTTGTCTTCTCAGCTAGAGCTGAAACGATGGCTAAAAGAAAAAGAATAGTAGATTATTCAGACAGTGAAAGTGACGATGAGTCATTTCCACCAAAAAAGAAGAAATCTTTACCGTTGAAAGAAGAAAGTGATAGTGACGATGAGTCATTTCCACCAAAAAAGAAAAAAACTTTACCGTTGAAAGAAGAAAGTGACAGTGAAAGCGATGAAAAATCTTTGAAAGAAGAAAACAGCAGCTCTACTTTGGATATGAAAAGTCTGTATGACTTAATAGAAAGGGGAAAAAAGAAGTCAAGAAAATTTAGAACAGAATCACATGTATTATCAGTGAGTTTTAAGAAATTTGAAGAATTATCACCCCAGAGACTGCTTGGATTATTTGACGATGTTACCCATGAAATCATACGAAAGTTAGATGCAAACCCGACAGATATGATTAGAATTAGCATCGATCATCCTTCATTGGAGATGGGGATTCATATCCCCTTTTTAGCTACAGAACAGTTGCAAGGTGAAACTATATTGAATGAAATTGAACGAGTTTTACAGTCAAATACAGATTTTGTCTTGAACGACGGATTCATGACATTTGACATTACACATACAATACCTCCATGTGGTAACGGAAAAGTGAAATATAATTCGTCGGAATTGGATTCAAAGGTTTTTGCCAAGAAGAAACAATCGCTTATTCAAATTAACAATAGTGACCATCTATGTTTTGCAAGAGCCGTTGTTGTGGGAATTTGCTACCATGAGCGTGAAAACAACGAAGTATGGAACCGAAAATGGGATCTCATCAAAAGATCAAACAGATCCCTTCAAAAGACTGAAGCCGAGAAATTGATGAATGAAGCTGGAGTTTTACCAACACAGTCTGTAGGAATTGATGAATTCAAAAAAATTCAATTGTTTTTGTATGAAAAAGACTATGTCATTAAAGTTCACGACCAGCATTCCAAAACGAGGAAAATATTTGAACATCCAGAAGTGAAAGACAATAGTAAAATCATACATTTATACTTTCATCAAAACCATTATGACTATATCAAATCCATCACAGGTTTTTTTTGTTGTTCATATTATTGTGAGTTCTGTGATGTGGGTTATAACGATCGGGAAAATCATGCTTGCTCAAAAATCTGCAAAGGTTGTTATCGTGCTGGAAAATGTCCATCAGAATCCAAAGAGTATGTCTGTTCCAAGTGTCATAGGCGATTTTTCAGTGCAGCATGCTTGAAAAATCACAGAAATGTTCAAGGTAAAGAAAAGAAATCCATTTGCGAATTAGTGAAACTCTGTTCAAAATGTGGTGCACAGTATCTTACCAGAAAGAGAAATCATATCTGCAAGGGAAAGAAAAAGTGTCATCTCTGTAAGAAGATAGTTGACTTTTCTCATCGCTGTTTTATTCAACCTTACCAGAGTAAGATGAAACACGACAGCGATGATGAGACGAGTTCTTCTCTAGTCAAAAAACCACAGTTCATTTTCTTTGATTTTGAATGCAAACAAGATACAGGGGTGCACATCCCAAATTATTGTATAGCACATAGAGCATGTGATGGTTGTATCGATAAACCACTTGATTTTCATTGTTCTACATGCAGTGAATTTGAAGAGGGTAGGGAAGTTATTTTTCAAGGAGAAGAAACTTTGAGTCAATTTTGCAAGTGGCTCTTTTCAAAACATCACAAAGGAGTCACAGCTATGGCTCATAATCTCAAAGGGTATGACGGGCAGTTCATTCTTAACTATATTGTTAAAGTTGGGTTAAAACTTCCAAAATTGATCATGAATGGAAACAATATTATGAAGTTAGAATTGAATGGTGTGCGTCTGATCGACTCCTTTAATTTCATGAACTTTGGGCTGGCGAAATTTCCAGCCACATTTGGTCTTCAAGAAATGAAAAAAGGTTACTTTCCTCACTGGGCAAATACAGATGAATTTTGGAGTTATATTGGACCATACTTGGATATGTCTTATTACAAGCCCGACTCAATGTCTGAAGAGGGTAGGTCGAAATTCATAGTCTGGTATAATGACAAAGTTCAAAAGGGTGAGGAATTCAATTTTCAAAAAGAGATGGAATCATACTGTAGGTCAGATGTCGATATCCTAAGACGGGGATGTGCTGAATTCAGAAAGCTGTTTATCGAACAGGGTGGTATTTGTCCATTTTTAGAGGCAATTACCATCGCCGATGCCTGTAACAAAGTCTGGCGAAGCAAATATTTGCCAGAAAATCAAATTGCTATCATTTCAAGTAAAGATTCGTCCAGACGTCGTTTTTCTATGAAAGCGATACGCTGGATTCAAAGCGTAGCTCAGGAAAAAGGTATTCATATTCGCCATGCAAAAAATGGCGGGGAAGTTCAAATCGGAAGATATACTGTAGATGGTTTTCACCGTCAATCAAACACTGTCTATGAGTTCCTTGGGGATTTGTATCATGGTTGTCCTGTATGTTATACAGATCGAAAACAGATCAACCCCATCAATGGGAGACCCATGTCTGAATTGTACGAACATACTTTTAAACGTATAGCGTATATCCAAGAAATGGGGTATAATGTAGTGACCATTTGGGAGCACGAATTCGATGCTAAGATGAAGGATAAAGAGTACAAAAAACTCATTGAAAAGTTATATCCACATTCGGACCCCATCGATCCGAGGGAGGGGTTGTCTGGGGGAAGATGTAATGCCATAAAAATTAGCTACGATGTTGATGAAAAAAGCAAGAAGGAAATCAAGTACATTGATATCTGTTCTCTGTACCCTTATGTTTGTAAACATAAATCCTATCCTGTGGGCCAGCCAGAAATTTTGACTAGTGAGAATATTGAGATGAAGAATATTCGTCAGTATGAAGGCTTAATCAAATGCAAAGTTTTACCTCCAACTGATTTGTTTCACCCCGTTCTTCCAGTTCACTGTAACAATAAAATGATGTTTCCACTCTGTATGAAATGTGCACAAGAAAGTTCAAAATTTTGTAATCATGACAGAGAAGAGAGGGCTTTGGTCGGAACTTGGGTTAGCTTTGAATTATTCAAAGCTCTTGACTGTGGCTATCGGCTAATACAAGTGTATGAAATCTGGCATTTCAATTCTGTTTCGGACCAATTCTTTAAAGGCTATGTGGATAATTTCTTGAAAATTAAGCAAGAAGCCAGTGGTTACCCAAATTGGTGTCAATCAGACTCGGAAAAAGATCAATTCGTTTGTGAATATGAGAAGGCAGAAGGGGTTCGTCTTGATCCAAGTTGTATTCAAAAAAACCCTGGGAGAAGATCGTTTGCTAAGATTATGTTGAACTGTCTTTGGGGAAAATTAGCCCAGCGTGAAAAATTGACTCAGACGGAATACATCAGTGATCCGTCTAAATATTTCGAATTAGTCACCAATCCCAATTTCATTGTAAAGCATGTAGAAATCTTTGACGAGGACTGTCCATTCATCTTGGTTAACTATGAATCAAAATTGGAACATATTGATACCCACGCTACAGCCAACGTGGTAGTAGGGTCTTACGTAACAGCTTATGCAAGGTTGGAATTGTACGCCGTTCTTGAAAAGTTAAAAGATAGAGTTCTGTATTTCGATACTGATAGTTGTATGTACATTCATGATCCTGAATTATGGAACCCACCCATTATTAACAGTAGGTTAGGAAAATGGACTGATGAAGAGCCTGACTGTAAAATTACCCAATTCAGAGGACTTGGGCCTAAAAATTATGCTTATAAGATGAAAACAAAAGATGGAAAAGAGATAAGTAAATGTAAAGTGAAGGGAATTACTTTGGATTACAATACCAAGCAGGTGGTGAATTTCGATACCTATTCAAAATGTGCTTTGGATCGTACGATAGAAATCAAAATTCAGTATGATTGTAAAATTAAAAGACATAGAGATAGAACAGTGACCAGCGAAGCGCAGACAAAAACGTTTCGCTCTGTCTATACCAAAAGAGTTATTGTAAACGCTACTGACACTGTGCCCTATGGTTATAAAAGTCTGAGAAAATAAATTTCTATAGCGCATTGTTTTGTGGTAAACAGATAAAGTAAGACGGAAAAATATTAGGCGTTTGGTGAAAAATGGCAACTATGTTACCGTTACCCATTGAGCTACGTGAAAAAGTTTATGGAGAATTTGTTCGACAACACACGCTCGATGAAGGAACACAGTTTAACCTTAAATTCAGATGTGTGCAATTTTGGATAGATAAATTGCATAAGGGAGTTGCAAAAGGAGAGACATCCTGTAAAATGTATAGCATGCACGACTTTATTACAATGTTGGTGACTGAGTCAGATTTCGATACCACTATCAAAGGCTATTTGACAGCTTGTTTGTGGAAAAGTGACTATTTCGCTAAGAAATTGCAAGCCACAAGTCGATGGCGATTCATTATCATAGGAAGACCAGAAGAAAGTTATCTGAATCTACTGAAAATGAAATCAGTCCTGTTTAACTTTTACTTACGGTATACAAAATCAAGAGATAATGTAGAAGGAGTGGATATCATGGAAGGGTATCTCCTATTTGGTAGAGATGTCACAGTAGAAATCGTACTTTCAACTCTTTCGTCAAAAGCAGTATTCAAAAACGTCTTCGAAATTAGAGGAACGTGTGAATATAGTGGTTTGGACAGTGTATATCCATTGTCTTTAGGTAATGAACAATTGCACAAAGTTATTGTGGAACATGAAGACAAGTGGAAAAATCGAGGCATCTGCGAATTCGCATTGTAAAAATGTTAGAATGCTTTAACGATTGTTAAAAAAATGTTATAGTGCTTTTTTAACGATTGTAAAAACTTTAACAATAATATTGTTAAAAACTATATTGTAAAAAACATTGTCATTGTTGTAGATTAAAAAACTTTGTATATAAAAATGTTCCCAAAAAGTTCAGACTTGGGAAAAGTTTGAATAAAGAATATATCTTGCAGAGAATGTTTTAACAAATGTTAAAAAAATGTTATAGTGTTTTTTTAAACGATTGTTAAAACTGCCTTGTAAGAAATTGTCTTGTAAAAATGTTAGAATGTTTTAACAAATGTTTAAAAATGTTATAGTGTTTTTTAACGATTGTTAAAACTGTATTGTTTAAAAACAATTGTAAGTTGAATAAAGTTAATAAACTGCATTGTCAATGCTTTGTATATAAAATGTTCCCAAAAAGTTCAGACTTGGAAAGGGAAAGAGTTTGAATAAACAAACGATTTTAAAAGATCGTTTGTTTTTGATTCCTTCCAAAAAGAAAAAGCTCAGCTTTGAGCAAAGTTTGAATAAAGAAAATGTCTTGTTAAAACTGACTTGTAAGAAATTGTCTTGTAAAAATGTTAGAATGATTTAACAAGTGTTAAAAAATGTTATAGCGTTTTTAACGGTTGTTAAAACTTTCTAACATTGTCTTTGTAAATAGGTTAGAATGGTTTAAACGTTCCTGTTTTTTTCATGATAATGTTATCATGTTTTAAGAAGCTGAATAAAGTTTAATTATAGTGTTAGAATGTTTACTTTTAAAAACGTTTGAATAAAGAAATAAATTAAAAAGGTCGTCTGTTTTGATTTCTTCCCAGAAAAACTTGGCCGAAGAGAAAAACTTGGAAAAAACAAATGATTTTAAAAGATCGTTTGTTTTTGATTCCTCCCAAAAAACTTGGGTAAAGAGAAAAAAACTTTGAATAAACAAACGATTTTAAAAGATCGTCTGTTTTTGATTCCTTCCCAAAAAACTTGAATAAAGAAAAGCACAGCTTTGGTCGAAGAGAAAAAACTTGGAATAAAGAAATGATTTTAAAAAAGTCGTCTGTTTTTTGATTCCTTCCCAAAAAACTTGGGTAAAGAAAAGCACAGCTTTGGACGAAGTTAAAAAACTTGGAATAAACAAATGATTTTAAAAGATCGTTTGTTTTTGATTCCTTCCCAAAAGACTTGGAAAAGAAAAGAACGTCTGTTTTTGATTCCTTCCCAAAAAACTTGAATAAAGAAAAGCACAGCTTTGGACGAAGTTAAAAAACTTGGAATAAAGAAATGATTTTTAAAAAAGTCGTCTGTTTTTGATTCCTTCCCAAAAAACTTGGAAAAGAACAGAGATGGGAAAAAATGTAGATAGAACATTACATTCTCCCAACCTTTTGCCCCATTAGAGAGAGAGAACACCTCTCCAAAAAAACTAAATCCTACAGAGATGAACGATGATCGTTCAAGCCGAACAAAGACGGTTGAGAAAAGACTAAGTCAAACAGTGGCCTTCGGCTGAACCAAGCTGAGAAGGAATATAATCCATATCATGGGAAAAGTCTAAGTTCAACGATGATGTTTGTATGGTAAGGTTATGCTATAACCAAGTTGAGAAGAGGAAAATAACCCATATCATGGAAAAAGACTAAGTCCAACAGTGGAATCGTTAAGGGTTAAGGGTTTTAGAAGAAATTTGTCCATTAGAAGAAAGTATAAGGGTTTTAGAACAAAACAAAAGGACTTTAGAAGGGTTAAGGGAAAGTTAAGGGTAAATGACGATTTTTCGACCCAATTTGCCCGAATCTCCCTACCCCTAGCCTTTTAGACGTTGTTTTATGCTTGTAACTTTTAAACATGCCTGCAATTCAAGCAATGAGCCAAAACTCAAGAAACCTGGCTTTTTTTATATCTTTTTTTCAGATCGAATGGACATAAAAAGATGTTACAATCGACATTTCCATCATTCTCCGGAAAGAGTTCAAACAGAGCAGTTGATAGAAAATGAGCGAGTTCAAGCTAAAAAGTACGACACCAAAGAGAGTGTATCTGTATGTTAACCCATACACTCACGATTATGAGATCAGCAATTTACCACCACGATATCAAGTCTACCATACTGGGAACTACGTGGGATCATTTCTATCCCACCAACATTTTGCAGAAAAAGGCGTCTATCGTATCACCAGAGTCCTGGATCAAGCGACATTCGACAGACGCCATAGAGGGGATGATACGACAACGAATATTTGCTTTACATACGACAGATCAGGACATTGGACCAACCAATGTCCAGAGAAAGAAAATCAGATGTGGAGATTCGTTTTTGTCTCCGTGAACACCCACACCCACGATGTTGAAATTCACCCAATAAAGGAAATGGATTGGGACTCTCAACATATGAAATACGTTGGGTCTCTATTATCCTATAAAGTAGACGAGAATAAACGAAAGACAAAACCGTCACAGACTGCAACTTTATCGAGCGGAAAGGGACAGAGTTCACAACAAAAACCCCAAAACAACAAACAGAGGATTCAGAAATCTTCAGCGAAAATCTCTTCAGAGATTGAAGAGAATCAAATCAACGATAAAACCAACGAACCATCGACTGAAAATCAGACCGAAAAGCAGATCGAGAGGGAGATTGAAAATATGGTGCTTGATAACACAGAAATCAGCGATACAGAAATCTGTAGAATTCAGATAGATTACCCTGTGAAGAAGAAAACCTCTTCAGAAAAGAAAATCAACAAGATTTCTTCAGAAAAGAAAATCAGAGAACAGAGCTCCCAGAAAGCTTCTTCAGCATCTGGAGAGGGGAAAGACAAAAAACTTTCTTCAGAAAAGAAATCTGGAGAACAGAAATCTGGAGAAGTCCAAAACAACGAACAGAGCTCGCAGAAATTTTCTTCAGGGTCTGAAGAAAAGAAAATCAGCGATAAATCTTCAGTGATTGGAAACAATCAAATCAACAAGATTTCTTCAAAAGTTGAAGAAAAGAAAATCAACAAGATTTCTTCAGAAAAGAAAATTCGACGAGAAGGAAAGAAGACCTGTTCAGATATCGAATTGAGACGTAAATGGAAATCCGATGTTGTGAAAAATAATGAAAAGAAACGTAAGAGTGATTGTGAACCTGACATTCCGAAGAAAAAAAGAAAATTGTGTCTGTAATTTTTAACAGAAAAAAGAAAGAACTGATAAAAACTATTTTAAAAACAAATTTTTTTAAAGAATGCATTGCCTCATCGTCACTTGCACTATCCGAATACAGGACTAACTAGGCTACTAACTAGGGTACTAGACTTTTAGACCTTGTTTTAGGGTGTAGCTTTTAAAGATGACTGCAATTCATACAATGCTCTCTTAGACATGGTTTTAGAAGCGTACTATCCGAATAAGGTACTATTCGAATACGTTGTTTTATGTCTGTAACTTTTAAACATGACTGGATGTAAGTCATAGACTGACCCGAATAATGATTATTGTACATAAATAAAAGTTTCATTGTAATAATTATTGTACAGAATGTTTTAACTTTATTCAACTTACAATTGTTTTTAAACAATACAGTTTTAACAATCGTTAAAAAAAGCACTATAACATTTTTTAACATTTGTTAAAACATTCTAATATATTTACAACAATTCATTCATTGTTTCTGACAGTTCAAAGTTTTAAATAAAAGATATGAAAAACATATAGGACTTGACTTTGTTTGTTTTTTGACAATTTGAAAAAAGTTCTTTTCTGGGTCTTGGTTAGACGATTCATAATCTTCTGAAAAGGACAATTTGAAGAAGCAGACTTTTTTGGGTCTTGGGTAGGTCTGAATGACTAGGTCTGAAAAGCCTATAACTTCCCTCACTCCCCTTCCGAACTTCCATCAAATAACCCACAACAGCTTGGTATTAACAGTATAACTTAGTACAAGGTTTACTAAGTACCTCCAAAGAAACTCAACATGGGAGAAAAAAGACTCACCATGGAGGACAGCGCTCGGACAACCTCATCGTGGGAATGAGAGAAATCGAGCGGTTTTTATACCCCGACAGGAGGACTGACCTACTTTGATATAGAATTAACAGAATTCAGTATCGGTGAAGATCTCTTTTGGTCAACATGTCGCTTGTGGAGATGGCTATCGTTTTCCTCTGATTTTCGTTTTGTTGTTCTTCTTGGTTGATTTTGTTTTGGCTGTTTTTCTTTCTTCACAACAGCTACGATAGAGTCCTAAAAGCAGTTTTAAAAACAGTTTTTAAAAACAGTGAAAAAATCAAAAGTGAGAAATCATGTCAAGTGAAATGCTATCTTTAGAACTACGTGAAAAAGATGATAGAGAATTCAGCCATCAGCACACGCTCGATGAACAACTACAGTTTGATATTAAATTCGCCTGTGTGAAACTTTGGATAAACAAATTGTATAAGGGAGTTGCAAAAGGAGAAACATCCTGCAAATTGTATAGAATGCACAGCTTTATTGTGATGATGTGTGATGATACAAATTTCGATCTGCCTCTCCAAGCTTATTTAGCAATTTGTCTGTTGAAAGATAACTATATTGCTAAACAAATGCGAACCACAAGTCGGTGGGTATTCATTATCGTAGGAAAAACAGAAGAAAGTTTTCTGAACGTCCTGAAAATGAAATCCGTTCTGTTTGACTTTTACTTACGTTACAAAAAAGGTTCCATTCAAGACAGTGAGGAAACAGTGGAAACCATGGAAGGCTATATTCTATTCGATAGAGATGTCACAGAAGAAACCGTATATTCAGCTCTTTCGACAAAAGATCTTTCAAAACATGTTTTAAAACATGTTTTTCCATTTAGCGGAGTCCGTGAATATAGCGATATGGATAGCAAATTTCCATTGTCTTTAGGTAATGAACAATTGCACAAAGTTATTGTGGAACATGAAGACAAGTGGAAAAATCGAGGCATCTGCGAATTCGCATTGTAAAAATGTTAGAATGCTTTAACGATTGTTAAAAAAATGTTATAGTGCTTTTTTAACGATTGTAAAAACTTTAACAATAATATTGTTAAAAACTATATTGTAAAAAACATTGTCATTGTTGTAGATTAAAAAACTTTGTATATAAAAATGTTCCCAAAAAGTTCAGACTTGGGAAAAGTTTGAATAAAGAAAATGTCTTGTTAAAACTGACTTGTAAGAAATTGTCTTGTAAAAATGTTAGAATGATTTAACAAGTGTTAAAAAATGTTATAGCGTTTTTAACGGTTGTTAAAACTTTCTAACATTGTCTTTGTAAATAGGTTAGAATGGTTTAAACGTTCCTGTTTTTTTCATGATAATGTTATCATGTTTTAAGAAGCTGAATAAAGTTTAATTATAGTGTTAGAATGTTTACTTTTAAAAACGTTTGAATAAAGAAATAAATTAAAAAGGTCGTCTGTTTTGATTTCTTCCCAGAAAAACTTGGCCGAAGAGAAAAACTTGGAAAAAACAAATGATTTTAAAAGATCGTTTGTTTTTGATTCCTCCCAAAAAACTTGGGTAAAGAGAAAAAAACTTTGAATAAACAAACGATTTTAAAAGATCGTCTGTTTTTGATTCCTTCCCAAAAAACTTGAATAAAGAAAAGCACAGCTTTGGTCGAAGAGAAAAAACTTGGAATAAAGAAATGATTTTAAAAAAGTCGTCTGTTTTTTGATTCCTTCCCAAAAAACTTGGGTAAAGAAAAGCACAGCTTTGGACGAAGTTAAAAAACTTGGAATAAACAAATGATTTTAAAAGATCGTTTGTTTTTGATTCCTTCCCAAAAGACTTGGAAAAGAAAAGAACGTCTGTTTTTGATTCCTTCCCAAAAACTTGAATAAAGAAAAGCACAGCTTTGGACGAAGTTAAAAAACTTGGAATAAAGAAATGATTTTAAAAAGGTCGTCTGTTTTTGATTCCTTCCCAAAAACTTGGAAAAGAACAGAGATGGGAAAAATGTAGATAGAACATTACATTCTATCTACATTGTCTACAGGACTCATATAGAATGTAATGTTCTATCTACAAGACCTACAGAAAAAGTCTATATAGCAAGACAAATCCCTTCGATCAAAAACTATAAAAGGCTGGCGAACTTTCTCACTAGAATCATTCGACTTTCGATTCTCGAATAGTACGAATAAAAAAACTTTTTACAATTAAAAAGTTTTTGTTAACTAGTGCGAATAAAACAAACTGTTAACAGAAAATGGACTCCAACTTAGACCAAATGGATCCCGGAAGAATGGCCTCCAACTTAGACCAGACAAATCACGGAAGAATGGATCCCATGGAATCCAACTTAGACGACGACTCCTTATCGCAAGAAAAACCCGACCTAGACATTTTCTCACCACAACCTGAAAACAACCGAGATATTCTATCGATAGCTATGAATTCAACATTCATCGACCCGATGATACCACCAGCTAACAAAATCGAAGAAGAAATAACTCAAACGATTTCAAACCAAAATTCTGTAATAACCCAGATTTTAGACGAAGTGAAGATGTTGAATAGAAACATTGAGACATTATGCCAACAAAATCAACAAAATCGACAGAACTACCAGAGTCAACAAGATTCGTCTGCAAGACAAGATTCAGCTATAACGATTTCAACCCAGATTAACTTTGATAAAACCAGTTTTCAAAAGTTAACAGCTTCTACCGTCACACCTGTAGACCGTCAGACAACTCACCAGTCAACTCCCCAGACAACTTACCAGGCAACTCATCAGTCAACTCAGACAGAAGAACCCAAACCAAAAAGAAGAGGAAGAAAACGAAAATCAGAGACAATAGAGAAAGACGATAACCAACTTCACAAAAAACAACGATTCGATCCCTACTCTGTAATACCACCACGAGTAGAAACAAAAACAGGCTTGGGAAAATATGGAAAAAACATTGACAACTTCAAGGAATTCAACTTTCCGATGATCTCGAAAGAACAAGGAGAAAAGTTGGCATCAGAAGAAAAGCTATCGTCAGAAGAAAGTTCACGATAGAGGAAAGATCTCAATAGAGGAAGACTCTCAATAGAGAAGAAATCTTTGAAAGAGCGATACCAAAAAATCGAAACAGTCCTTTTCAGGACTAATCAAAACCCTAGAAAATATATCTTCAACATTTGTGAATAAGTAAGACAACCCGACTCCAAAACGTATAAAAGACGATGCTATTTCCAGTACATTAATTATTCGACTCCCGAATAGATGACAGTTAAAAGAAATGGTGATGGACTATCGTGTACAATTTCTACTTCTCTCGATGACAAAATGGTATCTAACAACCTTTCTACTGGCCATGATGCATGACTCCACTTTGCCTATACATAAAATAAACAAAATAAGAAAGTTGATAGCAGATCGAAGAAGAGTAGTGGAGTGTCCTATCTGTCAGGTGAATTTTGGATCCTATCATTAGACGAGGAGAAGAAAGACCACAGCAAGAAAGAATCAAAGGAAAGCTGATGATAAAAGCAGACTCTCAATAGAGGAGAAAAAACCACAGAAACCAAAAAATCGAAACAGTCCTTTTCAGGACTAACCAAGACCTAGAAAAGTCTATCTTACTCAAATTGTCAATTTCGCAGATGTATTCTAAGAGTTGTACTCTTACAGAGAGAGAAAAAATGCAAAGAAAAACTTTTTTAGTGATAGAAAAATTTTTACGATTAAAAATTTATTGATAGAAAAATTTCGGATAAAAATTTTTACAATTTAAAAATTTTACAGATTAAAAACTAGGGTCGAATAAAACTAGGGATGAATAAGCCTAAGATCGGGTAAGACTAAGATCGGATAAGTCTAGATGATCCAATTCCTGGGAAATGGTGGGAAAAACCCAGTAAACATGATTCCGTTACATACCGTTACATTTTCGGAAAATGACGTCATGTTTGATTTCCGGGGAAAGTCACGTAGTGCACAAAGGGAGGCAAATCTTGTCTGACTAATGCAATCATAATACGGTATATAACTCATATAACCCATATCGTGGAGAAAAGACTAAGTCCGACAGTGGTCTTCGGCTGAACCAAGCTGAGAAGGAATATAATCCATATCATGGGAAAAAAAGACTAAGTCCGACGAAAGCAGAGAAAGCCTAAGCCGAACAAAGACGGAAAATAACCCATATCATGGAAAAAGACTAAGTCCAACCGCCAACCTTTACCCCAATAGAGAGAAAAACACAGACTCCAAACAAAACAGCCCTTTTCAGGGCTAACCATCTACCATGAAAGATCTATCTTTCAAATTGTCAACGACTTCTGATCCATTGAAATTGACCGGATTTTTACCCAGAGTACCTACCCGAGGGTAGGTACTCTGGGTCAAATCCTCCTTTTCAGGGCTAACCATCTACCATGAAAGATCTATCTTTCAAAATTGTCAATGTCTTCTGATCCATTGAAATCAACCGGAATTGTCCCCAGAGTACCTACCCTGAGGGTAGGTACTCTGGGGGACAAATCTCCCTCAGGATAGCTAGACTAGGAAGGATACATTCTCTTTAATTTTAAAACAGCCCTTTTCAGGGCTAACCATCTACCATGAAAGATCTATCTTTCAAATTTGTCAACGACTTCTAATCCATTGAAATTGACCGGAATCTGGCCCAGAGTACCTACCCCGGGTAGGTACTCTGGGCCAGAAATCCTCCTGAACCAACTGCCGGAACTACTTTTATCCGCCTGAACCAACTACCGTACGACCTGTGAGCGCGTGCGCGCAGATGCATTAAGACCCCTTTTCACAGACCATGGTTAAAAGGGACCCCGAGCCGCGTCAAAGATGGCGGACATCTACTTCCGGTTTGACATTTTTGACCGGTCTTTTGCCCCAAATCGACCCAAAATTTTCCAAATTGACCGGAATCTGGCCCGGAGTACCTACCCAGGATGGCACTCCGGGCCAGAAATTTCCCTCAGGGTAAGTAGCCTGGGGACAAATCTCCTGAACCAACTGCCGGAACTACTTTTGTCCAAGGTCTATGAGGGTAGGTACTCTGGGGACAAATCTCCTGCCGGAACTACTTTTATTCAAGTAGGGACTATTTTTTATTGTATTCCTACGTCGCGGAAGCCGAATTACCGCCAAAACTGCGGTGATGCGGCTTTTTTCTGGGATTTTGTCCCCAGAGTGCCATCCTGGATGGCACTCTGGGGACAAAATCTCCCTCAGGGTGGCTAGACTAGGGACACTGTCCCTAGTCTAGCCCCCTTTACTACTAGCAAACTGGTCCTTTGACATACGAATAAATTTACCAAAAGCAAAACGTGTCGAGCTAGGTCAGCCTGCGCAGTCCTCGATCTATACCGTCCGCTTGTAAAGTCAAGCCATTAAAAAAAAATATCTGCGTTTCATTGGTTTGTATTTTCAGCAGCATGAAGATTTCGAGTTTCTATATTTCGCACTGAAAGGGTAAAAAACCGTGGCTGGTACAATGTGTATATGATTAAGTCCTTTAATTTAATATATTAAAGTTTAAAACCTGTTTATAGTGTAGCCATTGTAACTCTAGATGATAAATCGTGCAAGATGTAGCGGTGAAGGTTCAGGATTTGTAATCTAGGGGTCCTGAGTTCAACCCTCATTCGAGGCACCAAGTTTTGTTATGAGAGTTTCCTTTGTCAAATCTCTTCAGAGTCCCAGCCCCGTCCAAGGGGCACATGAATAATTGATTTGGTTGGTTGGTTGGTTGGTTGGTTGGTTGGTTGGTTGGTTGGGTTGGATGGTTGGTTGGTTGGTTGGTTCGTTCGTTCGTTCGTTGGTTCGTTGGTTGATTGATTGATTGATTGATGTTTCTAGCAGCTTTCTACATTAGTTAGTCACATTACGGAGATAGCATGACATGGTTTCCACTGTCAATAGTTTAGAATGCTGAAGTATCTTGCCAAAGGACACTCCGACGAAAAACGCAGCACCTCTGGTGAGATTCGAACCAGGACCTCCAAGTCTCGAATTCTGCTCCTTTCAGCACTGAGCCATGCCGGACCCTTTACATGAATAAACGAGCTGTCTCCGCTATGTGACTGACAAAATGTTGAAAGCGGCGTAAGACATTAGCCAGTCTATCAACGACAAGCACGTGATTTAACTCTTTCAGTCCAAAATATATGAGCCATGCTCTCTGAAAAGGGGGCTTAATGCATTTGCGAAAAAGTATCGACTCGTGTCAGCCTGCGCAGTTCGCGCAGGCTGACATGGGCCGAAACTTTTCGCTATCTTTACTTTTTTCTTTTTAATTTCAAGGGATAATTCTATCTCATAATTCAATCGGTTGTTTGACAAAATGGATTTTATGGATCCATGATCACGTGATGTCTTTCATGGTATAATGCGTTACGAAAATGCATTAAGCCCCCTTTTTCACAGAGCACGGTTCATACAAACTCGTCCTCTTTCGCCCGCTGAAAATACAGCACCACGGAGTTTCAGGAATAAATTCTTACATATAGGCTGGATTAAACAAGCGGACGGCACGTTCTGTGCAGTCTGATCTTGATCTATGCCTTCCGCAAAAGCCCATGGTTTCGCCAGTGGCGCCGAAAACGTTAACGCAATATGACGGAAATAAAAACCGGGGTAACATGATGCACCCAGTGTGATATGTAGGAACAAGTCATAATGAAGTCATGCGCGTCTAGAAAATGTGCCTTTGGGCTTTCGTAATCATAAACAGGATTTCATTTCCCCAGTAATGACAAATTACTTCATTGGATATTATGACTAGGAAGAATAAATGCTTTGACGTTTTTTATGAGACACGCACTTTAAAATCCTATGCAAAAAAAAATGGTATGTTTGATGTACGAGCCATTCTGTGGCAAAATGTGGTTTAATCCATTTCCGTGATGCAAGATACGTGAGCCATGCTCTGTGAAAAAGGGGCATCTGCAAAAAAAAAAAACATCGACCAAGGTCATCCTGCGCAATCCGCGCAGGCTGACTCGGGCCGACACTTTTTGCTATTGGTAAATTTTCTGCATATCGAAGGACCAGTCTATCTCGCGATTTAGTCGGTTGTTAGACACAATTGATATATTGTGAATCCATGGTGAAATAATAGTGACTTGCCGGGTAAAATGCATCGCGGAGATGCATTTAGCCCCCTTTTACCAGAGCATGGGTCATTCGATTTTTGAAAATGTCTTTGGAATAGGATATTTGGTAGATATAAAGGAGTATTCCATTGTTTCCTTGCCTCTTAACCATTACAATCCCGACTTTTAACGACCCTGAGAAAGATGACTTTTGAAAACATTGTGGGAAAAGGAGAAAATGCTGATAACCAGCATTTTCTCCTTTTCCTATGTACTATGTTGTTTATCACCTGAAAGACAGGTTTCATGTTTTGGGTAACATTTATCTCGGCATCTGCAAATGCTTTCAGTTTAGACAAGGCTAAAATTTTGTTGTTTGGTGAAGAGTTAATACTATGTTGCGGGACCTTCAACCAATAAATTGACCTGTTATAAAAGCATTTGTACCAAAGAATTTCCTTATAAAACCTCCAACTTAGTGCTACAAGATCGCAGAGTTTTCAAAACCAAAACTAGACACAACGCTGTAAAGTTTACAATACCAAAGCTTATTAATACTGACGAATCACAGTTTCGGCGGGCATAATTATCTCCCACGATTAGGAATGGAATGGAAATGGGGCGACTACCGTGGGGCCGACGGTGTATCGTCCCAGTGTCACAATTCCAATTACTCTTCTTTTTTCGGCGTAGCTGGATGCGCTGGCTTTTGACCTACTTCTTGGTACTGATAAAGAATGAATAGATGGTATCTTGCGATTGGTCAAAAATGTGCACAAGTTTATTCGGTGGGATCCCGCTGGCATATTTGCTCACACATATATGGAAACACTATCAACAAGCGTTGTTACTGCTAATCGCTACCCCCTTGGCTTTGATTCATACCATAGTAAATTAATGTAGTAGAAAATGGTTCTTTTTTTGTGTGTGTGTTATTTTGAAATTTAATATTTTCCTAAGCGTTACCCAATTACATAATACTAATTTTCAACAGAATGAGAAACAGTGAGGAAAAAGAGGCAATTGCTCGTGAGGTTACTTTTCATTATTTTACTTCATATTGAACCACAAAAGAGTTTCAATATTTATATTCCAGAATTTCTTACGCCGTCTATCTTTTTTAAAGATATTTCTTTTTCCTTCTTTCAGATTTATCTGTATTTGGCATTCCACAGCAACTCTGTCCTCGGTAAGTAACGACCCTCTTATCAATGTTGTTGCCAACAACATTTGAACGCCACGTTAATCATTTACAGGGTACCAGCACGTTAGACTCGTATCTATTGAACTGATTAATTGATTTTATGGTTTTTAATGCCTGTTTCAATATTATTTCAGTTACCGGCATATCGCCAGTTCGCCAATCTATGCTTTCCTGGAGTTTCTGTTACCAGTATTTTATCCAAGCCACTGGCTGCTTTCCCAAATAACCAATGGTCAGCGGCGAGAGAGGAATGAATTCTGTCGCAATGACTATCATCAATCTTCGGAAAGAAATTGGCCGAGACGGGGATCGAACCAGCCACCCGCCCCCCTGTTCTCAAGCCCTGTACGCTACTGGCTGAGCTACCGGGGCTCGGCCATCTGTATTCAAGGTACTTGCAAACGATAAATTGGATGTGGCTCGGATTATGTACTGTTAACCTATAAACTGCTAAGCGCGACTGACTGACATTTTGCGGACAGTGTAGATCAAAGATCAGACTGCACAGAACGTGCAGTCTGATCTTTGATCTACACTGTCCGATAAGGAGATAGTTTTCTTCAAAAAATAAGTTTGACATAGTACAGTCAGGCCGCGATACACCGACCATCGTTATACCGGCAAACTCAGTTAACGACAAAAAAACACTGGGAACAAACCTCACCTAACGTAATTTTGACCCGTTTGAACGGCATATTCAAGTACCGACACCGACGGACATTTGTCGGAACAAATCTTCGAAAATTCAATGAATTTTGCTTCAGTTTATCGGAATTTTCTCAGCCCGTGTTTTACGGTTGTTGACATGCCGTAAAGGGTGTCGTAAAATCCTTTATCCGCAGTTGTCGTAAACAATATAGGTTACACAATAGACTCGATTATCGATTTTTTACACCTTCTGATTAATATTGTTTAATGTAAATAAAATGCCTTTGGCAAGTTTTTCACACTTAAATTTAACTATGTACCGGTGTTGTATGTTTTATTGAATTCGGTTGTCTTTATTTGAGATGTTTGAGCAATTTGAGAAGTTTGAGAAATCTGAGAAGTTTGAGAAGTGTCCTTAATAAATGCGAGAAACAATTTGCTTCGTCATTTTTATTATCATTACCAAAACTGAAAGGATTTGCAGACGACAAATTGAAAACTGTAAAAAAAAGTGCTTCTGTGATAGGATAGAAAACACTGTGGGAAAAGGAGAAATTGCACGTTCTGTGCAATTTCTCTTTATCTCAGGATGTTTGTCAGGATGTTTTCCTAAACCTTTCACTGCAGAGTCGTTAAAACAAGGGATTGAGTGGGAAAGGACTAATTAAATAAGGAAAATTCGTCTGCAAACAATTGATTTGGTTTAGCGGGTTTTTTTTTTGCTATCGGCGTAAAAGTTTCATTCAATTTATTTTGCGGGATAAGGGTTAAATGTGGCCCACATTGTGGATTCTGTCTGGGAAAGGGTTGGAAACAATGTGGAAAAAAGGGCAAAGCCTTCTCCTTCAGGGTCGTTAAAAAACTGTATTCTGTGGTAAAGGGTTAAGCAGTAATTAAGTCCATGACATCGTGGGGAAAAAAAAAACACTGAACATGCTTCTATGGTGCTCTATCGGTACCTTGGCTTGTTAGAAATGCTTTCCCCTGGCTATCTCCAGCAGGGATCGAGCTCGATACACCAAGGTTAACTCTTATTCTGCTAATATAAGTTCAATAAAACTTTCAAGCCGATAGTAAAAACCAGAATACTGTTATATCAAACTTACTTATTGGAGAAAAATATCTCCTTATCGGCAAGTGTAGATCCAAGATCAGACTGCACGTTCTGTGCAGTCTGATCTTGATCTACACTGTCCGCAAATGGTCAGTGAGTCGCGCTTAGCAGCCTAAGAGTTAATAAGTTACACGCCCTAACTGCTGGACCGATGAAGCCCATAGTTGTACCGAAAACAAGGGACTGATTTTTGAGTATCTTTTGATACTGGGTCGCACTTTGCCAGTTTGAGTACAGGACTTGAGAACAGGAGGTCGCTGATTCGATCCCCGGCTCGGCCAATTTCTTTCCAAGGATTGATGATAGTCATTGCAAAAGGATTCATTCCTATCTCATCGCTGATCATGGTTTCGACGTTGGCTGTGTGGGAAAGCAGTCTGTGGCTTGGAAAGAATATTTTGCGTAACACTGGTAGAAGAAACTCCAAGGAAGCATGGATAGGTGCACTGGCCGCCGCGATATAACTGAAATGATGTTAAAACGGCGTTAACACCATGTAATCAAACATCAATCAATCTGCCAGTTTGAGACCTAGTTTGTAACCTTTTTGATATGTCAGCGTGTGAACGAGCTGCTGGTCACGTGAAGTTAGTTTCACTTTATCATATCCGTTTGACTACTGAAGAAATTAAATGAGCCATGCTCTGTGAAAAGGGGGCTTAATATATCCGCGAAAAGTATCGACCCAGGTCAGCCTGCGCAGTCCGCGCAGGCTGACCTAGGTCGAAACCTTTCGCTACTGGTCAGTTTTCTGTATATAAAAGGACCAGTCTACCTTATGACACAGTTGGTTGTTAAAAAAGACAGGCTGTTATTGATCAATAATTATATGATGGCTTGGTTGGTATTATACATTACGGAGATGCATTAAGCCCCCTTTTTGCCAGAGCGTGGCTCAAATGTATGTTTTCAACTAGTCCAAAAGGCAAAGTCAGTACAATTACGAAGCAGTTTCGTCTAAGTCATCCGACAGTATTGATCCAAATTTCGACAGCACTGAGCATTCCAGTGGTTTCGCATAAGCCACATCCGCTTTAAAGTGTTTTGTATAAGCTGCTTCTCTTATAACGGTTTTGCATTTATAAGATGCCTCTGTTATAACGGCCAAGCAATGGTTGCATCCGTAATATAACGATTAGGCTGCATTAGTTGTGACGGTTTAGCATTACCTACATCCGCAATAACGGTTCTGCTTAAGCTTCATCCGTTATAACGGTCTTGCTTAAGCTTCATCCGTTATAACGGTTTTGCTTTAGCTTTATCCGTTATAACGCTTTTGCATAAGCCGCATCCGTTCTCACAGTCTAGCATTATCTGCTTCCGTTGTGACGGTTTCACACCAGCTACATCCGTTGCAACGGTTTAGCATTGGCTGCATCCATTCTAACGGTTTCGATAAGCTGCATCCGTTTAAACGGTTTAGCACTTGCAACACCCGTCATAACGGTTTTGCTTAAACTGCACCCGTTATAGCGCTTTCGCATTAAATGCATCTGTTCTAACGGTTTAGCACTTGCAACACCCGTCGTCATAACGGTTTCGCTTAAACTGCACCCGTTATAACGCTTTCGCATCAAATGCATCCGTTCCAACGGTTTAAAATCAGCTCCATCCATTACAACAGTTTAGCAAAATCTGAATCTACTTTTCAAAAGTAGAATTAAATCTTGGATCTGGTGCTCGTCAAATTTGATTAAGGATTTGATTTTCCGCAGACAAACATTCTTGATTTTGGACCACTTTCAAAATGAAAACCTTGAAAAGATGAAAATACTTGAGAGGTTGTGATATTAACAAATAGGTATGCTTGTTTCACAGTCTATGTAAAATGCATTGAGTTCAACTCTTTACCAAACGACAAAATTTTAGCCTTACCCGAATTGAAAGCATTTGCAGACGACAATCTAAATAAGGCTCAAATAAAGGAATTTATCTTTAAGAAGGTAGAAAATATTATGGGGAAAAAGGAAAAAAATGCTGGTAACCAGCATTTTCTTCTTTTCTCGTGATGTTTTTAATAGACATCTTTCTCAGGATCGTTAAATCTTGGGACTGTGTGGTAAAAGGTTAACCCTTTACCAAATAATCCCGTGTCTTTCTTATCGACCCCAAGGAATAGGGCTTTGAAAACATTTTGGGAAAATGAGAAAATGCATTTTCTCACTTTCTCGCAATGTTTTTTTAACTCTTTCAACAACAGTTACCTTTGTTTGAGTCACATTTAAATCATTTTCTACAGATGCTTTCAGTTTGGACAAGTCTAAAATGGAGTCGTCTGGTGAAGAGTCAAACAACCATTTCGGCGCCACAGGCGATTTTTTACTTCCTTTTGAGGCTGGCAAAGTTTCAAGATCAGACTGCACGGAACCTGCAGATCGCACCCCCCCTCCCCCCCAAAAATGAACTTTTCTTTTACTAATTTAACCTTTCTCTTACCGAATTTATTTTGTTTACTTTACATTAATCAATGAGTAGCGCTCTGGGAAAAGGGGGCTTTATATCATTTTCGTGATGCATTATCGCCAGCTAGTCTTTGCACAATGTGTACCCATTTTGTTTACAAATCAGTTGAACCATTAGGTAGAATGGTCCATTAACATGCGCAATATTTAGTTTTATTTACCAATAGCAAAAAGTATCGACCCCTGTCAGCCTGCGCTGATTGCGCAGGCTGACAGGGGTCGATACTTTTTGCAGATGCATTGAACCCTCTTTTTACAAAGCATGACTCTTTTTTTATTGCTGTCTCAAGGATTTGATTTCATTGAAATTTGAAACAAGTACATGAACTACATGAACTACATGAACTTAACCGAGCCAATTTTTTACCGTATGAACTATTGTTTATAATGAATAACATATCTATTTTCATGACAAAAAAGTATCAAGGAAATAACCCCGTTTGTTGAAAATTTACAACAATTCCATTTTCCATGTAATCAATGATTTTTCACTCAAAACTGCCCTAGCAGCGCCACCAATGCCTTGCCCTAATGAAGATCATAATATATAGAGAGGCGGAGGGATACATTCGCGGTTGTTTCACGTTGCAGAGTAAGAGATAACGCACTATTTTCACTCATTCGCCGGCCCAAGGGTTAATCTACAATAATTGACAGATGACGTGGATACGTTGTCTGGTCCTGTCTAAATAGGTTATTCTGGGTTCCCTACTGACAGACTAATTCTTCACAAACAGACAAGAAATCTGCGTTGTACAAATGCCTAAGTTAATTGTGTACCGTTTCTAAATCAACAAGGCAATTGTGACCTTGACTCTTCTCCGGCAATAAACGACTTTGGAGACATGTTTATCATTCGAATACTTGTAGATCAAGGTCAGCCTGCGCACAAACACAGTTATTTGGGTCCACATTCTCCACTTCCGAGTAAATGGTTTTATTTATGTTATCTTTCGAAAGTACAGGCTCGGTTCATTATCCAATCTTTTTAATCGGTTATCTTACCTCAGTGTTTATGTTTGTTTTTTCTCTAATAAGTGGTTTTGTCAACTAGCCTGAACTTTGACGCGTCTCTATCGAAGGCAGGGAGATTTTAGTTTCTTAGTGTAGTGCTGTTTGACCTGAAGAGTAGGGTGCACTACCGCTAACAAAATCACTCGTTTCAACTCGGCCGATTCCGTAACTTCATCTAATATTGTCCATAACAGTGAGGTTTTCCTTTGGAAATACTGCCAGACAGTGATCTTAAACATGGTGTAAGGTGCAAACGACCTGGTCACCCATCCAGGCACTAACCTAATGCACGCTGCTTAACTATCACGGAGAGAAATGCACCAAACCGCATCGCAGTAAAAGCTAGCTCAACAGCGAAGCAGGTTTGAAGTGCTTATATATCTAACCTCTCTCCGTGACATTACTCTCCCCTACGAGAAGTCTCGACCCCGAGACTTATATACAAGCATGTATATACAAATAAACCAGGGGAATATACATGGGTAAGGCAACTCCAGTCCGGCAGTTGTCATTATCCCACCTCTGCCACCAAATGTAACCTCTCTCCGTGACAATGGGGATGCCCATGCAAATCGATTATAAATGGCAACAACATCCACGTTGAAATTATTCACGTCGAACACTGTCGCTGAAAAAGGCCAATGAATTTATAGACCCAGTTAAAATAAACTTTCAAACTGTTTGTCAGGGGAAATGTGTTTAAAAAGATTCAGACCGGAAATTGTGACTAGTGTTTTCTTTTTCTAAGTGAAGTGTTACGATTTTAAGAAAGGTAAAGCGGTCTATTTCCGGCGAAGAAATGTTCCGTGTAGGTAAATGTCGCCCATCGTAATATAGCCGAGGGATTTGATAAAAGGATCATCCGAGGTTGCCGAATGCTAACAAAATGTATACCTCCGATGGAAAGTAAATCTCTTATACACGATGCTCGTATATTGGAGACCTGCATTTAATTCCAGTAAAAATTTTGCGCAAATGGAAAAAGGCATATTCATGAACCAAATAAAGCATGTCTTAAATATAAATTCCTACAATTGCTATCGTATTGGCTGATATTCTTGCGCTTTGTCTTAGATTAAAGGTTAAAGAACAAAAGCACAATCTTCGGCTGCTTCCTCAGATAAGCTACGACATTCAAGTTCAATAAGAATCTACATGTATATGAGATACTTTTTGGGAAAAGGAGGTTAAATGCATCTCCGTATTTGCATTTTACCGAACAATTCGTCGCCCAACATTTATTCATTTTTTTCCTGCGAACCGGTTAAATCATGAGGTAGAATAGTACTTTGACATACAGAATATTTACCAATAGCAAAAAGGTGTCGACCCATGTCAGCCTGCGCGGATTGCGCAGGCTGACATGGGTTGATACTATTTGCAGATGCATGAGACCACCTTTTTCAGAGAGCATGACTCAGGTCTTAGGGATTATTATTATTACTATTATTATTATTACTATTATTATTATTATTCAGGCACTTCCTGTAGCAACCAAACAGTTGACATCATCTTTGCCATCGACTCCTCCAGAAGCATATGGAAGCCAGACTTTCAGCGGCAAGTCACCTTCGTCAGAGATGTCTCCAACGAGTTTGAACTTGGCAACAGTCCGTCACAGACTCGTATCGGCGTCATCTCGTTCGGCGACTCGTACTATGTCAATTTTCACCTTTGGCAAAACAACCGCCCAGATTTGTTGGCCATGGCTCTTCAGAGGATACGCCATCGAGGCAGCCGCAGGACAAACACCGGTGCTGCTTTAAGGTACATCCGTAAATATATGTTCACCCATCGATACGGGAGCCGGAAGAACGTCCCACATGTGGTAATAGTCATCACAGATGGGAATTCTAGCGATAGAAAACATTTAGTGTCGTCGGCACAGAAACTCAAAGCAAAGGGTGTGTTGGTGTTCGCGATTGGTGTGGGTGACGGTGTTGACTTCCAAGAACTGAGAGCCACAGCCAGCCGGCCAAGCAAGTACCATGTCTTTCGTGTGGACGATTACAGATCCCTGGACTCTCTTAAATATATTTTGGCGAACTACACATGTAAAGGTATTGTTTGTCTTGGAGTTTAACCTAGTCTTTTTCCAATGATTCCTGGTTGAAAGGCGCAACCAGCAACCAAAAATAAACAATGCAATTTGTTGTTGTACGGTAGGCCCAAGTGGTAGTCGCTGGAAAAAAAAATGAATTTTACAACTAGGTTAAAAGTTGCCAGGTCACGGTAACTTTTGTTTAATTTTTGCGTGGTTTCAAATTTCGTTTTTTCTTCCAGCAACTTACAGTTTGACTGACCGTATAATGCAATGCTTTGACAAAAGGGGGTGTAATGCATTTCCATGATTATTATACTAAGCATGTCATTACATAATGATGGATCCATAAGTCCCTTTTGTCTAATAAGCAACTGAATTATGAGGTAGAATGGTCCTTGGACCTGCAGAAAAGTTACGAAAAGCAAAACGTTTCGACACAGGTCAGCCTGCGCGGACTGCGCAGGCTGACCTGGGTCGAAAATTTTTGCAGATGTATTAAACCCTCTTTTCACAGAGTTTTGCTCAAATATTTTGACACGGTAATGATTTACCCAAAAAAAAAGCGATTTCAGCCGAGCCTTAGCACCCGCTTGCGATGCTCTTATTTGTATTATTTTTAGAATGTGATGACCTTTCAGGTCTCACCTTCCTATGTCAACCGTCAAAATGAAATTCCGTGCGGACGAATTACACCTGTATTTCAAGAAAAGTAGGTCCTCATAGATCAATGAACAGGCGTATCTGTGTCATTTGGTATGTGAAAATAACGCGCGGATTGAAAAGCTGCACAAGCTATTTGCACAAACAACGAGAGTTATACAAGCATGTCATAGAATTAACTCTAGATTTGAAATTGACCTCGTTTCTCAGCTTGTCACATGACCTAGTTTATTAAGTCTACATCGCAGATGAAGAAGTGAGAGAAACAGACAAAAACACTCCCAAACCACTGGAAAAAAAAAACACCAGAACCCACTGTCGTTCCTTCCCATAACACTTTCCTAACACCTAAAACCGCATGCAAGACGCGTAGATACACGAATGCATGGACAATAGTCATGAAATAATGCCATCAGTCTTAGAAAAAATGTCGTCATCCGATTTTTTTTCCATAAAATGGTCAAATGTTAAAACCTGACAAATTTCTATCATCACCTTCTATTCATACTTTCAGTACTTTGATAACTTAATGCTAATCATCCAAAACAGATACACGAGTCATCTATTTCCTATTAGAATTACCCAAACTGTTCTTCGTTCTTGGGCGTGGTGGAGCAAGAGTTTGTTTTTCCTCTCACATATTTTTGATTCTGTTAGCTTGTATTTAGTGATATCAGAATAACAATCTAGAATCCTGGTGTGTTTTATATAATGGGTTAATGGACGTCCCCATTAGTCTAATTTATTTCGTTCAACATCTGGTGCATGTTGTTGCAAAACTTCAGATATTCATCTGACTTTAACGAGCTTCAATAAAATCCTTAAGGAAAACTGGGTACAAAACGAATAGCAACGCAAAATGAGATCGAAACTGCGATTTAAGTAATTGTATTTTTCAAACTCAATCTAACCTTCCGCACAACTGTCAAAAAAAGGTTATTTATAGAACGATGATGTCATTAGAATCAGGGTCCATCTTCACCAACCATCCTCGATAATTTTTTTTTTTTCTTATTCTAGATTAAGAAAGTACGGTAGCCAATAATACGTTTACTTTCAAAGTCATGCTCTGTGAAAAGGAGGTTTAATGCATTTGCAAAAGGTATTGACCAGGTCAGCATGCGTAGTCCGCACAGGCTGGCATGGATCGAAACGTTTTGCTATTTGTCATGCATGTAGAGGGATTAGTCTACCTCATGATTCAGACGGTTGCCAGGCAAAATCGATTTCATGGATCTATGATTATATGGTCACGTGCCTGGTATAAAGCATCACGGGAATGCATTTAAACCCCCTTTTTGCCAGAGCATTGCTCACATCCTTGTGGGTGCAGGCGTATAGCAATGCAATCGTGTCGGCGGCCTGATATCATCGCATTGATCTGGCGATTGACAATGAACAGGCATATTTAATTCTTTACTGAAAAGTCCCGGTTTTTAACGACCCCTTAGGAAGAACACTTTTGAAAACATTGTGGGAAAAGGAGAAAATGCTGGTAACCAGCATTTTCTCCTTTTCCCTACAACGTTTTTGTACAATTTCAAAGGAACTTTTTTTTATTATTTGAGCCCGCGTTTGATGGGTCGTCTGCAAGTGCTTTCAATATGGTGGAATCTAAATTTTTTGACGTGTGGTAAAGAGTTAAAACGTATGAACCGTGCTCTGTGAAAAAAGGGTTTCTATGCGTCTGCAAAAAGTATCGACCCAGGTCAGCCTGCGCAGTCCGCGCAGGCTGACCTAGGCCGAAACTTTTTGCCTGTGGTAAATTTTCTGTATGTCCAAGGACCAGTCTACCTCAGGATTCTGTCAGTTGTTGGACAAACTAGATTTTACGTATGCGCATAATTATGTGATGACTTGCTCAGTATAAATGTATCGCGGAGATGCATTAAACCCCCCTTTTGCCAGAGCACGGGTCATATCTAGATAATGTAGAAAAGGCAGTACCTTTCGGATAAAAAAAAAAAACTAGACAAAATAAATTTATTCCCTAGAACTGTCTCTGAAAGAAATATGTCGCCCCGGATTTTTTTACGCGCATAAATGAAATTTATGACAGGGGCAGGTCGCGTTAAACATGTTATCTATTAATTTCTCTTTCAAGGTTTTAGCTGTCAACATTTTGAAATACGAATACATGGTGTATACGTCGAGCCCAGTAGCTCAGTCCGTCATGTACAGAGCTTGAAATCAAGGGTGGGGCCCTGCTTGGCTCAGTGGTAAAGTGTGGGACTCGTAGCCTGGAGGCCGCGCGTTCGAACCTTTACTGGAGACACTGGGCTTTTCTTTGGAATGTCTTTGGGCAAAACGCTTCAGAGCCCTAGCCTAGTAGTTTTGAAACCCAGGACATACTTGAATATGTGAGCTGTCGCTGTGATATGACTGTAGTAACGTTGAAAGCGGCGTAAAGCACCATTCACTCAATCAATGGATGAAAACTGTGTGTCGCTTGTTTGTTTCCCCAGTTTGACCATTTTCTATCCGGAGATTAGATGATAGTCATTTCGACAGGATTCATTCCTCTCTCGCCGATTAACATTCTTTCGACAATAATAATGTGTGTAAGCAGCCAGTGGCTTTGAAATAAAAATTGTACAAAATACTGGTAAAAGAAACTCCAGGAAGGCATGAATAGGTGCACAGGCCACTGCGACATAATTTAAATAATGTTAAAAACGCCGTCAAACACAGTACAAACAAAGATGAATGGAGAACACAGATTATTGTTCCATTGTTTTACGCCGCTTTCAACAAAATTTCAGTCATAATACGGCGGCAGCTCATATATTCATGTTTTTCCTGGGGTTCACCAGTACTAGCCTAGGGTTCTGAAGTGGCTTGCCCAAGGACACTCCCACGAAAAGCCCAGCGGATCCAGTGAGGCTCGAACCCGGGACCTCCAGGTTGCGAGTCCTACACTTTACCACTGAGCCACGCAGGACCCTGTTCCTCGAATGCAGTAGTTCTTAGAAATATAAAAATTGTTATAAAACCAGTCATAATTTTTTTTTCAAACTCTTAAACTTGCCATACAAATACAGATCTCTCTAGACTGCATTTGCAGACAACAAATTAAATGTGGTTTAAATGATGAACTTGTCTGTGAGGGAAATAGAATATTGTGGAAAAAGGAGAAAATGCTGGTTACCAGCATTTTCTGTGGAAAAAGGAGAAAATGCTGGTTACCAGCATTTTCTCCTTTTCCCACAATGTTTTCAAAAGCCTTTACCATCGAGGCTGTTAAAACTTGGGTTTTGTTTGCAAACAGTTAAACAAAATACAGAATCCATTTAACTGATAGGTCCCTATAATATCAATTTGTAATTGCTACTTTTCATATCATGTTTTATGTCTTGTTTTTCATATCGCTGCATGACGAAAATAAAACAAAGCTATCCAAATGACGTCATACAATTAATGCACAAAAGATTACGAAACTGCAGTTTTAACGATAATAATTTACTAAACTTGCAAACGGATTGCGCAATAAAGATTTATGTGTGCTTAGAGGCTAAAAATAGCTGAGAAACTCTTCACAGAACGAAGGTGCGAAAACATCCATTCCGGTGGGACATAAACTATATCAAAGGACTGATAGTCCTGAGAGTCGCCTGGAGGGTGATGCGTTAGAACTTTTCACCCTTTTCTGTTCAAATCTATTAAAAGCATTCAAGATACAAAATAACTTAACCATAAGACAGTATTATATGCAAGCATGTTTCTTAGTTGTCATAGTAAAGTTGCAAACATTTAGGCACCAGGAACAGGTTTAAAAAGTTCAAAGTCTCTTACCCCGGGTGACTTCATTTAAAAAAATGGTTTTCAAAAGGTAAAATCATTACATAACAAGTCATTCGTTGAAATGATATCCACCGCCGAAAAAATAATTTTTTTTAGATAGAAACATAATTATAAGAGGTATCGTGTTTTGCATGTGAATGGCCTTTTTGTCATTGGTGAAAATATACATTAAGCCCCCTTTTTCCATGACACGGTATTTCATTAAATAAAAACAAATACTGATTGTCTGTGGCTTATGATAAACAATATAAATATGAAGTTTCATAAAATTTTGTCCAGTAGTTAAAGAAATTTTGATCCATAATGGAAATATACATCAAGCCCCCTTTTTCCATGACACTGCATTAAAAACAAAAACAAAATAAAACAAAACAAGCAGACCGGAGGACATCAAGCCTCCTTTTTCCATGAAAAGGCATTACAATAAAAAAAAAGGTATATCGGCGAACTATCATGAGGAACACATGTTTGAAGTTTCATTAACTTTCGTCAACGATTTTAGAATATATCTGTCTGGATGGACGGAAGATCAGACCGATGAACGGACAGACGGACAGACAACATGAAAACTATATCCCCCCCACCCCGAAATTCAGCGGGGCATAATAACTGTCGAAGTTCCATCAATATTTACAGTTCCTTCCCAGCGTAATAATGCCTGTAAATCAGGCTTCTAGGTTGATAAAAATGTTTTTCTAGCGCAGAAACTGGGTGACTTAACTTACATGTATATCTTAATTCTTACACATATTGCTAAAACAAACATTCTAAATAATTTCAGTAGAATAGGGCATACATTTTCTCTCCAGATTTAGAACAAATTGTTTTTGTATGACACAAATTTTCTAAAATTGGACCACGTGGTTATACATATATCTGTTAAATTGAATAATTGTCCTTTCCAAATACAGGATGCTAGATATGAAATTTGGGTATAATTGCTTATACAATTTCAGAGACCGTGATTTTGAAATGTTACTACTCAGTTCTGAAGCTTCTGTAAAGTTTATAGAAACAGAGCAGAACCACTTGAACAATTTTACAAGAGGGCCATTTAGGCAACATTAGTATGGAACTCAACTGAAGTTTGTCTTTTGGTACAGGATCTAGTGACATACTTTTAGACCAAAATTGCCCTTTTGAAACTCACCCATATCTAATCTAAGCAGTCTGACAAAGTTTCGTTAGTACTGGACTGAACATAAATGGATTCTACAGCACTAGATCTATAACATGATTTGACCTAGTGACAACCTTTTTCTTTTAACTCCCAGTAACCTACATTCAGTTTTGTCAAAAATATTACTGAGACAAACAGCCGGGCAATTCCATAATCATTGGACTGAAATGTAACCTCTGGAGCACACACAAATATTTGACTCAGTAATCTACGGTCCTTTGGAAATAATTTGTTGTTGTCCGGGTTCAAGTTTTGTCCACAGTGGACTCTAGAAATGTGGCTGCTACAGCTCAAGAAAAACAATATAACCCAAAAGCATGATCATCAGCCTTTTAACTTTGTCTGCGTGTTATAACGGCCCAGGAATTAGTACAGCTTCCACAACAATTGAAAATTGTAGAGATCTACATGTGTATTGCTTTGGTGTAAACTACATATGTTTGCGATTAGCTCTAGTACCATGTGCAACAACCCTTTACAAGATTACAAACACTCCAATAAAGACCTTGTTGTTCGAGTGGGTTAACATTGATATGTTCTATTATATTTGCAATATAGTGAAGTAAAAGTCAAGTTCTCAGATTGCTGGATGTTAGAACTGCGTAGTTTCAAGTCGAATTCCCGTGTGACTTCATATTTTGGCAGTTACGAAAACAGCTTGCGTTCTGACACCCGCACTAATAAATTGTTTCATAAATATTAGATCTATGTTAATCGCACATTGAAAAAAAAAAAAAAACCAAGAGCAGACTTTGACAAATTCACCTCTTTAAAAACGAAAAACAATTAATTGAACACAGTAAATTTTTTGAAACACTCTCTCTGCATGGATCGGTGAGACGCTAGGTCGGTGTACTCTGAAAATAAAGGCAGCTTCTGCGACTGATTCATTCATAAATATGTAAGTTTATAGAGAATTCTGTGGTGCAAATGGCGTTATACGTCACGTGATTATAAGATCTATATTTGTCGCACAGCTACTTTCCAGAAAGCACCTGCTAAGCGATGACTTGGTGCAGTCTAGAACCGTGCGCATTACATACGCTACTGTACGATCTCTGCTTGTGCACCTAGAATATGGATGTGCAAAGTAGTTGATGTCGAGAATAAAAAGCTCTGAAGAAGCAACGTTTAAGAATGTCTAAGAAGGCAACGCAACCATTCCAAGTCGTTATAAATTTGTTAAAAAAAAAAAATAGCCTACTTTTGGGAAAAATCTCCATTGAAAGGCTCCTGACCACGGTTCTCGGCTAACCTTCTGTCGACCGAACACACGCCAAACACAATTCCTTCAATAAGAGGTCTGAAGTATCAGCCTGAAATGATAAAGAGCAATTAAATGCAACAGCATAATCCTAATTCTTAAGATTTTATCAAGAAATCATGTTCAACTTGTGAAATAGTGAAATTACTGACCAATACAGGCAAGTGGCATGGTCGGGAAAAAAAAAATGCCAATATAAGCCATTTTAGCCTATTTTCCAAAAGTCACAAAATCCAAACCCAGAAAACTAGCCTGAAAATGCTAAGCTAAATTGAAACTCAAAACAATTCATAATTTGGGGGTAGAATCAAAAATAGCACGTTACCACGCCGTTTTTTCGCAATCTTTCACGGCATCAGTCCACCATTATTTTTGCGGCTAAAGCTAGCCACTAATTCCATGAAGCCTCACTTTCGCATTTGGGGTCAAAACTAATGGAACAGAGAAGGAAAGTCATGACCTCCTGTTTTGAAGACAAACTAAATGCTTTTTTTCAATAGTCTTACACAATTCATGGGTGTAATGACTACTCTTCTTATCAAAATTGCATTCAAAACTAACCTTTCTCCATTATTTCTAATTTTGACCATGGCCAATTCGAAACAAACTGTTTACATGTGCCAAAGCTTCCACGTTAACTCGGTATCGCCTTTCTCTTTCCGATCATAGGTTGAATGTTGGATTGAAATAAGACTTACAATTACGGACAGATTGTAAGATTTAGAGTGTGCTTCTAATGGGTAATTATCAAACCTTTTTCACTGAGAAGTGTCCACAAATAGAAGCGTGCCGTAGTGAAGACGTCTGCCGTCGAAGAGTATTTTGCAGTGTGTTCGCAAACTTGTTCAGTTCACGACGGCTATTTTTAGATACATACATAATGTGCAATTTTAAGAGATGATGTCTGTGTAAGAGATAGGCCATCGTGTACCCTTGTGGACGAAATGATTTTTCAAAGGTTTAAACCGTTAAAGAGCTCAGTCTTCATAGACACATTCATTATCACAAAGGCACAATTGTAAGTGAATTACTACAGAAAAATTGGGTTGTTTACCGAATAATTAGAAAACTATGTTTTATCTCTCGTAAACCGGAACTTGGGACAGGAAGCAGTACAAGGCCGGAGGTATGCTTACGTCACCCCATAGATCAAGATGATAACAATGAGAGCCTAGTTGCTACGCAACCAGGCGACTCAAAAACTGCATTGTCGATAAGATACGAAGATTCCGATAATTCTTTATTATCGATAAGATATCTACATCCTTTTACGAAGTAGAGGGGGTATACTGGTTTCACCATGTCTGTCTGTTTGTCCGTCCCTCCGTCCGTCCATCCGTGCATCTGTCCGTCCGTCAATCCGTCTGTCTCGTTTTCGTTTCCATGCTCTAACTCAACTTGACCTAGGACCTTGAAACTTTACTGAAGTGTTGTTCATGACCCGAGGAGGTGCCCTATGGTTTTTTGGTCACATGAGTCAGAGGTCAAGGTCACAGATGAACTTTGTTTGAAAATCGTTTCCGTGCTTTATTCTCGATAGCTGTTTGACCTAGAACCCTGAAACTGTATACAATTGTTGCTCATGACCAAAATGCCCTACTGTTTTGGGGTCACATGGGTCAACGGTCGAGGTCACTGGTGATCCTTGTTTAAAAGATCATTTCCGTTCTGTGATTGTCTGCTTCAGTGACAAGGTGCTGGTGGGAGGTATTTGTCCGCTTTGCGACAGTTTAGTTTAATTCAATTTTTTTCTGTTTGTTTCAGTTTCTTTGGTTTTGTGTGTGTGTGTGTGTGTGTGTGTGTGTGTGTTTATTGGGTGTTTAACATCGTTTTCAGCAGCATATTGTTATGTCACGATGGCCATTTCGCCTGTTCATGAGTTCCATTAGTTTCTTACACTTTTTCCGAAACAAAACGTGTTTCAACGACCTCCGCGGAAAAGGTCTTTTTTTTTTCCTTTAATAAGGTGGGCAAAAGAGAAAATGATGATGAACAGCATTTTTTTCTATCCTATTTCGACAAGTTCAATCATTTGGGCTTTATTTACTTTCTTGTCTGCATATGCTTTCAATATGAATGAGCCTAACAGAGTCCGGTAGACCAGTCGGTAGCGTACAGGACTTGAAACCAAGGGGTCGCCAGCTCGAATCCACAGCTTGGCCAATTTCTCCACGCGGATTGATGAAAGTCATTGCGACAGGATTCACTCGTCTCTCATAGCTGATCATTGTTTCGACGATGGGTATGTGGGAAAGCAGCAAGCAGCTTTGGAAGACGTTTGTGCCGTGAACTGGTAAAAGAAACTCCTAGAAAGCATGGCTGACCGTTGCGATATAACTAAAATAACCTTGAAACGGCGTTATAAAATGATACATGCATTATGAGCCTGAAATTTGGTTATTTGGCAAAGAGTTGATCAGCAATTAATGGGTTAAAAGAGAGAAGGTGCGAGGTTGATTGATTGATTGATTGTATGGTGTTTAACGCCGTTTTCAACATTATTTTAGTTATATCGCGGCGGCCAGTGCATCTATCTATGCTTTCCTGGAGAATCTTTTTACCAGTACTCCGCACAATATTCTTTCCAAGCCACTGGCTGCTTTCCCATATAGCCATCGTCGAAACAATGGTCCGTGGTGACAGAGGAATGGGTCCTGTCGCAATGACTACCATCAATCCTCGGAAAGAAATTGGCCAAGCAGGGGATCGAACCAACGACCTCCTGTTCACTGAGCTACGGGGCTTGGCGGAAGGTGCGAGGGAAGAGCAGCGTATAAATAACAAATTAAGTGAGCGACACTCTGGCAATAAGAGGTTTAATGCATCTCCGTGATGCATGATACCAAGCAATTCATCAAATGGCGTGCAACACACGAAAAGGGGCCTTTGGACATATGCGTAAAAGTGTGTCGTCCCAGATCAGCCTGTGCAGTCTGTGACTAATCCAAGACGACACTTCCCGATTTTGTGCGATTTTCTGTTTCGTGAAAGTCTACTGTATGAAAAAATCCTATGTAGTCGTAAAGTGTTGTCTCGGATTAGCCTGCGCGGACTGCGCAGGCTAATCCGTGACAACACTTTACGCAAATGTCCGAAGGCCCTTTTTCGGGTGTTGCACGCCATATAATTATGGATCCATAAAATCCATTTTATCTAACAACCGCTTGGATCATGAGGCAGACTGGTCCCTTGACATACAAAAAAAACTTAACGATAGCAAAAAGTATTGACCCAGGTCAGCCTGCGCGTACCGCACAGTCCGCGTAGGCTGACCTGGGTCGATACTTTTTGCGGATGCATTAAACTCTCTTTTCACAGAGCATGGTTCAAACATAAAGATTCTTTAGTCATACAGCATATAAGTATGAACCGTGCTCTGTGAAAAGGGGACATAATGCATCTGCGAAAAGTATCGACCCAGCTCAGCCTGCGGAGTCTGCGCAGTCTGCGCAGGCTTACCTGGGCCGAAACGTTTCGCTTTCAGGCAATTTTCTGTATGTCCAGGGGCCAGTCTACCTAATGGTATAGTCAGATGTTAAAGAAGTGGTTATGATGGATCCATAATTATGTGATGGCTTGCTTGCTATAACGCATCAGGGAGATCCATTAAGCTCCCTTCTGCCAGAGCCAGACTTCCTTTTTTATTTACTTTCTAGCCGGAAGATTTGAAGAAATCACAGAAATAACGACAACAAGTGCACCAACAACAATAACAACAACTACAACAACAACAAGGGCTCGTCCACTTCCGCCTCCTGACGCCATCTTGTACCCACGGTTAGCAGAAAGAACCGCTGAACCTACAGAAAATGTGCGTCTCGACACCAATGTGCCCTTAAGAACGGACTTGATACAGGCTGACGTTGATCCAACCATGGCCTTTATCAGTAAGTATTTGTTTTTATATTATGCTTTTCGGTAGTTTGTCGAGAAATAATGATGGATTACGGTTTGATATTTCATGGTTTCAACCAGTGAAAAATACCGATTTCATGTTTTCTAACTCTTCAATTGAAGGCGAAAACACTAGTTCCCGCGCACTAGTTACCTAGGTAAAAAGCGTGTGCCATTCAACCAGAGGGAAATATGACGTATTATTTTATACTTTGATATTGTCCCCATGTATTTGCACTAGATGAAAGTATGCAGTATTTTTTCATATTGTATACTTTCATATTACATACTTCAGAGCTTTTTCACGTGACACTAGGAACGGGACTATTTTAAAAACGCGCCATTTGTCCAACAATCCAAAATATGAATGGCCTCCATAAATTTCATTGTTAGACATCACGTTTTACGAACATTTCAATGCATAGTCCTAAATGAAAATATACAAAATAAACAGAACATTTGTTTTCCAAATAACAGTCACTACAAATATATGAAAAATGTGTCTATCGTACATGTTTATTGACGATGAATTTATCAAGCAATGGAAAAGGATACTCGGTCGCCGCCATCTTGCTTGTTTACATACCTCTAGCAACGGTGACGTCATAATAAGGTAATAATTGAAAATTCCGCGAAAGCACGGTAAGTCGACGAAACAGATTTCTTGTCGCTTTTAAAATAAACAAAATAAACCAATGAATTTCTAGAAGACACTTGAAAATCATGAGAAATCGTGTGAACAATACCAAAGTATATAATAAAAAGGTTATTGCACTTGTATGGGAAAATATTGTGTTGAACTCGTTCTTTTGGCGTAGTTGCCCTCGCAAGCTCGGGCAACTCTGCCAAAAGAACGAGTTCAACACAATATTTTCCTATGCAAGTGCAATAACCTATATGCTACCCTATATTTCTCGCGCTTTACGTAATATTGTAATGCGTTGTTATGTGAGAGGGGTATGCGACGGGGAATCACCGAAAACAACAGTACTGGATTTTGATGACAGTCACAACAAAAGTGGGAGTACTGGAAGCATGAAATAATCAGATTTTTTTTTTCCGGTGAAAGCTCGAAATTTATTTCATCTCGTGAACATCATCTGCGCCAGTCGTGAAAATATTACCGATGATGTTCACTCGATGAAATAAATTTCGATCTTTCACAAAAAAAAATCCTCTATTTGTTATACACCTGAACATTTTCCGGCTCAAATACATGCGTCCCTTGCCGATAAAATATATCACACGCAAAAAAAAAAATCCGTATTTACACAATGTGAAATACGGTTCCAAGTATGAAATGATGTAGCTCGCCGCGGAATATATACATATTGATTTGCGATTTGATTGGTCGAAATGTTTCGCTAAAATATTCATCCGCCATTCATAAAAACGAAGTTATTTCCGACTTGTCCATTATTTTTTTATTTTGCTAACCGTTTTCGAATAGAATTTCAGTAGTTACGAAATTTTGTCGTTTAAAGTTGTAGGTATATAATAAAAGGAATATTATATTGTAGTAACTTTCCAGGTGCTTGTATTTGCTTCTCGCTGCGAAAGAAAATTTCGATGAATTCATGCTAGAAAACTAGCCAGTGCTCACGCCGTGCTGTGTATAGTTTCTAGGGTCGACCGCTTCCCGTCAGCACGATCGATTCTCTGATGTAAAAGGGTGACGGACTTATCAAACATGCCGATTTCGAAAAAACTCTGGAATCTATATCAATCTTTCTCGATGGATGCTTTCTTGAAATCTTACTAGTGCTTACAACCAAGGCCTCTGGAGTTTCAAAGGTCTACCAAAGCTCATAAAGGGGATCGAACCTCTGACGTGAGAGACTGACGCCCTATGCCCAACAGCGGGATCGAACCTCTGACGTGGGAGATCCCAACTTGACTGTCACCCACCGAATGTTTCATTGAAAACATGCAATAAGAAAGTACGTTTTATCTTTTACCAAGCAATCCCTTGTTTTGAACACCCCAAGGAAGAAGCCGTTTAAAAACATCGAGGAAAAAGCAGAAACTGCTGAAAAACAGCATTTTCTTATTTTCCCAACAGTGACTTGAATATTTATGGGACAATTTCAACCCTTAACCACACAGTCCAGAGTTTTAACGACCCTTAAGAAAAAGGCTTTTGAAATCATTGTGGGAAAAGGAGAAAATGCTTGTAACCAGCATTTCACTTTCTCCCATCATCTTTTCTAAACTTTTAAAGGCAAATCTCCTCATTTTGACAACAATTTGTCGTCTGCAAATGATATCAATATGGAAGAGTCAAAAAATGTTGTCTTTTGGAAAAGGGTTGACTCTTTACTAAACGACAAAATTTCAGACTTGTCCCAATTCAAAGGATTTACCGAAGATAAACTTTTTGTCTTAAAAAATGGGATTCCTCTTCTGAGGGGTAGAATACATTGTGGGAAAAGGGGAAAGCGCTGGTAACCAGTAGTTTCTCCTTTTTCCATGATGTTTTCAAAAACTTTCCTCTTCGTGCTAGTTAAATCTCGGAATCGTGTCGTAAAGTGATAAAGCACCATTTACTCCTTTACCGTACAATCCCGAGTTGCATCGACCCTGAAGAGAAAGGCTATTGAAAACATTGTAGAAAAAGGAGAAAATGCTGGTAACCAGCATTTTCTCCTTTTCCTACAATGTTTTCCACCGCATCAAGAATAATTTTGCCATTTTGGTGACTGTTGGTTTGTCGTCTGCAAATGCTTTCCATTTGAACCAGTCTTAAATTTTGTCGTGTGGTTAAACAGTTAAAATACCGTCTGCATATCATTTTAATGAGGACCAGTCATAAATTTTGTCGTCTAATACAGAGGAAGTCCTTAAAATTACAAAAATAGAATTAAAACCATAAATTAGACACGAAAATATCAGGTGGAAAAAGTTATTGAACTATATACCTTTCAGAACATAAATTAAAGAAGAGAATATCATTTATTTCATCGTTTATCGAGAAACAATGGTGGATTATGGTTTGATAATTTCACCGATTGATAAACTTACTGGTACGGAAATACGGAAATACCGAGAGCTACCCTGTATTTTGCCAAGTCCCAACAAAAAGGGATTAGAGAATATATATATATATACCGATTTTATATTTTTTAACTCTTCAATTGAAGGCGGAAACAGTAGTTCCCTCGCAGTAGTTACCTAGGTAATCAGCGCGTGCCATTCAAATGAAAGGAAATATGACGTAGTTTACGCTATATTCCTCGTGCTTTACGTAATATTGTAATGCGTTGTTATGTGAGGGGGTACGCCACGGGAAATTACCGAAAATATCTGTACTGAATTTTGATGAAAGTTCCAACAAAATAGGGTTAGAAGCATGAAATAAATAGAAGACATTTGGGGGGCGGGGTTTGTGAAAGATCGAAATTTATTTCATCTCGTGAACATCATCGGTAATATTTTCACTCGTGGATGCGCCACTCCTGAAAATATTACCGATGATGTTCACTCGATGAAATAAATTTCGATCATTCACCGAAAGAAACAAAATATCCTCTTTTTATCTGAGTAAAACCCGACAAAGTTAATAGTCATATAATATATACTGTACATTCAAAAGTATGTATAAGTCATGTCTCTTTCGAAATTCTTCGAAGGTGGTTATGTGAGAAAGCAGCCAGTGGCTTGGGAAGAATATTTTGCAAAGTACTAGTAAAAGAAACAATAGGAAAGCATAGATATATGCACTGGCCGCCGCGATATAATTGAAATAATTTTGAAAAACGGCGTTAAATATTATATCATACAAACAAACGAACAAATAACTCAGTTGATTTGCTATAGCATATTGATAGCATTTTAAAGTAGGCGACCTTGGGATCGACCTAGAAAGATAAATGAGAATCGATTAAGAATTAAGATTTAACCCTGTACCAAACAATTTCGTGTTTTAATGGCCTTTAGAAAAAATGCAGGAAAAGAAGAAAATGCTGGTAACCTGGAGAAAATTGGTATCCATCATTTTCTCCTTTTCCCACAACATTTTCTGCCCTTTCAAAGACAAACACAGTCATTAGAAACACATTTAATTTATTGCCTGCGAATGCTTTCAATTCGGACAGGTCCAGAATTCGGTCAACTGGTAAAAGTTTAATACAAATTGTGGCAAAAAAGAGAAATTGCTTATGTCGAGCGATTTCTCCTGTTGGCACAATGTGTTCAAAAGCCGTCTGCATCGAGAGACAAGAAGCAAAAAATTCGTCTGCACAAAATGTGATCCATGCTCTGTGAAAAGGGGACTTAATGCATCTGCAAAAAGTATCAACTCATGTCAGCCTGCGCAGTTCGCGCAGGCTGACATGGGTTGATACTTTTTGCTTTTTTGTAAATTCTCTGCATGTCCAAGGACCACTCTACCTCAAGATGCAGTCGGTTTTTAGACAAAATGGATTTAAATCCCGAGTTTTGACGACCCGGTGAAATTGAACTTTTGAAAACATCGTGAGAACAGGAGAAAATGCTGGTAACCAGCATTTTCTTGTTTTCCCACAATGTTTTCTTACCTTTCATAAACAAATCCAATCATTTGAGACACATTTAATTTGTCGTCTGCAAATGCTTTCAGTTTGGACCAGTCTAAAATATTGTCGTTTGGCAAAGAGTTAATGGATTCATAAATACATGTACACGATGACTTGCATGGGATTATGCATCAAGGAGATGCATTAAACCCCCTTTTCATACAGCGTGGCTCATATATCAAGGAAACGTAAAAATCCGAGAGGCGGCGTGTCTAATCTGCAGATTGACAAGATAGTTTGTTCGCTCTTCAATCATGTTGTCTGATAATACTGGAAATATGAAGCACTTGGCGTATAACTCCAATTCGATAAACCTTTTATTTACATTTAATATAATCGTTTGTTTTTTTGGGGGGAATACATGTTTAAAACCACGAACCATGATGAGAAAATATAAACATTATCGAGTTGGGTTTATAGATTATCTCTTCAGTTATAACTCCAACTCGATAAACCTTTCATTAACAGTTAATATAATTGTTTGTTCTGGGGGAATACATGTTTAAAACCACAAACCATGATGAAAAATATAAACATTATCGAGTCGGGTTTATAGATTATCTCGTCACGGTATAACTCCAACTCGATAAACCTTTCTTTAACGGTTAATATTATTTTGTTTTTCCTTTTTGAATACATATTTAAAACCACGAACCATGATGAGATAATATAAACATTATAGAGTTGGGTTTCTAAATTATCTCGTCACGGTGCGTGATTTTAAACCTATTCTTCCAAACATAAACAATAATATAAACTGATAATGAAACGTTTATCGAGTATAGCTCTTACTCGATAAACGTTTCATTATCAGTTTATATTATTGTTTATGTATGTGATAACAGGTTTAAAATTACGTACCGTGATAAGATGATTTATAAACCCAACTCGATAATGTTTATATTATGCCATCATGGTTCGTGGTTTTAAACATGTATTCCCAAAAAACAAACAATAATATTAATTGTCAATAAAAGGTTTATCGAGTTGGAGTTATAAGAGCTATAACCGTCAGGCATTGGTATGCAACAACAGAGTCGAGAGAACGAATAATTTTCTCCTTTTGTCATAATATTTCATCGGTTTGAAATTTATGTCTTGACGTTTTACTACATAATTCCGAGTTTTTACGATCCCGTGGAATATTTAAGTTTTTGAAAACATCGTGGTAAAAAGAAGACAATGCTGATAGCAAAATTTGGCTGAAAGATAACACCACTATGTCTTCGAGAACTACAACATTAATGTCAAGCGACGAACACTAATAACATACTAGTATGAAAAGCTCAAGTAAGCTCGCTTTCTACCAGTATAATTTTCTTTATGATCGAACGATCAGAGGCAGACCTCCAGATAAAATGGAGTGATAGTTTTCTAAATCCATTATTTCTCTTCCAAACCCTATGTTGTGGGTACTCATTAGAATTGTCTCGATGAGATGATTCTAATGAGTACCCATAACATAGGGTTTAGTGGAGAGTGATTAATAGTTTTGATTTTGAAATCAAAATCACTCCCTCTATCTGGAGCTCTGATCAGAGGCAGCTTAATTAATTTTCTTGCACACTAAGAATGCATGTAAGGCAATGGAAATTTTGAATTTGATGAAATATTTATGGCCACTAACTGTGTATATTCGGCTTGTTTCATCTTTATTGCTAAGATTTGATTTGTGGAAGAATTGTAAATTTCAATATTTATATACCTATTTCAACCCTTTACCACACATTGCCGACTTTTAACGACCCTTAGAAAGAAAGCTATTGAAAACATTAGATGGTAACCAGTATTTCCTCCTTTTTTCCACAATGTTTTCTATCCTTTCCAAAACAAATTTCAATTTTGAGTCACATTAATTGTGTCATCTACAATTGCTTTGAACTTGGACAAGTCTAAAATTATGTCGTTTGGTAAAGAGTTAAAGCACCAAAACACTTTGCACAGCCTATTCCATTTGCATCTGTAAAGGGAGGTAATTGTGCAAGCCATAACAAAACGTTTTGTGGCGGGTCGACAATGCGATAATTGTGTCGTTTTAATTCATGTTTTTCGGTAGTTTATCGAGAAATAATGGTGGATTATGGTTTGATATTTCATGGTTACTACCAGTGAAAATACCGATTTCATATGTTTTAATTCTTCATTTGAAGCCGGAAATAGTTGTTCCCGAATACTAGTTACCTAGGTAAACAGCGCGTGCCATTCAAATGGAGGGAAATATGACGTAATTTACGCTATATCTTTCGCGCTTTACGCAATATTGTAATGCGTTGTTATGGGGGGGGGGGCGGCATACGCCATGGGGAATTACCGAAAACAACTGTACAAGATTTTGATGAAAGTGCCAACAAAATAGGGGTCAGAAGCATGAAATAAGATATAATATTTGTTTTTTTCAGTGAAAGATCGAAATTTATTTCGTCTCGTGAACATCATTGGTACCATTTTCACTCGTAGCTGCGCCACTCGTGAAAATATTACCGATGATGTTCACTCGATGAAATGAATTTCGATATTTCACCGAAAAAAAAAAAATTCTCTATCGATATTGTATGTTGTGGGAACAAGGTTCCGCAGGCTGGATGTAAAGACAAAACGTATGTACGTCTCCACATTAGATTCCTCAGCAAGTGTTGTGAAATTGTGCATGCAGTCATTAATCAGAAATTTGCAAGGTTTTCCATTTAAAAGCCAAGAACTGTAAATATCTACAGTATTACGTTAGCTTACGACAGGTAATCTCTCTACCGGATCGGCTCCCTGCCATTTTCTCACATTGTACACCCTTTTCGCAAGATAAACGCGCAAATGCCGCATGTATCTTCTTTCAGCCCTTTACCACACAATCCCGACTTTTAACGGCTCTGAAAGAGAGGGCTCTTGAAAACATTGTGGGAAAAGGAGAAAATGCTGGTAACCAGCATTTTCTCCTTTTCCCACGATGTTTCCTACCCTATCAAAGACAGAAATCATCATTTTAGCAACATTTCATTTGTCGTCTGCAAATGCTTTGAATTTGGTCTAGTTCAAAAATTTGTCGTTTGGTAAAGAGTTGATGAAGTCATAGAAGCACCTTCAAATTCAAATGTCGTGAATTTGAGTAATATCAAATAAATTGTATAAAGAATTCCAACTGTTATGTAGAAACCTGACTTATAGAAAATATGTACATCGTGTTGTCGTATATCAAAAATATTTAACGAGGTTGGGAGAATTGATAATTGTCGAGCCTTGGCGAGACAATTATCAATTCTCACAAATGAGTTAGATATGTTTGATCTACGACAACACTATGTATGTATTCTATTTATCTTTTAACACCTGATTTGCACTTATTGTGAAAAAGATGTGGCTGACAAATACATGTTGAAAGTTTATTTATATCGGAACTCCCATTTTAAAATTCCATTATGCACATATTTAATACTTTATGGTGGTAATAAAATGTCCGAAAATTGCGATTGAGATCGCTTTGGATTATTCTATTTGAGAAGACGCGGTAAACAAGCATTCAAATGACGTCACGGGCAGGAACTACGTAGCCAAATCATCGGAAAGTAGCGCGCATGCTATGACATCGTTCTTTTTTCGCGGACTTTCTGTAGTAATCGTTACTATTTTTGGAATACATTTCATTCATAAATGGTGATGGGGGCGGAGCCACTGGAAGTTACTATTCTATAAATATTCATGGTATATCAAAAATCTATAAATATCCGTGGTATATCAAGAAAAATATCGCATGGGTGTTATTGCATGGATAACCGGTTAGTTAAAAGATAAAAGTCTTTACAAGACGACATAAATTTAGATTTATTTAAGGAATGAAGAGAATCTTTTTTATGGAGGTATGAAAAAAAAAATATAATCACACTTTTGTATGAAACTGCTTCGCGGTTTCATACAGTGTGATTAGGTTTTGTTTTCATACCTCTATGAAAAAAAAAAATCTCTTCATTCCTTATAATTTAATATTACAGACAACATACACCCACGGAAATAATTCAAACTGCATTCATTTCCTTTATTTTTAAATATAACGTTGGGATTTCTAAAGCCCCTTCCACTCATATTTGTATGACGCAAGAATACAACAGGGAAACAGTTTTCAGATCCAGAATACTAACGTGTCCTGAAAATCAACCAATAAAACGAAAGTAAATTAACACGGCAGTGTGTAGGACCGCAATGTGTAACCTTCACTCTGAGTAGAAGCATGGTGAATATTGCAGTGGGAATTCATGATGAGAATTTTTTCTCTCGTAATTTTTATTGTTTAATTGTTTTTTATATATATATTTTTTTTTTTTTTTTTCCTTCATAAAATGATATTCAGGGCAAAAAAAAGCTAACTAATAAACTTGGGACTCTGTCTAAATTTAAAACAAAAATGTGGAATATTGTATACATGTTTGTTTACATTAGTTTGACAGCTAAAGTAGTTCCGGCACAACGTGATTTTTTTTTTCATGGAGCTACGAATTCAGCCATATCAGAACTCGCCAATATTCATAAAAACAATTGATATTAAATTATACTAAAATGAAAGCATTTGCAGACGACAAATTACATGGGACTCAAATGATGGTATTTGGGGGGAAAAAAAGCATTTTCACCTTGTCCCATAATGTGAAGGGTCAAAGCCCTAACAGCGAGCAAAAGTTAACACATGGACTATAAAAATGCATTTGAATTTAAATCATACCTTTAAAAAAGTACGGAAGCTATTGTGAAGATGACAATCTGTAATTGTATGGTCGATGCGAGTGTTAGTCGCTGCCAGAAATGAATTTTAAAACCAGGTAAAAGGTAAACAAAAGATTGAGTGACCTGGCAACTTTTGACCTACTTTTAAAATAAATTCCTCTGCCGGCGACTAACAATTTGACTGGTGGTACAATAACAGATTGTCATCTTCGCAATAATTTCCATACTTTTAAATTGTATGATTTGAATTTAAATGCATTTTTACACCCGCTTTGTTTACTTTTGGCAGCCACTGGGGCTTTAAACTGACTAACATTATGACTAGGGAAGCTTACGGTGGTATGTTGGAATGAGATAATGAAAATAACAGTCTCACAGAAAAACTGCATGATGACAGAACCAGTCTGCCTTGTACAGAATATGATATCAAACATGATGCATCGGTTAGAAAAATAAACTCTTCAAAACTTTAGAAATTTCCATCGAAAACTCCAGACAATGAGTAATCCCTCAACATGAAGTTCAAATATGTGGGTATTATTTGAAATAAAGAAATTAAAAAAAAAAAGTTACTGTAAAATGTCGATAGTTCCTATCACAAACGGGACGAAGAAAAGCGTTCAAATTATTACGGCATTCGACCGATAAAAATCATAACTTACCCGGGCTTAAGCAGCTTAGAACCATGATTCTACGTCTATGTAGCTACAGAAACTTTTCGAACCGAGAACTCAATAATTATACACCTAAAGGCTGGGAGTACAGTGAATTCGGGAGCAGTATTCATTGACCATTGGCATTCTAGGTCTCATTCAAAGTAACTCAATTTCTGATTGGCTAAACCTAATGGTTTAGCCAATCACAAACCGTGTTACTTCGTAAATGCGGAATAATACACAGACAGCAATTTCGAATGGTTGGTAAATACAAAGCCCTGTTCTACATGACACTGTTCATCTCACTGTAGCTATTTTAGACTGTGAATTTACTACAATAACTGACAGACAAAAGAGAATGTAACTGTAGGACCCCCGTAACTCAGTCGGTAGCGTACAGGAATTGAGGACAGAAGGTCGCTGGTTCGATCCCCGGCTTGGCCAATTTCTTTCCGAGGATTGATGATAGTCATCGCGACAGGATTCATTCCTCTCTCAACGGTGACCACTGGTTCGACGATGGTTATGTGAGAAAGCAGCCAGTGGCTCGGAAAGAATATTGTGCGGAGTACTGGTAAAAGAAACTCCAGGAAAGCATGGATAGGTGCACTGGCCGCCGTGATATAACTGAAAGAATGTTTAAAACGGCGTTAAACACCATACAATCACTGTAACTGTAGGAAAAGAATATATCTGTACTGAACAGTATCGGCAGCATTCGTAGCAAGTAAATGGTCCTTTCCCTTTATGGTGTTCAAAATTGTGTGTCTCAAGGCCATAACCATCGTATATATATGTATGAGCATACTGCAGTCCCACAAGATTGCACGCTACTCTATCGGATTGTGCATGACTATATAGTAGGTTGACTTTGAAGCGAATATTTTGAAACTATTTCTACCGTTTATTTTTTCAAATTACAAATTCCACACAATGGCTTCCTCGACAAATGTCACGCCAGTGCTTTCAATGCTTTGGTTTTCTTTCCAGATTGTAGTGGTAAACCAGCCGATATATACTTTGCACTCGATGCGTCCAACAGCATCTGGCCAGAGGACTTTAAGAAACAACTTTCATTCATACGAGATCTGATCAGCATTTTCGACATTTCAAAAACCAAGACACGAGTGGGACTTCTTACCTTCAGCGATAAGGTTAAACCAATCTTTGACTTCGATACCAAGCAAGACAAGGCTCATCTGTTAAAACTTGTGTCAAACATTACCTTCATGAGTGGTAGAACGAAGACATCCGAAGCTCTGACCTTTATCCGAGAACAAGGATTTTCTCCGACAGTTGCGCGACGCGAAGTGGCGCACATTGTTTTGGTGTTTACTGACGGCTTGTCCAAGAATCCACGTGACACTGCACGTGCTGCCGAACTTGCTAAACGAGACGGGATTTATTTGTTTTCTATTGGAATCGGAATGGCTGTTGAGCGAACCGAGCTCCAAGATATTGCGAGTGAGCCTGTTGACGACTTTGTGTTCCACGTCAGCAATTTCAGTGTACTTAAAACTCTTCGAAACATTCTAGCGTTCAAGACGTGTGCCATCCAGCCGGACAATCACTTGGCGGATCAACATCAACTAGGTAACTTCAAATTGTTAACATTTCACCAAACGACAAAAATGCAGACTGTTTCCAAATTGAAAGAATTTGCAGACGACAAATTCAGCCTGACTGCTATAATAGAAATTGCCTTTAAAATGATAGAAAGCATTGTGGAAAAAGGAAAAATTGCTGGTTACCAGCATTTTCTCCTTTTTTCACAATGTTTTCAAAGGCCTTTTGTTCCAGGGTCTTTAAAACTCGGAATTGTGGTTAAGGCTTCAATTAGAGCTTTATTTCTGTAATGAGAAGCTATTTTGCCCAGAAAGGCAACCATTTCGTTTTGTAAAGAATACCATAATAACTGCTGTTTTTTTTTTTTTGTTTTTGTTTTTTTTAACCCTTAGGATGCTATGAGCAACTCGGTGCGCGTTTGCGGACAATGTAGATCAAAGATCAGACTGCACAAAACGTGCTGTCTGATCCTTGATCTACAGTGTCCGATACGGTATTTCCTTTCAGGTGAAATCAACTTTGAAACAGCATTACATGTTTTGTATGTTTTGATATTGAGTGGAATTTTTTTCTTCTTTTATTTAGCAGTTTAAAGGTTTTAAATCCCCAACCTATTTTTGTGGCATTTGTCGAAGGCAATGCCACTATGAGTTCAATACGGCATTTGAAAATCATGTATCGTAGTTTGTGCAAAACCAAAGGAAGTAAACCCAATCAAACTCAATTTTTCTAAGACAAATAAGTGTTGCGATTGCACTCAGATATGAAAATGGCGTATTAAAAAATTGGATTAGGCCATCAATCATGGAAACACTTCTTTTTTTTTTCTTAATCGCTAAATAGCTTGATTCGCTATGGTCTTCTATTGGCGTAATGATACACACAATCTTTCTTTCCTGACCGCCCGATTCCGTCCCAAACCAGTTCGTTCCTGGGCTTATTCGTCCATGGATTTGTTCGCCCGGACTTGTTCGTCCCACAAGATTGCACGCTACTCTATTGGATTGTGCATGACTATATAGTAGGTTGGCGTTCAAGCGAATATTTTGAAACTATTTCTATGGTTTATATTTAAATCATTAATTCCACACAATGGCTCCCTTGACAAATGCCACACCAGTGCTTTCAACGCTTTGATTCTTTTAAGAAATCGAAAACCGAAATTCGGACTGTAACAGAGGAGATTGTTCATAATTTATTCAACCAACAACTAAGGTTAAAAAGCCAAGGAAATATAGATTTGACGATCGTTCTTTAAAGTCCAAACTGAAAAGAAAATGATAGCAATACATGAGCTATACTCTGGTAAGAGGGGGCTTAATGCATCTCCTTGATACACAGCAAGTCATTTTATAATTATGGATCCATAAAAATCCATTTTATCTGACAACCGACTGAATCATGAGGTACACTTGTTGTTTGACATTCTGAAACTTTACCAACAGCAAAAAGTTTCGGCCCAGGTCAAATGCATTAAGCCCCCTTTTCACATAGCATGACTCATATTATTTTTTTCATGATTTAAGAAGAAATGCATGAATTTGTGCCATGCCCTGTGAAAAGGGGCCTTAATGCATCTGCGAAAAAGTATCGACCCAGGTCAGCCTGCGCAGTCCGCGCAGGCTGACCTGGGCCGAAACTTTTCGCTATATGTCAATTTTCTGTGTGCCAACGGATCGGGCTACCTCATGATTCGGTCGGTTGTTAGACAAAATTTATCTTACGGATCCTAAATTATGCGATGTCTTGCTAAGTTTGATGCGTCACGGAGATGCATTAAGCCCCCTTTTCACAGAGCATGGCTAATTTACTTTTATTTTTTTCGAAAAAGATTGCTATAATACGCCGAAAAGATGTAACACGAAAAATAGAAAAAGAATTTCAAGATCTTGATATCATCAAAAAAAGTACAGCTTAAAAAGTTCTTTTATCGCTTCGTCTGAAATGATGATAGCTAAAACAGGCACATACGATGACGCGATGAATCTATCGACGAGAAATCATAAATTCGTATTACATAGGGTAAATTTTTGATAAATCTGAAAATACGATGAGAAAATGTGTGCATTAGAAAAGCATGTTATCTTATCGACAATGCGTGTTTTCCTTTTCAAAATGAGCCATGCTCTGGCAAAAGGGGCTTTAATGCGTCTCCGTGGTTCATTACACCACGCAAGTCATCATACAGGTATGAACCCATAGGTTCACATTTCATGTAACAACCTGTTGAATCCTGAGGTAGACTAGTCCTTTGACATACAGAAAGTCTACCCAAAGCAAAAAGTTTCGACTCAGGTCAGCCTGCGCAGTCCGCGCAGGCTGACCTGGGTCGATACTTTTTTTTTGCATATGCATTAAACCCCCTTTTCACAGAGTATGGCTCAAATGTTTATCATCAAAACACCTACGCGAGCTTCGTCATCATTTGCGAAATATTCTAGAAAACTAATAATTCATGGCGAAATATCTCGGTTTATCAGTAACAAGACTATTAGGCGACATTTTCAGAGAAAAACCGGCTAACATACGTCTGAGCTATGTAAAAAAAAGTATCGACCCTTGTCCGCGGACTGTGCAGGCTGACCTGTTTCGAAACTTTCTCTTTTGGTAACTTTTCTGTATGTCAAAGAACCATTCTGCATCTGGATTCAATCGGTTCTTAGACATATGGATCGATACATGTAATTACGTGATGACTCGCTAGGTATAATGTATCGAGGAAATGCATTGATTCCCCTTTTCACAGAGCATGACTCATCTATTTTATAACTTAGAGAGAAATCAGACAAGCTCAAGGAAATTTTCAATGCACATTAGAATTTGATCAAGCCACAGTTCGAGTCTGTAAATGATCATTTCTTTTATTTTTTTAAATCGTTTCAATAATAAACGTTAGTTGGTTTTTCTACTCGCCATTTCAAAAATAACTGTCTGTCTGTCTGTCTGTCTGTCTGTAGTGGAGTTAACGCCATTTTATCAGCTTAGGTCATATCATGGCGGTCAGCAACGCACCTATGTGTTTCCTGGCATTCTCACACCAGTACTGACACAACTTTCTTTCCAAAGCCACTGACTACTTTCCTCACATGCATCAGAGGTGAGAGGCGAAAAATCGCCGGAAAGAAAGTTTGCCTCAGCCGGGTATCGAACTCGCAATCACCAGGTCACGAGTCCGACACGCTAACCACTGAGCTACCCGGGCGGCGGGCCATTTCAGAAATAAAGCCTGGTATTTAAAGACCCAATATCGACCAAAAATATTGCACATGTTGAAATAAATTGTAAAAAAAATCATACCATTTAAAAGTATGGAAAATGTTGTGAAAATGACATTCTGTTATTGCGTGGTGGGTCCAAGTGTTAGTTGCTGGCAGAAAAAAAAGAATGAATTTTAAAATCAGATAAAAAGTAAACAAAAGATAGAGTGACCAGGCAGCTATTAACCTAGTTTTAAAATTAACTTCTCTACCAGCGACTAGAATTTGGACCGACCGTACAATAACAGATTGTCATCTTTATAACAATTTCCATACTTTTAAATGGTATGATTTGAATTTAATTGCATTGTTACACCCGCTTTGTTTACTTTTGGCAGCTATTGTTACTCTAATTACATGTCTGTAAATCTGTTCACGTCCGTTTCACTTGTTTGACGCTCATTTTATTTTTCAGAATGTCCCATGAATAGCCCTACAGACCTCATGTTTGTGTACGACTCGGCCCAACTGGGAATACAGAAAACGCGGAGGATTACAAAGTTTGTGTATGACATTACATCCGCCTTAGATCTCTCTTCCGGAAGACTTAAAATAGGACGGTTAATGGAAAACTGTTTAACCGGGGCCGACACGTATCTGACGTCACAAAAACCAGCTCTCGACTTCGATGAAATTTACTTCCCGGACATGCGCAAAATGATACAGAAACTTGCGAGGATTGGTTTTTCACAGGAATATGGCGGACGGCGATATTCTAAAAAGGTCGCAGTTCTATTTTTAGACGAAGAGATGGAAAATTTGAAGCAAGCCGCGGCAGAAATAGCGCGTCTAAAAGAGACACATAGTATTGTTCTGACGATCGGGACGTCCGAGCTTCATACAGCCGCAGCTTTCGCCTCAAGACCTTTGAAAGACTATCTTATCCATGTGCCTTCCTATAAATATCTTTCTACAGCCAAATACGCGCTGTTGGAAAAATTGTGTAATATTTTCTCCTTGCCGCCAGATTGAAACTGATGTTCGTGCATTGTCCATGACCCTTAAAGCGCCTTTCGCAACGTTTCTTGCCCTTTGCGGCCAGTATAGGTCAAGATCAGACTGCACAAAACGTGCAGTCTGATCTTTGATCTACACTGTCCGCTTTTGCTGAAGAGTTCTTGACAAAAGCCGTCTTGTACTTGCAAGGTCTTATATGTAGACTGAAAATGTCCGTTAGGTTTATTCGGCGCTCTAGGGTTAACAGTAGGGTATGTTAATAGACACCTTTTATGTATTAAAAACCCCATGGCCAATCTCGCTAAATATATCTGACATGTCTCGCTGAATATATCTGACATGTTTCGCTAACTATATCTGGCATGTCTCGCTAAAAATATCTGGCATGTCTTACTACCTATATCTGGCATGTCTCGCTAAATATATCTGGCATGTCTCGCTGAATATATCTGACATGTCTTGATGAATGTATCTGACATGTTTCGATAACTATATATGGCATGTCTCCCTAAATATATCTGGCGTGTCTTACTAACTATATCTGGCATGTCTTGCTAAATATATCTGGCATGTCATTCGAAATGTACAGGACATCTTTAGAACAATGAAGCCATGTTCACTTCTGTAAACAGTAATTAACTTACAAGTTTATACGGGCATCGAGTGTAAGTTTTATTCAATCCAAAATGAGCCATGCCCAATGAACAAAGGCGTTTAATGCATCTGCTAAAAGTATCGATCAGGTCAGCCTTACCTGACCAGAAACTTTTTGCTATCGGTCACTTTTCTGCATGTCAAAGGACCAGTGTACATCATGATTCCGTCGATTGTTAAACAAAATGGACTTTATGGATCCATAAATGTAATTACATGCTTGATATCATGCATCACAGAGATGCACTAAATCCTCTTTTACTAGAGCTTGGCTGAAATTTAAGAAAAAGAACCATACTTAAGACCTAAATGGTTTTTGATAAGGATAAGGTTAAATGCCCAGGGTAAACTTTCTAGTAGGATTTGAAATAGCAACCGTACTCTAGAGGATACGTAAATTGCAATGTGAACTTTCGTACTTGACCCCTGAGGTAATGTTCATTGCAATGTGAACTTCCGTACTTGATCTAAGAGGTAATGTTTATTGCAATGTACCTGACGAAAGAGGTAATGTTTATTGCAACGTGAACTTCCGTACTTGATCTAAGAGGTAATGTTTATTGCAATGTACCTGACGAAAGAGGTAATGTTTATTGCAACGTGAACTTCCGTACTTGACCTAAGAGGTAATGTTTATTGCAATGTACCTGACGAAAGAGGTAATGTTTATTGCAATGTACCTGACGAAAGAGGTAATGTTTATTGCAACGTGAACTTCCGTACTTGACCTAAGAGGTAATGTTTATTGCAACGTGAACTTCCGTACTTGACCTAAGAGGTAATGTTGACTGCAACGTGAACTTGGCGTACTTGACCTGCGAAGTTATGTTCATTGCAATGTGAACTTCCGTACTTGACCCAAGAGGTAATGTTTATTGCAGTATGAACTTCCGTACTTGACCTGAGAGGTGGCGTTGATTGCAATGTGTGCTTCCGTACTTGACCGAAGAGGTAAATTCGTTGCAATGTGAACTTCCGCACTTGACCTAAGAGGTAATGTCCATTGCAATTTTTTATACGCTTGACGAGAGAAGTAATTTTCAATTTAAACTTGTACACTTGAGAAAAGAATTGTTTTCAGGGAAATTAAACTTTTACATCTAAAAAGAGAAATAAGTTTAAATGGCAACTTTCACACATGAGGAAAAAAAACGTAATTTTCAGTACATTTATTACATCCTGCCAACTGTTCAGTCACCTATTTTTCTTTTTTTTTTTTTCAAAACTCGAGCTTTTTTGGATTTTGAAAATATCAACCTTCACCAAGTTCGACATCTTATTTAATCCTAAGGCTGCGAAGCGCGACTCGGAGCACTTTTGCGGACAGTGTAGATCCAAGATTAGACTACACATTTCGTGCAGTCAGATCTTGGATCTACACTGTCCGATACAGTATTTTTTTCCTTGAAATCAGCTGAGAAATAGCAATGTTTGGATTTCTACTTCTCAGTGAAAATTTTGTTTCATCTATTTAACAGCTTAAGAGATTTTTTTTTTTTTTTTTTAAGGAGGGGGTGGGGGTTATTTTTGATACAAGTAAGTGTGCCGCAATCATTTCTCTCTTTTCTTTTATTCTTTTATCACGTATTTGAAGAAGAGGCCTCTTGAAACACTGTGAGAAAAAGTGAGAATGTTGATGACCTGCATTCTCTCCATTTACCAAGAATGTTTTCCACTCTTTTGAAAACCAACCTCATCTTATAAGTCACATTCATTTTTTTTGGCTGCATATTGCTTTCACTTTGGAGGAATCTAAGACTTTGTCGCCTTATAAAAGTTAAACCACATTTATATTTGAACCGTGTTCTGGAAAAAGCGGGCTTAATGCATCTCCATGATGCATGATACTAATCAAGCCATTTCATAATCATCGATTCACAATAGCCACATTTTTTAACAACCGATTCAACCATGAGGTAGAATGGTCCTTGGGCATACAGAAAATTGACCAATATCGAAAAGTTTCGGCCCAGGTCAGCCTGCGCGGACTGCGCAGGCTGACCTGAGCCGATACTTTTCGCAGATTCATTAAGCCCCCTTTTCACAGAGCGTGGCTTATTTGTTTTACTTATTGTCTGAAGAAACTTTTTACGTGGATGAGTTTAAAATTCCGTCGTCTAGTAAATAATAAGAACTTCTTAATAATAAGCTTGTCGCGAAGGCGATAAATGTATGAAACCCTGGAATTAAAAAGTATTACTACGCGTTTATAGGGCTTTTTTTTTCACGTTTTGTATTAGTATATAATATTGAGCCATGCGCTGTCAAAAGGGGGTTAAATACCACATCGTAATGCATGACACCAAACAAGTCACCACATAATCATGGAATCATCCATAAAATTCCTTGCGCCGAGCCCGGTAGCTCAGTGTTAGCGTGCAGGACTTGAGAACGGGAGGTCGCCGGTTCGATCCCCGGCTCGGCCAATTTCCTTCCGAGGATTGATGATAGTCATTGCGACAGGATTCATTCCTCTCTCAACGCTGACCATTGTTTCGACGATGGTTATGTGGGTAAGCAGCCAGTGGCTTGGAAAGAATATTGTGCGGAGTACTGGTAAAAGAAACTCCAGGAAAGCATGGATAGGTGCACTGGCCGCCGCGATATAACTGAAATAATGTTGAAAACGGCGTTAAACACCATACAATCAATCAATCAATCAATCATAAAATTCCTTAGGTCTAACAACCGGTTGTATCATGAGGTAGAATGGTCCTTTGACAAAAGCAAAAGTTTTCGACGCATGACCTGAGTCGATATTTTTTGCAGACGCATTGAATGCCCTTTTGTTTTACTCATTCTCAGAAGAAACTTTTTACCTGGATGAGTTTAAAATTTCGTCGTCTAGTAAATGATAAAAACTTCTTAAAAATAAGCTTGTACATCTTCGCAAGCCAAGGATACTAAGGTAGTACCCTTGGCCGCTCGCCTCTTTAAAAATCGAAACTCCCGCTGCGCCATTTCATTGGATGCGATCAAAACCCATCGCGTCCAATCAAACCATCCGTAACAAGAAATCTTCCGCGAAACAGACAACAATAATGGCGGCGCCCGTCAAAAACGAAAGTTGTCGTGTTTGTGACGAAAATTTGCCAAAAAAGAGTAGACGATCGATATTTAATGAGTTTTTATAGTTCATGATCAATTATGTGAAATATTAGGACGGGTTCCACAGCCAAATGATTGCGACTCATCGTATGTCTGATTAATTTCAGAAAATTGTGATGAATCCGAAAGCGCAGCCATATTTGATGCATAGCCTAACAAATTTTATTACGAGCATTTTGATTGGTCAGAAATAACATCAGCAAAGGTTACGCAACTCGTGATATTCGATAGGAGGCACAGCGGGAGTTTCGATTTTTAAAGAGGCGAGCCGCCAAGGGTACGTTACGAACAAAGTGGAGTTAGTATCCTTGGCTTGCGAAGATGAAGCTTGTCGCGAAGGCGATAAATCTATGAAACCCTGGAATTAAAAAGTATTACTACGCGTTTATAGGGCTTTTTTTTCACGTTTTGTATTAGGTAAGCAAAAGGTTTCGACGCGTGACCTGAGTCGACATTTTTTGCAGACGCATTAAATGCCCTTTTCACAGAGCGCGGCTCATATCTAAATAAACCACAAACACTGAATATACATGTACGAGTAAAAAATAATTTTTAACATACATTTGTTAAATTACCTTTACGAGAATCGAAATTAATTTTACAATCTGAAATGTTTCGAGGTCAGCCAAGCCAGTTGACCGTGTGATAATTAAAAATACACACTTGTGCTATAGATTAGATATCTCGATATAGTTAGCCCGATATTTGTGACCAATTGTATGCTTTACACTTCTTCATTGTGGGCGAGTCTATTGTTTAACTCTTTACCAGATGACAAAATTTCAAACTGGTCCAAACTGATAGCATTTGCAGACGACAAACTGGAGGTTGTCCAACTGACGAAATTTGTCCTAGATAGGGTAGAAAACATTGTGGGAAAAGGAGAAAATGCTGATTACCAGCATTTTCTCTTTTTACCAAAATGTTTTCAATCGATTTCTTAGTATGGGTCGTTCAAAGTCGGGATTGTGTGGCAAAGGGTTAAAGTACATTCGTATCTCAGTGTCTGTGGTCTATTTATATTTAAGTCTGTTAGAGGGAGATATCGATAGTCTTTGGCATATGTAGAATCTGACATATGTTGACATCTGAGATAAAATTTAAATTTTTATCTCAAAAGCCAGGGAATGTCAGATTTTTGTATTACATTACTAGATCTTGGTCAATAAGATTTGCAGAAGGGTTTCCACGTCTCGTCTACATGTAACCGTCCCACGAAAAATTAGTGATTGAATCTTTGAAAATGAACTATACACATAAAAAATAGAAACATAGTCTACCAGATTATTGAAACTTTGAATTGGCCAAAATCTGGATATCTCCCTTTAAAGACAAATATTTAGAGATTTCGTGATATAATTACACATGTTATTTTTGCCTTGACTTGTAAAATTGTTGCGTTTTTGTAGTCTAATAATAAAACTGAAAAAAATGAAAGATGTTGGTATTCATGGTGGGTCATATTTTACGAAAATTTCTCTTTTTTTGTAGTAGTAGTAGTTTTTTTTTTTTTTTTTTTTCAAGTCTTTATTTCCTCATTGACTGAAGAGTTTACAATACATGATTACAGCATACAGGAAAATATATTGGAACAAAACACGTGCAAAATACATACAAAATTTAGGAATTTGCGAGACAATACAATGCAATACAGAATGACAATAAATATGAGCCGTGCTCTGTGAAAAAGGGGGTTTAGTGCAACTGCAAAAAAGTATCGACTGTACTAAGCCCCCTTTTCACAGAGCATAGCTCATTTTTTTTTTTTTTTTTTTTTTTAATTTAGAAATACGACCAGAATAATCACAATAGTTCGTGATGGCTGTAGTCTAAAATGTCTCAGCAAAGCGGACAGTGTAGAACAAAGGTCAAACCGAACATCTTGTGCAGTCTGATAATGATTTGCACTGGCCGCAAAAGCAAGTATACCTGTAAAAGACGCTTTAATGGTTATATACAAGAAAAACAAGAAATATCTGTAAAAAACGATAGACGGCGTAAATTTGCCAGCAAATAGGCAGAGGCCCTAAAAATAAACTTGCCTTCAATTTTGACCAATCAAAAATTTCTATTTATTTATTTGTTATCAATACCAAAAAGTAGGTCAACAGCCAGCACATTCAGCTACGCCGAAAGATTAGAATAGTCGTTTGTAGCGACACCGTATACGGAAAAGAAATCGCGATACAGAATAATAGAAAATGTCCATACAGTAGCTAGTAGTTGGACTCGGTATCAAAAACCTTTAGACTGGTACAAAGTGAAAGTAAATTTTAAGTAAAAAGTTGCGAAGTCACTCTATCTCCTGTTTTACTTTTAATCTGGTTTTGAAATTCATTTCTGCCAGTGACTACAATTTGGATCTACCGAACAATAACAGATTGTCAACTTCACAATAATTTCTATACTTTTAAATAATATGATTTAAATGCATTTTAACATCTGAATTGTGTACATTTGGTCGCAGCTGGGGCTTTAAGAAAGTCCTTCGAATGATTAGAAAAAAAAAATCGTAACTGGCTCTCTGAATGTCTATACTTTATGGAAAATTACCAGTATTACATCATGGGGTAAAGATGGGGGAACGGGGGCACAGAGGAAAGGGCAGAACATGTTACAATATTGAATTTTATGAACAAGATTTATTCCCCTTTAAATAGAAAATCCACCTCTTTCAATGGTTAAAAATAGAATCCACTGAGACTCATAAAGATCGATCGATCGATCGGTCGGTCGGTCCATCGATCGATCGATTGATTGATTGATTGATTGATCCATCGATCGATCGATTGATCGATTGATTGATTGATAGTATAACACCACTTTCATCATTATTTCAGTCATATCACGGCCTAAGCTCATATATTCATGTATGTTCTGGGTTTCACCAGTATAAGCTGAGATTCTTGAAGTGTCTTGCCCAAGGAAATCCCCATGAAAAAACATCAGCATTTCGAGTGAGGCTCGCACCTGGGCGCTCTCCAAGTTCGAGTCCTACACTTTACCACTAAACCATGCAGTACCTCTTGACTAAACCAGCTTACTGCATAGATCCAACATCAGACTGCACGTTCTGTGCAGTCTGATCTTGATATTTGCCGTCTGCAAAATCCCCATTTTTTTGCCATTCGCTGTGAAGGGATTATAATTCATTTAAGATGTTATGTGTTGGTACATTGGTAGATTTAACGAATGACCCTAGATGATTTGCAGAGTAAGAATGAGGTCGACCAGGCCACTGCAGTAGAGTCAACCAACCCCTTTCGGCACCCACTGCGATTTTAGTTGTTTGGTGTGAAGTGTAGATAAAGATCAAACTGCACAGTAGATACATGCTGATCTTGAATCTACACTGATCGATTCTCTGTAAAAAATTCTTTGTCAAATTTTGGACTTTTCTAGGTCTCATCTAGCGATTGGATATTCCTATCCATTTCACATAACCCTTTATCAAACGATCCTGAGTTTTCACGACAATACAGAAGAAGCCTTCTGAAAACATTGTGGGAAAAGGAGAAAATACTAGTAAACAGACCATGAGTTGTGAATATAGTTACTATTTTACATTGCAAACAGTCTATATACAACCATGGAACATTGGTCAGATAGTAGCACTGTCTATAAACCGATTTGATTGATTATTTCGGTGGATGGCAAATTTATCGCGTTTGGTTTATACAAGTGACACAATATCGTTGTGTAAGTATACAAACATGTATATATGATCTCTACACGGGGGTTATCATAAGTAAACAGTGACACCTGGGCATACATCAGGTGAAAGAATGGACAATACAGTTTATGACTTGTGTGTTGTTGGTGCTGGGTTGATCGGAGCCGCAGCAGCTCGCCATGCATCGGCCCGAGCTGGGGCTAAGGTCTGCCTTATTGGCCCAGAGGAACCCAAGGTATAAGCCCTTTTGTGTTCTTTTTATGCTAAAGAGTCCGTGTTTTACGGTACTATTCCAAGTTCCTTTCGGTCAAACATCGGATCTGATTTAAGTTGGCATTTGAGATAAAATGTTATTAAAAGAGTCCACAAAAAAAAAAAACGTTGTAAGGCGAGTCTCTGGCGATTTTATCTCAAAGCCAACCAATCTCAGATTCTCTTTTATTTTATAGCTATATCTCAAGACTTACAGGTTATAATATGCAAAACAATACATGGAGTCATGAAATATTTTATGAATAAATACCGGCCCCCTTCTCTGGGAAAAAAAATGAGCCATACTCAGGCAAAAGAGGGCTTAATGCATCTCCGTGATCCATGATACCAATTAAGCCATCACATAATTATGGATCCATAATAGAAACTTTTTTTCAACAACCGATTTAATCACGAGATAGACTTGTCCACGGAAATGTAGAAAATTGACCAACAGCGAAAAGTTTCGGCCCAGGTCAGCCTGCGCGGAGTGCGCAGGCTGACCTGGGTCGATACTTTTCGCAGATGCATTAACCCTCCTTTTCACACAGCACGGTTCAAATATAAAAAGACGTCTCTGACGTACGAAAATATTTGACCTGTTTCATTACAATTGAGCTGCGCTCTGGCGAAAGGAGGTTTGATGCAACCACGTGATGCAATATACCAAGCAGGTTAGTATATAATTGTGGATCCATAAATGCTTTGTTGTCTAACAACCGACTGAATCGTCGGGAAGACTGGTCCTTTGACATAATAAAAATTGACCGATAGCAAAAAGTTTCGACCCAGGTTAGCCTGCACGGACTGCGCAGGCTGACCCGGGTCGAAACTTTCTGCAGATGCATCAATCACCTTATACGAAGTGCGTGGCGCAATTACATGTACATTACCAATGAAAACATTTCATTGAGTAAACAGTAATCAGAGCTCCAGATAGAGGGAGTGATTTTTGATTTCAAAATTGAAAATATTAATCTCTCTCCACTTAATCCTATGTTATGGGTACTCATTAGAATCGTCTCATGGAGACGATTCTAATGAGTACCCACAACATAGGGTTTGGAAGAGAAATAATGGATTTAGAATACAATCACTCCCTTTTACCAAGCGGTCTGGTAATTATAACTGAACTATTTCTCTGCCATGTTTGTTCGTGAACGTCATGTAGTAAAAAAGTAGATCGAATAGGAAAGATTAACAAATAAGAACTTACATGTATAAGTGTGGCCTTCAGCAGTGAAATCGATGGTCAGTACGCCCACGACAGAATTTGTTCTCCACAGGCAGCTGTCCTCAATATTACGCTTTTAGATAGATTGGTTACCTCCCCTGATACAGAAAAGCGTATAGTACAACGGGGACCAGATTTGCTTTTAGATAGGTTGTAACCTGGTACAGTTTCGGCGTTCAACCGGAATTCTTGGGCGCATTGCCTTCAAGAATAAAAGTATTGCGCCCAATTGCTATCACGATCATAGTAGATCTACAACTCTTCCCCAGATGATAAAAAAAATAGAGTTGTCCATGTTGGAAGCATTTGCAGACGACAATTTCTTATGGCGTAAAGGATTGCAGTTTTATTTGAAAGAGTACAAAACATCGTGGGAAAAGGGAGAAAATGCTGGTTACCAGCTTTTTCTCCCTTTTCCCACAATGTTTTCGAAAGCTTTCTTTCCTCAGGGTTTGTTTAAACAGGAGACTGGAGTTTAGGGTAGCAATCCTCTCTGCTATCTTTGACATTCTATCTTTGGGTAGGTTTTAATCTTTGACTGCTCCACTGAACCGGAAGCTTTGGGCGTATTATGTTCCAGTATGAAAGTAGTTCGCCAAAATTGTGCTGCCGCGATGAAAATAGGTCTATGTAGGGGAGTTTCATGTATCGTTTTAAAACATTATATCAAGTAAGTCGCTGTACCAAAGAGATCCAGTTTGTCTTCAAATCGACTGAATCATGAGATTAGAACGGTTACTTTGACGAGTGGAAAATTTCCCAATAGCAAAAAGTTTCGACTCAATTCAGCCTGCACTGACTACGCAGGCTGACATGGGTCGATGCTTTTTTTGCAGATGTATTGAATCACCTTGCCACAGAGCAATATACTCAATTACTCAATTATAATTACACTGTTGGGAGACATTCTGTTTCCACAAACCAGGAGAGGTCGATGAGTGACACCCGGTATATTTACGGGGCTCATTATGACGAGGGACGTATAACCCGGGCATGCAGTACCAATAATGTATGGAGTAAACTGGCCATACAGTCAATAAACAGATACCGGGATTTGGAGCAACAATCAGGTAAGCATTCAATGAGTCTGCCTGTAGCGGTCGTTATGGTTGGCATAATTACCTCCCTTTGGACGCAAATGGATGGATGGATGGATGGATAACACCGCTCCCAACCTTATTTCAGTCATATCACGGCGACAGCTCGCTTATTCATGTATGTCTTTGCTTCACCGGTCTTAGGCTAGGGCTCTGAACTGCCTTACCAAAGAATACACCAACAAAAAAAACCTGAAGATTCCAGTGAAGCTCGAACCTCAAGTCTACGAGTCCTACACTCTACCACTGAACCACGCAGGACCCCGTATCATCATTGAATAATGATGTTTCAGATGTCTTCTGCTATAGATTTCTTTTAAAGCCTGTATTCATCAGTCATTCTGAATTGCATTCTTATTATTAATCTAGACAGTAAAAGTAACACGATTTCTGATTGGCTAAACCATTTGGTTTAGCCAATCAGAAATTGGGTTTCTCTGAAACTAATAAAACTCTTTAAAATTGGATTAAGAATGTTCAAAATGTTTTGTAAATAGCCTACGAGCCATAGATGACATGAGTTATACTATAACACTAAATGTGTATTAAAATTTTTAAACAGGAGTCTTGTTCTACAACGAGGTCGGGAATCTGATGGCTGGATCAAGAGGACTAGTGCACAAAACAGAAAAAGTAGCGAAACAAGAAAATATCGCCTACCAATTGATGACGTCACAAGAACTATCCACGTCATTTCCGTTCTTTAAATTTTCTCTGTCTGATTCTGCTATATACGAATCGAAAAATGCCGGAAACGTTAGTCCAAGGAAATTACTGAAAGCTCAAAAGGTCGTATCTGCCAAACAAGGATGTGTCATTATTAACGACATCGTCTGCCAAGTTGGCAGGGATGTGAACGCAGCCGGATGTGACGCCATGATTGTTCACACGGAAAGCGGGAGGAAAGTTGTATGCAAATCAGTACTACTGGCTCCCGGAGCATTCACCTCATTTTGCAATCTGTTACCAAACATATCGTTAAAGACCACACTGATACCTATCGCAGTGGCCTTGGTGGAGATCAAGAAATCCGTTGTAAACGAGTTAAGGTATTGCATTACAGTTTAAACATTCTGCTTTTTTATTAGACTGGTTGCATGTTCCGTGAGGCAGGACCCGTATTCACCAACCATTCTTAGCTTTGTTTTTTATCTTATTTCAGGTTTAGAAATAAAACGCAAGCTCTGACTGGCTAAACAATTTGGTTTAGCCAATCAAAAATCGTGTTACTTACAAATTTAGAAAAATTCTTGGGAACTAGCCTTAGAATTTTCTTAAGAATTGTTGGTGAATAGGGAACCAGTTATCACAGGGGTAAGACTTTCTTTCGACAAACCCCTCTCTCCCTTATCTCTCCCTCCCCTTTTAAAACGTAGGTATATTGAGCCTCATTTTCCCTCCGTGGTTTTTTTTTTTATGTTTTTCATGTCGCAAAAAATTCAATGTTTTCTTTACATTTAGATTTTTGGCATAAGTTTAAATTTCATGAGTCCTTACTCAGTTTTTTTTTTTTTTTTTTGGGGGGGGGGTCAATTTTTTAATTATAAATAGGGCTTAATTGCACCGTGCTTCAAAATTGGCTTGCATGGTAACTGGAAAATATTTCCTAAAACCATGTCAGACCAACTCCACAAAAGAAGGCAGATATGACTATAGTTAGAACTCACGATGTGGGAATGGAATGGCATTTATAAACATTAGAGCTATGCTCTAGCAAAAAGGGCCTTAATACATCTCCGTCATGCATTATATCAAGCAAGTCAAATCACATGATTATTGACCCATTAAACTTATTTTGTATTACAACCGACTGAATAATGAAGTACACTGGTCCTTGGGCATGCAAAAGATTGACCAATGGACGATGACTGCGGAGGCTGACCAGAAGCGATACTTTTTACATTATGCATTAACCCTTTCCCAAACAAGCCCTGGTTTTCACGTGTCTGCAGTACAAGTCGTAACGAGCAATTTCTCCTTTTCCCACAGTGTTTTCTACCCTTTTTGAGACCTTTCTGTCATTTTTATCAGATTTAAAATTGTCGTCTGCAAACTCTTTCAATTTGGACCAGTCCAAAATTTGTCGTTTGGGAAAGGGTTAAGCCACCTGTTCACAGAGCATGGCTTATTTAAAGTCTATGGCATCTCAGTTTATTAAATTGTCCTTCTGTCTCTTTTATTTTTCAAACACTGATTGAGGTTTGAAATAACTTTTCATTTGAATCTCATTTTTATCAGACAATTCCACCTAAGCAATAAATCAGCCATGAGTTGTAAAAACTTTTGACTCAGGTCAGCCTGCGCAGTCCGCGCAGGCTGGCCTGGGTCGAAACGTTTTGCTTTTGGTATATTTTCTGCATGCCAAAAGACGTTTCTACTTCACGATGTAGCCGGTTGTTAGACAAATGGATTTTATGGATCCATAATTATGCCATAACTTACTTGGTATAATGCATCACAGAGATGCATTAAACCCCCTTTTTGCCAGGGCACGGCCCAAATCTATTATACTTTATTATCGCATATTTGTTTGGTTTTTTTTTTATATCTATGGTTCAGTTTTGGCTGTTTGTTTTTAAAAAATATCCTGTTTATTGTTGAAAATAGAAACATGCCAAGTGTTATATATGAGGGCCAGGGTCACCCGGACTGGTACACTGACAACAACGTGATTCCATCGGGAAAACATGCATTTTACATGCTATCTCCAGTTCTCTACCCAAATGGTAAGGCATCCAGAAACTCATATTTACAGTCATAGTCAAGAAACTTTTAAAAATGTCTCTCTCTCTCTCTCTCTCTCTCTCTCTCTCTCCATTATCATTGCTCAGGTGTGGTAGACCTAAATTTTTGTCGTAGCCGCATGGTTGAATACAGTGTTTTCAATTGCTTCTTTGTCAGGGTCGTTAAAACCCAGAGATTGTGTAACGATGCGTTGATAAGTTTTTCAAGGTAAATACTATATAATCGAGCTTTATATAGTGACTTTATCAGGAATTTACGAGGCTTACAAAAAAAATGGATTTATCTTTGAAAGGATAGAAAACATTGTGGGTAAAAGTAGAAAATGCTCGTTACCAGCATTTTCTCCTTTTCCCGCTACGTATTCATAAGTTTCTTTCTCGAGGCCTTTATAGTCAGGAATTGTGTGGTGATGCTTTGATAATGAGGGCCATTCTTGAGTTATTTCCCTTGATTCCTCTCCAGTACTACATTGGTCCTGAAATGGGGATTACTTGGATTTTATCCTTGACTTTCTTGCACTACACAAATATGTTCTTGAGACATTATCTCAGCTAAATCTGGTTATATTGTTTTATACAAATCGATATATACGCATTTCTCTGATGATTGAAAACATGATTTGCTTGAAAATTAAACGGGGGATCTTACATAGTCATAATCATAAATTATATTTATCGCAACATCCCTATGGGAATCAAGGATATAAACAGAGAAACACGCGTAAAAGGACCAATCAGAGATTTGTTACCTTTAGTCTTTATCAGGCAAGGGAGATAAACTGACTTACAGGAATGACCCTCATTTTGTTTTTTTCAAGGTAAATACTACATAAAGCTTGGCCTATACCACGACTTCACGAGGCATATAAAAGTACACACCGCAGATGAGGCCAAGCGCTGGTTCGTCAATGGAGATCCAGAGATTGCAGAAGCTACAAAAAAGCTGCTTGTTTCAATATTTAAGGGTAACGCACTTAAATTATATCAGCCATGCTCTGTGAAAAAGGGGCTCAATGCATCTGCAAAAAGTATCGACCCAGGTCAGGTTGTGACCTGGTTTGAAACTTCTTGCTTTTGGTAATTTTTCTGTGTGTCAAAAACAAAAACGATTAGACCACAAGATTCAGCCGGTTGTGAGACAAATTGGATTTTTATGGATCCATAATTATATGTGGTGATTTGCTTTATATCATGGATCGCGGAGATTCATTAAGCCCCCTTTTGTAAGAGCTTGATATTTATATATCGATCGTATTTTACGATAACAAGTGCTTTTGCAGACGGCATAGATTAAAGATCAGACTGCACAGAACGTGCAGTCTGATCTTTGATCTCTGCCGTCCGCTTGTTTTGTCAAGTCGATGGGGTAAAAATTACTAACAATAAGTTAAATTAGAAGCCCAAGCTCAGTGCCAGTGAAAGCACAGTCGCTTGGTTTTTGACAAGCTTCTCAGTCTGTAACCTAATATGGCGTGCAACACACGAAAAGGGGTCTTCGGACATATGCGTAAAAGTGTGTCGTCCCAGGTCAGCCTGTTACAGTCTGCGACTAATCCGAGACGACACTTTCCGTTTTTGTGCGATTTTCTATTTCACGAAAGTCTGCTGTATGAAAAAATCTTATGTAATCGTAAAGTGCTGTCCCGGATTAGCCTGCGCGGACAACGCAGGCTAATCCGAGACAACACTTTACGCAATTGTCCGAAGGCCCCTTTTCGTGTGTTGCACGCCATATATAAGACAAGGATGTCCAACTGTATTACTGGCCAGAGTCAGTTGTTCGTAATTGTGTATACGTGAGAATTTGTCGAGATATGGCTAAGAGATGATGGCTGTGACGTGAAATACAAACCAGCCATACAAAAGAAAAAAAAATTATAGGGTACAAGTCGTAAGAGTTCTCAAAAGGTATGAGTCCTCTATCCAATGTCAACTGCCGAATACATTGGCTTAGTCGGCAACGCACTGGGCTTGAATCCAAGGGGTCTCGGATCCAAATCCAAAGCGCGGCAAATTTCTTTCCGAGGATTGATGATAGCCATTGCGACAGGACTTTTTGTCGTTGCTGCTGAACATTGCTTTGGCGATGTTTGTGTGGGAAAGCAGCCAATGGCTTGGAAAGAACATGGTGCGAAGTACTGGTTTAAAAAAAAAAAACTCTAGGAAAAAATCGATGGGTGAACTGGCTGCCGCCATATACCTGATACAATGTTGAAAACTATACAAATATCTATAACAATACGAGCTTGCTATCTAAAAAGTAGCATTTTTGCAAAGTTCAAATCGAGGCTCGGTGTCGCCCCTGGCTGTGGAGAGGTTGATAAAACTCGTGTTGCTTGAAATCTAATTTTCATTCTTTTTACTCCCATTGCTTTCAGATCTCCCTGTAGAATCATGGCACAGTGACTACTGTATAGTTGTGGAAACGCCCACTTACTTACCATATATAGACAAAGTACACTCCCAGCTGGGCGTGGCTACGGGCGGAAATGGACATGCCGCGAAATCAAGTGATGAAATCGGACGGCTAGCAGCTGATATGATGTTTGGTGAATGGAAATCAGATATACCACGTGACTCTTTTCGAGTGCTCTTTGAGAATGAACACAGTTCAAAGCTTTAGTAAAAAATGCATAATTTTGTTAAACATGCAGACCCACATGGATAGCAAACAGTATACTTTTAAAAACTCCTCAAAAAAGTTTCTCATATACATAAGAGATATGAGCCATGCTCTGTGAAAATATGGTATAAAGCATCTGCAAAAGGTATCGACTCATGTCAGCCTGCGCAGTCCGCGCAGGCTGACATGGACCGAAACCTTTTGCTATTGATAAATTTTTCTGGAAATCAAAGGACCACTCTACCTCATGGCACAGTCGCTTTTAGACAAAACTGTAACTTATATGACGGCTCTCTTGGCACATGTATATCGGCGAAGATGCATTATCAAGATGCTTTAAACTCTATTTCCCCAGGGTGCTGCTTATATATGTGAACCATGCTCTGGCAAAAGGGGGCTAAATGCATCTCCTTGATACATTACATCAATCAAGCCATCACATAACTATGGATCCACAATAGCCACTTTTTGAAACAACCGACCTAATCATGAGGTAGACAGGTCCTTCAACTTACAGAAAATTTACCAATAGCGAAAAGTTTCGGCCCAGGTCAGCCTGCGCGGACTGCGCAGGCTGACCTGGGTCGATACTTTTCGCAGATGCATTAAGCCCCCTTTTCGCAGAGCATGGCTCATGTATTTCTGTTGGTCATTGCAATTAAAACGAAGTCCCAAAAGCAATTTAGCGCGCTCTGGCAAAAGGGGGCTTGATGGATCTCGGTGACTCATTATACCAAACAAATCATCAAATGATAATGGATACATCAAATCCATTTTGTCTAACGAACTACCGAAGTCTGACGTAGAATAGTGCTTTGGCAAGCTGAAAATTCACCAATAGCAAAAATTTACTAGACATGTCAGCCTGCGCGGACTGCATTAAACACCCTTTTCACAGAGCATAGCTCAGTTATAATTGATCGCATCAAGGGTCCCCCCCCCCGCCCCCGAATAGCTTTGAATTGGAGAGTTTGTTTAGATTATTCGTGAAAATGGGTATTGGAGGCCAATGTTTAATTAAAAAAAAAGTGAAAATACTGTTATAAAAGAAAAAAATGTTCATGTTGATCAATTGACCAATTTCTGTATTTGCCTTGATGTTTTTTTTTTTTTTTTTAATAATGGGAGTAGTAGGCATGTTTAAAGATTTTAACAAAGCTGATGGTCATAAGAAAATAACTTCAATGTATCATTCAGATTCACCTGTTGCCGATTATAATTAACAAAGTTTTGCCTAGTATTATTACTTAAGAAAATTGACCTGTTTACTTTCGTTAATACTCGGTGTATTTGGCGAGATCATACTCAACTTTTGTCATACAATTTCGAAAGTAAATGAGTGACATTTCAATTTTCTTGAGTTATGCTAAAAGATATTTAATAGAAATAATAATAACCCAAGCCATACTTGAACCTTTAACCCTAAAACCGAGACCCTGTCACCTTTCCAGAATAGCTATTTATCTGTACCGTTGGACAGGCGTAATTGTTGTAAATTAGCGTTTAAAAGCCTATATTCAAGAAAGTTCGAACCGACCACTAGTGAGGATAAAAAAGAATATTAATGGGCGGCAGGTTAATTCTGATGAGTAATATGATTTATACATATCATTGGCCAATAATAGACCACGTGATATACTAAGACTTCGACATTGTGTCACTTATACACAAAACCCAAAATAACAACACAGAACAGGTACTCGTACATGTATTATGAATTCTGGAATCATTGTATATGTATATTAAGTGATATACATGTAGTTTATCGGTTATAAGTATTATTTAGGTTTTATTTTGCTTATCTCTACCAAAATACTATTTGGTTTAACCTTTACCAAGTGACACACTACCGCCGTTGTACGTTACCATAGAAGGGCATTGTGTACCCACAAGTCACAGAGATAATCATGACTGTGAATACACGTGTATATATAATGTGTCTTGACCGATATCTGCTGTGAGTTTATTACCCTTTCCTAAGTCATCTAATGGACCTTCTGTTCGCTGAATTTAGATAATTTGGTGACACTATTTTGTAGAAAAATACCCAGCGCTGCTCGATTGTCCCTTCATTCTTGATTTTTTAAGTATTCCATATCTAAATGGGCACTGCTTTGATAAAGTTTATGGGAACGCAGCCAGTGGCTTTGAAAGAATGTCGAAGTACTTGTAATAGTAACTCCAGGAAAGGATGAATGCACTGGCTGGCTCAATATTACTGTAATCATGTTGAAAATGGCGTTAAACAAGAGACCAAAAAAAAAAAAACAATCTAAATGGAGTATTAATATAACAAACGATTAATATGAGCTGTGCAGTGGCAGAAATGTGAAGTACAAGTATACAATGCAAGCTGTGAAAATTGAAATGTTCATAACGCAATACGAAGTGTACACCGGATTTATAGCATAATCTTCATCTGTCATTGCATGCAACTGCATGCATGTATTATAGCCAATTCCATTGACATTACCAGTTAGTGCAAGATGTGGAAAAAATCTACTTTCAGTTAAAAAAACAAAACCAACATATCTGAGCCGGTGTAATGCAGAGAAATGACCCTCCCTTCCAAAATGACCCATGGGTCATTTCACTACGTAGAGGAATGACCCGGGTCATCTACGTAGGTTTAAAAGTCATGTACCGTGACGAAATGATTTAAGAATCCAACTGCATAATGTTTGTATATCTCTTCACGGTTCGTGGTTTTAAACATGTATTCCCATAAACAAACAATAACATAAACTGTTAATGCAAGGTTTATCGAGTTAAGTTACACCTGTATTTGTGTGAAGTCTAAGTTATATACAATATGAAGTGTCAGGTGCAATCTGTGTGTGTCACAGCATTATCATTACTACCCAACTTAACTCTATATTCCTCCCCAAAGTTTGGACCTGCGTATACTGAAAGCTTTCGCAGAAAAAAAGGACCGTGGCTCAATTTTTTTTCAGAATTTGTCTTTGTGAGGATAAGAAACATTACGAGACAATACTGGTAACGGGCATGTTTTCCTTTTCCCAAGACTTTTAAACGCCTACTTTCTCAGAGTCGTTAAAACTAGGGACTGTTCAGAAAAGGGTTAAGCACGGACTTCTACGTAACGATGAAATTATAATTTTGCGTTACCAATGTGAAATGGCTGACGTAGTATTTGATTTGTGTGTAGTCGGTGCCGGGATTATAGGTTCGGCTGCAGCTCGGCATGCGTCCCGTCGATCCGGAGTTCAAGTCTGCCTTATAGGGCCCGATGAACCGAAAGTAAGTACATTATGTACTTTGTCCGTCTTTTTTTGTCGCAACTCTCTCTCTCTCTCTCTCTCTCTCTCTCAGCGTGTCGCAGCGGATGTCTCACATTACAAACAAGGGTTGCATTTCACAACACATCAGAACTCCACCTTACCTAGTCTTGAATTAGATATATAAATAAACTAACTCCATCAAAAATACTTATATAAACAATTTTTATAACACATAAACATATGCAGACCACGTCTATTGTCTTGCAGGAGACTTCTGGGTCCGTATTCACCAACCATTCTTAAGAATACTCTTGGTCTTGTTCTCCAAAATTTTCCAAATTTGAAAGTAACACACCTTCTGATTGGCTAAACCATTTGGTTTAGCCAATCAGAAGTTGTGTTACTTTCAAACTTGGAAAATCTTGAAGAATAAGTCTAAGAATGTTCTTAAGAATGGTTGGTGAATACGTACCCTGGAAACATTGTTGCAAAAACAGAAACTTCATGTAATGTAAAAACCGAAGAACAATGGAATTTAGGAGTTGAACAACACTGTACATTTTTGGAGTTGCATTGTCTTTCATATCTCTCACTGATACAATAACAAACCAAAGCGTTGAAAACATTGTTGTGGTATTTGTCAAGGGAGCCATTGTGTGGAATTAATAATTTGAAAAATAAACAACAGAAATAGTTTCAAAATATTAGCTTGAAAGTCAACCTACTATATGATCCTGCAAAATCCGATAGAAAAGGGTGCAATTTTGTGGGACGAACAAGTCCGGGCGAACAAGCAGTGGGACACATGAGCTCAGGAATGAACTGGTTTTGGGACGAACAAGCACGGTATGTTTGTATCATTATGACACTATACAAGGCTACAGCGGATCAAGCTATTTTCGATAAAAAGGAAGTACTTCCACGATCGATGGCCTAATCCAACTTATTGTAATACGCCATTTTCAATTTCATATCTGAGTGCAATCGCAACACTTATTTGTCTCAGAAAAAATTATTTTAATTGGGTTTACTTTCTTCGGTTTTTCACAAACTACGATACATGATTTTCAAAATGCCGTATTGAACTCAGAGTGGCATTGTCTTCGACAAATGCCACAAAAACTTCAAAAATTCGAAGCTTAAACTGTTTTGTGTCACGTTTTCCAGACGAAGACTATGGCTCGAGATATATATGGGGCACATTACGACGAAGGGAGGATAGCCCGAACTTGTCATTATGATCCAATATGGGCCCAGTTGGCCGGTAGCTCAATACAACGGTACAGAGATTTAGAGCAGGAATCCGGTGAGAAAATCTGGGACCGTATTCACCAACCATTCTTGAAAATATTCACAGTCTTTATATCTGGGATTTTCTACATTTGAAAGTGATACAACTTCTGATCGGCTAAACCATTTGGTCTGGCCAATCAGAAGTTGTGTTACTTTCAAATTTAGATAATCTTGGAGAATAAGACAAAGAATGTTCTTAAGAATGGTTGGTGAATATGGATCCAGACTCCGATGCAGAGCAGAACGAAAATAAACCCTTTGCATCCCCCCCAAAAAATTATATTACTAGAATTTGAAATAATCACATTAACTTAACAGAGCCAGAGACATACAATACACTAATCTATGTCTCTGACAGAGCCAAAATTTTTCACTCTTTTTTTTTTCCTTTTAAGCATTATTTATAATTGAAAAAAAAAATCACTCCGTGTTCATTGCAAAACAAGTAAGGAATTATCCCCCTTTGTATAAACTTTTATAAAAAGCGCATCAAAATGATCAGTTAAAATGTTTAGAAAAAAAATAGCGGGTGAAAATAAGCATAAAATATAACTGCTCTAGTTCTTGTCATTCATTCATTCAGATGACAAGGTTTTCACTACTGTGCTTGTAGCAGTCCCCATACATTACATTAACCCTTTACCAAACAACCCCTAGTTTTAGCCACAGGGATTTTTAGCGTTTTTTATGTTTTACATGTATATATAATACAAGGGATGCAACTGACATTATCGGCAAAGTCAACTTGTCATCACAAAAACACAAGTTACTTCGTCAATTTTACAGATAATCAAATAAGGTCTACTTTAGCTAGCTCATTACACATTTTTCTAGCGAAAAATAACGTGGTTTCATGACTAAACGTTCAATGATTTGTGCTACAGAAGCCGGTTTCTCGACAAATAGGTCGAAATTGTTTGGTCCGACACGGGTTCGTTCAGTGCGCTTGTCAGAGTAAATCTACTATTCTGTACAAGATCATGGCCAAAGTACTTATCGGTTTGATAAAACAAGTAAATATCGTTAACCAACCTTCGTTGTTTAATAATAACACGAAGAATACAGCTCCAAATCGTCCGATGTTTGATCGATTCACTCAAATTTCAAGGAAGCAGCCATAATTGTTGTCACGTGATCAAAATGTATCGAGGCATTTCATTGGTCGGATTTTTGGTTCCGACCAATGAAATGCCTCGATACATTTTGATTGCGTGACAACAATTATGGCTGCTTCCTTGAAATTTGAGTGAATCGATCAAACATCGGACGATTTGGAGCTGTATTCTTCGTGTTATTGTTAAACAACGAAGGTTGGTTAAAGATATTTACTTGTTTTATCAAACCGATAAGTATTTTGGCCATGATCTTGTACAGAATAGTAGATTTACTCTGACAAGCGCACTGAACGAACCCGTGTCGGACCAAACAATTTCGACCTATTTGTCGAGAAACCGGCTTCTGTAGCACAAATCATTGAACGTTTAGTCATGAAACCACGTTATTTTTCGCTAGAAAAATGTGTAATGAGCTAGATAAAGTAGACCTTATGTAATTATCTGTAATATTGACGAAGTAACTTGTGTTTTTGTGATGACAAGTAGACTTTGCCGATAATGTCAGTTGCATCCCTTGTATTATATATACATGTAAAACATAAAAAACGCTAAAAATCCCTGTGGTTTTAGCGACCCTGAGGAAGAAGGCTTTTGAAAACATCGCGGGGAAATGAGAAAATGCTTACAATGTTTTCTATCATGTGAGTAACATTTAATTTGTCGTCTGCAGATTTTGTCAAGTGTAAAATTTGGTCGTTTGGTAAAGGGTTAATAGGACCTTGTGACCTATAACCAAAGTGTGATTTCACAATGTTTCCTTCTCTATAAAGTAAACTGCAGTTTAATGTATCTTGCTCTCAGATAAAAGCTAGAGACCTGATATAAACACGCCTGAAAAAAGGTTAAGAAAAAGATTAATACTATTTACCAAACGGCAATTATTTCAGAGCTGTCCAAACTGAAAGTATTTACATAGAACAAATGGGACATGTTGTAAGAGTGGCATGCACTGTACCCGTACACTTCTGTTTGATGTTATTCTTCTGTTCTTTTAAAGGTATCAAGTTTTTCACTGAATCCGGAAACCTAATAGCTGGTACCGACAAAAGCTCATTCATTAGAGACGTCAATCAGGTTGCCAGAGATCTTAATTTAAATTATAAATTTCTGAATGAAGAAGAAGTTAGTCAATCGTTTCCATACTTGAGATTTCGGCCGGGGACTGAGTTTATCTTCCAGCAACAAAATTCGGGCCATATTAGTCCGAGATTAATGGTTCAAGCACAAAAGACAGTGGCACGAAAACATGGCTGCACTGTAATGGAGGATGTAGTATCTAGAATCAGCAGGTGCGTGGGTTCAAACGGAAGTTACGTCATGATTGTTGAGACGGAGACCGGAAAGATGATTCAAAGTAAATCGGTTCTTGTGGCTACGGGAGCGTTTACTGCCTTTCGAAATTTGTTACCAAGGCTACAGCTTGACCTTGAACTTGATCCAACTGCAGTTGCTCTAGTTGAAATAAGCCAGTCTGTGGCAGAACAGCTGAGGTAAGTGTTTAGTGGAGTTCTGCCAAGTGATTTCTGATCTTATTTATAGTGACGTCAATCTTCGTTAGCCAAAGTGACATCATTGATGGCTCCATTTACCAAATGCTGATCGGTATCTTTTTTACTTTGACCTCATCCTCAGACTGCTAGTCGGTGAATTTAGAATCATAGTTTAATTTAGAATAATCAGTAAATACGGCTCCAGGACTGCTCCATGAAATGATCTAGTTGTTACTCAGTCATAGATCATAGATCCTGTCTTAAATATCTCAGTATAGTAAATCTAAGAACTGATTCGAAGGACTGCGCTGCCTAATCCTTTGTAACGAAAGGGTTAAGCATGATGAAGGTGAATACGAAGTCTGTTTTTCAGAGGCATGCCATGTGTTCGGTTTGAAGGTGAAGGTCACAAAGATTGGTTCACCGACGAAGAAACAGCGCCCGATGGAGTACATGCGTATTACATGCTACCTCCAATTTTATATCCGAACGGTAAAACAATATCCTTTTTATTTTTTATCCTTGGGCTGTTAAGCCTGTTTAAAGGCGTTTTTGAAGACATTGAGGTCAAGGTCAAATTGCACTTTAAACTATGCAAATGAGTTAAACTATTACAAAGAGTAAGAGTATCCGGATGTATACATAAAAAAGCAGTAATGTTTTGATTATCTATTTATACGTGTGAGCTTTCAAAATATTCTGGCATTTATTATCCTATTTGTACATAGATATGTCCAAAATATTCGTGTATTTATTATCCATTTTGTACATGGGTGTGTTCAAAATAATCACGTGCTGATTATCCATTTTGCCCATGTATGTATGCAAAGTAATCATGTATTGATTATCCATTTGTACATGGGTATTTCTGAAGTATTCATGTTTTGATTATCCATTTTGCACATGGATACTTTCAACATATTCATGTATTGTTTATCCATTTTGAACATTGGAAAGTTCAAAATATTCATGAAATGACTACCCATTTTTTACGTGTGTTCAAAATAATCACGTATTGATTATCCATTTTGTACATGGGTGTTTTTGAAGTAATCATGTAAAATTGATTATATGGATGTTTTCAAAGTAATCATGTAAAATTGATCATATGGGTGTTTTCAAAGTAATCATGTAAAATTGATGTGTACAAGGATTTTTTCAAAGTTTTCATGTTTCGATTATCCATTTTGTACATGGATGCTTTCATTACATTCATGTATTGTTTATCTAATCTGTACATGGGCTTGTTCGAAATATCCATACACTGTTTATCCAATCTGTACATGGGCTTGTTCAAAATATCCATGTACTGTTCATCCAATCTGTACATGGGCGTGCTCAAAATATCCATGTACTGTTTATCCAACTAGTACATGGGTGTGTTCAAAATATCCATGTACTGTTTATTCAATCTGTACATGGGCATGCTCAAAATATCCATGTACTGTTTATCCAACAAGTACATGGGCATGTTCAAAATATCCATGTACTGTTTATTCAATCTGTACATGGGCATGCTCAAAATATCCATGTACTGTTTATTCAATCTGTACATGAGCGTGTTCAAAATATCCATGTACGGTTTATCCAATCTGTACATGGGCATGCTCAAAATATCCATGTACTGTTTATCCAACCTGTACATGGGCATGTTCAAAATATCCATGTACTGTTTATTCAATCTGTACATGAGCGTGCTCAAAATATCCATGTACTGTTTATCCAATCAGTACATGGGCTTGTTCAAAATATCCATGTACTGTTTATTCAATCTGTACATGGGCAAGTTCAAAATATCCATGTACTGTTTATTCAATCTGTACATGAGCGTGCTCAAAATATCCATGTACTGTTGATTCAACCTGTACATGGGCGTGTTCAAAATATCCATGTACTGTTTATTCAATCTGTACATGAGCGTGCTCAAAATATCCATGTACTGTTTATTCAACCTGTACATGAGCGTGTTCAAAATATCCATGTACTGTTTATCCAATCTGTACATGGACATGTTCAAAATATCCACGTACTGTTTATTCAATCTGTACATGAGCGTGTTCAAAATATCCACGTACAGTTTATCCAAATTGTACATGGGCGTGTTCAAAATATCCATGTACTGTTTATTCAATCTGTACATGGGCAAGTTCAAAATATCCATGTACTGTTTATCCAAATTGTACATGAGCGTGTTCAAAATATCCATGTACAGTTTATCGAAATTGTACATGGGCATGTTCAAAATATCCATGTACTGTTTATTCAATCTGTACATGAGCGTGCTCAAAATATCCATGTACTGTTTATTCAACCTGTACATGAGCGTGTTCAAAATATCCATGTACTGTTTATTCAATCTGTACATGGACATGTTCAAAATATCCATGTACTGTTTATCCAATCTGTACATGAGCGTGTTCAAAATATCCATGTACAGTTTATCCAAATTGTACATCGGCGTGTTCAAAATATCCATGTACTGTTTATCCAATCTGTACATGGATGTGCTCAAAATATCCATGTACTGTTTCAATCTCAGAAGGTAATGAGCAATACTTTCTTTAATTGTCTCATTTCACATGTATTGTGTTTTGTTTACACCTTGTTGTAACAGACCATGTATTTATGTACAAACGTCTATAAAGATTATGTTCTGTACTGTTGAACATGGCATTTTACCCATTACCACAGATTGCCGAGTTTTAATTACCCTGGATAAAATGATTTTTGAAAGCTTTTGAGAAAAGAAGAACATGTTGGTGACCAGCATGTCCTTTTTTTCCACAATGTTTTCTATCCTTTCAAACACAAACCATATCATTTGCGCAACATTTAATTTGTCATTTGTACACAAATACTTTCAATTTGGACAGTCATCTGATAGAGAGTTTACCCAGTGCAGACTGTAAAACATTCTGGGCCCGAATTCACCAGCCATTCTTGATTTTATTGTTAGTCTGATTCTAGATTTAGACTGAAACAACAGAACTTCTGACTGGCCAAACTGTTCGAATCAGCCAACCAGAAGTTGCGTTACTAGTTTAGAAAATTCTTGAGAATCAGACTGAGAATATTTATAAGAATGGTAGGTGAATATGGACCCTGATATTGACAAGCCATGCACTAGCAAAGAAGGGTGGCTTAACCCTTTCCCAAACAAGCCCTGGTTTTCACGTGTCTGCAGTACAAGTCTTTTGAAAACACTATGGGAAAAGGAGAAATTGCTCGTAACGAGCAATTTCTCCTTTTCCCACAGTGTTTTCTACCTTTTTTGAGACCTTTCTGCCATTTTCATCAAATTTAAAATTGTCGTCTGCAAACTCTTTCAATTTGGACCAGTCCAAAATTTGTTGTTTGGGAAAGGGTTAATGCATCTCTGTGATGCATTATACCAAGCAAGCTACCAGTATCACATAACTGTTGATCAATAATATTTGCCACTCTTTTAACAACCAACTTGATCATGAGGTAGAGTGGTCCTTGAACATACAGAAAATTGACCAATAGCAAAAGTTTCGGCCTAGGTCAGCCTGCGCGGAGTGCGCATGCTGACTTGAGTCGATACTTTTCGCAGATGCATTAAGCCCCCTTTTTACAGAGCATGGCTCATATATTCCTTCAATAGGTCGGTACTATATCAAGCTGGGCTTGTATCATGCCACTCAAAAGCCATTCTCAACACTCGAAGAGGTCAAACAGTGGTATGTAAATGGAAACCAAGAAATCGCAGAGAAGACCAAGAAATTACTTCTGTCACTGTTTAAGGGTAAGTGTAAATATGTTAAAAAGTTAAGATATGTGAATTTAGATCTACAAACACTTATACAAAGGGTCGAACTGGTATTTCTTTAACTACATCTATGCTTCAGTGCTCGTTACTTATCTGTTACAATTTAGATCTACAAACATTTATACAAAGGGTTGAACTGGTATTTCTTTAACATCTATGCTTCAGTGCTTGTTACTTATCTGTTACAATTTAGATCTACAAACACTTATACAAAGGGTTGAACTGGTATTTCTTTAACATCTATGCTTCAGTGCTTGTTACTTATCTGTTACAATTTAGATCTACAAACACTTATACAAAGGGTTGAGCTGGTATTTCTTTAACATCTATGCTTCAGTGCTTGTTACTTATCTGTTACAATTTAGATCCATCAAACACTTATAAAAAGCGCAGAATGGATTAATGATTCCAGGAAAGAAAAATAACATTTTCATCAGTGATTAATGATTGATGTGTGAGTGGGAGTAACTAAAAGTTCACCACAAAGACTGAACATACCTGTCAAAGTAAATAGGTATTACTAGTAATTCTTCAACCCTTTACCACACAATCCCGACTTTTAATGACCATGCGGAAAAAATTCTCCTGAAAACCTTGTGGGAAAAGGAGAAACTGCTTATAACTAGCATTTGTCCTTTTCCCACAAAGTTTTCTACATTTTCATGGACAGTTACCATTGTTTCAGCTGAATGTAATTTGTCATCTGCAAATGCATTGAATTTGGACATGTCTAAAATTTTGTCGTTTAGTAAAGATTTAGGAACACCCATGTCTCAGTGCCTGTGATTTATCTTAAACATAAGATTTTATTTACGCTCACAGATCTACAGATAAAATCGTGGAAAAGTGATTTTTGCGTCATTGCTGTCACGCCCACAACGTTACCATATGTAGACAAAGTGCATGCCCAACTGGGAGTGGCCGTTGGAGGAAATGGATTGGGGGCAATGTCTGGAGATGAAATTGGCAGACTCGCTGCAAATATGATCTTTGATCAGTGGACGTCAGAAATACCACATGATCTTTTCAAGGTCAAATATAAACCACAGAAAGCATCCTTATAGGCTATATATTTCAACAGGAAAAAGAAACCTAACATTTCAACTGGTAAAAAAACTTACTTTCTCATTTTAACCCTTAACCATACAATCACAAATTTTAAGGACCATGTAGGAGAAAGCTTTTGAAACCATTCGATGGGAAAAGGTGAAAATGCTGGTAACCAGCATTTCCTCCTTTTCCCACAATGTTTTCTATCCAATCAGAGAACTTCAGTATGTTTGAACCTATTTTGAATTTGTCATTTGCAGATGTTTGAAGTTGGGCAAATTGGAAAATTTTTCATGGGGTAAAGGGTTAAAAAGTGACTCATTACGTGATACGGATATTTCAACCCCTTTGGTTGAACTCAAGTTTAGTTGGAGACAATGGCCTAAGGGTAGAGCATTGGTCTCTCACATGGAAAGTTTCTGGGATCTAATCCAGTGATGAGCTGTGTCAACCTATGGAAGAACCAACAACACGATGTGAATACTGGTCGAATTTTCTTGAAAGCGATCATGATTAGTGAATTATAAAAGTTGAAAGAAGTTGTTTCATAATTGGTGCAAAATAAATATGAGCCATGCTCTATGAAAAGGGGGCTTAATGCATCCGCAAAAAAAGTATTGACCCAGGTTAGCTTGCGCAGAATGCACAACCTGACCTGGGCCGAAACTTTTCGCTAATGGTCAATTTTCTGTATGCTAAAGGACCAGTCTACCTTATCATACAGTCGGTTGTTAGACAAAATGTTTTTTAAGGATCCACAATTATGTGATGACTTGTTTGGTATAATGCACCACGGAGATGCATTAAGCCCCCTTTTGCCAGAGCATGGCTCATATGTTTTAACTACTGGCAACTACTTTGTGTGTAATAATTCAAATATTGCCACTTTAAAGCTATTTGTTGGGGGAAAATATCTCCTTATAGGACAGTGTAGATCCAAGATCAGACTGAACATTCTGTTCAGTCTGATCTTCATCTACACTGTCCGCAACAATTCTTTGAGTCGTGCTGAGCAGCCTAAGGGTGTGATAAAATCCAAAGACCATTCTACAAACAGACTAACAGAGGCATCGGAAATTCCGTTATTTAATCAACAAATAAAAGGAAATATAATACAACCTCAAATTATTTACTTATGGAATACATTGCTACTTTCATTTCATTTTTTCTACTGCTCTCTACATTCTGATGTAAAATTTCCGCCATTTTCTCCCTATGTACTTGTAGTTTGTTTATTGTAAAGTTTCAATAATCCTGTAATTACAAAAAAATACCGAAATACTGTAGGGAAAATGTACAAGAGAAAACTGTACATTAAGACAATACAACAAAAATTTTCGTGTATTTCTCTCTTAGAATCTTGTGTCACATACTTGTAATATAGTATTCATACATTTAATGGTAGCCCCCCCTCCCTCTCTCTCTTTCTCTCTCTCACACACACACACACACACACACACAAGGTACCAGCATTTTCTTCCTTTTCCCACAATGTTCTCTTCATATTCATGGACAAATACTATCATTTGGAAAACATGTATGGTCGGCTGTAAATTTCTTCAATTTGGATGAGTCTAAAATTTTGCCATAACGTAAAGGGTTAACTTGCTACCCAATGAAATAAATATGCAGCCACTGAGATAATTTTGGAAAGAATCTTCTGAAATAAATGTACAAATAATCTATGAGAATCATGGTTAATACATGTGCAATGTAAATACTGTGGTAAAAGGAGAAATTACTTGTCATGAGCAATTTTTCCTTTAGCAAAAAATAATTTCATAAGAAGTCTGCTTCGAAATGAAATCAAAGTTGTCTGCCATAGATAACAAGTTAACAACGGGTCATTTTATATCACAGCCTGTGTTCATTACTAACAAAGCAACATAGACGACAACTTCCCATGTCATCATAACAAGTCAGTGTTCCCCAGTCAATCTAAACAGTCGGCGTAGTCACTCAAAATTTAGAAAGTAACACAAATTTTGATTGGCTAAACCTAATGGTTTAGCCAATCGGAAATTGCATTACTTTGAAATTTAGAAAATTTTTGAGAATTGGCCTATGAATTCAATTTTGAATGCTTGGTAAATATTTAACTCAAACTTCAGAAAGTAACACAATTTCTGATTGGCTAAACCATTTGCTTTAGCCAATCAGGAATTGCGTTACTTTGAAATTTAGAAAAATTTTGAGACCTGGCCATAGAATTCAATTTTGAATGCTTGGTGAATAACTGCCCTGATGTTCATTTTAAATCAAATGTTTAAATTTAAAAAGAAAAACTTTTGTTTGCACATTTAGTATATTTATGCCAGTATGTTTTGGTGAAGTACATACCTGTATACAGTATGTAAGCATAAATGTTATAAATAGCCCAGAGACAATCATCAGGTAAAAATTCGACTGATACAGTGAAGAAAAGGGATTCTGAAAACATTTTGGTAACCAGCATTTTTTCCCCTTCCAAGAAAGTTTTGCTATTTATTCTTTGGAAATTTCAACATTTGAATCACATTACCATCTGCATATGTTGTCATTTTGGAAAAGTCTGAAAACTAGCTGTCTGATAACAACTTAACCCTTTACCAAACAACAGTATCTTAGATTGGTCCAAACTGAAAGCATTTGCAGACGACAAATTAAATGCGACTCAAATTATTAAATTTGTTTCTGAAAGGTGAGAAAACAATGTGGGGAAAGGAGGAAATGCTGGTTACCAGCATTTTCTCCTTTTCCCACAATGTTTTCAAAAGGCCTCTTTCTTAGGGCTGTTAAAAGTCGGGATTGTGCGGTAAAGGGTTAAAACAGGCAGCAATTGTCTGGCCAATTGAAATTAAATACAAGTTATACCATATTTTCATTTTTCTTTTTTTAAACAAAAACTTTACACATATCAAATTTTGCATTAAGAAAGCATGCAAAATTTACAGATATACATACATGAATTGTGTCTTAGCACAACACAAGTATAAATTGATACTTATGTCATAAAACTGTCAAGGAAAAAAAAACAACATGATTTAAACTCATGTATGCAAAAAACCTATAACTCTTTGCACTAAACTAAGGATTTAAAGCTCTTTGCTGCATAGCACGTCTCATGGGATGAATCTTTTCATATTCTGGATTGTCAAGGCAGGACTGCAATTTGGACTGATATTCACGTTCAGCTTGCATGCCTTTCATATATTCGTCTTCCTCACGTTCGAACTGCTCTTGACGCAGCAGCTGATTATACTGAATCTGCCCAATTAAGTCGCGTTGGTAGTTCTGGTGCTTCTCTCGCATTCTGTTGGCCTGCTCCTCCTCAAGGCGTCGATTTTCCTCGATGGTTTGAAGTAAGTGTTGCCTCTCTCTTTCAGCTTCTTGTTGTCTAAGCTTGTTAGCCATTACTGTAACAGAGATAAACATTAATCACTTGTCACATAATCATGGATCCATAAAATCCATTTTGTCTAAAATCAAACTGAATCATGAGGTAAAATGGTCCTTGGGCATGGACATACAGAAAAAAACAAGGGAGTTTACAAGTGGCAAAAAGGTTTTGACACGAGTCAATACTTTTTGCAGATGCAACAATCCCCCTTTTCACAGAGCAAGACTCAATTATTATGCAGTCCGATCTTGGATCTACATTCTCCTGGACTTCATTCTGTACTTTTATCTAAGTGCATCCTCACTGACAATTAAATTGTATCTTTAGAGGTTGCAAAATTCATTTGAGCCATTATCTGTGAAAAGGGGGCTTAATGCATCTGCGAAAAGTACTGACCAAGGTCAGCCTGCCCAGTCCGCGCAGGCTGACCTGGGCCAAAACTTTTTGCTATTGGTCAATTTTCTGTACGTCAAAAGACCAGTCTATACCTCACGATTCCATTGATTGTTAGACAAAATGGGCTTTATGGATCCATGATCATGTGATGACTTGCTTGGTATCATACGTACATCACAGAGATGCATTAAGCCCCCTTTTTGCCAGAGTATGGCTCATTTATTTCAGTCAAATTCTAAACTGTCAATAGGAGACTGATGTTTTCCTCTCTTAGACAAGTGTTTTCCAACGAAAGGTTTCTCCTTTATGGTTGTTAAAACCTGGCATTCTTTGGTAAAGTACTTGCTGACATCAATCAACTGTGGCTCGGAATGTGTGAATTGTCTTTAAAATAGTAGAAAAATTTGACTTATACAACCAATAAAAAGGACAATTTCACTGTCAAACATTGTTGGAACAGGAAAAAATGCTGGTTACAAGCATTTTCTTAACCCTTTACCGCACAATGCCGCCTTTTAACGCCTGTGGGAAAGAAGCCTTTTGAAAACTTTGTGGGGAAAGGAGAAAATGCTGGTAACCAGCATTTTCTCCTTTTCCCACAATGTTTTCTACTCTATCAAAGAAAAATTGCACCATTTGAGCCACACTGAAATTGTTGTCTGCAAATGCTTTCAATTTAATCAAGGCTAAAATTTTGTCGTCTGGTAAAGGGTTAATTTCCCACAGTGTTTTCTACCAAATCAAAGACAAATTTATGACATCATTTGAGCCACACTTGATTATTGTCTAGACATGCTTTAAATTTGTTGTTTGGTAAAGGAAAGAACTGAAATAGAGTATCTTACATGAGTGTTTTATGTATTATCATTTTTATAAGACAAATTGACTAAAACTATATGGCGCAAGCTTTGGTGAGCGTGATATACATTTTAGTCAACAAGTCTGATAAAAATGGAAGTACATAAACACAAATGTGAGATTCTACTTATCACATAAAATGAATGACAGACAAATAAGTATCCTGCATCATCATCTTAGCCAATATATCGCTCACAGGTCTATGTTTACAGATATAGTTGGGTTTGAAATGTGTACATACACAAGAAGAGATGTCTTTGACATTTACATCGAAAGTAGAATAAAACAGCTTACACTGGGAATATATTGAAAAATTTTACAATTTTGTTTACTTTAACTCTATACCACACGACAAAATTGTAGACTGGTCCAAATTGAAAGCATTTGCCGACGACAAATTAAATGTGGCTAAAATGATGATATTTGTGTCTGAAAGAGTAGAAAACATTGTGGGAAAAGGTGAGAATGCTGGTTACCAGCATTTTCTCCTTTTCCCATAATGTTTTCAAAAGGGTCGTTAAAACTCAGGATTGTGTGGTACAGGGTTGAGTAATTTATGCTGCATTTCTTATACAATACACTAGTGCATTATCAAAAATAAGTCATGGGTTTAACACACTGCTGGAGGAGGTTTTATGTGATAATATGATTGATTGTATGGTGTTTAACGCTGTTTTCAACATTATTTCAGTTAAGTGCACCTATCCATGCTTTCCTGGAGTTTCTTTTATCAGTACTCTGCACAATATTCTTTCCAAGCCACTGGCTGCTTTCCCACATAACCATCGTCGAAACAATGGTCAGTGGTGAGAGAGAAATGTGTGATAATATGATTTATGGAACAAAAAGATAATTAATACATACATCTCTCCTCAACCTGTTGGGCTCTAATTTGGAGGACATCTTGTAGCAGTTTCTTTCTAGCCTCTCGTTCGAGCTTCCACTGATTTAGACGCTTCTGCCACATTCTTTCCACTTCCTGTTGTATGAGAAGCTCCAATTCTCGTTCCTTGGCCCTCTCCTCCTCCATAAGTTGACGAAGATGCTCCCTGTAACGTCGGTCTTCTTCCCGAAGTTCTTTCTGTTATAATATAAAATCGATTAATGCTACCAGACGACAAAATTTTGGACCACATCCAAATTGAAAGAATTTGCAGATGACAAATGAAACATGGTTCAAATGGGAAAAGTTGTCTTGGAAAGGTAGAAAAAAATGTTGAAAAAGGAGAAATTGAATACATTTGCAGACGACAAATCAAGTCCGCGCAGGCTGACCTGTGCTGAAACTTTTCACTATTGTCGATTTTCTGTATATCAAAAGACTGTGTATCAAAGAAAATGATTAAATAAGTTGTTTGACAAAATGGACTTTATCGATTCATGATCATGTGATAACTTGCTTGGTATGATGTATAACGGAAATCCATTAACCCTTTACAACACAATCCCGGGTTTTAACGACCCTGTCAGAAAAGGCTTTGGAAAACATTGTGGGAAAAGGAGAAAATGCTGGTTACCAGCATTTTCTCCTTTTCCCACAATGTTTTCAACCCTTTCCAAAACAAATTTAATTTTTCAGTCACGTTTATTTTGTTGCCAGCAAACGGTTTGAATTTTGGACCAGTCTAAAATTTTGTTGTGTGGTAAAGAGTTAAGCCCCCCTTTTCCCAGAGCATGGCTAAAATGTATACACTCACCTTTCTCTGCATTTGCTCCATGGCTTCATTTCTAGACTCTTCCAACAGCTGTTCTAGCATCTTCAGATCAAATGCCAACTCTTCCTGCTCTTCTCTCGCCTTTTTCTTCATCTTCAACTGTGAAAATGAAGTGACAAATGTATCTGTAAATACTGGATATCATGCAGTCTTTAAATTAACTCTAACAGCACAGAATATACCCAACTTCTGATATGCTAAACCATCTGGTTTAACTAATAAGACCTTGTGTTACTTTCAACTTTAGGAAATTCTTCAGAATAATACTAAGAATGTTCTTAAGAATGGTTGGTGAATACAGACCCTGGTAAATGTTAAAACACACACAAAACAAAAAAAACATACCTGATAGCTATTCTTGAATTTTTTCAATCTTTTTGTGTGTGTGTGTTATTCACGAGAAAAACAATAAATTTTACCCTATGACAGAGTAGAACAAGCTTTATTCTGGTACGCTTGACCTTTACCATGAGGTAGTTTGACAAAGAGTAGCTCCGCCAAATTGTACTTTGGTGCAGTCTGTATTCACCAACCATTCCTAAGAATATTCTTTGTCTTATTCTAGATTAAGAAAGTAACACCACTTCTGAGTGGCTACACCATTTTGTTTAGCCAATTGGAACTTGTGTTACTTTCAAATTTAGACAATTCTTGAGAATAGGACTAGGAATATTCTTAAGAATGATTGGTGAATATGGACCCTGATCTGCCTAAAAAAGGAATTAACCTTTTACAGAATAAGCCCATGTTTTTACGACCTTGTGGAAGAAGCCTTTTGAAAACATTGTGTGAAAAGAAGAAAATGCTGCTTACCAGCATCTTCTCCTTTTTTTTCCACAATGTTTACTGCCTTTTCAAAAAGAAAAATCATCAGTAGGGCTACTTTCAATTTTTCATCTGCAAATGCTTCCAATTTGGACAAGTCTAGAATTTGTCGTTTGGCAAAGCCCTAACTCTTTACCAAATGACAAAACTTTAGACTTGTCCAATTTGAAAGCATCTGCAGACAACATATAAAAGGTGGCTGTGATGAATTAGAAAACATTGTGGGAAAAGGAGAAAATGCTGGTTTCCAGCATTTTCTCCTTTTCCCATAATGTTTTCAAAAGCTTTTTTTCCACAGATCGTGATTGTGTGGTAAAGGATTAAAGTTCAGCACCTACCTGCAGTGACATATCGAGCATTTCTCTGGTCTGTTTCTGGTTTCTGTATTTCTCTTCTAACTTCCTCTGCTCTTCAGCTGCCCTTAGGGCATTCTGCTCCCTCTATGATTAAAGATACAGACAGAATATTATGAGATTACTCAATCATTATCCTACTAGAATCAAAGTGTTGAAAGCACTGGTGTGGCATTTGTCAAGGGAGCCATTGTGCGGAATTAATAAGTTGAAAAATAAACCGTAGAAACAGTTTCAAAATATTCGCTTGAAAGTCAACCTGCTATTTAGTCATGCACAATCCAATAGAGTAGCGTGCAATCTTGAGGGGCAAATAAGTCCTGGCGGACAAGCCCAGGGATGAATAAGCCCAGGAACGAACTAGTTCAGGATGATCAAGCATGGAACTGGGCGGTCAGGACAAAAAGATTGTGCGCATCATTACGCCAATAGAAGACAATAGCGGATCAAGCTATTTTCAAAAGAAAAAGAAGTATTTCAATGATCGATGGCCTAATCTAATTTATTTTAATGTGCCATTTTCATTTTCGTATCTGAGTGCATTCGAAACACTTAGTTGTCTCAGAATAATTGAGTTTAATTGGGTTTACTTCCTTCAGTTTTGCACAAAATACGACATATGATTTTCAAAATGCTGTATTGAACTCATAGTTGCATTGTCTTTGAGAAATGCCACAAAAATAAAATAAAACTTTCAAGCTGTTAGTAAAAACCCAAATAATGTTATTTCGAACTTATTTTTTGGAGGAAAAAAAAGTCTCCTTAATAGATCATGTAGATCCAAGATCAGACTGCACAGAATGTGCATTCTGATCTTGATCTGCACTGTCTGCGAGTCGCACTTAGCAGTTGTACACTGTAGGACCAGTCTACCAGTATATATAGCTGAGCCCAAAATGCACAGGCTGACCTGGGTTGATACTTTTAAACCCCCTTTTCACAGAGCATGGCTCATATATCTATGACTTGACTAAATGAATGGTGCTTTATGCTGCTTTCAACATTATTTCAGTCATGTCATGGCAATAGCTTGCATATTCATGTATTTCCTGGGTTTCACCAGTGCTAGGCAAGCATTCTGAAGTGTCTTGCCCAAGGATACTCCAACGAAAAACCCAGCAGATCCACTGAGGCTCAAACCCAAGACATCCAGGTCATGAGTCCTATACTTGACCACTGAGCCATGCAGGACCTATATCTATGAAAAGAAAGAGGTGAAATATAACAACAACTTACCAACAGTTGGGCCTCTTCCTCCTTCAAGTTACGCTCCTGCTCTTTGGCCGCCTCTAGAGCTGCCATTTGTTTCCTGAGAACAGCCAACACCTCCGCATTTCTTTGATGTGCAGCCTTAGCGTCTCTCTCCTCCCTAGCAGCCTTGGCAAGCATGTCTTCTTCCCATAGACGAGCATACATGGCCTCCTCCTGTCTCCTTTCATCTTCCATTTCACCCTTGATACGAATCTGTTCCAGGCGTTCCACGCAGACTTCATCCTGTTGCCGTTTAGACAGCGTGGATCGTAATTCTTCACATTGATTTCTGTATGAAAATTATTGTAATTAACATTCTAATAGTGTCAGGGTCAGTGCTTGTAAAATTCGACTGAGCATGAAATTTCAAAGTTCTATGATTTTAATTTGATTATCCTTTTGGAGTTACTTCTAGGTCCATATTCACCAGCCATTCTTAACCCTTTACCACACAATGCCAACTTTTAACGACACTGAGGAAGAAGCCTTTTGAAAACTTTGTGAGAAAAAGTGAAAATACTGGTAACCACCATTTCCTCCATTTCCCACAATGTTTTCTACCCTATCAAAGAAAAATTGCATCATTTGAGCCATACTGACATTGTCGTCTGCAAACGCTTTCAATTTGGAGGGCTCTAAAATTTTGTCGTGAGGTAAAGCGTTAAGAACACTCTCAGTCTTATTCTCAAGAATTTTCTAAATTCGAAAGTAACACAACTTCTGATTGGCTAGACCAAATGGTCTAGCCAATTAGAAGGTGTGTCACTCTCTAAGCCTGGAATAAGACAAAGAATGTTCTGAAGAATGGTTGGTGAATAAGGACCCTAAACTTCAGAGCTTTTCTTTGTTTCTGCCAATCAGATCAAAGTCTTCAGTTTAAATTCTCTTACCTTCTTTCACTCTTTTATTACACAGCAAAATTTAGATTGGTTCAAACTGAGAGCATTTGCATGCAACAAAATAAATGCAACTGAAAAAATTGAAATTTGGAATGGTAGAAAACAACATGGGAAAAGGAGAAAATGCTGGTTATCAACATGTTCTCCTTTTCCCACAATGTTTTCAAAAGGCTTCTTTCACAGGGTCATTAAAAGTCTCTTTTGTTTGGTAAAGGGTTAAAGCTTGAGCACAAACTCAGTTGAGCAATGACTCAAGGTTTATAAGCACCGGCACAGGCTATTTTTCTACATAGAATCATTTTCAATTTTCAATCTCTATATATGACACAGCTATCAAGAGTGTTATGGCCGAAATGCAAAATACACATGTAAATGACATTGAAACACTGGGATTAGATCACAGATGCACAATGAAAACAAGATTACCGCATAGGGGGTGCCAACGCTTGGCTGCAGTTGCTTGATTTTCACCGAAAATTCGAAGTCAAAAAAAGGGGCATAACTGTGTCAAAAATACTTTGATGATTACCTGCCCTTGTTGAATAGGCTCCCCTTTTGATAGTTAAAACCTTGTCCAAGTTTGAAGCAAATGCTCTCAGAAATGACAGAGATATTACAAAATGTCAAAGTTTTTGCATGACGATGCAGATGACGCCAGGGCTATGACAATACCTCAACGTTTTCTTTGAAAACTGTCAAGCTAAAAATAAATCTTTTTTTTTTGCATATTTCGCCTATTGCCTTTTTTCAAGAGTCTCAAAAGTCTTGAAAAAAGACAACAGCCAAAATATCAAACCAAAGAGTGTTTTTTTTTTTTTCATAGTGTCTCATTCATTCCCTGGGGAATTCATAGTGTCATTGCGAGATCACTGATGATTTTTGTCACTTTAGTGCATGACTTAAATCTCATTGTTTACTCACATCGTGCTGAGCACAAAACTTAAAGGCCCTATAGCTGCCAAGTATAAACAATACAGGTGCTAAAATGCATATTAATTTTAATCATACCATTTAAAGTATGGAAAGCAATGTGAAGATGACAATCTGTTATCATATGGCCAGTCCAAGTGTTAGTCACTAGTAGGAACATGGATTTTAAAGTCAGACCCGTATTCACCAACAATTCTTGAGAATATTCTTAGTCTTATTCTCCAAGATCTTCAAGTTTTGAAAGTAACACAACTTCTGATTGGCTAAACCAAATGGTTTAGCCAATCAGAAGTTGTGTTACTTTCAAATGTAGAAAATTCTGGAGAATAAGACTAAGAATGTTCTTAAGAATGGTTGGTGAATATGGATCTAAAATGAGCAACTGATACAACAACTGGCAACTTTTAACCTAGTTTTAAGATTAATTTTTCTGCCAGCATATAACTCTTGGATTGACCATACAATTACAGCATGTCATCTTCACAATAATTTCCATACTTTTAAATGGTATGGATTAGATTTAAATGCATTCTAACATCCGCATTATTTACTTTTGGTTATAGAGTTAACAATCAGAGATGAACACAAGACAAGTGAATACAATTACCTGAATTGTTGATCATATTTTTCTTGAACAAATTGTAGGCGTTCGTTCTCTCGTTTTTCTTTCAAAGACCTCGCTCTTTCTCTCATTTTTGCTTGTCTTTCTAGAGTTGTTTCCTCTTTTTCTTCCATTTCTCTTACAAACTGAGCTTCTTCCATTCTGAGTAATTCCCTCAGTCTAAAACAAAATGATTGTTACTAACTACCAATTTTTCAGAGTAGCTGAATACGCTGGCTTTTGACCTAATTCTTGGTATTGATAGAGAACGAATAAATGGCAATTTGCGATTAGTTGAAAATATGAACATGTTTATTTGGTGGGCCCCTGCTGGCATATTTGCTCGCACATTTATGAAACCACTATTTACAAGTGTTCCTACTACTAATCAATACCCCGGGGCCTTGATTCACACCATAGTAAATTAATGTAATAGAGAATGGTCCCTTTTTTGTTCTATTTGGAAATTTGATATTTCATAAGCATTTCCAAATAACCCAATAAGTATTCCTTTACAACAAAATGAAAAACGGTGAGGAAAAAGAGGCAATTTCTCGCAATACTAATTTTCATTATTTTAGTTCATATTGAGCCACAGAAGAGTTTCAATATTTATATTTCAGTATCTCTTACGCCGTCTATCTTCTTGAAAGACAGTTGTTGTTCCTTTTGCCACCATATTTCAGTAGTGTAGTTGAAGTCAATTTAACCCTTTACCGCACAATGCCGCCTTTTGACAACCTCGGGAAAGAAGCCCTTTGAAACCATTGTAGAAAAAGGAGAAAATGCTGGTAACCAGCATTTTCTCCTTTTCCCATAATGTTTTCTGCCCTAATGAAGACAGAAATAATCATTGAAGTTATATTTAATTTGTCGTCTGCAAATGCTTTCAATTTGGTCTGGTCCAAAATTTTTTTGTACGGTATAGGGTTAAGAGGACTGACTTTGAAAATACAATTGGAAAAGGAATCATTATTTGTAACAATCCATTGCACCTTTTCCTTAATTTTCTTCAATTTTATCTCTACACTATTTAACCTTTTACCATATGACAAAAGTTTAGACTTGTCTAAATTGAAAGCATTTGCAGATAACAAAATAAATGTGACTTAACTCTTTACCACACAATCCCGACTTTTAATGACCCTTAATAAAAAGCCCTTTGAAAACATTGTAGGAACGGGAGAAAATGCTGGTAACCAGCATTTTCTCCTTTTCCGGCAGCCTTTTCTACCCTTCTAAAAATGAATTTCAATTTTCGGGCCATATTTACTTTGTTGAATGCAGTTACTTTCAATTTGGACCACTCTTAAAGTTTGTTGTTTGGTAAAGGGTTAAAAATTGATTTTTTTTTTTTTTTTTTTTTTTTTTTTTAAGAAAGGTAAAAAACATTGTGGGAAAAGGAGAAAATGCTGGTTACCAGCATTTTCTCATTTTCCTATTATGTTTCCAGAAGCCTTTTTTTACTCAGGGTCATTAAAACTCGAAATTGTTTGGTAAAAGATTAATGTTTACCTTTTTACCAAATGACAAAAATTTGGAGTTGTTCAAATTGAAAGCATTTGCAAAGGATGATTTATATGTGATTGGAATCATTCTTTTTCGCTGTTTAATTAACGGGTACAAAACATTTTTGGAAAAGGAGAAAATGGAAAATGTTAGTTACCAGCATTCTCTCATTTTCCCACAATATTTTCAAAAGCTTAAATTTCTTTATCAGGATTGTTAAAACTTGACATTGTAAAGGTCTAAGCAGACGAAAAATTGTTAAAGATCATTCATGCCTTCACCCTTTACCAAACAATCCCATGTTTTCACATCCCTGAGGAAGAGGCCTTTTGAAAACATTGTGGGAAAAGGAGAAAATGCTAGTAACCAGCATTTTCTCCTTTTACCACAATGTTTTCTACCCTGTCAAGAAACCTTAAGTTCATTTGTGACACTTTCAAATTTGTTATCTGCAGATGCTTTCAATTTGGAAGGGGCTAAAATTTGTCGTTAGGTAAAGGGCTAAGCAATTCCAGAAGAGTTACTTGTGTGGCTAAAAAAGGTGTAGGATTTGTTACAAAAAGGGTAGAAATATTGCGAGAAAAAGTATTGATGCTCTTATTTCAAGTGTGAATTGATTCATCCATTGTATGCTGTTTAACACTGTTTTCAACAGGATTTCAGTTATATCGCAGCAGTAGTGCATCTATCTATGATTTCTTTCTTTCACCAGTCATCAGCACAATATTCTTTCTAAGCCACTGGCTACTTTCCTACATAACTATTGTCAAAATAACGGTCAGCAGTGAGAGAGGAACGAATCCTGTAGCAATAACTATCATCAATCCTTTGAAACAAATTGGCTGAGCCAGGGATCAAACCAATGACACCCTGTTCTCAAGTCCTGTATGTTACTGACTGAGCTACCAGGTCTCAGCTTAAAGTGTAAAGAAACAGTGAAAAGCATACCTTTCTCTTCTGTCTTCAATTGTGAACTGGTTTGTCTGTATGTACGAATCTACTTGTCTTTTGCAAGAATTAATTTTGTATTTTCTATCTGTCCATCTCTCCCATTCATTTTTTAAATCATTCAAGCCAATGTACTGTGTGTTCTTTTGATATTCTGCCAACATGTCTTCCTTCTTTCTCCTTTCTAAAATAAGATGCTCTGGGGGCCGCTTGTTTGGGGGTCTAGCCATCTGAAACAGTGGAGTCATAATATACCAACTAACTTGACCATTTCTCTTAGTATATATATTCTCTATAACATCCCTTTTGAAAAGAGCAAGTTTCTCTGAAAAGTTACCATCTGTAATTCAAAGTATAGGCTTAGGTTAACTCTTTACCACACAATCCCAAATTTTAACGACCCTGAGAAAGACGCCTTTTGAAAACATTACGGGAAAAGGAGAAAATGCTGGTAACCAGCATTTTCTCCTTTTCCCACAATATTTTCTACCATATCAAATACAAATTCCATAATTTGAGCCAAATTTAAAGCATCGTCTGTAAAAAGCTAAAATTTTGGACTTGTCTAAATTCAAAACATTTGCAGACGACAAATCAAATGTGACTAAAATGATAAAATTTGTGAGTGAAAGAGTACAAAACATTGTCAAAATAGGAGAAAATGCTGGTTCATTTTCTTCTTGTCCCAGAATATGTTCTCTGTCAGGGTCGTTGAAACTCAGGACAGTGTGGTAACAAGTTAAAACTTGTGAAAGAAAGACAACAACAAAAAGTTATTCAACAAGGATATCCAGAGAAAATGTTAATGTTGATTTTGATAGCTCAGTCATATGACTTAACAAGGCAAGTTTTCAGTTGTCTTCTGCAAACTTGTTTCAAGGAACAAAGAAATAAATTGTACTCTGTGCTTTGCAGATTGATTATGTTTTTGCAACCCTGATGGCCGATTTAGAATTTGTTCTGGGTAAAAGAAGAAATGGCAACCTGTTTTTTTTGTTTGGTTTCTTTTTTATTTCCAAATATATTTTCTAACCTTTTTAACCCTTTACCAGATGACAAAATTTTAGCCTTGTCCAAATTGAAAGCATTTGCAGACAACAATTTCAATGTGGCTCAAATGGTACAATTTTTCTTTGATAGGGTAGAAAACATTGTGGGAAAAGGAGAATGTTTTCAAAAGGCTTCTTTCCCAGGGGCGTCAAAAGGCGGCATTGTGCGGTAAAGGGTTAAGACAAACCCATCAAGTCTAAACTTTTACTGAATTGTAGGATTGAATTCCCTATTATCGTGGTACTAAAACATTCCACTGAGTGTAGAAAAATTAGTGTCTTGCCTGATATTTTTCTGTTGCAAATAACATTCAATGATACCTCATGTATATTTCTACGATAACTGATTTTCTGTTTGTCAGTTAACTATTCTTAATCAAGACAAAGCAGGGGACAGCATTGACCAATTTTTAAAAAGGACTACTTCCGCTATTATCGTGGCATTGAGATGAGGCCCTGGAAGATTTACATGCTCACCCTATTTATGTTCAAAACTTTGGCAAATGAAAATCAAGTTATTTTCAAAGTGTTGAGATGATTTTATCAAGAATTTTGAGCAATATATATAAATAAATTCTCCCTGTCATTTTGTAAGTGAGGTTTTACTTTGTGCACCTGCAAAAATAGAGGGAAAAATATCCCATTTTGGATGCCTGTTGTGGATCAAAAAGTGAATATATAATTTCTAGAGTGTTCTTTCATTTCAATAGATCAGGGAACTCAATTAAAAAAAATGTAGTGCTTTGAGAAGATTTTTATAATTAGCAAGTCAAAAATTTTTTCTTTGCCTCTTATTTTCATTCCCATATTTGGAAAGTGGTGCCGTCATCATTTAAAGGTCATCTAAAATTTACTTTCCTGTTTGATAAACTTCTGTGACAAGAAAACAAATTTTACAGTATTGTTATAATGATATTGATTTTGTTACCCTGATAAGATCATCAGCTTCATCTAGGGGATAGAGTGATTTTGCAAAGAGCCAAGTTTTCTTACTATTCAGATGAAAACTTGATTTTACCTACCATTTTCGGAAAATTTCCTGAAGTAAGTTTGCAAAGTGTGTTGACTGTATCTGACCTACAAAAGCTCACGTGAGGACATCCTCAAGGAGGCGCATTTCAGCCTAACTTTTGGAAATTGTAAATACTACGATATTGAAGAACTCACAATAATACCAGAAGCGGCTATAAAGAGTGGAAAAACAACAACAAGAACAACATCTTATTCAAATCCAGCTAAGAAGAATAAATTGTGGTAATTTCTTTTCTATTCAAAATAATTTAACACTTAACAAAATTATCCCCTATTTAACCACCCTGGGATAAAATGCTTTTGAAAACATGTACAAATAGGAAAAGAAGAAAATGGTAGTGACTAACATTTTCTCCTTTACCCGTGATTTTTATTGGAAGCCGGCTCTTGAAGCCGGCTTCCAGTAGGAATGCTTTTTTTTTATGCACATGGGGAATTTTGGGATACACCATTGCACAACTTTTCCGACATATTCACTCAAATACTTTTAATACTATGTTGCTATTAAGCTCAAAATTATGCATTTTTTTTGTATGTACTGTTGAGATGAATTTTGAGCATGAAAAGTAAAGATTTCGTATAATTTATAGATATTTATTTAATAACTGATTAATGATTGACCCCACAGGCAGCGTAACTCTTCTTAAACTAGTATAGACAGGTTACCTCCCCTGATATTACTGTACATGTCAGTAGATTAGCGCAATATTACGCATTTTTTTTTTTCCTTGTGCTGTTCACATAAATTGCGAGCATGCAAACTACAGATTTTGTATTTGAACTCTTATTTCTAAAAACGCTCAATAAGATTTTAATCGGGATATCTCGCGCAACACTGAAGAATTTCTACTAAATTGCGCGAGATATCCCGATTAGAATCTTGTTGAGCGGCCTAAAAATCTCACTCTAAAGAACGCACCTCAGTTTTTCTTTTTATCATGTGACAATAACAAAGCGGTACGCTTGCAATTAAAGCTGCTCTTCCACATATTTTGGTAAAAAAATCAAAATTTTGAAAAACACATTTCTTATACATACTTTTTTGTAAGAATGTACCATTGTTGTGACAAGCCTTGCATACTCAGAGCACAATTGAGACACTCTAAATCCTTGGGCATTTATTTATGAGCCATGCTCTGTGAAAAGGGGGCTTGATGCATTTGCAGAAAGTATTGGCCCAGGTTAACCTGCGCAGTCCGCGCAGGCTGACTTGGACCGACACTTTTTGCTTTGGTAATTTTTCTGCATGTCAAAAACCAGTGTACCTCACGTTTCAGTTGGTTGCCAGAAAAAATGGATTTTATGGATCCATAAACATGTGATGACTTGCTTGAATTATGGATGACAGAGATACATAAAGTCCCCTTTTGCCAGAGCATGTCTCATGTTTTAATAACCCTGAGGAAGAAGACTATTGAAACGTAGTTGCAGGAGGACAAAATGCTGGTTACCATCATTTTCTCCATTTCATACAATGTTTTCTACCCTTTCAAAGGTCTAAATTAAGGCTGGAAAGGAAATGTAATGGAACTTTTGATGTAGCGTTTAAGGGTATTGCACTTATTTTTGTGGCTTTAGGGCTTCAGCCAAACTTGGGTTTTGCACCTAGTTATAAATGACCCTCGACAGCTTTTGACTGATGTTGTACATCATTGCACTTGAGCCATGCTCTGTGAAAAAGGGTCTTAATGAATCTGGGAAAAGTATCAATCCAAGTCAGCCCGCTTGGACTGTGCAGGCTGACCTGGACTGAAACTTTTCGCTATTGGTAAATTTCCTGTACATTTAAGGACCAGTCTACCTGATGATTAAGTTGATTGTATTAAAAAAGAGGCTACACGTATTGTTGATCCTTAATTATGTGATGACTTGCTTGATATCATGGATCACGGAGATGCATTAAACCCCCTTTTGCCAGAGCATGGCCCATTTACATGTTCATCTATTACATTGTAAAGGGGCTATTCAGATTTTCATAGTCAAACCAAACTTGAAAATATTTTATTGCTCAATTTAGTAAGGCAATAGCTGACTAAGAATCAAGAAATAAAGCAAAAAGCAAAGGAAAAACGAACTGATGGTACTTCTTCAATGGACTAGTTAGCCTCTTAACTCTGTACCCTACAACAGAATTTAGAACTTGTCCAAATTCAAAGCAGTTGCAGACGACAAATCCAATTTGGTTATAATGATGAGATTTGTCTCTAAAATGGTAGAAAGCCATATGATTGTAGGAAAAGGAAGAAATGCTTGTGATAAGCATTTTATACTTTTATTGCAATGGTTGCAGAAGCTTTTTTCTTCAGGGTCACTAGAACATATAATTGTTTAGTGAAGGATTAAATCTTTACCACATAATCCCAACTTTTAACGACCCTGAGAAAGAAGCCTTTTGAAAACATTGTTGGAAAAGGAGAAAATGCTAGTAACCAGCATTTTCTCCTTTTCCCACAATGTTTTCTAGCCTTTCAGAACAATTGCAATCATTTTAGCCACACTGAAATTGTCATCTGCAAATGCTTTCAACTTGGATAGGGCTAAAATTTTGGACAGTATTGTCCAAATTCAAAGCAGTTGCAGACGACAAATTAGATTTGGTTATAATGATGAGATTTGGCTCTGAAATGATAGAAAGCATTGTGGAAAAGGAGAAAATGCTTGTGACAAGCATTTTATACTTTTCTCGCAATGTTTTCAGAAGCCTTTTTCGTCAGGGTCATTAATTAGAACATGTAATTGTTTGGTAAAGGTTTTTTAGCTTTTGGCTAAAATTTTGTGAAGGCTTGTTGGAATGTCAAGTGATCATGCAATAATATGCATCAGCTACGGCAGAGCTCCAGATAGAGGGAGTGATTTTAATTTCAAAATTGAAAATATTAATCAGTCTCCACTAAACCCCATGTTATGGGTACTCATTAGAATCGTCTCATCGAGACGATTCTAATGAGTACCCACAACATAGGGTTTGGAAGGGAAATAATGGATTCAAAATACTATCACTCCCTCTTACCTGGAGGTCTGACTACGGTATGTAGGATCATATTCATGTAAGAATGGTAACAGTATTTTGGTCAAAATAGAGAATGATAACAGTATTCTTGTCAAAATAAAGAAAATACCTAATCCAAAATGACCATGCTTTTAACTGAAGAGCAAAATTGCACCATTCCTGTTTACTGAATGTAATTGTCCTCTTTCTGAATGCATGCAGGAATAAAAATGAAGTTTATATTAGTGTTTAACCCTTTCCCAAACAAGCCCTGGTTTTCACGTGTCTGCAGTACAAGTGTTTTGAAAACACTGTGGGAAAAGTAGAAATTGCTCATAACGAGCAATTTCTCCTTTTCCCACAGTGTTTTCTACCCTTTTTGAGAACTTTCTGCCATTTTCATCAAATTCAAAATTGTCGTCTGCAAACTCTTTCAATTTGGACCAGTCTAAAATTTATCGTTTGGGAAAGGGTTAACTCTTTACCACACAATCCCGTGTTTTAACGACCCTGAGAAAGAGGCATTATGAAAACATTGTGGGAAAAGGAGAAAATGCTGGTAACCAGCATTTTCTCCTTTTCCCACAATGTTTTCTATCCTTTCCAAAACAAATTTCAATTTTTGAGTCACATCTATTTTGTCTCTGCAAATGCTTTTAATTTGGACTAGTCTAAAAGTTTGTCGTTTGATAGAGAGTTAAACAAAAAATAGGATTCACAGCAAACAAAAAAAAATCTTAATTAGCCCCCAAATTGTTGCAGTCGGTAAAATTTTCTACTGGGTTGTATTCACCAACCATTCTTTTCTTAAGAACATTCTTAGTCTTATTCTCTAGAATTTTTAATTTAAAAGTAACACAACTTCTGATAAGCGAGTTATTCCTAAAGCACCTTCCTTATCGATGGTAACAAAAAAATTGCCGGCTTCTTTGATGCTATGCATCAAAAATTTGTCTTGTTACCATTTCAAAGATAAATCCTATAATTTAAACATCATTCAATTCCTAGCTTTAAAAAAAAAAAAAAAAAAAAAAATGCCGTCTACAATAGGGTTTGATAGAAAAGGCACTTACAATCGCCACTGAACTTGGCGTAGGCCCAGTGAATTCTCGGGTCCTTCGCGGTCGCTGTGAAACCATCATATTTGCAGTTTTTCTTTCTTCCTGTCCTACAAATTTAATTGCAATTTATTGTCTAGATAAGGGTTAACAACACTATGTCATGTCAAAGCCAATAAGAATATTTTGCTTGGTTATTTTCAAATCTGATACTTCCACTCTTCACTGTCCCCCAAATATTTTGTATGTTTCACAGGAAGTAACGTTCTGTATCCAGGAAGTTGTATGCTGTATCCACGGCTTTAAAGCCCACACGAGGTAGAAAGCTTGGAACCATTAGGTCGTGTCAAAAACACAATCCGAATTACAACTAGTCGCTCCAGTTCACAATGGGAAATAGGTATAATTCCGCACGGAATTGGTGTGCACAGTATCAGATAAAGTAAAACATTCCGTTTTTAACATTTCGGCCAACTTCCTTTATCAACATAGAAAAATGTAATATTGCTCCATTTCTTTTTGGATGGTTTCCGTCCTCTCCTTCCCTTCTTTAAAAAAAACCCGGACCTTCCATGCTCTTGTTTTGCTTTACCGTGTCCATTGAACATGTATATCTAATTGAAATAAGTATAGAAGCTACATGTATCTAAATTTAGGCGACTAAAAATTGATTGCATCCTGCAATTACAACTTGACTGACTACAGATTTCCTTAACACTTTACCACACAAGACCTTGAAAGAGGCTTTCGAAAACATTATGGGAAAAGGAGAAAATGCTGGTAACCAGCATTTTCTCCTTTTCCCACAATGTTTTCCATCCTATCAAAGACAGAAATCACCATTTAAGCTACATTTGATATGTCATCTGCAAATGCTTTTGGTTTGGTCAAGTCCAAAATTTTGTGGTTTAGTAAAGAGTTAATCTGTTTTCTATTTTCAATTTAAGGTGTCACACCATCCTTTTTTGCTGCATTGAAAATAGAGTAAAATTCATCATCTTTGACCCTCTACTGTACTTTTATTGTTTCTACCAAATATTTGTCCAGTGGCCCACACAAGAAGCTAAAATAAATTGGCACCTCAACCGATTGCATTTTTTTTTTTTTTAATTCCACCTCAAACACAACTACCTTTGAAAAATTACAGTGAAAAAAGGGCCCTTACGGGTGGTACCTAGAATGTGTTCCTTTATGTGCCTTGTCTGTGCATGTCATTACGGTCATTTTCTACGAAGACATCACTATCCCACTGTGCATAAATTGCCGCTAAAAGTAGCAAGCGGACAATGACTATAAATGATACGTTTGTGGAAAAATCAAGCCAGTTTATTGCTACACATTTTTTAAAAATGTAATAATTTCAAACAAGAAAATAATTCTATCAAATACCGTTGTTTATTGCACATCTCTGTATAACAATTTCTAAATATAGAGATGGGGAAAACCATGATTTGTGCAACAGACTGATAACGAAAATAAGTCCCTTCCATGTGGCTTATACCCAAGGGCTTTTCCAAAGCTTATCTACAGGGCTGTATTTGTAAGTGACTGGTGCATAAGTTATATGCTAGCTAACCATGGGTGGATGAATTGCACCAGATAGCATTTTAGTGAGTAAGTGTATATTTATTTTAATTTGAATTTCGTTGCATCAATTTGGCCGCCTTGAAAAGAAGCCCGGTTCTGTACCCAAATCAGGTATGTATTCGGGGAATTACACTAAGCGGAATATAATGCTTTTTGTGGATACAGGCACAAAATAGTTCCCCAAGAAACAACGAACTTGCACCCAGTTTCCACAGAATCATCTAATCAACACCAGAAACACATTTTGGACCTGTCCTTCTATTTTTTCTGGTAAAACAGTGCAGCATAATTGCTTTGCTGTCATATTTGTAAATGGGACTACTTTTGAACCAGGAAGGAGTTCGCAGTGGTGTAATAACTTTTATAGTACTTGGTGACTGCGTCGTTTGTACCATATATGTAAAATAACCCCCGTTATGATATCAGCATGAAGTATTGATTTTTTTACAGAACAACATACTGAGTCCTTATTCTGCCTGCCAAAATGAAAGACTCTGAGCCATGCACTAGCAAAAGGGGGCTTAATGCATTTCCGTAATGCATAACACCAAGCAAGCAATCACATAGTTATGGATCAATTATAGCCACTTTTTTAACAACCAACTTAATTATGAGGTAGACAGGTCCTTGGACATACAGAAAAATGACCAATAGCAAAAAGTTTAGGCCCAGGTCATCCCGCGCGGAGTGCGCAGGCTGATCTGGGTTGATACTTTGGGCAGTTGCATTAAGCTCCCTTTTTCACAGAGCATGGGTCATATGTAGATCAAGACCATATGTGCTTCAAATATTATGCCGTCCGATCTCAACCCTTTACCACACAATCCAAAATTTTAAAGACTCAGTTGAAGAAGGCCTTTTAAAACATCATCACCAGCATTTTCTCCTTTTCCCACAATGTTTTATATCCCATCGAGGAGAGAAATCATCATTTTATCAATATTTAATGTGTCATCTGCAAATGCTTTCATAAGGACCAGTCTGAAACTTTGTCGTTTGGGAAAGAGTTCAGGCTGATTTCCCCTGAAACAGATTCGCTGTAGAGAAAGTTCCTTGATCTTGACCCCTCATGGATTGTTCTTTTGCGGGAAAGTCTGGCTAAAAATTTTTAACTCTTTACCAAACAGCCAACTTTTAGACTCGTCCAAATTGAAAGCATTTGCAGGCAACAAAATAATGGTGACTCAAAAATTGAAAAGTTGTGGTGACAGGGTAGAAGAAAAATATGGAAAAGGGAGAAATGCTGGTAAACAGCATTTTTGCTTTTCTCAATGTTTTTTTCAAAAGGTTTGTTCCTGAGGGTGTTAAAAGGGACATCAAAACACAAGAATGTGTGGTAAAGGGGTAACCCTTACACGGCTACATTAAAATCCCGAGTTTTAATGATCCTGAAAAAGAAAGCTTTTGAAAACAGTATTTTTGAAAACATTCTCCTTTTCCCAGCGTGTTTTCTTCCAAAGGTTTCTTCCTAAGGGTTGTATAAACATAGGATTATGCTGTAAGGGGGAAACCCTTATATAGCAAAATTAAAATTAACGAATCTGAAAAGAAAGATTTTGCAAACATTGTGGGAAGAGGGAAAATGCTGATGACCAGCATTTTTGCCCTTTCTTATCATGTTTTCTACTCATCTAAAGTCAGTGTACTTACAGGTAACTGTCCCCATCTACTCATCTAAAGTCATTGTACTTACAGGTAACTGTCTCCATTTACTCATCTAAAGTCATTTTACTTACAGGTAACTGTCACCAAAGGTGATTGTCCAAATAAGAAAAGAAGCACCGTAATCATCTCATTATTGAGACTACTAAAGCCATAGAAAACATTTGCAAGAGCATGGCTCATATATCTAAGAATTACAGATCAGAGAGCCTTTGTCATTTTGTAGAGTTATTTATTTTGGACTGTTTGCTGAATGCCTTACTGAAAGTCTACTATCTTGTATTTTTGTTCCCTTCCATATTATTTTAGCGCATTGAGACGACATCCGTAAATGAATTATCCGTGTTTTATTCAGGACCTAAATAATTCATGCTCAATCAGCTCAGTTAAATATTATCAATACTGTATTTGATTCTATTTTGTCATGTTTCCCCATTTTTTTCCTCTGTTCATGAGATTTTTGACAAATTCTATTTTATTTTGACGTGGCTGCAGACTTGTTCGCAGTTCAATTTATCTTTTGGCCATTTACAATCTTGAGTCTTGCAAACCAGTCTTGCATATTTCACAATTTTAGACACGTGACGTCAGTCGTTCCTTTCTGAAACGAGTCCGCCATAGGGACGACCATTTTTACTGTGTTGTCCGAAAAAAGACTCAATCCAAAATGGTAAGTGACATCTTTTAAATGTATTGACTTAAATGTTGTCTAAGATAGCCGATTGTTAAAATATTGTCTTTTCACTGCGTACGGAACTTTATTTCAATCCTTTTTGGGGGTGAGAAATGCCGGTTGACTTGCGTAATAAAAATATTGTTTTGTTACAAGTTATTTTGCTTAATTGGCCGTACTCGCAAAATTTCCAACCTTGTAAACTTGAATGTGCTTATTAAGACCAGTAGACATATAGAGCCTTGTAGAAGACAATTAGGTGTTTCGGACATCGTCACGAAAAAAACACGGATCACAAGTGACAGAAGTCACGTGATAGAAGTCGTATTTCTACTAGAAAACTCACAAGAGACATGAAAATTACCATAATTATAATGATTTACAATGACAGATTTTACATAAAAACAGAAAATCGAAGAGCAAGGCTCTCCCCGACCAAGCCAAGATTAAAAGGATGTCAACATATTGTAGGATGATGCACTCAAATGAATATCCTCAAACGCAACCCATCAGTGTTCTAAAACCCCATAGTATATGACATAATTCAGGCCTAAAACATTTGTAGAAGAGAAGTATCAAATATGGCTAAACTCTGTACTAAAGGACAAAATTTTAGACTGGTCCAGACTGAAAGCATTTGCAGACATTGGGGTCTGTACTCACCAACCGTTGTTAGGAATGTTCTGAGTCTTACTGTCCAGAATCCTCTGAATTTGAAAGTTTTACAACTTCTGATTGACTTAACCATTTGATTTAGCCAATCAGAAGTTGTGTTACCTTGAAATCTAGCAAAATCTTGAGAATTAGGCAAAGAATATTCTCAAGAATAGTTGGTGAATAAGGACCCAGATTAACTGAAATGGTGGTAGTTGTGTGAATGTGTAAAAATTGTCCCACAAGACTCGCAAAAGGCCATTTCCACAGGGTCTTTTAAACACGGGATTGTGTGGTAAAGCAGTGTTCAATCTAAAGTGCGCCCTAAAGTCGCAGATGGCGCAGTTCTAAACCGCCATTTGTACAGACAGAGTAGAATTTATATGTGAATTACGTACTGCAGTATGTGATTGGGCACCCTGGTAGAACATGCTTTTAACTAGTGAAGAAAACTGTCCCGGAAGGCAATTTTAGTGTTTGATATGTCACCTCTGGGTACAGAGATAATTGTGAAAAAAAAGAAAGTTGAAATATGCAATCAGATTTTGTGCCCACTTTGAAACTTATTTTCACAAATAGATGACCTAGAATTTACCTCAGTGCTCCAGATAAGTTTCAATGACATCAGTACAGTACTGACGAAAATCAAGATTAATCAGTACCAGCATATGGGGATCAGTGCCAACATTTGGTTAACGAGACTGATTAAAGTCAAAATTGGTTTTCTTGCATTTGCTTTTATATAAGCATTACTGTAAAACTACATAACATTTTACCTAGTAACAGTATGATGTTTACTGTACAAAGTGTAAAGCAGGTTTGTAGAAACAAATACAGTAAAACCCCACTATTAAGACCACTTTGGTTCTTTGACAAAGTGGTCTTAATGGCGGGGTGGTCTTAATACTGGATCTTGACTGCCATGCAATGTAAAAAGTCTTCTGTATCTTGAAAAGGCTTAATTAATCCTTTCGTTTTCGGCAAAGTCTTCTTTTCCCACAATGTTTTCAAGATCTTTTTATCTCAGAGGCATGAAAAGTCTTTCCAAACAATTCTTATTTTCTCATAATGTTTTCAAAAGCCTTTGACATCAGAGGCATTTAAAGTCGTTCCCAAAAATTTCTTTTTTGACTTCAGAGTCATAAAATGTCGTCTGATTAATCCATTTCTTCTGAGCAATGTCTTCTTTTCCCACAGTGTTTTCAAAATTGTTATATTTTAGAGGCATGAATAGACGTTTCAAGCTATTTCTTATTTTCTCATAATGTTTTCGAAAGCCTTTCAGAGGCATGAAAAATCTGTCCAAGCAATTTCTTCTTTCCCCATATTGTTTTCATAAGCCTTTGACTTCAGAGGTGTGAAGTCTTCTCTAGCTGCGAAAGGGTTAGTAAAAGGCTTCTTGTTTTTTACGATGTTATATAAAGGATTTTCTAAACACAAAAGGATGCAATGGTCAAGAAGAAGAATGATTTAGCTGCGAAACAGTTTTTCTAGAACAAAAAAATCTCCGTCAATAAACTCTTTTCTTTTCGTTTCATACTAGTTTCACATTTCAAACTATCACAAGAAAAAAATAAAAACACCCACCTGTGTTTTCCCTATTTTAAACTGTGTGAAAACAGTGCATCCCAAAGACAGAATTTGTTTGAATGAAAGTCTTTAATCAACAAACTAGTGGTCATTGATTGCCAATCAAGTCCAATCAGTCAAATCAACAAACAGAACAGTTTGTGGTTGTCGTAATTGGTGATTGCCGTAAATTACATGTCGTAAAACCCAGATCAAATGTAAACAACTTTGTTCGCCACCTAGTATTGATAATGATTTCATAAGGTGTGAAGTGATGGTCGTAAGTCGGGTGTCATTTTAGACTGTTTCCTTTAATTAGTTGTTAATTTGCTGGTCGTTATACGGAATAGCAGATGCCCGTTTTTACGGGAGGCAAATCAATTGAAATAAAGAACACAAAGTTTGGTTCTGGAAAAAAAGGGTCGTAATAGCGGGTTGCCCGCTTCACTGAGAGGTCGTTAGGCGGGGTTTTACTATATGCAACTCATAATCTTTTGTTGAAGCGACCCTTTTTTTCATGCTATTTAATTTTTGGAAAAATATTTGTGCAGGATTTGACATAAATTTGTCAAATAGGGTCGCAAATAACTTCAAAACCTGTAATTTTACGCTAGAAAAGCAGATATCATAAATACTTTTGAATTCACCAGTGCTTCAGTTTTGGAGACATTTTTTCTAACTTGGCCCAAATTGGCGCCATTGGCGATCAACAGAGAGCCCATCTGGGTGCATGCGCTTTTTGCTTCATATTTTTTGTGTGTGATTATTCAATTTAGAGCGTGAACTATTGCACATCTATACATAAATGGGTACAGTGCTTAAGTCTTGGCCAGTCTGATTTTATCTTTCAATGATTCTCAGTTTTGTTAGGATTATTTGGTTCTGGAGATGGATGAAATAACCTAGCCAGACGTTTCTCTGTATTCCCCGACTTTTTCGAAGCGCAAACTATTCATTCGGAACATACATGTACACAGTACGATTATCCGCTGGTCCCACGCCATAATCGATAAAAACTTGACTAAAGCCGAGATGCAGGATCTAATTCCGGTCCGAGCCGATTTTCCCTTTTTATTTAACGGGAAAAAATTGGAAAATCGCTTGGCAATCCCGAAGATATCTGAATGTTTGTCTAAGAAAGAGTGAGCTCCCTTTCATTGTGTACGGATTCGTACCCTATATTTTACGTACCTGGAAAAACGTTTCGTATCGAGTACGGAATTTTGTAAAAAAAAAGATGCATAACAATCAGATCGTCATCCGTAAATTACGTGAATACGGACCTTATCTGGAGCACCGATACCTGTTGCAAAGGCATATAATAATCCTTTGTTTCAATTAAAAATACTTTCAATTTAAACTCAAAACAGTAGAAAAAAAAAGTTAATTTCATTTGTTACTCGAGGTTACCTTTCCCCAAATACACACAAAATTGCTGCTAAACACAATAAATTTCGTTAGTTCTTTTCAAGATTTACATGTTATAGAAGACTTCTTGGAGCGTTTAAGGATATGTTTAATTGTCTATCCTTTGTCCTGTTTGTCACTAAAAATTAATTTTATTTCCCTGCAATACAGATTAAACTAAAAAAACAAGCCAGTACAACGCTGTAGCTTTGCTACTGGAAAATTTACAGTGGATTTGAGATGGTGCAGTGTACAGTAAATGTCAAAATAAAAGCACCATAAGCATCTCATCATTTAGACAAGCTTGTAACAAGCAGTATATCCTTTTGCCAGAATGATGTCACTTTAACATGGTTGACGGTAACATGCAGGAGAACCGGGCTTCACTGAATCCCCAGATCTACACTTTCTTGTGCACGTGCTTAAAATTCAGACCCATTGTGTGTGTGACAGTCCAGCATTAGAAATAAACAATGTCCCAAAACTAAAAATTTACTCTTGTCTTGCAGAAAACCCATTGTTTGAATAAATCGGCATCCAATTTTTGCAACGTATGTCCGTTTTAGCAACCTCCCTTGCCAGAGTGGGTCAAAGCAGCTTGGTCCAAAACAGCCCTATTTTCTATTTTCTGAAAACTGTTCAACAGTTACTTTCCCTATTTTTTTTTTTTTTTTTTTTTTTAACCCCCCCCCCCCCCCCCCCCCATTATTTTTAGAAAGGGGGGGGGTGAATTCTCCCGCATTTTCATTTTCTAGAATAGAATAGAAAATGAATAATCTTCCCTAGCCACTGGCTGCTTTTCACCTAAACATTGTTGAAAAAAAGGTCAGCGGTGAGAGATGAAGGAATCCTTAAGCTGCTAAACGCGACTGAATGACCTTTGTGTGAACAGTGTAGATCAAGATCAGACTGCACAGAACATACAGTCTGATCTTGTATCTACACTGGTACAGAGATTTTTTTTTCTCCCAGATAGTAACTTTGAAATATTCAAATTCAGGATTTTACCATCAGCTTGAAAGTTCCACTAAAGTTACTTTGCAAGTTACGGGTTAAATTTTGTTCTGATACAGAGATGAAACAACTGTTGCTATTTTTCAGGTGAACTTTACCGTAGACGAGATCCGTGGTATTATGGACAACAAATATAACATACGTAACATGTCAGTGATTGCTCATGTCGATCATGGGAAATCAACTTTAACTGACTCGCTGGTCAGCAAAGCTGGTATTATAGCTGGTGCCAAAGCTGGTGAAACGAGGTTTACTGATACCAGGAAGGATGAACAGGACCGCTGCATTACTATCAAGTCTACGTATGTATTAACCCCTTCATTCTGGCATTATTTTAGAAATATTACGATACTATTAAATCTTGCCCTCAGAGTCATTATTTGCTTTGAAAAAACCTCACAAGATCAACAGGGTTCCCATTCATGCACATATGTGTGTGTTTCACGCACTGAATTGAATAATCACGCACAAAAATATGAAGTGAAACGTGCATGCACACACAGGTTTCAGGCTCCAGTTGTCGATCACCAGTGGCGCCAGTTGGGACAAGTTATCAAGTGTAAAAGTCACTGTTTATCACCGCTAATCAAACTTGTTGTCAATCTGCTTTTCTAGTGTAAAATTAAAGGTTTTGAAGTTAAATGCTATTCTTATTGACAAATCTATGTCAAGTCATGCGGAAATACTACTCCAAAACTTAACAGGCATGAAAAAAAGATCGCTGCAAGAAACGCGAAAACCCATGACACAACAAAAATTGGTTTGACATCGTTCGATCATAGGCTTTTCAAACTGTCTATTTAGATTTATCAATGACTTTGAACAGGAAATTTACATTAATATCTCTATAAAACAACAAGTGAAAGCTAATTAGTTTCTAAAATTGACAGCGAAATGGAAAATTCTACTGGCCGTCAGGCTGTAAGTTTTCTCTGAAACTGGTCCCGTTAGTAAGGAAATAATAACAAGCATCTTAGTTTTTTAAATTACCCATATTGTTTTCAAGAGCAGCCGACTGCAGAGTTAGACTCGTCAAAACAAATTTTCAATGCAACAGACCCTTACTTTTCTCCATAGATGCTCTATAAATATTAAGTGCACTCCTAGAATTTCTCTTGCACTCCCAAACTTGCATTCCAGGGAGTGCATGCACTCCCAAAAAGAGATGTGAGTGGGAACACTGGATCAATTTTTAGCTCTACTGGCAAAAGGCTAGTGAGCTTATGTCATGGTCCCGTGTCGGTCATGGGTGCATGCATGTGTGTCCTAACTTCATTTCAAACATCTACTCTGGAACTACCCATCCAGTTTTGACCAAACTTCACAGAAATGATCCTGCCATGGTCTTCTTCAGAATTTCCTGAAAAAAAATGTTGATTCCTGTAAAAACTGTGGTTGCTCTGGCAACAAAATTGAAAAATAATGGAAATCTTTGAAATCTTCTTGTCCGAAACCATAAGACTTAGGGCTACCCAATTTGGCATGTAGCTTCATCTAATAGACCCCGTATAAAATTTTTGAAAGTATAGCCCGGGGGTCAAAATTCGCCCCATCCTAGGATCACAAGTTTGACATATGCTTATAGAGTGACTTTAGATTTATATAGTGACCAAGGGAAATAACATCCTAATATAAGATATATAGGTTCGTTGCTATTTATCTCCAGTGATCGTCAAACTGCACCATTACATGACTGGTATTAGGTATTTACGATTTTCGGGTGGAAAATGTTCAGTTTTCAGGGAGAGCGATTTATTTTGATGCTAATAGTTATTCACTGATAAGTGGAATATAAATTTGATGTAAACAGAGCTCCAGATAGAGGGAGTGATTTTGATTTCAAAATTGAACATATTAATTATTCTCCTCTAAACCCTATGTTATGGGTACTCATTAGAATCGTCTCATCGAGACGATTCTAATGAGCACCCACAACATAGGGTTTGGAAGAGAAATAATTGATTCAGAATACCATCACTCCCTCTTATCTGGAGCTCTGTGTAAAGTAAGGTTTTCTATTAATAAGTTTTTTTGCTCCAGCGCTTTACTGTTCATGCCATTTAGAAAACCTGCATGTATTCACTGACACTATCTTTGCATTTGAAAAAGATATTATGGCGGGGGGGGGGGTATTTTTTTCCTATGTAAGGTTATTGCCATACAGACTTTTTGTGCCGTTTGTCTCTGTCAGTGCCAGTTAAGTGCTTGATACCTTTATTTTACTCTTTATGAAACTACAAATATTTTGAATGGACCAGATTAAAAGTCATTGCAGACAACAAATTAAAGGTAGCTTAACCCTTTACCTCACAATCCCGAATTTTAACGACCCCGAGGAAGAGGCCTTTAGAAAACATAGTGGGAAAAGGAGAAAATGCTGGTAACCAGCATTTTCTTCTTTTTCCACAATGTCTTTCAATCCTTCCAAAGATGAATTTTTTTTTGAGTAACATTTCTGTTATCTGCTAAAGCTTTCAAATTGGGAAAGTCTAAAATTTTGTCATTTGGTGAAGGGTTAAATGATAATTTCTGTATTTAATAGGGTAGGAAACATTGTAGGAAAAGGATAACATGCTAGTGACCAGCATTTTCTCCTTCACAATGTTTTCAAAAGGCTCCTTTCCCAGGGTTGTCAAAAGTGGCATTGTGCGGTAAAGGGTTAACCCTACACCAAACAATTTATGACCTTTGGAAAGAGGCCTTTCATTAACATTGTTGGCAATGGAGAAGATGATGGTAGTCTATATTTTCTCCTTTTCCCTGAGTGTTTTTGGCTCTAACAAAGAGCTTAAGCTCCTTTGTATCTTAAGTAGAATTTGCCATCTGCAAATGGTTTAAAAATGGACTTGTTTAAAATTTTGTCTTATGGTAAAGGGTTTAATTGAAGAATGGCATAAATGTTTTATGACGGGGGGAGGGGTTCACAATGTCCTCCCGTTTTGCAGTCAAGGGAAAAGCCTTGGATTCCATACCAATAATTAAATGTATGGAATAGTCACCAAGGCTATCTGAACCTTACTTTGACTAGTACTGGTGAAATCTTAGACAATATATGAACATGTGAGCTGAAATATTGTTGAAAGCAGCGTAAAACCTGAAATAATGTTGAAAGCAATGTAAAACTATTCAATCAATTGATCAACCATCTTTATCGCTGTTTTAGGGCCATTTCTATGTACTACGAATTGGAAAAATCTGATCTTGACTTCATCGTACAGCAGAAAGATCCAAAGGGTGATAATCACTTCTTGATCAATCTCATTGACTCTCCTGGCCATGTTGATTTCTCCTCTGAAGTAACCGCAGCCCTCCGTGTGACAGATGGAGCCCTTGTTGTAGTCGATTGTGTTTCAGGTATGTGCTGACAAGCTTTCATTTTTAGCTCCACTGGCCGAAGGCCAGCGGGCTTATGTCATGGCCCGGTGTCCGTCGTGCGTGCGTCCGTCCATCCGGTCGTCCGTCCGTGCGTTAACTTTTATTTCAAACATCTTCTTCTCTGAAACTACCCATCCGATTTTCACGAAACTTCACAGAAATGATCCTGACATGGTCCTCTTCAGAATTTCTTGAAAGAATTTGATTCCTTCAAAAACTCTGGTTGCCATGGCAACAAAACTGAAAAATATTGGAAATCTTTAAAAATCTTCTTGTCTGAAACCATAAGGCATAGGGCTACCAAATTTGGCATGTAGCTTTATGTAGTAGACCTCTATCAAATTTCTTCAAATTATAGCCCTGGGGTCAAAATTGGCTCTGCCCCAGGGGTCACAAGTTTTACATAGGCTTATATAGAGAAAACTTTAAAAATCTTCTTGTCTGAAACCATAAGGCATAGGGCTACCAAATTTGGCATGTAGCTTTATGTAGTAGACCTCTATCATGTTTCTTGAAATTATAGCCCTGGGGTCAAAATTGGCTCTTCCCCAGGGGTCACAAGTTTTATACATAGGCTTATATAGAGAAAACTTTAAAAATCTTCTTGTCTGAAACCATAAGGCATAGAGCTACCAAATTTGGCATGTAGCTTTATGTAGTAGACCTCTATCATGTTTCTTGAAATTATAGCCCTGGGGTCAAAATTGGCTCTTCCCCAGGGGTCACAAGTTTTATACATAGGCTTATATAGAGAAAACTTTAAATATCTTCTTGTCTGAAACCATAAGGCCTAGAGCTACCAAATTTGGCATTTAGCTTGATCTAGTTGGAGTCTACCAAAAGTGCCCAAAGTATAGTCCTGGGGTCAATTTGGCCTCATACTTGGAGGGGGGGGGGGGTTCACAAGATTTACATAGGCTTACATAGGGAAAACTTTTAAATCTTGGTGTACATAGCCATAAGGCTTAGGCTACCAAATTTTGCATATAATTATAGCATTATTTAGTGGACAGTTACAAAGAGGGCCCAAGTTACAGCTCTAGGATCAAGTTTGGCCCTGCACCAGGGATCACAAGTTTTACATGGGTTTATGGAGTGAAAAGTTCAGAAACCATCTTGTTACCAGCCATAAGGCCAAGAACTCCCACATTTGGCATGTTATTCTTCTAATACAATATTCCCCATTTAGTCAGACTGTGGCCATGAGGTCAAAGTTTTATAAGGGCTTATATAGTGAAGACTTTTCTTCGTGGTTTATATTTATAAGCCAGTGGAGCGATACAGGGCCATCATGGCCCTCTTGTTTGTTCTTACTAAACATGATGACAGAATTTTGATTGGTATGTAAGTGTCCCCAAGGATAATTTTTCCAAAGGTTTTCACCACTTTGGACTCGTACTTGTATTTGAGCCATGCTTTCTGAAACGGGGGCTTAATGCATCTCTGTGATCCATGATACCAAGCAAGTCATCAAAGTATTATAGATCCATAAAATCTGTTTTGTATAGCAACCTATTGAATCACGAGGTAAACTGGTCCTTTGTCATACAGAAAATTGACGGATAGCAGAAAGTTTCGGCCCGGCTCAGCCTGCATGGACTGCGCAGGCTGACCTGGGTCGATACTTTTTGCAGATGTATTAATCCCCCTTTTCACAGAGCATGGCTCATTTCTTTTATGCTCTTCAGTAGTTTATAGACGGATGTGCAATTTTGGTATTATCCCACAAGCCCACGGACAAGCTGGACTGAATTTTGTACTTGTCCTCAGTTAAAGTGTACTTGTCCACATAGGGTAAATCAGTGTCGTGTTTGTACCTTAGTAGCATGTTGGTAGATTTCCCTACGAACAAAGCTGAGGTCGTATCTGCGAACTGGGGATTCAAACATGACGGCGTGGCATATCAAAACTATCGGAGCCAATTGAAGCCAGCAAACCAGCTCCCCTAAACTCTTTACCAAAGGACGAAACTTTAGACTAGTACAAATTGAAAGCATTTGCAGAGGACCAAATAAATGTGACTGAAAAATTGAAATTTGTTTTTGGATTGGTAGAAAACATTGTCGGAAAAGGGGAAAAGGCTGGTTACCAGCATTTTCTCCTTTCCCCTCAATGGTTTTAAAAGCCATTTGCCCGAAGGTCGTTAAAAGCCGGGATTGTGTGGTAAAGGGTTAAACATACGTTTATCCTTTGTATTCTTTGTCTCTGCGCCCATTTAGACTTATGCTTTTCAGGTTTGTTGGATGTTTCAGGCGGCTTTGATACACCCAATCTGACAAAGAATTGCCCATTTCACATGCAAAAACACCTGTACAATTGACTATTTTACTGGGCATCATGTGTACGACAATGCTGCATATTTGGCTGGAAATGGCTAAGCTCTTTCCCCCCCCCCCCCCCCCACAGCAATTGTGTGTGGCGCAAGGCCTCACGGGGGGGGGGGGGGGGGGGGGGGGGGTCAATACATGTAGTTTGTACCTTGAGGGTATTTATTTTAGCAAGGTTTATGCAAAATTTGGAATAGATAGAGCATTTGAGGATCGTCATTGATATAAATTGACATTTCCTTTATTGGTTTGGCTCCAAAATTGACTTGCCTGTGGACAAATGCTCAGGGGAAATCTGCTTGTCTGCTGTAAAAAAAGTCCTGAGTCGGACAAGTTGGGCATAGGAATTCCACACCCCTGAAAGAATTTGAACAGTGAATTATATCCTTACAATTCACCGGTGAATGTTATCACTTTTATTTTTGACATACCACTGATATTTATGGAACATGAATGAATTTTAGCAGGTGAACATCACATTTTATGACGTAGTCAGCATATCTAGCGACATCATTATTACATCTACTCCATATCCGACTACTTCTATTTTGCTTGAGAAACACGCGTATTTTTCATGATGAGCAAAAATTAGAAGTGAAGAGAAAGGTTAAAGTGAAGAGCTTAAAAGAAATAGGGTAATTGTCTGTTTTGGTGTATGATCGAAATTTCTCTCATCACGTAAAAAAATGGTTTTATTTGGACAGGTCTAAAATTTTGCCGTCTGGTAAAGGGTTAAACGTTTTGTTAACATTATTCAGCCGTATAAGTGTTAAAATTGGTCAGTGCAGAGCTTCAGGTAAATGGGAGTGATGGTATTCTAAATCCATTATTTATCTTCCAAACCCTATGTTGTGGGTACTCATTAGAATCATCTCAAAGAGACAATTCTAATGAGTGCCCACAACATAGGGTTTAGTTGGAGAGTGATTAATATTTTCAATTTTGAAATCAAAATCACTCTCTCTATCAGGAGCTCTGTCAGTGGATATTTTACAGGTGTTTCTGTGCAAACTGAAACCGTACTGCGACAGGCCATGAATGAACGTATAAAGCCAGTTTTGTTTATGAACAAGATGGACTTGGCGCTTTTGACCTTACAGTGTGACCGTGAGGAGCTATATCAGACCTTTCAAAGAGCCATCGAGAATACAAACGTCATTATTGCTGAAAATGATTGCGAGGACAATCCAATGGGCCAAACAATGGTATGTAAGAGAAAATACAGTATTGAGTTGGGATACTATGTCAACATGATATCTATATTATGTAACCCGTCCAACTGTCGGCATAAATGTCTATGCCTATTTGCATTGATATTGTGTTTGCTGCAGGCAAGGTTGCATCCAGCATGCAGTGTTTCCATTTGAATGAAATTTTACAAGAGTCCATGGGCTGATTGATTGTATGGTGTTTAACACCGTTTTCAACATTATTTCATTTAGATCGTGGCAGCCAGTGCGCCTATCCATGCTTTCCTGGAGTTTCTTTTACCAATACTTAGCACAATATTCTTTCCAAGCCACTGGCTGCTTTCCTACATAACCATCGTCGAAAAAGAGTCCATGGGACCCAGTGCCACTGAAAAAGTTGAGTCCCATAGAGTTCCTTCCGAGTCCCATTTTTGCTTGCATAAATCATTAAATAAGGCCAAATTTGGTTGGTGGATAAAAAGAATCTTGAAGCCATTTCCAAATGACTTCTTTATGAAACCTTTCCCAGGTTGAATGTGCTGTGCACGCCGGTGACCATCGATGGAACCCCTCTTAAAGTCCATACAACCTGTTGTAAAGACATTTTTCTGCTCAGTTTCAGAACAAATGAAACAGTTTTTCACGAATGGAGGAATCCATATAATCAATTTCTTTCGGCATTCAATCATGGAAGGCAGGATCTTTCAACCATTGGTCTATGAAAGACTGCAAATTCTTTTCCTGTTTGGCCGGGGAACCCATCTTCAGTTTTCATGTAGAAATGCTAAAAAACAGCAGTTTTCCTGTGATGTGTTCGCTGGAAAAGACAGTATGACTCTAACGTAGTTAGTCAGTCGAAGTCGACAAGAAAGAGATATATTTTTATCATTCTCGGTTATGTCTTGGCTTACTAAGATCTATTTATAGACAGTTAGAAATTCCTACGGTCACTTAGTACAGGAAGAGTTAAATCTTCATATTTTTCATTATTTTCCTTATTGATGAAATTGAATTAAATCAAGGTTTTGACTGGTTTTTGACTGCGCCCAGGGGACTCCATCAGCTTTGATATTTTTTTTCGTCCCAGCTGATTTTTGTGCGTATATAGATATTTTTAAATTGTGAACGGAAACTCTGACATGGTCTTGCATGCTCTTTGGACCTGCTATAATACAATTCATGGCTACCTAATTTTAAGCGGAGTAGCAAGTACTTGCTACTTGCAAAATATGTTAATTTCTGACACTGAAAACTTTGAAGATCTTGTCTAAAACCACTGGAGCTATTATGATAATTTGTATGTGATCAAGCATTATGTACCTAGGGCAGGCTTACAGTGTTCAAAATTCACCCATGGACTAATCAGGTTAAAAATTTGCTCAGTGTCAGATATTTATTTTCGAATTTAAATTCTTTCTTCCAACCGTGAGACAGATCTTTTGTTTTTGGTATTTGGTTTTCTTGTTCACCAAGTAAACTACTATGAAGTATGTCAAATATATTTTACTGGGATAAAATGCAGCTGCTTTCCAGTAACAATACTTGTAAACTTGAAGACATTGAATATTTAATCCTTTACCACACAGTCCTGAGTTTTAACAACCCTAAGGAATAAGCATTTTGAAAACATTATGGGAAAAGGAGAAAATGCTGGTCTCCAGCATTTTCTCCTTTTTCCCACAATGTTTTAAGATCTTGATCTACACTGTCCGCATTGAGTTGCACTTAGAAGCCTAAGGGTTAAAAACAGTGTTAAACACTCTAATAGGAAAAAAAATAAAGACTGAAAATTGACTCTTATTTTCATTGCAGGTTGATCCCATGAATGGCACTGTTGGTTTTGGATCTGGACTTCATGGCTGGGCCTTCACATTGAAAGACTTTGCCAAAATGTACGCAGCTATGTTCAAGATAGATGAGAGCAAAATGATGAAGAGATTATGGGGTGACAACTTCTACAATGAAAAAGAAAAGAAATGGTACAAAACCTGCCAAGAAGGCATGGATCCACTGAAAAACCGTGGTTTCAATAAGTATATCTTGGACCCTATATACAAGGTAAGGGACAGTTATGTCAGTGTTAGTACCATATTTTCAGTCCAGTACTCATGAAATTTGGTCAGAAGGTTTGTTTTGATATTTTGATACTTTGAAATTGGGTCACACCAGGTCACCAAGTAGGTCACTGGGAGTAATCTTAGAAAAACTTTGTTTGCGTGGGTGAAAGTTTTCTGTATTATTACGGAATTCTGTATTTTCAGAGTTGAACTAGGTCATCTTATCCAAATCATCTAAATCCAAGGAGATTTTGTGTGTGTGCGTGTGTGGGGGGGGGGGGGGGTTTACCCAAATCTTGTTTGTCCGGCAAAGAAAAAATTTCAAAGCAGTCCCTCCACATTCCAGTGTTATTCCTACCTGTGAAGTCTTTTGAGCATCTGTTTACTGTGTTTTCTCAATTAGAATAATGCAAAGCCATGTCAGTTGCAATTTTCAGACATTTAATTACTACCATAAAGTACTGTAAGTGGATAATAAGACTTTATGAAACTTTAAAGCTGGTTGTAAAAAACCAAAATTTTGCTATTTCAGGTGAATTTTGGGGTGGGGGGATATCTTCTGATCGGACAGTATAGATCCAAGATCAGACTGCACATTCTCTGCAGTCTGATCTTGATCTACACTGTCTGCAAAGAGTCATTGGATGGCACTTAGAAGCCTAAGGGTTGAAATGGGAGTTTGGATCATAATGACTTTCAACTTACATTTGCAAGCCACCAAAAAAAAAAAAAAGGCTTCAAATACATCTACAGTTGACGAAAACCAATTTAGGCATGATTTTTTGTCCGGTGTTCTGATCATACGAAAAACTACCTGATAAGATCTACATCTGTGCATGGTTGCAAATGCAAAAATTAAAGATCAAGTTGACTGTCAAGTTGCCATTTTTGAAGATTCAGAAAAGGTATCTGATTTAGGTCAGAACCCAGTGTTTATTTTGCAGATGCATACCAGAACAAAGTGTTGGTTTTCATTCTTCAGAATAGCTGTCAAATCATCCAGAAATACCTATGTTAAAGATAAAGTACACGAAAAAAAAATTATGTAGACCGCAAAAACCCATGACAAAAAATATTAGTGTTTTCTCCTTTCCCCAATTTGTTTTCTACCCTATCAAAGAAAAAGTGCATCATTTGAGCCACACTGAAATTGTTGTCTGAAAATGCTTTCAAGTTGGAAAAGGCTAAAATTTTATCATCTGGTAAAGAATCTTGATGAGTTTCTCTGTGGACTGAGGTATTTCTTGTTAACTCTGAATAAACCATGCTAAATCCAATAATGAAAATAAGCCGTTTTATTTGAATAACTTCAACATGCGCCTAAGCATCTGTGTCCTTCACCTTGTACCCTTCTTTGGAGAGCTTTTCAGTACAAATAAATCCTATTGAAGGAATTATGCCTTCAGGAGTTACTTCCCTTTCAGTTGATAAAAATCAACATTCCTTGTGTTGTTTGTGGTTGTTAGATTCCTTTCAGTGGCAAATCTAATTAGTATTCACGACATATCAGCTATTTTGTTTTGCTAACTTTGAATTAAAATAAATTAAAATTTTTTGAAAGCGTCTTGGAGAGTTTGCCTATTGTTTTGCAATTTTAGATTCAACTCTTGACCAAGAACAATCAATATTGGATGTATGAATTCTGTTAAAGGTGACATATATACGTTGTTTTTAGATGAATATAGCGTACACTACCTCAAAGCACATAAAACGGTTTTGATATTCACCCCCCTACCGTTCCCCCCCATTTCAGAAATTATGGGGGGGCAAATCCCCCACAAATTGCCAGTTTCTAGAGGTCATTTTAATTTAATGGACATATGATATGTTGCGAAATGGCTTTGGCAATGATGCTGCTTTATTCAAAACAGCTTTACTTTCTGCGGAGCAAGAGTAAATTCTTCGTGTTGGGACTTTTTTATTGTTTTGTTTATTTTTTTCTCAGGACTGTCATGCATTGGGTCTGAATTTATGCGGGATCTGAAAAAAAGTTAGTGTGAATCCCGCAATCATGTGTCCTAGAATAGATGCTGTTGAAATATGGAATTTATCATATTTTAGGTCTTTGATTTGTGTATGAAGACTCATGAAGGAGATTTAAGCAATGAAAAGCTGGAAGGTGGGAAAACACCAGAAATTCTCAAGTTTGCTGAAAAAATGAAAGTCAAACTCTCCAGTGAAGATAGGATGTTAGGAGCCAAGGCGTTGCTGAAGGTAAGACCTTTTAGAGGAAATGTCAACATGTCTTTAGCCAAGCCCCCGTTGCCACGGGACTTGAGAACAGGAGGTCGCTGATTCGATCCCGGCGTAGGCAATTTCTTTCCGAGGATTGATGATAGTCATCGTGACAGGATTCATTCCTCTCTCACCGCTGACCATTGTTTCGACGATGTTTATACAGGAAAGCAGCCAGTGGCTTGGAAAGAATATTGTGCTGTGTACTGGTAAAAAGGAACTCTAGGAAAGCATTGATAGGTGCACTTGCCACCATGATATAACTGAAATAATGTTGAAAACAGCGTTAAACACCATACAATCAATCAACATGTTTTTAATGGACCATTTTATCTTAAAACCGTGGGGTCATAATTTTGGAATGGCCCAGACTGAAAGCAATTGCAGATGACATATGTAGCTTCAATGGCGATTTATGCATTGCATAGGGTAAAAAACATTGTGGCAAGAGGAGAAAATGCTGGTTGCAAGTATTTTCTTCTTTTCAAGCAATGTTTTCAGAAGCCGTCTTTTTCAGGGTTGTTGAAACTGAGGATTGTGTGGTAAAGAGTTCAATAAATACAATTTTGTTGGTGAACTTGGTAATATGTGGTGGATGACATTGACCCAAGATGCACTTTCTTTGCAGTCTGATCTTGGTCCATGTTATCAGCAAAAGCTTCTTATTTTGATTATGGCATTGAAAGGGTCAAACCCATCATCTATAGAAAACTGTCTGATTAATTGTGATGATATAAATATTTAGATATAAATATTTACTCTCTAATTATGCCCCCCTTCAACGAAGTGGGGGGGAAATTGCTTTGCACATGTCGGTCGGTCGGTAGACCTTACCGTGTGCGGATGATAACTAGACACAGAATTGACCTAGGTTCGTCAAATTTGGCAACTGTTTACAATCTTGTATGTATACACACAGCGGTGTGTATAATTATGCGAACGGTTGACAGATTATCACGTTTAACAATTGAAGTGGGCTATAAATCAGACAATTAAAGGATGTTAATTACATGATTAGCAATTATTGCCGACACATGTGGGTACTTTGACCCATCTCCAATTAAAGATGGACTTGTCAACAAATTATCCGCTATTAAAGGATCGAATTATGTGGATGTTTTTCGGCGATTGATATCAGTTTATGAACTGTGCCACTTCCTGTATCAATGTGGCAGTAGGGGGGCATGACTGTTTTACAAACAGACATCTTGTTATTCTTTGCATGGATGTAAATTTCAGGGTCCCTATTCACCAACCATTCTTTGGAAGATTCTTAGTCTTATTCTCCAAGATGTTTTAAATTTGAAAGTAACACAACTTCTTATTGGCTGAACCAAATGGTTTAACCAATCAGATGGTGTGTTAAATTCAAAATCCATAATTAGACCAAGAATATTCTAAAAGAATGGTTGGTGAATGTGGACGCAGATCAGTTGGGTCAAGCATTACCTTTGATCAAACTGGTAAAGTAGTTTTCTACAATACAGGTTTTCATGAGGAAATGGCTCCCAGCTGGTGATGCCTTACTACAGATGATCGTTATCCATTTGCCATCTCCTGTCACAGCTCAAAAATACAGAACTGAACTTCTCTATGAAGGTCCAGTGGACGATGAAGTGGCTGTAGGTACGTAACTTGCAAACTATTGCACCAATAGGTGTCTTTAACCCTGAACCACACAATCACAGATTTTAACCACAGTGAGGATAAAGACTTTTGAAAACTGTGAGAAAAGGAGAGAATGATTGTAACCATTATTTGCTTCTTCTTGCAACAATGTTTCATACCCAATCACAGAAAAGTTCCATCATTTCAGCCAGAATGAGTTCATCTCTTGCAGTTTTGACAAGTCTATGTTTGTCGTGTTGTAAAGAGTTAACCCTGTACCACACAATCACAAATTTTTAACTTCCATCATGTACTATGAGGGAAAAGGCTGTTGCAAAACATTGCGAGAGGAGGAGAAAATGCTTGTAACAGGCATTTTCTCCTTTTTCTCAAAATGTTTGGGATCCTGCGTGGCTCAGTGGTAAAGTGTAGGACTCGTGACCTAGAGGCCCCAGGTTCAAGCCTCGCTGGATCCATTGGATTTATTGACATTGTCCTTGGGCAAGACACTTCAGAGCCCTAGCCTAGTACTGCTAAAACCCAGAAAATACATGAATATGTGAGCTGTGGCCATGATATGACTGTAATAATGTTGAAAGTGGCGTAAAACACCAATCACACAATCCCAAAATATTTTCTGCCCTTTCAAAGACAAACCCTACAATTTGAATCAATTTTATTCTTGGTCAACAAATGCTTTGGACTTTTAGTTGCTTTCAGTTAGTCATGAACTTTGGTTAGAAAGTTTATCTTAATAATATCTTGGACATGGTTTCAACTTCAGGCTGATGTGCAGTCTGATCTTGGATCTACACAGTCTGATAAGGAGATACTTCTTCCCCCCACCCCTGCCAATAATAAGCTTTGAAATAGCATTATTTGGGTTTTTACTATTGACATGAAAGTAACATTTTAGGTTTTTAGCAGGATAAGGGTGATGTCTCAGTGATGTCTGGTCATGGAAGAAGGTCACTCAGGCAAATCGTAGAAAACTATTGTCTAGATGCCACAATGTCAGTCAGATACACATGCACTTTGGTCAGAATATTTATGCCCCCCTTCAAAGAAGCGGGGGTATATTGCTTTGCACTTGTCCGTCGGTCGGTCCGTAAACCACATTTTTGTCTGGAGCATAACTCAAAAAGTATTTCAGGTATCATCTTGAAACTACATAGGTGGATAGATCTCATTAAGGAGAAGTGCAGTGCACAAGAATCATAACTCTGCCCATCATATTTATGGAGTTATTGCCCTTTGTTGATTTTCATACTTAATTTTTGTCCGGAGCATAACTCTAAAAGTATTTCAGGTATCATCTTGAAACCTCATAGGTGGATAGATCTCATCAAGAAGTGCAGTGCTCAAGTACCATAACTCTGCCCATCATATTTTTGGAGTTATTGCCCTTTGTTGATTTTCATACTTAATTTTTGTCCGGAGCTTAACTCAAAAAGTATTTCAGATATCACCTTGAAACCTCATAGGTGGATTAATCTTTTAAGGAGAAGTGCAGTGCACAAGAACCATAACTCTGCCCATCATATTTTTGGAGTTATTGCCCTTTGTTGATTTTCATACTTAATTTTTTTCCGGAGCATAACTCAAAAAGGTTTTTCAGATATCATCTTGAAACTTTACATGTGGATAGATCTTATTCAGGAGAAGTGCATTGCACAAGAACCATAACTCTGCCCATTATATTTTTGCAGTTATTGCCCTTTGTTGATTTTCGTACTTAATTTTTTTCCGGAGCATAACTCAAAAAGTATGTGAGGTAAAATCATGAAACCTTATAAGTTGATAGTTCACATAAATGGGAAGTGCAGTGCCCAAGAATTGTTAATTTATCATTAATAATTTTTGAGTAATTACCATTTGTTCGTTTTTACACTTTGAACTTAACAGTTTATAATCACATGTTATATTTAGAATTGGATGCCATTAGGGGGGCATACATGTTTTACAAACATCTCTTGTTTTAGATAATATCTAGGACAAGTTAGGAATGTTATCATGTCGGGACACAAAATAGGTCACCTGGACAAATCTTAGAAAAACCTCATTTGCACTCCACAGGCCACATTTTCAGCAGATACTGATAACAAACTGTAACATTTACATGGAGTTTGAAAAATCCACTTGTACGCTGGTATTGACAAGAGAAAACTGGGCCTGGACAAGTAATATTTCTTAAGCAGTCGTCCGACAGGGCAAATAGGTTTTCTAAGGGTAGATGAAGCAAAAATATCGAAGGGGATTTCGAGGAAAATATCTGTGAAATCTCAAGACCGATATCCACATTAAACAACAAAGTACTGAGTATTTATCAGTTTGTAGTGTGGAAATGACCTCTTATACTGCGCATGCCTGATGTCCATAACGTATGCAACAATCGATGTATCAAGTCAGAAAAGATAACCATCTCACTGTAATGCGAAGAAAATTTTACTTTCGGACAGGGTAAAACTGTTGTAAACAATTTCTAAAATAGTTGAACAATATCAATATAAGGATCCATCTTGATTTTTTTTTTTTTCTATTGCATTATATGTAACAAGCACTAATCGGAAATCAGATTATTCATCAACAGGGAAATGCCTTGAGGAAAATCTAAATGAACAGACTCATTGAGAATCAAAAACGTCTATTTAAATGTGTTGTCTTCCAAATGCCAGATCCTGAAGTATTTTATTTGGTAATATCGGTGGGTTTTTTGCTATCTTGACTAAAAAGTAATATGAGTGACACTAGAAGGATGAGTAACTTTTCAAATTCACTCCCCCTGCAGGATGATTGGGTTTTGGAAAAATTTTCAACCTCGTTTACAACTCTAGCAGAGTTTTGTAACCCGACCCTTTTGCTTGCTTCAGCTATGAAGAACTGTGATCAGAAAGGACCTTTGATGATGTACATTTCTAAGATGGTACCAACTTCTGACAGAGGTAGATTCTATGCCTTTGGACGTGTATTTTCTGGAACAGTTGAAACCGGACAGAAGGTTCGAATCATGGGACCCAGCTACGAGCCAGGCAAAAAAGAAGATTTGTATGAGAAAAGCATTCAGAGGTAGGTAGCTGTACAATTTTCCAATGCGTTCCGTTTTAACGACCCTGAAAAAGAAGGCTTTTGAAAACATTGATTGAAAAGGAGAAAGTGCTAGTAACCAGCATTTTCTCCTCTTTCCCACAATGTTTTCTACTCTATCAAATATATAATCATCACTCAAGCTACATTTAATTTGTCATCTGCAAATGCTTTCAATTTGGTATAGTCCAAAAATTGTTCATTTGGTAAAGGGTCCATATTCTAAGGATACCCAGAAACTTTATAATCTTCTTAAACTCGCTACCACATGACATAAATGTAGACTTGGGCAATTTGAAAGCGATTGCAGACAATTTTGTTACCTGGTATAGAGATAAGCAACTGATAGAGATTTGCTTTCGCTCACAGGACTATCTTAATGATGGGAAGATACATTGAGCCAATTACGGATGTTCCTTCTGGAAATATATGTGGTCTGGTTGGTGTAGACCAGTACCTGATCAAGGGAGGCACCATAACCACATACAAAGAAGCCCACAATTTGAAGGTATGTAACAATTATAAATATGAGCCACGCTTTGGCAAAAGGGGACTTGAATGCATCTCTGCGATGCATTAGACCAAGCAATTCATTACATAGTTATGGACCCTAGAATCCATTTTATTAATGACCGACTGAACCAGGAGGTAGAATAGTAAAAAGTTCCAGGTCAGTCTGCAAGGACTGCACAGGCTGACCTGGATCAATACTGTTTCAGGGTTGCTTCTAGGATGCAGGATTGCAGGAATCCCGTGAAAATTAAGTTTTGCCTCAGTGCCCTATGTACTGCACAATTCAGGTATCTCCATTAGAACTGGGAGTGACAAATGAGTAGGACATTCATTGAAAGAAAGAAAGAAGACTGTAAAAAGAAGCACCATTGAATAAGTAGTACAAGGAATCACTTTCTAAAAAGTTTATTACATGGTTAAATTAGGCTTTTCCCTTGACAACAAAAAAGAAGGGGGGGGGGGGGGGTCATTGTGACCCCTTTCATAAAAAATGGGGGTCATTCTGGAAGGGGGGGGTGTCACAAAAAATTTAATTAGCTTAACCATTAAAGACTACTGTGTATGAAACAATGAGTGATTTTGTGTTTCTTATTCACCCCAAAGTTTTATATAACCTATCTGTGAATTATTGCATGAAGTAAGATACATTGTAACACTGGGAATTCTCTGTATAGAGGGGCTTTGTGTAGATGGCATCTTTTTCATAGAGTATCTTAACCCGTAAGCTGCTAATCGCGACCCACTGACCTTTTGCGAACAGTGTAGATCAAGATCAGACTGCACAGAACGTGCAGTCTGATCTTTGATCTACACTGCCGGAAACGGTATTTTCTTTCAGGTGAAATCAACTTTGAAACAGCAATGCTTGGGCTTTTAGTATTGAGTAGAAATTTGCGTTTCATTTATTCAGCAGCTTAAGTGTTAGCAGTCAAAAATGCTCTTGTTGCAGACAAGTTTTCATTTAAAAATTATGTAATTTCATTCTATCAAGGGCATCAACGTGATCACAGTGTTTTGGTGACACAAATAAGAGTTGAATTGTGCAAGTTTGTGCAGCCACTCTCTGTGGTAAAAGGGTTATTGTGTTTTGTTTTTATCACAGGAATCAACCATTTGATACAAATAGTTTGTTGTCGGCCGGATTTGATACCCTCTATTTTATGTTTTGGTTTTTTTTGTTTGTTTTTAGCTCCACTGGCCGAAGGCCAGCGGGCTAATGTCATGGCCCGGTGTCCGTCGTGCGGCCGTCCGTGCGTTAACTTTTATTTCAAACATCTTCTCTGAAACTACCCATCCAATTTTCACGAAACTTCACAGAAATGATCCTGCCATGGTCCTCTTCAGAATTTCTTGAAAGAATTTGATTCCTTCAAAAACCCTGGTTGCCATGGCAACAAAACTGAAAAATATTGGAAATCTTTAAAAATCTTCTTGTCGGAAACCATAAGGCATAGGGCTACCAAATTTGGCATGTAGCTTTATGTAGTAGACCTCTATCAAGTTTCTTCAAATTATAGCCCTGGGGTCAAAATTGGCTCTGCCCCAGGGGTCACAAGTTTTACATAGGCTTATGTAGAGAAAACTTTAAAAATCTTCTTGTCTGAAACCATAAGGCATAGGGCTACCAAATTTTGCATGTAGCTATATCTAGTGGGCCTCTACCAAGTGGGCCAAAATTTTAGCCCTGGGGTCAAAATTGGCTCTGCCCCAGGGGTCACAAGTTTTACATAGGCTTATATAGAGAAAACTTTAAAAATCTTCCTGTACCTAGCCATAAGGCCTAGAGCTACCAAATTTTGCATGTAGCTATATCTAGTGGGCCTCTACCAAGTGGGCCAAAATTTTAGCCCTGGGGTCAAAATTGGCCCCACCGCAGGGGTCACAAGTTTTACATGGGCTTACATAGTGACAACTTAAGAAATCTTCCTGTTTTGATTTTTTTTTTAAAATTAGCCTTGCATCAGGGGTCTTATGTTTTACAGAAGCTTCATATGGACAAAACTTGAAAATCACCTTATTTTTATGGCTTTATCTTGTGGACCTCTACCAGGGTTCAAGTAATTAAATAGCTCTGGGATCAAAAATGGCTTTGCCCTGCGGGTCTCAACTTTCATATGGGCTTTTACAGAGAAAACTTTGTAAGTCTTCATTTTGAAACCATTTGGCTCAGCACTGAAATGTTTATTATTTATGGTTTATATTTATAAGCCAGTGGAGCGATACAGGGCCATCATGGCCCTCTTGTTTTTAAATAGAGAGTATCCATCTAACAAACTATTTTCACCAATTTAAAAATGGCTGATTCCTGTGGTTTGATATGCGGGTCGCATTCATACCGCCATTTTCGATGAATAATTAAGCATATGTCCTTAGCCAATTTTCATTAAACCCTCGGGGCCTTGAAATGTTTTTATTGGTAGTCGAACCAGGCAATCATCGTCTGATCGTTGTTCAAGGTCTCTTTCCCCTGCAGACAGCAAGAATGACGTCAATTTTGACTGAGCCACATTGTATTTATTAGAGATTGACTGGTTTAGTTAAGACAAGTTTAAAGACCGACTGTATCCTCGTAAAATCGATATACAGGCTAGTCTTTCGTCCCATTTTCTTCGCGTACTTGAGCTTTCTTATGTACTCGTGATAAAACATTGTCGGTAGCAAAGACGATCGTAAGTAACCTTTATTGTATTTGTGCGTCCACAATGACACACTATTGAAAAAAATATGGGTCATTTTCCTTAAAAATGGGTAAAAATGCACAAAATCGTGTGTCAAGGAAAACCCTGTTAAATGTTTTCCTAATTTTCTCTTTGTTAAATTTCCTTCTTTACGGGGTTTTTCTCTCTTGTTGTACGGATGTTTAAAACACTCGGCCAAGAAATAGAGATTTGTTGTGTTAGTCTGAAGACAGTATTTAGTCAGGAATCCTTCTTCATAAATTCCACAGACCTGATAGCACATTAGGTAGTGTACAGTGGGCCCCTGGTTCAACTCAAGCTACGGTAGGCCACTTTCTTTCCAAGGATTGATGATAGTCACCGCTGATCATTGTTTCAACAATGGTTATGCGAGAAAGCCGCCAGTGGCTTGGGAAGAATATTTTGCGGAGTACTGGTAAAGAAACTTAGGAAAGCATGGACAGGTGCACTGGCTGCCACAATACAACTGAAAAAGCATTGAAATTGGCATTAAAATACCATTCAACAATACAATCAATCAAAGTACTTGAATATTCAGCAGAAAGAATGGTAGTTTGGTACATTTCAGATACTTTTTGCCTGATACCATCCCTCATACTTTTTCATTGATAGGTGATGAAGTTCTCAGTCAGCCCTGTGGTGAGAGTTGCTGTTGAATGCAAGAATGCATCAGATTTGCCCAAGCTGGTTGAAGGTTTGAAACGTCTAGCTAAGTCAGACCCCATGGTGCAGGTAAGGCATAAGGAATTTGAGATTGAATTTGTATAGAACTGTTAACTGCCTGATTGCAATTGATCAACTTGAGAACAGGGTTCAATCCCCAGCTTGGCCAATTTCTTTCCAAGGATTGATGATTGTCAGTGCGACAGAATTCATTCCTCTCACTGCTCATCATTCTTTCAACGATGGTTATGTGGGAAAGCAGCCAGTGGCTTGGAAAGAATATTGTGCAGAGTACTGGTAAAAGAAAAACCAGGAAAGCATGGATAGATGCACTGGCCACCACAATTAAGCACCATACAATCAACCATCCAGCTAGAAAGTAAAATTTTAGGCTTGTTAGTAAGACAAAATTTTGGACTTACCAGTATTGAGGGTATTTTCCGTCTAACAACTATATTGCCACAAACTTCTTATTCGCATATCCATTTATTTCAAGTAATTGGTTGCCAAGGAGATTGGATTGGCAATACACAATAATGTAAGTGATGAAGTTCAAGGTCCGTATTCAGCAATTGTTGTTAAGAACACTCTTATAGTCTTATTCTCCAGAGAGGGGTCCTGCGTGGCTCAGTGGTACAGTATGGGACTTGTAATCTGGAGGCCACGGGGTCAAGCCCCACATTATCTGCTGGGTTCTTCATTGGAGTGTCCTTGGGCAAGACACTTCAGAGCCCTAGCCTAGCACTAGGAAATACATGAATATGTGAGCTGTCGCTGTGATACAGGTGAAAGAATGTTGAAAGCATTGTTAAACAAAGTTCAATCAATCAATCCACTTATTTTCCAGAATTTTCTAAATTTGAAAGTAACATAACTTCTGATTGGCTAAACCGTTTGGTTTGGCCAATCAGAAGTTGTGTTACTCTAAAATTTAGGAAATTCTCGAGAATAAGACTAAATATTGGTAAATACTGGCCCTGTTTAATCATTAAGTGCTGTGATGGTTTAAAGAATCGCTGGTCTTAATTAAATGATGAGATCAGACAGAAACTGAGCATGATGTGTTAAACACAAGCCAATATTTTCCGAATGACAAAATTTAGGCATGTCAGGATTGAAAGAAGTTTCCAACAACAAAACGAAAGTGACTCGCACTCAAAAATTATCCATAAAGGATTTTTCCGCCAATGTTTTCAAAACCCAAGCATATCTTTCTTTTGTACTTAAAGCACATAATACTGTATAATTTGTGTTAAGTTGGAACCATTTAAGAGTCACAAGGGGAGCTTTTAGGATCACCAGGTGTCCGTCATTCGTCGTGCGTCGTCAACAATTCTTTAAACATCTTCTCCTCCTAAACAGCTGGGCCAGTTTGGACCAAACTTGGCAGGAATGTTCCTTGGGAGGTCCTCTTTAAAAGTTGTTCACAGAATTTGATTCTATCAAAAAGTCTGGTTGCCATGGCAACCAAATGGAATTTTCTAAGCAATTCTTTAAAAATCTTCAGGAACAACTGGTCAGATTTTAAAATAATTTCACAGGAATGTTCCTTGGGTGACCCTTTTCAAAAATTGTTTGCGAAATTTTGATCCGTCGAAAACCATGGCTCTGGTGACTGTGGGCTACTTGCACTATACGGATATGAAGAAATTCTTAAAAATTCTTCTTCTCTGAAACCGCTGGTCAGATTTTGAAATAATTTCACAGAGATGTTCCTTGAGTGACCCTTTTCAAAAAGTGTTCGCGAAATTTTGATCCGTCAAGAAACATGGCTCTGGTGACTGGGGGCTACTTGAACTATGCGGAAATGAAGAAATTCCTAAAAATTCTTCTTCTCTGACACCGCTGGTCAGATTTTGAAATAATTTCACAGAAATGTTCCTGTGGTGACTGTTTTCAAACAGTGTTCGCAAAATTTTAATCCGTCAAGAAACATGGCTCTGATGGGGGGGGGGGGGGGGGGGCCTACTTCCACTATACGGATATGAAGAAATTCTTAAAAATTCTTCTTCTCTGGAACGGCTGATCAGATTTTGAAAAAATTTCACAGAAATGTTCTTTTGGTGACCCTTATCGCAAAATGTTAGAGAAATTTTGATCCGTCAAGAAACACGGCTCTAATGGCTGTGGGCTATTTACACTATACGGACATGAAGAAATTCTTAAAAATTCTTCTTCTCTGAAACTGCTTGTCAGATTTTGAAATAATTTCACTCTTTTAAAAAATTGTTCGCAAAATTGTGATCTGTCAAGAAACATGGATGTGGTGGTGGGGCTATTTGCACTACAGGGACATGAAGAGGAATTTCTAAATTCTTCTCTGAAACGGCTGGTTAGATTTTGAAATAATTTCACAGAAATGTTCCTAGGGTGACCCTTTTCAAAAATTGTTAGGGGAATTTTTATCCGTAGGAAAACAACAGCCAATTGTTGGCACCTGCATGTGGTGCTCTTGTTCAACTAATGTTTTTAGTCACTATCGAGCATGTGCTCTTCTTCAAGAAATTGTCCTTGGGTGATCTATCCAAAAATTTATTTGCAGATTTCCGATTCATCAAAATCATTGCTTTGGTGATGATTGTAGGGGTGGTGACAGATTTTGAAATTACTTTTACAGGTGACCTTTTCTGAAATAGGTTGGCAAAATAATGATTTTGTTTCCAAAGTTTCAATACCTCAAAAAAAAAATGGCTATGGTCCTCTCAAAAATTCAGGTGAGCGATCCAGGGCCATCTTTGCCATCTTGTCCTCTTGATATTTATACCACCCCCCCACCCCACACACACCTAGGAAGTAGATGAGGGGTATATTTGCTTCACCATGTCTGTCTGACAATCCGTCTGTCATGTTTTATTTCGATGTTGTAACTGGAAACCTGTTTGACATAGGACCCTGAAACTTTACTCAAGTGTTCCTCATGGCCCAAGTAGGTGCCCTATTGTTTTTGGGTCATATGGGTCAAAGGTTAAGGTCACAAGTGAACTTTGTTTTCTCTTAAATCTGGTGCTGCTTCAGTGACAAGGTGCTGATGGGGGGGGGGGGGGGGGTTATTTGTCCGCTTTGCAACAATTCTAGTTATTCATTGTCACATGTGCAAGGATGAGGAAGTGTGATCATCTGAAGATTGATGACACATTCTCCCGAAACTGAGCACAGTAGTACTGTTGACAGTGGATAAACCTTTACCACACAATTACAAGTTTCAACAATGCTGAGAAAGAGGATTTTTGAAAAGATTGTGAGAAAAAGAGAAAATGCTGGTAACTAGCATTTTCTTCTTTTCCCACAGAGTTTTCTACCCATCTTAAAATTACTCTTAATTTTTTAAACGCCCCTACCTGCTAAGTAGAGGGGAGTATACTGGCTTCAGGTCTGTCCGTCAATCTGTTTGTCTCGTTCTCATTTTGGTGCTCTCCCTCAAAAGCCGTTTGATGTAGGACTCTGATACTTGATACAAGTGTACCCTGTGACCAAGAGGAGTTGCCCGATTGTGCTGATGGGGGGGGGGGGTATTTGTCGGCGTTGTGACAGTTCTAGGTATACATTGTGGGGGGGGGGGTATTTGTCGGCTTTGTGACAGTTCTAGGTATACATTGTCACATGTGCAAGGATGAGGAAATTGTGATCGTCTGAAGCTTGAGGTGACGCATTCTCCCGAAACTGAGCACAAGTAGTACTATTGACAGTGGATAAATCTTTACCACACAGTTATGAGTTTTAATGACCCTGAGGAAGAGTATTTTTTAACCCTTTCCCAAACAAGCCGTGGTTTTCACATGTCTGCAGTACAAGTCTTTTGAAAACACTGTGGGAAAAGGAGAAATTGCTCGTAACGAGCAATTTCTCCTTTTCCCACAGTGTTTTCTACCCTTTTTGAGACCTTTCTGCCATTTTCATCAAATTTAAAATTGTTGTCTGCAAACTCTTTCAATTTGGACCAGTCCAAAATTTGTCGTTGGGGAAAGGGTTAAAAGATTGAGTGAGAAAGAGAAAATGCTGGTAACCAACATTTTCTCCATTTCCCACAATGTTTTCTACCCTTCTCAAAACAAAGTGCTCAAGGTGAGCTACTGTCATTGTGCTGTGTCCGGCGCCGGTCATCAGTCGTGCGGTCATCAACATTTAGCTTGTGTGCACTCTAGAGGCCATGTTTTCAGTCAAACGCTCGTAAAACTTGGTCAGAATGTTTGTCTTGATAAAATTTTAGTCATGTCAGGTCAAGAAGTAGGTCATTAGGCGAAATCATAGAAAAACCTTGTGTGCACTCTAGAAGCCACATTTTCAGCCGGATACTCTTGAAAATGGGTCAGAATGTTTGTCCTGATAATATCTTGGATACGTTTAGACAAGATTTCAGCCAATCAAACATTCTGACCAAGTTTCATGAGTATAAGGCTAAAAATGTGGTCTTCAATGTGCACACAAGAGTCTACATTTTCTGCCTGAAATTCCTGAAAGTTTGTTAGAATGTTTGTTTTGATGATATCTTGCACAACTTGGAAACTGGGTCATGTCACTTCAAAAAGTAGGTCACTGGGCTAAATCTTAGAAAAACCTTGTGTGCACTCTTAAGGCCACATTTTTAGCCTTATACTTATGAAACGTGGTCAGAATGTTTGTCTGGATGAAATCTCTGAAAAGAACGATATAGAGTCAGGTCGGGTCAAAAAGTTGATCTTGGGGCGAAATCTTAGAAAAACCTTGTGTGACTCTAGAGGCCACATCAGTGTTGCATCCAGGGCGCGCGATTGCGCAAATCCCGCTGTTTTTACTTTAAGTCCCGCAATTTTAGATTTTTTCGGGTGGCAACTCCCGCAGACACGGATATAATCCCCCGCTCTGCAATAGTCTGTGCGCAACAAAATTGCATTTTACAAGGAAGACGCTCCATGTACTCGATTCCGGCCAAAAATAATAACCCGCATATCAGTTATGCCGGTAGCGAAATAAGGTCGTAAGCATTACATTCTACAATTTCACTTACACCAGTTTATCGATATCTTTCTGGGGAAATACCCGTATGACGTAATCGGCTAGAGGGATTGTTCAATTTCTCGGATGACGTATTTGGGATATGTGCTAATGAGGAATATCCCGGTAGTAATTTCAACGCCTGTAGGAGTAAAATTGTGTATCAAATTTGAATAAATAAAGGTAATTTAGATTAGTTTTTATCTACGGTGCACTCAAATTGTTCACTCCCCCCATTTTTATTATATGATGGGGGATCTCCCCCTCTCTGAGGTCATCCTGGATGCAACACTGCCACATTTTGAGCCAGATTCAAAATTAAAAAATAGGCTAAATCGGTCAAAAAGTAGATCACCACACCCGTGGATTTTACATCATCACGGCCAGGATTTTTTTCAGCCTTGTCAATCCTAGATAATTTTAGTTGGGTGAGAGCTTTAGGGCCAATGGCCCTCTTGGTGTTTTTGTTATTTTTTTTCTCATCCACATATGCTTTCAACTCTTCCTAAAGTTTTCTTGTTAAAAGGTGTGCACAAAAATTTGTTGAACCTAAGTCTTTCATGAATTTGAATAAATGAGCTGTAGGTGTGATAGAAAATTTATGCATTTTCTTTGAATTTTTCACTAAACCTTTTTCAGTGTAGCATCGAAGAATCGGGAGAACACATTATTGCCGGTGCTGGAGAACTGCATCTTGAAATTTGCTTGAAGGACTTGGAAGAAGAACACGCTTGCATACCCTTGAAGAAAAGTGATCCTGTCGTCACATACAGGGAAACCGTCACAGTGGAGTCGAGTGTTATGTGTCTCTCAAAGTCACCAAACAAACACAATCGACTCTTCATGAAAGCTAGCCCACTACCAGATGGCCTGGCAGAGGCAATCGATAGTGTAAGGTTGTTTTTCTGACCTGCAATTACAACTGTTTAACCCTTTACCACACAATCCCTAGTTTTAATGACCCAGATGGATAGGGCTTTTGAAAACATTGTGATGTTTTTTACCCTTCCCAAAACAAATAACTTTTTTATAATCACATTTGTTTTGTCGTCTGCAACTGCTTTCAATTTGGACCAGTCTAAATTTTGTCGTTTGGTAAAGAGTAAACTCTTTACTACATAACAAAACTGTAGACTTGTCTAAATTGAAAGCAGTTGCAGACAACAATTAAAAATGATGGAAGTTGTCTTTGATAGGGTAGAAAACATTGGTTACTAGCATTTTCTCCTTTTCCCATAATGTTTTCAAAAGGCTTCTTCTTCAAGGTCGTTGAAACTCGGGATTGTGTGGTAAAGAGTTAAGGTGCTGCAGTGGACAAAATCAGAAAACCTGAGCAAAATCAGCAGTTACTTGTAACAAGTTCTCGTCCGTTTACCCCTAGAGCGCCAAATAAAAACCCAGTGGACATTTTCCATCTAGAAATAAGACTCATGGTACTTCATGTAGATCAGAGATCAGACTGCAAGTTTTTTGCAGTCTGATCTTGATCTGCACTGGCAGTAAAGGCATTTACAGAGTTGAAAGGTCCTTTAACTCTCTACCATACAATCCTGACCTTTAACGACCCCAAGAAAGAAGCCTTTGAAAGCATTGTGGGAAAAGGAGAAAATGCTGGTAACCAGCATTTTCTTCTTTTCCCCCAGTTTTTTCTACCCTTTAAGAGACAAAATTCATGTTTTGAGCTACATTTAAAATGTCGTCTGCAAATGCTTTCAATTAGACTAGTTTACATTTTTGTCATGTGGTAAAGAGTTAAGGGTGGAGTGTTCTGTTTACATTCCTAGAAAGGTTTTTTAGCTCCATTGGCCAAAGGCCTGGATGTTTATTTCATAGCCTTGTGTTTGTGCCAGGTTGACATCTGTGCATCTGCCCTTGCGTGCATCAAGTTTTATTTCTAACATCTTTTTTTTTTAAAAACTACCCATCCAATTTTGAACATGATAAAAGCAAGGACTTTTTTCAGTTCCAGTCTAGAACTGAAAAATACGACTTGGTAAGAAAATATAGCGGTAGCTTATCTTATACGAACTTGTAAGACCACCCGGGTAGTTCAGTGGTTAGTGTATCCAACTCATGGCCTGCTGGGTTGCAAGTTCAATACTCGGTTGAGGCAAACTTTCTTTCCAGCGATCTTTCATCGCTCACCTGATGCATGTGAGAAAAGTGGACACTGACTTGGAAAGGAAGTTGTGTAGTACTGGTGTGAGAAAGCCAGGAAACTCATGTGTAGGTGCACTGACTGCCGTGATAAGACCTTAGCTGTTAAAACGGCGTTAAACTCCAATGCAATCACTCAATCAAAACAAACTTGTAGACAGAGCTGACAATAAAAATCCAATGGCAGACTGTATTATGCTTTCCAAGGGGAGATAATTTTGTGTTTCAAGGGGGGGATAATTTATGTGAAAGGGGTCTTGGATCTGGAGCAGTTCATTTTGATTTGATACATTGAACAGAAAGGTAAGAAATATTAAGGGAGTACTAAAGAGGGACAAATTTTCTCACCCCAAGTACCCATTTATTGATTGTAAGTAAATCAGGAGTCAGGGAAAACAGTTGATAAGAAAGTGACTTGAATAAGTTTATGTGATGGCGTCCTTGGGCCTGGCATATGGAAAAATTTAGAAGTAGCTAACTGAAGAAGATTGTCCAAAACAAGCAGACCTGAATTTATTGCAAGAATTCTAAATGTAGGTCACTCTGAATTTATTTTCTGGCTTTGGACTTTGCACTTTGAAGACTTAACAGATCTGACCACCATTTGGCAGGTCCATCAGAGCCTCGCCTTGTTTTTTACAGTGGGTCTGATTTCCATTTCAGTAGGTCGCGAACCTCTGACCAGCGCTGTTATTCAGCCCTGATGCTGCAGAACAAAATAGAAAGATTTAGACTCTTCTAAGCGAATAACTCTTGTCAAAATTACAGGAAAAAGGCTTTTAATTTTCAAGCCTAAAAAATGGTTCTTAAAGTAACAAATACTGCTCAAAAAAATGATTATTCTTAGAAATGTGATGTTTGCCAAAAGTAAAAAGGATTAATTGAAAGAATTAAGGCACTAGACAGATCACAGTAGCAATTAGAACTACGTGTTAACATAGACTAACTTTTTGATCAGTTTTCTGAAATAAAAAACAGTTTCAGGGGGCAGAACTTTTTTTTTTTTTAAATTTTGCACAGAAATACTGCTTTGTAATATCTTGTAAATAATTTTTTAAAAAGTACACCAAGCGGGACATTTTTGATAGATACAATGCATATTTTAAAGTTATTGACATGATAAATTACCTCCCTTTATAATAAACATCTGTTTTGGCATCCCAATCATGTGTAAACCTCCCATTTTTTTCTGCATTTGATTTCCAGATGTTTAAAAGGCAACCAACGTATAACAGAATAAAATTTGCAGGTACTATCTCAATGTCACACCAATTCAGTGCAATATAGTAGAGTTCACATAAAGTAAACCTGCGCAAACAGGTGAACGGGAAAAACTGTGGCATATATACATAACTTTGTTACACAGGGAAAGGTTACAGCAAAGCAAGAAATGAAGGAGAGGGCCAGGGCGCTTGCAGACCAGTTTAAGTTTGATGTTGGAGAGGCAAGAAAGATCTGGTGTTTTGGCCCCGAGGGAACAGGCCCCAATCTCCTGGTGGATGTAACCAAGGGGGTGCAATACCTCAATGAAATAAAGGACAGTGTTGTAGGAGGCTTTCAGTGGGCCACGAAAGAGGTATTTGTAACACCATTCACCTCCGTCAAAAACTCTTTACCATACAACTTTTAGACTGGTCCAAATTGAAGGCATTTGCAGATAACATATCAAAAGTAACTTAAATGATTTGATTTGTTGCTAACAGGTTAGAAAACATTGTCTGATTACCAGCATTTTCTCCCTTTCCCACAATGTTTTAAGAAAGGTTTCTTTCCAGGGTTGTTAAAAGTCTGGAGTGTGGTAGTGGGTTAACTCTCTTTATATTGTCTGTATGCATTTTTAAGCTTAGCTGTTTTAAAAAAAAAAAAACATTGAGGCCTGTTAGGCTCTGCGTTGTTTCACGAAAACTTTGACATTTTATAATATCTCCGTTGTTACGGAAGGTTTTTGCTTCAAACTCTTGACAGATTTTAGTTATCCCAAGGGGAACCTATACAACAAGGGCAGGTAACCATCAACATACTCTTCACAGAGTTATGCCCCTTTTTTTACTTAAAATTTTCGCAGAAAATCAACCAACCACAGGGGAACATCAGCACCTGCATGCAGTGGTCATAAGCTCTTCTAAGCAGCATTCAAGTTGAGCCTTCGTGATCAGGCTGTGTCTGGTGTAAGTGTTGCTTCGTCTGTCATGCAGGCTTCAACGATTACCTTATGTGTGCCACATTTTCAATCGAGTACTTATGAAACTTGGTCAGGTCAGAAGATTCTGTCTTGGTAATATGGCGTGCAACACACGAAAAGAGGCCTACGGACATTTGCGTAAAGTGCAGTCTCGGATTAGCCTTCGCAGTCCACGCAGGCTTATCCGAGACTGCACTTTACAACTACATAAGATTTTTTCATACAGTAGACTTTCGTGAAACAGAAAATCACACAAAAACGGCAAGTGTCATCTCGGATTAGTCACAGACTGCACAGGCTGATCTGGGATGACACACTTTTACGCATAATTTATGTCCGAAGGCCCCTTTTCGTGTGTTGCACGCCAAATTATAGAAGACTTCAAGAAAAGCCTTCTTTCTCAAGGGTCTTACAAGTTGGCATTGTGCAGTAAAGGGGTTAGGCCAAAGTTCCCTGCAGATACTTTCAGTAATGGAGATGAGCAAACTTTTGTAATCCGGTGAAAAAGTTTATCTACAACTCCAGTTCCTCCTCTTTCAGGGTGTGCTTTGTGACGAAAATGTTCGTGGTGTGAGGTACGACATTCATGATGTCACATTACACGCTGATGCCATCCATCGTGGAGGTGGACAGATTATCCCAACTACTAGACGATGCCTTTATGCATGCCAGTTGACAGCCATGCCTACCCTCATGGAACCAGTTTACCTGGTGGAGACACGCGTAAGTAAGAAACGGAAACGCTACCGTCTGTTTTTCACTCATTGTGTTTTAAAAAACCCGAGATATTGTCACAGAGCCCTGTCGTACCCTTGGTCATCACGCTTAAGCTTGGACATTTTCACATACCTCTGTTATCACTGAAGATATTTGAGCCATGCTCTGTGAAAAGAGGGTTTAACCCTTTACCAAACAATCCCGGGTTTTCACGACCCTAGGAATGAAGGCTTTTGAAAACATTGTGGGAAAAGGAGAAAATGCTGGTAACCAGCATTTTCTCCTTTTCCCAAAATGTTTTCTGCTCCATCAGAGAGCTTAAGCCCATTTGTTCCAAAGCTAAATATGGCATCTGCAAATGCTTTGAAATTGGACTCGTCTATAATGTTGTTGTGTGGTAAAGAGTCAGAGCTGCAGATAGAGGGAGTGATTTTGATCATAGAATTGAAAATATTAATTATTCTCAACTAAACCCTGTTGTATTTGTACTCATTAGAATCTCCTCGAGACAATTCTAATGAGTACCCACATCAAAGGGTTTGGAAGAGAAATAATGGATTTAGGATACCATTAGTCCCTCTTATCTGGAGCTTTGAAGAGTTAATGCATCTGCAAAAGTTAACGACCCATGTCAGCCTCTGCAGTCTGCGCAGGCTGACATGGGTCAAATTATTTTGTTACTTGTAGATATTCTACAGGTTCAAGGACCATTCTTGCTCATGATTCAGTCAGTTGTTTGGCAAAATGGATTTTATGGGTCCGTGATTATGATGACTTGCAAGGTATCATGCATCAAGGAGATGTAATTTAGCTCCTTTTCCCAGAGCATGGCTCATTTTTTTTTGGTCTTGCTGAGCACTGGTAGCTCAGTAGCATACAGGACTTGAGAATGTGGGTTGCTGGTTCGATCCCCGGCTCGGCCAATTTCTCTCCGACGATTGATGATGGTCATTGGGACAGGATTCATTGCTCTCTAACCGCTGACCATTGTCTCGACGAAGGTTATGTGGGAAAGCAGACAGTAGCTTGGAAAGAATAAGTGGAGAACTGGTAAAAATTGCAGGAAAGCATGGATAGGTACACTGGCCGCCGCGATTAAACTGAAATAAAGTTGAAAACGGCACTAGACATCATAAAAGCAAAAGCTTACATGTGAATTATATCTTCTGCAAGAAAAGAAAATTAGTTTTTTAAATGCACATATAGTCTATGTGGGCCAGCTAAAACTGTAGAGAGCTCTAGATCTACTTACAAGCTTTTTAATAATCGACCATCTTCGCGATTGATGGGGGAAAACAAAAATAATAAAAGTTACGTTTGGAACTCGATCTCGGGCAAAATAAAAGAAAGGAATCGGTAGCCCATGCCATTCACTAATCCACCACTTGACACACGATGATGACGGGGAATTTATAATGATTATATTTTTGTATACTTTCTTGGGGAAAGGGGGGATAAATGATTTGCAAATTATCTTCTTTATCTCGCCATGACCAATGAAAGATTTCAGTGAAACTTATGTTAACAAACATTGGATACTGTTTTTACATCCAAATTAAGATAAAGAATATACCAACAAATCTACTTCAGTTTCACTGTCCATCCCCATTTGAAAATCAAGGATTGAAAATCATACTTAGTATGATAGTTCCCTTGCTTGTTTTGTAAAATTAATCTAGACTCGCGTTAAAACAAGTGATAATATTTTGAAATGAAGTGCTGTCATTAAAACACATGTAAAAGAAAAAAAAGATAGTGACCTGGCAACTTTAAACCTAGTTTGTTGATTAATTTCTCTGCCAGCAACTAACACTAAGACCCAAAACATTGTCATCTGCACAATAATTTTCTATACTTTTTAACTTATTCAAGCGATTTAAATTTAAATGCATTTCAGCATCCATTTTGTCTACTTTGGCAGCTACTGTTACTTTAACCCATTCCCACATGGCAAAATTTTAGTCTACAGTATTTTTTTTTTAAATATATTTAGAAAAGGTAGTTGGAAAGGAGAAAATGCTGGTTACCAACATTTTCTCCTTTATTCCACAATGTTTTCAAAAGCCTCCTTCCTTGGGGTCATTAAAACTCATGATTGTGGGGGGGGGGGGGGAATATTGGGATAAATTGGAGCTGAAGTGCATGGAATGTGAAGTCAATCAGAGAGTTGAACAGCATATATGGTGGGCAACACACGAAAAGGGGCCTTCGGGCATATGCGTAAAAGTTTGTCGTCCAAGATCAGCCTCTGCAGTCTGTGACTAATATGTGATGACATTTCCCATTTTGGGCGACTTTCTGTCTCACAAAAGTCTACTGTATGAAAAAATTTTATATGGTCGTAAAGTGCCAACTCGGATTAGCCAGCGCGGAGTGCGCAGGCTAATCCGTGATGACACTTTACGCAAATATCGGAAAGTCCCATTTCTCATGTTGCGGGCCATATGATGTGATACGCTGGAATTTCCGGGAGTCTGGATATATGCAGAGGATGGTATTTGGGTTAAAGAGGGGTTGGGATAAACAAAAATTTTTACGAGTTTCAAATCTTGTTAAAGAATTATGTCTGGAAAGTGGTCTTCATGGAACAAATGGTCTGAATGCATTGTTTCATGGGGTCCTGCTTGGCTCAGTGGTAGTATATTTGACTTGGATTGTGGATGCCCTTGGTTCGAGCCTCACAGAAAGCATCTGGCGTTTCGTGGGAAAGACACTTCAGAGCCGTAGGCTGATACCGGTGAAATCCAGGCACCATATTCATCAACCATTCTAAAGAACATTAAAGAACATTCAGATCTTCTGAATCTGAAAGTTACACAACTTCTGATTGGCTAAACCATTTTGTGTAGCCAATCAGAAGTTGCATTTTATTCAAATTTGGAAAATCTTGGAGAATAAGACCAAGAACGTTCTTAAGAATGATTGTTGAATATAGACCTTGGACATACGTGAATATGGGAGATATCTCTGTGACATGACTGAAATACTGTTGAAAGCAGGGTAAAACACCATTCAATCAATCATCGTTTCATTACATATGCAGGTGCCCCAAGCTGCCCAAGGAGGATGCTTTACTGTACTTAACAGGAGGAGAGGAGTGACATTCGACCAGATTTCACAGGGTGCCACGCAGAGTGTCCTGAAATCATATTTACCCGTAAATGAATCTTTTGGTACGTTGATATTGGAATATTTTATTTGCGTCGTCTGTTACTGCTTTGCCGAGCCCCGTTGCTCAGTCGGTAGCGTACAGGACTTGAGAACAGGGGGTGGCTGGTTCGATCCCAGGCTCGGCCAATTTCTTTCCGAGGATTGATGATAGTCATTGCGACAGGATTCATTCCTCTCTCACCGCTGACCATTGTTTCGACAATGGCTTTGTGGGAAAGCAGCCAGTGGCTTGGAAAGACTATTGTGCAAAGTACTGGTAAAAGAAACTCCAGGAAGCATTGATAGGTGCACTGGCCGCCACGATATAACTGAAATAATGTTGAAAACGGCGTTAAACACCATACAATCAGTAAATGTTACTGCTCTCTCCGCCAACTGGGCCTTTGACATAAGCCATGTTTGCTTATGCGGAAAAAGTAAGCAGACTATCAGGCCGCTTATTTGGTGCGGTCTGAATTTAGTAGACTTTTTGCAACAGCAGATTAACTCGTTACCACACGATAAAAATGTAGACTTGTCCAAATTGAAAGCATTTGCAGACAACAATTAAAATGTGGTTCAAATGATGGAAGAGTTGTCTTTGAAAGGGTAGAAAACATTTTGAGAAAAGGAGAAAATGCTGGTTACCAGCATTTACTCCTTTTCCCATAATGTTTTCAAAAGGCCTCTTCCACAGGGTCGTTAAAACTCGGGTTTGTGTGGTAAAGAGTTCTGTTGACCATGATGCTCTAGGGGTTACTCCTTGCACCAAACCTACATTTGAGCAATGCTCTGGCAATAAGGCGTGTAATGCATGTGGATCCATGATACCAAGCAAGTCATGACATAATACTCTATCCATTAAATTCATTTTCAGAAACACTGAAATGAATTACGAGGTACAGTTGCTGTTTGAGATGCAAAAGATTTACCAAAAGCCAAAAGTTCCGGCCCACAGGCCAGCTGCACGGATTGTGACCTGGGTTGATACTTTTTGCAGAGGTATTATTAAACCCCTTCCCACCGCTGACCATTGTTTCGACAATGGCTATGTGGGGAAGCAGCCAGTGGCTTGGAAAGAATATTGTGCGTAGTACTGGTAAAAGAAAATCCGGGAAAGCATGGATAGGTGCACTGGCCGCCGCGATATAACTGAGATAATGTTGAAAACGGCGTTAAATACCATACAATCAATCAATCAACCATTAAACCCCATTTCACAGAGCACGACTCGTATATTTATACGCGGTAAAAAAAAGTCCTGCACCCCCTCTTTGTTACCGACTGATTTTCTGACGTAAATAATATAAAATGGGATAGGGGTTCGAATCCAGCTGCTGCATACACCAACAGACCAGTCTTTTGCAGGTATCCCTTGACCACATAGTGAGTAGGAATTTTTGACAAAGATATTGCTTTTAAATTTAAGAAAAACAAGAAGCTTTTAAGTTTGGTTGAAACTGAGAAATGAATGTCGAAATGAAACCTACGATAGGTTGAAAGTGACCTGCAAAGAATGGGCACACGCAGTCAGGTAATGATGCATACTTCTGCCTAGGGCTTACAGAACAGCCTGCAGTCTTCTACTTACTCATCTCATGAGAGGGTGAGGTGGCACAATCATTAGCAGCTGCCATGAGGTCAAAGAATACCTTAGTTCAGGCCATTTCAGAGGCAACAGACTGGTTTGTTGGTGTAAGCAGCAGCCAGATTCTAATTCCCAACCCATTTCAATTCATTCATGCCAGAAAATCAAACCCGGTAAAAAGACGGGGTGTGCAACACTATTTTTACTATGTATATATATATGTGTGTGTGTGTGTGTGGTTATATCATTTGTCATTTGTCATTTATATCTTATATCATTTGTGGTTATGAGTGAATGTAATGATTTATTTTCAGGTTTTACGACCGACTTGCGAGCCAATACAGGAGGACAGGCCTTCCCACAGTGTGTATTTGATCACTGGAGCGTAATGACAGGTGGAAGTGCTCTGGATCCCGCCACTAAACCTGGGGCTACTGTGGCCGACATCAGAAAGAGGAAAGGACTGAAAGAGGGCATTCCGGCACTCGATAACTACCTGGACAAATTGTAACCCAGATGTTCTTCTGTAGGGGACTTAATTTATTTCCTTTTTTCCTTTTTTCTCGGAAGAAATTGATTTTTTTTTTTTAATGGAAGTTGTAGTAGACAGATGTCAGCCAGTCTGATTTGTTTGAACTTTTCTTTTGATGTAAAAAACATACATTGAACTTTTGAAAATTTATCATAACATACTTGATTCCTGCATGAATACCTGTTACATTAAAAAAGAAAATGGGATGTAAACATGTTGATTTTGAACAGAGAAAGAACTCGATACTAGACAGATGAGCTAGACGAAAATACAAGTGACAAGTTTGTATGTCGGCATTATTTTGCTGGGATGCTTTTTAAGGAACAATAAAAAAAGATATAAAAAAGGAGTCTCCACTTTCTAGGTTAAATACTGTCTGTTACCTAAGCAAAAAACAATAATAATTTAGCCATGCTCTTGCAAAAGGATGCTAAATGCATCCCTGTGATACATTATACCTATCAAGCCATTATATAATTATGGGTCAGACCCATAGACCCGGTCTATGATAGCTACTTTTTTCACAACCAATTTAATCATGAGGTAGAATGGTCCATGGACATATAGGAAATTGAGCAATAGCGAAAAGTTTCGGGCCAGGTCAGCCTGCGTGGACTGCGCAGGCTGACCTGGATCGATACTTTTTGCAGACCCCATTTCACAGAGCATGGCTCAGTTCCAATTGATATGATTAGACTTCGGGTGCTTTATGATAAACTGAGTGCTTTATGCCAAATCCACTGCAATGAAAGGTTACATAGTGCTCTGGTGTTATTGATGCTTTGTTTCATGGGTAAATCAGATATCACTGTAATAAAACTATCTGAGGCAAATGAACTCGAGTTCACACTGTTAATTAATTTGTCCCCTTTACATATCCTCCTGGTTTGGTTGAGTGTGTTGTCCATAGTAGCGAGGTAGAGCGTCGGTCTCGTAACCATAAGGTCCCGAGTTTAATACCCGGGAGCAGGTGTCAACTTTCATGTTGTTGATTGGCCCATACATTCGGCAGTCCTTTAAAACTGAGGCAAATGAACTCTAGTTCTCACCGTTTATTAACTGTTCCCTTTGTATATCCTCCTGGTTTGATCATGTGTTGTCCGTGATAGAGAGGTAGAGCGTCGGTCTCGTAACCATAAGGTCCCGAGTCTGATACCCGGGAGCAGGTGTCAACTTTTGGATTGTTCATTGGCCCACACATTCGGCATGAACACTGGTGTAGTTCCCAGGAAGCAGAAATGAGAGCGATTAGTTTTAAAATGTTCAAACAAAAAAACCGTAAATGTTTGATTGTTTGAATGGTGTTTTACACCGCTTTCAACATTATTTCAGTCACATCATGGAAAAAGCTCACATATTCATGTATATCCTGGGTTGTACCAGTACCAGGCGAGGGCTCTGAAGTATTTTGCCCAAGGACACTCCCACGAAAAACCAGCTGCTTCCAGTGAGGCTCGATCCTTGGGCCAACAAGTACAAGTTATACTGAGCAATGTAGGACCCTGTCTATCTTCCTTGAGAAGTCTCTTGACCCTTAACCAAACGACAAAATTCAAGAGTGGTCCAAATTGAAAACATCAGCAGATTACAGATTAATTGTAGCTCAAATGATGGAATTTTTTGTCGCAAAGAGTGGAGAACAAAATTGGAAAGAGAATGCAGGTTACCAGCATTTTTTTCCAACATTTTCTGACGGTAGTTCGCCGAGCCCCCGTAGCTCAGTCGGTAGCGTACATGACTTGAGAACAGGAGGTCGCTGGTTCGATCCCCGGCTTCGCCAATTTCTTTCGGAAAATTGATGATAGTCATCCCAACAGGATTCATTCCTCTCTCACCGCTGACCATTGTTTCGACGATGGGTATGTGGGAAAGCAGCCAGTGGCTTAGAAAGAATATTGTGCGAAGTACTGGTAAAAGAAACTCCAGGAAAGCATGGATAGGTGCACTGCCCGCCGTGATCATAACTGAAATAATGTTGAAAACGGCGTTGAACACCATACAATAAATCAATCTGAAGGTAGCTCAAATGATGGAATTTGTCTGAAAGAGTGGAAAACTGGAAAAACGAGAATGCTGCAAGCCTTTTGAAAACAGAACAGGGAGTAAGAGCTGGTAACCTGCGCGTTGTCCTTTTTAGCTCACCTGAGGACAAAGTGCTGAAAGGGAGCTCTTGTGATTGTGCTGTGTCCGTTGTCCGTCGCCAACTTTTACCTTGTGTATGATCTAGAGACCACATTTCCATTTAGACATTCATAGAACTTGGTGAGAATGTCTTTATCTCTGACAAATTTGAAAATAGGTCATGTCGGGTCAAAAACGGGGTCACTAGGTAAAACCATAGAAAAAACCTTGTGAACACTTTAGAGGCCACATTTTCAATCCGGTACTCATGAAACTTCGTCAGAATGTTTTTCTTGATAATACCTCGGACGCGTATGAAAATGGGTCACGTTGGTGCATAAACTAGGTCACTAGTTCAGATCCTAGAAAAAACCTTGCGTAAGCGCTAGAGGCCACATTTTCAGTCTAAAACTTATGTAAAATGGTCGGAATGTTTGACTTGATGTCCAATGTTCATGAAATTGTCCGGATATTTGTCTCAATACTGTTTTTGACAAACCTGATAACGGTTGGACTGGAGTTTAAACAGGTGGTCAACAGGTGAAAAGAGACAAAACGCTGATAGTGCTGCATTCTTTCTCGTAGAAGTTCAAAACTTTGCTGGTACAGGTATTACATTGTCCGTAGCCCCTGAAATTTACTTTTTGTAAATCTCCTTGTGTAAATAAGTTCAAGTTTCCATATATTTTTTACCGATAATCCATCATCGGCAGAAACATATGAAAAGGAATATTTTTCCGGAATTTAATCGATAGAAACAGTCATGATAGCACGATTTAAGTTGCCTTTCTGCTATATTGTACATGTATTTACTGCGGTTGTTTGTGAGCCCTTGGCGACGGTAACCAAGGAAGTCGGTTTATCTCATCGCCACGGATCCATGTATTTTTACCATCGCATGGCACATGTCCCGAATGGTCACGGAAATATTTCGTACGGTATGCGCGAATTAAAATGCTTACATGTGTATATAAGTACCTAATAGAGAACTAGCTCAAGTCTTCCGTAGCTTTAGTGAATGTGAGCTAAACTTCCCGAATAATAGTCTGATTTCTATTTATATCCCTACTTGTATGTTCAGCATAAAGGTAAAGGATCGGGTTAAATGAAGTAGGCAATACCCATTGCACACCAGAAGACTCTCAGGACTATCAGTCCTTTGATTATTTCAGCTTTGCTAATGATGGATAGCAAATGTAACACGCTATATGATTGATGCCGTTAGAACAGACTGCAACCAATGAATAAGCGTATCTCGGGGATTACAAATTTCAACGCGAGCAGCCAAGGGTGAATAGAGCAACCTAGTGATCGTCACCCTTGGCTAGCGAAGATGTATTCACCCTGGGCTGATGGAGACAAAAATTATAATCCCCGCGATACGCCGTCTACTGGAGATGATGATTCAATGTTGGTAGCTCTGTCTCGTAAGCTTCTTGGTACATGAAACATTCCAAAAAGTCTATTGTTTGAAGTCCTGAAAGGGGTCTGGACGTTGAAAACATTGTGGGAAAAGGAGAAAATGCTGGTAACCAGCATTTTCTCCTTTTCCAACAGTGTTTTCTGCCGTTTCAAAGACAATCCTATCGTGTGAACTACATTTTAAGTTGCTGTTTGCAAATACTTCCAATTTGGACAACTCGAAGTGTTTTCATGGGGTAAAGAGTTAAGACTTGTCATAGAAAGAACTGATAGAGGTTGGCTACAATCATCACATAGTAAAGGGAAAAAGAAAACTGATTGAATTTTAAAGATACATCCTTACAGCCAGAGAGAAACATGCTATAAAAATTTGATAGACTGTAGGATGGTTCAGAATGTATTCAGCTGTGTAACCGGAGATGAATTACCGATGTAGATCTATGTGATGTAAGGAATAAATACATGAATAGGAAATCTTGAATTTAAAACCGGCAACGTTACAGCAGTAATGTCATTGATGGCCTCCAGAAAATTGAATACATTTCCTATCGGTCGTCATCTATGCAGCCTTGCAACCTCTGGAGGCAACATTTGGCATGAAGATACAAGAATGGGTATAATTCTGATAAAATGGGTTAAAACTGGCTGAAAACGAGTATAGCTGCATCTTTAATATTGCTATTTTTATTATCCTGAATATTGATTACAGTGTTGATATTATACATCGAACCATTTCTCAGGCATTTTGAATGCCTTCATACTTATTACAGATCAAATATTTCTCAGACACTTAATAAATGTCTTCGTGATAAAATGCTAGTAAACAGGGGGATTAATACATCTGCTTAAATTATCGACCCAGGTCAGCCTGCGCAGTTCGCGCAGGCTGACCATGGTCGATAATTTTTGCTATTGGTCAATTGTTCTGCATGTCAAAGTACAGTGCACCTCATGATATAGGGGGTCGTCATACAAAATGTATCCTGTGGATCAACAGTCACGTGATGGCTTGCTTGGTATCATGCATCAAAACCCCGTTTTCTAGAACTTGGATCATGTATTTCCTATTTTTCTTGCAATTTCCTCAACAAAACACCGAGATGGCTTCGATCCTTCCCCAGTATCTTAGCGCTGGAGAGCAATTCCTTGAGATCCACGTCGGAAGTTGGAACACTTTTCATTTTATCTGGTCCCTCAAGCTTCCCCGCAAGATAGGGAATCCGGAAGCACCCAAAGGGAGCGTAGAGCCTTACATGGTATATCTGAAAAATGACAAAATAACATTAGTAGCACCTGCTCCGTATTCACCAAAAATGAGCGACATTTCGGTTGAATGGTCGAGAATATACCACAGGCCTTTGAAGTTCCACTGATCTCTCACGGAGCACCGAAATTTTCATTTGTCGATCATCGACCATTGTTACTTAAGACAGCACATTTGCTCATCGCCTCTTTATCGTATGTAGTGACACCTGATACATGAGATCAGCAACAATGCTTGGTTGCAAGAGTCATTTCAAATCTTTGGAGGTTAGGGGGGAAAAGGGAAACCATTTCTGGACCATTCTACATCAATGACGAGGTTGACCTTTAGCTCGGCTGTTTTCGTAACCCTGGGGTCGTCATCGTTGTTGAAAGATTTCACAGTTTCAAAAACTTTGACATTTTATAATATCTCAACTGTTACTGAAGATATTTACTTCAGACTTGGACAAGTTGCTCGCTATCAAAAGGGGAATCCGTACAGCAGAGGCAGGTAAATATAAAAGTGTTTTGACACAGTTATGCCCCTTTTTCGACTTTACTGAAAATGGAACATCTGCAGCCGAGCGTCGGCACCGCTATGCGGTTTGGTTTTCGGTCCATTATTCTCTTTCAAAAGAGACAGGGGATCTTTTTTCCCCGATTTTGTTGCACCCTTTTGTTATTATAATCGATACAGAGACGATAAGAGAATGCGCTATTTTTAGAAAGTTTTCGATGATTAACAAATGAAAATTTCGATATTTCATTATAGACCAACGGAGCTTCAAAGTCCTGTGAGAATACGAATATGAAAAAAAAACGGTGCCCTTTCTAGAAGTAGGGGGAAAAGCTACAAAACACCAGGGCCCATATCCACCAGCTATTCCTAATAACATTTGTTAGTCTAATTCTCAAGAATTTTCTAAAGGAAGCAACACAATTTCTGATTGGCTAAACCGAATTGACTAAACCATTCGGTTTAGCCAGTCAGATACTGTGTTACTTTCTCAGTTAATAATTGGAGTAAGAAAGTAATTTAGAAGGTGAATACGAATGTTGAATTCAAAGCGAAGGCCATACTAGTTGGAGTTAGGTTTGTTTCATGTGAAAAGGAATACACCTTTGTACAAATTATCCAGGAGCTGTCTTTTATCGCAACAATCAAGCTTTAAAAACCCGTCATTGCAAACTGAGCCACCTGTGACCCCAACATTTTGTAAAGAAACAGAAAAAAAAGGTCAGCCATGTTCTGGCAAAAGGGAGCTTAGTGCATCTCTCTGATGAATGATACCAAGCAAGTCATCGCACAACTATGGATGTGTAAAATCCATTTTGATTAACAACCGACCGAATCACGGGGCACCATGGTCTTTTGCCATGCAGGAAATTAACCGCAAGCAAAAAGTATCGACCCAGGTCCGCGCAGCTCTCACCGCTGGCCATTGTTTCGACGATGGTTATGTGGGAAAGCAGCCAGTGACTTGGAAAGACTATTGTGCGGAGTACTGGTAAGAGAAACTCCAGGAAAGCATGGATAGGTGCACTGGCCGCCGTGATATAACTGAAATAATGTTGAAAACGGCGTTAAACACCATACAATACAATAGGTCCGCGCAGGCTGACTGAGTCGATGCTTTTTTTGCAGGTACATTAAGCCCCCTTTTCACAGAGCATGGCTTATTTGAATGGGTCATGAGCAAAGCAGAACTGAGAGTAGTTTCTCACCCCGAGGTTCAGATAGCCTGTCAGTCGAGCACACATTCTTCTGTAGCGCAAGTTGATGTTATACACTTGTAAACAGACATAGATACGACCATATCGGTAACAAAGGTGTCGGGCATGATACACTGAAAGCAAATGTATTTATAAAACACTAAGACTAGTGTTTTCTCGCGGTACGAAGTAAAACGAGAACGAGCGGTCTCATCAACCGACGGATTCATGAGGTACACTGGTCCTTTGACATACAGAAAATTGACCGAAAGCGAAAAGTTTCGGCCTAGTTCAGCCTGCGTGGACTGCGCAGGCTGACCTGGGTCGATACTTTTCGCAGATAAATTAAGCCCCCTTTTCACAGAGCATGGCTCATACGTAACTCGGTCCTCTACATATACAGCCAGCTTGGCAAGTGCATGTGATGTTTGGTATTTGTTGAATTGAGAAGGTCATAGAGCCAAGACCTAACACACATGTCCGAGTTACTCGTAATAAGTATAAACTGAACGCGATAAATTTACCATCCGTCTGGATCAATCAGTTAAACTTGAATCGCTTCATTAACAGTCAGAGACCTGACCACTGTACCGCGGCAGTATCAGCTAGCAAATACTACTATTATCGCGTTTGCATTATATAATAGGTATTTTTTACAGGAACACCCAGTTATATTGACTTTATTTTTATCCTTTTTCGTCAAGAACACAATCGTGTCAATATTTAAAACGAGAAAACGCAAGGAAAAGACTTTTTTTCTGAGAGTTTAAGAAAACTTGTCATCCTTGAGTCGAAGCCGGTCGCCAATTACAAAAAATAGGACGTGGTTCCCTTTACGAGCACCTGTAAGTCACATGATGCTCTTAAATTTTCCATGCAGGAACTATGCAGGAATAGAACTAAATTCTATAGATGTCAAATGTTTCTGTCAGTCACTCGAACCCTTAGGGCTGGATTAAAGAAACTGAGCTGTTCAAAAAGGAAAAACAGCCAAAACATTGCTCTTTCAAGGTTGTTTGGCTATGAATGACAAAAAATATACAACAAAGTAGCGGACAGAGTAGATCAAATATCAGACTGCGCGTTCTGTGCAGCCTTATCTTTGATCTACACAGTGCGTAAAAACAAGTTAGGTCTCTTCAAGCGGTTAAAGGGTAAAATCTTCACCAAAAGACAAAATTGAAAGCATTTGCAGACGAAAAAATAAATGTAGCTCAAATGAAGATTTCTGTCTTTGAAAGGATAGAAAACACTGTGGAAAAAGGAGAAAATGCTGGTTACCAGCATGTTCTCCTTTCACCACAATGTTTTCTAAAGCCTTCGTCTTCAGGGTCGTTAAAACTCTGGAATGTGTGTTAAAAGGTTATCTGGGAAAAATTGTATCCCTACTTACGGTAGAAGTATCCGTACAATAAACGGCGGTGGTTGACGCTGAATGAAACCAGGTACCTTCGGGACACACGCTGGACTCGTAGACAAGCTGGACAAAAAGTAAATAAAAACAAGACATGTCTTTTAAAAAAAGATAGACAGCGTAAGAGGTATGAATATTGAAACTTTTTTGTGCCCTACTGTGAAAAATAAATATTCGTATCATAAAATTAATGTACCCACCAATAGGCCTGAAGGGGCCCGCCGAATAAACTTGTCCACCATTTTGACCAATGGCAAATTTGTGTTTATTCATTCGAGTCTATCAATACCAAGAAGTAGGTCAAAAGCCAGCGTATTCAGCTTCGCCGAAAAATAGGATTTGATTATTTATTGGCTCGGCTGTGTCCGTAGAAAACGTCGAAGTACAAGCATATCCAAGCTTTGGTAAGCTTGTCACTTTTAAGATGCATCCGCACAGCCAGAGAGATAAAATGCTGTAAAAACTTGAAACTGTGAAGAATGACTCAGAATTTGTATAAACTGTATAAGTAAACTGTATAAATATAGATAAATTAACATCACCAATATATATAGGGTGTAAGGGATAGAGAAACTCAAGGGATTTTTCCGCATTTAAAACCGGAAACGGCAACGGTTATTTCTTAGAAGGCTGAAAAAAAAAATGAAACGCATTTTCTATCCATCGTAATCTGTATAACCTCGCAGCCGTCAGAGGCAATATTTGGCATGAAGATACAAGGATGATTACAGCTTCATAAAATGAAGATAAAATGACTTAAAAACTGGCTGAAAATAAACATGAAATGGTTTAAAACTATCTGAAAACGAGTAAAGATGTATCTTTAAAACTGAATTATCAACTCGGATGTCGAAGTTATTTTGAGGACCACAAATCAAATGTGGCTCAAAGTGAAGGATTTACATGTAACTTGAAAGGATAGAAAACATCGTGTTAGACAGAGAAAAATGCATTATCTGCATTTTCTCCGTCTAACACGATGTTTCAAAAGCTGTCTCCCTGGAAGACGTGAAAACATGATAGAAAGTCGTAAAATAATAATAACAATAATAATATGAGCCATGCTCTGTGAAAAGGAGGGTTAATGCATTTGCAAAAAGTATCGATTCATGTTAGGCTGACATGGGCCGGAATTTTTTGCTATTGGTCAATTTTTTGCATGTGAAAGACAAGTCTACCTCTTGATACAGTCCATTGTTATACAAAATGGATTTTATGGATCCATGATAATGCGATGACTTGTTTGGTAACATGCGTCATGGGAATGCATTGATACCCCCTTTTGTCAGAGCATGGCTAAATCTTTATAGACTCACAGTAAATGCGGAACCGGATATGGTGAGTATGGAAGATGATTCTAAACGTCTGGCTGACACAGCAGTGGCACACGTACCGGTAACATCGACAGTATCGGGAGATTCGTCCTCGGTAGATATGGGGATGGTAGAAATGATGATAGTGATAGTGATAGTGATGATGCCAATAATGATGATGATGATAGATATGGTGCCGATAATGGCTGACTTGATCTACTGGATGATGATGGTGGTGGTGGTGGTGGTGATGGTGGTGATGATGGTGGTGGTAGTGATGGTGGTAGTGATGGTGGTAGTGATGATGGTAGTGATGATGGTAGTGATGATAACAGTGACGTCGGCGATAATGGCGACGTCGACGACGATAATGACGACGCCGACGGCGATAATGGCGACGACGACGGCGACGACGACAACGTTCGAGAGACTGGTCATCGTCATGGTGATACGTGTAGTGGTATTCATGGTCTACATCGCCCAGTGAGCTGTTTGCGGCGATTTCTGCATTTCTTTCAACTGAAATTAAGTAATAAAAATTCAAGGCTATTATTTTGATACCTCAATGTTTCGAGCAGGCGTAAATTCGAGTAGTGCAATTATTCGATTACGCGTTGAGTAAACGGGTGAATTCGAAGTATTTACAGATAAGCAAATGCCTTTGACAATCATGGTGTTGCAGCATTCCCCGTATTCAAATAAGTACGATGACGTCATATCTGATGCAAGAAAAATAGACCGAGTCACCAAAGGCAAAAGGACAATCCTTTTATTCAACTGCCAAAAATTGCACTTTTTTCTACCGAATGTAGCCTTGCAGATTCTTTACTGTTGCAAGTAAAATGTAATTGTAATGTAATTGTTTCAAACTTATTAGAATAAACATTTTGAGGAAGTCATTGTTACAGACAAACCTATTCCTAAAGCTGGTGCATTCCCTCCAGGTTGTACAAGACCTGTTTCTTCAGTAATCAAGCCATCCAAGTCGTTGTGCAGCAATGAATGATTGGTTTACAAGAAAATAGTGTAGCAGCAGTTCTGATTGCTCGTAATGTTCATTAAACTAACCAGGTAAATTAACCGATGTATTCGAAGCACTGCTCAACTGAAAAATCAACATTTCAATAAAGTAACTGAACCAACCAACCTTCATCAAACTTTATCATGTCCTCAACCGCTTTCTCAGCTTGCTCTTCCAGTTCCTCTTCACACATATCTTCAAGTTCTTTCTCCGATATTTCTTCCGGTTGATCTTTCAGCTCTTCTTCCAATTCTTCTTCCGAAAGTAGTTCCGGATTTTCTTCTTCAAAAAGTTGATCCTGGTCTTCTTCCGGTTGTTCAGTATCGTCATACGATTCCTCTTGGTCCTTGTCGACTGAGTCTTCAAAATCAAAGTCATTATCCGAATCGGCCGGCTCTTCAACATCATCAGGCGCTATTTCTTCGTCCTGATCGTCCGAATCCTCAAAAGCAAAGTCATTGTCAAAGTCAGGGTCCACATTTTTCCCTTTCCTGAAGTCATCAAGCAGTTTTACAATATCGTCGACATCACTTTGATTCAAAGGCAAAGTGACCACTGTGTCGTTGACGAATCGCTCCTCATCCAATGATGGAATGTCATCCTTGCCGACCTCAAAGATTTCGACGTCTGAAAGGAAAAGATTAATTAGTCATATACTGTGAATAAGGATTTCTAATGCAACTGCGAAAAGTACCGACCCAGGTCAGCCTGCGCAGTTCACGCGGGCTGACCTTGGTCGAAATTTTTTGCTTCTGGTTAATTTTCTGAATATCCAAGGGCCATTCTACCTCAGGTTTCGGCCGGTTGTTAGACAAAATGGATTTTGAAGATCCACAATCATGTGATGACTTGCTTGGTATAATGGATCGCGGAGATGCAATAACCTCCCTTTCGCCAGAGCGTATCTAGTTCCTCTGTGTTGTTGTTGGTGGTGGTGGTGGTCGGCGTCGTCACGGCGTCATTGCAGTTGTTGTCGTTGTTGTTATTGTTGTTGCCGTTTTTGTTGTTGTTGTTGCTTTGTAGGGTTTTCTTTGATTGTCGTCAACATTGCAGATCAAAGATCAAAATAATGGTTGTTGAACACGGGCTCTGGGCCAACCAAGTCTTATCGTAATTCTCCAGATTTTTGTGAAAAATCAAAGCAACGCAATTACTGGGTGGCAAGACTACGTTTGACGACTACAAAGCGTAAGATGGTACAATTTATAAACTGGTACCCGTTGTATCGCCCGTAGCCGTCCAAACGATAGTTGATACGAAGATCGATAACAGGCTACCAGTTTATACAATATACGACCCGGAAGCATTCTGTTCTGCCACCATTAAAGCGGCAACCGTCTACCGTTAACTCTACGGAACAACAAAATTTTAGTGTTCAAAAATGAGATCATTTTCAGACGACAAATTAAATGTGCCGAAGTTGATAAGATTTTTTTTTTTTTTTTCTGAAAGGGGAGAAAATAATTTGGGAAAAGGAGAAAATGCTGATTAACACAATGTTTTCAAAAGCCGCCCTCCTCGGGGTCGTTAAAACACGCGATTATTCGGTAAAGGATTGAGAAACACGTGGTGCACTGTAAAGTTTACAAGTGAGGTAGATTAAACTTTCTTTAGAAGCGCCTTTCAATTACTTCGTTGCCCTAGCGGCCAGTTTAGATCAAAGATCAGACTGCACAAAACGTGCAGTCTGATCTTTGATCTACATTGTCCATTTGTTTCTAAAACACTACAGACAAAAGGCAGCCAAAACTGCAATAATCTCGCTTTGATGTTCATTTGGGTTTATTCGGCACTTTAAGGGCCAACCCTTATCCGCCCTCCTCAGGGTCGTTAAAACATGCGATTATTCGGTAAAGGATTGAGAAATTATGTACATAGGAGACTGGTGGTCAAGTCGAAAATTCGGTTACACCCATGAATATTAGCGAAAATATATCGACAAAAAAAGAAAGTGCTCAGTGCGAGCAATTTGTCCTTCTGCCACTATATTTTCAAATGCGGTCTATTGAAAAATGCATGAAGTCGTTTTCAAGGTTTTGAAATTCTTGAACTTGCAGAACTGGTTCTGTGATTGGCAGAGACATCCAGCCAATCAAAAAGCCAGTCCTGGAAGTTTGAAAATGAAATTCCTTCGGGATTGGTTTGTGTGTACGAATGGCGTATATATGTATATGAACCACGCTCTTTGAAAAGGGGCTTAATTCATCTGCAAAAAGTATAGACTCATGTCAGCCTGCGCAGTCCGCGCTGGTTGATCTGGATCGAACATTTTTGATTTTGTAATTTTGCTATATGTCGAAGGACCTTTCTACCTCATGATACAGATGGTTGTTAGACAAAATGAATTTTATAGATCAATAATTATGACATGAGTTGATTGGTACAATGCATCTAGGAGATGCATTTAACTCCCTTTTGCCAGAGCATGGCTTAGTTATACAAAAACACTGACCACAACAACAACCAGTTATTGGTTATATTGTTGATTTGTAGAATCAACCTACAAGAAACAGTAACAGTTCAAACATTTAAAAGTCTTACCTTTGCCATGGTCCAGTATCCATCGAGTCAGCTCTACGTTATCGAGACCCTGGACCGGGGAAAACAACAGCAGGAGCGCCCAAAGCGCCACACAACAGCGCCTATCCATGGTAATAGATAGGACTTGAGTGAAGTTAGGTCTGCAAACACGAGTATTTAAACGCTTTGAAAGTTTCAATGGCTGACCTTGGGAACGACCTATGAATGCCCCCAAATGCGCATGTCCGCTTCCTTGTTGGTTTCGAAACAATGGTCCCTTTAATTGATCAATATCCGATAGAGACTGATTGCGAAGAGCTGTTATAATTTGGTCATGCTATGTTAAAAGGGGGTTTAATGCATCTCCAAAAAGGATATCGACCCAGGTCGGCCTGCGCAGTCCGCGCAGGCCGACCTGGGTCGAAACTTTTTTTCCTATTGTTAATTTTTTTGCATGCCTAAGGACCATTCTACTTCCGGATTCAAATGGATGTCGGACAAAATTAGACGTTATGGATCCATAATTATGCGATGACTTGCTTGGTATGATGCATCACGGAGATGAATTAAACCCCCTTTTGCCGGAGCATGACTCAAATACTTACATATTGTTCAATTGCATTATCCTTTACTGGAATCCCGGAAGCTCAGTCGTTAATGTTCAGGGCCCGTTCTACAGGGGTCGCAAGTTCGAACCAAAGCTCAGTCAAACTCTGTTCCAGGATTGGTGAGAATCGTTGTCTTTAGTATTTTCGGAGTTATTTCCCTTCGTTATTGTGGCGCCGCATGAGCGGCGGCACTATATTTTTATTCGGTTTTGTAAAGTGCCTATGGAGGCAGCCATATTGAACTGGTTCCATGCTTTGTTTTAACATCCACCTATATCTACTGTACTTTGATTACCAGATCGGGGTCCATAATAACTTTTTTATTTATTTGTGGGGATTTTTTTTTTTTTTTTTTATATATTGCACTTTCATTGTTAGATGGATAAAAACACGGATCGTAGACATATCAACATTTTCCTTTCGAAAAATAAAAAAATGCATTTCAAATAATAACTCACGTGATCAAAAATTATCTGTCACAAATTTTCGAAGCCACCATTTTAAATATCTTACGCTGGAAAAGGTTAAGAGGCATTTTCAAGCTCTTTGACCCTAGAGCACCCTACGTGGTACTTGTGACCCAACTTATATTTTTGTTCTAGTACTGTATGGATTGTAGAAATATTGTTTTCCTTTCGCAATCGTGTTTTTTAAGACCAGCTAACTGTAACTAGGTCAATGTTGGGGGGGTGACAGATGTTTCGGTAACAGACGAGTTCGGTAAATTGGACTTATAGAGTAAATCGATTGGATGTTTCGGTAACAAGGTAATTATATAGTGGTAATGCACCGTGACGTTTTTCACACCAAATAAAGTCTTGGTTCTGATTCGTTCAATGTTTCTCTTTTTTCTTCCACACACTTTAAGACATAATATTTTTGTTATGTTTCTACTGTCATGCTGTACGTAAAATGATACCCGAATCAAAGTTGAGGTAACGAATAACAACACCCAATCCTAAACTTGAAACACGTTGTATCTCTTTTTAAATCAATGCTTTATGATCCTTTCAATGTGAAAATATTTTCTTACTGAAAGACTTCCAAACCAGCCATTAACCCTTAGAGCGTCTGTCATTACTGCTGTTGCCATTGCGGCCGGTGCAGATCGAGATCAGAGTACACCAAACACGGAGTTTGATCTTTGATCTTCATTTGTCAATTTTGCAAGACATTCTGAACAAGAAAACCTTGACACTGCTAAAAATAGGTTTTATATCTAGAATGAAAATGACCGTTGGGTTTATTCGACGCTCTTAGATTTAAAATTATGGATAGTTAAATTTAGTTCAGAAACACAGGTAATACAGGTAAAAATATTGTGGCAAAAGAAGAGAGTGAGCGAGAGAGATAGACAGTAGCAAATATTTTTTTTGACAAATACTTTTTTCAAACTGCACGAGCAGTGTGTGATCTAAACATGCCCAATCCCCATAACTTTTACATGCAGTCTGATCTGCGAGTTTCTTCTTGTCCATTGGTGTTTCAGGTTTCCATAAACCGGGGTTAATCTTTAAGATCTACGGGAAACTTCTTTATCTTGTTGGCAATGGGACGTGTGAAAACAGGCTGTAAACGCGTCTATATACAATATACAGTACTCCCTTCGCTCTCAAATAGTACGCATATGATTTTTTTATGCAGTGTTGTATTGATGAACGCACTTTAAAACCAGCAGACGCCGATTTTTGTGCACCAGACCAGATTTGAAAACTGTGTGGAAAATGGAGAGGAACAATACAGAACAGATATCTTTTAGATGGGCACAAATGTTCATGGTCAAAATCACAAGAAGTATGCACGAAAGCATTATTGTCAAGGCCTCTCTCTCTATCTCTCACTCCCTCTCTTCATTTGCCACAATGTTTCAAATGTATTATCTTTATTTCTGAATTCACGTTAATTATCCATAATTTTAACCCTTAGAGCATCGAAAAAAGTAAAGGCTATTTTCATTTTAGAAACAGAACAATATATATATTACAATATACGATCCCTGGTCTAATATTAGCTATTTCAAAGCAAAGTTGTCCTTCCTCATAATGTCTTAGAAAAGCTGGCAGCGTAAACCAACGATCAGACTCTGTTTTTTTTTTTTTTTTTTTGCTTTGCAGTTTGATCTTTGTCTGAATCGGTCGCAAGGGCAACAAGAGTGAAAGGTGTTCTGAGGGTAAATGGCTGGTTTGGAAGTTGACCAATTTGTTTCCGGAAGAAATTATTTTTCACACAGAAAACGTTGACAAGAATAGCGTCATTTTTAATAAAACATTTTTAAAAAACTTGAGGATTGGCTTAAAGTTGGAGTCTGTTATCTGTAGGATGATTAAGCAATACGGGTACAAGCTTAGGGCTGGGTTTTATCAGGGGTCGTATATTATTCATTACATGAATCAACTATGGGTGAAAAACGAAAATAAAATATGGTGATCAAAATTTAACTAATTTCAGGTATTTATTTATACAGCATGGAAAGAACAACAAATATATTTACGTCAGAAAACGAGTGAGAATTGCAAATTAAAAGAAAAAACGTTTGCACAAACAGATGCCATGGGTGTGAAAAACGTCACGGCACTATATTACTGCCTTGTTACCGAAACATCCAATCAATTTACTCTATAAGTCCAATTTACCGAACTCGTCTGTTGCCGAAACATCCGTAAATCAATGTTGGAGCGCCTAACATGACTGGTATCATACAACCCCTCTAGTCTATATAGATATAAGGACTTCATTCAAGTCTTTATTATATCTATAATAAAGAGGGGTTGTATGATACCAGACATATGTGTTGGAATGTCAGATTTAGCACAATCCGATAACTGACTTTTCTTTCGTTAATGTAAAATCTTCCTGTTCAAAATCAGACGGTCGAGAGTTTTGATATTTCATGTGTAGTATCGCTACAATGACCTCTACCAAGTACTAGTATGTTCAAATGGTGGCCTTCGGGTCAAAAGTTGCCATATGCTCCCCTCCACCCAGATGTCACAAATTTGCGCATAGCCATATTTGTTGCACACTTTTCAAAATCTTCTATCAAATATCAGAAAGGCAACAGCTCTAACATTTCTATCTACCAATTGTGTCCAAATGATGTCCTGTGGATAAAGAAATGGCCCAGTCCATGGATAAGAAGTTTGCAAATAGCCTTCAATGATATGAAATTTAAAAATCTTGTCAAAAACCAGATGGCCCAGAGTTTAAATACAGTATCACCACTTGGACCTCTACGAAGATTGTGCAAGAGATGCGTATTAGGAAATAACCCAATCCATTGTGCCCTGTTACAGAAACAACTAGTTTGCGGCGCCATTGATGTTCTGCATCAATATTTTCTTGTTTTACTTTTTGGGTGTTTGACTCGATACTTTAGATACAGATAGATCACATTGAGTGTACACAAGACCTATAACTCTGTCTACATTATTTTTAGAGTTATTTCCCTTAGGTTTTTTTTTTTGTTGTTGTTGTTGTTGTTGTTGTTGTTGTTGTTTGTTTGTTTGTTTTGTTTTGTTTTGTTTTGTTTTGTTTTGTTATTTTTTTTCCCAGAGCATAACCCTAAAAGTACTAGTATTAAAGCTATTGACTTCATACTTCAATTATAGATAGATCCCATTGAGGACTAGTGCAGTACACAAGAGGTTTTCTTTTTTTTTTTTATTCATTTATGTGACGCCGATGGACTATATTTTACTATAGGATTGACCAATTGATTGATTGATTTTCCGTTTATTTATCGTCGCCACCGGTTTTCCATACGAACAACACCAAAAGAAGACTGTCAGTTTTGTTACGAGGGATAGAGTAAGATACAGGACGAAACATCCTAAGTTATACCTAGTTCTTCAACGTGCTCGGCGCAAGGCACCGTCACACGGGACCTCGGTTTAATTACGTCTCATCCGAAAGACTCTAAGTATTTTTCTTTTTTTTTTTTTTTTTTATGGCCAGCCGTGGGACTCGAACCCAGACCCTCTTGTGACCTAAGACTTGATGTTACAAGTCCTACGCTCTACCACTTGAGCTATTTGGGCTGGTCTTCAATATGGGAGAGCAACTGTCGTTGCTGAAAAAGTGTTGTCAGAAGAATTAGTGAGAGAAAGTTAGGAAACGTACAGGTAGATGCACTGGCCGCCGAAACGTAACTGAAATTATGTTGAAAACTGTAAAACACCAAACTTGAAGTAAAGAAAGTGAATCATTCTTAATTAATTCATGATGGGTCGATAAAAGTGATCTTTATTAAAGTAACAAGCTGAGTCCGGGAGATCAGTCGGTCGCTTATAGGACCTGAAACCAGGGGTCGCTCGTTCAAATCTCTATCTCCGCAAATTTCTTTCTGAGGGTTGGTGATAGTCATTGCGACAGGATTCTCTTTCACCGCTGATCATTGTTTCGATGGTGATTATGTGGAAAAGCAACCAGTGGCTTGGGGGAGAATATTGTCCGAAGTACTGGTTTAAGAAACCCCAGGAAAACATGGATAGGTGCACTGGCCGCCACGATATAGCTGAAGCAATGTTGAAAACGGTATTAAACACCATACAAGCACACGAACACCCAATCCCGTGTTTTTGAGACTTCCAGTAGGTCGGCTTTTGAAGACATTGTTGGAAAAGGAGAAAATGCTGGTTACCAGCATTTTCTCCTTTTCCCACAATGTTTTCTACTCTTTCAGACACAAACCCTATCATTTGATCCACATTTAGTTTGTCGGTTGAACAATATCAGGCTTATTCCTGATCCACCAAATTCAGTAGAAATCATGCAAGTGGTAAACAGGTGTATGGAAAGATTTTTTTTTTTTTCGACTGAATGAAAACAAAGTAGCAAAAGCAGCAATGTGAAATGAAATTGCTTCTTTTTTTACACAAGGTTTAACAAGCAAATTGGTCGATATTCGACAGGTGACGTGTTATAAAGGAGGTGAGCATATAAGCTGTTGACCGGTCGGTAAGTCGCTTTAGCCAAATAGTTTAGCCAATCAGAAATTGTGTCACCTTTTAATGTTAGAAGATTGATTGATTGATTGATTGATTGATTGTATGGTGTTTAACGCCGTTTTCAACATTATTTCAGTTATATCACGGCGGCTAGTGCACCTATCCATGCTTTCCTGGAGTTTCTTTTACCAGTACTCCGCACAATAGTCTTTCCAAGCCACTGGCTGCTTTCCCACATAACCATCGTCGAAACAATGGTCAGCGGTGAGAGAGGAATGAATCCTGTCGCAATGACTATCATCAATCCTCGGAAAGAAATTGGCCAAGCCGGGGATCGAACCAGCGACCTCCTGTCCTCAAGTCCTGTACGCTACCGACTGAGCTACGGGGGCTTGGCTTAATGTTAGAAGAACTACACAAGGAAAGCAAATTACAATTGAGCCATGCTCTGGCAAAAGGGAGCTTCGTGCATCTCTATTCGTGCACCAATCAAGCCATCACATGGTTATGGAATCATAGAAGCTACTCTTTTTAAATAATCGACTGAATCATGAGGTAGACTGGTCCTTGGAGATACAGAAAATTGACCAATGGCGAAAAGCATCGACCCAGGTCAGCCTGCGCGGACTGCGCAGGCTGGCCTGGATCGATACTTTTCGCAGATGCATTAAGCCCCCTTTTCACAGAGCATGGCTCAACTATAAGTAAATACGAGCCCCTGTAATGATTAAGGATGGAAACAGATCAGAAGAAGCAGTTTCCCGTCCCTGCAATCTGATCTTAGCTTGTTTTCGTCCGTGTCGTTTCAATTGTTGAAGTGTTTTCTGCGGAATTTGGACATAACTCTGTACCAAATGACAAAATCTTAGACTAGTCCAAATTAAAAATCATTTACAGACGACAAAATAAAATTTGATTTAAACAAAAAAATATGAAATTTATTCGGGGAAGGGTAGAAAACATTGTGGGAAAGGAAAAAAATGTTGGTTACCAGCATTTTCTCCTTTTCCCCACAGTGTTTTAATCAGCGTGCTTTCCCAGAGTCGTTAAATCCCGAGATTGTGTGGTAAAAGGCGCAATTAGCATCATGAAAAATGTACAAGTTTACTTGTATGAAAGATTTTTTACGCCGCTAAGGGTCCGTATTTACCAACCATTCTTAAGAACGTTCTTAGACTTATTCTTCAAGATTTTCCAAGTTTGAAAGTAACACAACTTCTGATTGGCTTAACCAAATGGTTTAGCCAATCAGAAGTTATGTTACTTTCAAATTTGGAAAATTTTGGAGAACAAGACCAAGAATATTCTTAAGAATGGTCGGTGAATACGGGCCCAGCACAGTATTTCATTTATGCCACGGCAATAGAGATTGGTTCGACACTCGGTTCATCTCATTTCATTGGCAAATGACTGGTCTGTTGGTGTATGCAGCAGCCGGATTCTAATTTCTACCCCATTTTATATTAATCGCGTCAGAAAATCAAAGTCGGTAAAAAACACGGGGTGCAGGATTATTTTTACTATGTAAAGTTTACAAGTGAGGTAGATTAAATATTCTTTAGAAGCGCCTTGTTTCGTTGCCCTAGCGGTCAGTTTAGATCAAAGATCAGACTGCACGAAACGTGCAGTCTGATCTTTGATCTACACTGTCCGTTTGTTTCTAAAACACTACAGACAAAAGGCAGCCAAAACTGCAATAATCTTGCTTTGATGTTCATTTGGGTTTATTTGGCACTTTGATGGCCTACCCTTATCCTGGTAAATACGTGAAGTGAAAAATTTCAAGCCTAAAGTAAAGACAAAATTCTGCTTTTTCAAAGGTATTTTGGGGAAAGATATCTCGTTATCGGACATTGCAGATCAAAGATCAGACTGCACGCTCAGTGCAGTCTGGGTCCGTAATCACCAACCATACTTGAGAACGTTCTTAGGCTTATTCTCTAAAATTTTCTAAAATTGAAAGTAACACACCTTCTGATTGGCTAAACCATATGGTTTAGCCAGTCAGAAGGTATGTTTCTTTCAAATATAGAAAATCTTGGAGAATAAGACAAAGAATGTTCTTAAGAATGGTCAGTGAATACAAACCCTGATCTTAATCTACCGCAAAAGGTCCTTAAGTCGCACTGAGCGGTCTAAGGTTAAAGAAGCTGATACTAGTTACGGGCCTTGGTCTTCCAATCTATTCCTGAAACTCCCCATAAATTTTCGCAGGAGTTATCTCCTCTTTCCCACCATGTGCTTTCTTGGACACTGATAACTGCTCGCTGCTCAGACTTTTCTTGGAATTTGCCTCGTTATTGAATGGAACGTGGAAACATCCGATTTTGTATTGAAAATGAAACTTTTGGACCTGAAATAGAAACGCACGGTTGTATAAATTCCTTGTCAATTTTAAGTTCTACATTTTTATTATTATTATTATTATTATTATCATTATTATTGATTGCATGGTGTTTAACGCTTTTTTTTTTTCAACATTATTTCAGTTATATCGCGGCGACCAGTGCACCTATCCATGTTTTACAGGAGTTTCTGTTACTAGTACTCCGCAGATTATTCTTTGCAAGCCACTGGCTGCTTTCCCCACGTAACCATCGTCGAAACAATGGTCAGCAGTGAGAGAGGAATGAATCGTGTCGAAATGACTATCATCAAACTTCGGAAAGAAATTGGCCGAGCCGCGGACCGAACCAGCGACCCCCTGTTCTCAAGTCCAGTACGATATCGACAGAGCTACCGGGGCTCGGCATTATTATTATTATTAGTAGTAGTAGTAGTAGTATTTTTGCAAAGTTTAAAGAAAAATAAATCACACCGAGCGCAAGATGCCGAAATATGACAACCTGAGTCGTATTCACCGACATGCATTCCTAGTCTTATTGTCAATTTAGAGAGTGACGCTATTTCTGATTGGTTAAAACATCTGGTTGAGCCAATCAGAAATAATGTTGTTTTAAAATTCGGAATACTCTTGAGAGTTCGACTACGAATGCTATCAAGAGGGGTTGGCTCTGTAAAATCCCGACTTCTTTGAAATAGATTCATTTTCTTTGGATTCTTTCTCTGTCACGGTCCGCACGAAATATTACTGAGGAACCAGGGCCCGGTTAGACCAAAATGAGCGACCTAACCCTTAGAATGTTAACCGCGACTCAAGGACCTCTTGCGGACAGTGTAGATCAAGATCAGACTGCACAGAACGTGCAGTCTGATCTTGTATCTACTCTGTCCGATAAGGAGATTTCTCCCAAATATTCCTTTGAAATAGTTGAATTTAGGTTTATACTGTTGGCATGAAAGTTTAATTTGACTTATTTAGCAGAGTAAGATTTAAGTTTGTTCGTGAAACCGGGTACTGATCCGACAGACTCACCATCATTGCTCGCTAAGAGGCTTAAAAACTTAGTGATCATTCCTTCCTTACAGCATAGCTTCTTCCCGTATAAAATCAATACCTGACAACTGCATTAGGGAGAATCCTCTTTAGCTCAGTGGTTAGTGTATTGGTCTTTTAAACCTCGATAAACGAGGAACTTTGCCGCAAGGGTTCGAATCCCAGCCGGAGCGGTTTGTATTTGACCTATGCATTCCTTGCGAACTTTCATGTTCGCAAGATGGGGGCTCGTCCTGAATTGGCCCTTGAGCTATATGGTGTCCATAAAATTGCCCGTTATTGGCCATTGAGCCATTTGTTGTCTAAATGATAGACTTCCAGCCTAATAAGGCTTTCCGTCATTAAATGATTCTCTTAAGAGGGGGTGTGTTACGGGAGATCACTTCTTCCTTACAGCATAGTTTCTTCCCGTATAAAATCAATACCTGACAACTGCATTAGGGAGAATTCTCTTTAGCTCAGGGGTTAGTGTATTGGTCGTTTTAAACCTCGATAAACGAGGAACTTTGTCGCACGGGTTCAAATCCCAGCCGGAGCGGTTTGTATTTGAGCTATGCATTTGTTGCGAACTTTCATGTTCGCAAGATGGGGGCTCGTCCTGAATTGGCCCTTGAGCTATATGGTGTCCATAAAATTGCCCGTTATTGGCCATTGAGCCATTTGTTGTCTAAATGATAGACTTCCAGCCTAATAAGGCTTTCCGTCATTAAATGATTCTCTTAAGAGGGGGTGTGTTACGGGAGATCACTTCTTCCTTACAGCATAGTTTCTTCCCGTATAAAATCAATACCTGACAACTGCATTAGGGAGAATTCTCTTTAGCTCAGGGGTTAGTGTATTGGTCGTTTTAAACCTCGATAAACGAGGAACTTTGTCGCACGGGTTCAAATCCCAGCCGGAGCGGTTTGTATTTGAGCTATGCATTTGTTGCGAACGTTCATGTTCGTAAAGAACACACAGGCACTTGTATCGAGGAACGTCTACCCACCTTAATATCTGCGTTAGCGTCGATCTTTGCACACAAATGTTTCGTTCTCGGGTTGAAACCGTACAATACCAAGCAAACATGAAAGAGTTTGGGCAGCTTGGGAGGTCGATAGCAGATGGGTTTTGGAAAAATCACTGCAATTTTCAAAACATTTTTTACCGTTTTCACCTTATAATTTCAGAAGAAAATAAGGAATCTCAATAAAAAAAAAAAAAAAAAAATGAGCCATGCTCTGGCAAAAGGGGGATTAATGCATCTCCGTGATCCATGATACAAAGCAAGTCATTACATATTTATGGATCAATAAAATCCATTTTGTATAACAACCGACTGATTCATGAGGCACACTGGTCCTTTGACAGGCAGAAAAGTGACCAATGGCGAAAAGTTTCGGCCCAGGTCAGCCTGCGCGGACTGCGCAGGCTGACCTGCGTCGATACTTTTCGCAGATGCATTAAGCCCCCTTTTCACAAAGCATGACTCAAATGTATGAGTGCCGCTATGGCACAAGTTGGGTTTAAATGCACCTTCGTGGTACATTAAAACAAACAAGTCCTCATATTGCAGGGATCTCTTTCGTCGAATAACCGCGTGAACTATGAGTTAACATTATCCGTTGACGGGCAGAAAATATAATGAAAGCAAAAAGGTTCGAACCAGGTCAGCCTGTGTGGACTGCACAGGCTGACATGGGTCGATATTTTTTGCAGATGCATTAAACCGTCTTTTCAAAAATCACGGCTCAAATCAAAGATAGCGAGAAAGTAGTCCAAATGATACGGAGTTGTATACTGTCATTACGTTTCCAGATGATAAAACCGTTTGACTCTTCCATAATATTGAAGATAATTTGCAGACAATAAACTGACAATAACAAAGACAGTAAGTTGACTTTGGTTCAAATTATGTCGTTTGTCTTTGAAATAGTTTATTATCTTGTTTGGGAAGAAGAAAAAAATTGTTACCAACAAACATTTACTCTTTTGACCACAATTTTAAGGTTACTAGTGTCCGGAATATCTCGACAAAGCTGACAGTATAGATCAAATGTCAGACCGCACGATTTGTGCAGCCTGATCATGATCAACACTTGCCGCAAAGATAATTTTAAAAGTAAAATGCGCCCTAAGGGTTAAAAAGTAGTTCCGGCAAAATAATGATATCGTCACAGTAAAGTGATATCGCCACTATGGTAGATATAAACTATAGCCTATTAATTGACTGTATTAATTGACTGATAAAAATATGTAAATCATATGTAGTTATAAAGTATATTAGAATTTGTTATTCTTTCGACATGTCTTAAAGGAAACACATATATTTGCAAAATTTACAAAATCCCCGTGAGTTATTTAAAATGATTTTGAGAAAGTGTTTCAATGTTGCATGAATACGTTTTCAAAAAGGGGATGACAACACTTTGATCTTCTTGTTGTCTTGTTTTCATAGGATGATATTTCCTGTGGCGGGATTTGGAATCCGTAGAAAATAAACTTACACGAGAAAGGCTTGTTATACACCGTTTTTCCGTTCATACTAAACTTAAGGAGGAAAACGTGTATCTTTCGAATGTAGGAGACGGAAATGCAGGCTGAAATAGTAGACAGAAACGAGTAAACGGACCATCCTCTTGCAAAGGAATTTAATGAATCTTCATGATGAATTCAAATTAAGGAAGTTATCACATAGTTATGGATCCATAAAATCCATTTTGTCGTAAAATCACCTCAATCATGAGGTAGAATGGTCCTTTGACATGTAGAATATTTACCAAAGGCAAAAAAGTTTCGACACGGGTCAGCCTGCACCGACTGCGTAGGCTGACCTGGGTCGATACTGTTTGCAGATGCATTAAATACCTTTTTCACAGAGCATTGCTCATTTAATGTTAAAAGGTGGTAACTTGGTTTCGGTCATAGGATTTAATCGAACCTGTCCAAACGACCAACTGTGCTAGGCAACCAACACTTTAACCCTTTCCCAAACGACAAATTTTGGACTGGTCCAAATTGAAAGAGTTTGCAGAAGACAATTTTAAATTTGATGAAAATGACAGAAAGTTCTCCAAAAGGGTAGAAAACATTGTGGGAAAAGGAGAAATTGCTCGTTACGAGCAATTTCTCCTTTTCCCACAGTGTTTTCAAAAGACTTGTACTGTAGACACGTGAAAACCAGGGCTTGTTTGGGAAAGGATTAAGATACCATTCTTTCTTATGTATTTAATTTTCAATTAACCATTTACAGCACAATCCGGCCTTTTAACTATTCTTAAGAAGAATGCATATAAAAGCATTTTGGAAAAAGAGAAAATGCTGGTGAACAGATTTTCTCCTTTTCCCACAATGTTTTCTACTTTTGAGGGATAGATAATTTTGTCGGTTATATCAAATATATCGTCTATAAATGATTTTTGAATATGGTTGAGTCTAAACTTTTGTAATTTAGTAATTTGTAACCCATTATCAAAACAAATCCCAAGTTTTAACAACCCTGGGCAATTAGACTTTCTGAAACATTGAGGACAATGACAAAATTCTCGTAGCCAACATTTTGTCCTCTTCACACAACGTTTCTAGCCCTTCAGAAACAAAGTCACTTAATTTGTCGTCTACAAACGCTGTCAATTTGAATCAGTCAAAAACAGTGTCGTGTGGTAAAGAGTTAACTAAACGTACAATGAAGGACTAGCCGTTAATAAAGATCATTTCTCTTGGCGGTCTCTGAAAACAAATAAGAGAGAAACATTCTCTTCCATGAAAAAAGAACACCAAATTGAGTGGCTACTTTGTCGTCAGTTTGAATATTCATTACAGAGACGGTTTTAAGGTTTTAATTACCGACAGAATATACTCTGATAAAAAATGCGTCTTATGAGCGAGAACTGGCTCAATAATGAGATTTGGCTTGATGAGGAAACGAGACCCATTTTTCTATAATATCCTAGAAACATTTTGGTACAAAAAACAGTGGTTAATTCGTCATAGGTTCGAATATTCATTACAATAACGGTTTCGATTACCAACAGGATATACCCAGAAACAAAGTGCGCCTTATAAACGAGGTTTGGTTTAATACAGTGAAGATTAATTCGCTCGTACTTTTCTAGAAACTTTTTGGTAAAATCTCTCAATATCCTCTTTTAAAAAGACAAACATAATTCTACGCATTTGATCCTCATTTAGTTTCTCATGTGCATATGCTTTCAATATTGAGGACATTATCTCCCGCTAGATGGCATTCTACAAATACACATCTATCTAATTTGGGCATCCTGGGTACAGTAGCTGAGTAATTTTTCAAAACAACAACCGTGACTTCGAATTTCAAATGAAATAAACGTTTACTCAATAAAACGCTACCTGGTGCCCTTCATTCAGCTATGACCGGCTAGCATGTAACCTATGCACCGACCATTTATTAAAACAGCCCCTACATGCTTTGGTAATAGGCTAATAGCTTCGATATAAGCCCTACTTTTCCCAGGTATAGGGGGATGGGTGATGCGTCATAGCAAACAGGTCGAATCTTCGAAGAATATGACATGCGCAGACAACGACATTGAGGACTCTAAAACTTTGCAGATATGTTACCAGCAGTTTCTCTTTTCCCACAAAGTTTTCAAAACCTTTCTCCCCAGGATCGTTAAAACTTGGCGTTGTGTGGTACAAAAAAACGACAAAAACGTTTATTGCCATGGCTAATTTCTTTCGCTGAATTCTGGAAATAATCGTCAACGCTACCAGTCGTGTCACGGAATATGTAGAGAGAAGTCGACAGTCTGAAAATAATTTCGGCAAAGTTTTTTTTTTTCATACATTAAACTAATATACTTACTGTTTAAGTTGTACCGTAGATGCATGAAAAAAAGATTAATGTCAAATTTATGGTCCAGACAGACATGGCACTCGTTGCCATGACATATGAACGATGCGTCTTTAAGGTTGTTTCTACGTGGAAGTGATAATACTTCGTCCCCGCCATTTTCGTTCCCTGTTTTTGGAAGAAAAAGTAGGAATTTGTTATGTGACGAATTGTTTTTTATATTATCATTAGTAGTAGTAGTAGTAGTAGTATTTCAACGGTATCTATGGCCAGCATTTTGCAAAAACTGCCGACCAACATCAAGCTACCAGTCAAATTCGACTGTAAGGCCTTGAATTATATTGTTCACACTTTACTGAACGTTGTCCAGACTCTGTGTGTGCAAAAGGGCTATAGATCATTTCAAAACTGTATCAAGATCAGATTATTTTTTGTGGACAGTGCAGGTCAAGATCAGACTGCACAGAACGTGAAGCCTGATCTTTGATCTACACAATCCGCTATTTTATTGAATATATTGACGAATAACAATTTCACAACTGGATTTTTTTTTTTTTTTTTTTAATGAGAAATTCTGGTTATTTGTTTGGCGCTTAAGTAGTTAAATATTATTTTGATTCCGGGTATGTAATGGTTCTGATAACCTGGGTCTGTATTTATCGACGAATCGTAAAAACGTTCTTAATTTTTATATCTGAGATTTTTCTAAATTTGAAAGTAACATATCTTCTGATTGGCTTAACCAAATGGTTTAGCCAATCAGAAGTTGTGCTTCTTTCAAATTTAGAAAATTCTGTAGAATAAGACTATGAACGTTCTTAAAAATGGTTGGTGAATACGGACCCTGTTAACGCCTTTTCTTTGGATTTCTATATCGACAACTCTGCGAAGTTTGTTTTAAAACAGATCTATAAATTCATGGTAAAGCAATGACTTACATCGAAGCTTCTGAAACATCCGTTGAAAGCCAAGTTTTGACATCAGATCTTCGACATCTAGCTCGTCGTCGGGGTGACCGGATATCTTGATGACGTCATGGTCGGTGGTTCCATAAGCGATTTGTTCTCCTTGAAAGAAAAACATAATGATATTGTTGTTGTATCTAATATCATTACCTCCCTTTAACGAATATGCCAATGAGATATGCTAGGCAAAGTGTTTGGTTGCTTCTCTAGATATAGTAGCTGAGGCTGAAGCAGTTCTATTAGAAACATCGGATGCCTCAGTCTGTCACCCGTCAAAACTCGGCCGATTCAGTAACTTCATCTAACCTCGGCCGGTTTAGCGAGGTTTCCAATTGGATCACATGTGATATGATCCTTAAACATGGAGACACCTATGTAAATCTGTTAGAAGGAGCATCAATGGCTCTTGTGAAGTTATTCACATCTTGCAATCTGTCGGTGAAAACTACCGACGAAATTGGCAAACCACGTTAACTTAGTGACTTTACAAACTGTTTGTCAACGGAAAATGTGTTTTAAAAGATTCCGATAGAAGATTGTGACTGGTGTTTTCTTTTTCTTTTCGGGAGTCTTACAATTTTAAGAACGGTAAAGCGGTCTATTTCGGGCGAAGAAATGCACGGTGTAGGTGCATATCATGTAACAATATACAGTCGAGGGATTTGATCAACGGATTCCCCGAGGTTTGCCGAATTCAATCTGTTTGTCCGCAAGCAGTGCCTCCACTTAGATGCCTTTGCCGTATTTGCCCCGGTTGCATCGTTTCTCATTTCTTACAATAAGCCTGAGATTACCACTTACCTATGTACAATACAGTCCCGAAAGTCATCAATGCTTATGTGCTGGTAGAGAACCTACATACATAGATGAGCCATATTCTGTGATTTAATGTATCTGCAAAAAGTATCGGCCCAGGTCAGCCTGAGCAGTCCGCGCAGGCTGACTACCTCCGACACTTTTTGCTATTTTCTGCATGTCAAAGACCAGTCTTCCTCATGATTCTGTCTCTAGTTATACAAACTTGATTCTATGGATCGATAATTATGTGATGACTTGCTTGGTATCATGTATCACGGAGATGCCCCTTCTTGCCAGTGCATGGTTTATTTATATTCGTGTCTCTGATAAAACGGAGTGTAACTTTCATTTTCGATGAGATGTCTAGTTCCGTATTCACCAACCATTCTTAAGAATATTCTTTGGCTTATTATGAAGAAGTTTCTAAACTTGAAAGTACATGTAACATAACCTCTGATTGGCTGAACCATTTGGTTTAGCCAATCAAAGGTTGTGTTACTTTCAAATTTTTGGAGAATAACACTGAAAATATTACTATGGATGGTTGTTGAATACGGACCCGGGGGATTCTTGTTTGATAAACCGTGACTCTGATAAAACAAGGGAGTCGCACGACGGTGTTTTGAAATAAACGGAACATACAAAGTGAACTGGTCCCCGTTGTAGATATACATATTACAAGTGGCACAGGTTATTGAGTCGTTGCTTTTCATTGGGCTACGATAGTATATATCACAGAATAGCCAATCAGAGCAGCATACACATTTCCAGTTTGGCTGTAGAGGTAACAGTGCGATATTTTGCGCAATTTGAGATTGGTTATCGAAACTAAAATGAATATTATCAGACATGCACATAAAAAGTGATACGAAAAATACAATTCACTTATTCGTGAGGTCAAAAATATCGGAAAATCTGCTGCTCTGGAACTAAAAGTGACCTCCTCTGAATCTCTGTTAGTCTCGCGTCATGGCTGTTCTAAAAATAGACGGGCAGAATTCCGACCGTTTTTAGTAGCCTGTACCGATCCCTATACACTTGCTGTATCACGGGAGGTAAACAATCTATATACAAAAAAGTTTAATTACAAGCATCTTTCTGACATGCTGTGACATACAGTGTTGACCCAAGGTCGCGCTGCACGTTTCGAGCGGTAGGATCTCGATTCAACATTGTCGGAAAAGCACAAATGGAGGACCACCTGTGACGAGAAATAAGAAAGACAAGACAAAAGAAACCTGAGGAGTAATGTAGAGAGGAAGAAAGAGCAAATGATATAAATGAGGCATGCTCTAGCAAAAGGGGGCTTGATGCACCTCTGTGATGTATTATACCAAAAACAGTCTTCATTATCATTATGGATTCGTACAAGCCAGTGCGTCTGACAACCAACAGAATCATTGGGTAGAATGGTCTTTTGACTGACAGAAAATAAATCAAAAGCAACAAGTTTCGGGCCAGGTCAACGTGCGCGGACTGCGCAGGCTGACTTGAGTCGACACTTTTTTTTGGAGATGCATTAAGCCCCCTTTTCACAGAGCATAGCTCAAGTATTGAAGTGAATTTACCTTGGTCATATTCCATCAGAATGTCGTGGAACTCGCCCTTGGTCAAACATGAGACCTCTGGAAAGGCACATAACAGAGCAATCAGGCTGCATTGCAACACCACGGACCTCATTTTGAAAAGTGAACGAGCAACGTTAATGGACGTTGGATAGTATAATAAACAACAACAATCTGATTGCGGATTAATACAGTGCTGCTTGGAACGGAACTATTTTGAAAATAGGTCGGCCATGTACATCAAGGTTTTCAAACTCTAAATATATACTTATGAGATCTATTGTTCAGGTGTTGTCCTGTTATAACAATAGGTTCCACATCAAACAGAGAGACTGGAAGAACAATAGGGTATACATGTATAACTCTAACTCGATAAACCTTTCATTAACAGTTTAATTTATTTATTTATCAATCTACATGTACATGTAAACAATCAAACAATAAGAATCTTACTATTTTACGGTACATAGCCAATCTAAATGAGCCATGCTCTTTGAAAAGGGGGCTTAATACATCTGGACACCAAGCAAGTCATCACGTGATCATGGATCCTTAAAGGCCATTTTGTCAAATAACCGACTGAATCATCAAGTAATCTGGTCCGTGGACACACAGAAAACTGATCAATAGCAGAAAGTTTCGTCCAGGTCAGCCTGCGCGGACTGCGCAGGCTGACCTGGAACGATACTTTTTGTAGATGCATTATGCTCCCTTGTCACCGAGCATGGCCGATACACGTAAAAATCTATTGTTCAGGTATTGTCCTGTTATAGCCATAGGACAAACAGAGAGAAAATGTTTCTGGTAAAACAGTGATTTGAATCCGCCATCGCTTGCTTATTAAATGGTTGGTTGGTTGGCTGGCTGGCTGGTGTTCGTTGGTTGATGAATTGATTTATAAATTGATATTTTAGATGGACAGACAGACAGACGGATGGACGGACAGACTGACAGAAAGACAGACGGGCAGGCGGGCGGACGGACGGACGAACGGGCGGGCGTGTGGACGGACGGACGGACGGACGAACGGACAGATTGGAGGTAGATTGGTTTGGTTGGTTGTTTGGTTTGTTTGTTTGCTTGGTCGGTTGGTTGGTTGGTTGGTTGGCTGGCTGGCTGGTTGGTTGGTTGGTTGGTTGGTTGACAGACTATCAGTCTTCATGCTTAAGTAAATACATGTATTCACAATATAAGAATCTTTCTGTTTTGCGGTATGTGGCCACTTTAAATAGACTTGAGCCACCATCCGTAAAAAGGGGGTTCAGTGCATTCCTGTGCATTGTACCAATCAATTCATCACATAATTATGGACCCATAAAATCCATTTTGTCTAACAAACGTCTGAATCTAGACTGAATAACTCTCGACGCTGACCATTGTTTCGACGATGGTTATGTGGGAAAGCAGCCAGTGGCTTGGAAAGGACATTGTGCGGAGTACTGGTAAAAGAAACTCCGGGAAAGCATGGATAGGTGCACTGGCCGCCGCGATATAACTGAAATAATGTTGAAAACGGCGTTAAACACTATACAATCAATCAATCACTAGACTGAATAAAGAGCAAAAATGGTTATTTGGCATGCAGAAAATTGACCAATAATAACAACAACAAAAATCGACCAAGGTCAGTTTGAACGAACTGTAGGATTACAGGCTGACCTGGGTCGATACATTTTGCAAAAGTATTTAACCCCTTTTTCACAGAGCATGGCTTAAGTGCGTGTGTATGAAATTAAAAGATGAAAAAGAGATGATAATCCAAAATCAATTTTAGGATTCACTAGTTTGTATGCAACGTTAACACGCATAGAATTAAGAGCTTTTTTTTTTGCTAAGATTATAGAATTTATTCGAGACATGCTCTGCGAAAGGGGGCTTATTTCATCTGCGAACAGTATCGACTCAGGTCAGCCTGCGCAGTCCGCGCAGGCTGACCTGGGCCGAAACTTTTCGCTTATTGGTCAGTTTTCTGCTTGTCAAAGGACCAGTTTATCTCATGATTAAGTCGGTTGGTAAAAAAGCGGGTATTATGGATCCATAATTATGTGACGGCCTGCTTGGGATCATGGTTTACGGGGGTACATTAAGCCCCCTTTTGCCAGAGCTTGGCTCATTCATATTTAACATCAGTTAAGTATACAGAAATGAAAGTAGCTTTATTCAGTCACGGAAAAAGAGTGCCAAATATTTCAGTTTCAGGGCTTTTCGGTTAGAATATTTTATTCAAAGTACCGGCCGGACATTGTAGATTCAAGATCAGACTGCACGTTTTGTGCAGTCTGATCTTGGATCTATAATGTCTGCAAAAGTACTAAAAGTTGTGCGAAGGCTTCAAATAGTTAAGAACAAAGGCACTTAAAGAAAAACTTGAAGGTGGAAAGTCAAACTTAATGGGCCGTCCTCATTTTCGTATTGTTGACAATGTTTACCGATTTGTTTTGTCCCACCTGCGGTTTCTAAATGTTCCTTTCCTGAATCCGGTGTATTGTATTGAGCAAAGACAATAGTGAAGCACCAGGATACAACTCCTTATCAATTTTAATAATCAAAATTGATATCCGCCTATCGATCACGGAAAACTTGAATAGATCCTTTAACTTAATCGATATAGTTGATTGAAAATACTTGAAACTTTAAATTTAATTTCCGTCAGAAATGAGAGTGGGTTGAGCTTTGACCCTTTGATTGCAGATTTTTTCCCCCCTACTGAATGCCATCCAGCCCGTAAGCTTAGTTGCTCACGTACTAGGCGTGAAACCAGGGGCCGCTGGTTCGAAACCCCTAGCTCGGCCAATTTCTTCCGTGGGATCGATTGTAGTCAATGCCGCAGAATTCATTCTTCTCTCACCGCCGATCATTGTTTCGACGATAATTGTGTGGGAAAGCAGCCACTGGCTTAGGAAGAAATTTGTGCGAGGTAACAGAAAAAGGATTTCCAGGACAGCATGGATAGGTATGTGCACTGTCCGCCGCGATATCACTGAAATAATGTTGTGAACGGCGTTAAACGCTCTGCAAATAAACATATCACCTGAATTCCATTTTCCGGACAACGTTTATTACGAACTTGCAACCGGATCTTTGTTCTACAATGTCTGATTCGGTGAGATTATTTCTTTTCCGACGAAGAGAGCTTTGAACTTAGAATAGTTAGGGGTTTTAAGCAGATTCTCTCTGATTATGGTCACACTCGGCACAACTCGTCACTACTCGGCCGATTCCGTAACGATTTGATCAAGAATCACCCGAAATTTACCGAGTGACCTAAGTCACTATTGATCTGAAATGGTAAACCCTTTACCTCACAATACGATGTTTCTTCCACCCTGAGAAATGAGGCTTTTCAAAAACATTGTCGAAAAAGGAGAAAATGCTGGTAACCAGCATTTTCTCCATTTTCTACAATGTTTCCTAACCTTTCAGATACACGTTTGATAATTTTAGCCATTGTTAATTTGTTGTTTGCAAATGGTTTCAATCCGGACAAATCTAATATTTTGCCACATCGTAAATATTTAACCTATTTATTTCATTTCAGGGATAACAGCTCGAAGTAAACTCAACATTTTCGGTGCAAAAGGCGATTTGAGTCGCTTTTGTGAACACTGTATGTCTAGACCAGACTGCACAGTAGATTAACTTAGGGCATGCTGATTGATCGAATCGTGTTTTATGCCGCTTTCAACATTATTTCAGTCACATCACGGCAAAACATCGTATTCACCTTTCATTCTAAATAGGATTCTAAGTCTATTCTACAGTGAAAAAGTAACGCAATTCCTGATTGGCTAAACCATTTGATCCAGCCAATCAGACATTGCGTTAGTTTGAAACTTAGAGACATCTTGGGGATGAGACCAAGAATGTTATAAAGGTTGGTCTAATTGATTTATTTGCTTTTATTTCTCGTCGCTACCGGTTGCCCATATGGGCGACGACCCAAGAAGGCTATTAGTTTTGTTATGGGAGATAGTGCAAGCTACATGGCAAGGGCTCAAGTCCGTATTCAAGAAGCATTCTTAAGAATATTTTTTCGCCTTATTCTGCAGAATTTTCTAAATTTGGAAATAACCAATCAGAAGTTGTGTTACTTTTAAACTTAGAAAATCTTGCAGAATAAGACTGAGAATGTTCTTTAGAAATCTTGGTGAATACGGTCCCTGATCTTGGATCTATACTGTTCAATATTTATGAAATGATGAGACAAATAGCCATGGAATTTAACTCTTTCGACGCCAAATAAACTCGACTTCTTTCGGTGGCTGTAAATGCAATTCACAGAGACCCAGAAAGATTTCTATCGTAGGGGCTTGACTAACTGAGCGGACGGTACAGATCAAAGATCAGACTGCACGTTCTGTGCAGTCTGATCTTGATCTGTACCAGGCCCAAACAGTCCAACCTTTTTTCTGTCCATTTCGTGTTTTTCAGTAAACACAGTGATAAATGCCGCTCGTTAAGAATAATCGTTTCAACCAATGATTCCTTTTGCCTCGGGGTCCTGCGTGGCTCAGTGGTCAGTGGTAAAGTGTAGGGATCGTAACTTGGAGGCCCCAGGTTCGAGCCTCTCTGGATCCACTATAGGTCTTTCGTGGGAGCATCCTTGGGCAAGACACTTCAGAGTTCCGGCCCTGTACTGATAAAACCCGGTAAATACATGAATATGAGGGCTGTCGCCTTGATATGAACGAAATAATGTTGAAAACGGCATAAAACACCATTCAATCAATCAATCAATCAATCCTTTTGTCTCAATGTTTTCAAATACATTTGAGCCATGCTCTGTGAAAAGGGGGTTTAATGCATCGGCGAAAAATATCGATCCAGGTCAGCCTGCGCTGACCTGGGCCGAAACTTTTCGCAGTTGGTCAATTTTCTGTATGTCAAAGGATCAGTCTACCTCATGATTAAGTCTGTATTTAAAAAAAATTGCTATTATGGATCCATAATTTATGCGATGGCTTGATTGGTATAATGCATCACGGGAGGTGCATTAAGCCCCCTTTTGCCGGAGCATTTATGTGTCAAACCGAAGTTGATCTAGGTCATTCCTGTTGAACAATGATCTTTTTTTAGCAGTCGTGCGCTGCAACTTTGATTGCGGTAGTTAAAGGTTAACCCTTTACCCAACAGCAATTTTTTAGACCCTACCGAATTCAAAGCATCGACAGAGGACAAATTCAGTAAAACTCAGAAGATAATTTCTGCCTTTGAAATAGTAGAAGACATCGTGGGAAAAAGGAGGAGAAAATGCTGGTAACCAGCATTTTCTCCCTTTCCCACAGTGTTTTTAAAACTATATTCTTCCAGCTTCGTTAAAACACGAGATTGGTAAAGGCTTAATTTCGTGCTGGCCTGCTGAATTGAAGCAATCAAGTAAATTATCAGCTGTTTAGTGTTTGCATAATTGATTGATTGATTGATTCGATTGAGTGAGTGAGTGAGTGAGTGATTTGATTTGGTTTGGTTTGGTTTTACACTGGTTTAATCATTATTGCAGTCATATCACTGCAACAGCTCAAATATTCAAGTCTGTCCTGGGTTTCACCAGCACTAAGCTAGGGCTCTCAAGTGTCTTGCCCAAGGACACTCCCACGAAATGCCCAGTACATCAAGTGAGGCTCGAACCCCGGGCCTCCAGATTACGAGTCCTACACTTTACCACTGAGCCACGTAGACCCCTCTTGATAGGTTTAGGAAACCTTCATAAGTATATAGAAAAAGAAGCAATTGACCGTTACAGGTAAATGTTCCTTTTCCTGCAAAATTCACCCCATACATACAACTAAAAAACATTTTTTTTTTCTTTTAGATGTTTTTTCCTTTGCCTATTTTTCTTACGTAATTTATGTTTGGTTTGAAAATAAGCTGTACAACCAAAGATTTAACTCTTTACCAAACGACAAGATTTTGGGCTGGACCTGCTTGAAAAGCATTTGCAGGTGATGAAATAAAATGATGATTTCTGTCTTTGAATTGGTAGAAAACATTGTGGATGCCGGCGTTTTCTCCTTTTCTCGCGGTGTTTTCTAGGGCCATTTTCTTCAGGTTCGTGAAAACTCGGTTTTGTGTAGTGAAGGGTTCACAAGATAAATATAGGTCTTATTTCACGTTTTTCGGTCGTTCATCGGGGAATAATGATGGATTATAGTTTGATAATTTCACCGTTTCGACCAGTGAATTTACAGCTTGATAAACTCACTGGTACGGAAATACCGAGAGCTCTCCTGTACTTCGCAAGTCCCAACAAAAAGGGGTTAGAAGCATGAAATAAATAGATTTTTTTTTTTTTTCTTTCGGGGAAAGATCGAAATTTATTTCATCTCGTGAACATCATAAGGTAATATTTGCACTCGTGGCTGCCCCACTCTCGAAAATATTATCGATGATGTTCACTCGATGAAATAAATTTCGCTCTTTCACCAAAAAAAAAGAAATATCCTCTATAAAAATATAAAACCTGTACACACAAAAAGTTAGGTTTATAAGATTTTTAATGGAAAGTTGATTACAGATGAATTCACTTATCGTTTTTGTAACATTTTTACTGTTTCATTACCAAAAAATAAAAACTAAAACTTTTCGACTTTTTCAAGAGGTGACTTTCGCCATAGTTTATTAATAGGTGGCGGACGGTGTAGATCAAAGATCAGACTGCACTTTCTGTGCAGTCTGATCTTGATCTACACCGTCCTCTAAAGGTTTTCAAATCGACTTTGGCCCTGAAAAAAAAATTAAGCCCCAAATATATGGACCATGCTCTGTGAAAAGGGGGCTTAATGCATTTGCGAAAAGTGTCGACCCAGGTCAGCCTGCGCAGTCCGCGCAGGCTGACCTGGGCCGAAACTTTTTGCTATTGGTCAATTTTGTGTATGTCCAAAGACCAGTCTACCTCATGATTAAGTCGGTTATTAGACAAAACTGACTTTATGGAACCGTGATCATGTGATGACTTGTTTTGTATAAGGCATCACGGAGATGCATTAAGCCCCCTTTTGCCACAGCGTGGCTCACATAACCCTCTTTCTTCTACTGATAATACTGTAATCTGAAATTCAGGTAAGATGGTTTCATCTTATGTATAGGCTTTGCTAAACAAGCAGACGGTGTATATTCAAGATCGGACTGCACGTTTTGTGCAGTCTGATCTTGGATCTATGCCGTCGGCATAAACCCCACGTTTTCACCTGTAGTGCTGAAAAGATTCATATAGACATTTATAAATATAACACTGATAAATACCGATTTCTTTTATACAGAGAATTCTATTTGTTAGAACAGAATACAGTTTTCGATACGGGATTGCTTCGTTAAAGTATTTAAAAAAGCAACTTGGGACACTATACACCAGCCATTCTAAAATGATATCTAGTTCTCAGAGATTCTCTTAATTTATTGTTGGCGTGCAACACACGAAAAAGGGGCCTTCGGACATATGCGTAAAAGTATGTCGTCCCAGATCAGCCTGTGAAGTCTGTGACTAATCCGAGACGACACTTCCCGTTTTTGTGCGATTTTCTGTTTCACGAAAGTCTACTGTATGAAAAAATCTTATGTAGTCGTGAAGTGCCGTCTCGGATTAGCCTGCGCGGACTGCGTAGGCTAATCCGAGACGACACTTTACGCAAATGTCCGAAGGTGTCATTTCGCATGTTGCGGGCCATTTAGTCAGGCAATTTCTGATTGGCTAAACCATTTGGTTTAGCCAATCAAAATGTTGCGTTACTTTCGATAGCTATAATTAGGCTATAAAACTGATGTAGAATGGTTGCTGATTATGATAGATATATATGAGTCGTGCTCTGTGAAAAAAGGAGTTTAATGCATTTGCAAGAAGTATCGACCCATGTCGGCCTGCGCAGTCCGCGCAGGCCGACATGGGTCGAAACATTTTGCTTTCGGTCAATTTTCTGCATATCCAAGGACCATTCTACCACATGGTTCAATTGGTTGTTAAAAAAAATTGGATTTTATGGATTCATAATTGAGTGATGATTTGCTTGGTAATGCTTAAAAACCCCTTTTGCCAGAGCGCCAGTCTAATATATATATATACTGGATTTGTCCAAACTAATATTCAATTTCGTACTCCTCATACTGGCCCTCGACGTCACCGGAACCTTCCACGTGATCCTGACCTTCGACGTCACCGGAACCTTCCACGTAGTCCTCGCCTTCGACGCCACCGGAACCTTCGACCTCACCGGAACCCTCGACGTAGTCCTTTCCGTAGCTGTCGTGTAGATCCTTGAAAACGTCCCCGATCTCGCCAGAACCCTCCCCCTGAATTTTGTCCCCGTTTTCTCCGTACTTATCTTCCAGGGCGATCTGTAGCTGTTTGTAAAGTGTGGGTAGGTCGGCCGACGCGAGGTTCTTATATTCACCGGTTACTTTGTTGCCCATTCCGATCTCGAGAAGGTCGAATGGGTTTTCGCTGTCCAGGATCGGTATTTTGAGTGGACATTTGATGGGAATGTTAACGTGGAATTTGTGGATCTGAAATAGAGAGAATGTTCAAACATTGCGAGTTAACCCCGCTTTCTTGTCCATGTTTTCAAGAGAGAAAGATTGGGAGAGAGGGATGGGGAAGGTTGGTTGAAAACATTGTGGGAAAAGGAGGAAATGCTGGCTACCATCAATTTTCTACTTTTCAAACATTGTTTTGGAAACCATTTTTTCGAGGGTCTTTTGAACTCTGGATCGTTTGGTAAAGAATTAAAACACCATATCAACAAGCAAACGATCAAACAAACTATCGCTCACACGAACACTCGTCACAACCCGGTCGATTCCCTAACTACTCGTAGATCTAACCTAAATGTACCGTGTAGGTGAATATCACGCAGGGTGATAAAACAGCCGATTCAATAGTTCATCCGAGGTTTGCAAAACGCCACACGGTCTTAGATTGGTAAACTCCCCCAACCGCCCCCCCCCCCCACCCCCCACCCCAAGGGAAGAATTGTTGAATTGTTTCGAGATCGGTACAGGCGAACAAAGGGCGGAATGCTGCCCGTTTATTTTTAGAATAATGGGAGGTCACTCTTGTGTAATTGGCATTCACGGTAAGTCACTCTCGTTTCTTGTGGTCACTTACGCAGATCAAAAAGCAAACTGAAGTTATTTTGTTGTGTTAACACATTCAAATAATTAGTAAAATACATGTATTTACTTCATAACTTGCAACGACTTGGTCACTCATCCAAGCACTAAAAATTACGCACGCTGCCAAATTTGCGCGGACAGAAATACGCCAAACCGCGTTTTCTTTCACCAGCGTAGACTTGAGCTGGTTCCCGTCGTATACACATTATAATCACTTACCTGAGTCAATAATGGTAACCAGTCTACTACGGCCAGTTTTGATACATTAGAGAGACTCTGATAGGCTAATCCGGCTAATCTGGCATATCCAATGAAAGCAACTGTCATAATTGGCTGTACCAGCTTTACATGAGCAATGCTCTGTGATAAGCGGGCTTAATGCATCTGCAATTGGTATCGACGCAGGTCAGCCTGCGCAGTCCGCACAAGCTGACCTGGGCCGAAACGTTTTGCTTTTGGTCAATTTTCAATAGGACCAGTATACCACATGATTCATTCCGTTGTTAGACCATCCGGATTTCATGAATCCATATATGGCGTGCAACACACGAAAAGGGGCCTTCGGACATATGCTTAAAAAAGTGTCGTCCCAGCCATAATCAGCCTGTACAGTCTGTGACTAATCCGAGACGACACTTCCCGTTTTTGTGCGATTTTCCGTTTAACGAAAGTCTACTGTATGAAAAAAATCTTATGTAGTCGTAAAGTGCCGTCTCGGATTAGCCTGCGCGGACTGCGCAGGCTAATCCGGGACGACACTTTACGCAAATGTCCGAGGGTGTCATTTCGCATGTTGCGGGCCATATAACATTGTGAGGGCTTGCTTGGTATCGGTCTTACCTTAAAGTCGAGGACGCCCGTGAGTTTTGCACACAAACTCTTTTGGCTCAGATTGATGTTGTAGAGTTCGAGGCAGACTTTGGCAACCCTAACTCCGGGGACGCCTCTGCAGATTGCAAGCTTTTTCGCTGTACGAAATAAAAATAAGCTATTACTGTACAAGAATGTTTTACTAATGGCAAATAGTTTCCAACTACATGTATGTCAGCCTGCACGGAATTCGCAAGCTGACATGGGTCTATATTTTTTGCAGATTCATTAAACCCCCTTTTTATAGAGCATAGTCCATGTAAAGTTGTCAGAATATGACCATCCATGCTTAAATTGACATTTTGAGACTAAGTCTGAAACTTTTCATTATCCCAAAGTAACGCAATTTCTGATTGGCTAAACCAACTGGTTTTAGCCAATCAGAAATTGCGTTAGTCTTTGAAACCAGAATAAGAATAAGAAAACTGGTTCGTGAATACGAACCTTGTTTTAAAATAAATCTATTCAGAGGGAAAATGGGCAACTACTTTTAAAAAGCACTTACCCCTTTTCCTACAACATTTTCAATACTGTTTAGTGTATCTTCCTTTCAATTGACCTATGCTTTGGCAAAAGGGGGATAAATGCATCTCCGTGCTGCATGATACCGACCAAGTCTAATTATGGGTCCATAAAATTAGCTTTGTCTAACTGTCGACTGAATCGTGAGGTAGACTGGTCCTTGGATATACAGAAAATTGACCAGCAGCAAAATGTCTCGGCCCAGGTCAGCCTGCGCGGACTGCGCAGGCTGACCTGGGTCGATACTTTTTGCAGATGCATTAAACCCCTTTTCACAGAGCATTAAATGTTTGTCCATTGTGTACTTCGATTTTTTTTAAAGGAAACGTTGTTGGAAAAAGTGGCTATTGCTTGTCAAACTTAACTGTAAAACAACTTTCGAAAAAAAAGGTGGTGGGGGGAGGGGAGGTTGTATGAAAAGAGGCTATCGCTCCTTTTCTCGCAACCTAAATGTAAACGCATACATACATTTTGAAATAAAGTCATTGAAGCACCGAGAGGTGCACTGGCCGTCGTAATGTAACAAGAATATTGTTGAAAATGGCGATAAAACACCATTCAGAAAATCAGTTAATGAATCTAAACAATATGATAGAAGGCTAACTGAATTATGTTTTACGCCGCTTTTAACATTTATTATTTCAGTCATATCACGGCGACAGCTGGCTTAGCTATATTTGCCCTAGGATTCACCAGTACTAGGCGAGGGCTCTGAAATGTCTTGCCCAAGGGCACTCCAAAGAAAAAAGCCAGTGCTTCCAGTGAGGCTCGAATTCGGGATCTCCAAGTTACGAGTCCTACACTTTACCACTGAGCTATGCAGGACCCCTTTGTGAGAGACGAATGAATCATGTCGAAATGACTATCATCAATCCTCACAAAGTACTTTGGCCGTTCTGAGATTTGAACTCTTAACCCTAAAGAATTTCAAACTCTGTTTGCTACTGACTGAATTTCGGAACCCTTCAAATTTAAAAGACGCAGAGAAGAAAGAAATTTGAGCCACGCTCTGGCAAAAGGGGGCTTATGCATCATCGTAATGTATTGTACCAATCAAGATATCACAGAATTATGGGTCAAAAAAATTTTTCTCTAACAACCGACAGAATCATGTAGGGAATTGAACAATAGCGAAATGTTTTGCCCCAGGTCAGCCTGCGCGGACTGCGCAGAATGACTTGAGTAGATACTTTTTTGCAAATGCATCAAGCTACCTTTTCACAGAGCATGGCTGAATTATAAAATGAAGCTTACTTGAAACTTCCTTCTTCCAGAGTGTTCTGCCATTCATGGAGAAATCGACGTAAATCCCCTTGCGATCTGTTGCCGACAAAATCTTTACTCTGACGCATGCTGAAAAAAATGAGGACTCTTCTTTCAGCTTAACCCTTGTCCTGCCGAAATTAATTTGTTGACAATTACATAAACAGACTCCGCTAAGTTTATTGGAATTGAGTTGGGTTTATATGACCAATTAAAAAGCGCGTTCGTTTGAAAAATACAAACTTAATAAGAATAAGAATGCAACTTAAAATGGCTGATGTACGTATTGTTGATAAAGCAACGGAGAGTGTAAAGCGAGAACAGCCTGCAAGTAATTGCAGGCTGTTCTCGCTTTACACTCTCCGCAAAATACATACAAGCCTGGATTACCTGCCCCTAGCACTATGTCATCGGGTCAGGCAAAGCGTAATAATGGTGGCCTCCGTGGCGGCCTCAGGCGAAGCCATATGTGCTTTTCTGTTTTTTTTTGTTTTTTTTCCTCAATTTCATGTGATCCAGTTTGATTAATAAATAAAATGAGATCCATCTTGTATAAAATATACACTGCGGAATCTCAAACGTGCTGTTGAGATATGGTTTAAATATAAATTTGACTATGAATCATTCAAGAATTTTCTCTTTTGGAAAAGGTTTGATTTTACCTGCCGATGCCTTTCGGCAAATTCCGTAAGTTACCGTCAATATTATGTGCGGAATATCTCGATAAACATGGTTTTTCATCTATCATTTATGGTATATGACGAGAGCGGTTGAAAAAGAATGACAAATTTTCCTTACTCTTTTCGTACGAAAGACACACTAATCCTTTTCCAAACGAAGAACTTTGGACTCTCCGAAACTGCTGGCACTAGCAGACAACAATTTTGAAAATTGGTACAAATTAGCAGAAGTTCTGATGTGGTAGAAAACATTGTGTGAAAAGGGGAAAAAATCCTTCCTCCATTGTCTGGGTACAACAAGATTGAAATGAGCCACGCTCTGCCAAAAGGGGGCTTAATGCATCTCTGTGATGCTCTGTAGCAGTCAAGCCATCACATAATTATGGATCTATAATAGCCTCTTTTTTAACAACCGACTGAATCATGAGGTAGGCTGGTCCTTGGACATACACAAAACCGACCAATAGCGAAAATTTTCGGCCCAGGTCAGCCTGCGCGGACTGCGCAGGCCGACCTGGGTCGATACTTTTCGCAGATGCATTAAGCCTCCTTTTCACAGAGCATGGCTCAAGTACCTTACCCTTAAGTGTGTAGCTGAATTTCTTAAAAATGAGGTTGACACTAAAACGATGACTAAGGCAGCAATCGCAGCCAAGTTTGTGGCATTTGCAAGGATTACGGAAGGGCCTTCTGCGCCTACGTCGACGTCTCCACCAGCCGAGGTCAGCCACTATCTTCTGGCCTTCGGTATCTGTTCAAAGAAAGAATCAAAGCGTTGAAAACACTGGTGTGGCATCTGTCAAGGGAGCCATTGTGTGGAATTAATAATTTGAAAAATAAACAACAGAAATAGTTTCAAAATATTCGCTTGAAAGTCAACCTACTGTATAGTCATGCAAAATCCGATAGAGATGGGTGCAAATTTGTGGGACGAACAAGTCCGGGCGAACAAGCCCTGGGACGAATAAGCCCAGGAACGAACTTGTTTTCGGACGAACAAGCACGGTATGTGTGTATCATTACGCCACTATAGAAGGCCATAGCGTATCAAGCAATTTTCGATAAAAAGGAAGTATTTCTACGATCGATGGCCTAATCCAATTTATTGTATAATACGCCATTTTCAATTTCATATCTGAGTGCAATCGAAACACGCATTTGTCTCAGAAATATTCATTTTAATTGAGTTTACTTTCTTCGGTTTTGCACAAACTACGATACACGATTTTCCAAATGCCGTATTGAACTCATAGTGGCATTGTCTTCGACAAATGCCACCAAAACTAAGTAGGCCTAATATCTTTTAAAAGGATAGACGGTGTAAATTTGCCAGCAATCAGATAGGCAGGGGCCCTTAAAATAAACATATCTATATTTTTGACCAATCAAAAATTTCTATTCATTCATCTGTTATCAGTGCAAAAAAGTGGGTTCGATCAGTAGCCGCTGCCATGAGATCAAGGGATACTTCGGTTCATTCATTTCATGTCAGAGGCAACAGACTGGTTTTTTGGTGTATGCAGCAGCCAGATTCTAATTTCCACCTAATTTCATATCATTCACGCCAGAAAATCAAACCCGGTAAAAATGCACGGGTGCAACACTATTTTTTTCTATGTATAATTCAACTTTTTAAAGGCACCAAAATTTTAGACTGGTCCAAATTGAAAGCATCTGCAGACGACAAATCAAATGTTGCACAAAATTAATCATAAAAAATTGTTTTTGAACGATTAGAAAACACTGTGGGAAAAGGAGAAAATGCGGTTTACCTTTTCAGCTACTGGGAGATTTTTTCTCTTTAACCCTTAAGCTACTGATCGCGACCCACTGACCTTTTGCGAACAGCGTAGATCAAGATCAGACTGCACAGAACGTGCAGTCTGATCTTTGATCTACACTGTCCGATACGGTATTTTCTTTCCGGTGAAATCAACATTGAAACCGCAATGTTTGGGCGTTTAGTACTGAGTAGAAGTTTGCGTTTTATTTATTCAGCAGCTTAAGTGTTAAAATAGTCTAATAGAGTCTCATAACTCTTTATCACACGACGAAAGATTTGAATTGTGCCAATCGAATGCATTTGCAGATAAATTTAAAATGGCTCAAATGATGGGCTTTGTCTTTGTTTGGGTAGAAAACATTGTGAGAAAAGGAGAAAATCCTAGTTACCAGCATTTTCTCCTTTTCCAACAATGTTTTAAAAGCTTTTTTTCAGGGTTGTACAAACTGGGCATTCTTTGGTTCAGGTTTAACCGTTCTTGTTGTTAACAAGTTATCTGACAATCCCCGTGTTTTCTGAGGAAAGAGTCTTTTTACCTGCGTGAGGAAAAGGAGGAAAATCCCAGTAGCTATAACTGAAGGAGTAGAAACACCGGGAAAAAAAGGAAAAATGCTGGCTACCAACTTTTTTTTTTTTTAATTTTTTCTGCAACTTGTCAAAAGCCCTCTTGTTCAGGGTCGTCAAATATGCTGCTCTTTCGGTAGAGTAATTGCTTGTGAGATTTCAGTCTGAAAATAAATCTGGGTCCATACTCACCAACCATTCTTAATTTCATTCTAAGTCTAATTCTAGATTCGGAAAGCAACACAACTTGTGGTTTAGCCGTTTAGCCAATCAGAAATTGTGTTACTTTCAAATATAGAAAACCTGCAGATTATGACCAAGAATGCTCTAAAGAATGATTGGTGGATACACACCCTGGACTGGTTGGCAACATGAGTTCCATGGCTAGTATTCACCAACTATACTATGTAGCATTCTTTGTCAAACTTAAAAGTTAGAGAGTAGAACCATTTCTGATTGGTTAAACCACAGCCAATCAAAAAGTGCGTTCCTTTGAAATATACAAGTTTGATAAGAATAGGAATGCAACTTAAAATGGCTGATGTACGTATTGTGTTATGAAAATAAAGAATAAATAAAATGAGACAATAAAAGTTAAAAAAGCACATTTCTTGGGCTCTCTTGAACAAAGTTATGCATAAAACATTCCTTACCAAGCAGATTCTCTAAGCCCTGGTGAAGATCAAGTTGCGTCAAGAGATAGCCTAAATCCAATTCGTCAAAAGGTCCACCTGGCAACGCGATGACGTCATCGTCGTGTTGATGGGCGGCAGGATCGTCGTGTTCAAACTCCTTTACATCTAAAGGTAGAAAGTTTACGAAGGATCTAAATATAGACTTTTAAAAAGAAACAATTTAACCCTTTACCACACAATCTCGACTTTTGACGGCCATGAGAAAGAACGCTTTTGAAAACTTTGTGGGAAAAGGAGAAAATGCTGGTGGCCAGCATTTTCTCCTTTTTTCAACAAGGTTTTCTACCCTTCCCAAAATAAATTTGTATTTTTGAGTTAATTCTATTTTGTCGCCTGCAAAAGCTTTCTATTTGAACAGTTCTAAACTTTGGTCGTGTGGTAAAGGGTTAAAGGCCATATAGCGGCCAAATGTAAAGTATTCTGTGGATAAAGAACAAGAATATGTCATTCATACCATTTTAAAGATACATCCTTGCAGCAAGAGAGAAAAACATCGGTTGAAACTTGAAAGTGCGTAGAATCGTTCAGAATTTGGTCAGCTGTGTGATCATTGATAAATTATTTACGTAACTGGTGTAAGGTGTAGAGAAACTGAAGGGATAAGTGCTCATTAATAGCCGGAAACGACAATAGGGATTTCTTTCAAATGAAATGCATTTTCTACCCGTCGTAATCTGTGCAGCCTTGCAGCCGACAGGGGAAACATTTGCCATGAAGATACAAGAAACTGATTATGGTTTCATAAAATAGAGATGAAATGGGTTAAAAGTGTCTGAAAACGAGTATATAGAGGATCTTTGTTTTTGTCGGCGAAATATCGAAATTTATTTCATCTCGTGAACATCATCGGTAATATTTTTACGAGTGGCACAGCCACTCGTGAAAATATTACCGATGATGTTCACGAGATGAAATAAATTTCGAAAATCTATTTATTTCATACTTCTAACCCCTATTTTGTTGGAACTTTCATTAAAATCCAGTACAATTGTTTTCGCCATGGCGTAACCCCCCCCCCCTCCTCACATAACAACGCATTTACAATAATAAGCGCGAGAAATATAGCGAAAATTACATCTCACAGCCTTCCATTTGAATGGCACGCGCTGATTACCTAGGTAACTAGTGCGCGGGAACTACTGTTTCCGCTTTCAATTGAAGAGTTAGAAATCTAAAATCGTTTTTTTTTTTCACTGGTCGTAACCATGAAATATCAAACAATAATCCACCATAATTTCTCGATAAACTACGGAAAAGCATGAAATAAAGATATATCTTTAAAAGAATGGCGAATATCATAAATCTGATGATCTGTTAAAGTCTTGCTGGTCAAAGTTCCAGTCTCTGGCAGAACAATAGATAGTAAAACTAGAATCAGTGTTGCCAACATTAGCTCTAGTTTAAACAATTATGCACTCTCTTCCAAAAGAAAGTGTGCACTTTGTTTTCGGTGATTTTTCATTAACTGTTTTTCTCAATACAAACGTATTTGCTATCACAATTAAGCTTAGATCTTCTACAATGTAGACATTATGTTAGATTTTAAGTTCCTGTCACGTAAAGGGTACTTTTAGCTACGAGAAATGACTGGGTATGAAAACAAAAACTGCAAATGTACTCAGAAAATCGGAATCAAGACAAATCTTATCGTTGTACGTGGCAATCTCAATGCTCAAGGCTATATCAAGCAGATTCTGTAGCCTGAAGCAGTTCCTTTCCTTCAGAGACACGGGCCTGCAATTTTGATGCATGACAATGCAAGACCTCATGTTGGATAGAGAAGTCGACAGTTTCTTAACAGAAATTACGTTGACGTGCTACCCTGGCCTGCTGTCTCACCGAATATGAATCCGATAGAGCACATCTGGGCTTATGTTGGTAGAAGGGTGCAATCCAGAGGCAACAACCACAATCTTAGGGACCTCGAAAATGCCTTAATTAAAGAATGGAATAACATCCCCGACGTCGTCATCAGACGATACGTTAAGTCAATGTGAGGTCGCATTGTCGCTTGCATTAACGGCCGAGGTGGTCACACACGATTCCGACTAAAATAGCCATTAACATTCCAATTTGAACCCATGAAATTCTAAACTGTGCAAATTCCGATTTTCTGATTAGTCCTGCCAGTGACTGAAACATTGATCAATCTTGACCAACTGTACTTTAACAGATCGCCAGACTTATAATAACTACCATACTTTTAAAGGGTACTAATCAAATTGACCTATATTTTATGCACATATTGTTAAGATTGGTCACTCTTGTGCCTTTAACTGATTCTTGACTATAAATAGGTTAAACGTGGCGATGATTTCTTTACGCTCGAAAGGGACAATCTGAACAACACGAATGCCTGCGCAGTCATATGTGTGCAAAGCGAAAGTTTACACAGCGCATGTTCTAGAGTTCCAGGCTTAAAAAAAAATTGAGGACAGGAGAAAATGCTAGCTCAGGCATTATTATGTTAACTCTTTGCCAGACGACAAAATTTTAGCCTTGACCAAAATGAAAGCATTTGCAGAAGGCAAGAATACTGGGGCTCAAATGATGAAATTTGCCTTCGATAGGATACAGAATGTTGAGGAGAAAGCATAAACTCTAAATAACGTCATCTTCGGTACCAAAGAAATAAAATGAAGAAAATATTACCTGTAGCAAACTCAATGATTAGCTCATAGGAGTCTAGGTTTGTAATACACCAAACCTCGGTCCGGTACAGAGGACCACGAGGAGGCCAACTTAGATAGTAATAAACTGAGGAGTCGGTACCAAACAAATAAAGTGACTAAAATATTACCTGTAGCAAACTCATTGGTAAGCTCATAGAAGTCTAGGTTTCTAATACACAAAACCTCGGTCTGGTACAGAGGACCACGAGAAGGCCTGCTTAGATAGTAATAAACTTAGTATTCGGTACCAAACAAATAAAGTTGACGAAAACTTTAAAGTTTACCCGTAGCAAACTCCTTGGTAAGTTCATAGAAGTCTAGATTTGTAATACACCAAACCTCGGCCCGGTACAGAGGACCACGAGGAGGCCAACTTAGATAGTAATAAACTGAGGAGTCGGTACCAAACAAATAAAGTGACTAAAATATTACCTGTAGCAAACTCAATGATTAGCTCATAGAAGTCTAGGTTTCTAATACACAAAACCTCGGTCCGGTACAGAGGACACGAGAAGGCCTGCTTAGATAGTAATAAACTTCGTATTCGGTACCAAACAAATAAAGTGAAGAAAGTATTACCTGTGGCAAACTCAATGATTAGCTCATAGAAGTCTAGGTTTCTAATACACAAAACCTCGGTCCGGTACAAAGGACCACGAGGAGGCCACCTTAGATAGTGATAAACTTCGTATTCGGTACCAAACAAATAAAGTGAAGAAAGTATTACCTGTGGCAAACTCCTTGGTAAGTTCATAGAAGTCTAGGTTTGTAATACACCAAACTTCGGTCACGGCACAGGAGATCACAAGAAGGCCAGCTAAGAGTGTAATGAACTTCATCTTCGGTACCAAACAGAAGACGCGAGGATGGACCGGAAAACTGGACTTTATATACTACTGCGAGATGTTGACACAGGATATTTTGACAATGGCTTTAACACGGATTTGAAGCTCCCGGACAGAATGCTCTGGTAAATTCACTCTTAACCAAACGAAAATTTTTGGACTGATTAAAACTGAAAGCATTTGCAGACGACAAATTAAGCGTGGCTCAAAAACTGAAATTTGCCTATGGAAGAGAAGAAAACATTGTGGGAATAGGAGAAAATGCTGGTCACCAGCATTTTCTCCTTTTCCCTCAATGTTTCCTAAAGGCGTCATCCTAAGGGTCGGGATTGTGCGGTAAAGGGGTAACTCTTTACCAGATAACAAAATTTCAGACTGGTCCTTCGTTAACTCTTTACCAAACGACAAAATTTTAGACTGGTCCAAATTGAAAGCATTTGCTGACGACAAATTAAAGATGATCCAGATGATGAAATTAGTCCTTGATAGAGTCGAAAACATTGTGAGAAAAAGAGAAAATGCATTTTTTCCCACAATGTTTTCAAAAGACTTCATCCTCAGGGTCGTTAAAAATCGGGATATTGTTGTGGGGTTAAGGGTTAAAGCATTTCAGATGACAAATTAACCCTCGGACTTCTAAGTGCAACCCTTTGCGGACAGTGTAGATCAAGATCAGACTGCAGAGAACGTGTATTTAATCGTGGATCTACATTGTCCGATAAAGAGAGATTTTTTTCACTAAAAATAACTTGAATATAGCACCTTTTGGATTTTAGCTATTGGCTTGAAACTTTCATTTATTTAGCAGTTTAAGGGTTAAACATGGCTAAAATGATGGACTTTGTCTTTGAAAAGGTAGAAAAACATTGAGGAAAAAGGAGAAAAAGCTGGTTACAAGCATTTTCTCCTTTTCCCAAAATACTTTTTAAAAAGCTTGTTAACCCTTTATGACACAATCCCGAATTTAAACGACCTTGAGGAAGAAAGGCGAATGAAAACATTGTTGGAAAAGGAGAAAATGCTGTTAACCAGCATTTTCTCCTTTTCCCACAATGTTTTCTGAATTTTCAAGAACATAGTTCATCAATTTAACCACATTTCTTTTGTCGTCTGTAAAGGCTTTGAATTCCGACAAGTTCAAAATTTTGTCGTGTGGTAAAGAGTTAAAATGTACATGAGTCATCCTCCGTGAACCGTGCTGTGTGAAAAGGGGCTTAATGCATCCGCGAAAAGTACTGACCCAGGTCAGCCTGCGCAGTCCGTGCATGCTGAACTGAACCGAAACGTTTTGCTTGTGGTAAAATTTTCTTCATGTCAAAGAGCCAATGTATCTCATGATTTAGTTGCACTTTATGTATCCAGGGTTATGCGATGATTTGCTTGGTGTCATGGATCACGGAGATTTATTAAGCTCCCTTTTGCCAGAGCATGGCTCACATATATATCCTCTGTTTACCTCAGCTCTTTTTTCGAGGAATGAAAATTTACCCACTTTATAGCTCCCTGGTAGCTCATTGGTTAGCGTATCTGACTCGTGACCCGGTGGTTGCGAGTTCGATACACGGTTGAGACAAACTTTCTTTTTAGGCGATTTTTCGCCTCTCACCTCTGATGCATGTGAGAAAAGTAGTCAGTGGCTTTGGAAAGAAAGTTGTGTCAGTACTGGTGTGAGAAAGCCAGGAAACACATGCGTAGGTGCACTGACGGCCGTAATATAAGCTGTTAAAACGGCGTTATAAACAGAGAAACAAACAAATAGACGTTTTAGTAAGTAGTTTAAAATCAAAGTGAATGCGGTCTATATTAAAATCTTTTCCACACAATCCCGAGTTTTAACGACCCCAGGGGAAAGTATTTTTGATAAAATTGTGGGAAATAGGAGAAAGCGTTGGTAACCAGCATTTTCTCCTTTTTCCCGCAATGTTTTATAACCGTTCAAAAACAAATTTCATAATTTGTTCACCATCTAATTTGTCATCTGCAAATGCTTTGAATTTTGATCAGTCTAAGTCATGGGCATGTGGTGAAGAGTTAAAGATAAGTCCGAAATGGTCTGGGCGGTCTGATCTCTCTCTACATCGTCCGTAAAAAGTGTCTCTACCGTTCATAGCGGGTTCGAATCGCAGCAAAGGCAAATTAATTGGAGCAAGTAGTCATGTCCATATGATTTGTCTACGCGAAATATCAACTTTCTCCCCCCGGCCCCTTTCCCAAAATAAAGGGGTCAAATTCTGGTTCTCTGCCCCTTTAAGATTAACATACGTGAGCCATGGTCCGTGAAAATGGGGTTTAACGTATATGCAAAAAGTATCGGCGCAGGTCATCTTGCACAGTGTACTCAGACTGACCTGGGTCTATACTTTTTGCTAATGGTCAATGTTCTATGGATTCTATGGCACTAAAATTATGTTGCATGGTGTGATGCTTCACGGAGATGAATGAAACCTCCTTTTGACAGGGCGTGCAACACACGAAAAGGGGCCTTCGGACATGTGCGTAAAAGCGTGTCGTCCCACATCAGCCTGTGCAGTCCGCATTGACTAATCCGAGACGGCACTTTCCGTTCTTGTGTGATTTTCTGTTTCACGAAAGCCTACTGTATGAAAAAATCCTTAAGTAGTCGTAAAGTGCCGTCTCGGATTAGCCTGCGCGGACTGCGCAGGCTAATCCGAGACGACACTTTACGCGAATGTCCGAAGGTCTCATTTCGCATGTTGCGGGCTATGTATGGTGATCCGGTACTGGCGAAAACAATGGGCATATTTGTCTTGGCGTCCTGAAGCTAGAAAATTGTACATTGATGACCTTGGGCTTAACTCGCATTCCATTCTCTGTAGGATCCTGCGTGGCTCGGTGGTAAAGTGTAGGACTCGTGACCTGGAGGCGCTGGGTTCCAGCCTCACTGTATAAATTGGGTTTTTCCTGGGAGTGTTCTTGGGCAAGACACATCAAAACCCTAGCCTTGAGAAACACAGAACGTACACGAATATATAAGCTGTGGCCGTTATATGACTGAAATAACGTTGAAAGCGTCTCAAAACACTATTCTATTAATCAACCCGTTAATCTAACTATATAGGCCGAGTCCCGTTCGCTGGCTCGAATCCCCTGCTAGACGATTTCCTTTCCGAGGATTGATGATAAGTCATTGCGACAGGTTTCATCCCTCTCTCACCGCTGATCATTGTTTTAACGATGGTTATTTGGGAAAGCAGCCATTGGCTTGGAAAGAATATTATGCAAAGTACTCGTAATAGAAACTCCGAAAAAGTATGAATAGGTGCAATGGCCGCCGCAAATAACTGAAACAGTGTTGAAAAGGGCGTTAAACACCATACAATCAATTCATCAACCGATCTAGTTCAATATCCAAGCCCAGTCGAAACGTTCTTTATAAATTTAACTAATCACACGTCTAGTTTCGAGCTGGGCCGGGTCGCTTAGTCGGTAGCGTATTGGAATTACTCGAGACGGGGGTCGATGGTTCGAATCCCCGGCGCTGCCAAATTCGTACCCAGGTTCTGCGGCCCAGTAATTGCCAAAAGTATAAACAATGCAGGTGTTAATATGCATTTAGAATTTAAATCATACAGTTTAGAAGCATAGAGATTATTGTGAAGATGACCAGCTGTTTTTGTATGGTTGGCCCAAGTGTTAGTCGCTTTGACTTTTCTGCCAGCAAATGCTTTCGATTTGGACAAAACCAAAATTTTGTCGTCTGATAGTTAAGAAACGCCCAACAGAAAACAGAAGATAGTAACTGTCGTTTTTCTCTACTTTCAAAAAACTAAAATTACCCGTGTCTCACTCATTATCTCCCGCTAGATGGCATTCTACAAATACACATCTGTCTAATTTGGGCATCCTGGGTACAGTAGCGGAGTAATTTTTCAAAACAACAACCGTGACTTTGAATTTCAAATGAAATAAACGTTTACTCAATAAAACGCTACCTGGTGCCATTCATTCAGCTGTGATCGGCTAGCATGTAACCTATGCAACGACCATTTATTAAAACAGCCCCTACATGCTTTGGTAATAGGCTAATAGCTTCCATATAAGCCCTACTTTTCCCAGGTATAGGGGGATGGGTGATGCGTCATAGCAGACAGGTCGAATCTTCGAAGAATATGACATGCGCAGACAACGGTGTCTCACTCCAAAGTTTTGTTGTCTAAGGGAGACAACCATTCCTGTCATCGAAATACCGTTTGTGTTGAGAACACATTGATTGGTACAGTAAGTCTTTTACATTTAAGGTATACTCTGTGAAAAGAGGGCTTAGTGCATCTGCAAACAGTATCGACCCAGGTCAGCCTGCGCAGTCCGCGCAGGCTGACCTGGGCCGAAACTCTTTGCTATTGGTCAATCATCTGTATGTCAAAGGACCAGTTTATCTCACGGTTCAGTCGGTTGTTGGACATAAAATGGATTTTACGGGTCCATGATCATGTGATGACTTGCTTGGTACAATGCATTATGGAGACGCATTAAATCCCCGTTTGCCAGAGCATGGCTCATTTATTTTCAGGCCTGGACATTTTATAATAATTCTAGGCTTATTGCAAAACCAAGAAGAGCATTTTAACTCGTTCATGTGCTTAATGAATTAACCCAAGCAGTCCCAGGTTTTAACGACCCTGACTGATTGATTGTATGGCGTTTAACGCCGTTTTCAACATTACATCAGTTATATTGCGGCGGCAAGTACACCTATCCATGCTTTCCTGGAGTTTCTCTTACCTTTACTACACACAATATTCTTTCCAAGCCACTGGCTGCTTTACCACATAACCATCGTTAAAACAATGGTCAGCGGCGAGAGAGGAACGAACTCTGTCGCAATGACTATCATCAACTCTCGGAAAGAATTGGCCGTGCCGGGGATCGAAGCAGCAACCCCCTGATCTCAAGTCCTGTACTCTACCGAGCTACCGGGGCTTGGCTAAACGACCCTGAGGTAGAAGGCACCTGAAAAGCCTTCCTAGAAATGCAGAAAATGCTCGTATCCAGTATCCTCTACCTTAGCCGATACGTTTTCTACCTTTTAACGACAATTCCATCATATGCGCCAAATTGAACTTGTCGTCTGCAAATGCTTTCGGTTTGGATTGGTCTAAAATCTTGTCTTATGGTAAAGATCTTTACTCTGTGTTGGGAGTAGACGAACATGGCTGGTCAATGAAATTTATCGGATTTTGAAATAACTGCGAGCTGCTAAATGTAGTTTTGACCAATCGGATTTGTTTAATACATTCATCGCAGTACTAAAATTTCAATTTCGAGGTGTGAAGAGACATATTTACATATGTGAAGAGACATATTTATATCAAAGAAAAATGCTTTCGATTCGAATTGGTCCAAAATTTTGTCCTTTAACTAGTAAACACTGAGAAATGTGATTTTATTTTTCATAACTGGTAAGAACTCATCGCAGAAGACATAGAAAGTTCAAGGTCAGACTGCACGTTCTGTACAATCTGAGCTTGTTCTACACTGTCTGCAATACGGTAATAGAAGCAAGCCTTGGGTTTACTGTCTATAAATTTGCAGCAAATAGCTTTATAAAACATGGATACGAAACAAGTCAAGTTTTGATATCATGAATACATGTGTGTGTAAAAATTGTTACGAGAATTTTCTCCACTTCCCTTTTTTCTTTTGACCCTTTACCAGACGACAAAATTTTAGCCTTGTTCAAATTGAAAGCATTTGCAGATGACAATTTTATTTTGGCTCAAATGGTGCAATTTTTCTTTGATAGGGTAGAAAACATTGTGGGAAAAGGAGAAAATGCCGGTTACCAGCATTTTCTCCAATTCCCACAATGTTATCAAAAAGGTTTCTTTCTCAGGGTCTGGATTATGTGGTAATGGGTTAACTCTCTTTTTTATTGTCCGTATGCATTCTTAGCTTGGATGTTTTCAAAAAAAAAAACGGGGAGATGTTGTCGTAGCCCTGTTAGCCGCCTCCGCGTTGTTGTGCGAAAAGTTTGACATTTTATTATATCTCTGTTATTACTGAAGTTTTTTGCCCCTAAAGGCTTCTTTACCAGGGCTGTTTAAAGGCGGCATTGTGCGGTAAAGGGTTAAACGCAAAAGTTGTTTCCAGGAATCAATGAGTTGAGTGACTGGAAGTGCTAGTTTTCACCAAGCTTACGCTCAGGATGTAATTTGGCTGATTGTCCAGTGACGGCTTATAAGCTCTTGAACAAGATGGTCTGACTTTTTTTTTTACCCCGATTTATTTACAGACGAGCCTGTGTGGGGAGCGGACGAATATGGCTGGTCACTGAAATTTCGCCATCGGGTTTTGAAATAACAACGCGTTTCTAAAAATGTGAAAAATATTGACAAATGAATAAGGGTCGTGTTCTTAATGGTACTACGATTGGAAACGGGGGAAGGGTAAGGGCGGGGAAGACTGACAGCATTTGCAAACAACAAAATAAATCTGACTCACTAACTGAAATGTATACATAGTAAAATTAGTGTTGCACCCCCTGTGCTTTTAACGTGTTTAACTTCATCAATCTGTTTTACGGGTTTTTGTATACATTTTGTTGGCTGATATTCTCCGATATAACAAAAACTCACCAGCAAAAAACCGCATCGTTACATGTACAAATCTAACCATAAAACTGTCAACTGTTTATATCATGTATATATACTCTACATAGTAAAATTAGTGTTGCACCCCTTGTGTTTTTAACGTGTTTAATTTTCTGGCGTGAATGATATGAAATGGGTTGGAAATTAGAATCTGGCTGCTGTATACAAGAACAAACAAGTCTGTTGTCTCTGAAATGGAATGAACTGAGGTATCCCTTAACCTCATGGCAGCAGCTACTGATCGAGCTGTTTCAACCTCTCGTGAGAGGTGTGGGACAACGACTGCAAGCTGTTTTGCATGCCCCGGGCGGAAGTATGCAATATTGCCTGATTTTGTGTGTCCATTCTCTGCAAGTCACTTTCAACCTGTCGTAAGCTTTGTTTAGACATTAAATTCCCTGTTTTAACCAAACTTAAACGCTTCTCGTTTTTCTTAAATGTGAAAGCAACATCTAGGCAAAAGATTCCCACTTACCACGAGGTCAAGGGATACCTCAGTTCAGTTCATTTTATGGGCAAAAGACGAGTCTGTTGGTGTGTGCAGCAGCCGAATTCTAATTTCGACCCAATTTTATCTCATTCACGTCAGAAAATCAAACCCTGTAAAAAACACAGGGGGTGGAACACTAATTTTACTATGTATATTTTGGAACGGTAGAAAGACGTTGTGGGAAAAGGAGTAAATGCTTGTTACCAGCATTTTTTTCCTTTACCCATAATGTATTCAAAAGCCATCTTTCTCGGGGTCGTTAAAACTCGAGATTGTGTGGTAAAGAGTTAGATTGACGAATTAAAGCGTTTGGAACACAACACAGGAACGTTTAAAGAAATATGCTTTTAAGTCAATGTAATGCAGAAGTTTAATATCTAAAAGTAAAGGTATAGGCTTGCACAAACACAAAAGTGACATGTTACTCGGTTTAAACACGAGACAATGAATATAAAAAAAGGCAGTCAAATGAGAAGGTGTGAAAAATAATCTAAGACCTAAAGACCTATACTTGAAAAAGATACAATACATACGTAGATACAATCCTTGTACCAAGGAATTTCCAGTTTTAGCGACTCATTTTTGGGAAAAGGAGAAAATACTGATAACCAGCATTTTTTTTTTTTTTCCCTTTTTCCAAAAATGTTTTATACCCTTTCAAAGGCAAATTTCATCCCTTGAGTCATGTCTGATGTTCGTCTGCAAATGCTTCCATTTTTAGGATAACTCAGAATTTTGTCGTTTGGTATATTTCTATATTTCTAAATTTTTTCATTTTTGCATATTGCCCTAATTGTATGTTGTAAATACTTGGGTGAAATAAAAAGTACTGTTCTGTTCTGTTCTTCTGGTAAAGAGTTAATTTCAAATAAATTGATGATAATCTATGTATGTATTTTTAAAATGAAAGAGTCTATTCTTCCGGTAAAAGCATGAGACTGTCGCTTTCGTCATTTCCGGTTTCTGCTTCAAGGTCGTTTTTCTCTCCCGCCTCGATCTGAAGCTGTCGGTACAGGTTTGGCAACTCGGATAATGACACTTCGTGAACCTCGCCAGTTTCCGTGTCTTCTACAGACGTGTCAACATGCTGCAGGAGCTTCAATATATCGGGTTCTTCGTCCAACAACGGAATCCGGAAACACCCGATCTTATACTCGTACCGAATTTTTGTTTATCTAACAAAAGAATAATAACAATATTCATAAGTGTCTTTGACAATGTTATGTTTGACCCATTTTCTCCTGTACACGACATTTTTATGTCTCGTGTTGTAGCAGACTGCTTTTGAAAATACTGTGACAGAAGGACGATTATTTCCTCTTTTGTTAAAATGTTTTCACTCATACTTCAGTAATTCATGTTGAGTATATCTATTTTATCAAGTTTTTCCTACCGCTGCTGTGTTCTGTGCAGTCTGATTTGATCTACACTATCGCACCTCGCAGCCTAAGGGTTGAAAAACACGATAAAAGAAACATTTTCCCCATTCCGGTTTAGAAATATGTGAAAAATACCGATAAACGACCGAGGTCGTGTTCAGCATTGTCCTATAGTTGGTCACCTTGTTCTCTTTAGAAGCTTATAAAGGACGAGGTTTGTAAAGAAAACCAAATGCCTGGCACAGAGTCCTATCTGAGTCCCGAGTTGCCTCTGTGAGAACTACGCCTCACTGAGTGAAATTGACGTACCCTTAGTCTGGATTACCTGCCCCTAACACTACGTTATCGGGCAAAGCGCAATAATGGCGTCCTCCATGGCGGCCTCAAATGAAGCTCTATATGCTTTTGTGTTTTTTCCCAATTTCATGTGATTTAGTTTGATTAGTGAATAAAATGAGATCAAATTTGTACAAAATATAAATTACTGAATCTAAATTATGCTGTTGGGGTATGGTTTAAGTATAAATTGGACTATGAATCGTTTTTAAAAGTACCACTATTTTCGGAAATTATATAGGTCCATAGACATTGCGGATACTGAAAGTATTTCTATATGTAGTTTTTCTCACTAGAACGACAATTAAAAAAAAAAAACAATCTGTTTTTAGCTCCACTGGCCGAAGGCCAGCGGGCTAATGTCATGGCCCGGTGTCCGTCGTGCGTCCGTCCGTCCGTCCGTCCGTCCGTCCGGTCGTCCGTCCGTCCGTCCGTCCGTGCGTTAACTTTTATTTCAAACATCTTCTTCTCTGAAACTACCCATCCAATTTTCACGAAACTTCACAGAAATGATCCTGCCATGGTCCTCTTCAGAATTTCTTGAAAGAATTTGATTCCTTCAAAAACTCTGGTTGCCATGGCAACAAAACTGAAAAATATTGGAAATATTCAAAAATCTTCTTGTCGGAAACCATAAGGCATAGGGCTACCAAATTTGGCATGTAGCTTTATGTAGTAGACCTCTATCAAGTTTCTTCAAATTATAGCCCTGGGGTCAAAATTGGCTCTGCCCCAGGGGTCACAAGTTTTACATAGGCTTATATAGAGAAAACTTTAAAAATCTTCCTGTACCTAGCCATAAGGCCTAGAGCTACCAAATTTTGCATGTAGCTATATCTAGTGGGCCTCTACCAAGTGGGCCAAAATTTTAGCCCTGGGGTCAAAATTGGCTCTGCCCCAGGGGTCACAAGTTTTACATAGGCTTATATAGAGAAAACTTTAAAAATCTTCCTGTACCTAGCCATAAGGCCTAGAGCTACCAAATTTTGCATGTAGCTATATCTAGTGGGCCTCTACCAAGTGAGCCAAAATTTTAGCCCTGGGGTCAAAATTGGCCCCACCGCAGGGGTCACAAGTTTTACATGGGCTTACATAGTGACAACTTAAGAAATCTTCCTGTTTTGATTTTTTTTTTAAAATTAGCCTTGCATCAGGGGTCTTATGTTTTACAGAGGCTTCATATGGACAAAACTTGAAAATCACCTTATTTTTATGGCTTTATCTTGTGGACCTCTACCAGGGTTCAAGTAATTAAATAGCTCTGGGATCAAAAATGGCTTTGCCTTGCGGGTCTCAACTTTCATATGGGCTTTTACAGAGAAAACTTTGTAAGTCTTCATTTTGAAACCATTTGGCTCAGCATTGAAATGTTTATTATTTATGGTTTATATTTATAAGCCAGTGGAGCGATACAGGGCCATCATGGCCCTCTTGTTAATTCAACCCATGGTCCGATTTGATCAAGTAAAATAACAGTATCCCGTAATCTCTACATATTATCGACGGCGGCCGCCATTATTGCCCTTTGCCTTAAGTACTCTTGAAGTACGGCGGGGTACCAGACTAACTTACCCATATGTTTATAACGGCATAGACTCTTAAACACATCTTCCTTCTTCGGATATTGATGTTGCAGATTTATATACAAGCACGAAGAAAACGTCTGAAGCCAGGCACTTTCCAACATAAGGATGGTGGATTTCTCACTGCAGACAAAAGTTCAAACCCTAGGATTCTACATAAACTGAAGTTAAATTACCAGCTGCATTAGAATACATGTACTGCAAACCTAAAGCTACCTTTGTCGGACTATCATACAAACATGAGACAAGGTATATCCAAGATCCGAATGGCCCGCCCGGGTAGCTCAGTGGTTAGCGTGTCGGACTCGTGACCTGGTGGTTGCGGGTTCGATACCCGGTTGAGGTTAACTTTCTTTCCGGCGATTTTTCGCCTTTCACCTCTAATGCATGTGAGAAAAGTAGTCAGTGGCTTTGGAAAGAAGGCTGTGTCAGTACTAGTGTGAGAAACCCAGGAAGCACATAGGTGCGTCGCTGACTGCCATGATATGACCTAAGCTGATAAAATGGCGTTAAACTCCAATACAAATCGAACCAAACCAAGATCCGCAGTCCTCAGGGATCAGATTGCATAATCTATCTGAGTTATGCTCTAGCTACAAAGGGGTTCAATATATCTTTGTGATATATTATACACCAAGTAAATCATCACATAATTATGGATCCATAAATGTCCTATTTATGCAACAAACGACTGAATCATGACGTAGACTGATCCTTTGCCAAGAAGAAAACTTACCGATAGCAATAAGTTTCGACACAGGTCAGGCTGCGCGGACTGTATGGGCTGAAATGGGTCGATACATTTTGCAGGTGCATTTAACCCCCCCCCACCCCGCCCCTTCACAGAGCATGGCTTATCTGCAATTTGTATTCTTATCCCTTTCCCGAACAATCCCGAGTTTTAACGACCCTGAGATTGAAGGCTTATGAAAACATCGTGAGAAAAGGAGAAAATGCTGGTAACCAGCATTTTCTCCTTTTCCCACAATATCTTCTATCCTATCAAAGACAGAAATTATCATTCAAGCTACATCTGATTTGTCGTCTGCAAATAATTTCAGTTTGGTCGAGTCCAGATTCTGTCGTTTGGTAAAGGGTTAATTTATGAAAATTCTGGTCCTGCCCCGATCGAAAGTACAGGTTTGAAGACTTGGGTCATGTGATATCATCATTCTTCAAAAGGGTAGAAAAGATTGTAGGAAAAGGACAAAATACTGGCTACCGAATCTTTTCACTTTTCCCGCGATGTTTTGAAGATCTTTCTCCTTCAGATAACTAAATAACTAAAACAAAGAATCGATGCATAAATGACAGATCATTCAATCGAATATTTGGGGACATATTTTTCGGCGTAGCTTAATGTTCTGGCTTTTGACCTACCTCTTGGCACTGATAAAGAATAAATAGATGGTAATTTGCCATTGGTCAAAAATGTGCACATGTTTATGCGGCGGGTCCCTGCTGGCATATTGACACACACATTTATAAAACCACTATTCACACCAGCTTTGCTACTGCTAATCGATACCTCGAGGCTTTGATTCATACCTCAACAAAATAGCATACTAAGAATGATACTTTTCTTGTGCTATTTGGAAATTTAACATTTCCATAACAGTTACCCAGTAACCCTTTTCAGCCAAATGAAAAACAGTGAGGAAAAAGAGGCAATTGCTCGTGAGGCTACTTTTCATTATTTTACTTCATATTGAGCCACAAAAGAGTTCCAGTATTCATATTCCAGTATCTCTTACGCCGTCTATCTTTTTTAAAGATATTTCTCGAGTTCTATGACTCAAAATCTTTTGTAAAACACTAATAAACAATACTAAATGCATGTATATATTATTTTTTCTTTTCAAGCCTCGACAGACAAGTCGGCAATATTTAGTTAAAGTACTCAATTTTGTCATTTCTTTTTGAGGATTAAGGATGTACTTTTAAGACGGAGAAGCCATAGGGTTGCCATTAAGTTAAGTGTTGCCATTAAGTTAAGCTGGTGGTGCCATTATCAATTTCGACCTATTTTCAATGTGGCAAAACACCAGTGGTGTGATACCTGAAGGGGGTCACGGGATATTCTACTCACAAGAAATTTCATGGTGGAAAACTCGTATACTGTTCACTAAAATCGAAAAGGAGAAACCATGGTCCCTTCGTAAATAGGCCACCTTCACACAAACTGCAACAGAACAGAAATTTTCAAGGAGTGTATTTGCAAATTTTTTGGAGAAATGATTCCTAGCCTAGTTTTCAAGAATTTTCAAAACTTCAAAGTAACACAAATTCTGATTGGCTAAACCATTTGGTTTAGCCAATCAGAAATTGTGTTACTTTCTAAATTAAGAACAAAAAAGGCCACGTGTACATGCAAAAAACTATACCTTTTTTATATTTCTATCACAAAAAAAGGTCTTTTTCGACGAAGAATATCATTTCAACGAAATAATTTGCTTATCGTAAGAATAAGCTTTAGAAGCCATTTTGTGGCATTTGTCGAAGACAATGCCACTATGAGTTCAATACGGTATTTCTAAAATCGTGTATCGTAGTTTGTGCAAAACCGAAGGAAGTAAACCCAATTAAACTCATTTTTTCTAAGACAAATAAGTGTTTTGATAGCACTCAGATATATAATTAACAGCGGCGTATTGAAATAAACTGAATTAAGCAATAGATTATGGGAATACATCTTTTTTTTTTATTGAAAATATCTATACCTGTTACGGTCTTCTATTGGCGCAATGATACACGCAACCTTTGTTTCCTGACCGAGTTCGTCCCAAAACCAGTTCGTCCATGGGCTTGTTCGTCCCTTCACTTGTTCGTCTGGGCTTGTTCATCCCACATTATTGTTTATCTTTCAAATTATTAATTCCACACAATGGCTTTCTTGACAAATGCCACACCAGTGCTTTCAACACTTTGATTTGGTTTTGTTGCGGGAAAGACAGACTGAATAGTCATATTTTTACCTTTACCACACGATAAAATTGTAAACTTGTTCAACTTCAAAGCTGTTTCAAAAAAACAAACTCTTTAACCAAGTGGCTTAAATAATGTGATATGTCTCTGAAAGGACAGAAAACATTGCGGGAAAAGGAGAAAATGCTGGTAACTAGCATCTTCTCCTATAGTCCCACAATGTTTTCAAAAGCCTTCTTTGACAAGGTCGTTACAACATGGGGCTAAAGCGTTGGTTTTACCTTTCAACCGGAATCTGTAGGTATAGAAATGCAAGTTAATTCTGAACTTGTGGCTGAGACAGCATTGGCAATGATAATCACGGCAATGACAGGAACCGTGCAAACGGTAACGTCCAGGTTGGCGACGGCGTCCCCTCAACCAGTTCACATCGTGGTCAGATTTGGAAGCCGATTTCAGTGCCTCTGTTCAAAACATGAAGACAAAATCGAGTAAGACCAGCTAAACCCCGTTTAACCCTTTACCACACAATGCCACCTTTTAACGACCCTGGGAAGGAAGCCTTTTGAAAACATTGTGGGAAAAGGAGAAAATGCTGGTAACCAGCATTTTCTCCTTTTCCCACAATGTTTTCTGCTCTATCAATGAAAAACTGCACCATTTGAGTCACACTGAAATTGTCGTCTGCAAATGCTTTCAATATGGACAAGGCTAAAATTTTGTCGTCTGGTAAAGGGTTAACACACAATCCCGACTTTCCACAACCATGAGAAAAGAAAACTTTTGAAACCATTGCGAGAAGGGCTCGTTAAAAATGCTGGTTACCAGTATCTCCTCTTTTTTCACACAGTGTTTCTACCCAAAGAAAAGATCCATCATTTAAGCCACAATTAAATTGTCGTCTGCAAATGCTTTTAATTTCGACCAGTCCAAAATGTTGTCGGCTGCTGAAGCGTTAAGAGTAAATGCAACATCTCCTTTTTGCTTTTGCCGCATTGATTTTACTCATAGATTTGTATTAACTATTTACCAAACGACAAATTTTCAGACCGGTCCAAATTGAAAGCATTTGCAGACGACAAACTAAATGCTACTCAAAACATGAAATTTATTTTCAGAAGGGTAGAAAACATTGCGGAAAAAGGAGAAAATGCTGGTTACTAGCATTTTCTCCTTTTCCCACAGTGTTTTCAAAAGGCTTCTTCTACAGGGTCGTTAAAACTCGGGATTGTGTGGTGGAGGGTTAAACCCCTAGCTGCTAAATAAATCTCCTCTCGATACCAAAACCCATGAGAATTTCAAAGTTGATATCACCGGGAAAAAATACCGTTTCGGACAGTGTATATATCCACGATCAGACTGCACGTTCTGTGCAGTCCGATCTTAATCTACGCTATCCACAAAAGCGCCCAGAGTCGCGCTTAGCAGCCTAAGGATTAAAAACTTTAATACCTATTCTAATTTTATCCGTTTTAAAGGCCCACTAACGACCAAAATTAAACGACTCAGTATCAAAGTACACGCACATTTAATTTATACCATCTAGAAATACAGATATTATTAAAGGTCTCACAAGGTATAACAGTAGGGGCTGTCAAAGTTAAAGTCTCTGGCAGGAAAACTGAATCTTAAAACTAATAATGCTTGAGTAAATAGGCAGACGTTTGAGTTTTACATCCAACTTCAGACTGCACCCTCTGGGCAATCTGATCTTGGATATATGGCGACCGCAAAATCACACGTTTTTCTTCAAAAGTGCTAAAAGGGGTAATTGAAACAGTTAAAGGCACGGTAGCGGCCAAAAGTAAACAACATGGGTGATAGAATGCATCTGAATTTAAATCATACCGTCTTAAGTTATGGAAGTTATTGTGAAGATGCCAAACATTTATGTTACGCTCGATCCCAGTGTTAGTCGCTGGCAGAAAATTGAATTTTAAAACCAGGTAAAAACTAAACAAAAGAAAGAGCCACCCGGCAAATTTTCAACAAGTTTAAACCCTTAAAGTGCCTTTCACGACTATAGTTGTCTCTGCGGCCAGTGTAGATCAAGATCAGGCTGCACAAAACGTGCAGCCTGATCTTTGATCCTCACTGTCCGCTTTGCTATAACACTTTTGACAAAAGCAACAATGAAATTGCTACTACTTGGGTCTTATTTCTAGGATGAAAATGTCTGATAGGTTTATTTCGCGCTCTAAGGGTTGAAATTATTTTTCTGCCAACAACTTCCGCTTATTCCGGCAGGTCAATAATAACAAACTGTCATCTTCACAGTAATTTGAATACTTTAAAATGGTATGAATTTTCGATTGAATGCATTCTGATAACCTTATTGCTTACATTTTCCCACCATTGAGCCTTTAAGCCCTCACCTTGCAGATTTTGAAGCTCGTTCGCAAGGTCAAGTTTAGCCATAAGGTATTCCAGGTCTAGCTCGTCATCGGGACCGCCGGGTAGGTCAATAACGCCGGAATCTTTGTCGTCATCGTCCCTAGTCGCTGGATCGTCGACATCGAAAGCTTGTATGTCTGAAATAGATAGCAAGGTTCAGAATTATTATTTGAGTAATTCATTTATGTATTCGATTGGTAGATACCGCTTGTTTATCTTTATTGTTTAACCGACAAAATTTTTGACTTAACCAAATTGAAAGCATTTGCAGACGACAAAATTAATGTAGCCCAAATGATTATTTCTGCCTTCGATATGAAAGAAAACACTGTAGGAAAAGGAGAAAATGCTGGTTACCAGCATTTTTTCCTTTTCCTACAGTGTTTTCAAAGGGCGTCTTCTTTGGTGTCGTTAAAAGTCGGGATTGTGTGGTAAAGAGTTAAGATTAACGACCCTACAGCTGCCAAAAGCAAACAATCGGATGGTAAAATGCTTTTGAATTTAACTCTTTACCAAACAACAAAATTTTAGACTAGACCAAATTGAAAGCATTTGCAGACGACAAAATAAATATTACCCAAAAAGTAAAAGTTGTGTTTGGAAGGGTAGAAAATACTGTGGGAAAAGGAGAAAATGCTTGTTTCCAACATTTTCTCCTTATCCCACAATGTTTTCAAAAGGCTTCTTCCTGGGGGGGGGTCGTTAAAACCCGGGATTATGTGGTAAAGGGTTAAACCGTACCACTCAAAAGTGTGGAAATTATTGTGAAGATGATCCGACCGTACAATAGCAGATAATTATCTTCATAATAATGACACATTTTAACACCAACATCGTTTACTTTTGTTTTAGTTTAAACATATTTTATGCAACAGTACAAGATACAGGTTAACAGAATACAATACAATCATATGACAAATATACTGAAGAAAAGGATAAGAACGGAAACTTCAGCTTATAAAGTTCTTCTCCAAATTTCGGGTAACGGTTACTAGTATTACATGAATGTATCATTACTGATTGCAAAAAAGTAAATTAATTTAGAAAAAAGATAGGAAAAATAACAGAAGAGTGTGGAGTGTTATTGATAAAGATTTCAATTGAAGACTCTTGTATAATGGCTATAGAAACTCCAGCTTGACCATCACAATTTAACAAATTGTAACTGTTTAACTATTTAAAGGTGAGCAATTAGACATTACTTGTAAATCTTTTACTATCACGGATGTATGTGTGCACAGCAGCAAATAATCTTTGGTTATCAAGCAGATTAAGGTTTTCATCTCCAAATAGAATGATTTGGAGTGTAAGTCTTGTTATACTGTTAATACTTAGGCTTAGAATAATTCTTTGGTTATTTTAAAACGGACATTCTAAAAAAATAAAATGTTGGGTTGATTCCACTGTACCGCATCTACAAAGTGGTGATTGCACCAAATTTTTCAAGTACAAATGTTCATTGAGACAGCTACTTTTGTTTTCCCACTACTGGGTTTTTAAAGTATTCTGTGCACTGTGTGTTGTTATTATTGTCCATGGTGCATCATACCAAGCAAGTCATCACATAATCATGGACCCATCAAATCCATATTGTCTAACAACCGTCTGAATCTTGAGGTTTTAGTTTAAACATATTTTATTGCCATTTTGGTACAAAATCATATTTATAACATACAAACACAGAAATATTTGGCAAAGGGGTCTGGCCACAAGTTCTAACAACTTAGGTTCGGCCGTTCCCTTATGGTTTCTTACACAGGTTAATACCTTCTAGATAGTGCTTATATTCAGTCATGAATCCAAAAATTTCGTTTTAAGGTATAGAAGGTATTGATATTCCGGTCATCATGAATCTTGAGGTAGAATGGCCTTTGGACATGCAGAAAGTTTACCAAAAGCAAACATTTCGAAACAGGTCAGCCTATGCGGACTGCGCAGGCTGACCAAAGTCGATGCTTCTTGCAGATGCATTTAACCCTTTCCTAAACAAGCCCTGGTTTTCACGTGTCTGCAGTACAAGTCTTTTGAAAACACTGTGGGAAAAAGAGAAATTGCTCGTAACGAGCAATTTCTCCTCTTTCCACAGTGTTTTCTATCCTTTTTGAGAACTTTCTGCCATTTTCATCAAATTTAAAATTGTACGTCTGCAAACTCTTTCAATTTTGGACCAGTCCAAAATTTGTCGTTTGGGAAAGGGTTAAAATAAAGCGAAAAATATTCAAAGAAAAGAAAAAGTATGATACCATACCTTCTGCATAGTCTTTAACCAGCTCAAAGAACTCTTTGTTGGTGATGCACGTGACCTCGGTCAAGGCGCACGTGACGACGAGCAGTGCCGCCACCAAAGTTCCCAGTCTCATTCTTGCAGTTGAAGAGCGAAGAAAGATACAACAGTCGAACCTACTGTAGGCCTTTATATGGAAGTACCAGCCATTTTTAACCGTTTCCCCCATGATGAACTTTTAGACTCTTCTATTTGGAAAGCATTTACAGACTAAAAGTTGTCCATATGACTGAAAAGATGAGATTTATTCTTAAAAGGTTTAAAAACATTGTAGAAGGAAAGGTGAAAATGATGGCTTCTACTTTTCCCACAATATTTTCTAAAACCGTCTTCTTCAGGGTCGCCAAAACTCGGAATTTTGTGGTTAAGGGTTAGGCAGTCAATGCGGAAAGTACAATTAAATAAAAACAAGAGATTTACTCTCTTAACCATTTACAATACAATGCCGCCTTTTGACGCCCCTGGGAAAGAAGCCTTTTGAAACCATTGTGGGAAAAGGAGAAAATGCTGGTAACCAGCATTTTCTCCTTTTCCCACAATGTTTTCAACCCTATCAAACAAAAGTTGCACCATTTGAGCCACACTGGAATTGTCGTCTGCAAATGCTTTGAATTTGGACAAGGCTAAAATTTTGTCGTCTGGTAAAGGGTTAAAATAGAAACCACAGCTGTTTGGAGAGCCATTGGTCTATCATGGGACACTAAAATTGTTCGTGGTCGATCATCGAACACTGATATATTCCTAACCCCCCAAATAAGGGAACATTACTTGTTTCTTCTGACATGATATGATAGGGTGACTTTACCTCTCAATACTTCGGCGAATTCCAAGAGCAACAATACGCCGCATCATCTCCAGTATGCCCACCAGGTGCCGTGCAGGTGTTGCTGCACATGGAGGTCACACCCGATACTTACGTAGACGACAAACTTTAAGTTGGCGCAATAGATAGAATTTGCCTTTGGAAGGCTAAAGGACATTGTTTTTAGCCTGGGCTTGGCTTGCCAAGCCCAAGGCTATAGTAATCGTATACCAAAATTTCAACCCCATCCACATGATCCGAGCAGTTACGAGTAAAAGCGAAAACTACCGCTTGCAATGCATCTCACTACGCTGAAAGAAACGAAAATGATAAAAATATTTGTGTTTGAACATCATGGTTAGGTTTTTAAGTTCACAAAGATCTGTGAGAGATGCGCGATGTTAATCTATCGAAAGTATTTGACTAAGAACTTCAAGCCCTAATGATCTTATTTACAAGTGGAAATTAGTGCGCTGTAACACTAAAGAAACATTGGCAAATCCTTAGATGTAGCTACGGAATCGGCCGAGTAATGACGAGTGATGTTGCCGAACAATACACGGAATCTTTCGTCTTTCCTCTTTTTTGACACAATGTGCATGACAAAACGCAGACGATGTGCTCTTTCCGCAAAACAGCTGAACATTTCAAAAATTCGGTAAGAATTATTTTCGCAAAATTACTGTGCTTCTCGTATCTAAAGATATAAATATGTTTTGATTGGCCCAGTATGTACAATGCGTTATTTCTTCTTGTCAGAGTTGTCCCGATATCCTATGACATCTCGGACCATGACCATTTCGACCCATTTTGGGCATTACAAACTCGGCACACAAAATCGAATATGTAACGTTACACCGGGTATAAAACTTTGTAATATGAGCCATGGACAACCATTTAAGAAGACCTAAATGGCGAGCGTGTTATATCAAAGATCAGACTTCCCACTGAGTGCCATCTGATCTTGATTTTTGATCTCCTCCGCTATTTATCGATAATAAATTGCTTGGCCAGAGATTAGCGTCAAGTGGTAGGCGTTTTATATCGAAGATCATATTTATTACTCGATGCAATCTGATTTTGATCTAAGCTGTCAATACGGGATCTTTAATCCTTAGGCTTCTCAGCGCAACTCGATGCTCTTTTACAGATACTGCACAGAACGTGCAGTCTGATCTTGGATCTACATTGTCTGATACGATGAGTTATTTTCTACCAACAACAATTTTGCAATCGCCATGTTACAGCATATATAAGTGGCTTGAAAACTTCATCCATTGTCTTGAACAGTTTAACCCTTTACCAAACAATCCCAACTTTTAATCACCCTGAGAAAGAAGACTTTTGAAAACATTGTGGGAAAAGGGGAAAAAATGCTGGCAACCAGCATTTTCTCCTTTTCTGATAATGTTTTGTACCCATCCCAAAAAAGATTTCAGTTTTTCAGTCATATTTATTTTGTCGTCTGCAACTGCTTTGAATTTGGACAGGTCTAAAATTTTGTCGTTTGGTAAAGAGTTAAGGGTTAAGTGATAATAGGTACTGAAAGAGTTAGGTTTTTAACACACTGCTTACAGATCCATATTTTTACTGCCAGTTGTTGCATACAAATTTGATGTTAATTCATTAATAAAGTTACTGTGTGTAGATGAACCGCTCCCTCCAAAATGATAGGAACATATTTCAAAGCTGATGAATTTTCAAAGGTATCGGAGTGCAGGGCAATTCAAGACCGTCAATATTAGTAGGCCTGCTTATCTGTGTAAATCCACAATGTTACTAAGAATAATGTAAGAAAAAATATTTTATCGTCCTATCATGCATTTGGTTCAAGGCTAGTTTGTCCAAAGACTATAGCTTGGCCATGGGCATGTTCTTCCCTGGGCTTTTTCATCCAGGCTTGTTTGTCCCACATTATTGCACCCTGCTTTATTAAAATGAATTTTAAGTGAAACATGAATTAAAAAATCAGGTAACATCATGTATCTACAATTAGGAGGATTTTTTTTTTTTTTCTTTAATTAATGTCTGTGAATCACTGGTTTTATTAGAATTTTCACCATCAGCAATGGGGGAACAATCTCAAATTTGTGGCCATCATTGGCTATTTCTAAATACCAAGATTACCAATCGTCAAAATTCAGAATTAAGGTAATATAACAGCTCAGTGCTTAAGTGAGAGAAATGTGTTGTAATGACTACCATCAGTCATCGAAAAGATATTGTCTGAGCTAAGGATTCAAACCAGTGACCCCTGTGTTCTCAAGTCTGGTATGCTAACAACTGTGCTAATGGGGCTCGACTGCAGTAATTGGTTTTAACTTTTTACCAAATGATAAAATTTTAGACTTAACCATATTGAAAGCCTTTGCATATGATGGAATTCGTCCCAGATAGGGTAGAAAGCATTGTGGGAAAAGGGGAAAATGCTAGTATACATAAAAGCAGCAGTATCTTGAATCACTTCGAAAATGCACAGAATGAATTAAACAAGTTAGGAATAGGCCGAGTGTTCTTAAATTTTAAAGAATCAAAAAGAATAGGGAGCAAATTGCTTGTTTACAAAAAAGAGAGCCATTTTCTTTTTACCCCAAAAAGGGCCATGTTTTGCTCCAAAAATATTGACCATCAGCAAATCATTTTTTTATGCACCATGTCTTGGATAAAGTTAAAAGTAAAACTGTAGCAAACACCAATCATCTGAAGACTACATCTCTGGCCAAATCTTCACCACATTTAGTCCTAGTATTTGTCTTTATATTAATATTTAATCCTTTACCACACAATCCTGAGTTTTAATAACTGTGATGAAGGAGAGTATAGAAAATACTGGAGGAGGGGCTCAGGAGAAATTGCTGGTGACCAGTATTTTCTCCTTTTTCCACATTGTTTTGCTACACTTTCCAGTGTCAGCATTAGCATCACATTTGATTTGTCGTCTGCAGTAGATTTCAATTTGGACAAGTCTAAAATTTTGTTGTTTGATAAGGAGTTAAGATAATTTTGACAATTGCCACTATGCAAATATGAAAATTGTGTTAACAAGTTTGTTTCCTAAATACAATGGTCACAAGTTTAAATTTTGGTCAATCTTGGTAAAAATAAATAGGTCACACAAGACAGATTACAATCATGCTTGTTGTTTTTTTTTGGCAATCAATTAGAATTATCTTGGACGATTTTGAATGGTTGCTCCCCTGGTCACAACACTGACAACTTGTTTATACTTTTGAGACCATATTTTGATTACATGAAATGAGTTCATATTCACCAACTGTTCTTAAGAACGTTCTTTGTCTTATTCTCCAAGATTCTAAAATTTGAAAGTAAAACACTACTTCTGATTGGCTTAACCAGATGGTTTAGCCAATCAGAAGTGTTACTTTCAAATCTAGAAAATTCAGGAGAATAAGACTGAGAAAGTTCTTAGGAATGGTAAGTAAATAGAGATCCTGATCTGTCCATCTGTCTTCATAGTATGCCATGCAAATTTCCATTTGTGTTTAAAGCCAAACCAAGACAGGTGATTCAGTCTATTAAATACAAGGCTTGAAAGCCAGGTTTGCTGAGCTCTGCCTGTTTCTTTCAGACAATTGATGATAGTCATGGGAAGAGGATTCAACCCGTCTCACTGCTGTATATTGTTTTCAACAATGTTTATGTGGTAAAGTAGCCAGTGGCTTAAAAAGTACAAGTTAAACCAATTCTAGGAAGACATGTATAGGTGCACTGGCCTTTGCAACATAATTGAAATAATGTTGAAAATAGTGTTAAACCATAGAAGCAAGTTTTGGTCCAAATTTACTGAAAATTGTTGGGCCAAAATTTTGTCTAGATAATCTTTTTTACTTTACAATACCAATTGGTCCATTTTGTATACATTTCAAAAGCAGTATAAGCATGGAAAATCCTAGAAGGATATCAACCAGGTTACCCTCCAGCCCAATGTCAATGAAACTTGGTCAAAATGTTAGATTTCACTGTGTTTAAGGGTAGCTTTGGCTTTAAATTTAAATTGGGCAGAATATTTGTAATTTTAAACCAACGTTTCCCTAAAACACAGTGAAATCTAACATTGAAATTGGGCAGAATATTTGAGTCCAGCCCCTGTAGCTCAGTCGGTAGCATACAGGACTTGAGAGCAGGGGGTCGCTGGTTTGATCCCCGGCTGGGCAAATTTCTTTCCAAGGATTGATGATAGTCAATGCGACAGGATATTACTCTGTCACCGCTGATCATTGTTTTGACGATGGTTATGTGGGAAAGCAGCAAGTGGCTTGGAAAGAATATTGTGCGTAGTACTGGTAAAAGAAACTCAAGGAAAGCATGGATAGGTGCACAGGCTGCCGTGAAATAACTGAATGTTGAAAAGGGTGCTTAACAATATAATCAATCAATCAATCAATCAGAATATTTGCCTTGATAAATATTTCAGACAAGTTTAAAATGAATTATATTGGGTCAAAACGTAGGTCACTGAGGAAAATCGTAGGAAAACCTTGTTTGTACTCTGAGATAAAATTTTCAGTCAGATACTCTTGAAAATTGCTTGGAATTTTTGTCTTAATGACATCTCGTACAAGTTTGATATTAGTTTGTGTAGTATCAAAAAGTAGGTCACTTTTATGAATCAGAAAAACATTGTGTGCACCATATAGGCCACATTTATCGCCCTAGGCCTATTCCTTTTTGCATGCTGCTCATTTTGATTGGTTGCATGAGCCTTTACAAATTTATGTTTTTCCATTCTGTTGTCAACTCTACAGACTGTCAGTGTGAGACAGCGTAGAGATATTTTTATTAGTCTGTACAAATATGATCTAGAAGTTTCAAGTCTGTACAGATGTGATAGAAATTTTGAGCTTCTGGGCCTCTTCTTTCTACTTCTTTACCCCTTCAGATGCCCAGGCTTTCAGTGCCTTTGGCGCTTTGATTTAAATTCCTACCATGTTTTCATTTTTTTTATATTTTTTTTTTCCCATCAGGGATGTTAACCCTTTACTTGCTTGATAAGTGAAATGAAACTTTCATGTCGATGGTACAAATCTAAATGTTGCTATTTCAAAGTTATTTTTTGTGGGAAAAGTATCTCCTCATCGGACAGTGTAGATCGGAAAGAAATTGGCAGAGTCGGGGACCGAACAGCAACCCTGTTCTCAAGTCCATTAGGCTACCGGCTGAGCTACTGGGACTCGGCAAAAGGTCTTGGGACATGCCGTCTAGCCCACAGAGCTAGCGAAGCAGTTTTAACTCTTTCACTGCCAGTATCGCCTTAGACAGCTTTTGTGGACGGCGTAGATTCAGACCAGATTGCAGTCTACACCGCCCGCTAAACCTACAGCAAAATTATCATCAGTTTCAATGAAAACATACTTTTAGACCTCCGAGAAGAGTCGAATACATTTAGTTGGCAGCGAAAGAGTTAAAGTAGTCCGATACAATATGGACAATACAAATAAACTAATGTATTATACATGAATTCCAATGGAAACATTTTGACGAAAAGGAGACATTGCTCGTTAAGAGTAACTTCGACATGCCGCTTTTTTTTTTTTTTTTCAAAGTTGTCAACTGGAAGACGTACAGATCGTGTACAGGGCTTATGAGTTAAGAGAACAAATTCACAAAAATCAATAATTATTACTGACTTCAGATCAGTCGATTACTTGGAAGAGCGAACAACTGTAAAGTAGACGAACGATTTGCATTGTTCAATACAGTACATTTTAAACTTAAGTATGTATCGCATTACTTATCTTACCCTTTGCGGGCATTGTAGATCAAGATCAGACTGCAAAGACAGTGCAGCCTGATCTTGTACCTGCACTATTCACTTAATCGTGAGAATTTCTGACCAAAATAACCGTTATATTGCAAGAATTCTGCTTTTTCTAGTACTTGGAAATTCCCATTTTCATATTTGGACACTTCGAAGTTTAGACACTTACGGTAACCCTCAGGCTACTAATCGCGACTCAGTGCACTTCTGCGGGCTGCGTAGACCAAGATCAGACTGCACAAAAGGTGCAATCTGATCTCTGAACTAGACTGTCGGATACAGTATTTCCTTTCCGGTGAAATCAACTTTGAAATCGCAGTATACGGGTTTTTACAGTTGGGTGGAAATTATTCGTTTCGTTTATTTAGCAGTTTTTGAGTTCATTCAGTAAATAACAATGGAAAACAGAGGTCCGGTTGCAATTGCTGGTGGCAAGGTCGTAATTTTAATACTTAGCCTGCTAAGCGCGACTCGGTGGCCTTTTGCGGACAGCGTAGATCAAGATCAGACTGCACAGAACGTGCAGTCTGATCTTGGATCTACACTGTCCGATACGGAGATATATTTCCTTCAAAAAGACCTTTGAAATAGGAAAATTTGGGGTTTTACTATGGGCTTGAAAGTTCCGTTTCTTTTATTTAGCAGGATGGGGTTAATGTAGACACTTTGGACACAAGTTGTATAGCTCTTTACCAAAGGACAAAATTTTAGACGGCTCTAAATTGAAAGCATTTGCACGCGACATTCTAAAATTAGCAAAAATGGTGGTAAATTGTCTGTGGAAGTGTAGAAAACCTTGTAGGAAAAGGAGAAAATGCTGGTTTCCAGCATTTTCTCCTTTCCCCACAAGGTTTCAGTTTAAACATACATGTATTTATTTTTTACACCGATTGAGAAACAAGTTCTTACAACTTATACTAATCTCTCTCGATTCTGCGTCTTTGAAAGTACACCAGTACCCGCGCCGAATGTATGGGCCAATGAACAGTCCAAAAGTTGACACCCGTTCCCAGGAATCGAGCTCGGGACCTTACGGTTACAAGGCCGACACTCAATCTCACAATCACGGACACAGCACAAGGTTTTAAAAAGGCTATTTCTTCAGGGTCGTTAAAACTCGATTGTGCGGTTAAAGCTTTTTTCCAAATTCGTATTTTAACATCCCTGACGAAGGAGGGTTTTAAAAACAATGTGGAAAAAGGAGAAAATGCTGGCTACCAGAATATTCGCCATTTCTTTCCCAAGACAAATATCAACTTTTAAGTCACATTAAATTTGTTGTCTGCAAAGGCTTTCAATTTAAACAAGTCAAAAATTTTTTCGTCTGGTACAGAGTTACTTTATTAACCCCTGAAACAAAATTGGGGCAGACGACAATGAGAAAAAAAAAACATATTTCAATTTGTAGAAAAACCTGCCAACACAATATGGCCCGCAACATGCGAAATGAGACCTTCGGACATTTGCGTAAAGTGTCGTCTCGGATTAGCCTGCGCAGTCCGCGCAGGCTAATCCGAGACGGCACTTTCCGACTTCATAAGATTTTTTCATACAGTAGACTTTCGTGAAACAGAAAATCGTACAAAAACGGGAAGTGTCGTCTCGGATTTGTTACAGACTGCACAGGCTGATCTGAGACGACACACTTTTACGCATATGTCCGAAGGCCCCTTTTCGTGTGTTGCACGCCATATATGAGCCATGCTCTTTGAAAAGGGGGCTTTAATGCATTTGCAAAAAGTATCGACCCAGGTCAACCTGCGCAGTCCGTGCAGGCTGACCTGGGCCGAAACTTTTTGCTATTGGTCAATTTTCTGTATGTCCAAGGACCAGTCTACCTCATGATTAAGGCGGTTGTTTTAAAAAAAAAAAAGTGGCTATTATGGATCTATAATTGTGTGGTGGCTTGACTGGTATCATGGATGATGGAGATGCATCAAGCCCCCTTTTGCCAGAGCATGGCTCACGCACACACACACACACACACACACACACACACACATATATGCATCTCCATCATAGGTGTGTGTATATATGTGTGTGTGTAAGTGTGTGTTGAACAAAATACAGAAATTGGCCGTTACGAGCACCTTTTCCTTTTGCGTCAATGTTTAAAAAAAAAAAAAAAAAAGATGTCTACTGGCCGACAGGAAAGGTCGTGTAAAGTTTGAAAAACCCTTGACCGAACGGTCTCGAGTTTTGAGAGACATGCGTGGAATTGTTTGAAAACATTGTTGATACAAGAGAAAATGCTGGTAACTAGCTTTATTTTCCTTGTCCCAAAAGTTTTCAAACCTTTCTAAGACAAATGTGTTAATATCAGTAACATTTTATTTGTCGTCTGCCAACGCTTTCATTTTTGGACTGGTCTAAGATTTTGTGGTCTGGTAAGGAGTTAAACATTTACGTCCTGCTTCAATTCATGATCAGGACACTATACAGGAAAACAACAATCGATTGTCCGTTAATATGTCACGTCCGGGTTCTAGGATGGTTGATTTCGAAATGTCAGAATTTTGAGGCAATTGTGTCCGAAACCTGTCTATCCAAAATCAAGACTTTTTCTCCTTAATCTTTTTTCGTTTCACCCTTTACCATACAAACCAGAATTTTAACGACATTGAACAAGGAAGTTTTGGAAAACATTGTGGAAAAGGGAGAAAATGCTGGTTACCATCATTTTCTCCTTTTTTCCACAATGTTTTCCTCAGTCTATCAAAGACAGCAATCATCATTTGAGCTACATTTAATTTGTCGTCTGCTGGTGTTTTCAATTTGGTGGGGTTCAAAATTTTGTTGTTTGCTAAAGAAATTAAAATAATAGACAAAAATCAAATGTTTTTGTTAAATATACTTTAGAGCCTGAAATTACCTTTGAAAAGGTAGTAAAGCATTGTGAAAAAAGGAAAGAGATGCTGGTTACCAGCATTTTCTCCTTTTGCCACAACATTTTTAAAGCAGTTTTTTCTCAGAATCGTTAAAACTCGGGTTTTGTGTGGTAAAAGGTTTACTGACATACAAGGTATCTCTCAGGTTTAAACACTTCAACCAATCGGAGAGCTAGTTTCAGAAAGCTGACGTTAAATTCAAGATGGCCGGTCACACTTTAAATACACGAAACTGTAAAATATAAGTCTGAGAGGAAGCTTTCTTATTAAAGAGGTCACTGGGGCCCCGGTCAAACGAAATGATCGTCATCATCAGACCAGATTCAAAGAAATGCTTTAATATATGATATTGATTGTTCAGTGGGGGTGGTTCTGTTATTTCCCTTGATTCCTCTCCTGCACTACAGATGGCCCTGTTTAGGGGATTACCTGGTTTTTTATCCTCGATTTTTTTGTACTATGTAAATATGTTCTTGCGATAAAGTCTCAAGTAAACCTGTTTATGATTTTTTTACAAATTGATATAAACACATTTCTCTGCTGCTTGAGAACAGAATTTGCTTTAAAATTACATGGAGACCTTACTTATATATCATTAATCAAATTATTGTCATCACAACATCCCTAGGGGAATCTAGGATAAAAACAAAGGAATACGGGTAAAAATGGCCATTCTGTTATTTGGTTACCTTTTGTCTTTATCTGGCAACGGAGATAATTTGTCTTACTTGAATGGCCCCCAATATTTGCAGGGGTGAGCACAGTGTCTGAAGCAAGGGGTGGGGGGGGGGGGGGTTGTAACCCAAAAGTTAAAAGTTTACTTCCTGCTTAACTCTTTACCAGACGAAGATTTTAGACATGTCCAAACTGAGAGCGTTTGCAGACAACATTTTAAATGCTACTCAAAACATAGAATTTGTCTTTCAAAGGGTAGAAAACATTGTGGAAAAGAAGAAAATGCTGATTACCAGCATTTTCTTCTTTTCCCACAACGTTTTCAAAGGCCTTCTTTCTAAGTGTCGTTAAAAGTCAGGATTGTTGGTAAACGGTTATGTCTTTACCAGACGACAAAATTTTAGACCTGTTAAAATTGAAAGCAAATTGCAGACGACAGATTAAATTTGACTCACATGATGGGATTTGTCTTTAATGTAGTAGCAAAATTGTAGGGAAAAGGAGAAAATACTGATAACCATCATTTTCTACTTTTCCCATAATGTTTTCAAATGCTTTAACGCCCATGGTCGTTGAAGATGGGATTGTGTGGTAAAGGATAAAGAGTCAACTCTCTTCGAAGCTTGATGGTAGTCATTGCGACTGGATTCATTCTTTTCTCACCTCTGAACATTGTTAATGACTTTCAGATTTTTTCAGCGCTTTGGAAGAAAGTACTGTTGGTAGTTTACGAGGCCCGCATTCACCAACTATTCTTAAGCGCATTCTTAGTCTTACTCTCCAAGATTTTTTAAATTTGAAAGTAACACAACTTCTGATTGGCTAAACCAAATGGTTTAGCCAATCAGAAGTTGTGTTACTTTCAAACTCATCAGATCTTGGAGAATAAGACAAAGAGCGTCCTTAAAAATGGTTTGTGAATACGGGCACCAGATGTGCTTGCCGCCGTGATATATTGTAACTGAAATTCGGTGGAAAAACGTCGTGAGACACCAAACACAACAACTCGGTTTAGATGTTTTTGTATCAAGGGTTGTTTCAATTGCTTAATAACTGTTGCACGTCATGTCATCAGATGCATCCGTCTCCGGACCTAAAACAATGGCCAGTACTTACGTATAAAGGTCAACAGTAGTTGACTGTTGTATCATTCTTCGCTCTTCGACTGCAAGAATGAGACTGGGAACTTTGGTAGCGGCACTGCTCGTCGTCACGTGCGCCTTGACCGAGGTCACGTGCATGACCAACAAAGAGTTCTTTGAGCTGGTTAAAGACTATGCCGAAGGTATGGTATCGTGCATTTTTTTTTTCGTTGAATTTTTTTCGCTTTGTGTATTAGTCATGCTCTGTAAAAAAAAAAAAAAAAAGGGGGGGGGGTTTTAGTGTATCTGCAAAAAATACAGACCCAGGTCAGCCTTCGTGGATTTGTGTCAAAGCTTTTTGCTTTTGTTAAATTTTCTCCGTGTCCATGGACCACTATACCTAGGGATTCTGTCGTTTGTTAGACAAAATGTATTTTATGGGTCCATAAAATGCACCACGGAGATGCATTAAACCCCCTTTTACCAGGGCATGGCTCATATCATGTAGCAATATTGGTTGGGGTTGTTGTTGCTATTGTTGTTGTTGTTGTTGTTTAGAAAATGTAACGAGAAGAATACTGCGGGAAACGTTGACAGCCATTTGGATGGCATGCGGACGCTGCAGATTAGGATCAACCTACAAAGGAACAAGAAGTCAAATCCTTATCGTCCGCTACGTCATTAAAACTTGGGATTTTGTGGTATAGGGTTTACAACATCTCGTTACGTTCTGGATGTCAGTGCACTGGTTGAAGAGAGCATTTCGATGGGTGAGTGCAACACTATCCTAAGTGCCTATACAAAAGTATTGGCACTTAGGATAGTGTTGCACTCACCCATCGATTTCCAGTAAAATTGAAACATTTTTTTCCTATTTAAAAAAAAAAATGTGTGTCAGAATATTGAAATTTGACCGTTACTTTTGGCACAACCGTTTGGTGGACCATAAACTCTGTGGATCCAAGAACAGACAGCATGTTCTTGAACATCTACTCTTCGTCTTTTGCAGTTCGCTAAACCAAATGCATTCTTAGCATTACCGTCGCATTATTAGGACCTCTTAACTATCAACCAAACGAGTAGATCAAATTGAAAGCATTTCCAGATAACGTATGTGTTTAAAATGATGGAATGTGTGTTTGAAAGTGTAGAAAACATTGTTAAAAAAAAAGGAGAAAATGCTTGTTACCAGTATTTTTCCTTGGACCACAATTTTCAAAAGCCTTTCTGTTCAGGGTCGTTAAAACACGGGACTATGTGATAAAAGGTTAAAATTATTCGTGACAGAGAAAGATGATTTTTTTATATTCCCAAAACCTGATTTTAATGAGAAATGTATGTATGCAAATAACTAAATGCTCAAATAGTCAAACGATCAATCAATCGATCGATCGATCGACCGACCGACCGACCGACCCACACATCCTCCCGCCCGTTCGTCAGTCCGTCCGTCAGCCAGTCAACCAGCCAGTCAGTCAGTCAGTCAGCCAGCCAGTCAGTCAGTCAGGCAGGCAAGCAGGCAGGCAGTCAGTCAGGCAGTCAGTCAGTCAGTCAGTCAGTCAAACAACTAGTACTTGACATTCGACCAACAAAAATATGACACTAGTCTTTTAAAAAAAAATACGACATAAACCACGGACAATAAACAAATACATGAAATTAAACAAGCGATATGCTAATCGAATACATAGATAAATTACTCAGAAAATAATTTAAACCTTGCTAATTATTTCAGACATAGAAGAATTCGATGTGAACGATCCAGCCATTAAGGACGATGACGATGACGATTCGGGCGTTATTGACCTACCCGGTGGTCCCGATGACGAGCTAGACCTAGAATACCTCGTATCAAAACTTGATCTTACTGACAAGCTTCAGAGTCTTCAAGGTGAGCGCTCAACAATATTAGCTCTGCTCTATGAAAAGGGGGATTAATGTATCTGCGAAAAGTATCGGCCGAGGTCAGCCTGCGCAGTTCGCGCAGGCTGACCTGAGCCGAAACTTTTCGCTGTCGGTCAATTTTCTGTAGGTCCAAGGACCAGTCTACTTCATGATAAAGTCGGTTATTAAAAAGAATGGTTATAATGGATTCATACTTATGTGATGGCTTAATTGGTATCATGTATCACGGAGATCCATGAAGCCTCCTTTTGCCAGAGCATGACTCATATCATTTGTGTCTCTTCAGCACCATTGACGAAAATGTGGGCTTTTGCAGGCGGCATAGATCAAGACTGTGAAGAAGGTGCAGTCTGATCTGGGGTCTATACCGTCCGCTTGTTTAGTCAAGCATGCAAGATATATAGGATTTCGCATAAGTTAGCATTTGAGATAAAATTTTATTGAACGAGTCTAGAAAAATGTTATTAAGCGAGCCTCCATTTCATTAAATGAGTCTAGAAAAATGTTATTAAGCGAGCCTCTATTTCATTAAATGAGTCTAGAAAAATGCTATTAAGCGAGATTCTATTTCATTAAACAAGTCTAGGAAAAATGCTATTAAGCGAGCCTCTATTTCATTAAATGAGTCTAGAAAAATGTTATTAAGCGAGATTCTATTTCATTAAATGAGTCTAGAAAAATGCTATTAAGCGAGATTCTATTTCATTAAACGAGTCTAGAAAAATGTTATTAAGCGAGCCTCCATTTCATTAAATGAGTCTAGAAAAATGTTATTAAGCGAGATTCTATTTCATTAAACGAGTCTAGGAAAAATGCTATTAAGCGAGTCTGTATTTCATTAAATGAGTCTAGAAAAATGTTATTAAGCGAGATTCTATTTCATTAAACGAGTCAAGAAAAATGTTATTATGCGAGCCTCTATTTCATTAAACGAGTCTAGAGAAATGTTATTAAGCGAGTCTCTTTTTCATTAAATGAGTCTAGAGAAATATGTTGTTAAGCGAGTGTCTTTTACGTACAACGAGTCTAGAAAAATGTTATTATGCGAGCCTTTATTTTATTAAACGAGTCTAGAGAAATGTTATTAAGCGAGTCTCTATTTCAATAAACGAGTCTAGAGAAATGTTATTAAGCGAGCCTCTATTTCATTAAACGAATCCAGAGAACGGTTATTAAGCGAGTCTTTATTTCATTGAACCAGTCTAGAGAACTGTTATTTAGTGATCTTACTCGATCTTCTCTTCTTGAACAGAGACAGAAACAACGCCTACGGAGGATGACCACGATGTAAGTTGGTGGAGGAGACGTCGCCGCCGCCGTCGTCGCCACTGGCACAACCCCTGTCGATGCTATCGTTATTCTTGCTCATGCTGTCTCACCCACACGTTCAGAGTTAACGTGTATTTCAAGAGATACAGGTTCCGTGTAAGAGGTAAACTTAGTAAACCCTTTACTAAGCGGTCCTATCTTTTAGTTTAGCTACGCTTAAAGAGAAGGTCTTAGAAAATATTGTGGGAATAAGTATGAATCTTAACGAACGAACGAAATATTTTAATGAAAAAAAAACATACATATATAATTTATAGTCATAAACATAAAGTAGACAAAGTATTTCCTAAAGAACAGTTTCGTGTGGGTATTTGCACAGATGCATTGAAAACTGACTCATTCTTTTGCAGTTTGTGTCAGGGTGGCCTACGTACGAAGGAACCATGGTTTCTCCTTTACGATCACTATGAACGGAAGGCGAGTTTTCCACCGTGAAATTTCCCGTGAGTATGGTATTCCTTGTCCTTCAGTTACAGTTTTAGAAAGTAACACAACTTCTTATTGGCTATACCATTTGGTTTAGCAAATCAGAAGCTGTGTTACTTTCAAATGTAGAAAAATTCTTGTGAAGAAGACTGAGAATGTTCTTAAGAACGGTTGGTGAATACCTACCAAGGACTTGAGAACAGAGAGTCGCTGGTTCGATTCCCCAGCTCGACCAATTTCTTTCCGAGGATTGATGGTAGTAGTTGCGACAGAATTCATCCCTCTCGCGTCGCTGATCATTGTTTCGACGATGTTTATGTGTGAAAGCAGCTGGTGGCTTGGGAAGAATATTCAGTTGGTCGTTAGACAAAAATGATTTTGGTCTTTACTTCTGTTACCCTACTGGTAACAGAAGTAAAGACCAAAATCATTTTTGTCTAACGACCAACTGAATCATGAGATAGAACTGGCCTTTGACTTGCAGAAAATTGGCCAATAGCAAAAAGTTCAGTTGGTTGATGATTCAGTTGGTTGTTGGAAAAATGCACTTTATGGATCCATTAGTATGTGACGACTTGCTTTACATAATGCATCACGGAAATGCATTGAAGCCCCTTTTGCCATGACTCAGATAAATTGTGCCGTCGGATCACGGGGAATCGCGGATCTTGGACATACCTTGCCAACGAATGTCGGGTTCTTTTTATCGCATGACTGTATATAAAGAATTATAGTTTATGAATTGTTAATCCATAAGCCTTCGTGTAAGTGTGTTTTGAAATTGACATGGGGCCTATTCGCTTCCTTGATTGGTACAATACAGACGAAAAATAGTTCCAAAGAAAATAGTTATAGTGATTTTGTTTTGACTCTAAAGAGGATTAGATTCTCAGATTTATCACATCACCAACTTTGACAGTAAATTTTGCAAAGAAACCTGGGCCATCAATGACTTAGAAATGAGGCGCATGATTACAGAGTGTTGACTTAATACGGGACTGTTTTCTTGTCTCAAACGTGTGTAAGACAAGAAAACTCATATTGGCCGTATTACCCTGAAAACAAGGGTAGTTATGTGATAAACCCTTAGGCTGCTAAGTGCGTCTCAGGGACCTTTTGCGGACAGTGTAGATCAAGATCAGTCTGCACAGAACGTGCAGACTGATCTTAGATCTACACTATCCGATAAGGAGCTACATTTCCCCCCAAAATAATAATAATACCTTTGAAAAATTGAAAAAAAAAATTGTGTTTTTACGATCGTCTTGTAAGTTTCATTTTACTTATTTAGCGGGATAAGGGCTAAATACTGAATTTATTGTATTTGGTCGGAGGTGGTGGAATAAGTTCCATTCATGTAGAGGTGTAGAGTTTAACCCTTTACCTCACGATCCCGACTTTTACTGACCCTGAGGAAGAAGCTTTTTTTTTTGAAAACCTTGTAGGAAAAGATGAAAATGCTGGTAACTAGCATTTTCTCCTTTTCCCACAATGTTTTCTTACCTTTCAGAGACAAATTCTATTACTTGAGCTACATTTAATTTGTCGTCTGCAAATGCCTTCAAATTGGACCAGTCTAACATTTTGTCGTTAAACTTTCGTCTGCAGTGAGAAATCCACCAGCCCTTTGTTATGGAGTGCCTGGCCTTACCCGTTTTGTCCGTGCTTGTATTCAAATCTACAACATCAACATCAGGGCGAGGCGTATGTGTTTAAAGGTCTACGCTGTCATAAACCTACGGGTAAGTCAACTTGGCTCAGAGAAGCATAGTTCTCACAGTAAAGACTTGGGAGTCGGATAGCTCTCTGTTTCACAGGCACTTGTTTTTCTTTACATACCCAGTCCTCTAAAACCTTCTAAATAAGACAAGGTAGGACAATTCCGAACACGACCTCTGTCTTTTGTCAGTATTTTTTTTTTTACATATTTCTTAACTAGAATGGGAACAGATTAATTGATTGTACGGCGTTTAACGCCGTTTTCAACACTATTTAAGTTATATCGCGGCGGCCAGTGCACCTATCCATGCTTTCCTAGAGTTTCTTTTACCAGTTCTACGCACAATATTCTTTCCAAGCCACTGGCTGCTTTCCTACATAACCATCTTCGAATAGAATGGGAACAGAGAATTGTCTCTTTTATCGTATTCTTTAAAGTAACAATAGCTGCCAAAAGTAAATAGAGCGGGTTTTAAAATTCATTTTGATTTAAATCATACTACTTTAAAGTATGGAAAATATTGTGAAGATGACAATCTGTTATTGTACGGTCGGTCCAAGTGTTAGTCGCTGGCAGAGAAATGGATTTCAAAAACTAGGTTAAAAGTTGCTCGGGAATTCTATCTTTTGTTTACTTTTTGCCTTATTTTGAAATTAATGGTGTAAAAGGGAGACAATGAGTCAAACAATTCTTTATCAAAGACACAAATGATTTTTCTTCGTAGGTCAAAAAGTTCAGGCTCGGGATAAAGCTCGGGTGTTTCCGGATTCCGCTGTTGGACGAAGACCCCGATATGTTAAAGCTCCTTCAGCATGTTGACACGTCTGTAGAAGACACGGAAACTGGCGAGGTTCACGAAGTGTCATTATCCGAACTGCCAAATCTCTACCGACAGCTTCAGATCGAGGCGGGAGAAAAAAACGGCCTTGAAGCAGAAACCGGAAGTGACGAAAGCGACAGTCTCATGTTTTTACCGGAGGAGAAAAGTGACCTTGAAGCGGAGACCGGAAGTGACGAAAGCGACGGCTTCATGGCAGAACCAAAAGAATAGACTGTTTCATTTTAAAAATTACATAAACAGATGTACTATTATTTTTTCTTTTACCTCAACTCTTCTTTACCTCAACTCTTTACTTTTAGAGTCGTCTAAAAACTGAAAGCATTTACAGACGACAATCAGACATGACTCAGCGGATGAAATTTGTATTTGAAAGGGTAGAAAATATTTTGGGAAAAAGGAGAAAATGCTGGTTACCAGCATTTTCTCCTTTTCATCAAAATTTTTTCGAAAGTCTTCTTCTTCCGAATCGGTAACGCTCGAAATTCTTTGGTAAAAGAGTTAAGCTACATTTACTTATGCATTGTATTTTCTCAAGTATACGTCTGTAGGTCGTGGATTCTTCTGCAGGTTTTTTTCTTTCATTTGCAAACCATTTTGAGTTTCATTGTCTCATGCTTGAACAGAGTAAAATGTTTTACTCTTGAGTTTGTAAACGCCTGTACTATCTTTTTATATTAAACTTCTATTGTATTATACTGACTTGAAAGTATATTTCTTTTAATGTATATTTCTTTTAATGTTCCTTTGTTGTTTCCCAAACATTCTTGACCCATTGCCACATAATCTCGAGTTTTAAGGGCCCTGAGCAAGAAGGCTTTTAAAAACATTGTGTTAAAAGGAGAAAAAAGGGAGAGGAAAGCAGCATTTTCTCGTTTTCCCTTTTTATTTCTACGCTTGCAAAGTCAAATTTCTTATTTTGAGGCACACTTTATTTTATATCTACAAGTCTAAAATCTTCAGTCTAAAATTTTTTAGCCTGGTAAAGAGTTAAATCGTTCCCCTCAGCCCACACCCCGTATGTTTTTTTTTTTTTTCACCTTGACTTACACCATAGGCCACAAAGATATACACCCATAGAGCCAGAGAGGAGAAAACGCCAAGTGTGTAGAGTGGCTCAAAATTTGGTCGGCTGTGTAAACATAGACAAATTACCGATTTGGCGCAATCTGCGCAGGCTGGCCTGGGCCGAAACGTTTCAATATTGTCCGATTATCTGTATGTCCAAGGACCAGTCTACCTCATGATTCAGCCGATTGTTTAACCCTTTCCCAAACGACAAATTTTGGACTGGTCCAAATTGAAAGAGTTTGCAGACGACAACTTTAAATTTGATGAAAATGGCAGAAAGTTATCAAAAAGGGTAGAAAACACTGTAGGAAAAGGAGAAATTGCTCGTTACGAGCAATTTCTCCTTTTCCCACAGTGTTTTCAAAAGACTTGTACTGCAGACACGTGAAAACCAGGGCTTGTTTGGGAAAGGGTTAAAAAAGGCTTGGTTGGTTCAATGCATTACCGAGATGCATAAAGCCCCCTTTTGCCAGAGCATGGCGTATTTATTCACGCTTGGTCTCCAAACAGTTTACAGTAAACAAGTTAGAAAATACTTTAGTGTAAAAGATTCATTAACCCATTACCAAACGACACAATTTAAGACTGGTCCAAATTCAAAGCATTTGCAGACGACAATTTAAATGTGGCGCTAATGACTGGATTCCTTTTTGAAGGGTCGGAAAACATTGTTGGCGAAGGGAAAAAAATGCTGGTTACCAGCATTTTCTCCTTTTTCCAACGATGTTTTCAAAAGCTGGCTTTCTCAGGGTCATTAAAACTCGGGATTGTTTTGTATCTATAAACACGAATTATGGTTCACGATATGAATACTGCTGAAAACATTATGGCAAAAGGAGATAAAACCATCTTTGTGACGGTCAAATTTACCTTTTGCTACAATGTTTTCAAAAGTGGTCAGATTCCAGAAGAAAACAGAAAATGCGCATGCAGGAGACTTTAAAGAAAGTCTACCTTCTTTACAAATAAAATTGAGCCATGCTCTGGCAAAAGGGGGCTTAATGCATCTCCGTGATGCATTATCATCAATCAAGTCATCACACAATTATGTATCAGCTATAGCAACTTTGTATGAAACAACCGACTTAATCATGAGATAGACTGGTCTTTGGGACATACGGAAAATTGACCCAAAGCGAAAAATTTCGGCCCAGGTCATCCTACGCAGTTCTGACCTGGGTCGATACTTTTTGCCGATGCATTAAGCCCCCTTCTCACAGAGCATAGCTCAAATATGTACATGTATATAGAAACTACAAAACTGAATGATAACCTCAAACAGTAAACTCTTTACCAACCGATAAAATTTTGGGCTGGTCCAAATTGAAAAGCATTTGCAGACGATAATCTAAATGCTACTTAACCCTTTACCAAACGACAACATTCAAGTGTGGTCCAAATTGAAAGCATTTGCAGACGACAAAATAAATTTTGAAATTTGTTTCGAGAACCGAAGAAAACATTGTGGGAAAAGGAGAAAATGCTGGTTACCAGCATTTTCTCCTTTTCCCACAATGTTTTCAAAAGGCTTCTTTCGTTAAAAGTGGGCATTGTGTGGTAAAAGGTTAAATGGTGAATTCTGTATTCGATAGGGTAGAAAACACTGTGCGAAAAGGAGAACAGTCTGGTTACAAAAAGTTTGGACTGAAACAAATCAAAAGTAATTACGGACGACAACTTAATTGGTGGTTAGATGTATTTGATAGGTTAGAAAACATTGCGGGAAAAGGAGAAAATGCTGGTTACCAGCATTTTCTCCCTTTCTCACAATGTTTTCTAAGGGCTTTCTTTAGCCCAACTGGATAGCTCAGTGGTTAGCGTATCTGACTCGTGACATTGTGGTTGTGGGTCCGGTGCCCGGTGGCGGCAAACTTTCTTTCCAGCACTTTTTACGCCTCTCACCTCTGATGCATGTGAGAAAAGTAATCCGTGGCTTGGAAAGAAAGTTGTGTCAGTACTTGTGTGAGAAAACCAGGAAACACGTGCGTAGGTGCACTGACTGCCGTTATATGGCCGAGGCTGTGAAAAGAGGCTTAATACATCTGCGAAAAGTACCGACACAGGTCAGCCTGCGCAGGCTGACCTGGGCAGTAGTATAGGCTAGTAGACCTCGGACTCGGTCCCTAGTCTACTGGCCCTGGTCCCTAGTCTCCTGGCCCTAGGGCCAGGAGACTAGGGACTAGTGGTCCGAAAAAGCGCCATTTACCCTTAACTTTCCCTTAACCCTTCTAAAACCCTTTTGTTTTGTTCTAAAACCCTTATACTTTCTTCTAATGGACAAATTTCTTCTAAAACCCTTATCCCTTAACGATCGGTTGTAACTCTTAACGTTTTTGATACAACCCTTAACTTTTACACAGGCAATCACGTTGTTCGACTTAGTCTTTTTTCCACGATATGGGCTATATCCCGAAAGAGGAGTGAGGAGGAGTGAGGCGGAGTGAAGAGGAGTCACCTCTCTAGGTATACTGACAAGCTTGTCCCCCATACTACGGCTTTTTCTACTATCGTTGGACTTAGTCTTTTTCCACGATGTGGGCTATATGCCATCTCACGTTGGTTCAACCAAAGCACCCTGTCGGACTTAGTCTTTTTCCGTCTTTTATTCACCTCTGTAGGGTTTGGTCTTTCGCTGGTTCAACCAAAGTACTCTGTTGGACTTAGTCTTTTTTTCCACGATGTGAGCTATATACCATCTTACGTTGTCTCAGGCAAAGGTCTCTTTTGAACTTAGGCTTTTTCTACTATCGTTGGACTTAGTCTTTTTCCACCGTCTTTTGGTCACCTCTGTAGGGTTTGGTCGCCTTGGTCGATCATCGTTCATCTCTGTAGGACTTAGCTTTTGGAGATGTGTTCTTTCTCTCTATTAGGATAAAGTTGGACCTAGTCTTTTTCTCTATATTCGATTAGGCATTGTAGATAATTAGTAGATAGAACATCATATTCTATATGATGCTCTATCTACATGCTTCCGCTCACGTTCGTGCTCTTTTAATGGAATTAACGTTAGCCAATCGTTGATCTCGTTACATTTTTCTGTATTCACATAGATATATTCATATAGAGTATCATAGACTTAGTATTTTTCTCCAATAGATATTGTAGATAGGGTTATAATGTACGTTATATTCTATCTACATGCTTTCGCCCATGGTCGCGCTCTTTCATTTTAATGGAATTCTGTTAATTCTGTATCAAAGTAGGTCAATCCTCCTGTCAGGCTATAAAAGCCGACAGATTTCTCTCATTCCCACGATGAATTTGTCCGAGCGCTGTTCTCCATGGTGAGTCTTTTTCTCCCATGTTGAATTTCTTTGGAAGTACTTAGTAATGCTTATCCAAATACTGCTAATACCAAGCTGTTGCGGGTTATTTGATGGAAGGTCGGGAAGGAAGTGAAGGAAGTTATTTTCAGACCTAGTCATTCAGACCTAACCAAGACCCAGAAAGTTCTATGAAAAGTCTACTTCTTCAAATTGTCCTTTTCAGACCTAGTCATTTAGTTTTCTACTTTCTTCAAATTGTCCTTTTCAGGACTAATCAAGACCAAGAAAGTTTTACTTTCTTCAAATTGTCAAAAACAAACAAAGTCAAGTCCTATATGTTTTTTCACAGCTTTTATTTATGTACAATGAACTGTTAGAAGTATTTACAATGAAATTTTTATTTAAAACATTTAAAAACTTTATGTACAATAATCATTACAATGAACTGTTAGAACTTTTTATTTAAAACATTGAACTGACAAATATATACAAGGAAACTTTTTATTTAAACTTTATGACTTACATCCAGGCATAAACATGTCATTGACTGACTTACAAGCAGCTTCTAAAACCATGTCTAAAAGGCCATTGTCTGAATTGCAGCCCTAAAACAAGGTCTAAAAGACTAGTATTCGGATAGTACAAGTGACGATAAGGCAATGCAGTCTTTGAAAAAATTTGTTTTTAAACAGTTCTTTGAAACAGTTCTTTTGAAAAAAATGTTTTTAAATAGTTCTTTGAAACATTGTTTTTCTGTTAAAAATTACAGACACAATTTTCTTTTTTTCTTCGGGATGTCAGGCTCACAATCACTCTTGCGTTTCTTTTCATTATTTTTCACAACATCGGATTTCCATTTACGTCTCAACTCGATATCTGAACAGGTCTTCTTTCCTTCTCCTCGAATAGGTTTTACTGGTAGGACTTTCTTGTTTTTCCCCTCTCCAGGTACTGAAGAAGGTTTCCCTGAAGATTTTTGAACCCTCTGTTCGTTGATCTGATTGTCCCCAATCGTTGAAGATTTATCGCTGATTTTATCGTTGATTTGATTGTTGATTTTATCGCTGATTTTCTTTTCTTCAACTTTTGAAGAAATCTTGTTGATTTGATTGTTTCCAATCGCTGAAGATTTTTGAATCATCTGTTCGTTGTTTTGGTCTTCTCCAGATTTCTGATCGAGTATAAGCGTATCCTCTTTCTTTTCTGAAGAAAGCTTGCTGATTTTCTTTTCTGAAGAAAGTTTCCCTGAAGAGGTTTTCTTCTTCACAGGGTAATCTATCTGAATTCTACAGATTTCTGTATCGCTGATTTCTGTGTTATCAAACTCCATATTTTCAATCTCCCTCTCGATCTGATTTTCACTCAATGACTCGTTGATTTTATCGTTGGTTTTCTTTTCTTCAGATTCTGAAGATTTTTGAGACCTCTGTTTGCTGTTTTGCCTCTTTTCAGACGATGGGTCATTGATTTTCTTTTCTTCAGACCCTGGAGAAGGTTTCCCTGAAGAGGGTTTCTTGTTTTGGGAACTCTTCCCCTTTGCAGCCGATGTTGTCTTCCGTTTATTCTCGTCTACTTTATAGGATAATAGAGACCCAACGTATTTCATATGTTGAGATTCACAATCCATTTCCTTTATTGGGTGAATTTCGACATCGTGGGTGTGGGTGTTCACGAAGACAAAAACGAATCTCCACATTTGATTTTCTTTCTCTGGACATTGGCTGGCCCAATGTCCTGATCTGTCGCATGTAAAGCAAATATTCGTTGTCACATCATCCACTCTATGGCGTTTGTCGAATGTCGCTTGATCCAGGACTCTGGTGATGCGATAGACGCCTTTTTCTGCAGAATGTTGGTGGGATAGAAATGATCCCACGTAGTTCCCAGTATGGTAGACTTGATATCTTGGTGGTATATTGCTGATCTCATAATCGTGAGTGTATGGGTTAACATACAGATACACTCTCTTCGGCGTTGTACTTTTTAGCTTGAACTCACTCATTTTTCTATCGACTGCTCTGTTTGAACTCTTTCCGAAGAATGATGGAATTGTCGATTGTAACATCTTTTTATGCCCATTCGATCTGAAAAAGATATAAAAAGCCAGGATTCTTGAGTTCTGGGCCATTGTCTGAATTGCAGTCATGTTTAAAAGTTACAGGCATAAAACAACGTCTAAAAGGTTAGTGCCGTATTCGGACAGTACAAGCGACGATGAGGCAAGTCAGCCCATGTCGAAGAAGAGAAAAAAATTACTACCGGCCAAAAAAAGAAAAAGAATCCTAGTCTACCCAGACAGTAGCAGCAACGGTGAAAGCGACGATGAGAAATTTCCACCCAAAAAGAGAAAACGTTTACCATTGAAAGAAGAAAGTGACGGTGAAAGCGATAAAAGATCTTTGAAAGAAGAAAGCCATGCTGGACCATTTTCTCCCAAGGAAGAAAAAAGTAAAGACAAAAAACCTTTGAAAGAGCAATACCAAAAACAGTCCTTTTCAGGACTAACCAATGAAGATGAAAAATCTTTGAAAGACTCAGCAAAGAAAAACTCTTTGAAAGAAGAAAACGATGAGAAATGTCCACCGTCAACCTCAACGAAGCAGAAATCTGTACAAATGAATATGGATTGTACCAGCGAAGACGAGAAATCTTTAAAAGAAGAAAACGATAATAATTTCACCTCAACGAAGGAAAAATCTTTGAACGAAGAAAGTCATGCTGGGTTATTTTCACCGAAGAAAGAAGTATATTCTTCAGAAAAAAGTGGAGACAAATCTTCTTCAGACAAAAACGCTTTGGATATGAGAAGCCTATACACCTTAACAGAAGTAGGAAAAAAGAAGTCAAGAAAATTCAAAACAGAATCCCGTGTACTGGAGGCGTCTTTTAAGAAATTCGAGGAGCTACAACCCCAACAACTGACCGGTTTATTCGACGATGTTATCCAACAAATCGTTCAAAAGTTAAAGGCTGATTCGAGGGATATGGTTAGAATTAGCGTCAACCACCCTTCATTGGATATGGGAATTCATATTCCCTTTCTATATGTGAAGGAGTTGGAGAGTCATACTATGTTGGACGAAATTGAAAAAGTTCTACAATCGAATGAAGAATTCGTCTTGAACGATGGCCGCATGATGTTCGATATCACACATACGATACTTCCAAGTGGAAGTGGGAAAAGAGTTAGGGCCACAGAACTATTGGATTCAAAAGTTTTCGCAAAAAAGAAACAATCGGTTATTGAAATTAATAATGAAGATCATCTATGTTTTGCAAGAGCCGCTGTTGTGGGGATTTGTTACCATGAACGTGAAAACACCCAAGAATGGAATCGAAGATGGGATTACATCAAAAGATCAAACAAACCGCTTCAAAAGACTGAAGCCGAGAAATTGATGAATGAAGTCGGAGTTTCATCGACACAACCTGTAGGCCTTGAAGAATACAAAAAAATTCAAGAGTTCCTGTATGAAAAAGGCTACGTTATTAAAGTTCACCAACAGCAGTCGAAAGTGGAAAAAATATTTGAACATCCAGAAGTGAAAGACGATAGTAAAATCATACATTTGTACTTTCATCAAAACCACTATGATTACATCAAATCCATCACAGGCTTTCTTGATTGTGCTTGTTATTGTGAGTTCTGCGACACACGCTACAACAGGCGGGAAGAACATTTTTGTTCAAAGATCTGTAAAGGTTGCTTTCGTACTGGAAAATGTCCATCGGAATCAAAAGAGTATGTCTGCGTCAAGTGTCATAGACGATTTTTCAGTGCAGCATGCTTGGAAAATCACAAAACACTTCAAGGCAAAGAGAAGAAAACCATTTGTGAATTAGTGAAACTTTGTTCAAAATGTGGAGGTCAGATTTTTGTCAGAAAGAAAAATCATGTCTGTAAGGGAAAGAGAAAGTGTCCCCTCTGCAAGAAAATCGTTGACTTTTCTCATCGTTGTTTTATTCAGCCTTACCAGAGTAAGATGAAACACGACAACGACGATGAGACGAGTTCTTCTGTAGTCAAAAAACCTTTGTTCATATTCTTTGATTTCGAATGCCAGCAAGATACAGGGGTACATATTCCGAATTACTGTATTGCACACCGAGCCTGTGCTGAATGTATCGATAAACCACTTGATTTTCATTGTTCCACATGCAGTGAATTCAAAGAAGGAAGAGAAGTTATTTTTCAAGGAAAAGAAACTTTGAGTCAATTTTGCAGCTGGCTCTTTACAAAGCATCATAAAGGAATCATAGCTATTGCCCATAATCTCAAAGGGTATGATGGCCAATTTATTCTCAATCATATTATCAAAGTAGGGATGAAAGAACCAGAAGTAACTATGAATGGGAATAATATTTTGAAGTTAGAACTGAACGGTGTGAGTTTGATCGACTCCTTCAGTTTCATGAACTTTGGGCTGGCAAAATTTCCGACTACGTTTGGTCTTCAAGAAATGAAAAAAGGTTACTTTCCTCACTGGGCAAATACAGACGAATTCTGGGATTACGTTGGACCGTATCTGGATATGTCTTATTACAAACCCGACTCAATGTCTGAAGAGGCTCGATCGAAATTCATAGTCTGGTATAATGACAAAGTTCAAAATGGTGAGGAATTCAATTTTCAAAAAGAGATGGAGATGTACTGTCGATCGGATGTTGATATCTTAAGACGAGGCTGTGGTGAATTCAGAAAGTTGTTCATCGAACAGGGTGGAATTTGTCCATTTACAGAGTCGTTTACCATAGCTGGAGCCTGTAACAAGATTTGGCGGAAAGATTATTTACCAAAAGATCAGATAGCCATTATTTCATGCAAAGACCCAATCAGACGTCAGTTTTCTATGAAAGCAATACGCTGGGTTCAAAGCATCGCTAGAGAAAAAGTGATTCGTATTCAACACGCCAAAAATGGTGGTGAATATCGGATAGGAAAATACACTGTAGACGGATTTCACCACAAATCAAATACTGTTTATGAATTCCTCGGGGATTTATTTCATGGCTGTCAGACATGTTTCAAGGATCGAAAATATATCAACCCCATCAATGGAAAATCAATGGCTGAATTGTACGACAGTACTATCGAACGGTTAGAAACCATCAAAAGAATGGGATATAACGTCGTGACCATATGGGAGCACGAATTCGACGCCAAGATGAAGAAGGATAAAGAGTACAGAAAAACCATTGAAAGTCTATACCCGAACTGTGACCCCATCGAACCAAGAGAGGGGTTGGCTGGAGGCAGATGCAATGCAATAAAAATTGCCTATGATGTTGAGGAAAACAGTGAGAGGGAAATCAAGTACATTGACATTTGCTCTCTGTATCCTTACGTCTGCAAACATAAATTCTATCCTGTAGGCCATCCCACAATCTTGACTTATGAGAACATTGACATGGAGAATATTCGCCAGTATGAAGGACTCATTAAATGCAAAGTTCTACCCCCAATTGATTTGTTTCATCCGGTTCTTCCAGTTCACTGTAACAACAAGATGATGTTTCCACTTTGTATGAAATGTGCACAAGAAAGTTCAAACTTTTGTAATCATGACAGAGAAGAGAGAGCCTTGGTTGGAACTTGGGTTACATTCGAACTGTTCAAAGCTCTCGATTGTGGGTATCGGATAATGCAGGTGTATGAAATCTGGCATTTCGACTCTGTTTCGGACCAATTCTTTAAAGGCTATGTGGACAATTTCTTGAAAATCAAGCAAGAAGCTAGTGGCTATCCCGGTTGGTGTCAGACAGATTCAGAAAAGACCCAATTCATTCGTGAGTATGAGGAAGCCGAAGGGATTCGTCTCGACCCCGAATGTATTCAAAAAAATCCTGGCAAAAGATCATTTGCTAAGATTATGCTGAACTGTCTTTGGGGAAAATTAGCACAGCGTGAAAACATGAGCAAGACGAAATACATCAGAGAACCGTCTAAATATTTCGAGTTGATTACCGACCCGAAATATACGGTGAAACATGTGGAAATCTTTGACAATGAGTGCGAATGCATTTTAGTCAACTATGAAGAGAAGAGGGACTTTGTCGAAACGCATGCGACAGCCAATGTTATTGTAGCATCTTACGTAACAGCTTATGCAAGATTGGAACTGTACAGTGTTCTTGAAAGATTGGAGGATAGAGTTCTGTATTTCGATACAGATAGTTGTATGTACATTCATGATCCTGAATTGTGGAACCCTCCCATTATTAACAGTAGGCTAGGAAAATGGACCGATGAAGAGCCTGATTGTAGAATTACCCATTTCAGAGGATTAGGTCCCAAGAATTACGCTTACAAAATGAGAACAAAAGATGGAAAAGAAAAAAGCAAATGTAAAGTCAAAGGAATTACTTTGGATCACAATACAAATCAGCTGGTGAATTTCGACACCTATTCAAAATGTGCTTTGGATCGCACCGTAGAAATTAAAGTTCAGTATGACTGTAGAATCAAAAGGCATAAAGACAGAACAGTGACCAGTGAACCACAGTCAAAAACGTTTCGCTCTGTATATACCAAAAGAGTGATTGTAAACGATACTGATACTGTCCCCTATGGCTATAAAACTTTGAGAATATATAAATAGACTGTAAGAAAACAACATCGTGTTACATTGAAGTGAACGATCAAAGTAAGACGTTCTTTAAAAATCAGTTTTAAAATCAGATTTTAAAAAACAGTTTTAAAAACAGTTTTAAAAACAGCTCTAAAAGAGTGAAAGCTATCAAGAGTGGAAAAAATCAAAAGTGAGAAATCATGTCAAGTGAAATGCTATCTTTACCGATAGACCTAGGTGAAAAAGATTATAGAGATTTCAGCCATCAGCACACGCTCGATGAACAACTACAGTTTGATATTAAATTCGCCTGTGTGAAACTTTGGATAAACAAATTGCATAAGGGAGTTGCAAAAGGAGAAACATCCTGCAAATTGTATAGAATGCACAGCTTTATTGTGATGATGGGGGATGATACAAATTTCGATCTTCCTCTCCAAGCTTATTTAGCAATTTGTCTGTTGAAAGACAACTATATTGCTAAACAGATGCGAACCACAAGTCGATGGGTATTCATCATCGTAGGAAGAACAGAAGAAAGTTTTCTGAACGTCCTGAAAATGAAATCCGTTCTGTTTGACTTTTACTTACGTTACAAAAAAGGATCTATTCAAGACGGTGAGGAAACAGTGGAAACCTTGGAAGGCTATATTCTATTTGATCGAGATGTCACAGAAGAAACCGTATATTCAGCTCTCTCGACAAAAGATATTTCAAGACATGTTTTAAAACATGTTTTTCCATTTAGTGGAGTACGTGAATATAGTGAAATGGACAGCAAATTTCCATTGTCTTTAGGTCATGAGCAACTGCATAAAGTTATTGTGGAACATGAAGACAAGTGGAAAAATCGAGGCATCTGTGAATTCGCCTTGTAAAGAATTGTTGTAGATTGTAAGAATTATTTGTAAAAACTTTGAATGAATCATGTATTGTTAAAAAACATTGTCAATGCTTTGTATATAAAAATGTTCCCAAAAAGTTCAGACTTGGGAAAAGTTTGAATAAAGAAAATGTCTTGTAAAAATGTTAGAATGATTTAACAATTGTTAAAAATGTTATAGTGTTTTTTAACGCTTGTTAAAACTTTCTAACATTGTCTTTGTAAATATGTTATAGGGTTAGAATGGTTGAAACGTTCCTGTTTTTCATGTTTTAAGAAGTTGTAAGTTGAATAAAGTTAAAAACTTTGAATAAAGAAAATGATTTTAAAAGGTCGTCTGTTTTGATTTCTTCCCAAAAACTTGGAAAACTTTGAATAAAGAAATGATTTTAAAAGTCGCCTGTTTTTGATTCCTTCCCAAAAACTTGAGACTTGAGCAAAGAGAAAAAATCTCACAAAGAGAGAGAGCAAAAACTTGGAAAACAAAAATCGTCTGTTTTTTGATTCCTTCCCAAAAACTTGGACAATTAACAAGGTCCCAGAAAAAATCCCCAAAGAGAGACCAAAAACTTGGAAAAGAACAGACTTGGAAAAATGTAGCTAGATCATAACATTCTATCTACATTGTCTACAGGACTCATATAGAATGTTATTTTCTATCTACAAGAAATCTACAAGACCTACAGGACTCATATAGTACATTATGTTCTATCTACAATACCTACAGAAAAAGTCTACGACCCAAGACAAATCCCCTTCGACCAAAAACTATAAAAGGCTGGCGAACTTTCTCTCTAGAATCATTCGTCTTTCGATTCTCGAATAGTACGAATAAAAATTTCGAATAAAACTCTTATTTAGTGCGAATAAAACTCTTCATTAGTGCAAACTTTTTTACAATTAAAAAGTTTTTGTTAACTAGTGTGAATAAAACAAACTGTTAACAGAAAATGGATTCCAACTTAGACCAAAGTGATCCCGGAAGAATGGACTCCAACTTAGACCAAGGTGATCACGGAAGAATGGATTCCAGCTTAGACGTTTTAGTCGGCTCTTTGCCGCAAGAAAATCCCGACCTAGACATTTTCTCACCACAGACTGAAAACAGCAGAGATATTCTATCGATAGCTATGAATTCAACATTCATCGACCCAATGATACCACCAGCTAACAAAATCGAAGAAGAAATAACTCAAATGATTTCAACCCAAAATTCTGTAATAACTCAGATTTTAGACGAAGTGAAGATGTTGAATAAAAACATTGAGACATTATGCCAACAAAATCAACAGAGTCGACAGAACTACCAGAGTCAACAAGATTCGTCTGTAAGACAAGATTCAGTTATAACAATTTCAACCCAGGTTAACTTTGATAAAACCAGTTTTCAAAAGTTAACAGCTTCTACCATCACACCTGTAGACCCTCAGACAACTCAGCAGTCAACTCACCAGACAACTCATCAGTCAACTCATCAGTCAACTCAGACAGAAGAACCCAAGCCAAAAAGAAGAGGAAGAAAACGAAAATCAGAGACAGCAGAGAAAGATGATAACCAACTTCACAAAAAACAACGATTCGATCCCTACTCTGTAATACCACCACGAGTAGAAACAAAAACGGGGTTGGGTAAATATGGAAAAAACATTGATAACTTCAAAGAATTCAACTTTCCGATGATCTCGAAAGAACAAGGAGAAAAGCTATCGTCAGAAGAAAAGCTATCGTCAGAAGAAAGTTCACGATAGAGGAAGGCTCTCGATAGAGGAAGACTCTCAATAGAGGAGAAAAAATTCCAAAAATCGAAACAGTCCTTTTCAGGGCTAACCAAAACCCCTAGAAAATCTATCTTCAACACTTGTGAATAAGTAAGTCAACCCAACTCCAACCCTATAAAAGACGAGGCTGTTTCCAGAGCATTAATCATTCGGTTCCCGAATAGCAGGCAGTTAAAGAAATGGTGATGGACTATCGTATACAATTTCTACTTCTCTCGATGACAAAATGGTATCTAACAACCTTTCTACTGGCCATGATGCATGACTCCACTTTGCCTATGCATAAAATAAACAAAATAAGAAAGCTGATAGCAGATCGAAGAAGAATCGTGGAGTGTCCTATCTGTCAAACAAATTTTGGATCCTATCATTAAAGGAAAAAAAGCCACAGCAAAAAGAATCAAAGGAAAGCTGTCGATAGAGGAAGGCTCTCAATAGAGGAGAAAAAAGCCACAGAAATCAAAAATCGAAACAGTCCTTTTCAGGACTAACCAAGACCCTAGAAAAATCTATCTTTTGAGAATTGTCAATTTCGCAGATGCATTCTAACGGATAAAAATTTCGAATAAAAATTTTACAATTAAAAAGTTTTGCAGAGAGAGAAAAACTTTTCGATTAAAACTAGGGACGAATAAGATTAAGATCGGATAAGACTAAGATCGGATAAGTCTAGATGATCCAATTCCTGGGAAATGGTGGGAAAAACCGGTAAACATGATTTCGTTACATTTTCGGAAAATGACGTCATGTTTGATTTCCGGGGAAAGTCATGTAGTGCACAAAGGGAGGTAAATCTTGTCTGACTAATGCAACCATAATACGGTATATAGCTCATATAACCCATACCGTGGGGAAAAGTCTAAGTCCAACGATGCTCTTTGTCTTGACCGAGAAGGGGGAAATAACCATATCGTGGAGAAAGACTAAGTCCAACGATAGTAGAAAAAGCCGTAGTATGGGGGACAAGCTTGTCAGTATACCTAGAGAGGTGACTCCTCTTCACTCCGCCTCACTCCTCCTCACTCCTCTTTCGGGATATAGCCCATATCGTGGAAAAAAGACTAAGTCGAACAACGTGATTGCCTGTGTAAAAGTTAAGGGTTGTATCAAAAACGTTAAGAGTTACAACCGATCGTTAAGGGATAAGGGTTTTAGAAGAAATTTGTCCATTAGAAGAAAGTATAAGGGTTTTAGAACAAAACAAAAGGGTTTTAGAAGGGTTAAGGGAAAGTTAAGGGTAAATGGCGCTTTTTCGGACCACTAGTCCCTAGTCACCTGGCCCTAGGGCCAGGAGACTAGGGACCAGGGCCAGTAGACTAGGGACCGAGTCCGAGGTCTACTGGCCTATACTACTCTGGGCCGAAACTTTTTGCTGTTGGTCCATTTTCTGTATGTCCTAGGACCAGAACTACTTCATGATTGAGTCGTTTGTTAGTCGAAATGGATTTTATGGATCCCTAATTATGTGATGACTTGGTTGGATCCCTAATTGTTGGATCCCTAATTATGTGATGACTTAGTGCATCACGAAAATGCAGTAAGCCCCCCCCCAATGTCACAGAGTGCAGTAAGCCCCCTTTTGTCCGAGCATGGCTCAAATACACTGGTAAAAAAGCGCATCTGTTACAGTTTTATGGCATCATGTCTCAATAAACAAAATTATCCATTTTAAACTGTTTTGGTGAAAAATGAAGGAATACAGTGAGATTGAAATGGTATTTAAAAAAATAGCCGTCTTATTACAAAGGTGGTTCTAACAAAGCACAAGAGAGAAACAAAGCAGTAAGGGCGAAGGCCCCTGGCTTGGACACATTACTGCAGAGAAGCAGGCAATGGTATCCGACATTTCAAAAACTATGAGCGACGCCCTCACAAAAAGGGGGTTTAACCCTTTCCCAAACGACAGATTTTGGACTGGTCCAAACTGAAAGAGTTTGCAGACGACAATTTTAAATTTGATGAAAATGGCAGAAAGTTCTCAAAAAGGGTAGAAAACACTGTGGGAAAAGGAGAAATTGCTCGTTACGAGCAATTTCTCCTTTTCCCACAGTGTTTTCAAAAGACTTGTACTGCAGACACGTGAAAACCAGGGCTTGTTTGGGAAAGGGTTAATGCATGACAGTGATGCATTCAAGCAAGCCAGTCGATCACACCATACTTGATCTATGAAAATCCATATTGTCAACCAGCAATCGAAATTTAAGGTAAAGTGGTCCTTTGACATACAGAAAATTGACCAACACCCAAAAAGTTTCGATTCAGGTCAGCCTGCGCGGACTGCGCAGGCTGACCTGAGTCGATACTTTTTGCAGATGCATTAAGCCCCATTTCCACAGAGTTATCTTTGTGGTCCTTTACCAAACAATCCAGTGTTTTTAACGACCCTGAGAAAAAAAAAAAAAACGTTGGAAAACACAATATTTTCTCCCCTTTACAAGACCAATTTCTTTCCTGAGTCACATTTAAATTGTCGTCTGCAAATGTTTTCAATTTGGACCAGTCTGAAATCTTGTCGTTTGGTAAGAGGTTATATAAAGTATTACGGTTTAGTGGCCGAATATATGATTTTGTACTTGAAAACACTGTTATCTTTTTCCAACATATGCCTTAAAATTGAAAGAAGCACTTGATTGGGGAAAAAACGCGCGATCCTTTTTCCGCATAGCCTACTGCAAGAACATAGAAATATATTTATTTCATGCTTTCCGGTAGGACATCGAGAAATAGCGGTGAAAATATTTTTCGATATTACACGGGTACGACCAGTGAGAATACCGATTTCCACAAAAAAGGCGTTAGAAGCATGAAATAAATAGAATATTTGTTTTTTTTTTCGGTGAAAGATCGAAAATATTTCATCTCGTGAACATCATCGGTAATATTTTCACTCGTGGCTGCGCCACTTGTGAAAATATTACCGATGATGTTCACGAGATGAAATAAATTTCGATCTTTCACCGAAAAAAACAAATATCCTCTATATATTCTTTTTTTTTTTATGAATCAATGTTTGCAAATATTATGTTGATTTTGTGAATTCAGAAAAAAAAAACACTTCTTATTTTTTCTCTAACATCTGCCTTTCAGTAACCCTTTACCACATAATCCCGAGTTTTAACGACCCTAAAGAAGAAGACTTTTGAAAACATTGTGGAAAAAGTAGAAAATGCTGGTAACCAGCATGTTCTCCTTTTTTTCCACAATGTTTTCTATCCTTTTACAAACGAATTTCAATTCTTGTTCACATTTGATTTGTCGTCTGCAAATGCTTTCAATTTGGAGAAAATTTCGTCTAAGATTTTTTCGTTTGGTATAAAGTTAATAGATTGAAGACATTTTCCTTTAATTGTTGCTGATAAGCCACAATACTTTACGAAATTTCCTTTTGGGTCTGTAAAAGAGGTTTTTCATTTCCACTTTTCCGAAAGTTTTTCATAGAAAAACCTTTATCTGATTTTTCTTTCTATTAAATTTAATATTCTGCACCATTGAGATATTTTAACCCTTAGGCTGCTAAGCGCGACTCAAGAACCGCTTGCGGACAGTGTAGATCAAGATCAGACTGCACAGAACGTGCAGTCTGATCTTTGATGTACACTGTCCGATTGGGAGAATGTTTTCCCTCCCAAAAAATACCTTTGAAATTGCAAAGTATGGGTTTTCACTAAACCCGAAGCATTTTGAAGTGGTGTGATACCTTTTGCAGTTACTGTTGTTATAATAACAAAAGTAACATAGTAATGGTGGGACTTTTCAAGATTAGTTCAAGGACTGTCTGTTTCCTTTGGATTTACCTATCTTACTTACGAGTGGGCTTTTCTTTTGTGAAATGTTTTGTAATTATTTTTCCTTTCCTTGTTCCGCCTTTGCGGTTGTTGTTGTAAGGTTCTAAGGTTATGCAATGGTACCGCTAAACTAGATAAATTAATGGAAAACTCTGTTTTCCTTCAGATGTGATCAATCTTATGTGTGTGTTTTTCTGTGAAACGCAGCTGTTTTGTAATGATTTAGTTTTACTCCTGCCTCGTTCCACATTTGTGGTTGTGGTTTGGGAATATTGTGGTTGTTGTTGTTGTTGGTTGTTGTTGTTAATAATCAAGGGAGAGTCAAGCTATCCCTTGACCCCTTATCCCTTTTCCAAAACGCCTTTTGAAAACATTGTGGGGAAGGAGAAAATGCTGGTAACCAGCATTTTTTCCTTTTCCCACAATGTTTTCTAGTCACTCAGAGACAAATTTTATCATCTGAGTTATATTCGTTTTGTCGTCTGCAAATCTTCCCATTTTGGATGAATCTAAAATTTTGTGGTTTATTAAAGAATTACCAACCACTACAAGGATGATTTTTTTTTTTTTTTTTTTGTCTCTCTCTCTCTCTCTCTCTCTCTCTCATCAATCAATGTCCTAGATCCCTTTTATTGACAAACTTTACCATTTTAGCCACATTTAATTTTTCGTCTGCCAATCCTTTGAACTTGGAAAAGTCTAAAAATTTATTGTCTGGTAAAGACGCAACTAAATAAATTCAAGGAATAGTACGTGTCCGTCTGGGTCCGTATTCACTAAATTTGAAAGTAACACGACTCCTGATTGGCTAAACCATTTGTTCCAGCCAATCAGAAGTCGTTACTTGCAAATGTTGAAAATCTTCGGGAATATGACAAAGAATGTCCTGAAGAATGGTTGATGAATACGGGCCCTGATCTATCTGTCTTCTGTTTGCGTTTTTCCGTAAAATGAGTCTTTACAGTCTAATCCTGGGTTCGTATTCACCAACCATTCTTAAGAACGTTCTTAGACTTATCCTTCAAGATTTTCCAAGTTTGAAAGTAACACAACTTCTGATTGGCTAAACCATATGGTTTAGCCAATCAGAAGGTGTGTTACTTTGAAATTCGGAAAATTTTGAAGAACAAGACCAAGAATGTTCTTAAGAATGGTTGGTGAATACGGACCCTGGTCTACAACATTCGACATCCAATTTATATAAAGGTCTTGGCTTTTTTACACCAGACAAACTGGGACCGACTGTACAATAACAAATGGTCGTCTTTGCAATATTTTACATACTTTGAAATGGTATGATTTAAATCTAAATGCATTTTAACACCTGGGTCCGTATTCACCAACCATTCTTAAGAACGTTCTTAGACTTATTCTTCAAGATTTTCCAATTTTGAAAGTAACACAACTTCTGATTGGCTAAACCATACGGTTTAGCCAATCAGAAGGTGTGTTACTTTCAAATTTGGAAAATTTTGAAGAACAAGACCAAGAATGTTCTTTAGAATGGTTGGTGAATACGGACCCGGGTTTGTTTACTTTTGGCAGCTATTGTAATTTTATTTAATCAGTTCTGTTAAACTCAACTACCGTCAAATACGGTTCCTGCTTTAGTAAACTCTTTACCAGACGAGAAAGTGGCAGACTCGTCTGATTTGACGACATATCAAATGCAGTTAAAATAATGACTTCTGTCCCTGAAAGCATTGTGGGACAAAGAAGACAGGCTGGTTGTCAGCATTTCCGTGTTTACCACCAACTCGTACCGGAAGCTTTCGTCCGACCAGATATGACGTTATGGAACGTTTTCAACCCTTAGAGCACAGAAGAAACCCAACACACATTTTAAATCTAGAAATAATAAATGCAATATTAAGGTAGATTTTGTCTAGACTGTCTCAGCAAAGCGGACGGTGTAGATCAAAGATCAGTTGACAAGGTTTGTGCAGCCTGATCTTGATCTACACTTCCCGCAAAAGAAACTTTAGTTGTGACAGGCGCTTTCAGGGTTAATGACGATCAGACATTACGGACTTGTGTTACTGATCATATGACATTACAACAAAGATAAACATACTTTCAGCCGGCAACCAGCATTTTCTCCTTTTCCAACAATGTTTTCTTCCCTTGTAAAGACAAATCCTATCAACTGAGCAACATTTTAATTTGTCGTCTGCAGATACTTTGAAAATCGACAAACCTGAATTTTGTCGTCTGGTAGAGGGTTAACGATCTGATAATTTCGCGCGCGTTATCTTCTGATGCAAATAAAAGTATCAAATATTAGTGCAGCCATGCTCTGGCAAAAGGGGGTTTAATGCATCTCCGTGATGCATGATACCAAGCCAGTTGTCATATTGTTATGAATTCATAAAATCTAGGTTGTATAACAACCGACTGAATCATTGAGGTACACTGGCCCATTTTACTTGCAGAAAACGTGCATTCGAATAATATCTATCTACGTATACCTTTATTTAAACACGTCGTCGTTGTTGTTGTTGGTGGTGGTGGTGGTGGTGGTGGTAGTGGTGTTGGTGGTGAGTGAGTTGCTCCTGCGGCTGCTGCTGCTGCTGTTGATGATGATGATGATGACGATCATCATCATCATCATCATCATTACCATCATCTATTGCCATCGAGTTTTCTTTTTTTTTAATTTTCTTTGCCTCCCGGTCGTCAAAATTCGAGAGTGTTTGCTAAAGAAATAGCTGTAAGCGGTTTTCAACATTATTCGAGACACATCACATGGAGATGGGAAACCTGCTTCTAAGCTCCCTAGTTGTCCACCGCTCCTGGGTCAGGAAAGAAGGTCTTGCTCAAGGCCATTTTTGCTAATGAGGGAGCTTCGAAGGGATCGATTATTCCACACCTGGGTCCATATTTACCAACCATTCTTAACCCTTAGGCTGCTACGCGCTACTTAACCCTTTCGGCGCCATGGGCGAAAACCGGGACTTTTGCGGACGGCATAGATCAAGATCAGACTGCACAAAACGTGCAGTCTGATCTTGGATCTATACCATCCGCTTGTTCCTTTAAGCCTAGAAGATAAAAATGTTTCTAAGTATGAGTGGATTGTATTTTCAACCGTCTGAAGAGGTCGAGTAAAAATATTTGGCGCTGAAAGGGTTAAGGACCTATTGCGGACAGTGTAGATTAAGATCAGAGTGCAAAGACCGTGCAGCCTGATCTTGGATCTACATTGTCCGATAAGGAGATATTTTTCCCCAAAAAAATCCCTTTGAAAAAGAAGAATTTGGGTTTTTACAGTGTCGGCTTGAAACGTTTCATGTCACTAAATAAACAGGATATTGGTCGGGCACGTTGTCAGTCTTATTCCCCAGGATTTTCCAAATTTGAAAGTAACATAACTTCTGATTAGCTAAACAGTTACAGGACACGTATATTTCACAATCGATCGCGGATCCGGAATTGCGAAACTATACTTGAGCCACGCTCAGGCAAAAGGGTGTTTAATGCATCTCCGTGATGCAATATACCAAGCAAGTCATCACATAATTATGGATCCACAAATATCCATTTTTGTATAACAGCTGACTGAATCATGTGGTACACTGGTCCTTGGACTAGCAGAAAATCGACCTATAGCAAAAGGTTTCGACCCAGGCCAGCCCGTGCGGACCGCGCATACTGGCCTGGGTCAATACTTATTGCAGATACATTAAACCCCCTTTTCACAGAGCATGGCTCATATCTTGTGTTCCTCGATCTTGAATGCATTGCATACTTGGTGCAATTTAAAGTGCTTTAGAGGACAGTGTAGATCAAGATCAGACTAGAGAGGACCATAAATCTTTTCTTTCATATAAGCTTCGCGATATTGTCGTAGATTCTTTGCTCAAAAGTGCCTTTAACCCTTCAGCTGTCAAAAGAAAACAAACATTGCCATTTCAAAGTTGATTTCAGCGGAAAGAAAACATCGTATCGGACAGTGCAGATCAAAGATCAGACTGCAGGTTCTGTGCAGTCTGATCTTGACCTACACTGTCCGCTAAAAGGTCAGTGAATCGCGTTTAGCAGCCTGAGGGGTTAACCTGCTTCACATTGGTTATGGCTAATTACAGAAATCTACGTGTCATTAATTTTTATACTGCTAAATAAGTCCTAAGTCCTTATCTGACGGTGTAGATCCAAGATCAGACTGCACGTTCTGTGCAGACTGATCTTGATCTACACTGTCAGCAAAGGGTCAGTGAGTCGCGCTTAGCATCTTAAGAGTAAACAAAGCGGTTGAACCCTCTACCAATTTTAACGACTCCGAGAAGGATTAGTTTTTGAAAACATTGTGGGTAAAGGAGAAAATGCTGGTAGCCAGCATTTTCTCCATTTTCCACAATGTTTTTCTACCCTGTTCTTAGTAGGGTCAAATCCATTCATTTCGAACACATTATGATTTGTCGCTTGCAAATGCTGTCAATAAAGACATTGCCGAGCCCCGTACCTCAGTCGGTAGGGCACAGGACTTGAGAACATGAGGTCACTGGTTCGATCCCCGGCTTGGCCAATTTCTTTCCGGGGATTGATGATAGTCATTGCGGCAGGATTCATTCTTCTCCCACGGCTGACCATTGTTTCGACGATGATTATGTGAGAAAGCAGCTAGTGGCTTGGAAAGAATATTGTGCGGAGTACTGGTAAAGGAAACTCCAGGAAAGCATGGATAGGTGCTCTGGCCGCCGCGATATAAATGAAATAATATTGAAAACGGCGTTAAACACCATACAATCAATCAGTAAAGACATTGTACCACAAAATCCCGAGTTTTAACGACCCTGAGACAGATAGCTCTTGAAAACACTGTGGGGGGGGGGGGGGGAGAAATTGCTGGTTACCAGCATTTTCTCCTTTTCCCCATAGTGTTTTCTACCCTTTCACATGCATATGTCATAATTTGGGCAACATTTAATTTGTATGTCTGCCCGTGCTTTCAATTCTTTCAGTAATTGTCGTATGGTAAAGGGTTAACTCTTTAACAAACGACAAAATTTAGGACTGGTCCAATTTTCAGAGCATTTGCAGAAGAAAAATTAATTGTAGCTCAAATGATGGGAGATGTGAATAAACGGACATGAAAACATTGTGGACAAAGGAGAAAATGCTGGTTACCATCATTTTCTCCTTTTCCCACAATGTTTTCCAAAACTTTATCTTTTAGGGTAGTTTAAAATCGGGATGGTGTGGTAAAGGGTAAAAATTTAAACACCACATATCCGCCTCGGAAAACTTCCTGGGCAATCGGGAGGCGGTAGTTTTCAATCCAGCTTGACAGAGGCGGTGCGTCCAGATAAACACAATGAAGGTCTATGTCTTGCTTATAAGCCTCTTTGGACTTTCAAGCTTGTACACAGCCTTGGCATGCCAAGAAAATGAAAACGACAAAGACGCAGAAAACTTCAATCAAGGTTAGTTGAATTTTTTATATACTGTATTTTTCCTCTTTTATTTCATAGGCCCTTTTGCATGGGCATGTAATCAACAGGAAAAATGCAACTCTACTTCTTAAAGGCCTAGTAGCTTCCAAAAGTAAGAACAAACTCTCTGAAAAGGTTCCTTTAATGCATCTGCAAAAAGTTGCGGCCCATGTCAGCCTGCGCGGACTGCGCAGGTTGACATGGGCCGCAAGTTTTTGTTATCTTTAAATTTTCTGTCTGTCAACGGACCAGTCTACCTCATGATTTAGTCGGTTAGTAAATAAGGTGGATTTCATGGATCCATAATTTATGGGATGACTTGCTTGGTATAATGTATCACGGAGATGCATTTAGCCTTTTTTTTTTTTTGCCAGAAAATGGCTCATTTAAATTTGAATTATACCAAATGAAAGTATGGGAATCATTTTGAAGATGACAATCTGTTATTGTGCGGTTGTTCTAAGTGTTAGCTGCTGGCAGGAAAATTAATTCTAAAACCAGATAAAAAGTAAACGAAAGATAGAGCGACATAGAAACTTTTTACCTAGTTGTGCCATTTGTCGAAGACAATGCCACTATGAGTTAAATACGGTATTTTGAAAATCATGTATCTTAGTTTGTGCAAAACCGAAGGAAGTAAACCCAATTAAACTCAATTTTTTTAAAACAAATAAGTGTTTTGATAGCACTCAAATATATAATTAACAATGGCGTATTAAAATAAACTTGATTAGGCCTTCGATCATGGGAATACTTCTATTTTCATTGAATATCTATATCGTCTATGGTTTTCTATCGGCGCAATGATACATACAACCTTTGTCTCCTGACCGTGTTCGTCCCAAAGCCAGTTCGTCCTAGGGCTTGTTCGTCCCACATTATTGTTTGTTTTTTTTTCAAATTGTTAATTCCACACAATGGCTCCCTTGACAAATGCCACATCAGTGCTTTCAACGCCTTGATTTTAAAATTCATCCTCGATGGTCCATGTACGCTCCTACCCAGTGTTTATATATAGCAACAGCTATTCTACTAAACAAAGTAGTTTTGCGATTGGATGAAGACAATTTACCTATGAAATGACGGAATTACCATCAACAAGACAAAACTGTCACAAAATTGCTCAATCTTTAGTTCTAAATATGGAAAAAACGGATACACATATTTTGTCTGAACAATTATATTAAGTTTTTTTTTTTATTTCATTGGGTGCTGTATTCCTCTGCCGACGGGTTTTGTTCGTACAGAGACTCTACGTTAACGAGTCCCTGCCCGAAGAGAAAAGTCAGGGTAGCAGATACTTTGTATGCTAAGATGCATGTATGGCCTATAAATTTACATGCTGTTGTGACCCCCTGAACGCTGACATGACACTTTGTGATTTGTGGCTATCCTTCTACCACAATTGTTTTTAATTTACACAGAAAGTTAATATATTGTTTAAGCGACAATTAATTAACAACTGCTTTCAATATACTGTATAGGTCCGAAGTTCTGTCGTTGAGTAAAGAGCGAAATATGAGTAACGAGCACAAAAAGTAGGTCGCTGCTCAAATTTCCAGGAGTTTAAATTGATATGTAAAATCCTAAAAATAGAATTGATATCTTCCTGTCATGGTAGCACAGTGCCACAGGGTATGAAAAAGAGTGGAACATTATTGATTTTTTGTTTCAGAAGTAGATTTACTAGACTCAAGTTTTTTGAAATCCATTGACGCTGGTCTCAAAGATGACGAAAGCAATGACGTCATGCAGAGCAAGGGTATGCTAGTACAATATTTTAACTATAGTAAGCAATACTACTATAAGGATATAACTACGTAATCACGAGTTGTTTCAAAGACCCTGACAGAAAAGACTTAATGCATCTGCAAAAAGTAAGATTCAGGTCAGCCTGTGCAGTCCGCGTAGGCTGACCTGAATCGAAACATTTTTGGGGTTGGTCATTTTTCTGCCTGTCAAAGGACCAATGTACCTTCGATCAAGTCGATTGATAGACATGATGGATTTTTATGGATCAATAATTAAGTGATGACTTACTCGGTATAATGCATCACGGCCATGCTTTAAACCCCCTTGTACCAGAGCATAGCTCATCTGATTTGGTCAGTTTCTGCGGGGTAGCTTGGTCCTTATCCGATGTGTAGGAATGAAGAAAAAAAATGCCATCAGGCTGGCATGCAAAATACCATTAATCTCTCATAATGAAGCCGATGTTTATTGAGGTCCAAATTTACTTAAAGGTTGTTGTTGTCGTTGTTGTCATTTTTGTTGTCATTGTCGTCGTGGTCGACGACGACGATGATGATGATGATGATGATGATGATTCCGTTTGTTTGTTTCTGTCTGTCTTTGTTTCAGTTCCAGAAAATTATATGAAGGCCATCGAAGCAGGACTCTGCACATGTGATCGTGTTCATAGTCAATGTACGTGCTGCGCCTTCCGACAGTACAAATTTGTATTTTGGAAAATCCCTGTGCGGGGTACGGTAACGCTAACCTTTAATTTAACACACCTTATCCTTCCCTTTTCTGTCTGTCTGTCTGTCTGTCTGTCTGTCTGTCTCTCTCTCTCTCTCTCTCTCTCTCTCTGTGTCTCTCTGTCTCTCTGTCTCTCTCTCTCCATCCGTTAATTTATCTATCTATCATTCTATCTATCTGTCTGTCTGTCTGTCTGTCTGTCTGTCTGTCAGTCTGTCTGTCTGTCTCTCTCTGTCTGTCTGTCTCTCTCTCTCTCTCTCTCTCTCTCTCCATCCGTTAATTTATCTATCTATCATTCTATCTATCTGTCTGTCTGTCTGTCTGTCTGTATTCCTTCATACCTATGTGTCTTTCCGTCCGTCCGTCCGTCCATCTGTCTGTCTGTCTCTCTGTCCGTCCGTCCGTCTGTCGTCCCCCCGTCCGTCTGTCTGTCTCATGTTTATTTTAACGATATACAATACCCAAAACATTTTCTTGTATTTCACAGCTTGTTATCGGCTGATACCACTATCTAAACATTACGCTGCAGTTCTGACCTTCACTCTCAACGGCCATCCAGTGTACCACAAGATAATAAACAGTAAGTTACTTCTAATCTTTAAGCAGCTAAGCGCGACTCACTGACCTTTTACGGACAGTGTAGATCAAGATCAGACTGCACAGAACGGGCAGGTAATCCAGACTAAGGTACACTGGCCACCGTAATATAACTGTAATAGTGTTGAACACGATGTTAAACACCAAGTAATACTTTAATCAGAGACTTTGTAAGTATTGGAGAGTTATCAAGGGAAGTAACTTTCTTTTACATCCCATTCGGTCCCCGCTAGTTGGGCTTTTAATAACTTTTTCCCAAACGATAAATTTTTAACTCTTCCAAATTGAATACACGTGCAGACAACAAATTTGAGATTGGTGTAAATGAGCTAAAGTTCTCTGATAGGGTAGAATACATTATGGGAAAAGAAGAAATTGCTTGTTACAAGCAAATTCTTCTTTTATCACAATGTTTTTAGGAGCCGTCTTCCTCATGGACGTTATTTAAAATACAAGATTGTTTGATAAAGGGTTTTTTCACACTTTACCAGAAGAAAAAATTTTAGACCCGTCAGTTTTGAAGGCAGACGACATATCAAATATAATTAAAATAATGATATCTGTCTCTGAAAGCATGGTGCGACAAAGAAAACATGCTGGCTGTCAGCATTTCCGTGTTTACCACCAACTCGTACCGGAAGCTTTCGTCAAACCAGATATGACGTCATCCATTCTTTTTAACCGTTAGAGCACAGAATAAACCCAACAGAACTTGTAAATCTAGAAATAAGACCTTAAATTCAATATTCAGGTTGATTTTATGTAAGATGTCCCAGCAAAGCGGACACTGTAGACCAAAGAGCAGATGACAAGTTTTGTGCAGTCTGATCTTGATCTGCTCTGACCTTGAAAGCAACTAAAGTTGTGAGAGACCCTCCAAGGCTCACAATCCCAAATTACGATCCCACAAACTTGACTTTTGTAACTGACCAAATGACATTCCCACAAATTGGCGGACTGCACAGGCTGATATTAGTCGATACTTCTTGCATATGAGTCATATTCTGTAAAAAGGGGGCTTAATGCATCTGCGAAAAGCATCGGCCCATGTCAGCCTGCGCAGTCCGCGCAGGCTGACCTGGGCCGAAACCTTTCGCTGTTGGACAATTTTCTGCATGGCAAAGGACCAGTCGACCTCGCGATTCAGTCGGTTGCCAGAAAAAAAAAAATGAATTTTTGAATCCATAATCATGTGATGGCTTGTTTGGTATCATGCACCACGGAGATGCATTAAGCCCCGTTTTGTCAGAGCACGGCTCATAGGCATTGAGGACCCTTTTCACAGAGCATGGCTCATGTCAATCTTGTGTTTCAGTGACTAAACCCCCGCGCAGAGTTTGTAGGCGTCTACCGAAGCTTCCTGGAATATTTACAAAGTCAGACATCTGCCTCTTGATTGATAAGGTTGACGCTGCAAGAAGGACAGTGTGCGCCCGTGTTACCGGCTGGATCAAAATCACGGTAAGGCTCTCTATGCACGGCTTGTTGTTTGTTTGTATTGGGCTTTAACGCCGTTTTAACAGCTAAGGTCATATCACGGCGGCTAGTGTACCTACGCATGTGTTTCATGGCTTTCTCACACCAGTGTTGACACAACTTTCTTCCAAGTCACTGACTAATTTTCTCACATGAATTATAGGTGAGAGGCGAAAAATCGCCCGAAAGAAAGTTTGCCTCAACCGGGTATCGAACTGGCAACCACCAGTTCACGATTCAGATACGCTAACCACTGAGCTACCCGGGCGGGCTTTTTTCTTTTTACAACAAAGTGTTGTGATTAAGGAGATAAGCCGTGCGCCCGCCCGGGTAGCTCAGTGGTTAGCGTGTCGGACTCGTGGCCTGGTGGTTGCGAGTTCGAAACCCGGTTGAGGCAAACTTTCTTTCTGGCGATTTTTCGCCTTTCACCTCTGATGCACGTGAGAAAAGTAGTCAGTGGCTTTGGAAAGAAAGTTGTGTCAGTACTGGTGTGAGAAAGCTAGGAACCACACTGGTGCGCCGCTGACCGCCATGATATGACCTAAGCTGTTAAAATGGCATTAAACTCCAATACAAACCAAACCAAACCAAAAAAGAAAAAAAAAATATTGAGGAGACAATCTCAAAGGCCCAGTAGGGACCAAAACGAAATGCAGGTGTTAAAAAGCATTTAAATTTAAATCATACCATGTAAAAGTATGGAAAATATTGTGTGGGTGACAATCTGTTATTGTATGGTCCATCTTGAAGTGTTAGTCGCTGGCAGAAGAATGGATTTTAAAGTCTGGCAAATGGTCAACAAAAGATAGAATGACTCGGCAACTTTTAGTTCTGAAATTAATTTCCCTGCCAGCGACTAACACTTGGACCGAGCACACAATAACAGATTTTATTATATACCTGTAAGTTTTCCGGGTTAAATACATGCGTCGCACGCGGCTAAAATCACACACAACGGAAAAAAAATCCGTATTCCACTCAGTGGAATACGGTTCCAAATATGGTATGATGACGTCACACTGTATCCACGTGAACACGGCAGCCATTTTGATTGTTTTATATGTTAACACAATGGGCGTGGTGGAAATAATACTAAATAAAATTCATCCGCCATTCATGAAAAAAAGATGTTAACGCCTACTAAACCAATTTTTCTTATAACCATGCTTCGTTTTCGAATAAAATTGTCACTAAATGCATATATTTTGGTTTTTGGTAGTTTAGGTATATAATAAATGGAATATTATGTTGTAGTGTGTTTCCTGGGGCTTGTATTTACTTCGAGCTGCGTGGGAAAATTTTGATATCGCGCTCGACCTTCGGTCTCGCGCGATATCAAATTTTCGCACGCAGCTCGAAGTAAATACAAGCCCCAGGAAACACACTACATCATAATATTCCATAAGTCATCTCCGTGATGTATTACACCACAAAAAAGTTTCGACCCATATCAGCCTGCGCGGACTGCGCAGGCTGAAATGGGTCGATACTTTTTTTGCAGATGCATTAAACCTCCTTTTCACAGAACACTGCTCACTTCAATTTAAATTCATTTTGCAGTTCAAGACATACCACTTCTATGCCAATTACGGGTGTGTCACACTTCCAAAGATGGGAGACTCTGACAAACAGTATTTGGATACAAATCCGCAATTTGACGATTCAAAAGTTTCAAGGGCAAGTTCAAATGACCTTGAAGACGTTAAAAGGTCAGATGAAGGTGAAAATGACGTCGATGACGACATTGAAGATGTGGATAATTTAGAAATACCAAGACGAGGAGAGTACACCCTTCATGGAATCGAAATGCCAGACGATGACGAAATCGATCTTGACAGCTATTTAGAAGATGCAGAGAACATGCGAAGGATCGATGTAAATGACCTTGGTGACCTTGACGACCTTGAGATGCAGGACAAAGGTCACGTGGGTCCTGGCGGCTACATTCAAGACGCAGACGACTGGGAAATGACAAGGGAAGTAGGTAGTGACCCTGACATCGACGACGAAATTGGGGAGGAGGACAACCTTGGCGGCGAAGGGGTGAAGGATGGCGAAAAAAATGAAGATTCGTTTTTCTTTGAGGAGGTTTAGTCTGTTTTACCGTTAATGTCAAAATCGATAATCACAGACGATTTATCTTTAAAAAGCTTTTACATATGTTGCTTATGCATGAGCCATGCTCTGGCAAAAGGGGCTTAATGCATCCCCCGTGATACATGATACCAAGCGAGTCATCACATAATTATGGATCCATAATGGCAACTTTTCTCTAACAACCAACCTAACTATGAGGTGGACTGGTCCTTAGACATACAGAAGATTGACCAATGGTGAAAGTTTCGGCCCAGGTCAGCCTGCGCAAACTGCGCAGGCTGACCTGGGTCGTACTTTTTCCAAATGCATTAAGCCCCCCTTTTCACATAGCATGGCTCAGGTATTTTACAATTGTGTTTTCACAACCTTCCTGAGCAAAATTTGTATCAGGAAAAAAAGACAAAAAAATATGATAGACTGCAGAATGGTTCAAAATTTAGTCAGCCGTGTAAACATAGAATTGATTGGTTATTTGTTGCACAAACTATTTTTTGTAGTTGATTGGTTATTCGTTGCATTTTTTTTTTTTGCACAAGCGTAGTTCTGCAATGATTTGGTTATTTGTTGCACAGGCTGAATTTCTTCGTCTGTTTTCTCTCTACATATATTTGAATAAAATCTATCTACGTATACTTTCATGTATGCATGTATATATATGTTGTTGTTGTTGTTGGTGGTGGTGGTGGTGCTGCTGCTGCCGCTGCTGCCGTCGCTGATGATGATGATGATTATGATGCCGATGTCCTTTCGTCATCGATGTTATCAAAATTGCTTTGCCTTGCGATCGTCAAAATACGGGAGCGTTTGATACAAAACTAGCTGTAAGCCGCGTTCAGCTAGAGTTGAGTCATAATCACGTGGACGGGAAACCTGTTTAAGCTTCCTAACTGGTCAACCGCCTCTAAGGCCAGGAAAGAATGCCTTGCTCAAGGCAATTTCCGCAAAAGAGGGGCTTCAAAGGGATCGAATAATCGGCACGTGAACCGATATTAGCCAGCCATACTAAATTACAATCTATGTTAAATACAGAAAGTATGGCAGTTTCTGACAGGCTAAAACCGTTTGTTCGAGATCAGCTTTTTTAATACTGAGTCATGCTCTGGCAACAGGGGGGCTTAACGCATCTCCGCGATCCATGATACAAATTAAGCCATAACATAATTATGGATCCATAATAGCCAATTTTTAAGAAACCGTCTTAATCATAAGGTTGACTGGTCCTTGGTACATACTGAAAATTGACCCATTGCGAAAAGTTTCGGCCCAGGTCAGCCTGCGCAGGCTGACCTGGGTTGATACTTTTCGCAGATGCATTAAGCCCCCTTTTCACAGAACATGGCTCAACTTTATTCTACTATAAATGAACGAAGCTCTGTGAAGAGGGGGTTTAGTGCCTTTGCAAAAGGCATCGACACAGGTCAGCCAGCGCTGTCCGCGCAGGCTCACCTGGGGCGATACCTTTTGCTTTTGGTAAATTTTCTACATGTCTCTGGACCATTCTATCGAAGGATTTAGCCGATTGTTCGACGAAATTGATTTTACTGACCCATACTTTTGTAATGATTATAATTTATTATATGGTGTTTAAAGCCGTTTTTAAAGCCGTTTTCAACATTATTTCAGTTATATCGCGGCGGCCAGTGCACCTATCCATGCTTTCCTGGAGTTCCTTTTACCAGTGCTCCGCACAATATTCTTTCCAAGCCGCTGCCTGCTTTCCCACATAGCTATCGTCGAAACTATGGTCAGCGGTGAGAGAGGAATGAATCCTGCCGCAATGACTATCATCAATCCTCGGAAAGAAATTGGCCGAGCCGGGGATCGAACCAGCGACCTCCTGTCCTCAAGTCCTGTACGCTACCGCCATAATTATGTAATCAATTGTTTGATATAACGCACCATGGAGATTCATTTAAGCCCCTTTTGATACAGCAAGGCTCAAATTTAGAAAGAGACACACTTCTGATTGGCTGAACATTTTGGTTAAGCCCACCAGAGTCCGCATTTCTTTAAAACGTCGTGCACATTAAAATTAGATTGTATTTTAGAACAATAAGTGAATAATTGGTGTGTTGAAAAGCTCGCTTACGAAAAAAATACACGTGACCAGCGAGGCAACGAGGCAAAGACCCTGAGAAAGGAAGCTTTAAAAAACATTGCGGAAAAAGGAGAAAATGCTGGTAGCCAGCACTATTTCCATTTTCGACAATATTTTCAACCCTTCCAAATACAAATTTCAATTTTTGAGTCATATTTATTTTGTCGTCTGCAAGTGCTTTCAATTTAGCCAACTCTCACATTTTGTCGTTTGGTAAAGAGTAAATCTTTAACCAAACAATTTCGTCTTTTACCGTCCCTTAAAATGTCTCCTTCACCCACAATGTTTTCCACCCTTTCAGACAAAAATCTCATCATTAAATTTATCGCTCGCAGAAAGTTTCAATAAGGACTAATAGGAAGTTTTATTGTCTGCTATAGAGTTTAACTCTTTACCAAGCGACAAAATTTTAGACTTTTTTCAAATTCAAAGGATTTGCAGACGACAAAATAAATGTGTCTCAACTGGTAGAATTTGTTCTAGAAAGGGTAGAAAACGTCGTGGGAAAGGGAGAAAATGCTGGTACCAGCATTTTCTCCTTTTCCCACGACTTTTTCAAAAGCACTTTTTCTCGAAGTAGTTAAAAAGGGTGTAATTGTGTGTAACTGTGTGTCCACTCATTTAACCATCTCAAAAAGGAAAACTTTCAGGCTCTCCCAATTGGAAACTAGATGAAGAAAACAGTTTCGGGAAAAAGAGAAAATGCTGGTCACCTTCTCCCTCCCCCCTCCCCACTGTTTTCAAAAGTATTTTTCGTCGCGGTATCGTTTAGTAATGGCTGAAAGCCATTCGGCAAACCTCGGGTGATCCGTCAATCAGGTCCCTCGGCTGTATCACGTAGCTTGATCATTCGGCAAACCTCGGGTGATCCGTTGATCCAGTCCGTTGGCTGTATCATGTAGCTTGATATACACCAACACGGTACATTTCTTCACCGGAAATAAACCGCTTTACCGTTCTTAAATCGTAATACTCCACTTACAAAAAGAAAACACACAATTTTCTAAATAGAGTCTCTCTAAATACATTTCCATTGACAGACAGTTGACAGTTGACTCAAAGAAAAAAGTTTCAATCCAGGTCAGTCTGCGCGGACTGCACAGGCTGACCTTGGTCGATACTTTTAGCCAGCCATACTAAATTGCGATCTATGTTAAATACAGAAAGTATCACAGTTTCTGACAGGCCAAGACCGTTTGTTCGAGACCAGCCTTTTTAAAACTGAGTCATGCTCTGGCAACAGGGGGGCTTAACGCATCTCCGCGATCCATGATACAAATTAAGCCATAACATAATTATGGATCCATAATAGCCAATTTTTAAGAAACCGTCTTAATCATTAGGTAGACTGGTCCTTGGTACATACTGAAAATTGACCCATTGCGAAAAGTTTCGGCCCAGGTCAGCCTGCGCGGACTGCGCAGGCTGACCTGGGTTGATACTTTTCGCAGATGCATTAATACCCCTTTTCACAAAGCGTGGCCCAGATATAGAAATAAACAACTTTGTTTTAAGGAGGAGTAGGCGGATATAATCATATTCCGGATATCGCTGGTTAGTGATCATTTAGTAGCCTGGCTCTATACCCGGAGATAGTACTATCTATACACTCAAACACCTTTATGATAGCGATCTAGACATCTATTGTGATTGAAACAATGGTATTTCTCGAAATTAGAACGTATCCGTGTCCATTTCCCGCGCAAATATCGCTTGAGTGATAATCGATACGTTTCGGATCTCACTGGCTAAAACCATGATGGCATGACACCGGGTTCCGTATTTTCTTCAACCATTCTTTATAAAATTCTCAATCCTATCCTCAGAAATTTTCAGGGTTTCAAAATGAGGTAATTTCTGATTGGCTGAACCAAGTCGTTTAGCCAATCAGGAAGTGCGTTACTTTCTATATCTTGAATGAGATTAGGAATGCAATTTAGAATGGTTGGTGAAGGTAAACTCTCGTCAGGGTTACAAATCTACAGAACTTTTATATTTATGATACGAATGTGAAAATATCGTTGTTGACGTCTGCAAACATGGAAATGATTTGTGCCATGTTCTGTGAAAAGGGGGTTTAATGCATCTGCAAAAAGTTTCGACCCAGGTCAGCCTGCGCAAATTGCGCAGGCTGACCTGGGTCGATACTTTTTGCTACTAGTCATTTTTTTATACATGCCAAAGGACCATTCTACCTCATGATTCAGACGGTTGTTACACAAAAAAGACTGTATGAATCTATAATTATATAAAATCTTGCTTGGTATGACGGATCAGTGAGATGCTTTAAGCCCACTATTCACAGACTTTGGCTCATTTTTTGTTTGCATAATATTTCATACCGCTATCAACAGTATTTTGGTTAAACTCCGACGAACAAATGCAAAGGTTGGGTGTTCGAATCACATCTAGGCCAAAAGTTTATCAGAGAGGGTTCCGTCCTCTCTAAGCCGACTGAACATTACCTTAACATTGTTTGTGTGTAAAATCAGCCACTGAACTTAACGTAGTGATGAGCATAGTACCGGTTAAAGATATATCCTTACAGCCAGAGAGAATAAATACTGTTAAAACTTGAAAGTGTGTAGAATGGCTTAGAATTTGGTCAACTGTGTAAACAAAGATAAATTACTAATATGTATATGGTGTAAGGGATAGAGAAACTCAAGAGATTTGTCCTCATTTAAAACCGGAAACGACAAGTGATTTCTTTGAAGGCCTCCAGAAAATGAAATGCATTTTCTATCCGTTGTAATCTGTGCAACCTTGCGACTGTCGGGGGCAATATTTGGCATGAAGATACAATAATGATTAATATCATTATAGTTTCATAAAATAACGATGAAATGGGTTAAAAACTGAGATAAAAATGGGTTTAAAAAACTGGTTGAAAAGGAGTTTAGAAGTATCTTTAAAGAATCTCCTGGAGCAGACATTTTTATTTACTTGCCTTGAACTTAACCCTTTCCCGTACAATGACCCCTTTTAACGCCCCTGGGAAAGAGGCCTTTTGAAAACATTGTAGGAAAAGGAGAAAATGCTGGTAACCAGCATTTTCTCCTTTTCCCACAATGTTTTCTACCCTATCAAAGAAAACTTGTACCATTTGAGCCACGTTGAAATTGTCGTCTGCAAATGCTTTCAATTTGGACAAGGCTAAAATTTTGTCGTCTGGTAAAGGGTTAAAGTTGATTAAAGTTAGCTGTCGTTGAGGTGTCGTTGGTTACCTGCATTTTCTGCTTTTCCCACGATGTTTTCAAAAAAAGAATCTACCTCTCGGTCGTTAAAAGTCGGGATTGCTTGGTAAAGGGTTTAAACACGAGATTGTTTGGTAAATGGTTAAAACCGCTAAGCGAATGGTAGAAATCCACTTGTATCGAGTATAAAGTTATTTTCGATGGAAAAATCTAAGTATCGGACAGTGTAGATCTAAGATCAGACGGCACCTTCTTTGCAGACTGATCTTGATCTACACTGTCCGCCAAAGAGTAATGAGTCAAACTCAGCAATTTATTCTGAACTTTACTCTTTACCGCATGACAAAATTTTCGACTCAAGCAATTTAATGTGCCTCAAAAAATGGAATTTTGAATGCAGGATAAAAAAAAAAATGGTGAGAAAAAAGGAGAAAATGCTGGCTACGAGTATTTTCTCCTTTTCCCACAATGTTTTTTAAAAGTCTTCTTTAAGGTGCGTTAAATGGTAGGGTAAAAGGTTTAACCCTTTCCCAAACAAGCCCTGGTTTTCACGTGTCTGCAGTACAAGTCTTTTGAAAACACTGTGGGAAAAGGAGAAATTGCTCGTAACGAGCAATAACTTTCTGCCATTTTCATCAAATTTAAAATTGTCGTCTGCAAACTCTTTCAATTTGGACCAGTCCAAAATTTGTCGTTTGGGAAAGGTTTAACGCTTGCTAACAACCAAACAGAACTAATTATCGATGGCTGTAGGCCCTACGGCCTTTATATGGCGCGCTACACACGAAAAGGGACCTTCGGGCATATGCGTAAAAGTGCGTCGTCCCAGATCAGCCTGTGCAGTCTGTGACTAATCCAAGACGACACATCCCGTTTTTGTGCGATTTTCTGTTTCACGAAAGTCTACTGTATAAAAAAAAAACCTTATGTAGTCGTAAAGTGTTGTCTCGGATTAGGCTGCGCGGACTGCGCAGTCTAATCCGAGACAATACTTTACGCAAATGTCCGAAGGCCCCTTTTCGTGTGTTGCACGCCAATTATAGTGTTCGAGTGAGCTGTGATCAGAGAGAATGCGTGCATGCATGGTTTCGGATCTGTACTCACGTTTTGTTATTTAGTTCGCTCAAAAAACATAGCTCTTAACTTAATTCAACATACGAGATAGACGATTCACAGTCAAGTCCGTTAATATTATTTTAGTACAACGTTTTTCCTTAGTTGGAGTAAGGTAAGTTTCTTTAATATATTTGTAGTTATCTCCCTTTTTCGATTGAGACTGCTACGGTTTTGGTCGGTTCATAATTTGCCAATAAACCCTTTGTAGTTATCTCCCTTCTTGCAGATAGCTTGATTTACATTGTTAAAGATACTTCATTACTCGTTTTCTGCCATTTTTTAATTCATTTCATCTTTATTTTATGAAACTATAGTCATTCTCGTATCTTCATGCTAGATAATGCCCCTGACGGGGATTACGACGGATAAATATGAAATTTGGGACTGACAGAGTAGAAAACATTGTGAAAAAAAAAAATGGAGAAATCGCTCGCTACCGGCATTTTCTCCTTTTCCCACAATATTTTGAAAAAAAATATTCTTTGGGGTCGTTAAAACTAGGTATTGTGTAGCAATGGGTTAAAGTGACCGAACAGGCACGAGTTAACAACGGAACCAATTTTTTCCATTCCTTTGCCGGTGTCCACTGGTGGTCCTGCGTGGCTCAGTGGTAAAATGTAGGACTCATAACCCGGAGGCCCCGGGTTCGAGCCTCACCGGACGCACTGGGTTTTTCGTGGAAGTGTCTTTGGGCAAGACACTTCAGAGCCCTAGGTTACTACTGGTGAAAACTGCGAAATACAATTTTATGTGAGCTTTCGCCGTGACACGACTAAAATGATATTGAAAGCGGTGAAAAACCACGATTCAATCAATCAATAATGTTGCCCGTTATCTCTATGCGTTTACTGCACCAATCGCTTCGAGAGTTCATTTCCGGCTAAGGAATTAATGCGATGGATTTGTTACCCAGAGATCTCGGGTTCGATCCTAGTTTGCGCCACTGGTTACGTTGGACTACTGCTGGAAAAAGGGGCTCTGCAGTGCTTCAGCCTAGCGGTAGAAGAGCCAAGAATCAAATTGAATAGTTGAGCTGACAGTGATATAACTGAATATGTGTTGAAAGTGACGTTAAACAGCTTAGTAGTTTTAAAATTTAAGAAACAAACCAATTAGTAAGCCGTCACTGTGATATGACTTGATAACTGTTGAAATCGACGTTAAAAACCGTGGTAGTTGTAAAACGAATTACTGAGGTGTAACCTAGTCTGGATTACCTGCCCCTACCACTACGTTATCGGGTCAGGCAAAGCACAATAATGGCGGCCTCCTAGGTGTCCTCAAGCGTACCCTCAAATGCTTCCCCATTTTTTCCCAATTTCATGTGATCCAGTTTGATCAGTGAATAAAATTAGATCAATTTTGTACAAAAAATACATTACCGAATCTAAAACGTGCTGTTGGGGTATGGTTTAAATAGAAATTTGACAATGAATCATTTTAAAAGTAGACCTGTTTTCGGACTTTATATAGGTCCATTGACATTTCGGATACTTAAAGCATTTCTGATATGTAGTTTTTCTCGCTAAATAAGAACGGTATGTAGGAAAAACCTACTACCATTACTTTATTGCAAGCGATCTGTTTTGAATTCAGCCTATAATCCGATTTGATCATGTGAAATAACAGTATCCCGTCTCCTCTGCATATTACCAACGGGACCGCCATTATTGAGCTTTGCCTTACGTACTCTTGAAGTGCGGCGGGGTACCAGTCTAGGTGAAACAGTGATATAACTGTAATACCGATGAAATCTACTTTAAACACTATAGTAGTTGTGAAAAACAGGAGTCAAACGAATAATTGAGCTGTTACCGTTATATAACTGAAATAATGTTGAAATCGACCTATAACACCATTAAAAATTTAAATTCTTTACCAAACGACAGAATTTTTAACAAGACCAAATTGAAAGTATTTGCAGACAACAAGTAAAATGTAGCTCAAATGTTGATTTCTGCCTATGATGAGATAGAAAACATTGTGGGAAAAGGAGAAAATGCTGGTTACCAGCATTTTCTCCTTTTCCCACAATGTTTTCAAAAGCCTTCTCTTTCAGGGTCGGGATTGTGTGGTAAAGGGTAACACAAATTACCAACACCCAGATCATCTTTAACTCGCTTGTAGACGACACAAATTTCCACTCGAAACCATTTTTGCAGATTGAAAATTAAACGACGTTCAAATGATCAGGATTCATATGAAAGTCACCAACCATTCCTAAGAACTTAGAAAGTAACACAACTACTGATTGGCTAATCCATTCGGTTTAGCCAATCAGAAACCGTGTTACTTCCAAATGTAGACAAACAATCTTGAAGAGTAATAATAAAAAGTATTTTTTTGAATGGTTGGTGAATCCGGATCCAGATTTCTTTTATACAAAGGGCAGAAAACATTGTGGGGGAAAAAGCAGAAAATGCTTGTTACCAGCATTTTCTCCTTTTCCAACAATGTTTCCAAAAACTTTTTTTTTTTCCCCTAAGGGTCGTTAACTCTTTCGGCGCCAAATAAACAAACATTGCTTCTTTTGATGGTTGTAAATACAACCCACTGAGTCTCCAGAAGACTTTTACTATATAGGCATGACCAAACAAGCGGAGGGCATAGATCAAAGATCAGACTGCACGTTCTGTGCAGTCTGATCTTGATCTATGCCGGCCGCAAAAGTCCCTGTTTTCGCCTATGGCGCTGAGAGGGTTAAAAGGCAAGACTGTGTAGTTTACGTAGCTGCTTGTAATTCTTTACCTGATTGAAAATACATAATTGAGCCACGCTCTGGCAAAAGGGGGCTTAATGCATCTCCGTGATCCATGGTACCAAGCAGGTTGTCACATAATTATGGATCCATAATAGACACTTTTTTTCTCAACATTTGACTTAACCCTTTACCAAACGACAAATTTTGGACTGGTCCAAATTGAAAGAGTTTGCAGACGACAATTTTAAATTTGATGAAAATGGCAGAAAGTTAATAAAAAAGGGGAGAAAACACTGTGGGAAAAGGAGAAATCGCTCGTTACGAGCAATTTCTCCTTTTCCCACAGTGTTTTCAAAAGACTTGTACTGCAGACACGTGAAAACCAGGGCTTGTTTGGGAAAGGGTTAATCATGAGGCACACCAGTCCTTGGACATGCAGAAAATTGACCCAAAGCGAAAAGTGTCGGCCCAGGTCAGCCTGCGTGGACTGCGCAGGCTGACCTGGGTAGATGGATGCATTAAGCCCCCTTTTCACAGAGCGTGGCTCTCATATATATATATATATATATATATATATATATATATATATATATATATATATATATATATATATATATATATATATATCGGTTGGCACGTTAAAAACTATTTGTAGTGTCATTTCTCTTTTATTATATATTTTCTTGTTCCGGTATTATTCTTCTTTTTGCAATATATATATATATATATCTCTCGAGCTTGAAACGTTTCCTTTCAAGAGACGTCAAATTTGTACAAGGGTACAAAGGTACATAACGAGGGATTTAACGTATCAAGCGAGGTAACTCGGATATAAAATTGACATTACAATTATTGAGTTATTTCCCTTGAAAGGCTAAATATAACCAAATGCACACAGCTGAATGTTATTCGTTGTGTATTGATTTGACTTGGTTTGACTTGGATGGATGGATGGATGGACGGACGGACGGACGGATGGATGGATGCATAGTTGGATGGATGAATGCATGCATACATGGACGGTCGGATGGGCGGACGAATGGATGGATGGATGGATGGATGGACGGACTAATCAGTTGATCAATGGACTGATAGGTGTTGTGATGGACGAAATGTTTGATCGATCAAACTTATTTTTTTTTTGTATCCATCTGTTTGGTTTGGCGTTCAAGAAATATAAATACAGAACCTTTTACCCTTAAGGTGCTAAGCACGACTCACTAACTTTTTGCGAACAGTGTAGATCAAGATCAGACTGCACAGAACGTGCAGTCTGATCTTGATTCTACACTGTCCAATAAGGAGTTATTTTTCTCCAACAAATAAGTTTGAAATAGCACGATTCTGGTTTTTTCTATCGGCTTGAGAGTATTATTTTACTTATTCAGCGGGATAAGAGTTAAAAAAGATAAGCATTGTCCCTATTTGGGATTTTGTCGGGGTTTATAATAACATTCTTCCACAATACGATATACTTAAAATATCATGGTAGTCTGGTACCCCGCCGCACTTCAAGAGTACGTCAGGCAAAGCGCAATAATGGCGGCCCCGTTGTTAATATGCAGAGGAGACGGGATATTGTTATTTCACATGATCAAATCGGATCATAGGCTGAATTCAAAACAGCTCGCTTGCAATAAATTCATGGCAGTGAGTTTTTCTACGTGTCGTTCGTATTTAGCGAGAAAAAACTACATATCAGAAATGCTTTAAGTATCCGAAATGTCAATGGACCTATATAACGTCCGAAAACAGGGCTACTTTTAAAATGATTCATAGTCGAATTTATATTTAAACCATACCCCAACAGCACGTTTTAGATTCTGTAATGTATTTTTTGTACAAAATTGATCTCACTTTATTAACTGATCGAAGTAGATCACACGAAATTGGGGAAAACGGGAAACCATGTAGGGGTGCGATTGAGGTCGTCATGGAGGCCGCCATTACTGCGCTTTGCCTGACCCGATAACGTAGTGATAGGGGCAGGTAATCTAGACTAATATCATGGGTCCAATATGGTTGTTTGGTCAAGGCATTCGGCTTGTAATCAATAGATCCTGGTTCGGTTCAGTTAGTGGCATTAGCTATGGTGTGCCTTGGCAATGCTCGATAAAACATCGACTCAGTCCCGGCGAAAACTAGGACAGATATTAATAAATGACGTCAGACCAGGTTTAAGGTAAAATATTGTTGAAGGCTGCGTAACAATCTACCAACAACAAACAAACAAACAAAATATATCGCACTGGAGTGGTCCAGATATTACAAATCGGACAAAAGCTATGAGCCATGTTCTGGGAAACGGGGGATTTAATTGATTGTATAGTGTTGAAAACCGTTTTCAACATTATTTCAGTTATATCGCAACGGCCAGTGCACCTATCCATGCTTTCCTGGAGTTTCTTTTACCAGTAGTCCGCACAATATTCTTTCCAAGCCACTGGCTTCTTTCCCACATAATCGTCGTCGAAACAACGGTCAACGGTGAATGACAAATTAATCCTGTCGCAAAGACTATCATTAATCCTCGGAAAGAAATTGTCCGAGCCGGGGATCGAACCAGTGACCCCCCTGTTCTCAAGTCCTGTTCGCTACCGACTGAGCGGGGCTTTTAATGTACCTCAGTAATCCATTATACCAATCAAGTCATCACATATTCACGGATCAATGAAATCCATTTTGTCTAACAACCAAGTGAATTCTGAGTTAAAGTTGCCCGTTGACATGCAGAGAATTGACCACTAGCAAAGAGTTTCGACCCAGGTCAGCCTGCGCTGACTGCGCAGGCTGACCTGGGTCGATACTTTTTGCAGATGCATTAAACCCCCTGATCACAGAGCATGAACCGTATACTCTTATCCTTTACCAAACAATTTTGTGATCTTTATAATCCTGCAAACGAAAGCATTTGAAAACGTTGTTGAAGAGAAAACACTGGACATCTGCATTTATCTTTTTCCCGCAAAGGAATCTGACCATTTTTTGATGACTAATCAGTATTGATACAACAGCGCCACCCCAACCCCCACCCCACCCCCCACCCCCCACCCCCCACCCCCACCAAAAAAAAAAAAAAAAAAAAAAAAATTGCAGTGGTAGTTTTCTAATTACTGGTAAAATTATCAGACCTTTCTCTACACTGTTTTTTCGCGTCAGGTCCGTTTCAGAAAGTCCGATCAGGTAGCTGAGTGGTTAGCGTATCTGACTCGTGACCTGCTGGTAGCGAGCTCGATACCCGGTTGAAGTAAACTTACTTTTCGGCGATTTTTGGCGATTGAAAAAATATATATAAAGGAATGATTCTCTGTGAAAAGGGGGCTTAATGCATCTTCGAAAAGTATCGACCCAGGTCAGCCTGCGCAGTCCGCCGCGCAGGCTGACCTGTACCGATACTTTTCGCCATTGTTCAACTTTTCGTATGTCCAAGGACCAGTCTACCTCATGATTCAGTCGGTTAAGAAAAGTGGCTGTTATGGATCCATAATTATGTGATGGCTTGATTCGTACAATGCATCACGGAGATGCATTAAGCCCCCTTTTGCAAGAGCGTGGTTCTCATTCATACATATATATATATATACATATACACACACACACATATATATATATACACACTTGATACGTTTCCTTTCAATAGACGTTAAAATTGTTGTACCACTGTACATTGAGACCTTAATAACACCAAGCGAGGTAACTCATCTATAAAATTGACTATACAATTATTGAGTTATTTCCCTTGATATGCTTAAAATACTGCCCACAGCCCAATATTGTTTTGTCATTGTGTCAAACAAAGGTGTGAATACACAAATTAGTCGGATTTAAGATGGATGGATGGATGGATGGATGGATGGATTACTCGTAAAAGTATCAGAACTTTTTCTACATCGTTTTCTCGAGACAGGTCCGTTCCGAAAAGCCCGGCCGGGTAGCTGAGTGGTTAGTGTATCCGACTCGTGACCTGGTGGTTGCGAGCTCGATACCCGGTTGAGGTAAACTTTCTTTTCGGCGATTTTTCGCCTCTCACCTCTGATGCATGTAAGAAAAGTAGCCAGTGGCTTGGAAAGAAACTTGTGTCAGTACTGGTGTAAGAAAGCCAGGAAACACGAGCGTAGGTCCACTGGCTGGCGTGATATGCCCTAAGGTGTTAAAACGGCGTTAAACTCCAATACAAAAAAAAAAAATAAATAAACCGTTCCAAAAAATCATTCGAATCAACCGATATAGATCAAAATGATTAAAAAGCTTTGAAAACTCGAAAATTTACTTTTCGTCGTTGTTTTTGTTGCTGATTGAAATGAATACCAAAAAATAGCATATAGAGCTTATACCATATATGAAACGAAACTTGTGTAATGATAGCTTTAGAGGTTAAAATGTATAATGTTTGTTTGGAAAGGAAGTTTGATAGCCTCTATTTCGTATCATTGTCAAAGTTAAGATTACAAACAAACCAAAACAAATATTTGCTCAGATACCGCAACTGTACTCTAGAACCCGAGATATAAACATGTGAGCGGCATCAAAGTACTTTGATACTGAACTTGGCCGTCTGTGTAAACAGCTATATAGATCCTTCTACCATGTGTGCTATTTCGGTACATATCTCCAGCCGACGGAAGTTTTTAAAAAATCCTTTAAAAAGCATTTTCTTCCTTTACCATGATTTATTAAAGGCCTAATGGCGACCAAAAGTAAACAAAGGTGGTGGTTAAATGCATGTAAATTTAAATCATACCATTTAAAGCATGGAAATTATTGCGAAGAGGGCGATCTGTAACTATACGATCGATCCAAGTGTTAGTCACTGGCAGGAAAATGAATTTTAAAATAGGTCAAAAGTTGCCAGGCCGCTCTATCTGTTGTTTACTTTTTACCTAGTTTTAAAGCTCATTTACCTGCCAGCGGCCGACCGTACATGAAAGATTGTCATCTTCACAATAACTTCCATACTTTTAAAAGGTATAATTTAAATTTAGATGCATTTTTACACCCGCTTTATTTACTTTTGGCAGCTAGTGGGACTTTAAAGTTTTGTACTTTAGAGAGTAAAAGTCTCAAATTTTATAAGTCCTTATTAGATCACTCATGACGTGTATCAATATGGTTTACCTTTGGTCTTTATCTGTCAATGGCGAGACCAAGGTAGTTAAGTCATTACTTCATGGCTAGCAATCAAAGGGTTGTGTGATCGATATCCGGTTTAGCCTTAAAGGCTCAATAGTGACCAAAAAATAATTAAGGTGTTAAATGCATTTAAATTCAAATCATACCGTTTAAAACTGGAAAATATTGTACAGATGACAATCTGTTATCGAGTGGTCGTTCCAAGTGATAGTCGCTGGCAGAAATATGAATTTTAAAATCAGGCGAAAAAGAAAACAAAACATAGAGTGACCTGACAACTTTTAACCTAGTTTTGTAATTAATTTCTCTGCCAGCGACTAACACAAGGATCAACCATACAATAACAGATTATCATCTTCAGAATAATTTCCATACTTTTAAATGTCATGATTTAAATTTAAATACATTTTAACACCCGTTTTGTTTACTTTTGACACCTCTTGTTACTTTAACTTTTTAAAAGGAATAGATTCAGGTGAGCTTGCGCGGACTGCCACTGTCTATCGGGCTGTACCATTGACGATTGTGTTATGACTAGCAACTGTCTATCAAAGAGTACTATCTTGCTTGTGGTTTGACTAGGATACCCTAGCTCTCTGTTTTATCTATTGGCAAATTCCCACAATAGTTTGACACGTTACACTAAATACCGTTTGATATTTGGTAGAGAAAGGAGCGTTCTCGTGAAAGATTGATAAAAAATGTCATTCGTCACATAATGACATTTTGCGGAACCCTTGACCAATGAATTGACACCTTTCCAATTCCTTGTGCGGAACGTCTTCTATGGTGTGAATTTAGTTTCACAGTCCCGCTATTATGAAAAAACCCAAATCTGTTGTTACAGCTTGGCTACATGTTGACAAATTTTCATTCGAAAAACGAGTTTCAATTTTTTGAGCAATTATTCTGAAGCTTTAGGAAATCTATGGAAACAAGAACTTAGTAGTCGCACGAATAGGAATGGAATGTAAAGCGTTCTATCTAGAAAACTAGAACGTCAAAGTATACAGAAAAGCCTTGAATTTGAATAAGCACTGGATCAAGAAGCTGGTTCTGATAACGATATTTTTCGATATACTATTCGACTAAACAGGACATATATTTACATATTATTAATTAGGCATTAGCTTTCTTATTTATCAGCCGTGATCTGCCAAAGGGAATATAATGCTTCTCCTTGATAAATGATACCAAGCAAGTCCTCACACAGGTCTGGATCCATAAAATCCATTTTGTATAACAACGGACTGTGGTATCATGAGGGACACTGGTCCTTTGACACGCAGAAAATTAACCAATAGCAAAAAGTATTGACCCAGGTCAGCCTGCGCGGATTGCGCTGGCTGACTTGGGTCAATACTTTTTGCAGATGCACTGGACTCCCTTTTCAAAAAGCATGTGTAATAAAGGAGTAGTTCTGATTGGTGTCTTAGGAAATTAAAACTGCTGTTGCACGTGTCCCGGTCAAAACTTCGAACGAGACGACTTATTCGTCTTGTAACATGATTGGAAAAAGTTGAATAGATACTGTGAAATCGTTTTGTAAAGATTATTAGGTTGAAGGTAATAATTGAAATTTTCATGTTGTTGTTGATCTTGTTGTTGTTGTTGACGATGGTAATGACGATGATGATAATGATTCTACTGTTTCTAGTGCTATTAATGTTGTTGTTGGATTTTGCTTTTCTGTTTATTAGAGCTTTTACAACCAACATTTGAACCTTTAATCAGCTCAACATACTCTGTTTACAATACAAATAGTCTCGACAATCGTCGGGATACATAAATGTGGGATACGCGAAAACCCATGACTTTATAGATTACAGCGTTTAACCGTGTTATGTCTATTTGATCTAGTCGGTGCGTCAATTAACACGGCAAACAATTTGACAGAACATTTGCAGTCTGTGAAACAGAGATAAAAATGTCAATATTGACTCAGTCGACCACGTGGCCCTTTCCGCTTGTCATCGTCAATAGATTAATTTTCAACACGAACATAAAATACTTTAAATCAAGTTTTCGGGGTTGTTTTGTCAACAAATATGAACGCTAAGATGATTCAATAATTTCTGAGACGACCTTTACTGATTCCGGTCCTATTGCAGATTTTCTGCTATAGCTTGAAACTGTCGTCTGCATCTTTGCACGGAGGAAAGAAAAAGAAAAAGATGGCTGCAGGAAGGGGAGGATTGGTAAGCAAATATGGAAGATTAGACTGCAATTTTCCTCACGCCCTTATTGACATAATTGTAATGTCCAAAACTGTTATCTCGAAATGTTAACTCCATGGTCCTCGATGATTTTTCTTAGTCGATTTTTCTGAACCCTTTACCACATAATCCCGACTTTTAACGACCCTGAGAAAGGAAACTTTTGTAAACATTGTGGGAAAAGGAGAAAATGCTGGTAACCAGCATTTTCTCCTTTTCCCACAATGTTTTCTACCCTTGCCAACACAAACTTCAATTTTTGAGCCACATTTAATTTGTCGTTTACAAAATGCTTTGAATTTGGACCAGTCTAAAATTTTGTCGTTTGATAAACCGTTAAACTCGATCTGTTCACCTATTTATAATAACCACCAGAGCACGGTATAATACAATAGATAACACGAGGGCTGACTGATAAGTAGCGAGCCTTGTATTGAAGGAGTTAAGCAGGGATGTCATTTTTCAGCCCTACTATTCCCGGACTATTTAAGGCTGTGTACTTGAAGACTGGTGTCATTTGGCCAGTTTATGTCGGAGAGGTAGCATTCGAATCAAGGCAAGTGACTTTTGCTCCACCAGGGCATTGCCCCTGTTCACAAGTCTGTCATTGCCATGGCTGCCATAAACGTTTCAGACGTTGAATTGATTCAGCACCCGCCTTATTTGCCTAGTATCGCTCCATCAGACTTTAATCTTTTTTTTTTTCTAAAATTGAAAAAGGCTATTTCTGGTATCATTTCGATCAGATGATGACGTCATAGTGGAGGACTTTCTAAACGGTCAAGAAAAGGACTTCTTTTACAGTGGAATAAAAGACCTTCAAAATTCGCCGGCAAAGGTACATAGATACTGAGGGGGATTATGTTGAAAAATAAGATGTCCGCCGAAAGTCAGACCCTTACATATGGGGCTCTTAACTTATTAATCAGCCGTCGTTATACCTCCATTCCACTGGGCGGCGATTCCACCCCGCTCATGGCGATAATGGCGCTTCTCCAAAATCTTCCGGATAGCCCAGAGGCGACGACATGTGCAACGTTATGGGACTTACGCTTTTCGTTCGCTTCAATCACGATCTCGCTGCGCCGGTCACAATCCTGTCACGCCGTTGTTGCGCTCCTACGGCGCTTGAGGTAACTCCAAGACGCTTTTACTACGCTTCCATTACGCATGGCACAGGGTTTTAGACTTACTACGTTGCTGCTGCGACCTTGCTACGACCTATGCACAGGAGCTGCGCTTCTGTTGCGCGTTATAAATGAAATCGGCGGTTTAACTGTTTTGGCTGCAGTTGACCGTCGGCCTTCGAAGACAGTGGATCGAATTGCTGCAGTGGCTGTGCTCCAGCTTGCGGTTATGAACAACAGATTGATAGTGTTGGGTGTTGCTTTTGTTAGGATGCACTGCACTTGCGCTACGTTATTCGCGACTACGATACTGGTGCGTTTACGAATTTCTTACTACGCTTTTACTACGCCTTCGTGGCGCTTCGCCGCCCAGTGGAATGGAGGTATAAGTCAGTAAAACGGCATGAGATATTGCAATTTCAGGATTGATCCTGTCGGAAGATCTCGTACCATCGCGGACATTGTGGATAAAGATCAGACATTTAACATGGTTAGAGCTAAAAAAATGAGCCATGCTGTATGAAAAGGGGACTTAATGCATCTATGAAAGGTATCGATCCATGTCAGACTGGGCAGATTGCGCAGGCTGACATAGGTCGATATTTTTTGCTATTTGTAAATTTTTTGCGTGTCCAAGGACCATTCTACCTCCTGGTTCAGTTAATTGTTAGACTACCGAGTAAATCGATTTTAAGGATCCCTTACAATGTAATGACTTGTTTTGAATCTTTCATGACGGAAATGCTCTAAACCCTCTTTTGTCAGAGCACCGTCCATTTAATCAAATTGACGTTCTTAGTCAGTATACATTAAAGATGCATTCACTGCAGTTTTAAGGTTTACTCTTGTAGGAATATCTTTGCAAAGAAGCGGACAGTGTAGATGCAAGATCAGACTGCAAGTTCTGTGCAGTCTGATCTTGATCTACACTGTCCGCATATAACACACAAGTAGATATCTCCAACACCCTAAGCATGTCCGCCACAGCAAGCACCGCACAGTGTAGATGTTAGATCAGGGACATTATTCACCAACCGTTCTAGATTTAGAAAGTAACACAACTTCTGATTGGCTAAACCAACTGGTTTAGCCAATCAGAAGTTGTGTTACTTTCAAATTCAGAAAATTCTTGATAATACAATTAAGATCTTTCTTAAGAAATGTTGGTGAATAAGGACCCAGGTTGCACGTTCTGTGCAGTCTGATCTTGATATTCATATCTACACTGTCCGCAAAATCTCCCAAAAGTTATCTCCGCCACCTTTAAGGGTGAAATATTGGCAAACGGGTTGCAGATAATTCAATAATAAGATTATCCCACGTAATGCGGATTACGGACATTCCAACATTTGATCCTGCTAATCTTGATAAATCACCCATCAACTTTTTTTTCTTTAACAATTTAATCTCTCCGATGACCGACTCTATATGGGGGGAAATATTAACCCTGAAAGATACATCCTTACAGCCAGTGAGACAAAAGGCTGTTAAAATTTGAAAGTGTGTAGAATGGCTCAGAATTTAGTCAGTTGTGTAAGCATAGATAAATTGCCAATATCTACGGTGTAAGAGATATAGAAACTCAAGGGATCTGTCCTCAATTAAAACCGGAAACAACAACATAGATTTCTTTGGAGGCAACATTTGGCATGAAGATACAATAATGATTATAGTTCAATAAAATAAAGATGAAATGGGTTAAATGCTGGCTGAAAACGAGTATAGATGTATCTCCACCTTGTCGAGTAACTTTCAAGCCGATAGTAAAAACTCAAATATTGCTATTTCAAAGTTATCGGGGGTGGAATGCATATATCTCCTTATCAGACAGAGTAGATCAAAGATCAGACTGCACGTTCTGTGCAGTCTGATCTTGATCTACACTGTCCGCAAAAGGTCACTGAGTCGGCCTTGCAGGCCAAGGCTTAATACGAGGTCGCTGGTTCGATCCCCGGCTTGGCCAATTTCTTTCCGAGGACTGATGATAGTCATTGCGAGAGGATTCATTCCTCTCTTACCGCAGACCATTGTTTCGACGATGGTTGTGTGGGAAAGCAGCCAGCGGCTTGGAAAGAATATTGTGCGGAGTACTGGTGAAAGAAACTCCAGGAAAGCATGGATAGGTCCACTGGCCGCAGCGATATAACTGAAATAATGTTGAAAACGGCGTTAAACACTATACAATAATTCAATCAATCATAAGGCTTAAAAAAAAAAATTGGGATTGAAGGAAAGGGTAACAAATGGGTTTCTAATATTGTGTATTTTCCCATATTTGTTGGGTTGCAGTTTAGATAGCTGTTGCGGTTGATTTCATAATTCTTTCTATTGAAGATCGTGTTCACCATTAGGCTGCTAAGGGGAACTCAAAGACCTTTTGCGGACAGTGTAGATTAAAAAAAAAAAACAGACTGCATGGAACGTGCAGTCTGATCTTGGATCTGCATTGTTCGGTAAGGAGATATTCTTTCCCCCCCCCCCTCCCATTGCCTTGAAATAGCAATAGTTGTTTTTTTACCATCGGCTTTAAAAGTTTAGTTCAAGTTCTTTAGCGGGATAAAGGTTATCGGCTTAGGTTTGACTACAATAAAAAAAAAACATAGAAAATATTATTACAAGGAGGAGGGAGGAGACGACGACCACGACGATGATGATGATGATGATGGTGGTAGTACAGGTGGTGATGCAGGGACGACGATACAGGACAGAAAGAGGGGGAGAGAGACAGACAGAAAGAGAAGAGAGAGACAGACAGACAGACAGACAGAGGAAGAGTCAAAAAGAGGGGGGACAGACAGACAGACGAATGGACAGACAGACAGGCGGACAGACAGACAAACGGGCAGAAGGGGAGAGAGAGACAGACAACAGGCGTAAACACACACAGACACGGGGAGAGCGATGGGAGGTTACGATAGACGCACATAATCATACCTATATGCAAAGCCTGAGATAGACGAAGTTTGAAGGAGATAAAGTTTAAATTGGCCATGACAGATACTCTAAACTTTGAACTGGTTATTATCAATCCTTTCGTCTTTCAAACGTGATGTTAGGTGCCTACATCACTCGACCGACTATAAACCATTGTGGCTGAAAATCGGTGTTCCTTTTGAGCAATATTTCTACAAAGTCGTCTTGTCAACCTTCTTATCAACATTACCAATATTATTCTTGCAAATAATAAAACTACCGTAATTGCATTAAACTGGTCCAAATTGAAAGGATTTGCAGACGACAAATTAAATGGTACTAAAATTATCAGAACTGTCTGGTTACCGGCATTTTCTCCTTTTCCCACAATGTTTTTAAAAGCCTCCTTCCTCAAGGTTGTCTAAACTTGAGACTCTTTGGAAATGAGTTAAGACCGTATGGATACACGTGGGCCATCGACAGCCTAACACGTGCATATCAACAAAATAGGACAGCATTTTTTTTTCCCCACAATCTTTCCAAAATCATTCTTCCTCAAGGTTATTCAAACTTGGAACTGCTTGGTAAAGAGTTAAGACCGTATGGGTGACATTGACCATCCACAGCCTGCATATCATCACAGATGGGACAACAGTTTCTCCTTTTCCCACTTTGTTATCCTCAGTTTTTTTTTTCCTCAGGGTCGTTAAAACTGGAAAATGTATGGTAATGAGTTGGGACTGTATGGATTGCGTGGGCCATCGACCGCCTAACACATACTTGTATATTTCACAGATAGGACATTATTTTATTCTTTTTCCACATTTTTCCAGAGGCTTCTTCCACAGGGTTCTTAAAACTTTGTACCGTTTGGTAATAAGTTAGGACAGTGTGAATGACGAGGTCCACCCACATCCTAGCACGTGCTTATCAACACAGATAGTACGATAGCAATGGGGGACGATAAACCTACAGAAAGGATCAACTGTATCAATATTTACATTGACAAATATTTGAATATAAAGTATTTACTGAATGATATTAAATACAGCACTTTAAATGCTAAGGTTTACTAAATCTGTGAATGGAAACGAAAAACGGTTTGATGAGGGTAAATAAGCTGAACACTTAAACTGCTAAATAAGTTGAATGAAACTTTCAGGCCGATGGTAAAAATCTAATTCTTGCTATTTCAAAGCTATCTTGAGGGGGAAAACATCACATTATCGGACAGTATAGATCCAAGATCAAACTTCATGTTCTGTGCAGTCTGGTCTCAATCTACACTGTCCACAAAAGGTCCTTGGGTCGCAGCCTAAAGGTTAAAATAAAACTTGGAATAAATTTTGGGAGACATCTGTGATACATTACGGAAAGGCTTGGAATGGACATTGGAAATTACCATAGCTAGATTTCTGGTAACGCATAAATTGAATTTTGGGAGACGCTTTCAATGCATACATAAAAACACAGTAAGATCGGTTACAGTCTTAAGATAAAGCTCTGCAAAATGGAAACGCTTAGAGTTAAGTTTTGGAAAAGCTTTGGGTGAAGTTTGGAACACGCTTTGAGTGATGTTTTGGAACACGCTTTCAGTGAAATTTTGGACACTCTTTGAGTGAAGGTTGGGACACATTTTGAGTGAAGTTTGGAAAATGCTTTGAGTGAAGTTTGGGACACACTTTGAGTGAAGTTTTGGACACTGAGTATAGTTTTGGACACTGAGTATAGTTCGGACACACTTTGAGTGAAGTTTGGTACAAGCTTTGAGTGAAGTTTGGGACACGCTTTGAGTGATGTTTTGGACACACATTGAGTAAAGTTTGGGACACACTCAAAGTGAAGTGTTGGACACGCTTTGAGTGAAGTTTGGAACACACTTTAAGTGAAATTTGGAACACACTTTGAGTAAAGTTTTGGACACACTTTGAGTGAAAATTGAGAAACTCTTTGTTGAAAAGTGTGCAACCACCTGGAGTGAGGGTTTGGAAACACACTGTGTGGAGGTTTGGAAAGCCTTTAAGTGAAGTTTAGGAAACATTTTGAATGAAGGTTTGAAAACACCTTATGTTTAGAAACACATTGAATTACGGTTTGGACACAGTTTGAGTAGAGGTTTGGAACACTTTAAGTGAAAGTTTGGAAGCACATTGAGTGAAGGTTTCGACACAATTTGGGTTAAGTTTTGGAAACTCCTAATATTAGGGCTTGAGAATCCTTGGGTGAACGTTTGAAAACATTTTGAATAAAGCTTAATAAACACCTTTACTGGACTTTTGAAAACACCTTGAGTGAATGTATGGAAACACATTTAGTGAAGCTGTATAAAAACCTCGAATTAGGGTTTGAAAACGCTTTGTGTAAAGGTTTGGAAACATTTAAAGTATAGCATTATCTTACGAACATGAAAGTTCGCAACCAATGCATAGTTCAAATACAAACCGCTCCGGCTGGGATTCGAACCCGTGTGGCAAAGTTCCTCGTTTATCGAGGTTTAAAAGACCAGTACACTAACTATTGAGCTAAACAGAATTCTCTCCAACGCAGTTGTCAGGTATTGATTTTATACGGGAAGAAGCTATGTTGTAAGGAAGAAGTGATCTTTCGTAACACATCCCCTCTTAAAAGAAGTTATCATGTTGATCACAGAAAGCTTTGTAAGGCAGTAAGTCTATTATTTAGACAACAAATGGCTCAAAGGCCAATGATGGGCAACAAATGGCTGAATGGCAAATCACAGGCAATTTTTATAGGGAACATATGGCTCAATGGCCAATTCCGGACGATCCCTCATCTTACGAACATGAAAGTTTGCAACAAATGCCTAGCTCGAATACAAACCGCTCCAGCTGGGATTCGAACCCGTACGACAAAGTTCCTCGTTTATCGAGGTTTAAAAGACCAATACTCTTACCACTGGGCTAAAGAAAATTCTTTCTTCCTAACGCAGAACTTTGCCAGATATTGATTTTATACGGGAAGAGGCTCTGCTGTAAGGAAGGAGTGATATCCAGTAACAATTATAAACACATTGACTGAAGCTTTGGAGACACCTTGAGCGAATGTTTGGAAACACCCTATGTGAAGATTTGGGAACCTATTGACTGAAGGTTTCAAAACACCCCGAGTGAGGTTTTGAATCATCTTCAGTGAAGCTTTGGAATCATGAGTGAAGGTTCGGAATCATCATGAGTAAGGTTGTGAGTGATCTTGAGTGAGGTTTTGAATTATCTTGAGTGCAGGTTTTGAATCATCTTGAGTAAAGGTTCGGAATCATCGTGAGTGAAGGTTTGAAAATACCTTGAGTGAAAGTCTGGAAAATTTTTTAATGACAGTTTGGAAACACTTTCAGTGAATGTATGGAAACACCTAGGGTGAAGGTTAGGAATCTCTCAAGTGAAATTTTGGAAACACTGAACTGACGGTTTGGAAACATGTTTAATGAGGCTTTAGAAACACCTTGAGTGAAGTTCTGGAAGCATCTTCAGTGAAATTTTAGAATACTTTAAGTGAAGTTAAACACTTTGAGTGACGTTTTCGGGGAAAAAATGTAAATGCAGCAAAGAAAACACTTGAACTGACTTTGGTAAAAGATTATAAACAAAGTTTGAGAAATACATCAAATACAGGCCTGAGAAAAACTTTGAACGACGTTTTGGAAAGTGCACTTTGGAGACTGCAAGTATGTGGGCGATCCTTATAAGAGAAGTTAAGATACTTTTTTGTAATGTTCTGGAGATATTTTGCTTTGAAGTCTGTGAAACTCTTCGAGCCTAATTATGGAAACACTTTGAGCCGAGTACTGAAAGCGATTTGAGCAGAGTTTGGGAAACATTTTGAATGAAGTTTTGAAAGCACTCTGAGTGACGACAGGAAAGCACTTTTGTAAACAGATGTAAACACTTTGGATGCGGTGGGGGATGACTGCAGTTTTGGGAAATATTTTTGAGTTAAATTTGGAAAACACTCCGAGTGCAGTTCTTGGACGCTTTGAGGGAAGTTTGGAAATCACAGTGAATTAAGTTAAGGAAACACTTTGAAGTACAATGAGTGACGTTTCTGAAAAAAGTTTTGAATGAAGTGACAGAACTATTTAACCCTATACCACGAATCCCGGCTTTTAACGACTGTGATAGGGAAAGTTTTTTTAACGACTGTGATAGGGAAAGTTTTTTTTTAAAAAAAAACACTTTACGCAAAGTTTTTGGGAAAATTTGGGTAACGTTTGGGAAAAACTATACGTGAAGTTTTAGGAAACAACTTGACTGAAGTTTTGGGAAACACCTTGACTGAAGTTTTGGGGAATTTAGGAAGCACTTTGGTGTTTGGGAAACACTTTGAATAAAATTTTTGAAACACTTTGAAGAAAATGTCTTTTGGTAAAGAATTAGATGACTTTTGGGAAACTTTTAAAGTGGCGTATGGGAAATATTGTAAGTGAAGGTTTGGAAGTGTACTGTTACTGACAGACCAGTGCATTTCAAGTGTCTTTTTTTTTACCCCGATAATATTGAAATTTTGATCTTACAATTTAGAACTGTTTTATATCATTATCGCCTGCGGCTTTTTTTTTTTCTTGTTGTTGCTTTAAAACGGACTACTTTTGAATACACTACCACAAAAGCAGACGCTACTGAATGATGACGATGATCTATATTTTACAAGGATGTTTCATAAGTCATCCACGCATGTTGTTGTTGTTGTCGTCGTTGTCGTTGTTGTTGTTGTTGTTGTTGTTGTTTTGAGACAGTAATGAGCCGAACAATTTTAAATTATTTGCATCATCAACAGTTTCGCTGTCACTTGACATGTTTCATACTGCCTTCAACAAAGATCTCGGTCCTTGTGGAAGGTTTCGTGGTTTAAGCACTGTAGTCATACTTCAACGTCTACCACAAAAAATGCTTTGTCTCTTCCAAGTTTAGGTTACGGGGATAAAAACTGTTTATCAGATACAGCCTAGCATTCAAGATATGAATTTTAAATATGAGATATATAAAAATGTCTCTCAATATGAAAATAAAGATAATCGTTCACGTGAAGGGGCGGGGCTCAATGGTTTATTTTGACATAAAAGGTAGGCATGTCTCTCCTTTCAAGTATGTCAGACTTGAGAGTGATTCCTGTGGAGTGTCCGCCCGTAGGATTTATTGTTCGTGACAAAGAATTTATTAAATTCAAAGTTAAATGTCTCCGTATGATAAGTGCGGTTCTTTGAAAGGTAGAACAAAAATATATCGGAATGTAGATTTTTCGAAGATAAGATGATTCGAAAATATAGCATGATTCAAGTTGATAGGGGAAAGGGGGAGGGGGCTGGTAAAAATGTGTAACATTAAGGAAGGTTGGTTTTAGTCTTTGCATATTCAGTTCTCTACCAAACAATTCCGCGGTTTTAAACGACTATCAAAAAAGAAGGCTTTCGTAAAACATTGCGGGAAAAGTTTCCTACAATAGTCTACACCTTGTCAAAGACAAATCCCGTTATTCAGTAGGCCACATTTAACCTTAGGCTGCTAAGCGCGACGCATTGATCTTTCGCGGACAGTGTAGATCAAGATCAGACTGCACAGAACGTGCAGTCTGATCGTGAATCTACACTGTCCGATAAGGAGATAATTTCTTCCTAAATGTAAGCTTAAAATAACATTATTCAGGTTTTTACTGTCGTTTTTAAAAATTCAATTTCACTTAATTAGATGGATAAGGATTAACCCTAAGACTGCTATGCGCGATTCAGGGACCTTTTGCGGACAGTGTGGATCAAGATCAGACTGCACAGAACGTGCAATCTGATCATGAATCTACACTGTCCGATAAAGAGATGTTTCCCCAACCCCCCATAACTTTGAAATACCAGCATTTTGGTTTTTTGATCATCGGCTTCGAAGTTTCATATTAGGTATTTATAGCAGGATAAAGGTTAAGTTGTCGGCTGCTAATGCTCTCATATTTCAACGAATCTCAAATTTTCTCGTCTGGTAAAGAATTAAGAATAACTCTTTAAAACCCTTTACCGCACAATGACGCCTTTTGACGCCCCTGGGAAAGAAGCCTTTTGAAAACATTGTGGGGAAAGGAGAAAATGCTGGTTACCAGCAATTTCTCCTTTTCCCACAATGTTTTCTACCCTATCAAAGAAAAAATGCACCATTTGAGCCGCATTGAAATTGTCGTCTGCAAATGCTTTCAATTTGGACAATTTTGTCGTCTGGTAAAGGGTTTAGATTCGTATAAATACTTAACCCTTTACAAGGTACAGGAAATATGGAGTGTTTAGCGGACAGTGTAGAGCAAGATCAGATTGCACGTCCCATAGTTTTAGAGAGTATTTGATTGAGACAATATTGAAAATGCACGATTTAGGTGTTCCGTTATGTCCGAGAAGTGTATATTTAATATGATTGATTGATTGGCTGGCTGGCTGGCTGGCTGGCTGGCTGGTTGGTAGGTAGATGGATGGATGGATGGATCCGAAAAATATCCTTTCAGAGCCACTGGCTGCATTCCCACATAATCATCGTCGAAACAATGGTCAGCGGTGAAACGAAATCGAATCCTGACGCAATGACTATCATCATTCCTTGCATAGTATACAAAAACCTATTGCGGAGCGCAGTAGCTCAACCGGTAACGTAGAGCGCCAGACCTAAAGGTCGCCGGCTCGACACACAAGCTTGGTCAAATTCTTCCCGAGGATTGGTAAAAGTCATTGCGACAGAATTCGATTTCGTTTCACCGCTGGATATTGTTTCGACATTACCTAATTAATGTGGGAAAGCAGCCAGTGACTTGGAGAGAATGTTTTCCGTAGTGCTGGTAAACCGAAAACTCCAGGAAAGTAGGCCTACGAATCGAACAGGTGCACTGACCGCTATAATATAGCTGACGTTTAGCACCAAACAAACGAATGAATTGACATGAAGAAAGGGAGGGGGGTGGGGGGTGTCGCCTCAACAATGTACATAAATGTTATCAGTTGGTGATTTCAGCTGTTTGTTATATCGATGCCAGTTGTCAAATTCTCTTGTCACAAGGCTCTTTGTCATCAATTTTGTGTCAAAATTGGGAGCGTGTTGGCTAAGCTATGATCTGTACAACCTACCCCCACATTAGAAGGGCCACCAATGAAGGGTCTCTACTCTGCACTTTGCATAGCGAATCCATGTCGGAACGTTTGTCCTGCAAAACTAAAATGAAAACCAGCCAATATTAACACCTGGAGCGCCATTTCTTATTCAGCAAAGAAATTTCTCGCGATCTGACTGGATGATATGCTTCGAACATTTATTGAAGTACACTGGCAACATACACGGAAAAGCAGTTTCCCTCTCGGGAGTCCCGCATACTTGACTACACTTTGGACGCAGATTAAAGATGGCAACGTCAATCGGTACGAGTCGCCCACGTGACAAATACTGAGTACAGCATATTAAATATTAGTAGTTTTCCTTGATGGTTGTCATCATAGTGGAACGAATGGATTATTTTTGAAAATAAAGGAATATGATTAAACATATTATCATTTGTTGTCATTCTAAAACAAATACACGGGGGTTAAAAGTTAAAACGAGCCATCCCTTCGTCATGTATACAAATCGTGAAGTGTCAAAGGTCATACATTGTATCGTTAAAAAATAAACAAATAATAGTTTGAAGCAACTAATGGTCGTTTAATTTTATGAACAAATCATAAAATGAATACGTACTGTTGCTTACCATGAAATTGTTTAAATTCATGTTTAAATAGAAATACGTCGGATGTCTGTCGCACTGACTTTATGCACCAAACTGCACGTTTTACACAGGTTAGTGACGTCAGTTTTCAGTGTATTTGGGGAACTCAGAGGGGAATTCGATTTCGTCAGCGTACTCACTTCGAGGGACCATATAACAGGGAAATTCACTGAGCACACGTTGGATTGATAGAACTTTGCAGTATAATAAATCCGTTGTACGGTCAGGTGGCAGGGCACTTGGAAACTTGTTCACGGCTGTGGCGAATCATGTCGTCCCGAGCCGAAAGCAACAAATAATGTAGACTACCAATCAGATATGGTGTTACAGCAAAGCGGACAGTATAGGTCAAAGATCTGAATCTTGACCTACACTGACCATAAAGTAACACAGCTGTGAACGGCACTATAAGGGTCATGGATCTGCTGATTAGAACTAAATACGGTCCAGGTTATTACCTCCCTTTTTGTACACATGGAGCTTTATTATGCAAATTAGTTCCAACAGTATATAGTTTTACCCGTATATGGATGTAATGAAAATACGTAAAGAGGTCGTGTTACCAAATGATTTTTGGGGGGTTCGACTCCCACGGCTGGCCAATTAAAAATTACTAATAGTCCCTCGGATGAGACGTTAAACTGAGGTCCCGCGTGATGGTGCTATACACAGAGCACGTTATAGAACCATGCGTGACTTAGGATTGGTTTCGTCATGTCGCTTGAACTATATTACGCATAATGTTGGTAACAGCCTTCTTGGGGCGTCGCCCATACGGGCAACCGGTAGCGACGATTAATAAACGCAAATCAAATGATGGTCGTAACAAATGGAAGTTTTTATAGGGGAAGGACTCATTATGTCTAATAACGACTTGTTTGCTAAATTTACTTCATCTCGTCCACATTTCTTATCAACCGCAAATAATTATTGAGGACATACGCCACACTTTTTTCATTTGGACATTTTTTTTTCAATTTCGCCCAGATGATAATATAATGTATGCGGGTTAAGAAAAATGAAATGAAAAGAAAATCATACGTTGCGGAGCAAAATACAAAGATACAGTACTTCCAAGGGGATAACTCTTGTCAAAATTACAGAACCTAGGCTTTAATTTCGAACCCAAAGAACAAGTTCATACAGAAACAAATACTGCTCAAACAAATGATTATTCTTAGAAATGTGATGTTTGCCAATTGTAAAAGGGATTAATGGAAAGAATTAAGGCCCTAAACAGATCACAGTAGCAGATCAAATGTTTTTATATGTCAACAAAGTCTTATTTTCAGCTCAATTTTCTGCACTAAAAAATTTCAGTGGACAATTTTTTTTTTTAATTTTGCACAGAAATAGTGTTTTCTATAATCTTGCGGGGGGGGGGGGGGGGGGGGAGAGAAAAGGTACATAAAGCGGGGCATTTTTAAGAGTTACGGCGTATTTTTAAAAGTTATCGACATAATGAGTTACCTCCCTTTATGATGAAACGTCTATTTTGGTGTGATTTGGTGATCATTTATAAATCACCATTTGTCCTCCGCGTCTGTAATTTCCAGATATTTCAAGGGCAACCGACATACTACAGATATAAATATACTATCTCTCTGACATACTTACCCGGTGGATTGTAATAGAGTGTATAAAAAAGAAACATGCGCAAACCGGAGAGTAGGGAAAACTGGCATATGTCCTTAATATATTCGTGTAAATCAATACCAAGAAGTAGGTCAAAAGCCAGCGTAAGCAGCTAGGCCGCAAAGTTAAAATGAATGAACAGAGCTCCAGATAAAAGGGAGTGATAGTATTCTATATCCATTATTTCTCTTCTAAACCCTTGTGTCGTGAATACTCATTAGAATCGTCTCGATGAGACGATTCTAATGAGTACCCTTAACTTAGGGTTTAGTGGAGATTGATTAATAATTTCAAGTTTGAAATCAAAATCACTCCCTCTATCTTGTGCTCTGAATGAAGTTCTAAATAACACGAAGCTATGTTACTGTAGAACTTAACATAAACGTGGTTAGGTTCCCTTTTGGGTAATTCATTGTAAATATGTTTAGTCTTTTAATAAGAAAGACAAATAAACATAAGATCTCATTAAATGGGCGGATACTTTCCATGCGCGCGCAGGTGTGAGTACTTCCTGTTGTTAACAATTCATCTTGAATCAATCAGATTCAAATTCAGATCCCATTAATTAGCTTTGGCTGTTCTCCTTCACATATTTATTTTAGCAGACGATCTTTTGTCGTCTCGAAGCAGACCACTTTCAAAATAAATGTAGCAAAAGGAAAATTTGCTTATAACCAGCATTTTACTCAGTTTATCGCACTGATTTTACAAAAAAAAACCAGTGCATTAATTTTTTTTTCATGTTGATAACGAAGCTTAACAAAGGTGTTTAAAATTCATTTACCACAAATTGGTTACAGAGTGGGGTTAGTTTTCGAGCGTGTATTTTTTTTAATCGTGTCTGTTTTCGCTCTCGCAGTTCGCCCTTCGTGATGGAAATATTACAGTTGGCTTTGATTAACCGTACACGCTCTCAGAATGTTTTCTTAGACCTTTCCTTTATGTTTATATTACAAGGAAAACACAACTGGTTATATCAAACACGTTAGATTCGTTACGTTCTTGATACAAAATTCGAAGTCAGCTGCTTTAAAAACATTCTTGTAAGAATGTAAATAACCACCCTGAATTAATGGTTAATATTGCGGTATAGATGCAAACCTTCCGGGGGGAAAAAAAGGAATTATATATACGGAAAAATAATTTATCTTTTTGCTACATTCTTTTCGAATGTATTCAACTTCAAGACGAAAAATCCGTCTACCGGAGCAAAGATTAACTCTTTACCGCACGACAAATAAATGTAGACTGGTACAAATAGAAAGCATTTGCAGACGACAATCTGAATGTGGCTTAAATGATGAAATTTGTGTTTAATAAAGTAGAAAACGTTGTGGGAAAATGAGAAAATGCTGGTAACCATCATTTTCTCCTTTTCCCACAATGTTTTCCAAAGCCTTCTACATAAGGGTCGTTAAACATCCTGATTGTGTTTCGTCACACTAACAGTCACCAGATTCTGTAGCAATTCTGAACAGCAATTTCTTAGACTTCTTTGATTCCCAATATGGCGGTTCGACTTTCTTGCGTTTTGTATATAATCTAATAAGGGTGATACCAGGTGGGAAAGTAGGAAATGATTAGGAGCTGTGATCCAGTGGTCATGTTTTCGACCTTAAAACCTAGCCTGGGGTTTTATATACTACTTCAAAATGAATGTTTTAGTGATATGCATCTGTCTGTGGCATAGACAGGGGTACATTTGTGTTCGAATTTCTTCAGTTTTGTTGTCATTGTATAAAAAAAAAAAATGTATAGTCACAGCCTGTAAGATCGCGTTACATTTTGCTTTGCGATAATCGGTATTTTTCAGTCTTAACAAATATCGGCGCCATCAAGCGGCTTGTCTTGCCTTTATTTTCAGTGAAAATTCCTGACTCAGACATTCCTCTTCATAAGCCAACATTAATTTCCAAAACACAACTTCTGAATGGGAGAAAATACCCCAGAAGTGAAAACGATAAAATCGGCACCTACTTGCTTAACACCATTTATCCCAGCCTCTAAAATACTTTATTACGTGCAGCATTACTAACAAACAGGCATCATGACGTATTAAGATCATGTGCTAGATCACGTGGCAATATTTTGAATTCATGTGATTATAAATTGGCGTCCACTGTACCAAGTTACAGTGATTTTTCACGAATACCAGCTGAGTCACATGATTCAATTTCAAAATGGCTGCGGGACAGTGATGTAGGTCAAGGTTGGTTTTCTTACAAGCGTTTGCATGAAATTGCATATTTTCTATGAGGCTAACTAAAAGATGAATTAAAAAAAATAATAACCCTAACCAGCGATCAACAAGGCTACAGAATTTAATGTTAAAAGAAACTCAACATGTGAAAAACTAACTTGTGTGTGTGTCGAGGGGCGGGGGGAGGAAAGAGGTAAAAGATACATGTATCTGCTCTTCAACGTTTTAAAATGGTGTTAACTTTTAGTTTTGAAATGCAAATTAATTTTAATTAAAGCCATGACTTCTATATCGAGGCACAGTTTTAGTTTCCGTCAGCGTTTGATGATTGTTGCGACCATGCAGGCCTGTTTTCCGGTTTTAAATACAACCGGAAGTCAGTAAAATGATCCAAACGTGTAAACTGGCAGCCTGTTATCGATCGTCGTATCAACAACAGGCAACTTCCAATGCTACAAAACAGAAATATGACAAGTTCGATCTAAGAGATAACGCGAGACTCGGAAATTTAAATCGTGATATCATTTATGCAGAGATAGACCTTATAAAGATTAATTCTTTAGCAAGTTTGATAAATTAATCGTGGTCAGAAAAATCGTTGTCAGTCATAAAACTCTTAGCTAAAGATAGAATAGTGCTCGGTTATTTTAAAACAGAAATCAAGGCATTCTGTTACGGGCTGTCTGATTGGTGGATCTAAAGCATATGAAAACCAACAGCTGCCCTCAATAATACGGGTGTTGCCTGTTGTCTATCGGATGGTTACGGGAGAAACAACGGGTGCCAGTTTACCAAACGTGTTTAAGAAGGTTGAACATGCAGATAAGCTGAGAATGCCATCAGACTATCAGTTGTTTCTGTCTCTTTGAAGTCAAACACATACATTGTAATGGCGAGCCAAGCTTCGGGACTAATGCTCGCAACAAGTACTTGAGCCATGCTCTGTGAAAAGGGGTTTAATGTAGTTCCATGGTGCACTATAGCCAGAGAGTCATTATATTCTTGTGCAACAACCGACTGATTCACGAGGTAGAATGGTCCTTGGACATTCAGGTAATTACAACAAGCAAAAATGTTTCGACCCATGTCAGCCTTCGCGGACTGCGCAGGCTGGCATGGGTCGATACGTTTCGCAGATGTATTAAACTCCTTTTTCACAGAACATGGCTCATGTAGAAAAGAATCCAACCACCGAATCTCCAGCTCGGCCAATATTTTCCCGATAATTGATGATAGTCATCGCGACAGGATTGATTCCACTCTCATCGCAGATCGTTGTTTCGACGATGGAAAATGTGCGAAAGCATTCAGTGGTTCGAGAAAAATATTGTGCTAGGCACTGGTAACAGAAACTCAAGGAAAAGCATGGATAGGTGCACTGGTAGCCGCGATATAACTAAAATAATGCAGAAAAATGGTGTTTAACACTATTCAATAAATCAATCAAGCGTTCAACAAAAATGCTCCAGGCGTGGTTTAACTGTTAACCAGAAGTCAGAACTTTAGATTTGTCCAAAATTTCAGCCAAAAAAAAAATGTTTATCTCAAATAATTGGATTTCTCGTTGAACTACTAGTAAAAAATGTGCGAAAAGAAGAAATTTTTAGTTCTAAACCTTAATCAAGCAATTCCATGATCAACTGCCCTGATCAAAAAGGTTTTTGAAATCATCAACCACTTGATCAACTGCCCTGGTCAAAAAGGTTTTAGAAATCATTAATACCAAGCAGCCTCATGATCAACTGCCCTGGTCAAAAAGGTTTTTGAAATCATCAACCCCTTGATTAACTGCCCTGGTCAAAAAGGTTTTTAGAATCATTAATACCCAGCAACCTCTTGATCAACTGCCCTGGTCAAAAAGTTCTTGAAATCATCAACCCCTTGATCAACTGTCCTGGTCAAAAAGGTTTTTGAAATCATTAATACCAAGCAAGCTCATGATAAACTGCCCTGGTCAAAATGGTTTTTGAAATCATTAATACCAAGCAAGCTAATGATCAACTGCCCTGGTCAAAAAAGTTTTTGAAATCATCAACCCCATGATCAACTGCCCTGGACAAAATGGTTTTTGAAATCATTAATACCAAGCAACCTCTTGATCAACTGCCCTGGTCAAAAAGTTCTTGAAATCATCAACCACTTGATCAACTGTCCTGGTCAAAAAGGTTTTTGAAATCATCAACCCCATGATCAACTGCCCTGGTCAAAATGGTTTTTGAAATCATTAATACCAAGCAACCTCTTGATCAACTGCCCTGGTCAAAAAGTTCTTGAAATCATCAACCACTTGATCAACTGCCCTGGTCAAAATGGTTTTTGAAATCATTAATACCAAGCAAGCTCATGATAAACTGCCCTGGTCAAAATGGTTTTTGAAATCATTAATACCAAGCAAGCTAATGATCAACTGCCCTGGTCAAAAAGGTTTTTGAAATCATTAATGATTTCAAAAACCGTTTTGACCAGGGCAGTTGATCATGGAGGTTGTTTTGTAAAGGTTTAAAACTACCATCAAATACTCTTTGTACGGTACGAATTCATTTGTACAAGAATTATGAGACATGCATAACCGGAGTTACAAACATGGACACTAACATAAGCTGTCTGGCCGAGGAATATTTCTATAACCTCAAAAGAATCGAGACGTGTTTATAACAAGTTTCCAATTTGTTCACAGAGATGTTCTGTGGCAGTAATTGCATCGATAAGGATCTCTTTTTGACTCCAGTTACAGGTGTTAAACGGCCGTGTCAGTCACGTGAAACAACATGTAGACTTGTACACAAAACACTTTACATGAATGATAGATTGTTTGCGATTTAGGTCTCTCCTTTCTCAGCATGATTGGCTGATAGAGACGTAGCCCATAGCCCGTATTCACTAGTCTAGATAACATTTTTAGTCTGAATTTTAAGAACTTTCTTTATTTGAAAGTAACGCAATTTCTGATTCGCTGAACCAAATGGTTTAGCCAAGCATAAGTTGAGTTGCTATGGCACCTGAGGTATCTCCAGTCCTAAACGCTTCTACTACGCTTCCCATGGGATTTCAGGCTACGCTTAGTCTACTCTTACTACTTTGCTGCTGCGACCTTGCTACGACCTAAGCGCATGAGCTGTGCTTCTGTAGTTCTTTTGGAACGCTTCTATATAAAATCAGCGGTTTAACTGATTTAGCAGCAGTTGACCATCAGCCTTCGAAGAAAATGGATCGAATTGATCAAGTAGCTGTGCTCCAGCCTGCGACTATGAACAATAGATTGATAAGGTTGGTTGTTGAGAACCAAGCCAAACGGAGAAGGAGGGCCAAAAGTTTCTGGGTCTGTCCATGGTTCTCTGCGGAGCAGAGGCTCCAATTATGAGAAAACACAGGACGGAAGCCAGCACTTCATTTTTCAATCATATGAGAATGGGGCCTTGCATATATGATTACATCTGGTATAGAGTTGGTCCTAGAATCCAGAAGAGTGACACCAACTTCAGGAAAGCACTTGCACCACCCCTGAAGCTGGACAAATATCTCGAAGCTTTTATTACGATGCGCTGCGCTTACGCTACGTTACTCTTTAGCTACGATACTGTTGGGTTTATGAGTTTCTAGCTAAGCTTTTACTACGTTTTTGTGGCGCTTCAAGTCCATGGCGATTCCGCTATGTAAATTTTTAGCAAGGTCAAAAAACAAGTCCCGTGAAGTGGCGATCGTGAAGCTTTCGATACACTTCTCTACCATGATCAATTCGTTTCTACTGCGCTGCTGCGGTTCCTGCTACGATTCAAGGTGGTTTGACCAAATTTTCGAAGCGTAGCGAAATCGCCGTTCAGTGGAATGGGGGTGTTAGATAATTACATTTGAACCATGCTCTGTGAACAGGCGGTTTAATGCACACCGCGCAGGCTGACCTGTGTCCAAACTTTCGCTATCGGTCAATTTTTCTGCATGTCGAAAGACATTTCTAACTCGAGAATCAGTCGGTTGTTAAACAAAATGGATTATATGGGTCCATGGTCATGTCACAACTTGCTTGGTATAACGCATCACAGAGATGCATTAAACTCCCTTTGCCAGAGGGTGGCTCTTTTCACTGTAGACTTATTAACAAGTGAAGGAAAGGTGACGGTCTAACGATGGTATACGTACTCGCCTTGTTGTTTCTTTTTTAGTTTTAACTCTTTCGGCGCCAAATAAACAAACTCGGCTTCTTTTGATGGCTGTAAATAGAATCCACTGAGTCTCCGGAAGACTTTTATCATATAGGCTTGACCAAACAAGCGGAAGGTATAGATCAACGATCAGACTGCACGTTCTGTGCAGTCTGATCTTGATCTATGCCGTCTGCAAAAGTCCCTGTTTTCGCCTATGGCGCTGAAAGGGTTAATAAAATGTAAGCCTTCATGTTACCTTTTGCGAAGCGATGTTGCTAGGTCGGTATTATGCAGGATCTGTAATCGAGAGGTCGCTCGGCCAAATTCTTACGGGGATTGATGATAGTCATTGCAACAGGCTCCACTCCTTTCCCACCGCTGAACATGGTTTCGGCGATAGTTATGTGAGCAGCCTAGGGTTTGTAAAGAATGCTGCGCGATGTACCGGTAGAGGAAATTCTAGGAAAGTAAGGATAACTACTTCTGAAATGATGTTGAAAACGGCGTAGTGGATGGTGGGATGGACAGACGGACGGATGTATGGAAACATTTAGTTTGGCCAATCAGAATTTGACTGTATTACTTTCAAATTCAGAAAATCTTGGAGAATAAGACTAAGAATATTCTTGAAAACCGTTCGTAAATACGGACCCTGGGTTTCACCAGCACTAGGCTAGGGCTCTAAAGTGTCTTGTCCAAATAGACTCCCACGAAAACCCGAGTGCTTTCAGTGAGGCTCGAACCCGGGGCCTTACATTTTGTAACTGAGCCACGCAGGACCCCTGAAAAAGGCGTTAAACACCGAACAAAAACCGATACATTTTTGCGTAATCCTTTACCTGGGAACGTGTTGAATTTCCTCAGTAATACATGTATGCACGAAGGAAAGCATTAATGATACATCTATACTCGTTGTCAGCCAGTTTTTAACCCGTTTCATCTTTCTTGTATGAAACTATAATCATCCTTGTATCTTCAAGCCAAATGTTGTCCCTGACGGCAGCAAGGTTCCACAGATTACGACGGGTAGAAAATGCATTTTATTTTCTGGGGGCATTCAAAACAATTACTGTTGTTATTTCCGATTTTAAATCGAAGACAAATTCCTTGAGTTTCTTTATCCCTACACCATATATATTGGTAATTTATTTATGTTGACACAGCTCACCAAATTCTGAGCCGTTCTACACACTTTCAAGTTTTAACAGCGTTTTTTTTCCCTCTGACTGTAAGGATGTATCTTTAAAGAATCGCCTTTCCCAATGATTAATGTGGTTTTATCTTGAATTGTACTTTTATTTCCCTTCAATTCACTGTTTGTTAACTACACAAGCAAGAAAAAGCGGCAAGTCGCCAAAAAGTGGGTGTTCCAGGGAACTTAAGTCATATTTTACCGATTAGAAGCTACTGGAATAACTTATCTGTGTATTCTCCCTTTACCAGACGAAAAAAAATTAGATTAGTCCATTTTGAAAGCATTTGCAGACGACAATTCAAAACTGGCTTAAATTGTAGAATATGGCTTTGAATGGGTAGGCAACATTGTGGGAAAAAGGAGAAAATGCTGTCACCAGCATTTTCTTCTATTCCCACTATGTTTTCAAACGCATCAATTCTCTTGTTTAGTTAAGGGTTCAAACTGGCGTTGAGGATTCCAGAAATTTATCTTCTCGGTACATATCCCCGTTCATGCTTCCATATCGTTTACACCTTCGTTGATAACGTCCGTTATGACGACCTGATAACAGATTGGCTAATTCAATTGTTAGTGCGCATGTAACGCTTCATTTCATTGGATAAAGCCTGACACACATGGAACTCTTCAGAAGCGCCAATGGAATGCCTTGTTAGATAGGCCAACATAATCTAAATGTTTGCACTAAATACCTGGCAAAGAAAAATTAGGGCGAGAAGGAATTATGATTGTGAATTGATAGCAGATGCCAGTCATTTTGGAGCATAAACAGAATTACACACTTAATTGAAACGTGGAATGAATATTCATACGCCTCTGCTACATACCGAATCGTTTAGTGCACCACTTATACCTACTGAAACTTGAGTATCACAAATTTAGGCAATTAGATCAACCTGCAGCCTGCCATAATTTCTGGAAGATAAACGAATTATATTGCCCTTGTGACTCATGGTTAAGTTTGATTGCATTTCCAACTGCAATTGGTGTCATACCACTCTCTTTGTACTCATGGTGGAGTACAATGGCGGAGTATGGTTGCATTTCCAACTGCGAGTGGTGTCATACCGTTCTTTGTTTTTGTCTCATGGAAAATAGAGTGCAGATCAATCTTTGACCTTCTGCTGTTCTTGTATTGGTTAGCCCTTTGAAGCTTTGCAGGTTGTTTCTATGAAAACATGAGTCATGTCCTGGCAAAAGGGGGTTTAATGCATTTCCGTGATACATTATACCAAACAAGTCATGAAATAATTATGTATCCATAACATCAATCCACTCTGTCTAACAACCGGCTGAATCATGGGGTAGACTGGTCTTTGGACATAGAGAAAAGTAACCAAAAGCAAAACGTTTCAACCCATGTCAGACTGTGCGGACTGAAAAGGCTGACATGGGTCGATGCTTTTTGCAGATGCAAAAAAAAACAACCCTTTTCACATAGCATGGCTAGTATATATGTCCAAACAACTGCGTTTCTTTTTTATTCCTTTCAAGCACATCCACCCTTGGAAAATTACGCTGAAGAGGCCGTTCCTAGTTGTAGAAGATGTTCCTTTATGCACATGTGATTAAAAAAAGAAACAAAACATGAAATAGCTCACCAAGAAAACAACCTTGCAATCACTTTCCACAGAAATCATCAAATCAACACCAGGGGTACGTTTTAGATATGTCCTTTTATTTTTGTATGATAAAACAATGCGATTTATGTCGAATTTCCAAATGGAACTACTTTAGATTACTTCCAGGCGGAAGCTTTTCTGTGTAGTGCGACACCATGTGTGATAGAAATAATCTCCTTTTTATCTCATGCGAGATGCTCGAATTTCAATTTCTTAAATGGTCGTCTGTGGCAAATTCTGGAAACTCGCATTTTTTTCGGCGCTGAATGCTCTGGCTTTTGACCTACTTTTTAGTACTGATAACAAATGAATAAATAGAAATTTGTGATTGGTCAAAACTGTTTACATGTTCATTCTAAGGGCCCCTGCCTATTTGCTGGCAAATTTTCGCCGTCTGTTTTTTTTTTCCTAAGATATTTCTTGTTCCATCTTTTAGGATTTTTTTTTCAAGCAGTTGGGGTACTAACGAGGAGCTGACTTGCATTGCCATCAAATGTAACTTGGTGAAAACTGTGCTATGTTTAGGGTCCAAGATGGCTCTGCGGTTAACCCTTAGCTTGCTAATCGCGACTCACTGACCTTTTGCGGACAGTGTAGATCAAGATCAGACTGCACAGAACGTGCAGTCTGATCTTGGATCTACAGTGTCCGATAAGAAGATGTTTTTCTCCAAAAAATAAGTTTGAAATTGTTATTCGAGTTTTTACTGTCGGCTTGAAAGTTTCATTTAACTTATTTAGCAGGATAAGGGTTCACGTTCTCAGGGCGATTTTAGTTGACAGGGCTTGGTCTTGTTGAAGTGTCTATGGGAACGGTGCACCGCACCCAAAGCCCGTAGTAGTGAAACCCTTGACCACATGCCACTGAAGCTCCATTGGTCTCTCAGGCTATCACGAAACGAAAACAAGAAATGTCCTTAAAAAGGATATACGGCGTAAACTTGCCCGTAAATAGGCAGGGGCCCTTAATATAAGTTTGTCTACATTTTTTACCAATTACAAATTTCTATATATTCGTTTTTTTGCCAGTACCAAAAAGTAGGTCAAAAGTCAACGCATTCAGCTACGCCGAAAAAATTCATTGATATACCACTGGACACCGTTACTAAATATAGCACATTTGGGCATCGTCTCTATATCAATATAGAGGCGATGGGCAAATGTGCTATAATTAGTAACGGTGTCCAGTGATAGAGAAATGAAAGTTTCGGTGTTTCGTGATAAACAAATGGAGCTGCAAAACCCTGTGCCTTGACTAGGCTAGTGAAACTCATGAAGGTGGCGATGTGAAAAATGTAAACCTGAATGTGAACTTATAAAGCACTAAAATAAATTGTCTTCTGACACAGCCGTCTGTATTATCTTCTTTTTTTTTAAAGAAGAATGTTTTTAGTACCTAACCAATTAGTGATAGATAAAACGGACTGAATCATGGGGTGGAATGATGCATGCAGAAAATTGACCGATAGCAAAAAAAAATTGACCCACGTCAGCATGCGCAGGCTAAACTGATTCGATACTTTTTTCAAATGAATGAAACCCTTTTTTCACAGGCCATGGCTCATTTTCTTTTTAATCATTTGAATGTTGTTTTTTTTCTTTTGTACATTTCCTCTGAGGTAAGCATGCACCTCTGAGGTAAGCATGCAATAGGTGACTGCCTTTGAAATGAAAATGTAATGGTGTTTTTTTCTTACTTACGATTATTAACAGTAAGCTAAACTAAATGATGCGGTTCGCTAAAGTTTACGTAATGATATCAAATTTTGATAATATAGAATTCTTGAGGATATTCATAGCAGTTTTCTATTACCAGTACCTTTCTTTAACTCTTTACCAGACGACAAAATTTCAGACTGATCCAAATTGAAAGCATTTGCAGACGACAATTTCAGTCTGGTTCAAATGATGCAGTTTTTGCTTCATATGGTTGAAAACATTGTGGGAAAAGGAGAAAATGCTGGTTACCAGCATTTTCTCCTTTTCTCACAATGCTTTCAAAAGGCTTCCTCGGCAAAGTCGGTAGAAGTCAGCATTGTGTGGTGACGGGTTAATTCGGCGCTTTGTAGGCTAATGTGAGAAACAGAATCTGTTCAGTTCTCTATATTATACAGCTCAAAATCGATACTAGTGGCTCGTCATAAGGCTGCCAAGATAATGGTGTCAATAGATAGTTTCGCCTTTGACAAGTCGAATGTAAACGCTTAACCCTGTCCCAAACAAGCCCTGGTTTTCACGTGTCTGCAGTACAAGTCTTTTGAAAACACTTTGGCAAAAGGAGAAATTGCTCGTAACGAGCAATTTCTCCTTTTCCCTCAGCGTTTTCTACCCTTTTTGATAACTTTCTGCCATTTTCATCAAATTTAAAATTGTCGTTTGCAAACTCTTTCAATTTGGACCAGTCCAAAATTTGTCGTTTGGGAAAGGCTTAAAATGCTTCAAGCTGCTTCTTAGGTCAATGTAGATCAAGATAAGATTGGTGAGTAGGTGGAAACTGAAACTTGCAGTCTGAACTATTACATACGCTGTCCTACGAGTTTTGAGATGTTATTAGCAAAACAGCCGAGAAACTGCTGTGTACCGAACATTCTGTGTTTTTTACCCTAAACACACGTATTAACCTCTATCCTGCGAAAAAAGTGAAATGAAAATTTCAAGCCGACAGTAAAATTCCAACTGTTGCTATTTCAAGCTTCTTGTTGGAGAAAAAATAACTCCGTATCGAACAGCGGAGATCTAAGGTCAGACTACACGTTTTGTGCAGTCTGATCTTGATCTACACTATGCGCAAAAGGTCAGTGAGTCGCGCTTAGCAGCCAAACACACATACTATAGAAAACATTGTCAGCCTATGAAAATAGAAACGAATATTGCGATTCAATGCCTTGGTTTGGGATATGATAACTCAAAAGGGCGGACAGTGTAGATCCAAGATCAGACTGCACGTTTGTTGCAGTCTGGTCTCGATCTATACTATCCTCTGAAGTAAATACAATCGTGCAAAGGTACGAGAAGGGTTAAGCCTTTACCACATAATCTCAAGTTGTAACTACCCTAAGAATACATCTGTGAAAACATTTCAAAACATCAAGGGAAAAGGAGAAAATGCTGGTAACTACCATTTTCTCCTTTTCCCACAATATTCTCAAACCTATCACAGAAAAATTCCATCATTTGAGCTACATTTAAATTGTCGTCTGCAAATGCTCTCAATTTGGAAAAGTCGACATCTTTGTTGTTTGGTAGAGAGCTAAAGAGCTCTATTGTTGTCTATCATGTTATCATTATTACCCTTTCGATCCAGACGAAGAGAGAAAAAAAAAACTGAGCCATGCTCTGGCAAAAGGAGGCTCAGTGCATTTCCGCTTGATACCAGGCAAGTCATCACAGTACCATACGTCCTTGAAATCCGTTTTTGTATAACAACCTACTGAATCATGAGGTACACTGGTCCTTTGACATGCAGAAAATTGACCAAAAGCAAAAAGTTTCGGCCCAACTCAGCCTGCGCGGACTGCGCAGGCTGACCTGGTTCGATACTTTTTTAGAGATACATTAAGCCCTCTTTTCACAGAGCGTGGCTCATATTATCTTTAGTCATAGAAGTCGATTACATTAGCATATTTATTCTGGCGCGCTATCAAATCTCGGTGATGCATGGTGTAAATATATCTGTTTCAGAATCACCCAGGCGAAGAGACATGTTGAGTGTTGTTATCGTGTTTCTTTGGCGCCATTCAAGAAGATTTGAGCCAATAGGAATATCGGAAATCAATCACCGCGGTATGGGACGAGAAAAGGCGGGACTGGTCGTCCAATCAATCGCTGGCACGTGAGTACACGCCTCCAACTCGGCTTTATAGAACGTAAATAAGTGTTTTTCTTTTTAATTTTTTAACGTGTTATTAGACAAATATTTCATTTCGAATGAAACCGTTCTAAACTTTCAACTGTGACAAGACATTTTCGCATTTAACTCGCCATAAATCCTTCTCTAATTGTCCAAGAAAAGATGACTGGTTTTTTTTTTCACTGAACCAAGCCATAATAATTATCGTCTCCGGAGTTCGTATTCAACAACCATTTTTTAAGAATATTCTTAAGCTTATTCTGAAGAATTTTCTAAATTTGAAAGTAACACAGCTTCTGATTGGATAAACCATTTGGTTTAGCCAATCAGAAGTTATGTTACTTTCAAATACAGAAAATCTTGGAGAATAAGACTGAGAACATTCTTAAGAATGGTTGGTGAATACGGACCCTGGTTCAGATCTGTACCTCTACAATTTTTCCTGCTAATCAAGTGAGATCTTTGATCCAAAAAAATATTGTAAAGTATTATTAGCGCTTTTATACATGGATGAAAATGAAAAGATTGTAGCAAACAGGAAAATTGCTGTTTACTTACTCTCTTTTTGCCACAATGCTGAGCCTGGTGATTCATTCCGTAGCGTACAGTACTCGAAACTAGGGGATCTCTAGTTCGAATCACCTGCTCGGGGAATTTCTTCCCAAGGATTGATGGTAGTAATTGCAAGAGGGTTCATTTCTCTCTCATTGCTGATTATTGTTTCGACGATGGTTACGTGGGAAAGCAGCCATTAGCACAGGAAGAGCATTGTGCGAAGCATCGGTAAAAGAATCTCCAGGAAAGCAAAGATAGGTGCTCTGGTTGCAGCTATGAAAATGAAATAATGTTGAAAACGGCGTTAAGGCTGTATGCTACTGTTAGTTATTGCCTACGGACAGATTTTATTTTTTTTTCATTTTCCCTCAGCTGATAATATAATATATGCAGATTTAAAAAGTAAAAACAAAATCATATATTGCAGTGCAAAATGAAAAGATACAATTCTTCAAAGGAGGAAACTCTTTTCAAAATTACAAGATAAGCAGGCTTTAATTTCAAACCTAAAATAAAGGTTCTTAAAGTAACAGATACTACTCAAATAAACAATAATTCTTCGATATATGACGTTTGCCAATAGTATCACGGATAAATCGAAAGAGTTAAGGTACTAGAGAGATCACAGTAGCAATTAGAAATGAGCAATACTCTGGCAAAAGGGGGCTTAATGCATCCTCGTAATGCATCGTACCAAGCCAGTCATCACATGATTATGGACCCATGAAATCCGTTTTGTCGAACAACTGTCAAAATCAAGAGGTAGAATGGTCCTTTGGCATGCAGAAAATTGACCAATAGCGAAAAGTTTCGGCCCAGGTCAGCCTGCGCGGACCGCGCAGGCTGACCTGAGTCGATATTTTTCGCAGATGCATTAAGCCCCCTTTTCACAGAGTACGGCTCAAATGTTTTAACGTGTCGACAAATTTTTTTTTTTCTGATCTTTTTTTTTTCAGCGGACAGATTATTTTTAAGATTTACGCAGCAATATTACTTACTAATATCTTATGAGAAGTACTTATAAAAGTACATCAAACAGTGCATTTTAAAGAGATACCGGACAGTTTAAAGTGTTATTGATAAAATGAATGACCTTCTTTTATAATAAACCTCTATTTTGGCGTGATATGGCATCCCATTTATTTATAAATTTCGCATTTTTCTTTCGCTTCTGTGATTTCCACATTCTCCAAAGACAACCGATATATTACTCATTTTCTAGGGGTAACCTAGTGGAATATTATAGTTACAAAAATTAACGGAAAGGAATTATGCGCAAAAAGATGCTCAGAAAAAACTGAGGCATATGACCTTAAACACCGTACAAAGAAACAACCTTACACTAATGCCCTTGTTCACAAAGTTTTCCACCCTTTCATAATTAAATCCTATGTTTTGAACCAAACTGAATATGTCGTCTGCCAATGCTTTCAATTTGGACCGGTCTAAAAATTTGTCGTCTGTTGTTTATAACAATGGACAATGGCAAAATATGGGATTCTTGCTACATGAAAAAGGAGTTTTGTGCATCTGCAAAAAATATCGACCCATGTCAGCCTGCGCAGTCCGCGCAGGCTGACATGGGTCGAAACTTTTTGCCATATCTATATCTATATTTTCTGCATTATAACCGACATAATTCATGATTCAGTCGGATTTCAGACAGAAAGGACCCATATCAGCCAACAAATTGCTTGGTATGAAGTATTACGGAGATGCAATAAACCCCCTTTTCCCAAGTGCGCGGTTCAGTTCGATTAAGATCAGACGCCGTGAAAGGTGATGTGTGATGTAGATCACTTGTGTAGGCCGTAGGAAAGGAGACATTTGTCTGAAGCACCCGGGCAGCCCGAGCAGCTGATACCTCCGTTATGACATATAGGTTCCTAGGATTTCTTGAATATTTTACAATTCAACCTAAAATAAATTAACAATTTACCGAACAGGCTATTTTATCATGAAATGTACATTAAACTTTTACCACACAATCCGATGTTTTAACGACCCGAACTTGAAAGGCTGGTGACCAGCATTTTCTCCTTTTCCCACAATGTTTTCTACCCTTTTAAGGACCAATACTATCATTTAAGCAACATTTGATTTGTCTATTCTAAATGCTTTAGATTTGGATCAGTCTAAAATTAGATCATGTGTTGAAGACATTATTCGAATAAACGGAAAATACCGTATGTCAATCACTAGTATAAATCATTGTGGTAAAAGAAGTTATTGCTTCTTTTCTCACAATGTTTTTCAAGCTGAATACCATGGATTGAGGTCGGAGGAGGAGGAGGAGGAAGGCGGGGGTTCATAAGTCGTTTTTTTTTCTGTGGAGAAATGAATTGACTCTCCGACCAAAAAAGATCACAGTGTAGGACCGGAAGCGTTCAGTGTATGGGATTGTATGTGACTTAGGATTCTGTACAGTGACGTTCTGTCATGGTGAGTCAAGGTGGTACTTTTCATTTATTTCAATAGTTATTACAAATTATCCATAATCCAGAAATTTGTTTGTTATGTACAGACTATATGAGGAACACGTATGTGCGCTATGAACCTTACTTAGAGCAATGCGGATGCCTTGATATTTGTACAGTCACTTGTAAGAGACTGTACGGTCGCCTGAGATCTATCAACCGCTTACAAGTGACTGTACAAATTTCTGTTCTCAACGTGCCATTTTAAACGAGGGATAATGAAGATTATCGTCTTTGTTACCAAACAAAAATATGAATAAAGAATCTGTTTATGCATTTTCCGTTGAGAAAACGGGTTTTAAACGCTGAGTAATCGAATAAAAGCGGTATTGTTTTGGGACAAAATCATCTGTATTTTCAGCACGGTCAGATGATCAAGGCATCCTCATTGCTCTAAGGAAGGTTCACAGCGCATACCATATACGTGTTCCTAGTATGTTCTATACATAACAAACAAATAACCGAATATAAATATTTTATTATAACTATCAAACTAAATGAAAAAGCACCAGTTTGACTTAGCGTGTGAACACAAATTTTAACATCCAAACGACAAACCGTCACTGTACAGAAGCCCAAGTCACTTACAAGGCAAACTTCCGGTCCTACAGTGTGAAGATAGAGAAGTAGTTATTTTAGCCAACAAAGAATACGTTAATATTGAGGGGGAAAAAAACAACATTGTTTCAGAGTTTGTATTTCAGAATAATTAGACAATATGGTTTGAAGGTAAAAACAGTGCAGTCTGATCTTGATGCACTCTATCAAAAAAGCCAAACATTAATAGGAGCAGCATGCGGATGCCAACGCTCGACTGCAGTTGCTTTTAAAAATAGATTGTTTTTCAGTGAGAATATTAAGTCGAAAAAAGGGGGCATAGCTATGTCAAAAATATTTTGATGATTACCTGCCCTTGGTACATTGGTCCCTCTTTTGATACTTAACAACTTGTCCAAAGTTTGAAGTAAATGTCTTCAGTAATGACAGAAATATTATGAAATGTCAACGTTTTTTCACGACGACATAGACGGAGACAAGGCTATGACAATACCTCGACGTTTTCTTCGGAAACAGCCGAGCTGAAAACAACGAACTTAACTCGAATAATGCTTAGGAAGTATCATGATTCACTAAAATAAGCTGTAAAGGAACGCAATTTCTGATTGGCCGGACCAGATTGTTTAGTCAATTATGAATTTCTTTATTTTCTTAATTCAGAATTAGAAATAGACTGTAATTAAGCATGGCTGGTGTTTCTTTGCCCTGACTATGCAGCCCGATCTTGGCGGAAAATATCCACAAAACAACTAATTTTAACTCAAGATTGCTTACAGATTAAAGATACAACCTTTGTATCTTTCATCTGTATGATTTTAAAAAAAATCATATCAATTTGATAGACTGAAAAAAATTAGTTGAAAAAACAAAACCTGTATCAATTTGATAGGCTATAGAATGGTTCAGAATTGAGTCAGCTGTATTAACAGAAATAAATTACAGATATATGGTATAAAGGATAAACTCATATATATCGGAAATGTTGGATTTAAAACCGGAAACGTCACAACAGTGATTTCTTTGGAGGCCTCCAGAAAATGAAATGCATTTTCCATCCTTCGTAATCTACGCGACCTTGCAACCGTCAGGGGCAACATTTGGCATGAAGATACAAGAATGATTATAGTTTCATAAAATAAAGATGAGGGGGTTTAAAAACTGGCTGAAAACGAGTATAGATGTATCTTTACTGCGAGAAAACATGTCATGTTGACATTCAATCAACGTGCAACGTGAAGTTGGTGCAGATAGGAGTGAAGTCCTTACGAAATTATAATGCAGTTGGTTCTTCCTGCTTCAACGTCAACGATAAGTGTTTTCGCATTCCACGTGCTTGTTCCCTCCATTTTTTGTAACCACGACTTCACACTTATACATTGATATGAACATCGGTAAAACCTTTAATGGCCCATGTTTTATGCCGACATGCAATCTTGTCCTGCGGTTTTGTATTAAACATGAACAACGTAGTTGTAAACAAGAAAACACTTTTTCCCTCTTGTGTCCTCTTCACAGGCACAAAATCTACACTGGTATAGTTTGGTTTGGCTTGGTTTATATTTGGCGTTTAACGCCATTTTAACAGCTCAGATCATATCATGGCGGTCAGTGACGCACCCATGTGTTTCCTGGCTTTCTCACACCAGTACTGACACAACTGTCTTTCCAAAGCCACTGACTGCTTTTTCTTATATGCATCAGATGTGAGAGGCGAAAAATCGCCAGAAAGAAAGTTTTGCCTCAACCGGGTATCGAACTCGTAACCACCAGGTCACGAGTCAGATACGCTAACCACTGAGCTAGCCGGGCGGTCTCACACTGGTAGAGTATAATGCTGATAATGCGTCACTGGACCAAATGCTCATCTGGAGAATATGATTAAAAATGAACCTGACATAAAACTTTTATTCCTTAGACTGCTAAGCGCGACTCACTGACCTTTTGTAGATAAAGATTAGACTGCACAGAACGTGCAGTCTGATCTTGGATCTACACTATCCGATAAAGAGATATTTTTCTCTTAAAAAACAAGTATGAAATAGTGTTAAGTATCGGCTTGAAAGTTTCATTTAACTTACTTCGCAGGTTAAGAGTTTAACGATAAATTACATTCCCCAATCGACTTGTACAGTAATTCCGAAATTCACATTTACCTGTGCTTTGTTAATGTTTTGGGTTTTCCTGTATACATACAAGTGACAGAATATCTACGTTTAAGTATATCTACTTTGCTAATATGGAGCCTCACTGGAAGCCCTGGGTTTTTCGTGGGAGTATCCTTGGGCAGGACACTTCAAAGCCCTATACTAGTGCTGGTGAAACCAAAGACATACATGGATAAGCGAGCTGTCAACGTGATACGGACTGAAATGGATGTTGGAAGCGGAGTAACACACCATTCAATCAATCAATCAGCCAATAATCCTTTACCATTGAGGAGCCCAAAGAAGAAGCTTTCAGAAAGCATTGTGGGAAAAACAGAAAATGCTGGAAACCAGCATTTTCTACTTTCCCCAAAAGATTTTCTGACCCTTCAGAGAAATTAGGTTCATTTTATACCATTTCCGATTTGTCATATGCAGAGTTTTTGTTTAATATAAAGAGTCTCGTATTTGTCGTTCGAGAAAGGATTAAACTTGTCATTGGCTTATTTGACTTTTTAGAGAATAGACTTTTACAAGCTAAAGTATTACAAGCCCACATTGAAAGAAAACACGCCAGATCTTTTTATCTGTCCATACTGAGACTTGTATTGCAGACTGTTTGAGCAATGGTGTAAAGGTGTTTCCTTGCAGTAATTTTTCGGAGGACAAACTTTCGCATGACAAACTAGAACTGTCGCAAAGCGGACAAAAATCCCCACCAGCATCTTTTGACTGAAGAAGCACAATCAGAGAACGGAAATGATTTTCAGAGCAAAGATAACAGTGACCTTGACCTTTCACCCATGTAACCCAGAATCAAAAGACCTCCTTGGGTCATGAGCAACACTTGTATAAAGTTTCAGTGTCTTACATCAAACAGCTTTTAAGTAAGAGTACGTAAACGAAAAACAGACGGACGGATGGACGGACTGACAGACATGGTGAAACCAGTATACCCCTCTACTTCGTAGGTGGGGGGAAGGGGGGGGGGGCTTTAATGCATCTGCAAAAAGTATAGACCCAGGTTAGCCTGTACAGCCTGAAATCTTTTGCTTTCGGTCAATTTTTTGCACGTCAAAGGACCAGTCTTCCCCATGATTTAGCCGATTATTACACAAAATGATTTTTTATGGATCGATAATTATGTAATGATTTGTATGGTATAATGTATCACGGAGACAATTCTGTTGTCTCCGTACATCGGTAACGAAGGACCAAAGTATGAAAGGGAATTTAGTTGTTGCTTAGGTAAGGGTGTATGTAATCGTCCGTTGCATACTAGGACGAATCTTCTTCTGGCTAAACGAAAGTAACTCTATATACCTAACGACCAATCCCTCGCACAGGCAAGGGTAGCTCTGCTTAGGCGCAAACTAGTACGTGATCCCATGTTGCGCAAGATGTATTCTATAATAGTATACAACTACGCAAGAGAAGTAACAGTCCCTGTTACTTCTCTTGCGTAATTGTATACTACTATCCGAACAATAAATTCGGGTCAAAGGTCAACTTCAATCACTTAGTTCTTTTATGTTAAAGTTTTTTCAAAGTATCAAACCACTGACCTCCCAATGTACCCCCTTCGATAAAACAGATATTAATCTTCTTCTAGTACCAAATTTCAGCTCCGAACTCGCTCCATCTCACCCTGGAATCGACAATAAACTTCTCGATATCTATCCGATGAAAATAAACCACCATTACATCAGGACCGGTCACTCTAGCGTTAGTATCTAAAAGTCACTCTAAATATATGATATTTCTGATTTTTTTTTTTGTATTTTGGGCCGGTGGCCTTATGTATTCTGAATAAACTATTTAGACGATTAGACGATACTATTACAGGATACATCTTGTGCAACATGTACGTATATAATCGCGTGTTAGTTTGCGTCTAAGTAGAGCTATCCTTGCCTGTGCGAGAGATAGATCGTTCGGTATGGGAGTTCTAATAAAACTTGGTATTAGCCGCATCATCCTGTTTTAAATACAAATAATCGTGGAAAGGTTCGAGTATAGGGGCATGCCTCAAATAATACGTGATGACCATGGGATGAACCTCGTGAGTTGCGATCATTTGCTAAGGAGTTACATTAAAGAATGGAATTTAAAAAAAAACAGGAAGTTGTATGGTGCAGCAGGAGGTTGAGTTGCTTTGTAAGCCCCCATGCACAATGATGGATTACTGGAAAGGATTATTCGATCTATCGACTTTTACTCCTGCGTTGGGATCCATCTTCATTCTGCTTATTTATGATCATCTCTCTAAGCTGTAATACCATTTGATGACAACTGGGTAGTTGGACATGTTACAGACTCAGAGTTAAGTCATGACGGTGATGCCCTTGCTATTCAGACAGATGAAGCTTTGCTAGAATGGTACCAAAAATATACGGATAGAACAGACGACCTATACTTAGTGTAGCTAGCAAAGACTATTACAGAGCTGGTGCAGGGCAGACTTGCACAGCTATAAGCTGCCTTAGAAAAAACAGCCGATCTGCGAGAGGTATTGACAAAACGTTGGGACCTTAGACAGATCTGTGCAGTGGTAAAGATGAACAAAACGGAAAAAATGGGAGAAGAACAGCGGCGCGAGAATGAAAGACGGGGGTGAACGTATGGATTTTTAGCTCGTATTTGAAAAAGTTTATACATATGATTTTGTGAATTCATTTGAATTCAAAGTACCGAAAGAACTTCGAAGGTGCTTCATTTCACTACAGATTTAGTGATACTAACCATTTACTAAACTGTTAGAATCTTGTTAAAAAAAGAAAATCCTAACTGATTTGGTGATTCTAGTCTTTGATTCAAAGATTTATTGTTGTAAGATTCATGATATTGTTAATTGCTTTGTAAATTGATAATGTGAATTGTGATAATTATGAATATATTTGTCAGTGGCGGCTTTGACAAAGAATCGGGGAGAGTGTTGTAGAGCTCGATATATACGTTGCTTTTCATTATTACTGTTTGCACTATTTTTCTGTTGTGTTGAACTGAAAATCCCAAAAGAGTGTAAGGGTTCGCTTGTCTAATGATTTGAAGATCTAAGTTAAGATTTAAATATTCTTCAGCGTTCGATAACAGCTATCTACGTCTGTCAGCCTTAAATTTGTAACTTACCACCGAATGCCCACTTCCTTTAGGTTAAATCTTGCATCATGGACTGCGGTTTTGTTTATTTATCTGGAGTAGATTCCTGTTTGCTAACTTGCCACGCACTTCGATATCTTTGTCGGCCATAATGGTGAATCGACATAGGGATAGATTTCTCCCAAGTAACGCTAAGAATTCTAAATTTCGTTTCCTTGTGGTTACAGTCATCAGTCCAAATGGTCGTCCGTCAACTTTTTGACTCGCATTTATCGCCGCAGTTAGCACTCACAAGCATTTTGCAAGGTTTTTTCTTGAATTTACGTAAACTAGTTATTCCCCTGCACAGCTGACAGGTTCCCTTTTTTAACAATTAAAAGGGCCCATCGATTTCGTAAAATAAAGTAGAATCTGTCATTTCAACACAACAGAAAGTTTGTTTCAATATAGTTCACTGACAGTTTAGCTGATATTTAAGCCTTATGCTGCTAGGCGCGACTCACTGACCTTTTGCGGACAGTGTAGATCAAAATCAGACTGCACAGGACGTGCAGTCTGATCTTGGATCTACACTGTCCGATAAGGAGTTATTTTTCCAAAAAAATAAATTTGAAATAACAATTTTCGGGTTTATACTATCGGCTTGAAAGTTCTATTTATCTTATTTAGCAGGATTAGGGTTAACATATTTCACATCAAGGGCAAAAGAAGCGAAGAAACTGTTAAAGCCAACCTACCTTCCCACATTTGCCTCAGACTACCGGCTTGAATTACTCACTACTTTCAATTATTGACTAGATCAGCAGCGAAGAAAGATCAATTTGCTTACAATTTGTAAAGCAGCCCTGGGTCAGTTTACAGGTTACACTTTGGAGTATAATTACTTTCAAGTTAAAATGAGTCGTGATCTGTTGAAATTGGGTTTAACTCTTTACCAAACGACAAAATTCTAGACTGGTCCAAATTGAAAGCATTTGCAGACGACAAATTAAAGCTGGCCAAAATGATGAAATTGGTCATTGATCGGTTAGAAAACATTGTGAGAAAAGGAGAAAATGCTGGTTACCTTTCCCCACAATGTTTTCAAAAGGCTTCTTTCTCAGGGTCGTTAAAAGTCGGGATTGTGTGGTAAAAGGTTTAAAGCATCAGGAAAAAATAATAAATCCTTATCCGGGGATAAAACATTTTTGCTAATGCTCAATTTTGTGCCTGACCAAGGACCATTTTACTTCACGAGGGGTCTATCTGACGTGACGACTTGCTTAGTATTTATGATGCATCACAAAGATTAACTGAACCCCCTTTTCAAGGATACACCCTCGTTAACCCAAGTGTGCAGTATTACCATTCATCACACATTCAGTTGCGAAACCGTCGTTTCTATGAATATTCATAAGATTGCGAATTACACCCAATAGCCAATCGAATTGTCGATGACATAATAATACTCTCTTGTAGTGGAGGATAATCAGATTTCTTCCGTTGTTATGAATAAAACGTGTAAAACCCACATCATTATCAACGAATATGGCGGCCGCCGGAGGGCCTTCCTTCTATGGCATTTGCCTTATGACAATCCAGGGCAGACATTACAAATCCTTGTATACAAAGGCAAATATTCAGAAATACAGCGTGCTGTTGCAGTCCATAGGGGTATGTAGCAGGGGTGACGTCATCCTCCTTGACCCAGTTCCGATGTATTACGTAAACTACATTTATCGATTTGATTGGTTGTAGATGAGGTAAAAATAGAAATGATGGCAAATAGATTAAATTTTCTTACTGAAAAACTGAGATTACCACTGAAAATGCCTCATGAATAATTCATGAGAACGAGAAAACATGCGCGAGATGACCCAGGGGCGTTGAATGTAGTTTACGGGAATACATCGGAACTGGGTCAACCAGGATACAGAGAGTACTGCTCAGTTATACTTTTGCAAGACATACCCCAGTTTACTCAAGAAATGTTAAATTTTATGGCACCATTGGAAAATATGCCAGCACAAATATTTTCATTTACGTAAGTAAATATATGCATGGGAATGGGACCGTAGAATCCAACACAAGTTCTATGTTTGCCTTTTTTGAAAATGCAGTTTGACGTTGGAACTGCTATGTCCGCTATGAAGATAAATTTTGGTTTAGAACCGCCTTGAAACTGAAATGTTGAATCGTTTGTTTTGACTAAAACTGACCATTCGTTTACTCGACAGTCTGAGAGTTGGCTGGATTATGAAACGAAAACAAGAGCTATTACGTCAGTGTGCTTTGTATGCTCTTTTTGAATGCTGCCATAACCGACAACAGGTGTATATTTTGTGTTTACTTGATTTGCCTGAAATGACATACGTGTATGACGTCAGAAACCATACGAGAAACTCGACGTTGTAAATGAAATACATGTACACATATAGGTAGTCGATACCTTGTCGGTAATTTGTTTAGCTAAAAAGGAGTGAGCTGACTCCTTCTCAATCCGAGCTTCTTTGTTTGCAGTTGTATCGGAACTCTGCTAGATCTAATGGAAAATTATCTAACGTTTGTACGTGTACATGTTGTAGATCTACATGACTTCATGGCTGCAGTAAGTCTGTTGAATATTTTCTCATCATTTGTCACTATTACTGACTCAGGTAGTAAAACCAAGTTATTGATAATTCTTTGTTTAAAAGTTTCATGATTGGTCTCCACCGTAGTTTTTCTGTTTGCAAATTCTGAAGAATTTCCCTGTTGAAATAAAAGTTTGTTTTGTGTAAAACTGTTTGTTTGTCTTCAGTCTGGCCTAAAATTCTATAGTAGCTGTTCATTTTCTTTTCTTGTATACGACTATCGATATCTTTGTACACGTTTCACGCATTTTTACTTTTAATCTTACTTTCTTAACGCCTCGAAGCTTTCAGTGGTTTAATTCTTCGTTTCTTTGTAAACATTCCAAGCACCTTAAGCAAAAAGAACGTAACCATAAATTTGGTCAATCATTTAAATCGGTGCTAATAGGAATTTTTCCATCGGTATTCCGACCTTTAAGATGGTCATTCTAAATACAACGCCCACTCGCCTCCTCAAGTTTTATCCTTTACCAGAGAATGATGCTGTTGACAAATTGTAGGAATTTCCACGGAAGAAAAAACGTTTCTTCAAAATTCTGTAGTAGAAATGGTGGGAAAAAGAACCAGTTACTTGAAACAACCCATGGCTTCTTTTCCCACAAGTTATCAAAGGTTATCTAACGCACGATCGAAAGGAATCGTATTTACATATCTATATGGTAAATGATGGGAGCTTACATAGCTTATTATCACCTATTTATCGTTACTAAATTAGCTATTTTTCATGCTAAATTGCTTACGTATAGTAGTTGGAACAACGGGTACAAAGCACGTCGTACTACAGTAGATCTACTTCTCACATTTCTAGAAATAAATCGTGTTGACAAATAAGTCAAAGGTATTGAAGAACAAACCTGCGACTATAATTGCAGAGCAAATAAATGGAATTGACCTTTAACTCTGTCACTGAAAAATGTATAAATTTTTTTTTATTGAGTTAAAAAAGGAACAATTATGCAGCTGTAAATTGAGGTACTGTTTGGTAATATATGTATATGTAGTTTAGAATCAAGAGGCTGACTTTAATAGATCTAAGATCAGACTGCATGTTCTCAATTCTGTGTATACAATTATGGGAAGGCTTTGACGTCAAATATGTTGCATACACAAAAGAGCAATGGTTTTAGTCGAAATGTTGTATATAGAAAATGACAGTGCTTCTACCTCAAAATACTGTATTAACTAAACGCCATTGATGCTTTCACATCGAAATATGTACTCACAAAATGGAATCGCTTTTACCGCAAAATAATATATACATAGAATGCAAATGTTTGTATACACAAAAAATGAAAATGTTTTTGCATCTAATCGCTGTTAAAAAATAGTGGCAATCCTGTTTTGCACTGAAATGCTTTTTACACAATTTTTCCTTCAACTAAAATGCAGTTGACAATGCTTTTTCATCAAAATGCTGTTCAGACATCATGGAAATATTTTCGTATCAGAGTAGAATAGGTTTTCCAGAAAAAAAAGAATGTTTTTTGTTTAAACAAATTTCATAGTATTACATCAAAATAGCGCTAACACAAAATCACAAACTGGAAATGTTTTACAACCAAACTATTTTATATGCAGATTTATCTGCAGTGTTTATACAAAATGGCAATTGTTTTACCCCATATTGCTGTTTACAAAACAAATGTAGATGTATTTATGGAAAAATGTTGTATGCTCAGAATTGCAAGCATGATATTTACACAAAATGGCAATATCTTAACAAAATAAAATGCCCTTTATAAAAAAAAAATCATCTTTTTTTTTACATCAGCGTGTTAATTGTGCACAACGTTGTTTTTTTTTTTTATCAAAATGCCGTTTATACCAAATGGCGATGTATTAACACCAAATAGCAATTTACAGAAGTCGGCGATATTTGTCACTGAAATGATGTTTACCCAAAACGGACTCGTATTCAAATCATCACGTCATGTCTGACGTAATAAAAAAAATAGACGGAGTTACTGAGTGCAAAACGCCCCAAATTGTAACTTTTAATTGAACATAATCGCACATTTTCTATATGATTGCAATGGAAAATATATTTAGTCATGTTTATCGGTATTTTTTCGAGGAATTCTGCTTTACATCATAAAAACTGAATAGGCCCTGTTAATACAAAAAGGCAGTGATTTTACAACAACATGCTGTATACACAAATTGACAATGTATCTATTCATATTCTGAATACATTCTGGAAATGTTTTGTCAAAATGCTGTTTCTACCAAACAGTAATTTTTAACATCAAAATGTCGTATATATGTATACACAAACGTGTACATTTCCCTCAATATATTAGAAAACTGTTTGAAATGATCAGGACGACTGCGATTTTTCAGTTCTTGAAAATACTTGGTAATCCTTAGAGGCACCTCTCAAGACTTTACAGGGCTGTTCAGAAAGTTCGTGGTGATTATTATTACGTTCGTTTTTTTTTTTTTGAAACGTGATTAAGTATTGCAAGCATAGTATGAATATGCAGCTTTATTTATACATAGCGTTATGTAAAAATAAAGTTTTCTTTAATTTCAAGCATGTCACGGATGAAAAATTTTAAGTTACACGTACTTTCTGGAGCACATGCATTGCTCAAGATTACACAGCGAGTAGCATTGATCATTGTCCAATATTTATAGGACTTTTTTTTACCAAAACAGGCATTAATTTACTACCAATAGGACTTTATCTCGATCCTGGAATATACTTTATAAGAATGAGAAAAGTAGGCTAGCCCAGTACCCTTGGAGTGGACTACAATTGAAAAATTGGCGGACATGGGGCAGTTACTTTTTATTTGCAATTGCTTTTCTTCTGAAACGTTTTCAATGCAATTCTTGAATAGTAGTTTCTTTTCCTTCAAAAGTATCTGCTTTATGTCACGTGTAAGAGTCTTTAGTGAGTCAGATAAAGCATTGAAAATATAATTGAGCCATGCTCTGTGAAAGGGGGTTTAATGCATCTGCGAAAAGCATCGACCCGGGTCTGCGCAGGCTAACCTGGGCCGAAACTTTTCGCTTTTGGTAAATTTTCTGGATGTCAAAGGAACAGAGTACCTCATGGTTCAGTAGGTTTTTTTTATATACAAAACGGATTTTACAGATCCCAAATTTGCTTGGTATCATGAATCACGGAGAATCGTTTATGCCCCCATTTCACGGAGTATGGCTCAAGTATAAGATGATGAAGATCAAAATTATATGTATTTAATAAAGAATTCTGGGAGTAACCGGGACTAACTCTTTGAATATGCTCTTGACAATAAACACGTTATTTTTGAACCAAACAAACGTTATTAAATTTATCTCTAGATTGTAAATAGATTTGCAATTATTCAATAAAGTTCGTTTCGAAATAGGCAGGTTCAATATCACGAATAAATGTTTATCTAGTCTTGGCATCTTATCTTTCGTTTCTGGTATGCTGAGAACGTTTAATAATCTATCTGCCTATTTATTTACTCTTAATATTTATTCGATGGCCATGACACAGTCACATGAGATAAAACACGCAACATATGAGCACGTGATATTCCGCCTACTATGTAAATGACGGGCGGAGCTTCTTCTTGCTGCACGTGACACCACGCCTATAATGGTAAAAAAAAAAATGTCAGATGCAGGTCTCACTCTACAATCAAGCGCAATAAAGCGATTATTTCTAGAAGCATGGAACTATAATCGGATTTTCTTAATATGATTTTAGGTCTCTCGGATGACTAACCGGGCCGGATTTAGTGTTGATTATGGTCGCCATACTGATCGATAGCTCAGGTCAGATGTTATATTATTGTGATTAAGCCAAGGGACTCTCTGGATACGTCGTTAGGAGACAGCAGCACGTGCACCCCAGCGTCGGGAAAGAATGCTAAACGTCTTCCGGCATTTTTGGGGATCTTGAAATGAAATTGGCTTCTTAAGACGACAAAATAATCAATACAAAGGGAAAATTGTACAAGAGGTTTTATTCGTATTTTATTCATTACCCGTTGCAAACGACATTGTTCGTCTTGCAGCAGATTACGCTTGAAAATATTTTGGAAAAAGGAGAAATTGTTTTGCTTTAGTCGATCATAAATTACATTCCTTCGAAAATTCTTAATTCCATAGACTAGGCTTTAGAGTGCAATTTAGAATGGTGGGTATATACGGCCCAGTTCTCAATGCTCTTGCAATTACTCTGGGTTTGGAAAAGTCACCAAACTCAAACTGTTGGAGCGCCGAATAAACCATACCACCATTTTCAGCCTGTGAAGAAGGGGCTTAATGCATAGAAAGGTATCGATCCAGGTTAGCCTGCGCAGGCTGACCTTGGCCGAAACATTTCGCTATTGGTCAATTTTCTGTATATCAAAGGACCACTCTACCTCGGGATTCAGTCGTTTGTTTAACAAAATTGATTTTATGGATCCATAATTATGTGATATCTTTCTTGGTATAAATCATCACAGAGATGTTTTAAATCTTGGCGCATTGGCTATTATCTTGATGCATTGATTATCATCAATCCTTGTAAAGAATATCGCTGATCATTGGATCCAATCTGCGACCTCTGGTTACATGACCTGTACCTCACCAAATGAGCTGCCAGGCTTGGCAAAAGGAGGACATGAGCTTATAATATCAAAATCATTTGATCCATGCTCTGTGAAAATGGGATTTAATGCATCTACAAAAAAAATATCGAGCCAGGTCAGCCTGCGCAGTCTGTAGGCTGACCTGTGTCAGTACATTTTGTTTTTGGTGAGTTTTCTGCACGTACAAGGACAATTATTCTACCATAGGATTCGGCCGGTTGTTTGACAAAACGGATTTTATGGATCCATAATTATGTGATGACTTGCATTGTTTAGTGCCTCATGGCAATGCATTATACTCCCTTTTGCCAGATTATGACCATATTAGTAAACTTGTCCTAGTTGCCATCTTACTTTAGCAAGCATATAATGGGGTACCCACAAAAGGCAAAAATGTTGAAGTGTACCTATGTTAGGCAAGCGCCTATCTTAAGCTCGCACATTTTGAGTGCCCCTTATGTCCTTGGCTAATACAGGATAGGCTGGTATAGATTACCCGCCCCTAATACTACGTTTTCTGAAGTCATTTGGGAAACAAGACTAAATACCAGAATAGACTACACAGCTAGATCTATGGTATCGGGGGGATTCGGTGGGGAAATCTGCACAAAAAATAAACAACTGACATGCTAACTGTAGGCGATGACGTCGGGTTGTGTCATTGAAGTCAATGTGACATTTCTATTTTTACCCTTTACCCTTGTTTTTCTTCAACCCTGAGGAAAAGGGTTTTTAAAAACTTTGTTGGGGGAAAAAAGGAGTAAATGCTGGTAATATTTTCTACCATTTTTGGAAACAAAGTCTGTCATTTGAGAGACACTCACTTCGTTGTCTGTTAATATAATGTCGATCTACTTTCAATATCAATCTAAAATTTCGCCGCTCGATTAAGAGTCAAAATGTTACTACATAATGTCATTGAAGTGTTTGGCTGTCGACTTTTGGGGTGATAATTTATGCGACTTTTACGATTAAAATAGTTATCTAAAGAGGGCTGAATACCCTTCCGTCTTTTTTGTGCACTTCAGGGGTTCAACATGGTTCAGTGGTTTCACTCTATACCATGCAGTCCCAAGTATTAATTAACTACCTTGTGGAAGAAAACTTTTGAAAACATTTCGGGAACAAAAAAGAAAATCCTGGTAACCAGTATTGTCTTTTATTTCCAAAATATTTTCAGTCCTTTTAAAGACAATTTTTGACGTTTCAGCCATACTTAATTTTTCGTCTACAAATGCTTTGGAATTGGACAAGTCGAAGAATTTTTCGTTTGGAGAAGAGTTAAAGCGCTGAATCTTTAATCGGAAACTGCAAAGACCGATCCTCGCTTGCAGAGCTGGCCAAGTCGGCATGTCCTTCGGCAAGGCACTGCTAATTCCTAGCCTAGTATTTTCGATTAAACATTTTTCTTCTTGTAGGCGACTTCTTCTTTTCGTCTTGAAATCGTTACTTTGAAATTTAGAGAGTTCTCGGTAACAGGTCCAAAAAACAAAATTAGAATGGTTTGAGCAACGGGCCCCGACATCCGCAAGTTAGCGCGCCTTATTATTAGGCAAGAATTGAGTCATAAGACAAACACCATTTTCAACTTGACCTTCTACGACAAAATCTCGTGTTTTAAGGACTCTGGAGAAAAAGTTTTTTGAAAACACTGTTGGGAAAAGGTGAAAATGCTTGTAATTGAGCCCATGCTTTGGCAAAGGGGGGCTTAATGCATCTCCGTGATGCATGACACCAAGAAAGTCATCACATAATAATGGATACATAATCCATGTCAACCATTTTGTCTAACAACGGACTGTATCATGAGGTAGACTGGTCCTTCGACAAACAGAAAATTGGCCAATGGCGAAAAGTTTCGGCCCAGGTCAGACTGCGCGGACTGCGCAGTCTGACCTGGGCCGATACTCTTCGCAGATGCGTTAAGCTCCCTTTTTACAGAGCATGACTCAGTTGTATGGTAAAGGGTTTTTTATGCCTCACGGTGACTCTCCTGTTGTTGATCATACCATTTTGTTCTAAACCTCCTCACGGTTGTCCCCAGACAATCATACTGTTATTTATTGAAGAAAAACATATTTCTCTGATAAATAAGCTTCACTGAAAAAGAAATGGTATAAAATGGTAAGGATCGAAGAATATATTTTATTCTCCGTATTAAAAGAAGAAAAATAAATGTACTGTGGCTAGATCTCTCTATTGTATAGACACTAGATTTGGTTATTTCCGTTTATTTATCGTCGCTACCGGTTGCCCATCTGAGCGACGCCCCCAGAAGACGGTTAGTTGTTACGGGGGATAGTGCAAGGATACAGGTCGAAACTACTGAGAGCTTCGCCTGGTTCTTTAACGTGCTCGGCGCATAGCACCGTCACACGGGACCTCGGTTTAATGTCTCATCCGAAAGACTATTAGTAATTTTTAGTTGGCCAGCCGGGGATACGAACCCACAATCTGTAGGACATTGTGTTCACGAGTCCTACGCTCTACCTACTGAGCTATATCGGCCGGTAATATAGACACTAGATCTATATCTAACCCAAGTTGAGGGAAAAAACTACTGCAAAAAGAAAAAAAAAGGGGGAGTAAAATGTTTCCTACCCTTTCATAGACAATTTCCATTATTCAGGCCATCTTTTATTTGTCGTCTTAACCCTTTACCACACAATCCCCAGCTTTAACAATCCTGCAGAAGGAGCCTTCTGAAAACATAGTAGGAAAAGGAGAAAATGCTCGTTAACAACATTTTCTCCTTTTCCCACGATGTTTTCTAACGTATCGGAGACAAATCTCGCCATCTGAGAAACATTTGTCATTTGCAAATGCTTTCAATTTGGACCAGTCTTACATATAGTCGTCCGGTAAAGAGTTATTAAAATATTACAATTTGGACGAGTCTACAGAGGAATTTTGTCGTTTAATACCAGTAAGGAACGATACTTTTCTTGCTAAAATTATCATTCTCACGAAAAAAAAAAGAACGACTTGAAATCTACTATTTCTTAGCAATATACTAAAGCCACACTCTGTCAAAAGGGAGATGAATGCATCTCAGCTATGCATTGTACCAATCAAGCCATCACATAATTGTGAATCCATAATTAACCATTTAACAACTGTCTGAATCATGAGGTAGACCGGTCCTTTGACATACATGTACAGAGAATTGACAAATAGCGAAAAGTTTCGGCCCAGGGTCAGCCTGCGCAGACTTCGTAGGTTGACTTGAGTCGATACTTTTCGCAGATATATATTAAGCCCCCATTTCACAGGGCATGGTCCACATGTTTGTGTCAGTCAATATGGCGGCAGATGCACCTAGAAACTTACTCTTTAACCCTAATACCGCCATGACCTACTTAATGATTAGCTCTTACGAGCTGTCCAAATCAAGATCAGACTGCACAGAACTTGCAGAATGACCTTGAGTCTACATCGTCCGTAAACGAAAAGCCTTTAGCTCGTGTGCATTGTTTTTCAGTCACGCTGTTTCTTTTTTCCTGTTAGCTAAAGAGATAACATAAAAGAAGTTAGCTTAAACTGCTTTAACACAGAATTAAAGCAGATTTTCCCGATAGGAATACCTTGGTCACTGCTGAACACCACAGCCCTCTCGATGAAAGACGTATAATTTTGACCAAAACTTTGCTCAATTTTCTATAAAAATTTTTTTTCAGTGCAGAATTATTACCTCAGCTTGTCATTCTTATGTACTCGTGTAACTTCATAGAAAACATGTCGCGATTTTGTTTCCACAGGATCTTGAATAAACTAAGAAATCCGCAAGTCTCTTCCCGTTTTCTTTCGCTAAGTGTTCAGTGTGGAGCGGACTCTGTTTCGAGTTGACTTGACATGCTTTAACGATTTATTAAAGGAGATTAGGTCAAGTTCATGCAGAAATCGGCAGCTGTTTTTTCCGTTTTCTCCTCGTCTTGATGTTATTGGCTTTTTTATTGCAGCATCTATTATTTCTGTAAGGAAAGTACAATCTTTCATTTACGTTCATAAGACAGTGTTCGATATGAGAAATGAAACTGTAGCATACCGCAAATAGGATCGATCGTTCGCGTTCATATTTTATCATTAAGGATGTATACAGTATCTTATCCTGATCCTAAGATTATCATTGCTTTCCAAAGACAAAGATGCCTTCGGATACATGTTTGTCTGGGATCTCTGGGTCTCTCATGCTTTTCAAGAAATCAGACATCGATCGAAATTCTAATGGTACATTCACCTCCAGTCCTAAATGCAACTTCAATCCTAATCTTCTTATTTTTTTATAAGAAAAAGAATTATAAATGTATGGAATCTATTTAATTTGTTCATAGTCTAATAATCTGAATGTATAGACGGAAACGTTGCAACTCACAGGGTCGTTCTTCAGAACAAATTAATTGGACTTTCTTTGGTGCGAAAAGGGGGCTGGACGCCACGTGAGGCTATATACAAATAGGCGGTACACCACGTGATATAATGCTATTGGTTTAGATAAAACAGCGAAGACAGCCAGTCGCGAACGGCCTATGTAACGGACTATTTGATTGGTGTAATTTGTCAACCAGTGGAAAAACAATCCCTGCTCTGTTTGAATCGATCAATTGAAACAGACTTGATCGATTCATTGCCAGTTGGAGAATTTTTACATGAATAGACACTAAACACCGAGAGGCCATTAGCATGCAAGCTTGTTATAAATAGATGCCACATTTTTTGCCGAAAGAGCGCGAGAGGTTTCGCGCGATTGCCCATCGACCTTTTGAACTGAAATGGGTTTGTTAATGACGTAAGTTGAAGGTTACATTCGTTTAACCCTCAAAAGCTTCTGACTGACATATTTTTAGGTTTGGGCGAAACTTTGCATTCTCTTGGTATAGAAGGGTCCAATGTTTACGATATGATTATTCATCATAGTTTTCGGGATATCTCTGTTGTTATGCTTACGGGTTATTTCGGTTTTTATCGCATAGTTGTGGTAAAAAACACCTATGTAGTCCCAAAATTTATCTTCAGACCACATAATCAAATACGAAACGCATGGGTGAATTATTTATAAAGTATTAATTGTGGTATACCAATGAAGAAGTTCGGCCTTTTCGCTTTCTGCGTCGATCACATTAACCCTTGTCCTGCTGAATAATTGAAATGAAACTTCATAGTAGATAGTAGAAGCCGAAAACTTTCTTCTTTCAAAGGTATTTTTGGAGAAAAGATATCTCCTTATCGGACAGTGTAGATCAGATCTTGATCTACGCTGTCCGCACAAGGTCGGTGGGTCGCGATAAGCAGCCTAAGGGTTAAAGTGGTTTCTATACCTCAAGGGTAAAGACAGTAAAGATTCAAGATCAGACTGCACATTCAGTGCAGTCTACTCTTTTTCTACACTGTCCTCTAAAGCAACTTGAACCAGTTGCAGCGCATTTGAATTAAAATTCAAATATTCTCGACTTCACGCTATATAAAGCATTTAACGATACTGTACATGTACGCAAGTTTGCTAACAAACTCGACCGAGTATGAATACATGTATGTATGTTATGAGAATTAACTCGGGTCAGTCAGGTAACCGAGTACAACAATGTAAGAATTGCTCCAAGTGATTTTACATCAAGAGAAAAGGAGTAAATGACAATTCATAGTAGACCGAATGCGTCCAACCTTTTCAAAGTCAAATCTCATCGTTTGAGACACATCCAATTCGTCGGCTGCCCATGACTTCATCATGGCCGATTCCAAAATTATGTCGTCTGGTACAGACTTAAAAGTAAACGGAATATTTCCAACCTTTTCAAAGTCGAATCCCATCGCTCGAGACAATCTACTATGTCGTCTGTCTATGCTTTGATAATGGCCGAGTGTAACATTATGTAGCCTCGTAGTGTTAGCGTTGGTTGATCTTTATTTCAAGCAGATCTGGAGCCATACTTTATCAAACACTTACATGCATGAATTCAACACCATCAAATAACTCTTCCACTGCATGAAAAGCATTTGCGGACGATGTATATCAAAATCAGACTGCGCAGAACGTGCAGTCTGATCTTTAATCTACACCGTCCCGCAACCTGACGCTAAACTCTGACCAAAGGCAGAACTTTACAGATGCAGGTAAAGTCGAGTTCTGAGTAAACAGTAATGGCTGTCGAACCGCTAAAGCAGACCATGCAAGAATGATACAAGGTTCTCCCAACAAAAACATTGTTTCCATCTCACGACATGGTATCGACTTGGAGAAGAAAACTTAAAAAAAAAACATCAGTAAGAGAAAAATGTTCATTTCAAATTACTTCTCCTTCTGAAACAATCTAGCATATATACGCGTATTACGCGACATGGTTATTGTCGATATTTTCTAAGATTGTTTTCTTAAAGGTGTAACTGCAAGTAAGTTTTATGCGGGTAAAGAGTTAAAGCAGTAGGGGTACGCTTCTCCAAGTCTAGCCTTGGAAAAATTCAATCACAGGATACAAGCATTATTTCCAGTAAACAGCTTTTAAAAACAGCGTTGGAAAAGGAGCAATATTACCTCGCAGTCGCTGTTTCTTCTAGAATTTTCTCTGTCCTATATTCTCTGAGAAATAAGTTTTCTTGCTCTAAACACGGTCGAAACTTTAATATCTAAATCATTTGAATGAATAAGCCAATTTTGTTTATTTGGCGAATTAAAACTAAATACCACGATCACTCGTCTTTACAACTCTGAGAGAGACAGCGTTTGAAAACAATGTTAGGAAAGGAGAGATTTTCTCCATTTCCCAAAATGTTTTCAACCTTATCATATGAATCCCATCATTTAAACCGCATTTAAGTTGTCTTCTGCTTATGCCTGCAATTTGGACGGTTCTAAAAAATTGTTGGGTAAAGAGTTAACCCTTTCCCAAACAAGCCCTGGTTTTCACGTGTCTACAGTACAAGTCTTTTGAAAACACTGTGGGAAAAGGAGAAATTGCTCATAACGAGCAATTTCTCCTTTTCCCACAGTGTTTTCTACCCTTTTTGATAACTTTCTGCCATTTTCATCAAATTTAAAATTGTCGTCTGCAAACTCTTTCAATTTGGACCAGTCCAAAATTTGTCGTTTGGTAAAGAGTTAACAGTTATGGATTTATCCTGGCAGGGTGGATAAAAGGACTGTCTGTCCCAGCCTACCAAATGACATTCTTGACCGATTAGCAAACAATATAGCGAGGTCATATTAATGTCGCCATGCTTTAAAACGCGGGACAAAGAAATAAACTGTATGCTATTTTGTATTCGCATTTTGTGGTTAGCAATATCGGGGACAAAAAACTACTGACATTCATGGTCATATGGATGGTATCCCGAGCCCATGAAGCCCAGAGGTAAGTTGCAGGGCATATAATCCAAGTGTTGCAGGTTCAAATCCCTGCTCGACTTAAACTCTCTCCGTGGATTATTCTTTTACAACACGACCGCGCAGGCTGCCACGGATAGAAACTTTTTGCTTTTGGTCAACTTTCTACATGTCAAAGGACCAGTCTACCTCATGACTCAGTCGGTTGTTGGACAAAATGGATTTTATTGATCCATAATCATGTGATGACTTGCTTGGGATGATGCAACACGGAGATGCATTAAACCCCCTTTTGTCAGAGTATGGCTCATACCTATATGCACAATTATATTTAACCCAGGATAATTCTGAACGAAAGAACAGATAATATGATCCACAAGAGGGGGGGGGGGGGTTTCAGCATGATTCACTGAATTTATCTCAATAGAAAATATCACTATGTCCTCACAGCTATGTTGCTATCCTTTGAAGACTGTTTTCGTCCTTCAGGCCATATATGACAACATTGTCGCAAAAAGGGAAACTGCACGTAACAGATGTTTTCACATCTCATTTTTAGAAACATGTGTTCACACGTTATCGATTATAAACTCTTCCTCTCACTGTTTGTTTACATAAAGTTATCGTCGGTCAATTATAAACCAATTAGTTATAGTATACCAACGATAACGTGTCACTTGACGATGTTTGGGTTTGTATAGGAGTTTAACGCCACTTTCACAGCTCATGTCATATTATGGCGGTCAGTGACGCACCCATGTGCTTCCTGGCATTCTCACACCAGCGCTGACACAATTTTCTTTCCAAAGCCACTGACCACTTTTCTAACATGCATCAGAGGTGAGAGGCGAAAAATCGCCGGAAAGAAGTTTGCCTCAACCGGATATCGAACTTCAGGTCACGAGTCAGATACGCCAACCACTGAGCTATCCGGACGGGCGTCACTTGAAAAACTTTTTTTTTTATAATTATATGTAATACAAAGCTTATAAAAATGATATAAAGGATAACCCATACATTCCTAAATATATATGTACATTACAATAATTTCGAAGTTCATATAATACCCTTTCTGTGGTGTTTTTTTTTTGTGTGTGTATATATACCGTTATATGAGCCATGTTCTGTCGAAAGGGGGCTTAAAACATCTTAATGTTGCATTGTCACCAATCAAGCTATCACATGATTATGGATCCATAAAATCCATTTTGCATAGCAACTGACTGAATTATGAGGTACACTGGTCCATTGACATGCAGAAAATTGACAAATAACGAAAAGTTTCGGTCCAGGTCAGCCTGCGCGGACTGCCAAGCCTGACCTTGGTCAATACTTTTTGCTAATGCATTAAACCCCCTTTTCACAGAGCACGGTTTATATAGAAGTAACACAATATCAACTTTTAAGTATACTCATAAAATTTTGTTCTTTTATGTGCGAATGATGTACTCGTTCGTTTGGCGTTTAACGCCATTTCCACATAATTTGAGTTACATCGCGACGGCCAGTGCATCTGTCCATGCTTTTCCTGGACTTTCTCCTACTGTTACGTTGAACAATATTCTTCTCAAGCTGATGGAGGTCTCCTGCTTGACAAACGTCAAATATATGATCTTCGCTGACAGAGGAATTACTTTATTAATCCTCGGAAAGAAATTCGCCGAGATTGGGATTCGAGCCAGGAATCCCCTGGTCTTAAGTCCTGTATGCTATCGACCGCTCTACTGGGCTCGCCTGCGAACGATGATGATGGATGGGTGGATGGATGGATGGATTTCAATTTCGATAAGTCTAAAATAGTTACGTCAGGTAAAGAGGTATTGATTGTAAAAAGAAAATGGCGGCGGAAGATATAGGTGTGCTTCAGACTGCCAGCTTGTTTTACAAATCAGACTTAATTTTATCATTTTACAAACTTCTTGTCTGTAATTAACATATGAAAGATAATAAAGTCCGATCGATATACAAAACTTAAATTAGTAATTACTTTCTGTGTAAACGCTTCCTGTTTCCATAGTGAAACTCTTTAAATTAAAGGCGCGTTTAGACTTTCTATCGAAACAATGCTTCACTAAACCTTAATAATTATTTCCTGGTATTAACACAAGGCAACACCCGTGAAACTGATGTTTTCTCTTTCTACTGCTCGAGAAACATTTCACTTCAACGCAGTGTCTAACTGGCATTTGATAGATTCTCGTTTCTTTCACGTATTCGATTCTTAGTTTTGTTACTGTAAAAGTGTCGCCCACTACTTCATTTTAATCAAAAAAATATCTTTAAGAAAGACAGACGGCGTAAATTTGCAAGCAAATAGGCAGCGGCTCATAGAATAAATATGACCACAGTTTTTACCTCTGGGGCCCTTAGAATAAACATGTCTACATATTTGACCAATCACAAACTTCTCTTTACTCATTTTATCAGTATCGAAAAGTAGGTCAAAAGGCAGCACAATCAGCTACGCCGAAAAATAAAGACCAAACAGATTATTTATTTGCAGCAGAAACAAGTCGTATGAATTTACACAACGGGGACCATTCCTGAAAGTCAAATTATCTCCCTTGCCAGATAAAAAACTAAAGATAACCAAATAACAGATTGGTCCTTTTACCTGTATTCCTTTGTTTTTATCCTTGATTCCCATAGGGGTTTTGCGATAAATATAATTTATGATATGTATGTAAGGTCCCTTTTAAAGAGAATTCTGTTCCTATTCATCAGATAATGTTTATAGATAAATTTGTGAAAACAATCAAACAGTATTTATAGTAAAACCTCGTTAACTTGTCACTTAATGAATATTCTCTCTTTTTACGTGAGCTATTTATAGATCTCCGATAAATCCACGATTTAAAGGAAGTTTACTTCGGGATAATGTGTCCATGTATTTTACCTCTACACCATGGTCACGGCGACAAGATGAGTTTATTATACAAACATATTAACTCTTATCCTGGTGAATAAGTTAAATGAAACTTTAATTAGATGGTAAAAAACAGAATAATGCTATTTCAAATTTATTTATTTATTTATTTATTTATTTATTTTTTGAGAAAAATATCTTCTTATCGGACAGTGTAGATCCAAGACCAGAACGTGCAGTCTGATCTTGATCTACACTGTCTGCAAGAGGTCAGTGAGTCGCACTTAGCAGCCTAAGAGTATAACATTAGAACTCCGTTTAGAAGGAGCCTCGGCAAATATCGGAAAAAACCGAACACGATCACGGTAACAAAGTAGTGACAAGTCAAAGCGGTTTAACAATAGTTGAGATATTATCTGAAGAACATTATCTTCGTGGTGCAAGAAAATCAAGGATGAGAACAAAGTAATACCCTTCTCAGGACCAGTTTAGTACTGGAGAGGAATCAAGGGAAATAACTGAAGAATGATTCCCATTAGATAGAGGGAAAGTGGGGAAAAGCGCCAAACAAATCAAACGGAAATTTTCAATCTAGGAAGAAGACCTAAATAATTGCAACTTCCAGGTGACTTTAGTCAGAATATCTCAGCGAAGTGGACAGCGTAGATCAAAGATCAGACCGCACGATTCGTTGACTCTGGTCTTTGATCTACGTCAAGCCCCCGTAGCTCAGTCGGTAGCGTACTGGAATTGAGAACAGGAGGTCGCTGGTTCGATCCCTGACTTGTCCAATTTCTTTCCGAGAATTGATGATAGTCATCGCGACAGGATGCATTCCTCTCTCACCGCTGACCATTGTTTCGACGATGGTTATGTGAGAAAGCAGCCCGTGGCTTGGAAAGAATATTGTGCGGAGTACTGGTAAATGAAACACCATGAAAGCATGGATAGGTGCACTGGCCGCCGTGATAATAACTGAAATAATGTTGAAAACGGTGTTAAACAGCATACAATCAAGTCTTTGATCTACACTGGCCGTTTTTTACAAACTTAACGTATGAAAACTGTTTTAAAGATGCATAAAACAATATTTTGACTCACAGACGAGGGTGGATGAAAGAAGGGGGCTTGGGAGGGAAAGAGAAAATTGCTATTTTGTAAGAGAAAATCATAAGGACGTGAATATTTACCTGTAGTAAGAAAAAAATTACTGCAAAATTCCTCTCTGTGATTCGAACCCACGACCTTCAAAACCATAACTCAACGACACTACCAAATTGAGCGATCGAGCAAATGGTACCGAGTTCCTTCGTTTTCAAAATGTATTTATCCCTTGTTACTCAGCAACGACTGTTCCGTTACTAATGGAAAAAGAAATTTTTACAGAATAAATGTAAAATGTACATATATGAGCCATGCTCTGTGAAAAGAGGGCTTAAATGATCTGCAAAAAAAAAAGTATCGACTCATGACAGCCTGCGCGGACCTGAGTCGAAACTTTTTGCTTTCGGTCAATTGTCTACATGTCAAAGGACCAGTATACCTCATGATTCAATAGCTTGTTACACAAAACAGATTTTAGGTATGTATTACACTGTGATGACTTGCTTTGTATCAGGCATCACGCAGATGCATTAAGCCCCCTTTTACCAGAGCATGGGTCAAATATAATTTGTCATTAATACGTTCAAGTTCTAAAAAGGCGACAACACAGAAATCTTCTTGTATTTACATGTACATGTAGCTCGGACTTGATTTAATATGAGGTCTATGAAATAACAACAAGGTATGATTTATGTGTCCATTCAAAACAGCCATTAATAGTTCTCGCTTTTATTTTTTACATTGTAAATATTTGTTTAGCAACCCCCTGCATGACAGCTGTTCACAATATGGTAATCCGATACAACAGAACCTATTCAATGCGCATGCGTCATACAACTGTCATTTCTAAGAGCGACCATGCGTCTGGTTATACCGTGTAGAGCTTTTTTTACCCTCTAAATAGCAATAAAATTGTTTGAAAGCTTTTTCAGATTAGAATTAAATGTAGCTGAAGTATCGATATTTGTCTTCCAGCGAGTAGAAAAGAAAGTGGGAAATGGAGAAAATGGTGGTTACCAGCATTTTCTCCTTTTCCAACAGTGTTTTCAAAAGCTTTCTTTCCTAAGGTCTTGAACACAGGGGATTGTATCAAAGGTTAACCGGAGAATATTTCCATTCATAGGGCATTTCAAGGGTTTGACTCATTCGTCAAACCTCGGGTTAAGTCCCTCGGCTGCATCACGGTACATTTCTTCGCTGAAAATACTCCGCTTTTCCGATTTTTTAATCGTAATATTCCACTTAGAAAAAGAGAACACTAGTCACCGTTTTCTGTCAGAGTCTTTTTAAGTACATTTCCAGTGCCAAACAGTTTGTACATTTATTTTCTACCTCGGTCTATCAATTCCGTTGGCATTTTTCAGCGACAGGTTGCTTATCACCGTGGCTGTTGTTGCCGTTGCTAATCGATTTTACATCGGCGCCGCGATGTTTAAGATCATGTGACTGGCGTATTTCAAAATGGAAACCCGCTTGATAAAGACGACGTTAGATGTAGATGCGGAATTGGCCGTATGGAAAGGATTTGCAGACAACAATTTTATTGTGGCTAAAATAATGGGGTTTATCCTTGAAAAGGTAGAAAAATTGTTGGAAAGTGGATCGATAAAACACGAAATTTTGGAATAGAAATAATGGCTGTCATATGTGCGTTTGGTGCCCCTGTGTGCAATAGCTCTTCGAATTCCGCACGACTTAGAACAGTATTGCACCACGCTTATGGTACTAAGCAACAGTAAGCTACCTCGCGTATACGACTGTAGAACAGAATTACAAGACTCGATTACGTTTAAGAAAAACATTGCACCAATCATATACGTCTAAAGAAACGATATTGCATCACTTGCATGCGAATGAAAACAGGTATTTACTCATATATGAGTGGTACTTTGGCAAAAGGGGTTTAATGCATCCCAGTTTTCATATAATTGTAGATCCGTAATATCCATTTTGTATGACAACCGACTGAATCATGTGGTAGATCGGTCCTTTGATATACAGAAAACCGACCAAAAGCAAAGAATTTCCACCCAGGTCAGTATGCGCTGAAATGCATCATCCGTAAATCTTTAAAGAGCAGTATTGTGTCATTTGTATGTGATTAAAGGGCTTTATTGTATCACTTGTATATGATTAAAGAGCGGTATTGTATCACTTGTAAATGATTAAAGAGTATTGCTGTATCACTTGTAGATGATAAAAGAACAGTACTGAATCACGTGTATATGATTAAAGAGCAGTATTGTATCCTTGTATATGATTAAACAACAGTATTGTATCACTTGTAAATGATTAAAGAGTATTGCTGTATCACTTGTACATGATTAAAGAATAGTGCTGGATCACTTGTATATGATTAAAGAGCAGTATTGTATCACTTGAATATGATTAAAGAGCAGTGCAGTATTGTATCACTTGTATATGATTAAAGAGCAGTATTGTATCACTTGTATATGATTAAAGAGTACTATTGTATCACTTGTATACGATTAAACAGCAGTATTGTATCACTTGTATACGATTACACAGCAGTATTGTATCACTTGTATACGATTACACAGCAGTATTGTATCACTTATATATGATTAAAGAGTAGTATTGTATCACTTGTATATGATTAAAGAGTACTATTGTATCACTTGAATATGATTAAAGAGCAGTGCAGTATTGTATCACTTGTATATGATTAAAGAACAGTATTGTATCACTTGTATACGATTAAAGAACAGTATTGCATCACTTGTATACGATTAAACAGCAGTATTGTATCACTTGTATACGATTAAACAGCAGTATTGTATCACTTGTATACGATTACACAGCAGTATTGTATCACTTATATATGATTAAAGAGTAGTACGGTATCATTTGTAGATGATTAAAGAGCAGTATTGTATCACTTGTAGATGATTAAAAGACAGCATCGTATCACTTGCATAAGATGAAAGGGCAGTATTGTATCATTTGTAGATGATTAAAGAACAGAATACTATCCCTTGTACACGATATACAATTTTGAGGTATGGCATAATTTGTATTAGAGGAAAGAATAGTTACGATTAAAGAATAGCAATGCATCTTTAGTAGACGGTTAAAGAACAGTTTGCGTCATTTTCATAAGCTTAAAGATCAGCAACGCATCATTTGTATATGGTTAAAAATCAGTAATGCATCACTTGTATACTATAAAAGAACAGTGATGCATCAACTGTATACGATGAAAGATCAGTATTGCATCATTAATATTCGATAGACGAACGGTATAGCATCGAGTCCTGTACGCTACCGACTAGGCTACTGGGTTCGGCTCAATTGTTGGTGATCGATTTAGACTACAACATCATTGCTGTTTCAGCTTTAGTCGATGCTGTCGTCGTCACCGTCGTCTATGTGCCATCGTTGTCCTAGTTGCTGATGTTTCTGCTGCTGTTGTCTTTGTTTTTGTTGATGATGATGGTGGTGGTGGTGGTGTTAAAGTGTTGTTGTTGTTGTTGTTGTTGTTGTTGTATCATGGTTGTTTACTTCCAGAAGCAGGCCCACGCCATGGAAAATGTATAGGATTGTCAACGAGTGGGATTGTCTCTTCGATAAGGACACGAGCGTAAGCGAATGTCTATATCACATAGACAATCCCACGAGCTTTGTCCATCCGACTTAGACCATGTGGAATTATAAAGCGTTCTATGTGTCACATATATACACATTGACTGAAACATCAATACAATGTTTATAGCAAGAAGAAAAAAAATATATAAGGAAACAGAAAACATGGATTTGCTGAAGAACATAGCGATATACAGTGAAGACCAAATACTGAGCGCTGATTGGCTTCTTTATTGGAACCGTGATTTTAGTTTGATTTACTGCCATGTTCTACATGCCCAAAATAAAATTTGTGTTCGCAGTTTCACCTCAATGGAAACGATGTTGTACTCGTATTGTTATGCAGGCACACGTCAATCATTGCGGCGAATAGACTATAGGTAACAATCAAGGTGGCAATCTGTACTTGTTCTTTATCAACGGTATTTGGCTTTGCTCTTTCGCCTTAACTCTTCAAGCACCATGAGCGGACACCTGGGGGTTTTGCGGATGGTACAGATCAAGATCAGCCTGCGCATAACGTGCTGTCCGATCTTAGATCTATACCATCCTCTTGTATAGTCAAACCTGTAAGATTAAAAATCTTTCTGAGTGTTAGTGGACTGTTTTTTCATCCATCAACAAAGGTCGAGTTAATATTTTTGGTGTTCAAACGCTTAAATACATTTTTTTCGGAGTAGCTAAATGTGCTGGCTTTTGACCTACTTTTTGATACTGATAACAAATGAATAAATAGAAATTTGTGATTGGTAAAAAATTTAGGCATGTTTATTTAAAGGGTCCATGCTATATGCTGGCAAATTTACGCTGTCTATCTTTTTTTTTTTTAAGATATTTCCTGTTTCATTTGATTCTAATTTACAAAGTTATAAATCTTAACACAAAAAGAGGTTCCCGTCTAGAGGCGATGACACTGATCAGTCACGTGCAATGATTCTGGAAAAGCTCTCTGGACACAGCTACGCATGTCACAAGATTGCAGTTTTTGTCCGAGCACGTGACCAGCCTGCTGGTATCACATGACATCCTTTCATCATTCTTAAAGCCTTATACGGCGTCAAAATCTTCAAATTAGAGTGTCGCATTGGCTTTTTTTCACGAGTAGCCCAAGGCAGAACAATTACAACCACAATAAATTCTAGGGAGCCTCGTGGCCGCTACAAATTCAATGTCAAATTAGCATTAATATTTCATATCTAATTGAAAACGAAAGCAGCTCGGGCGAGTCAAAAACAATGATCGAAAGGCCAATAAAAATGCCTCGTTCTGAGGAATGCGTCGTGGATGAGCGTGCGATGCGCGTTTTGGTTCACCTTTCGTCCCGGCTAAATGAGCGGCCCCCATTGGACGGCGCTTGTCGTTTTTCCAATCAATGGCGACTTGCATGTGCTTGCAATTTGTTTGTCACGTGCTCTATGATTAATCCCTTTTCTTTTTGGTCAAATTTAGTGTTTATTGGATGCTGATCAACATTCTGATGGAATCCTTGAAAGATAGTAATAGACCTACTTTCTTCAGATAGCACATAGGTCTCTTTCAGCTGTAATTACTGTGAAGCCTGGACAGAAATTACTGTAGGAGACGACTAAAGATTTTTCTTTAATCCTTTACCGAACTAAAAAAAAAATTGAACTCGACCAAATTGAAAGCATAATTTAGTAGACGTCAAAAATAAATGTAGCTAAAATAATGATTTCTGGTTTTTTTTTTTTTGTTTTTTTTTGCAGGATAGAAAACACTGCGGGAAAAGGAGAAAATGCTGGTTACCAATTTTTTCGAATAGCCTCTTTCCTCATGGTCGTTAAAACTCGGAGTTCTGTGATAACAGATTTTTAAAAAAAAGTCTCTGCAGTATAAATTTAGAAAATCGTTAGTTTTTTAGACAAGTAAAAAGCCTGAATGTTGCAACGCAAAGACTGTTGTGACCGAAATATCTCACGAAACATTGCACAGTGTAGATCCAAGATCAGACTGCACGTTCTGTGCAAAAGGTCCGTCATTTTCAAATGGGAGAAGTCAAAAGGGTAAAACATCCAACGCATATTTAAGACATGCGTTACCACGCATTCTTCCGTATAAACGGATATTGGACGCGTGACCGATGGATTTTAAGGTCATCTCAAGTCATTGTCCGATACTTTTAGTTCGGCTTTTCTCGAAAGAAAGCATTAATTTTAGGCACTGCCATAGCCCTGTCATCGTCTGCGTCGTCAGGGCTTAGATTAAGAAACCGAACCCAGGACCTAAGGGTCCCGAATCCTGACCTTCACCACTAAGTCACGTAGGATCCTTAAATTCGACTAATGGATTACCCTTCGACCAATATGGCGCGAACCGGAAACTCCAGTTACTGTCAAGCACGAAGACTCTTTGCCCTTATACTTCTGAGCACATCCCAGAATGCTTTTGCGGACAATTTAAATGGATTTCAGTATTTTCAGAGCAGTCTGACGTCATAGCCAGGCTACAGTCTTTAAAATTTTACCACGCTTTTTCTCTCGGTCTGTAAGGATGTATCTTTAAAGGTTGAGCACAAACTCAGTTAAGCATGGACTCAAGTTTTACAATTGTATGCAAGCGATACCATGTAATTTAACAGAACCAGTAAAAAGTCATTATAAACATCACGTGATTGCAGGTAAAACTATCTAGGCATGTCGCGCAGTATTACATTACTTAAATGATACTGAAACATATCACAAAATCTGTATAATATGATATCATACCCTTACATTGCTTAAAGCCCCAATAGCGACCAAAAGTAAACTATGCAGGTTTTAAAATGCATTTAAATTCAGATCATACCATTTAAAAGTAAGAAAATTACATATTGTGAAGATGACAATCTGTTATAGAACGGTCAGTCCAAGCGTTAGTCGCTGTCAGAAAAGTGAATTTTAAAAGTTGGTCAAAAGTTGCCAGGTCGCTCTATCTTTTTTTACGCTTTACCTGGTTTTAAATTCACTTTATCCAACAACCGACCAAATCATGTAGAATGGTCCATCGACGTGCAGAAAATTGATCGTTAGCAAAAGGTTTCGACACAGGTCAGCCTGCGCCAACTGCGCAGGCTGGCCTGGGTTGATACTTTTGCAGATGCATTAAACCTCCTCTTCACACAGCATAGCTTATTCATTTCATCTCAAGCATTTATTTCATCCCTGCGCAGCCTGGATCGATAAGTTAAACCTCCTTTTCACAGAGTATGGGTCGTATTGATTCATGACCCTTGATACAAATTTATAACACATAATTTTGAAAACATCCCCGCAAAATTGGAATATTTAACGTAAACAAAGTAATTTTGTATAAATGCAAGAAGAGAAAACCTTTGACAAAAGGAGAAATTGCTCGTTACGAGCAATTTCACCTTTTGCCCACAATGTTTTCAAAAAACATCAGATACAGAAAGAAAAAAAAAAGTCACCTGCCGCAGGCAATGTAATAAACAGGATACATTGTAAAGTGTCTATTTGTAAAAAAAAGTCTAATCTGTAATGGAACAAGCCAACCATGAAACTCGTTTGTATTCAATATGAAGACGTTTCTCTGATTTTATCGCCCATTTATTGCAGCCCCCAACTTTATCTCTGATCAGTCAACTGTTGCCGGCAATTTATGCGATAGCGCGGACCTAACGTCCCGTTTCACCAGGGTTTTGCTGTTTGCGATATCGCGAGAATCGGCGAGACGTGGCGAAGCGAAAAATGGAAGAAAGTATCTTGAGAAACGGGAAGAGGATAGATGAATAGGTTGGTACCCTGTTGCCATTTATATAAACAACTCTTGCTTTTAGAAAGGGAACTCGATACAGTTCTTTTCAAGATAAACGAATGAAATTCGAGAACATGCGAGATTCAGCGAGACGCTGCGAGAAGTAGGAAGTACTTCGGAAGAAAACACAGGTGTGACGAATCGAAACTAATTTACGTGTAAATCTCCACTGAACAGCGTTACTGAACACGTCAATAAACACAGCAGTAATTGTCTGACTTATTCATTTTATGTTGTTATTTCGACAAGGTTGAATTGAACTGTTTAAGGCAATAAAATGACTCACTTCAATGACTTTCTAAATTATTTTCACCCTTTTACCAGAATATTGAATTTTCAACTGGACCTTATCGACAACATCAATGTGACTCAGCTGACAGGATTCATCTTTGAAAATGTGAAAAAACTTTTTTGAAAATCAATCTTTTTTCAAGGTTGTTCAAAGACAGAATGCCTTTGTGAGCGGTCGATAATTTTAAAGAGAAAATAAACGTTTTTTTGCGCGACTAAGTTGCCATTTATCGGTTGATTGACTGTTTAACGCCGTTTTCAATATTATTTCAGTTATATCGCGGCGCCCGGTGCACATATCCATGCTTTCCTGGAGTTTCTTTTACCAGTATTCCGCACAATATTCTTTCCAAGCCACTGGCTGTTCTTCCACATAACCATCGTCGAAAGAATGGTCAGCAGTGAGAGAGGAATGAATCTTGTTCTCAGTGACAATCATCAATCCTCGGAAAGAAATTTGCCGAGCCGGGGATCAAACCAGCGACACCCATTTCTCAAGTCATGTACTCTACCGACTGAGTTATGGGGCTCGGCAGTCATTTATTGGACAAGCAATCACATATTGCTTGTAAATTTCGAGATTCGTGAGTTTTAGGTTGGAGAAGAATAGAAAACATCGTGTGAAAAAGAAGAAAATGCTGGTTACCAGCATTACCTCCTTTTACAAACGATGTTTCCAAAAGCTTTCTTCGTCAGGGTCGTAAACGGGGAATAGTTTGGGGCAGGGTTAACCTATCTGTGACACGCCCAAAGCGTATACTCGTATTAACCCTTTCCCAAATGACAAATTTTGGACTGGTCCAAATTCAAACAGTTTGCAGACGACAATTTTAAATTTGGTGAAAATGGCAGAAAGTTGTCAAAAAGGGTAGAAAACACTGTGGGAAAAGGAGAAATTGCTCGTTACGAGCAATTTCTCCTTTTCCCACAGTTTTTTAAAAAGACTTGTACTGCAGACACGTGAAAAGCAGGGCTTGTTTGGGAAAGGGTTAATGAGTCATGTAAAAATTGATTCTTGTTTGACATTTCCATTTCTGTTATTTTGTTGCATTTCGCATTTTGTTTTCATTCTGATTGTCGTTTTCCAGTTACAAACTGGTGATGTTGAATATAATATGAACGTAGGCAAAGCCTATAAGCGAGCAGCGCTTGAAGTGTTTGTACCGTTAATGTTGAAGAAAGTAGATCACCAAGTCTAATGCCTTCAAATTATAGGGGGTAGATTAGATCTAGATATAAGTCAGATTTTTACAATCTCACTAAACTTCAAAAAATGATTCATCTCTGAATTAAGGAAAGGAATTGCTGGTAAAGCCTTCAGTAAAGAAGAAAGACAAATGTAACAAGAAAAGAAACAAATAAAAACTCAATGGAGTTCCCATAATGGGCTAGATAGCCCCTTTGGATACATGTATTTGTAGAATTTGTGCCAAAATTTTGGGATTTTGGAGAGGTTTGTGGGAATGTCACATGACCAATAATGTGGATCCATTATATGGGACTGTATTCTAATAAGTATGATGATTTCATATTTGATATCATGAAAATAGAGTTATGTTTTGCAAAGCAACCGGTCCATTACTTGAACGCCAAAGTTTACTGCACACATATATCTGTCCAGCGTTGTTACGTTCGCAAAGAAAAGTTTATTTTGTAGTAGATCTACCATATTCATCTGTTTCTAACAAAAAAGAAAAATGTAAAAAAAAAAGCCCCTTTAAATCTTTTTGGTAGCACTGTGTCACATAGTCTTATAGCTCGGGTTGTACATCATACCTTCAGCTAGGGCAGGGGTATTGTGTTAGATTCCATTTCTAGCGTAGCATTTCCTGTTGATTCTCAGCCTCAGCAAAATGTTGACAAGCTAATTTGTATGAGTTAGCAGGTGTTCTTAAGCAGGCTATATAACAAAAGGGAACTCAGAGCTGTTATATCAGCTTTCTTGCCCTCAAGTTTGTATAGCAATACCCTGTTAGCCCGAGGTATCATGTTCCAGTTCCACATCAGTCATCATTTTTTCCTTTATCATTAGACCTGTTTGAGAGAATGAATGGACAGACAAACAGACTGACCAACTGGCTAACGGAAATATCTATACTCGAAGCAATATTGCCATTTTGATATCTAGGACTATGATTTGTTACAACCTTTGATTATCAAAGCAAATAGTTTGAAATATTTTCATCTTTTACTATCAGGTATTTACAAAATCAGACCAAGTCAGAGAACAACTTAAAAGTTTCGTAAACATTCAGGTTCTGGGTCAAAATGGCACCTTCCAAAGAGTTTTGAGTTGTCGTGGGTGGTTAAGTGCTTGAATGGTCCTGCGTTCGATCCTCACCCAAGATAATGTTTTACTTTTATTGTCCAGAGTGTCTTCAAGCAATGCAAGGTAGATCCAAAGCATGGGCTTGTAAAACCAAGAAAAATACATAAATAACTGAGCTGCCAGTCTGATAGTAAGACTGAAATGATTTTGAAAGGAGAGAAGAACACCAATAAATCAACACAAAAAGTCCTAGTTTCAAAAATGATTGGGCCAAAAGAGGCTGGTTAAAAATTATGGTCCTTTTTTTCAAATCGTTATCTGACATTGGTATTTGAAATGAGATCATGACTATTTAGTCATATTTCGACAACATAACATTTCTTGATTAAAGTTATGAACAACATGATATATCGTTTACTTGCATGGATCAAGGGAAAAAGTACAGAATGAGAATTTTCAGAGATTTAAGTTTGTAAATATTTGTTTAAATGGACTTTTATGTTACTTTTCACAGCTGTCCAGCTTATTTATTGTTATTAATTATATCTTAACAAAAGTTCATCAAGTGCTAGCCTGTGGCTGTGGTGCCTTGCTGAAAGATACTCCCACATGACTGACAGTGCAATCAGGGATTGAAACAGGATTTCCTGATAACAAACCCTTTGCCTTGATCATATAGATGTAGATCACCCCAGGGATACAATGCAGTCACCTACAAAACTAAATCTGCAGAAAAAAATATATTAATGGCTTTCAATTCCTTGTCTTTACTTTGCCACAAATCTATTTTTAACAATCAGTTCATCATATTGGTACTTTTTTATGTTCACGCAGCTGACGATTTTGCTGGTTTGCAATAAAATTAAATTTGTTGAAAGTTGAGTAAACCAGGAATGTTAAAAAGGCATAACAGCAGATTTTGTTTTTGGAAGTTAGACATATCTTTTCAAAAACTAATAAGCAATATTATTCTGCAAAAAAAGGGGGTTAGACCAAGATAAAACATACACTAAGGAATATCCCATTTTTTTTTGAAAAACTGTTGACTTATCACGTAACAGGGTAGTTCTAAATACATTTTAGCATGGCTGACAGATACCATAGATTGGATGATTAGGTTTATTTCATATGAAGGCTCCAGGCACTCTAGGTAATCATTTTACGGGAAATGAGTTTGACAATTTTGGTGGTGCCTTGTTTTCTCTCACCTTTGCCACACTGAGAGCACACTGTCATTTCCTGGTTATGTATCTTACCAACTAACAAATGCCTTGAACAAAATTCTTCGCTCAAATTCAAGTTTTACCCAGCTGTAACCCCTACAGCGGAGAATAGATTTTTTTTGCGGGGGGGGGGGGGGGGCTTAAAAAACCCTGTTTCAGTCTGAAAAGACAGCTATCCTAAATTTAAGGATGTTTTAGCAAAAACATCTCAGAATTTCCACCAGTCCAACAGTGTAGACCCTATTTTAGAGAATAACAAGCTTAATAAAAATTCATGTTCTATGCAGTCAAAATGAAATCTAGATCTACAATATCAAAAAAATAAAAGCAAATTCAGACAGAGGTGGATAGGATTTACAACAAGCATAATTTGGAAGCTAATTCACAACAGAAAGAAGGAAACATACCAAGATTGAAAAAGGAAGTGAATTCCTTCTGTATGAAAAAAAGTCCTGCTGTAAGTGGGCAAATTAGACCTTTACCCTTTCGCTCCTAACAGAGAAAAAGGAGGAAAAAAAAAATAACTCCTAGATCTAGATAAAAACCGACTTTCCGCCACTATCTACAAAGATAAACTTACAAATTTGCCCTGGCCGAGTTGACCTGGGGACGAGTTAAATACTGGCCGAGTTGCTTCACTTTCTTTACAGAATAAAACTTTTAAAATTAGGGAAAACGTCATAAGGAAATATGAACGAAGTTTTTATTGGCAAGAGCGCGAAAAAACTTTAAGGAAAAGCTCGACTTGCTCACCCGAAATAGTTCTGCTCCTTATTCATTCTCGTAATGTTTATTTATGTATTCGGAAATATCCGTACCTCGGACAGATACGGAAAAACCCGAATTCCTTCGTATTTAAACAGATCTCGTGAGGATCTCGTTTGTAGACTGGAACGCTGTTTCAAATCACGTGATTAACAAGGTTGTCAGAAATTTTAGGGAAGAAACGCTCTTAGTAGCAGTCTTACGTCACTTCTGTCCGACATATTTGAATTTGTAAAAATCAACTTCCAGTCCACCACTTTTTCGAAGGCATCAGGTATGTACATTTTTGACTACATCTCTAAGCTCTCACTTACGCGAGGCGTCTTGTGCGTTGCTCGCTATTAACCTCCCCCCCACCCCCAGCCCCCCCCCCCCCCCCCGCGTCCGACCTTCGAAATCGAACTGGAGCAACCGGGCCCGAGAAGCCCAGGTAGTAGCATTACAGGACTTGAGAAGAGTGGGTCACTGGTTCGAATCCACAGCTCGGTCAATTTCACTTTTCATTTCGAGGATAGTAATTAGACAGGATTCATTCCTCTCTCACCGCAGATCATTGTTTCGACGATGGTTACGTGGGAAAACAGCCAGTGGCTTGGGAAGAATATTATGCGAAGTACTGTTAAAAGAAACCACAGGAAAGCATAGATAGGTACACTGACCGCCGCGATATACATGTAATTAAAAAGATGGTGAAAACGGTGTAAAACACCTTACAAGAAAAAAAAATACAATCGAACTGAAGCAGACGTATTTCAAAACATCCAGACCAAAACATGGACAATTAACATTTATTGATTGGGATTTAATTACTCGTTACGGCCAACTTCTCCCTTTGCCACAGTGTTCAAAAGAAGTCTATTACAAGAGGAGAGACAGTCTTCTGCAGGTGGTAACGGGTTAACGCTTTGTCACACAACAAAAATTTACAACGGTCCAAATTGAAAGCAGTTGCAGACGACAAATTAAATGTGTTTATTTAAAATGATTGGATTTGGCTTTGGAAGGGCAGAGAACATTGTGATACTTTTTTTTTTTTTGCAGATGCATTCAGCCCCCTTTTCACAGAGCATGGCTCATATCTTTTTATCTGAAGTTCCTATACAAAATTCGATTGGCCAGTCTTTTCACATGATCGTTTTACTTATCATTATGGACACGAAAATTGGGTGATTTATTGGAGTTTGACAAACATAATTCCGCCATGCTCTGGCAAAAAGGGGCTTAATGCATGTTACCAATCAAGCTGTCACATAATCATGGATCCATAATAGACACTATTTATAACAAGTGACTGAATCATGGGGCAGATTGGTCCTTTTGCATACAGAAAATTGACCAATAGTGAAAAGTTTTGGCCAGGTCAGCCTGCGCAGGCTGACCTGGGTCAATACGTTTCGCAGATGCATTAAGCCCCCTTTTCAGAGGGCATGGCTCAATTTGTGACCGAAAATACCACGTGAGTTTTTGGCGAACTTGGTGGCACTTCCGTTAGTATCTGTCCATTAAATCAAAATTACTTTCTGAAAGAAATGCAACAGACGAGTTTTGAAATACCTTTTGCAAATACATGATAACAAATCAGGTTTTTCACTGTGACATATCCCTTTTTAGCGCATGGGATTCGTATAGCATCTTCGCTTATTGTGATGGGTCTTACCGGAACCAAATACTGTCATTCACGCTTGCGCTTTACTCATTCTACTTTCAGTTTTAGCTAGTGCAGCGAGTTTGCTTTGATCTCTGCTGTATATACAGTCCTACAGGTGTATACAGTCTTAAGTATAATACAGCAGAAAACTGCATCAAAATTGATGGATCAAATTACCACTACTTAATATGAAATAATCAAAGAACTCAAAGTACTCAAAAGCGGATTGGTGGAACAGTATAAAGCTATGATATGGTGTAATGAAAAATAGATTTTCCATCGAATGTAATATATAAACATGTATATGTAATTAGTAACTAGAGTTACTGGGCGCAAAGAAAGTCGAAGTTTTCTTCCAAGTGGGACGCGAAGTAACTGTTATTTTATTACTTATAAGATCTATCAGTCTGACTGCTATAAGATCTAGGACTGTATGTGCACGTGTAGGATTGTATATACGGTGGTGCCAAAATCTAGGACGGGATATACTAGCTAAAACTGAAAGCAGAATGAGTAGAGAGCACGAGTGTATCACAGTATTTGGTTCAGGTCAAACCGATAACAAAACGGACCAGCTATTCAAAACTGAAAGTTAGCGCGCATTCGTCTTTACGCGTGATGTATTTGGTTCCGGCCAGTTCGATCACAATGAGCGGATTTGCTCTACAAATCCGTTAAAAAACGCTTACTGCACGGTCCGCTTGGCAGAACAAACTTTCCATGTCTTTGCTACCTACATTAGTTGATGACATACACATATACATGTATTAAATGTGATGGAAATTTTATTTTTCATGAGGCCTACACCATATTGTAGCTGAATACTGTTCCACAAATCCGCTTTTCCGGGTCCTTATTCATAAACGTACTAAGTCAAGGTATGACACTTATGTTCCTACCTAACCCAAGTATTATACCTAAGTGGAATTCATTATAATACTTACCTTATGTGTGATACTCAAAATGGCACTTATCTTAGAGACACCTCCTGGGCAGTCGTAAGTATGACACGGTTGGTTATTCACGGGCATTCTTGAACAGTTATTTGAGCAGTATAGCTGCATTAATGTTTGCGGTGCAAGAGAATTTCGTTACGATGGCGTGCTATTCGTAAAGAAAGAGTTGTTTGGGATCGCCTACATCCTTTGATTGCATACAATGACTTAGAAATTATACCAAAAGGTATACAGTCGATCGTGAAACGGTGTTGGAATTAACTGATGCTGTAGGAGATGAGCTTGACCCAAATGCTCTACCGAGGGTTTCCTTTTCGCCATTGCTGATCAAAACTTCCCTGCTATGACAGTTAATGTCTCATACTCGTTGTTACTTTTCCGTACGCTGCCTCTACTCCAAACCACAAAAACTTACATGGTTGTGTTTGAAATCATCCACAATACCCTAACAAAGACCCGCCGGGAAAATTATGCATGATGCCTAAACTTACGCATTGTACTAAGCTAGGTACTATACTTAGGTAGGTTGGTGAATTCCAACTTAAGTATAATACCTGGTAAGGCATGATACCTAACGTTTAGTCATACTTAACTTAAGAATTTTTATCAATACGAGCCCTGGAATTTTAGCCCTTTGATTCATCTATTTCTTGAATTTCAGGAGTAGGCCAAATAGGTTGGGTATTTGTAAATAAGCTTAGAGATGCAATTGTATTCTCAACATACAAAACTTAAAACGATACAAAAGTTCAAGAAGCACTGTATGTGGTTTATACACTCTTTCTTATGTCCCCACCAAACTATGGTTCCTAGTTTTGCACACATGTGTCTAGGGTACATGATATAAATATACATAGTAAAATTAGTGTTGCACCCCCTGTGTTTTTTACCGGGTTTGATTTTCTGACGTGAATGAGATAAAATTGGGTCGAAATTAGAATTCGGCTGCTGCATACACCAACAGACTCGTCTTTTGCCTATAAAATGAACTGAACTGAGGTATCCCTTGACCTCATGGTAAGTGGGAATCTTTTGCCTAGATGTTGCTTTCAAATTTAAGAAAAACGAGAAGCGTTTAAGTTTGGTTAAAACAAGGAATTTAATGTCGAAACAAAACGTACGACAGGTTGAAAGTGACTTGCAGAGAATGGACACACAAAATCAAGCAATACTGCATACTTCCGCCCGGGGCATGCAAAACAGCTTGCAGTCTTTGTCCCACACCTCTCACGAGAGGTTGAAACAGCTCGATCAGTAGCTGCTGCCATGAGGTTAAGGGATACCTCAGTTCATTCCATTTCAGAGACAACAGACTTGTTTGTTCTTGTATACAGCAGCCAGATTCTAATTTCCAACCCATTTCATATCATTCACGCCAGAAAATTAAACACGTTAAAAACACAGGGGGTGCAACACTAACTTTACTATGTATAGTATATATATACATGATATAAACAGTTGACAGTTTTGTGGTTAGATTTGTACATGTAACGATGTGGTTTTTTGCTGGTGAGTTTTTGTTATATCGGAGAATACCAGCCAACAAAATGTATACAAAAACCCGTAAAACAGATTGATGAAGTTATTTTTTACATGCGTAAACTCTTCACCAGAGGACAAAATTTTACGCGTGTCCAGATTCAAGGCATTTGGACGAGTCTAAAACTTTGTCGTTTGGTAAAGAGTTAAGTCTTTACCAAACGACAAAATATCAGAATAGTCCAAATAGAAAGCATTTGCAGAAGACAAAATGATTGTGACTGAAAAAGTGAACTTTGTTCTGGGCAGGGTAGAAAACATTACCAGCATTTTCTCCTTTTCCCATAATGTTTTCAAAAGGCTTCTTTCTCAGGGTCGTTAAAACTCGGGATTGTGTGGTAAAGAGTTAAGGGCTGATTTATGCATGATCTTTTAACAAATAATCCTGTGCATCAACTCTACATGAGACGACAAAATTGTAGACTTGTCCAAATTCATAGCAGTTGCAGACGACAATTTCTGTGTGGCTCAAATGGTGCAATTTTTCTTTGATAGGGTAGTAAACATTGTGGAAAAAGGAGAGGGTGCTGGTCATCAGCACTTTCTCCTTTTCCCAGGATGTTTTCAAAAGGCTTTTTCCCAGGGGCTTTAAAAGACGGCATTGTATGGTAAAGGGTTAAGTCTTTATCAGACGCCAAAATTTTAGACTTGTCCAAATTGAACCCATTTGTTGACAAGAGAGCATCTTCGCAAGCCAAGGATACTAAGGTAGTACCCTTGGCCGCTCGCCTCTTTAAAAATCGATCGAAACTCCCGCTGCGCCATTTCATTGGATGCGATCAAAACCCATCGCGTCCAATCAAACCATCCGTAACAAGAAATCTTCCGCGAAACAGAAAACAATAATGGCGGCGCCCGTCAAAAACGAAAGTTGTCGTGTTTGTGACGAAAATTTGCCAAAAAAGAGTAGACGATCGATATTTAATGAGTTTTTTATAGTTCATGATCAATTATGTGAAATATTAGGACGGGTTCCACAGCCAAATGATTGCGAATCATCGTATGTCTGATTAATTTCAGAAAATTGTGATAAATCCGAAAGCGCAGCCATATTTGATGCATAGCTTAACAAATTTTATTACGAGCATTTTGATTGGTCAGAAATAACATCAGCAAAGGTTACGCAATTCGTGATATTCGATAGGTGGCGCAGCGGGAGTTTCGATTTTCAAAGAGGCGAGCGGCCAAGGGTACCTAACGAACAAAGTGGAGTTAGTATCCTTGGCTTGCGAAGATGACAAAAGAGTAAATGCCACTTAAAATCGGAAATCTATCTTTGGAATGGTGGGAAAAGGAGAAAATACTGGTTACCATCATTTTCTCACTTTCTTTTTCCCATCATAAAAAGGCTTCTTCCTCAAGGTCGAGCCGAACCCCGTAGCTCAGTCGGTAGCGTACAGGACTTGAGAACAGGAGGTCGCTGGTTCGATCCCCGGCTTGGCCAATTTCTTTCCGAGGATTGATGATAGTCATTGCGACAGGATTCATTCCTCTCTCACCGCTGACGATTGTTTCGACAATGGCTATGTGGGAAAGCAGCCAGTGGCTTGGAAAGAATATTGTGCGGAGTACTGGTAAAAGAAATTCCAGGAAAGCATGGACAGGTGCACTGGCCGCCGCGATATAACTGAAATAATGTTGAAAACGGCGTTAAACACTATACAATCAACAATCAATCAATCCTCAAGGTCGTTAAAAACTCGGAATTGTGTAGGAGATGGCTAAACAACTTTGAGAAGGTAGAGATATTGTCTGGGGAGGTATAATAAGCTTATTGTGACCAACCCCAATAGCTCCGGTGTACAGCGTTAAACCAAGGTCCCGTGTGACGATGCTATACAATGAGCACGTTTCAAAGCCAAGGGTAACTTAAGATGGGTTTCATCCTGTATCTTGTACAAACCCTCGTAACAAAACTAGCAGGCTTCTGAGAGCGTCGACCATATGGGCAACTGGTGGCGACGATAAATAAACGAAAATCAATCAGAGTGTATTGTTATCAACAGTAACGTAGATGCCCAAGGTGATGTTGACGAAATTTTGCAGCCAGTTATTGTTGCTGTCCTACAACAGAACCCTGGACCCATATTCACCAACAATTCTTGAGAATATTCTTTGTCCCATTCTTGATTTAGAAAGGAACACAACTGCTGATTGGCTAAACCATTTGGTTTAGCCAATCAGAAGTTGTTTTACTTTCAAATTCAGAAAACTTTGTAGAATAAGACTAAGAACGTTCCTAAGAATGTTGAATATGGACCTTAGTTGTACGAGGCATGATAACGCAGTGACAAATACTGCAGTGCTAACCAGGAATTATCGCCCTTAACATAACGTTAAGGTATTATCTTGTCCAGCTTGCTGTCCAGACATGAATCAAATTGAATTGAGCCATGCGTTGTGAAAAGGGGGTTTAATGCATCAGCAAAAAGTATCGACCCCAGTTAGCCTGTGTACTGAACTTTACATGAAGCATATTCAATTCTTTAACAGGTACGCTACTGACGAAAAATAGTTCCAAAGAATTTTGCATATAATGATTTTGATTTGAATCTTAAAATGATAAAATTCGCAGCTTTGTCACGATCACAGATTTTGACAGTTAATTTCGCAAAGAAATCAGAGTCAGCAATGTTTTGGAAATGAGGTGTATGGTTACAGAGTGTTGACTAAATCCTACTGCACTATTTGCTTGTCTCAAACGTGTGTAGGCTAAGAAAATTCGTGAATGGCTGTATTACACTGAAGAGAAGGTTTGTTATATGATAACAAGGTGCACACTTTCTTTTTCCTGAGGGTATAGTATCATGCTAAAAGTAAAAAAAAAAGAAACGTCGGCTGCAAAAGATGATAAGCTGAGCTTTCGCCCGGATATTTGATGTTCAGCCAAGTTCTAATTACAGACTTGAGTTTTCCCCACTATAAGTTCCCCCCTTGTTGCCTGGGTGCTGCGCGTACATCTAAACCTACATTCAATCAATAAATAGCATTTATTACAGAGACGAAATTTGTTTCAATCAATTGCTGGCGTGCTGTAAACGTATAAAACATAGTTTGTTTTCCTTGTCATTGCGTGCAACGGAAGTAGTTCCTAAATTTTGTCCGCTGTCATAGCGCGCATGCGCTCGGGATACTTCGCAGTCTACGGTGGTACTCAGTCTTAATAAATAAATATCTCTATGCATTGACTTAGGCTGGTACCAGTCTATGAACGGCTTTTTTTTTTGACGTTCTCTTACAAATCATATTTGATCATGATTCGACGTATCCATTAGCAGAGTTATACGGTACTGCAAAAAATATAGACCGAGAAGGCCGCAGGCAAAGGCAGTATCTATTGATCTGAGCCGCGCTGTGGAAAAGAGGGGTTTAATGCAGTTTCGTAATGCATCAGACAAAATAAGTAGTTGCACAATATTGATCCAGTTTGTCAAACAACTGACTGAATCACGAGATAAAATGGTCCTTTGGCGTGCAGGAAATTTACCAGTGACAAAAAGTTTCGACGCAGGTCAGCCTGCGTAGGACTGCGCAGGCTGACATGGGTCGAAACTTTTTGCAGCTGCTCGAAACACCCTGTTCACAGGGCATGACCCGTCTATAAAGAATTGAGTGTATCATTTTTCACCAGACCTATGATGTTTTCAATGCGCACTGTATCCGAGACCCGGTAGCTCAGTCCATAGCGTACAGGACTTGAGAACAGGAGGTCGCTGGTTCGATCCCCGGCTCGGCCAGTTTCTTTCCGAGGATTGATGATAGTCATTGCGACAGGATTCATTCCTCTCTCACCGCTGACCATTGTTTCGACGATGGTTATGTCGGAAATAGCCAGTGGCTTGGAAAGAATATTGTGCGGAGTAACGGTAAAAGATACTCCGGGAAAGCATGAATAGTTGTACCTGCCGCCGCGATATAAATGAAATAATGTTGAAAACGGCGTTAAACACTATACAATCAATCGGTCAATACGCACTGTAGCAATAGTAACAGTTTGTTAGAGTTTCCGCAAGGCTGATTTCTGGTGAGACTTATTATTGTAGCGTGGCTGCACCATCAATTTAACCGGAACTCCGTGGAAAATTTATTATAGTCGTTAATGAATTGCAAAGACTAATCTATAGTCGCTCAAACTCTGTTCGTTCGTTTTGTTTGTTTGTTTGCTTGTTTCGTATTTAACACCGTTTTCAACGTTATTTCAGTTATATCGCGGCGGCCGGTGCACCTATCATTGTTTTCCTTGGGTTTCTTTTATCAGTTCTGCGCGCAATTTTCATCCCAATCCACTGGCTGCCTTCCCTCATAACGACGTCGAAGCAATGATCAGCGGTGAGAGAGGAATGAATTCTGTCGCAATGACTATCATCAATTCTCGGAAAGAAATTGTCCAGGGGTTCGAACCAGCGACCCCTGGTCTTAAGTCCTGTACTCTACCGACCGCGATTACATGGCTCGGCATCACGCACTATTCATACAACAAAGTCCTGGAAACAAATGAGACAAAAACAAAACACATCCATTCACGACAGATTAAAGAAACCTCATGCAAAATTTATTAGAATAACCCACTTTCTCGTTAGTATACTCGATATCAATCGCCATTTTTCATTCTCCCAAACGAATTGAACAGCGCCACCCTACGGGCTGCACGAATGAACCAATCAGAGACGAGATTGTATCGGAGCGGGAATGGCTGTAATTACGGAGCTTCATTGTAGTTTTATATTGATTGCATGTGAAAATCCGCCCTTCTCTGGGCGACAGCAATATCGGGAACGGTGATATGTTCGCTCGCACATTATACACGTGATTTTATTCCATTTTCATTAATTGCATCTCTATCGGAGATTCTTTTCGCTGATAATGCTGTACTGTGTTTTTCTTTTGAAAATGAGTTTCCTGAAGGAACTTGAAACCAAGTAACTCATGTTGATGTATAAACAGATAAAGACGGGAAAAAATCAAGGAAAAATAAAACGAGACGTGAACAAATGTCATGTAACAAGACCGACTAAAAGCTGTTTCTAAAACACACGAAACCAAGTAGAATTAAACATACATCTATACTCGTTTTTCAGCCAGTTTTTCAACCCATTTCATCTTTATTTTATGAAACTATAATCATTCTTGTATCTTCATGCCAACTGTTTTCCCCGGTCGGTTACAAGGTTGCAGAGATTACAACGGATAGAAAAAACATTTCATTTTTTGGCAGTCTTCAAAAAAATCACTGTTGTCGTTTCCGGTTTTAAATAAGGACAAAAACCTTGGGTTTCTCTATCCCTAACACCATATTACCATTGGTAATTCATCTATGTTCACACAGCTTACCCAGTTCTGAGCCATTCTACACACGTTTTCTTTCTTTCTGGTCCTATGGGTGTATCTTTAAAGATTACAAATCTCTTAGTTGATTTTCATTTTGCTGTTGTTGGTTACCATGTCGATTCATGGTTCACTTTGGACGGAAAATAAAAGCATATATCGGCCAGCAAACTGGTTCAACAAAATCATTGTTGACCATTAAAGATATATCCTTACAGCCAGAGGAAAAAGAAACGCTGTTAGAATTTGATATTGTATATAATGGCTTAGAATTTATTCATCTGTGTGAAAATACCGGTAGATGTAAGTGCCAGAGAAACTCAAGGGATGAGTCCCTATTTCAAACCGGAAACGATAACGGTGATTTCTTTGAAGGCCTCCAGAAAATGAAGTGCATTTTTCGATCCGTTGTAATATATAAAACCTTGCAACCGTCAGGGACAATATTTGGCATGAAGATACAAGAATGATTATAGTTTCATAAAATAAAGACAAAATGGGTTAAAAGCTGTCTGGAAACGAGTATAGATGCATCTTTAAAAGGGTAACGTTAGAACTGTATCCATATACAAACCGTCTGGTTTCTAATCGACTCGGTAGTTTGTAATGTGCCTTGTCAACAGACGCTTTGCCCATTTGGCTAATTTGTCGTTGAATTCTGATGAGTCTGTATGCCAGTGGGGTGGCATCAGCCGTTTGTTAACCCTTTCCGCTCTACAGTAGAGTGGTATCAGTTCGTTAAATAGAGCATTTTCATAAAATAAAACACAGAATAAGACTGCAAAGCAAATACACTCATAGAATGTTCTCATGGTCTGATTTAACGTATTTCAGATAAAGAGCAAGTAACAACACATATTCCTGAGGGTTTACAGTAGTTGTGTACCTTGTTTATTAGAATGACTCAAATGTAGGGCCTGAATGCCAGGCTAAGCTCTACAGGTGAAAACAGGGTCTTTTGTGGACGGCATGGATCAAGATCAGACTGCACAGAACGTGCAGTCTGATCTTGGATCTCTACCGTCCATTTGTTTATCCAAGCCTATATGATAGATTTGGGTTTTTTTTTTTAGTTTCACTGGATTGTACTTTTTAACCCTTTACAACACAGTCCCGAGTTTTAACGACCCTGAGGAAATAGCCTTTTGAAAACCTTGTAGGAAAAGGAGAAAATGCTGGAAACCAGCATTTTCTCCTTTTCCCACAAGGTTTTCCACACTTTCACTGACAGTTACCATTATTTCAGCTAAACTGAATATGTCGTTTGCAAATGTTTTCACTTTAGGCCAGTCTAAAATTTTGTTGTTTGGTAAAGAGTTTAGCCTCTGAAAGAGATCAACAAATGTGCCGTGTTCCATGAAAAAGGGGCTTAATGCATCCGCAAAACGTGTCGACATGTCGCACAGGCTGACACGGGTTGAAACATTTTGCCAGCGGTCAATTTTCTGCATGTCAAAGGACCGGCGTACTTTGTGGACATACAAAATGGGTTTTTATGGATCCGTACTCATATCCTCGGATGACTTGCTCTGTATCATGCATCAGGGAGATGCATTAAGCCCCCTTTTTCCAGAGCATGGCTCAAGAGCATGGATCTAGAGCCGGCAGATGTAGCTCTTTTCACCACCAAATAAGTGGGCCGTGCTCTGTGAAAAGGGGGCTTCATGCATCTCCGCGATGCACTGTATCAACTAAGACATCACATAATTAGGGATCCATAAAATCCACTTAGTTTTGCTAACCGACGAAATCATGAGGCAGACTTGTCCGTGAACATACAGAAGAAAATTGACCAACTGCGAAAAGTATCGGACCAGGTCAGCCTGCGCGGACTGCGCAGGCTGACCTGGGTCGATACTTTTCGTAGATGCATTAAGCCCCCTTTTCACAGAACATGCCTCAAATAAAATATACGTTTTCAACGGCAGCAAGTGTAGGTCCGCAGCAAAATGAAGAAACAGTTAAGTCATGATCCAGAATAAAGTATGGACAGTGTAGATCGGAGATCAGACTGCACGCTCTGTGCAGTCTGATCTTGATCCGCACTGTCCACAATGGCATCTTATGTCTTCAACAATAAGGAAAGAGTTAATGCCAACAGATCCAGTTCACGCTCGGAAGGTAAATATCTTTATTCCAATATCAGATACCATGGTTCCGGGGTCTGCAATGTTAATAATTGTCACACTTTTGTGGACAACAGGCATTTACTATGTGAATTGGTTGATTGATTGTATGGTGTTTAACGCCGTTTTCAACATTATTTCAGTTATATCACGGCGGCCAGTGCACCTATCCATGCTTTCCTGGAGTTTCTGTTATCAGTACTCCGCACAATATTCTTTCCAAGCCACTGGTTGCTTTCCCACATAACCATCGTCGAAAGAATGGTCAGCGGTGAGAGAGGAATGAATCCTGTTGCGATGACTATCATCAATCCTTGGAAAGAAATTGGCCAAGCCGGGGATCGAGCCTGCGACCTCCTGTTCTCAAGTCCTGTACGCTACCGACTGAGCTACCGGGACTTGGCTATTATGTGAATTAGCAAAAGACCCGAGAGTTCTGCATGCGCGTTCATCGGCAGCATAACACAAGGCGTTCTGTAGTATCCAGCAGACCAATGCTCTTTGCCGCCCGAGAATATCGCTATTGGCGCTCTCCTGTTCTATTTCCTGGCGTATTACTCTATTTACTGAAATAATTATTGACCGATAAATGTCTCTAGTCCCAAATGTTTTCTCTTCACATCTCAAAATAAAATCCAGTAACGCTAAGGCTCTTAGGCCACGTGAAGTCGCTGGTTCAATTCAAAGCTCAGCCAAATTCTGTCCGAGGATTGGTGATGGTCACTTCGACAGGATCTGTTCCTCTCTCACCGCTGGAAATCGTTTCAACGATGTTTATTGGAAAAGCAGCCGGTGGCTTGGAAAGAATGTTGTGCGAAATACTGGTCAAAGAAACTCGAGATACAGACTTACGGGTGCACTGGCTGCCACGATTCAACAGAGATAATGTTGAAAATGGCATTAAACGACAAGCAAACAATACCTGCGATTCAGAATATTTTATTGGGTTTTTTTTCTCTTTGCAGATGATTTTATAGTTCAGCAGTCTCCCGGGTTTATTTGTTTACCAAACGACAAAAAGTTGGAGTCTTCTAAATTTAAAGTATTTGCAGACGACAGTTAAAATGTGGCTGGAATCATAGGATTCTGCTGGGAAAGGGAAAAATGCATTCTTGGAAAAGGAGAAAATGCTGGTTACCAGCATTTTCTCCTTTTTCTACAATGTTTCAAAAATTTCCTTTCTCTTTGATACTTGAGATTGTGTGGTGAACGAATAAAGCTGTGACGTGCTCAAGAAATGCATGGCCGCGATTAAAGACAAACTATTAGATATCCCGTGTGCGTTCCAGACGAAATTAGAAATGTTCTTGATTGACACTAGTTTCAAACGAATCGCGCGCTCGAGAGAGATGCGTTGGATTACAAATTATTATCGGCTTTTGCCTTCCTCCATGGTTCCTTCTCCCGTCTGTGACATTTTTCGGCGTAGCTGAGAGTGCTGTCTTTTGACCTACTTCTTCGTACTGATATATACGAATGAATAAATAGTAATTTGGGATTGGTTAAAAATGTGGACATGTTTATTCTGCGGGCCCCTGCAGATCTATATCACCGTCACAATGATGACACCAATATAATTATAATCGTTGTCACCGCTGATCGATACCCCTGGGTGCTTATTGATACTGTGGTAAATAAATAACATAGAAAAAAATATTATCTATCTGAAAAATTCTCTTTTTAGTCTGGAATATGCAAAATAATGAGGGAAAGGAGGTGACTGCTGGCGATGTATCATTTTATTATTTCTCTTCATATCGAACCACAGGAGTTTAAAGGCATTCATATTATAGTACGGAGCGATCCAAAATGAATGCAACCTGTAAAAGTACCCACAACTTCTGCAAATGGGAATGGATCAAGTTTATTTTTTACACACATCAATGTAAGATGGTAACAATTAAGTTATGTAAGTTTGAGTTATTTCGGTTGGGTGGTCTACATGTTAGCGACGTTCAAAGATATGCTCCAAATGTCCACCGCTTTGACAGAGACACTCCTCAATGCGCCTTGCAAAATTGTCCACACTCTGCCCCTGGAATCTCCCTGATCCTTGCTGTTATTGCAGCTTTCAAGTCCATGATTGTCTGGGGGTTGTTCTCATAGACGTGGTCTTTCAAATAACCCAACAGGTAGAAATCTGGGGGGTTAAGGTCAGGTGAGTGCGGGACCCAGGAGTGTCTCTGTCAAAGCGGTGGACATTTGGAGCATCTTTGAACGTCGCTAACATGTAGACCACCCAACGGAAATAACTCAAACTTACATAACTTAATCGTTATCATCTTACATTGATGTGTGTAAAAAATAAACTTAATCCATACCCATTTGCAGAAGTTGTGGGTTGTGGGTCAACAACAACAGAAAAAAAACACACGAAACCATTCTGGTGGTGTTGGTGTCGTCCTTTGAAATTGGACAAGTCCAAAATTAATCTGTCGTGATACGGTCTACATAATGACTGTGGCGAATTCATTGAAATAATAATGAAAAAAGACCCTCATTAGAGCGAGACACCACTGTAATTATGCTAACCATATTCAAAGACAGTTTCGTGGAATTCCTCTCAGATAACCGCTGTTATTCTCATTCGCCGTTTTAACCCCTTTCACAGCAATAGGCGTAAACAGGGGCTCCTGCGGACGGCATAGATCCAAGATCAGACTGCACTGAACGTGCAGTCTGATCTTGGATCCATACCGTCCGCTTGTTTAGTCAAGCTTATACGATAAAAAAAAATTCCTTCTGCGATTCTGCATTTTTTTTTTTACAGCCATCGAAAGAGATCTAGTTTATATATGTATTTTCCACTAAAAGAGTGAACCCTTTACCAAACAATCCCGTGCTTTTTAAAATCGTTCCGTGGGGGTGGAAGCCTTTTGAAAACATCGTGAGAAAAGGAGAAAATGCTGGTAACCATCATTTTCTCCTTTTCCCACGGTGTTTTCTACTCTTTTGGGAACACGTTTCATAATTTAATCCAGTTTTAATTTGTCGTCTGCAAATGCTTCCAATTTGAAGCAGTCTAGGATAACGTCGTTTGGCAAAGAGTTGATACCCTTCACCAAACGATATCGTAATTTTACGTTCCTAAGGAAGAAAAAACATTTAAAAAACATCGCTGGAACAGGAGTAAATGCTGGTTACCACCTGGATATATTTACTGCCCTTTCAAATGACAAAGTTTATCATTCGAGCTGCATTTAATTTGTCGTCTGCAAGTGCTTTCAGTTTGAACACGTCTCGGATTTTGTCGTCTGGTTAAGAGTTTACTCTTTACCTTACGACAAAACTGTAGACTTGTCCAAATTCAAAGCATTTGCAGACGACAAATCAAAGGTAGTTGATTTGATGAAACTTGCCTTCTATCAAGTAGAAAACATAGTGGGAAAAAGAAGAAAATGCTGGTTTCCAGCATTTTCTCCTTTTTCCACAATGTTTTTAAAAGCTTTCTATCTCAGGGTCGTTAAAGCTCGGAATTGTGAGGTCAAGAGTTAAGCCAGAGGCTGCTAAGTGCGACTCAAACCCTTCTGAGGACAGTGTAGATTCAGATCAGATTGCACAGAACATGCAGTCTGATCTTGGACCTACACGGTCCGATAAGGAGATATCTCTCCCCTTAAAATACCTTTTAGAATAGCCAAAATCTTGGTTTTTACTATCGGCCTGAAAATCACTTATTTAGCGGGATAAGGGTTAAGGTCGAGCAGGATAAAGGTTACCGCTGTATGAATAAATGCATAAATGAGAGAAACTCTTCTCCCTCTCCGCGGACTGGCTCCCTGTCTCTCAGAAAACATCTAATTTCCAATCAGCTGCTTGCCGGAAGCCGACGAACTATTTTTTACTATATTTCCTGATCACGTGACACAGGCGGCTGGGGCAAAAATCGATAACCGGCACATTGGGTTCGGGATTATCATGGATAATGTTCACTTCCATTGTGATTTATCGTAATTAACGGTTTTGAGATGTCCCCTAGGAGTAGAGCCTGACAGTCGAGATACAAGCCAATCTTTCGGCGCTTTGAAAAAAAAATCCCAATAATACACGAAAAATTTAATGATATCCCATTGCCAGTGACTTTGGCTTCATCTTTCATTAGTTTCCCCTTTCAATTTATGGACCGGAACACATTATTTCGGAATACCTTTCACTTTATGGTTCTGTTGACCTTTCTAATTAATTGTCCTGAAACCCTTTCCATACTTTTGTTACCTTCCTCGTTGTTTTGTACATAAATTGCTCAGCTGTTACCGCTTTACCAGACAACAAATGATATACTCGCCCATTTTGAAAGCCTCTGTAGACGACAAATCAATTGTGAACTAATTCATGTGATTTTTCTTCAGAATGGTAGAGAACAAAAATGTGGTTAAATCGATGGAATTTGTCTTTGAATGTTTATTGTTGGCAAAGATGAACCAGCATTTTTTCCCTTAGTTTAAACATATGTTATTCGATACAATTACATGTTTTATATAAAGTATAAATCTAACTCGATAGACCTTTCATTTACAGTTTATATTTCTATTTGTTTATGGAAATCCATGGTTAAAACCACAAACCGTGTGGAGATAATATTTATAAACGTTATCGAGTTGGGTCTATAAATTATCTCTTCACGGTACGAGATTTTAAACTTCTTATCTTAAACATAAACAATAATATAAACTGATAATGAATGGTTTATCGAGTGAGAGTTATACAACATAGCAATGTGAAAAGGATTGGAACGAAAACATAAAATATATAGTCCCGCCCACTAAAACAGTGGCGTTATTATATCAAATACATTAGATAAAATCAAATTCAAAATTTTAAACCGACAGTGAAAACATATGAGATTCACAGCAAAAACAAAGAGTGAAGAAAGAATTAATAGGTATTAATTTCTCACTGTTGTGCAAAGTTTCCAAAAGGCACAAAAACATTGGTTTTGCAAGGTTGTGAAAACACAATATTGTGTGGAAAAGGGTTAAACTCTGCTAATTTCATAACAGCCTTCTCAAGACAAATGATTATACTAGCGGCGCTCTGAGGAAAAGGAGTTTTGTGTATTTCCGTGATCCATTAAACCAAGCAGGTCATCACATAAGTATGGATCCATAAAATCAGTTTAGTCTAACAACCGACTAAATCATGAAATAAACAGATCCTTTGACATGAAGAAAATTTACAAATTGAAAAAAAAAGTATCGAGCCAGATCAGCCTGCGCGGTTCCCTTCACAGAGCACCCCTTTCACAGAGCATGACTCATTTGAAATACCAAAGCATTGGTTCAATGTAAGAAATGTATCATTTAAAGAAAAAAAGGAATTCCTCGAATTTATCTGCACCACCATGATTGTTATTTCAAAAATCTTGTTGGACTAAAATAGCGGAGAAGGAGTTCCAGCCATGATCCTGATTCAGGATAGTAGCACTTCCAGCCACACGAACTATCCATATCTTGTTTCCCTTGTCCAGGTGTAAGCTTATTCCGTCGGCGCCACAGCTATGGTATATATGATCCCCGGAGAAAACACGCCCTATAACGGCACCATCTCGGATGACATCCAGGTCTATCCATTGATTCGTCTGTCCAAGGCACACTTGGACCAAAATCATATATATTCCAGACACCGGTGCAACAAATTGACCTCGCTCAAGGTCATATGCATTGCCCACATTAGATATGACCGTATCATACATAACTCTGTTATGCGTTTTCAGATCCTGATTGGATGATAGGCGCACTTTCACTGCTACGCTGATTGGCTCCCCTCTCTGCTCTAGTTTAACCAGACGCTCTTTGAGATTTTCATTTTCTTGTTCCAACTTGACTAATTTTTGCATGAGTCTGTATTCATACACGAACCTGGTACAGTCTCCCTCTAGAGGTTCAACCATCGCTCGTGATGTTACGGGTGTCAGTGAAAGCAAGAACACCCAAAAGCTTCTCGTAACAGAGTACGTCGTCATAATAGAGCCGATAAGTGTGCTCTCTGCTAAAATAGATGTGTAACTAAACTAGTCACTTACTCAAAAATAGTTCAGTTTCTCGTTGGTTTCAGTCCTTACGTCGATTTTCGAAGTAGATATAATCCCTGAATATGCACTAGTATATACGCCAGATTTTTAAATCAGTTCACAGTTTCTTTGTCTTTCAGTCCTTACGATGACTCAAATTTATACGCATCGAAATAGTTCCTTTACTTGCACTTGTTTACACGCGCTAGATTTTAACAATCCGGAGTGAAAACAGAAACGAGTGTTCAACGATTACAGTAGTACAGAATATTCTCGAACCTGGTGTTCTTTAATCCGTTTACCTCCTGAAACAACTTTGCAACAATTGTAGAAAAATCCCTGTAAATCACCGGTAATCAAAAACTTTCAAACCGACAGTAAAAGCCCAAATTCTGCTATTTCAAAGGTATTTTGGAGGGAGAAGATATTTACTTTTCGGACAGTGTAGATCCAAGAATGTGCAGTCTGATCTTGACCTACACTGTCTGAAAAAGGTCTTGAGTCGTGCTTAGCAGCCTAAGGGCTAACTCTTTACCAAACTACAGTCTTAAACTAGTCCAAATTGAGAGCACTGACAGAGGGCAAAATGAAATGTGACCCAAAAAGTTAAAATTTGTTTTGGAAAAAGGTAAATAAAAGACATTGTGGAGAAAGGAGAAAATGCTCGTAACAAGCATTTTCTCATTTTTCTACAATGTTTTCGAACGCTTTCTTCCTCCGGGTAGTTAGAAGTCGGAATTTTGTTGTAAGGAGTTAAGAACACCTTGAAGATATTTGCGCAGATAAATTTGGATTCATTTTGTGTTTCCTGCAGTGAATATGAAATTATCATTGATACAGTATACTGAGCTGAAAAAGAAACGCTAAACCAGATTGAAAATGAAGATTTCGATACATTTAACTCGCTCTTCAAATTTTATTAACATGAAGAAATCAACTAACCCACGATTTGATCACTAGAAGTTGTCAAACGCGTCACTCTACGTGTATTGGTAGGGTGATATTTGCTTCTTTAAACTGATAACTCTAAAACCAAACAAATCAATGTCAACAATGTCGTGCAAGGTCACCATGTTTCAGCAGGGTCATAAAGTCACGTTGTATGAGTCATTCTTGTCAATATGTTCCAGAACCATGTTCCAGTATGATCATGGATAAGGTCACGTCATCTGAGTTATTCTTGCCAATATACATGTACTCAAGAACCATGTTCCAGCATGATCATGAATAAGGTCATGTTATCTGAGTTATTCTTGCCAATATATTCCAGAACCATGTTCCAGTATGATCATGGATAATGTCGCGTTGTCTGGATTATTCTTGCCTATCTACTTCAGAACCATGTTCCAGCGAGATCATAGATAAGGTCACGTTATCTGGGTTATTCTTGCTTATCTACTCCAGAACTATGTTCCTGCACGATCATGGATGGAGTCAAGTTGTCCGAGTTATTCTTGCCTATCTACTCCGGAACCATGTTCCAGCATGATCATGGATGAGGTCACGCTGATTGAGTTATTCTTGCCTATCTACTCCATAACCATGTTCCAGCACGATCATGGGTGAGGTCACGTTGTCCGAGGTATTCTTGCCTATCTACTCGGTAACCATTCCTGCAGGATCATGGATGAGGTCACGTTGTCTTAGTTATTCTTGCCAATCTACTCCGTAACCATGTTCCATCACGATCATGGATGAGGTCACGTTGTCTGAGTTATTCTTGCTATCTACTCCGTAACCATGTTCCTGCAGGATCACGGGTGAGGTCACGTTGTCTGAGTTATTCTTGCCTATCTACTCCGTAACCATGTTCCTGCAGGATCATTGATGGGATCAAGTTATCTGAGTTATTTTTGTCTATCTACTCCGGAACCACGTTCAAGCAGGGTCATGGACAAGGTCACGTTGCTCGAGTTATTCTTGCCCATATACTCCAGAACCATGATCATCATAGATAAGGTCAAGTTGTCCGACTTATTCTGGTCCAGAACCATGTTCCAACAGGATCATGGACAAGGTCATATTGCTCGGGTTATTCTTGTCTATCTACTCTAGGACTAGAAACTGTCAGACTTGTCACTCTATGTGCATTGGTACGGTGACCTTTGTTTCTTTAACTCTTCACAACACAACAAAATTATAGACAAGTCCATACAAGGTTCGAGAGTAAATACAACGTGACCTTATCTACGATCCTGATGGAACATGGTTCTGGTGTAGATAGACAAGAACAAGTCAGACAACGTGATCTCATCTATGATCTTGCTGCAACAAGGCTCGAGAGTAAATAGTCAAGAATAACCCCGACAATGTGATGGTATCCATGGTCCTGCTGGAAAATTGTACTAGAGTAGATCGGCAAGAATAACTCAATCAACGTGAATTTATTTATGATCCTGCTAAAACATGATTCTGGAGTAGATAGGCAAGAACATACTCAGACAACGTGACCTTATCAATCATTCTGCTGAAAAATTGTACTGGAGAAGATAGGCAAGAATAACTCGAACAACGTGACCGTATCTATGATCCTGCGGGACCATGGTTCTAAAGTAGATCAGCAAGACTAACTCGAACAACGTATCCCCATCAATGATCCTGCGGGACCATGGTTCTAAAGTAGATAAGCAAGACTAACTCGAACAACGTTACCGTATCTATGATCCTGCGGGACCATGGTTCTAAAGTAGATAAACCAGAAAAAAACTCAGACAACTTGACCTCATCCGTGGTCCTGCTAGAACTTGGTTCTGGAATAGAAAGACAAGAATAACCCAAACAACATGACCGTATCTATGATCCTGCTGTAACATGGTTCTGAAGTAGATAGACAAGTATAGCTCAATGTGACCGTATCTATGCTCCTGCTGTAACATGGTTCTGAAGTAGATAGACAAGTATAGCTTAGCGTGACCGTATCTAAGCCCCTGCTGTAACATGGTTCTGGAGTAGATAGACAAGTATAGCTCAATGTGACCGTATCTATGCTCCTGCTTGAACAAGGTTCTGAAGTAGATAGACAAGAATAACCCAGAAAGCGTGACCCCCATCCGTGATGGTGCTGAACATGGCTCTGGATAGACAAGAATAACTCGTGTAACGTGATCCCATCCGTGATCCTGCTGGAACATTGTTCCGGGGTAGATAGGCAAGAATAACACACACAACTTGACCTCATATGTGATAATGCTGGAACGACATTGATGACATTGATTTGTTTGATTTTAGAGTTACCAACTTAAAGAAGCAAAGATTACCGTAACAATACACAGAGAGTGATAAGTTTGACAATTTCTAGTTATCAAATTGTGGAGTGGTTGGTTTCTTTCATGTTAATAAATTTTGAAGAGTGAATTCAATGTATCGAAATCTTCATTTCAATCTGGCGTGGCGTTTCTTTTTCAGCTCAGTATACTACATGTACTGTATTAATGATAATTTCATGTTCACCGCGAGAAACTCAAAACGAACCCAAATTTACCTGCGCAAATAACTTCAAGATGTTCGGAACACATTTCCTCCATTGGACATTTTTTGTGGTCTTACAGACCTCTATCGAAAACGTATAGTGACATTCCTGGAAATTGCTCGTAAGGATCATTTTCACCTTTAGTCAAAATGTTTTCACTAGTGTTCATAAAGTAATTCTTAAGTCATGTTGATTACCAGTGGTTTTCAGGGTTTTTTAAATCGTCTTTGCAAAGTTATTACAGAAGGTAATGGGTTAAACAACACCAGGCTCGAGAATATTCTGTACTTCTGTAATCGTTCAACACTCGTTTCTGTTTTCACTCCGATTGTCAAAATCGAGCGCGTGTATACAAGTACAAAGTTAAGGAACTATTTCGATGCTTATAATTTTATGTTGACAGTGTAAGGACAAAAACAAAAAGACATAGAGAGCTACTTTAAAATTCTGGGGTATACATACTAGTGCAAATTTATGAATTATTTTTTATTTAAAAAATCGACGTAGGGACTGAAACAAAACAGAAACTGAGAACTATTTTGTTTAAGTGACTGGTTACAACGTCACTCATCTATTTCATTAGAGGGAATACTTATCGGCTCTACAATGACGAAGGATTCTTTAAAAAGCTTTTACGTTCTCATACTTTTACTGACACCCGTAACATCACGAGCGATGGTTGAACCTCTAGAGGGAGACTGTACCAGGTTCGTGTATGAATACAGACTCATGCAAAAATTAGTCAAGTTGGAACAAGAAAATGAAAATCTCAAAGAGCGTCTGGTTAAACTAGAGCAGAGCAGAAAGCCAATCAGTGTAGCAGTGAAAGTGCGTCTATCATCCAATCAGGATCTGAATACGCATAAAAGAGTTATGTATGATACGGTCATATCTAATGTGGGCAATGCATATGACCTTGAGCAAGGTCAATTTGTTGCACCGGTGTCTGGAATATATATGATAATGGTCCAAGTGTGCCTTGGATACAAGAGCGAATGGATGGACTTGGATGTCATCCGAGATGGTGCGATCATAGGGCGTGTTTTCTCCGGGGATCGAACATTTCATAACTGTGGCGCCGAGGGGATTAGCTTACACCTGGACAAGGGAAACAAGATGTGGATAGTTCGTGTGGCTGGAAGTTCTACTATCCTGAATCAGGATCATGGCTGGAACTCCTTCTCTGCTGTTTTGATCCAGCAAGATTTCTGAAATAACACAGCCATAGTGGTGCGGATAAAAGACGGGTCTCGATAGGGGCCTTCTTTTTTTAATAGATTTTTGCCAGAACCTGCTGATTAATACAACTGTGTATTGGTTGTCATTCGGTGAAGTATTAAGATGCAGCGGTCATGTCTTCCATGCCACAAGTATATGCATGAGAAAAGTGGGTGGGGTAATTTGATATGATTGCAGCTTCTAAGACTAAAGAGCAGATTTCTTCCACTTTGAGCTGAAATTGATATTCATTCATTACATTTATGTACTTAACTCTTTACCAAACGACAAAATTTTAGACTAGTCCAAATTGAAAGCTTTTGCAGACGACAAATTAAATGCGACTTAGAAATTGAAATTTTTTATGGGACGGATAGAAAACGTTGTGGGAAAAGGAGAAAATGCTGGTGACTCACCAGCATTTTCTCCTTTTCCCACAACGTTTTCCAAAGGCTTCTTCTTCAGGTCTTTAAAACCCGTGATTGTGTGGTAAAGAGTTACACTATATGAAGAACTATTTGATACAGATAATTTAAACCTTTCCCAAACAAGCCCTGGTTTTCACGTGTCCGCAGTTCAAGTCTTTTGAAAACACTGTGGGATTTCTCTTTTTCCCACAGTGTTTTCTACCCGTTTTGAGACCTTTCTGCTGTTTCCATCAAATTTAAAATTGTCGTCTGCAAACTCTTTCAATTTGCACTAGTCCAATATTTGTCGTTTGGGAAAGGGTTAAACCAATATTCTTCAGCAATGTAGTTATAACCACCTTCAAGCCATATGTAACTTTCGCTGATTTTGTTATCTCATTCACTTTCTATCTGCCGAGCCCCGGTTGCTCAGTCAGGACTCGAGAACAGGGGATCGCTGGTTTGATCCCCGACTTGGCCAATTTCTTTCGGAGGATTGATGATAGTCATTGCGACAGGATTCATTCCTCTGTCACCGCTGACCATTGTTTCGACGATGGTTATGTAGGAAAACAGCTAGTGGCTTGGAAAGAATATTGTGCAGAGTACTGGTAAAAGAAACTCCAGGAAAGCATGGATGGGTGCACTGGCCGCCGCGATACAACTGAAATAATGTTGAAAACGGCGTTAAACGCCATATAACCAACCAACTTTCTATCTCTTTACCAAACGACAAAATTTTGGACTCGACCAAACTGAAAACATTTTAGACGACAAATCAAATGTATCTTAAATGGTAATTTCTGTCTTTGATTGGGTAGGAAACTTTGTTGGGAAAAGGAGAAACTGCTGTTTACCAGCATGTTCTCTTTTTTTTTTTTTTTTTACAGTGTCCTCAAAAGGCTTCTTCTCCAGGGTCATTAAATCTCGTGATTGTGAGGTAAAGGGTTACTTTATTGGTTGCTAGAATATTGAAGTTACCCTTATGAAATTTAAATAAGAACAAAGCAAAATGAATTTGATATTGAAGTATATTTTCCCCGACTCGATAAAGAAGAATTTAATAAAATAAAAAAGGACATACTTAGTTTTCTATGTCGTTTATCAAAATTTCTTGTTAAATATTGACAAATACAACAAGATATAAGCGATCCTCTGGTAAAAGGGTGCTTAATCCATCTCCGTGATGCCTTTTACCAAGTAAGCCATCACACAATCAGGGATCCATAACATTCATTAAGTCTAACGAATGGCTGAATCTGGAGGAAAATTTACCAAAAGCAAAAAAGTTTCGATTTATTTCAGCCTGCACGGACTGCGCAGGCTGAAATGGAGGCGATACTTTTTGCAAATGCATTAAGCCCCCTTTATATGCTACCTGGCTCATATATTTTCCTTTGGAATTGTAAAACTGTACGGTTACATTTTGTAAAAGAATGTGCGATTTTGGTCGTTCTTAAATAAAAGAAATGAAACTTTTAAACCGATAGTAGTTCTATAAACCCATTTTTTCCTATCTCAAAGGTATTTTTGTCGGACAGTGTAGATCCAAGATCAGACTGCACGTTCTGTGCAGTCTGATCTTGATCTGCGCTATCCGCAAAAGGTCAGAGAGTCGCACTTAGCAGTCTAAGGGTTAAATAAAAGGATGGCCGTTTTGAAATCGGTATACTTACTGGTATTTCCGTCTATTTTTAAAGGGTTAAATAACTACAACAACACGTATTAAAATTTTAAAGTTTATGTACTGTACGACGTTTCGGCATTTGCCTTCTTCAGGGGTACATAATAAATTAAATTGCTATAAACATACGTGACGTCATAAACGTTACGTTACACAGAGAATTGCGGGGGAAAAAAACGCATAAGAAAGCGTGCAATTTAGCGTAAATGAGTAAGACATATTAATAAGCATACCTTAGATTCACCGCAAAAACATCGCAACTGCAGCCTGATTCAAGCTGTAGTTACGAGGTCTCCACAGCAAACAGGCGATATATGAACCCCATAATAAAGCAAAGATATGATTACGTAACATAATGAGATGGCACCAAAAACAGTTAAGGGTGCAATACAAGTCAATACAAGTGTGCACAGACGTGTTGCCTGTAATGAATCTGTAATGTACAAAAAAAAAAACGTAATAAGTGAAGGAGAGCGCGTAACCGGATAATAAGTATACTTTAATTCCTATATAAAAAAAAATAGTCATTTAAAAAAATGTGAAATAGGAAAAAACGGTTAGCGCTCCTATGCCCAAAAGGAAAAGTAATGCTTGTATATGTCAATTAAACTTCATATAAATGCTTAGTATTTAAGCCGTTTGGGTTCATTGTCTTCAGCTTATGTATCCAAAAAGTTTCTTTACAAAGTCGATCCATATCATTTTTCACAATATCAATGGGCATGAAAGTGAAATCTTCAATGCTGTGATTATCCCCATTAAAATGAGATGCTACTGAAGAAGAAAATGCTGGATCTGTGAAATTATTAGTATCGAATCTGTGACTATTCATACGTCTTGAGACAGGCTCTTTAGTCTGTCCGACATACTGTGTTTGACATTGACTACATGTATCAGGTACACCACATTTTTAGTTTTACAGTTGGTATCGTGCCTCATAGTAAAGGTTTCACCAGTACTAGTGCTGGTAAATGTTTGTGAATCTGCTATACTCTTACAGTGTGAACAACGTATACTGTTACAACTTTGAGATTTGAATTCTGCAAATCTATTGCTTTTTAGGTCAGAAGACACTAAGAAATCATACAAATTTTTAGGACGATTAAAAGCCACAATAGGTTTAGATGTGCAGAAAATTTTCTTTACACAGTCATTTTTGGAAAGCTTTAGTAAACTCCAATATTTGTGAATAATTCTACCTATTTCGGGCAGAGAAGGGTTGTATTCAACAGTGAAGGGAATCCCAGATGCAGTTGTTTTTGGCTTTTCTTCTAGCGTCTCTTCTTGGGAGAGATTGGCTACCTTGTTCAAACAATTATCTAGTAAATCGCTGGGATATCCGCGCTCCATGAAGAAACTTTTCAAACGCAACAGAGAGAACTTGAAATTAGCGTCATTTGAAATTAATCTCCTATAACGTTTTGATTGGCTGTATGGAATACCATCTTTACATGACTGAGGATGGCACGCGGTGTAGTCCAGGTATTGATGATTGTTGGTTGGCTTTTCGTATACGTCTGTTTCTATACCTAAAGAACTACTTTTTATTACTTGAACATCTAGAAATGGTATTGACTGCTTGGATGTAGAACAAGAAAATTTTATATTAGGGTGGAAACTATTAATATCCGAGATAAAGGACTGCAGTTCTCCGTAAGAGTGATCCCATATCATAAAGATGTCATCAAATCGATGGAATTTGCCTTTGAATGTTTATTGCTGGCAAAGGTGAACCAGCATTTTTTCCCTTAGTTTAAACATATCTTATTTGATATAATTACATGTATTACATAAAGTATAAATCTAACTCGATAGACCTTTCATTTACAGTTTATATTTCTGTTTGTTTATGGAAATACATGGTTAAAACCACAAACCGTGTGGAGATAATATTTATAAACGTTATCGAGTTGGGTCTATAAATTATCTCGTCACGGTACGTGATTTTAAACTTGTTATCTTAAACATACACAATAGTATAAACTGATAATGAATGGTTTATCGAGTGAGAGTTATACAACATAGCAATGTGAAAACGATTGGAACGAAAACATAAAATATATAGTCCCGCCCACTAAAACAGTGGCGTTATTATATCAAATACATTAGATAAAATCAAAATCAAATTCAAACTTTTAAACCGACAGTGAAAACATATGAGATTCACAGCAAAAACAAAGAGTGAAGAAAGAATTAATAGGTATTAATTTCTCACTGTTGTACAAAGTTTCCAAAAGGCACAAAAACATTGGTTTTGCAAGGTTGTGAAAACACAATATTGTGTGGAAAAGGGTTAAACTCTGCTAATTTCATGACAGCCTTCTCAAGACAAATGATTATACGAGCGGCGCTCTGAGGAAAAGGAGTTTTGTGTATTTCCGTGATCCATTAAACCAAGCAGATCATCACATAAGTATGGATCCATAAAATCAGTTTAGTCTAACAACCGACTAAATCATGAAATAAAAAGATCCTTTGACATGAAGAAAATTTACAAATTGAAAAAAAAGTATCGAGCCAGATCAGCCTGCGCGGTTCCCTTCACAGAGCACCCCTTTCACAGAGCATGGCTCATTTGAAATACCAAAGCATTGGTTCAATGTAAGAAACGTATCATTTAAAGAAAAAAAGGAATTCCTCGAATTTATCCGCACCACCATAATTGTTATTTCAGAAATCTTGTTGGACTAAAATAGCGGAGAAAGAGTTCCAGCCATGATCCTGATTCAGGATAGTAGCAGTTCCAGCCACACGAACTATCCATATCTTGTTTCCCTTGTCCAGGTGTAAGCTTATTCCGTCGGCGCCACAGCTATGGAATATATGATCCCCGGAGAAAACACGCCCTATAACGGCACCATCTCGGATGACATCCAAGTCCATCCATTGGTTTGTCGTTCCAAGGCACACTTGGACCATTATCATATATATTCCAGACACCGGTGCAACAAATTGACCTTGCTCAAGGTCATATGCATTGCCCACATTAGATATGACCGTATCATACATAACTCTGTTATGTGTTTTCAGATCCTGATTGGATGATAGGCGCACTTTAACTGCTACGCTGATTGGCTCCCTTCTCTGCTCTAGTTTAACCAGACGCTCTTTGAGATTTTCATTTTCTTGTTCCAACTTGACTAATTTTTGCATGAGTCTGTATTCATACACGAACCTGGTACAGTCTCCCTCTAGAGGTTCAACCATCGCTTGTGATGTTACGGGTGTCAGTGAAAGCAAGAACACCCAAAAGCTTCTCGTAACAGAGTACGTCGTCATAATAGAGCCGATAAGTGTGCTCTCTGCTAAAATAGATGTGTAACTAAACTAGTCACTAACTCAAAAATAGTTCAGTTTCTCGTTGGTTTCAGTCCTTACGTCGATTTTCGAAGTAGATATAATCCCTGAATATGCACTAGTATATACGCCAGATTTTTAAATCAGTTCACGGTTTCTTTGTCTTTCAGTCCTTACGATGACTCAAATTTATACGCATCGAAATAGTTCCTTTACTTGCACTTGTATACACTCGCTAGATTTTGACAATCCGGAGTGAAAACAGAAACGAGTGTTCAACGATTACAATAGTACAGAATATTCTCGAACCTGGTGTTCTTTAATCCGTTACCTCCTGAAACAACTTTGCAACAACTGTAGAAAAATCCCTGTAAATCACCGGTAATCAAAAACTTTCAAACCGACAGTAAAAGCCCAAATTCTGCTATTTCAAAGGTATTTTGGAGGTAGAAGATATCTACTTTTCGGACAGTGTAGATCCAAGAATGTGCAGTCTGATCTTGACCTACACTGTCTGAAAAAGGTCTTGAATCGTGCGTAGCAGCCTAAGGGCTTACTCTTTACCAAACTACAGTCTTAAACTAGTCCAAATTGAGAGCACTGACAGAGGGCAAAATGAAATGTGACTCAAAAGTTAAAATTTGTTTTGGAAAAAGGTTTAAAAAAAAAAAAAATTGTGGAGAAAGGAGAAAATGCTCGTGACAAGCATTTTCTCATTTTTCTACAATATTTTGAAACGCTTTCTTTCTCCGGGTAGTTAGAAGTCGGAATTTTGTTGTAAGGAGTTAAGAACATCTCGAAGATATTTGCGCAGATACATTTGGATTCATTTTGTGTTTCCTGCGGTGAATATGAAATTATCGTTGATACAGTATACTGAGCTGAAAAAGAAACGCCACACCAGATTGAAACGAAGATTTCGATACATTGAACTCACTCTTCAAAATTTATTAACACGAAGAAATGAAATAACGATTTGATCACTAGAAGTTGTCAAGCGTGTCACTCTACGTGTATTAGTAGGGTGATCTTTGCTTCTTTAAGCTGGTAACTCTAAAACCAAATAATCAATGTCAAAAATGTCGTGCAAGGTCACCATGTTTCAGCAGGATCATACGTGAGATCACGTTGTATGAGTTATTCTTGCCATTATGTTCCAGAACCATATTCCAGCATGATCATGGATAAGGTCACGTTATCGGAGTTATTCTTGCCAATATACATGTACTCCAGAACCATGTTCCAGCATGATCATGGATAAGGTCAAGTTATCTGAGTTATTCTTGCCAATATACATGTACTCCAGAACCATATTCCAGCATGATCATGGATAAGGTCACGTTATCTGAGTTATTCTTGCCAATATACATGTACTCCAGAACCATATTCCAGTATGATCATGGATAAGGTCACGTTATCTGAGTTATTCTTGCCAATATACATGTACTCCAGAACCATGTTCCAGCATGATCATGGATAAGGTCAAGTTATCCGAGTTATTCTTGCCAGTATATTCCAAAACTATGTTCCAGCATGATCATGGATAAGGTCACGTTGTCTGGATTATTCTTGCTTATCTACTCCTGAACCATGTTCCTGCACGATCATGGATGGAGTCACGTTGTCCGAGTTATTCTTGCCTATCTACTCCAGAACCATGTTCCAGCACGATCATGGACGAGGTCACGTTAGTTATTCTTGCCTACCTACTCCAGAACCATGTTCCAGCACGATCATCGATGGGATCAAGTTATCTGGTTATTCTTGTCTATCTACTTCGGAACCACGTTCAAGCAGGGTTAGGCCCGCCTGGGTGGCTCAGTGGTGAGCGTGTCAGACTCATGACCTGGTGGTTGTGAGTTCGATACCCGGTTGAGGCGAACTTTCTTTCCGGCGTATTTTCGCCTCTCACCTCTGCTGAAGCATGTGAGAAAAGTAGTCGGTGGCTTTGGAAAGAAAGTTGTGTTAGTACTGGTGTGAGAAAGCCAGGAAACACATGTGCGTCACCGACCGCCATGATATGACCTTAGCTGTTAAAGTGGCGTTAAACCCCAATACAACCAACCAACCAATCAAGCAGGGTTATGGACAAGGTCACGTTGCTCTAGTTATTCTTGCCTATATACTCCAGAACCATGATCATCATATATAAGGTCCAGAACCATGTTCCAGCAGGCTCATGGACAAGGTCATATTGCCCAGGTTATTCTTGTCTATCTACTCTAGGACTAGAAACTGTCAGACTCGTCACTCTATGTGCATTGGTACGGTGACCTTTGTTTCTTTAGCTCTTCACAACACAACAAAATTTTAGACAAGTCCATACAAGGTTCGAGAGTAAATACAACGTGACCTTATCTACGATCCTAATGGAACATGGTTCTGGTGTAGATAGACAAGAACAAGTCAGACAACGTGATCTCGTCTATGATCTTGCTGCAACTAGGCTCGAGAGTAAATAGTCAAGAATAACCCCGACAATGTGATGGTATCCATGGTCCTGCTGGAAAATGGTACCAGAGTAGATCGGCAAGAATAACTCAATCAACGTGAATTTATTTATGATCCTGCTAACATGATTCTGGAGTAAATAGGCAAGAACATACTCAGACAACGTGACCTTATCAATCATTCTGCTGAAAAATTGTACTGGAGAAGATAGGCAAGAATAACTCAAACAACGTGACCGTATCTATGATCCTGCGGGACCATGGTTCTAAAGTAGATAAGCAAGACTAACTCGAACAACGTGACCCCATCAATGATCCTGCGGGACCATGGTTCTAAAGTAGATAAGCAAGACTAACTCAAACAACGTGTCCCCATCAATGATCCTGCGGGACCATGGTTCTAAAGTAGATAAACCAGAAAAAAACTCAGACAACGTGACCTCATCCGTGGTCCTGCTAGGATTTTGTTCTGGAATAGAAAGACAAGAATAACCCAAACAACATGACCGTATCTATGATCCTGCTGTAACATGGTTCTGGAGTAGATAGACAAGTATAGCTCAGCGTGACCGTATCTAAGCTCCTGCTGTAACATGGTTCTGAAGTAGATAGACAAGTATAGCTCAGCGTGACCGTATCTAAGCCCCTGCTGTGACATGGTTCTGAAGTAGATAGACAAGTATAGCTCAGTGTGTCCGTATCTATGATCCTGCTGTGACATGGTTCTGGAGTAGATAGACAAGAATAACCCAGACAGCGTGACCCTCATCCGTGATGGTGCTGAACATGGCTCTGGATAGACAAGAATAACTCGTGTAACGTGATCCCATACGTGATCCTGCTGGAACATTGTTCCGGGGTAGATAGGCAAGAATAACACACACAACGTGACCTCATATGTGATAATGCTGGAACGACATTGATGACATTGATTTGTTTGATTTTAGAGTTACCAACTTAAAGAAGCAAAGATTACTGTAACAATACACAGAGAGTGATAAGTTTGACAATTTCTAGTGATCAAATCGTGGAGTGGTTGGTTTCTTTCATGTTAATAAATTTTGAAGAGTGAATTCAATGTATCGAAATCTTCATTTCAATCTGGCGTGGCGTTTCTTTTTCAGCTCAGTATACTACATGTACTGTATTAATGATAATTTCATGTTCACCGCGAGAAACTCAAAACGAACCCAAATTTACCTGCGCAAATAACTTCAAGATGTTCGGAACACATTTCCTCCATTAGACATTTTTTGTGGTCTTACAGACCTCTCTCGAAAACGTATACATGTAGTGACATTCGTAGAAATTGCTCGTAAGGATCATTTTCACCTTTCGTCAAAATGTTTTCACTAGTGTTCATAATGTAATTCTTAAGTCATGTTGATTACCGGTGGTTTCCAGGGTTTTTTTTTTTTTTTTTTGTAAATCGTCTTTGCAAAGTTATTACAAGAGGTAATGGGTTAAACAACACCAGGCTCGAGAATATTCTGTACTTCTGTAATCGTTGAACACTCGTTTCAGTTTTCACTCCGGTTGTCAAAATCGAGCGCGTGTATACAAGTACAAGTTAAGGAATTATTTCGATGCTTATAATTTTATGTTGACAGCGTAAGGACAAAAACAAAAAGACATAGAGAGCTACTTTAAAATTTTGGGGTATACATACTAGTGCAAATTTATGAATTATTTTTTATTTCAAAAATCGACGTAGGGACTGAAACTAAACAGAAACTGTGACCTATTTTGTTTAAGGGACTGGTTACAACGTCGCTCATCTATTTCATCAGAGAGAATACTTATCGGCTCTACAATGACGGCGGATTCTTTAAAAAGCTTTTACGTTCTCGTACTTTTACTGACACCCGTAACATCACGAGCGATGGTTGAACCTCTAGAGGGAGACTGTACCAGGTTCGTGTATGAATACAGACTCATGCAAAAATTAGTCAAGTTGGAACAAGAAAATGAAAATCTCAGAGAGCGTCTGGTTAAACTAGAGCAGAGAAGGGAGGCAATCAGCGTAGCAGTGAAAGTGCGCCTATCATCCAATCAGGATCTGAATACGCATAACAGAGTTATGTATGATATGGTCATATCTAATGTGGGCAATGCATATGACCTTGAGCAAGGTCAATTTGTTGCACCGGTGTCTGGAATATATATGATAATGGTCCAAGTGTGCCTTGGACACACGAGCCAATGGATGGACTTGGATGTCATCAAAGATGGTGCCATTATAGGGCGTGTTTTCTCCGGGGATCGAACATACCATAACTGTGGCGCCGAAGGGATTAGCTTACACCTGGACAAGGGAAACAAGATATGGATAGTTCGTGTGACAGGAACTGCTACTATCCTGAATCAGGATCATGGCTGGAACTCCTTCAACGCCGTTTTGATCCAGCAAGATTTTTGAAATAACACAGCCATAGTGGTGCGGATAAAGGACGCGTCTCGATAAGGGCCTTTTTTATGTTTTGAATAGATCTTTGCCAAATTTTGTTGATTAATCCAACTATGTATTTTTTGTCATTTGTTGAAGTAATAAGATGCAGCGGTCATGTCTTCCATGCTACAAGTATATGCTTGAGAAAAGTGGGTGGGGTAATTTGATATGATTGCAGCTTCTAAGACTAAAGAGCAGATTTCTTCCATTTTGAGCTGAAATTGATATTAATTCATTTCATTTATGTACTAAAACTATATGAAGAACTATTTGGTACTGATAATTTAAACCAATATTCTTCAGCAATGTAGTTATAACCACTTTCAAGCCATGCATAACTTTCGCTTAGTTTGTTATCTCATTCACTTTCTATCTGCTGAGCCCCAGTGGCTCAGTCGGTAGCGTAGAGGGGGTCGCTGGTTCGATTCCCGACTTGGCCAATTTCTTTCCGAGGATTGATGATAGTCTTTGCGACAGGATTCATTCCTCTCTCACCGCTGACCATTGTTTCGACGAAGGTTATGTGGGAAAGCAGCCACTGGCTTGGAAAGAATATTGTGCGGAGTACTGGTAAAAGAAACTCCGGGAAAGCATGGATAGGTGCACTGGCTGCCGCGATATAACTGAAATAATGTTGAAAACGGCGTTAAACACCATATAACCAACCAACTTTCTATCTCTTTACCAGACGACAAAATTTTGGACTCGATCAAACTGAAAACATTTGTAGACGACAAATCATATGTATCTTAAATGGTAATTTCTGTCTTTGCTAGGGTAGGAAACTTTGTGGGGAAAAAGAGAAACTGCTATTTACCAGCATGTTCTCCTTTTCCTACAATATTGTCAAAAGCCTTCTTCTTCAGGGTCATTAAATCTCGTCATTATGTGGTAAAGAGTTTATCCTTCGGTAAAACGTTGAAGCTTACGTTATGAAACTTAAATATGACCAATGCAAAATGAATTTGATATTGAAGTATATTTTTTCCCGGCTCGATAAAGCAGAAGTTAGTAAAATTGTAGCGACTTAAAAAGGACATACTTAGTTTTTTATGTCGTTTATCAAAATTTCTTCTTAAATATTGACAAATACAACTAGATATGAGCCTTCCACTGGTAAAAGGGTGTTTAATGCATCTCCGTGATGCCTTTTCCCAAGTAAGCCATCACACAATTAGGGATCCATAAAACCATTAAGTCTTACGAATGGCTGAATCTGGAGAAAGAATGGTCCTTGGACATACAGAAAATTTACCAAAAGCAAAAAGTTTCGATTCATGTCAGCCTGCACGGACTGCGCAGGCTGACATGGGGGCGATACTTTTTGCAAATGCATTAAGCCCCCTTTTTTTGTACCTGGCTCATATATTTTCCTTTGAACTTGTAAAACTGTACGGTTACATTTTGTAAAAGAATGTGCGATTTTGGTCGTTTATCCCTTATCCTCCTCCTAAATAAAAGAAATGGAACTTTAAAACTGATAGTAGTTCTATAAACCCAATTTTTCCTATCTCAAAAGTATTTTTCGGAGGAAAGATATCTTTTTGTCGGACAGTGTAGATCCAAGCTCAGACTGCATGTTCTGTGCAGTCTGATCTTGATCTACGCTGTCCGCCAAAGGTCAGAGAGTCGCACTTAGAAGTCTAAGGGTTAAATAAAAGGATGGCCGTTTTGAAATCGGTATACTTACTGGTATTTCCGTCTATTTTTATCACATCAGATATGACGTCATCATACTGATTTGAATACCAATCCTCCTAAGTGAGGCCTGTTATTAATCATATGGCGTTCCCACAGGTCTTTGAGAAAATCTATAGATACCTCAAGCGGCCACGTAGCCTATACTAAAGATACATCTATACTCATTTTTAGCCAGTTTTAAACCAATTTCATCTTTATTTTATCAAACTATAATAATGTTTGTATCTTCATGCCAATTTTGCCCCTGGCGGTTGCAAGGTTGCATGGATTACGATGAACAGAAAATGCATTTCATTTTTTGGAGGCCTTCAAAGAAATAACTGTTGGGTTTGCGGTTTTAAATCGAAGATTCCCGATTTATCTCATAGCACCCCTTGTTTTCAATGTACCACAGCCATTACAATTTTTTTTTGTCTCACACACATTTGAGATAAGACAATAGTTCTGTATTCGGTCAGCACTCTGTAATTATACACCTCATTTCTAAAACATTGCTGACCTAGATTCTTGTGAGAAATTAATGATCGAAATTGGTAGTCATGATCAAGTTGCGGATTTAATCACTGTTAGATTCAAAACAAAATCAATAAATGCAACTTTCTTTAGAAGTGTTTTTCTTTCGTAATGTACCTGTCAAAGAAGCGAATAAGCTTCATGGAAATTTCATTACATACAAACATGTAAGGCATATTTTTAACACGTCATGAACTATAATTCTTGCTATATATCTACAGTTTTGTGATAAAAAGAATCTGAAATTTGTTGGCGTTTAAGATAAAAAAAAATATCAAACTCGCAGACACACACACACACACACACACACACACTCGCCAAAGGTTCGCTTAATAACATTTTGGAAGACTCGTTTAATAAAATTTTATCTCAAGCGCCAACTCATGTCAGATCCTCTCTCTATATATATTTTCTCACTTTAACCCTTTACCATACAATCCCGACTTTCAACGAGCCTAAAGAAAACTTTTGAAAACATTGTGAGAAAAGGATAAATACTGGTACCCAGCATTTTCTTCTTTTCCCATAATGGTTGTTGCCCTTCCCAAAACAAATTTTATTTCTTGAGTCACATTTTATGTTGGCATTTGTAAATCCTTTCAATCTGGACTAGTCTAAAATTTTGTCGGTTGTTTAGGCGCTAAAAGAGATAAAATGAATGATTTTCACGTCCATGCAATGGCGACATCCTTGGAATGGGAGACAAAAGTCATTTACTTCCCTGGATTGCTCTCCACTACTTACTATGTCCTGAATAAGGTATTACTTGGTTTTTATCCTTGATATTCTTTCCACTATTTAGGAATGTTCGGGTTTAAACATCTCCGTCAACCTTTATCAAAACCACAAATTTGATCTATATGATGCATTATAATGGTCGAAGTGTATGAAATTCGATTTGCAAATATTATGAAGACCTTACATATACAAAAGCAATCTCCGAGCAGAGTTGTCGTTCGTTACTCTCACCATACATTTCTGCAACGGGCTAAATGACAAGAATCTTGTCAAACCGAGGAAAACATGTTTTGTTACTGTTTAACTGTTTCATGTGTAACATAATAAAGTAGACAAACGAAATATGATTCCGGATACATTATAGGTGCATTCAAACTGATTAATTTACCTGTATACAATGGAACTATTTTTTCAAGCTTCTTTACTGATCAGTATCTTACGCCAATTGTAAAAAAAAAAATGGCTGCGCCCATGAATGATGACAATTTAAACAAAATTGTACACAAGTTATCGTCCTTTAAAAGATGTTAAAGCTTTTCAGAAAATCCCTCTTTTTCACATTTCCTACAACTAAGTCTGATTGGCCGTATGCTGTTTGAACAGCACATAAAGCAATCGATTGGTCTTTCTTTCACCGGCGTTTGAGTCGCCATTTTGAGTTATGGTCATGTGACGAAAATATCACGTGATAGCGAACTACTTTCTGAGCCAACTACAGAGGTAAATGGGAATGATCCGTAGTGCAAGAGTGTGATACAAAAGTGTATATAATAAGTCAAATAATCGCAACATCTCTCAGTAAAGCAAGGATAAAAACAAAGGAAATCAAATAAAAGGACCTACTTGCAATTTGGTAACCTTGGTTTTTATCTAACACGGCAGATCATTTGAATTTCACTTATTTTCTCCCATTATAATACCACGAGGTTTCAAAGAGCTACAAAGTTTATTTCAGGACAGGAACAATAACAGCTTATGAACAGTTTCAATAACCTCGCTTTCTATCTGCATACATTTTTCTAATAACTGCATGATCAGCGGCGGCGTAATATTAATTTACACTACACTTGCACACTGAAAAATGCATGCAAGTCAATGGGAACTTGGACTTTAATGAAATACTGTTTGGCCATTGACAGAGTGTAATCAGAAATATTGGCAGTGAATGCGAGCCAAAACCTTAATTCATGTCGGATTTAATAAATGCCAATTACAACATCATTTCCTGCGCTTGCTCGCAAGCTGTCTCGTCTATCGATACAATACCTGTTAAAAGCAGAAAATTGAACCCGGACTAAGCTTAATCCGATTTGTTTCAACCTACGATTCCTCAAACATTGCAGCAATTTGCTAAACTAGTTACCAGGTATTTATCCGTAGACATTATCCTCCTCCGTGTTTAAACTCCGCCTACTACGCACGTGCTCAACTCTGATTGGCTAGTAAACGCCGAATTCGCCGAATGACTGAACCGATAACCTGCGGGGCTCAACGCGAGAAAATGTAAACAGTTGTCGAAGCCTACAAAGAATTTCATTTACAATTGCCTCAGAAATTCGACACTTTCACGTGAATACCATTAGAAAATTAGACCGGTAATTACCTCTCTCAAATCGCTCAAGCAAGGCTTCCTGTGATTGGTTCAGTAACGCTTGTTAATGGCGCTGTTAGTGTCGGGAGGAAATAAAAACAGACCTTCCATCTAAATTTGGTATAAAATAATTCCCAGCCCACGGCGTGTAAAGGTTACATAATTGGCATTTGTTTCTTTGTTTAAATGTTTCTCTGTGTCGCTTTCAACACTGTTTCGGTCATATCACGGTAACTACTCGATTATCAGTATATTTCCTGGGTCTCGCCAATGCTCTTCGATGCTGAAGCCCTCGAACAGTGCAGAAGCAATTAGCATTGTTCGATATAGAAAATCAGCGTCATTGTTCACCAACCATTCTTAACTCTTTACCAGAAGACATCGTGGGAAAAGGAGAAAATGCTGGTTACCAGCAATTTCTCCTTTTCCCACGATGTTTTCTAACATTTCAGAAACAAATCCAATCATTTGAGCTGTACTGAATTTGTCGTCTGTAAATGCTTCTTATTTGGTCCAGTCTAAAATTTTGTTGTCTGGTAAAGAGTTAAGCATATTCTTCGTCTAACTCTTCAAGATTTTCTAAATTTGAATGTAACACAACTTCTGATTGGCTAAACCAAATGGTTCAGCCAATCAGAAGTTGTGTTACTTTCAAATTTAGAAAATTCTGGAGAAAAAGACTAAGAACGTTCTTAAGAATGGTTGGTGAATACGGACCCAGTCGTGCTGTTGCTAAAGTGTTTCAGAAATCTAAAAAGACCATCACTTAATCACTTTCTGCTGAGAAAAAATACGTGGGGTCTTGCGTTCATCGGTGGTAAAATGTAGGACTCGTAAGCTGGAGACCCCGGGTTCGAGCTTCACTGACAGAGCTGGATTTTTCGTGGGAGTGCCCTTGGGCAAGACATTTCAGAGCCCTAGCCTAGTACTGGAGAAACCCAGGACTTACATGAATAATTTAATATGTGAGACGTCTACGTAATATGACTTAAGTAATTTTGAAAGCGATGTAAATAAAATACCATTCGATTAATCAATCAGAGAGATAAATGCAGCAGACGAACTGAAGAACGTTGAAGGGAACTGTAAAGTGTAAACAAATAATATACATGTACACATGTGACAGGCGCTCTGGCAAAAGGGGGGTTTAATAAATTTCCAAGCTGCATGATACTAAGCAAGTCATCACATGATCACGGGTAGACTGGTATCAGTCCATTAAATAGAGCATTTTCATTAAAAAAAAAAAATTATAAAATAAAACAACAGAACAAATACACTCATATAATGTTCTCAAGGTCTGATTTGATAAAGAGCAAGTAACAACATATATTCCTGAGGGTTTACAATAGTTGTGTACCTTGTTTATTAGAATGACTCAAATGCAGGGCCTGAATGCCAGGCTAGATCACGGGTTCAAGATGTCCATTTTGTCTATCAACCGACTGCATCACGAGATTTGACATTTGACACGCGGAAAATCGAGCAATAGCGAAAAGTTTCGGCTCGGGCCAGCCTGCGCGGACTGCGCGGGCTGACCTGAATCGATATTTTTCGCGGATGCATCAAGCCCCCTTTTCACAGAGCATGGCACATGTATGCTAGCCATGCTCTGGCAAAAAGGGAGTTTACTGAATCTCCGTGATGCATTGTACCTGGCAAGTCATCACATAATTATAGATCCATAAAATCCATTTCGTCTAACAACCGACTGAATCATGAGGTAGACTGGTCCTTTGACATACAGAAAATTGCTCAATAGCGAAAAGTTTCGACAGACCAGTGTCGGCCTTCGCAGACAACACAGGCTGACGTGGATGGATCTTATTTTTTTTTTCGCGGATGCATTAAGCCCCCCTTTTCACATGATTGCTCTTGTTTGTAACATAAATATTTGTGGCAAAATAAGAAAAAATGGACTTCTCTTTTTGCCAAGATGTTTTTTCTTTTGAAACAGTCTTTACACCAAACTACAAAAAATTTGGACCTGTCCACATCTTTTTCTGTTTACTTTTGACCTGGTTTTAAAATTCATTTTTAGACTAGCGTAGCTAAGTCTATAGGCATCATGATTGACCTATAGTCAAAGTAAACAAAAAACCCCACAGTTGCCAAATACTGCCTCGAAGAAAACTACTTCTCTCTGTTATAAATCTTAATTTTGTTATATATGACAATTTTGACAAAAACCACTAAATCTCTACCACTCCAGTTTGAAGACGTGGTCTTACAAAGTAATAAATTGAACAAGATGTCATTTATAAGGTACAAGATCTTTGCTTATATGTAAATTAAGTGACCTCTGCAAAGCAGAGAATCACTTTTTCCTACACCAGTGTAACGTTATGAATGAATCTATTAATAGATACACTAGGTAACTTGTAGCAAATCCCAGTTACATTAACACTCACTGAACAGGGAACCCTTGTCATTCCTTCAGTCATTCATTATTTAGATCATTGTGTTATGTTAATCTGTTATTCTAGTCTTGAATATTAACCCTTTACCAAACAATCCCAAGTTTTAACGAAACTGGGAAAAAAATCCCTTTGAAAACGTTGCAGGAAAAGGAGAAAATGCTGGTAACCATCATTTTCTCCTTTTTCCACATTGTTTTCTGCTCTTTTGGCATCAGGTTTCATCAGTTCAGCCACTTTTAATTTATGGTCTGCAACAGCTTTGAATTTGGACTGGGGTAAAATTTTTCGTTTTATAAAGAGAGTTGAATAGTTAACTACATCTTGTGCTATTGGATATTGACTAATTGATGGTGTTTAATGGCGTTTTCAACATTATTTCAGTGATACTGCGGCGGCCAGAGCACCTATCCATGCTTTTCTGAAGTTTCTTTTACCAGCACTGCCGCGACTCAATTACGTTTTGCAGAGTGTTGATTAAGATCAGACTGCGCAGAACATGCAGTCTGATCTTGGATCTACACTCTCCGATAAGAGAATATATTATTTTTTCCAAAATGTAACTAAAATAGCAATTTTCAGGCGTTTACCATCGGCTTGTAAGGTTTCGTTTAACATTTTTAGCAGGTTAAGAATTAAACTTAAACTGGATTACAGTTAACCAATAGCAAGCATAGCCCAGCAGCTCAGTCGGTAGTGCACAGGACTTGGGAGGTTGCTGGTTCGATCCCCGACTCGGCAAATTTTTTTCCGAGGATTGATGAAAGTCATTACAACAGGATTCATTTCTCTCTCACGTTCCGACAATGGTTATAATATAAATGTGGGAAAGCAGCCAGTGGCTTGGAAAGAATATTGTGCAGAGTACTGGTTAAAGAAACTCCAGGAAAGTATGGATATGTGCACTGTCTACTGCTGCATAACTGAAATAGTGTTGAAAACAGGGTCAAACACCATACAAACAATCAATCAATCAAATTCGCTATTCTGTCAGTACTTTCAGTACTTTGATTCTTCCAGCGACTAACACTTGGACCGACCATATTTGCATACTTTTACTTTTGGCCGCTACTGGGCCTGTAACTCTTTACCAAACGACAAAATTTTGGAATGGACCAAATTCAAGGTATTTGCAGACGACTAATTAAATGATGCTAAAATGGTGATTTCTCTCTTTGATTCTGATGGGGTAGAAAACATTGTGAAAAAAGGAGAAAATACTGGTTACCAGCATTTTCTCCTTTTTCCACAATTTTTTCAAAAGCGTTTTTTTTTTTTTTTTTTCAGCGTCGTTAAAAGTCGGGATTGTATGGTAAAGGGTTAAATATCACCTAAAAGCATTCTTTGAAACCTCCCGCCGAGCTCTGGTAGCGCAGCCGGTAGCGTACAGGACTTGAGAACAGGGTGTTGCTGGTTCGATTCCCCAGCTCGGCCAATTTCTTTCCGAGGATTGGTGATCGTCATTTCGACAGGATTCATTTTTCTCTCTTACCGTTGATCATTATTTCGACGATCGTCATGTGGGAAAGCAGCCTATGGCTTGGGAAGAATATTGTGCAAAGTACAGGTCAAAAAAAAATCTTGTAAAGCATGGATATGTGCTGTGGCCGCAACATGCGAAATGAGACCTTCGGACATTTGCGTAAAGTGTCGTCCCGGATTAGCCAGCGCAGTTGGCGCAGGCTAATCCGGGACGGCACTTTACGACTACACAAGATTTTTTCATACAGTAGACTTTCGTGAAACAGAAAATCGCACAAAAATGGGGAGTGTCTTCTCGGATTAGTCACAGACTACACAAGCTGATCTGGGACGACACACTTTTACGCATATGTCCGAATGCCCCATTTCGTGTGTTGTACGCCATTATTATAACTGAAAATATCTTAAATCAAAGCGTTGAAAGCTCCGGTGTGGCATTTGTCAAGGAAGCCATTGTGTGGAATTAATAATTTGAAAAATAAACCATAGAAATAGTTTCAAAATATTCGCTTGAAATTCAGCCGACTGTATAGTCATGCCCAATCCAATAGAGAAGCGTGCAATCTTGTAAAACAAACAAGCCGTAGCGAACAAATCCAGGGACATATAAGTCCAGGAAAGAACTGGTTTGGGACGATCAGCAAGGAATCGGGCGGTCAGGAAACAAAGTTTGTGTGTATCATTACGCCAACAGAAGACCATAGCGGATCGAGCTATTTTCGATAAAAAAAAAAAAGAAGTATTTCCATGATAGATGGCCTAATCTAATTAATTTTAATACGCCATTTTCATTTTCATATCCGAGTGCAATCGAAATTCTTATTTGTCTTAGAAAATATGAGTTTAATTGGGTTTACTTCCTTCGGTTTTGCACAAAATACGATACATGATTTTCAAAATGCCGTATTGAACTCATAGTGGCATTGTCTTCGACAAATGCCACAAAAACGGCGTTAATCATCATACAAATCAATCAAACAAACAATAACTGAAACCTTCGATTCTTTACCAGAAGGTAAAATTTGAACGTGTCCAAACTGCCTCAAATCACTTCTAGGCTCCTGCATGGCTTAGTGGTAAAGTGTAGGACTCGTAACCTAGAGGTCCTGGGTTCGAGCCACACTGCAAACACTGGGTTTTTCGTGGCAGTTTCCGTGGGTAAGACACTTCAGAGCCCTAGCCTAGTACTTGTGAAACCAAAGACGTACGTGAATATAAGTGAGCGGTCGCGCGTGATATGACTGAAATAACGTAGAAAGCGACGTAAAATGTTATTCAATCAACAATCAGTCAATCAACCATTTTACTTATTCGAACGAGTGACAGCATTGTTGACTGATTTTCGTTTACATGTATTCATAGTCGCCAGCGGTTCCCCATATGGGCGACGCCCCCAGAAGGCTGTTACTTCTTTTACGGGGGCTAGTGCAACATACAGGAGGAACCCCATCCTAGGTTACGACTGGCTCTTTTACGTGTTCAGTTTAGAGCACAGCCATTCGTTACCCAGGTTTAACGTCTTATCCGAAAGACCTCGGAAATCGAACCCATATCCTCAAGTGTCGCAAGACTTTCCCTTATCACGGCTTACTACTTGGGCTATATTCGGGCCGGTGTGACAGCAGCGAGTCGACCCAGTTCTTTGTATGACAATCGATGATAGGTCGCATAGAGTTATCCCAACCCTAACCATGATCGCAAGTAAGAATGAGACGCCATGCGACCGAAACAGTTACGCCCTGACAACGCATAATACGCCACGCATACGCCCTAGTACGCCACCATTTGCGCTCCTTTTAGTTAACTGGAAGCTTGATGCACCACACATCGTCATTTATATGAAAGTTCATCAGCGTTGAGTCTTGATAGGGCGAAGTACTTGGGATTTTGTCTCTTAATTCATAATGTATCAATCAATTGGTCAAAAGTTCCGCAAAATTTCCTTGCGGAACCAGTGAAACTAGCCAGTGGTTAAATTCATGCAGAACGAGATCGTTTTAGCTGGATATCCCAGGACAGATAGGTGAAGCGTAACGTAATCCCAGTATCTTTGGTATAACAATGCAAAAGTGAATCTATTGAAGTCTTCCATATACAAGTATGGACGAAAACACAACACAGTCCATGCCGCTCGGTGCTTTTTGTGACAATACAGTTCCTACCAGAATGTATTACACTGGTGATTTGCACAAATTATTAAAAAAGAAGAAACAATGCTCTGTGTTTCAGCCCCCCCCCCCCCCCCCCTATTTTTTAAGCTTTTACCAGACGATAAATTTTCACACTTGTCAAAATTGAAAGCAATTGCAGAGGAAAACTCTATGGAAAAAGGAGAAAATGCTGGTTACCAGCATCTTCTTCTTTTCCGACAATTTTCTCAAAAGACTTCCCATCAAGAGTTGTTAAAACTCGGGATCGTATGTCAAAGGGTTAGAAAGCTCTCAAAAAAGTCATATTTGCACAATGATTCAGTAACACCGTTTTCAAAATTATTTCAGCTAAATTGCAGCGGCCAGTACACCTATCCATGCTTTCCTAGAGTCTCTTACCAGTAATCCTACGTCGTACAATATTCTTCCCAAGCAACCGGCTGCTCTCCCACATTCACATCATGCTGATGAATTCTGTCGCAATGACTATTATCAATCTTCAGAAAGAAATTGGCCGAGCTAGAGATTCGAACCAACGACCCCCCGGTTTCTGCGGAATACCGTTATGGCCATGGCCTTTGAATGTCACGGTTAATCTGAAACGCGATACTCGATAGTACGATGATGATAGTGCGAAATCACGAAACTACGATGATGAAAACACAACAGAACGATGATGATAACGCGATACTACGACGGTGAAAACACGACAATACGATAGTACGATGATGAAAGTGCGGTATAATATCGTGTTTTTATAGCACTACCATCATCGTACTATCGTATTGTCACGTTTTCACCATCGTAGAATCGCGTTATCGTCATCGTACTGTCGCGTTTTCATAATCGTAGTTTCGTGATTTCGCATTATCATCATCGTACTATCGAGTATCGCGTTTCAAGTTAACACATTCAAAGGCGATGGCCCTAACGGTATTCCGCAGGTTTCAAGTCCTGTATGCTACCGATCGGGCTACTGGGTCTCCGCTGGAAATATTGTGAGAAAAGGTGGCAAATTCCGGTAACCGGTAACATTTCCTTGTACATGCAATGTTTTCTATCCTTTCAAAGATAAATTCTATCGTTTTGATACACGTTAAGTTTGTCTTCTGCAAATGCGTTGAACTTCGACGAGTCAAAAAAATTGTTGGACACGTCAAATCATTTGCAGACGACAAAACGAATGCGACTCAAAAACTGAAATTCGTTTTCGGAAGGATAGAAAACATTGTGGGATAAGAAGAAAATGCGGGTTACCAGCATTTTCTCTTTTTTTCCACGATGTTTTCAAAAGCCTTCTACCTTTAGAGGACTTTAAGAAACATTGTGGGAACAGGCGAAAACTCCAGTAACAGGCATCCTACCCTTTTCCTACAGTGTTTGCTACCCGTTTAAAATGATTTTTGTCGTCTGCAAATCTTTTGAATCTGAACGCGAAGAATTTTTTATCGTCTGCAAATGCTTTGCTTTTGGACGCGTATAATATCTTGTGTCGTCTGCAAATGCTTTGATTTTGGACGCGTATAATATCTTGTGTCGTCTGCAAATGCTTTGATTTTGGACGCGTATAATATCTTGTGTCGTCTGCAAATACTATGACTTACGACACGAATATTTTTGGCCGTCTGCAAATGCTTTTGACTTTGGAAGCGAATAATGTTTGTCTTTTGCAAATGTTTTGAATCTGGACAAGAATAATTCTTGTCGTTTGCAAATGTTTTGACTTTGGAACAGCACAATTTTTGTCGTCTGCAAATGTTTTGACTTTGGAACACGCACAATATTTGTCGTCTGCAAATGTTTTGACTTTGGACGTAAAAGAGTTTTGTCGTCTGCAAATGTTTTGACTTTGGACACGAATGATTTTTGTCGTCTGCAAATGTTTTGACTTACGATACGAATATCTTTGGTCGTCTGCAAATGCTTTGATTTTGGAGACGAATATTTTCTCTTGTCGTCTGCAAATGCTTTGACTTACGACCTGAATGTTTTTTGTCATCTGCAAATGCTTTGATTTGGGACGCGAATATTTTTTGTCGTCTGGCAGTGCTTACTCCGAAGCATTCGACAAAATCATAGTACGAGCAATCGACACTGAAATAAAGTTTAACACAGATCTAATAATACTGAGGAAAAAAATGTGGCAAAGGAAAAAAATTGTACGTTACATGGAATTTCTCCTTTTTCAATAATGTCTACATAAATATCTTAATGCAAAACGACAATATTCTCGGAATTAACCCTTTAGACCTACCACATAGTCCCGAGTCTTAATGACCCCAAGGCAAAGGACTTTTAAAAACAATTTTGAAAAAGGAGAAAATGCTGGTAACCAGCATTTTCTTCTTTTCCCATAATGCTTTGAAGATTGCTTTCTACCTCTTTACAGACGACTGTCATCGACTGAGCCACTTTTAATTTGTCGTCTGCAACTGCTTTCAATTTGAACATGTCCCAGCTTTGTCACTCGATAAAATATCTGAGAAAACGGTAGGGCTTACTTATTTAGGAGATCCACTAAAACGAGTCGACTCTACAGCTATTTCTACTAGGACATGTACTACTAGTGAGCGAAAATATTGTAATAAAAATAAATATCGTCAGCAAATTTGTTGTTTATTTTTTATCTGATTTTATTACCCATTTTCCCTTGTACACGTAAATCTAATATAAGATAGCAAACGTTTCAATTCATAGCTCGTCCATATCCTTCCAAGTTCATGTCAACGGCCTATCATTTTTTTGCCATATATAGCAAAAAAAAAAACCCGCAAAATAAGTCAAAATTAAATACGCATTATGGAAAAATTATCTCTTTTTGTCGAAGAGGGCGTGTAGGTCACGTGCGAACAATATGGTGAAATAATTATGCATACGATAACATCTCGAGTGAGGGCAGAGTGTACTGGTATTGGGCCATACCGGAGTTGAGTGTGCATAATGATCGAAAAGGGGCGTTTGTACACGCCATTATTCAGCACGTTCGTTGACCAATCAGAGAAGACGTTACAAGGACACCAAAATGAGATTTTCACTGATACGGTGTACTGCGGAATAGGCCGTGTGTGGCATACGAATTTGGATTTACGTCTGCGGGGAGTGTACCTAGATATTCGCTATTTTCTGTTTCAAATACACGGAGTTTTTGTAGTTAGTGCCCAAAAACTTACTTCCCAGTCATGTATTGTGGATTACCTGTAGGATAGTGTAAAAATTGTGTCGAAATTCTCAGTGTTAAGGCGAGAAATAGGTCACTAATTGGGAGAAGGTCACAGCTAAGTGCTTGTGTTTGGATATACGAGGGAAATAGCGCCATTCCGCGTGTAATACATCGGAATTTGGCATATGTGTGTTGTGGATTTCTATGAAAAGTGTTTGAATTAGAAAACGTGTATATGAACGACAGGATGTACGCAAATCGCCACCCCGTAAGTAGTCATGTTCGTTGTAATTAGTCGCTATGTACTGCGGTCCTTTGTTCTCCAATCCAATCCACTGTGTGTAGTATGTACGCGGGACTTTGCTCGTGCGAGCATTGTTAAGGGAGATCTATGTGCTGTAAAGCATTACTAACAAACGACTTTTACAGAGTCGGGTTATGCCACGAGACTAAAGTATCCATTTTTAGCTAAGACTGAGATGTAAAACAGGTGTATAAAGTACAATTTTCAAAAATTTCACATTATTTTCTGTACAAGATTGGGTAAAACCCTTCACCTAATGATAGCTGAAACTAAACCCTTTACTCAACGTTGAGTTTTTGATACATCACAAATGAAATTCAGCTCAATTATTAACAGGAGATGGGTTCCTATCCTAGAATGATAATAGCAGAATATAAAGTAAACATGTACAAACTTGATAGTCTCTGGTTTATGAAAATTATACTGGTCCCAACCCTTACTTAAGCTGTACACTGCAAATACTCATTTAAGGTTTATGGAATTTATACCGGTCCCAACCCTTAGTTAAGCTGTACACTGCAAATATTCATTTGAGGTAAAATGGTTTGGTGTCTGTGATTTTTAAGCCTTCTGAATATTGTTCAGTTCAAATTTCAGTTTGAAATATAAGCGATGCAGTAACAGGAAATATGCAGTCATAGTAACTCTTTACCAGATTACTAAATTTAACCCTTAGGCTGCTAACAGCGATTCGGTGTGCTTTTGTGGACAATGTAGATCAAGATCAGACTCCACAAAACTAGCTTTGATCTACACTCACAGATAAGTTATTTACTATTTGGTGATATCAACTTTTTCTCGATAATTGGGATGCTAATATTTCAAGTGGAAATTTGCGTCTCATTTGTATAGCAGCTTAATAGTTGATAATCTTCCACATTCAACATTTAACCCTTTCCCAAACGACAAATTTTGGACCGGTCCAAATTGAAAGAGTTTGCAGACGACAATTTTAAATTTGATGAAAATGGCAGAAAGTTCTCAAAAAGGGTAGAAAACACTGTGGGATAAGGAGAAATTGCTTGTTATGAGCAACTTCTCCTTTTCCCACAGTGTTTTTCAAAAGACTTGTACTGCAAACACATGAAAACCAGGGCTTGTTTGGGAAAGGGTTAACATGGTGTTTATCCTTTACCACTCAATCCTTTCTTTTAACAACCCTGAGGGAGAAAGCTTTTCAAACATTGTGGAAAAAGGAAAAAAATGCTGGTTACCAGTATTTTCTCCTTTTCCCACAATATTTTCTGATCCTTTCCAAAACAAATTTCAATTTTTGAGTCACATTTACCCATCTGCAAATGCTTTCAATTTGGTCCAGTCCAGCATTTTGTGATTTGGTAAAGAGTTAAACATGGTGAGAAAATGAGTAATTTGCTGGTTGCCAGCATTTTCTCCTTCTGCACAATTTTCTAAAACTCTACTCTGAACTCTTTACCATACGACAGTTTTTAAACAGTCCAAATTGAAAGCTGTGGCAAGTAAATGTGAATCAAAAATGGAAATTTGTTTTTGGAAGAGTAGAAAACATGGGGGGAAAAGGAGAAAATGCTGGTTATCAGCATTTTCTCCTTTTCCCACAATGTTTTCAAAAGGCTTGTACCTCAGGGTTGTTAAAGGTTGGGATTGTGTGGTAAAGAGTTAAAAAGAGCCAGCCCAGGTAGCTCAGTTGTTATCTTATCAGACTCATGACCCGGTTGTTGTGAGTTCGATACCCGGTTGAGGCAAACTTTCTGGCGATTTTTCGCCTCTGACCTCTGATGCATGTGAGAAAAGTAGTCATGACTTGGAAAGAAAGTTGTGTCAGTACTGGTGTGAGAAAGCTAGGAAACACATGTGTAGGTGCACTGACCGCCATGATAGGACATATTCCGACATAAGCTGTTAAAACGGTGTTAAACTCCAATTCAATCATTCAGAGAAAAAAAAATATTGTGTGGTTAAAAGGTTAGTTATTCAGGGTTAACCCTTTACCAGACAATCCTTATTTTAATGAACCTTTGATGAAGGCTTTCGAAAACATCATGAGAAAAAGACAAAGGTAACCAGCATTTTCTCCTTTTCTGATATTGTTTTCTGTCCTCTCTACAACAGACTTTCTTCAAAAGCCATCTTTTTGATATGTTTTGAAATTTGACAAGTCTAAATATTTATTTGCTGGCTGAAGGGTTAACTTTTAGAGTATTTTAGTTATGAAACAAAATTTAATAGCAGACTAGAAGCAGCAGGAATGATGCTACTCCTTGACTGCTTTGGCGAGACTATGCTGTTAAGAGATAGCCAGGGTAGATATAAGATGTAAATGCATGTTTTCTGCATTCTGATCATAATCTACACTGTTAGCAGTAACTGTTGCAATACCAGGGATGAGTTATACTTAGATGGTAGGCTTTTAGGGAGAAGGATGTAAATGCCTTATAATTAAGCTGCTAAGTGCAACTCCATGAACTTTTGCGGACAGTGTAGGTAAGACTGCACAGAATGTGCAGTCGGATCTTGGATCTATACTGTCCGATAAGGAGGTATTTTTCACCCCAAATTAAGTTTGAAGTAGGAATATTCAGGTTTTTACTATCGATGTGAAAGTTTAAATTAACTAGCAGGAGGGTAAATAACTTTTGATTATGAAGAGATGAATTCATATTATTGACCCTTAAGCTCCTATTCACGACCCACTGACCTTTTGCGGACAGCATAGATCAAGATCAGACTGCACAGAACGTGCAGTCTGATCTTTGATCTACCCTGTCCGATACGGTATTTTCTTTCCGGTGAAATCAAGTTTGAAATGGCAATGTTTGGGCTTTTAGCAATGAGTAGAAATTTGCGTTTCATTTATTCAGCAGCTTAAGTGTTTAAAAAAAAAGGATTGTTGTTAACATTTTGCCTACTTGACCCAGTGTTTACAAATGGTATTAACCCTTTACCACACTATCCCGACTTTTAACGACCCTGAGGAAGAAGCCTTTTGAAAACATTGTGGGAAATGGAGAAAATGTTGGTAACCAGCATTTTCTCCTTTTCCCACAATGTTTTCTACCCTGTCAAAGACAGAAATCATCATTTGAGCTATATTTGATTTGTTGTCTGCAAATGCTTTCAATTTGGTCCTGTCCAAAATGTTGTCATTTGGTAAAGGGTTAAACCCTTTACCAAATGAAGACATTTTAGACCTGTCTAAATTGAAAGCATTTGGCGTCAACAAACTGAAATATGATCTAAAGGATAGGATATGTCTTTAACCCTTTCCAAAATGATGAATTTTAGACTGGTCCAAATTGAAAGAGTTTGCAGACGACAATTTTAAATTTGATGAAAATGACAGAAAGTTCTCCAAAGGGTAGAAAACACTGTGGGAAAAGGAGAAATTGCTTGTTACGAGCAATTTCTCCTTTTCCCACAGTGTTTTCAAAAGACTTGTACTGCAGACACGTGAAAACCAGGGCTTTCTTGGGAAAGGGTTAAAAGGGCTGAAAGCATTGTGGGAATAGGAGAAAATGCTGGTTACCAGCATCTTCTCCTTTTCCCACATTGTTTTCATAATTTCCTCTTGGTCGTTAAAATTGGGGACTGTGTAGAAAAGGTTTAACCCTTAACTCTGTACAAAACGAAATTTGAACACAGCAATAATGATATGTCTTTAAAAGGGCTGAAAGCATTGTGGGAAAAGGAGAAAATGCTGGTTACCAGCATTTTCTCCTTTTCCCACATTGTTTTCATTAGATAATTTCGTCATGGTTGTTAAAATTGGGGACCGTGTAAAAAAAGTCAACCCTTAACTCTTTACCAAACAAAATTAAAACACAGCAATACTGAAAACATTTGCGGAAGAAAAGTTAAATGCTAACATCTATCTTGATTTGGTTGAAAACGTTGTGGGAATGGGTGAATATGCTGGTTACCAGCATTTTCTCATTTTCCCACAATGTTTTCTACCCTTTCATAGGCAAATCTCGTCATTTAACTCTTCACCACGACTTTGAGAAAAAAAGACTTTTGAAAACATAGTGGGAAGTGGAGAACGTACTGGTTACCAGAATTTTGTTCTTTTTCCACACTGTTTTCTACCCTATTAAAGACAATTTCTACAGTTTTAGCCACATTTCATTTGTCGTCGGCAAATGCTTTGGGTTTGGACAAGTCTAAAATTTTGTCAGGTGGAAAAGTGTTAAAACTAATTTCAGACCACCAGGTAAGAGGGAGTGATAGTATTCTAAATCCATAATTTCTCTTCCAAACCCTGTGTTGTGGGTACTCATTAGAATCATCTCGATGAGGCGATTCAAATGAGTACCCATAACAAAGGGTTTAGTGGAGAGTGATTAATATTTTTGATTTTGAAATCAAAACCACTGCCTATACCTGGAGCTCTGCAATTTGGCATCTGAAAATGCTTCAATTTGGTCAAGTGTGGTGGAGACAAATTTGCACCAGATAACTTTGACCCTTTACCACACAATCCCAACTTTTAACGACCCTGATGAAAAAGTTTCTTGAAAACATTCTGGGAAAAGGGAGAAAATGCTGGTAACCATCATTTTCTCCGTTTCGCACGATGTTTTCTACCCTATCAAAGAAAAATCGCATCATTTGAGACACATGGAAATTGTCGTCTGCATATGCTTTCAATTTGGACTGGTCTTAAATTTTGTCGTTTGGTAAAGAGTTAACCCTTTCCCAAACAAGCCCTGGTTTTCACGTGTCTGCAGTACAAGTCTTTTGAAAACACTGTGGGAAAAGGAGAAATTGCTCATAACGAGCAATTTCTCCTTTTCCCACAGTGTTTTCTACCCTTTTTGAGACCTTTCTGCCATTTTCATCAAATTTGAAATTGTCATCTGCAAACTCTTTCAATTTGGACCAGTCCAAAATTTGTCATTTGGTAAAGAGTTAAAAACATCTATGTAAATAAGGGATGGATCCATTGTATACCTGATACATCTACATGTCACTGAATACATTAACCCTTTCCCAAACAACAAAGTTTAGATCCCTCCAAATTGAAAGCATCTGCAGACGACAAAATGTAAAAGTGGTACAAATGAACTGAAGTTTTTTGACAGGGTAGAAATCACTGAGGGAACAGGAGAAAATGCTGGTTAGATTTTAGATCCCTCCAAATTGAAAGCATCTGCAGACGATAAAATGAACTGAAGTTTTTTGACAGGGTAGAAAACATTGAGGGAAAAGGAGAAAATGCTGGTTACCAGCATTTTCTCCTTTTCCCACAATGTTTTCAAAAGGCTTCTTTCTTGGGGTCATGAAAACAAGGGAATGTTTGGTAAAGGGTTAACCCTTTAGTTCATAATCTTGAGTTTTAACGAAGCTTTTTGTAAAGATGGTGAGAAAAGGAGAACATGCTCTTTACCAGCATTTTCTCCTTTTCTCACAGTTTTCCACCCTGTTGGTTTTCAAATTTTCATCATTTTAGCCACATTTAAGTTGTCAGTTTGGACAAGACGGTTATTTTTGTCATGTGGTACGAAGGGGGGGGTCCAGTAAGAGTTAAGACTTGTCCATATATAACGCAATCCCGACTTTTAATGATCCTGAGAGAGAACCATTTTGAAAACATTGTGGGAAAAGGAGAAAATGCTGGTAACCAACATTTTTTCCTTTTCCCACAATGTTTTCTACCCATCCCAAAAGAAATTTTAATTTTTGAATCACCTTTATTTTGTCGTCTGCAAATGCTGTCAATTTGGACCAGTCTAAAATTTTGTCGTTTGGTAAAGAGTTAACGCAATAGCAGACGACAAAATAAATGTAATTATGAAATTGAAACATAGTCTTTTGGAAGGGTAGAAAACATTGTGAGAAAAGGAGAAAATGCTGGTTACTAGAATTTTCTCCTTTTTTGCACAATGTTTTCAAAAGCTTTATTTCTGAGGGATGTTAAAATTTTCGAATATTTGGTAAAGCAGGATGAACCCTGGACCAAAATACAAAATTATAAGCTTTTTTAAATTTGACAAACATGGTTCAAACAATCAAATTTGCCTGTGAAAGGTCAGAATGAATTATTTGTAGCAAGCAGTTTCTCCTTTTCCCAAAATGTTTACAAGCAGTTATTAACAATTTACTTAACAACAAAATTTTAAATCTGATCAGATTATAAATATTTGCAGAATGGCAAATTAATTTTGGCTCAAAAGATGATTTATGTCTCTGAAATGGTAAAAAAGACATGGTGGGGAAAAGAAGCATTTTCTCCATTTCTCACAATGTTTTTTAAAAACGTTTTTCTACAGGGTTGTCAAAACAGGATTGTTTGGCTAACTCTTTAGCAAACAACCAAATTTGGACCAAATTGAAAGCATTTACAGACAACAAATTAAATGTACAAATGACAATTTAGGTCTTTATATAATCAGGTTGAACACATTGTGGTAAAAGGAGAAAATGCTGGTAACCAGCATTTTGTCCTTTTCCCACAATGTTTTCCAAAGCCTACACCTTCTGAGTAGTTAAAACTTGGGATTGTGTGGTAAAAGTTTAAGATTTTTTCTGTGGGATTTTCCCTTTACAGTCCTGTTTACCCATTATTTTGTAATTAGATCAAAGCATTTTCTAAAACTGTAATCCAAAGTAATGGGTTAAATAAAAATCAGATCATTCACAAGTTAGTGAACACTTAGTGAATCAAATTGTTTTACAACCCTTAACCAAATAATAACCTTTTAGACTGGTCCAAGAAGGCATTAAATTTTGAAAACTTGCAGACCATTGTCCAAAAACAAATTTTGAGCCACACAAATATAAACTTGTGTGGCTCAAAATTTGTTTTTTGACATGTAGAAAACATTGTCCAAAAACAAATTTTGAGCCACACAAATATAAACTTGTGTGGCTCAAAATTTGTTTTTTGATGTGTAGAAAACATTGCAGGATTACCACATCACCAGCACTTTCTGGTAACCAGCCATTTTCTCCTTTTCCCACTACATGTATGTTTTTAAAAGCATTCTTTGTCGGGATTATTAAAACTCAAGATTGTGTGGTAATGGTTTACTCCAAGGTTCGAGACATCCTAGGTCTGTATTGAAACAAACGATACATAATCATGTTTTTGTTATATTTGATTGCAGGCGCAACACCAGCCGGGGCAGCCGTTTAAATTCACTGTGGCCGAGTCATGTGACAGGATAAAGGAGGAGTTTAGTTTCTTACAGGCTCAGTACCATAGGTAAGAAATAATCCTGTGTGTTAATGATGTTTAGGGAGAAGGCTTTTGAAAACGTGGAATCAAAAAGTCCTGGAAAGCGGATTTGTGGAGAAGCATAAAACTGTAATATGTTGTTATAAAAAAAAATAACATTACATGCAACACATGTGCAATCATTTTAAAAAAAGAGTTAGCAAGAGCAGGGTAAGTCAAAACTATTCTGCTAAGCGGGCCACGCTGTCACTGTTATTCTGTTACTGTTTAAGGATTGGTAATTTGGTCCGTCAGTCTTACACAGTTTTTTGCTGGTATTAGATTTCGGACTATAGGTAAACACGTCCCGGACAGTATATACGGTAGTGACAAAAGCGAAGTTGAGATGTATTAGCTAAAACTGAGTGAGAGTAGAATGGGCGAAAGAGTGAATGACAGTATATTTGGTTCAGATCAAAGAGATATCATAGTACAGTGTGAGCGTGTATGCATCGTTACGACTTATGTATTTGGTTTCGGTCAAAACGATCACAGTAAACAGATTTGCTATACAAATCCGCTAAAAAAGGAGAAAATTCTGGTAACCAGCATTTTCTCCTCTTCTCACACTGTTTTCTATCCCTTCAAAGACAAGATCCCCTTTGTGTACCTTGTTTGATTTGTCATCAGCAAAATTTAATGCTTTCAACGCAGGCAATTTGCCACGGAGATAAATAGTTAACACATCACTACACAATCCTTACTTTGAACGACGCTGAGAAAGAAGCCTCTAAAAAACATTGTGGAAAAAGGAGAAAATGCTGGTAACCAGCATTTTCTCCTTTTCCCACAATGTGTTCTACTCTTCCTAAAACAAATTTCAATTTTTCAGTCACATCGATTTTGTCGGTGGCAAATGCTTTGAACTTGGACGAGTCTAAAATTTTGTCGCTTGATAAAGAGTTAATTGACCAATCACTGTACACTTTGTACAAATGCAACTCTTCTTACGCCTCCTGTTGGTTGACATTTGAAGCAAATAGGCTTGGGAAAGGAGCAGTTGCTTGAGGTAAATTTCTTCCCTACCGTCCTAAAAACTATTTTTGTCCGCCTTAAGGCTGTACCACATGACAAAATTTAGGACTTGTCTAAAGTGACATGCATTCGCAGACGACAGCATAAATGTGACTCAAAAATTGAAATTTGTTTGTTTATGGGTATAACTTTAAAGCAATGTGGGAAAAGAAAAAAATGCTGGTAATCCAGAATGTTTCTAAAAGGCTTCTTTTTCAGGTTTGTCAATAAAACTTGGGATTGTGTGGTACAGGTTTAGACCTTTCCAGGACAAGAAAAACTAACCTTGTTGAACCAATTTGCAGATGACAAATTGAATTATAGGATTTGTCCAGTAGAGGGTAGAAAACATTGTGGGAAAAGAAGAAAATGCTGGTAACCAGCATTTTCTCGTTTTCCCTCAATTTTTTAAAAAGGCTTCTTCTTTGGGATCGTTAAAACTTGGGATCTTGTGTTACAAGGTTAAAGTGATGCTGCCATGTGAAAAAATCCTTATGTACACCTACATTATTTCCTGCCAACTTTGTAGAGTTATTTCCAAGAGTTATTTTGTTGATATTGTTTAGAATTTTGGGGAAAAATCTAAATAATGCATATTAATGAGAGTGATTATAATGAGTCTCTCATAATCCAAATTTGGAGTCTATCCTTAGCCCCCCCCGAGTCTGTCAAAATCCAAATTTGGAGTCTATCCTTAGCCCTAGCCCCCCCCCCCTCCCCCGAGTCTGTCAAAATCCAATTTGGAGTCTATCCTTAGCCCCTCGAGTCTGTCAAAATCCAAATTTGGAGTCTTATCTTGAGTATCCTTAGCCCCTCAGGCACTTCTTCCGGAGTCTCTTCAATAAATGTAGATTTACTCTTTACGATACGATTCGGTGTTGTAACAACCCTCAAGAAAGATGCTTCTGAAAAACTTTGTGGGAAAAGGATAAAATGCTGGTAATCTGCATTTTCTCCTTTTCCCACATTGTTTCCTACCCTTGCAAAAAAATAACCTTCAATTTTTGAGCCACGTTCAACCTGTCATCTGCAAATACTTTCAATTTGGACAAGTCTAAAGTTTTGTGTTTTGGAAAAGAGTTAAAATCGGGCTGCACAGAATATGTACACTGATCTTGGATCTAAAATCTAAGGTATTGCTAGTGAGATAATTAATTTATTCTTTCCCAAACATTTAACCCTTTACCAAACGACAAAATTTTAGACTGGACCAAATTGAAAGCATTTGCAGACGACTAATTAAGTGTGGCTTAAATGGTGTTTTATGTATTGGATAGGGTGGAAAACATTGTGGGAAAAGGAGAAAATGCTGGTTACCAGCATTTTCTCCTTTTCCCACAATGTTTTTAACAAGCTTTTTTCTCGGGGTTGATTAAAAGTCGGGATTGTGTGGTAAAGGGTTAATGAAAAACTCTAGGTTTAGGTCATATTTTTCTTGTGTGTAAAAAATGTATTTTTCATATGAGCCATGATCTGTGAAAAGGAGGTTTGTTGCATCTGCAAAAAAAAAAAAAGGTGCAGTACGAGTCTTTTGAAAACACTGTGGGAAAAGGAGAAATTGCTCATAATGAGCAATTTCTCCTTTTACCACAGTGTTTTCTACCCTTTTTGAGACCTTTCTGCCATTTTCATCAAATTTGAAATTGTCGTCTGCAAACTCTTTCAATTTGGACCAGTCCAAAATTTGTCGTTTGGGAAAGGGTTAAGCTTTATCCAGGGGTAAAGGGATAATTGATATAGAGTTAAGTTTTATCCAGGGATAAAGGGATAATTGATGGTAATTGTGTTCAGAAATTAGCTCTGCCAAGATAGAGGTATAAAGTAGCTTTCTTCTACAGAGCTACTTTGCAGAATCCCAGGCCTCTATTTCTATCCCAGAAAAGATCAAAATGCAGGCACTTTTTTTTAACCCTTTCCCAAATGACAAATTTTGGACTGGTCCAAATTGAAAGAGTTTGCAGACGACAATTTTAAATTTGATGAAAATGGCAGAAAGTTCTCCAATAGGGTAGAAAACACTGTGGGAAAAGGAGAAATTGCTCGTTACGAGCAATTTCTCCTTTTCCCACAGTGTTTTCAAAAGACTTGTACGGCAGACACGTGAAAACTAGGGCTTGTTTGGGAAAGGGTTAAAGATACATGTATATCCTTACATTCAGAGATATAAAAAAAAAATGCTGTTAAAACTTGAAAGTGTGTAGAATGGCTCTGAATTTGGTCAGCTGTGTAAAGATAGATAAATTACTAATATCTATGGTGTAAGGGATAGAGAAACTCAAGGGATCTGTCCTCATTTAAAAACTGAAAATGAAAACAGTGATTTCTTCGAAGGCTGTCAAAAAATGAAATGCAATTTTTATCCATTGTAATTATTGTGCAACCTTGCAGCCATCAGGGGAACATTTGGCATGAAGATATATGATTGTAGCTTTATATAATAAAGATGAAATGGGTTGAAAACCGGCTCTTTCAAAAAATTAGCCTTTACCGAAAAATTGGTACACAACATTTCGTTGAAAGGGTTTTTCGTCGAAATCCTTATAATGTTTTAAAATGCCTATTGCTGAATTCCTCGATTTACTTCATAAAAAGCTTTGTTTGGGAGGAAGATTTCAGCAACAATTCTTTTGGGTTAGGGTAAGGGTCAGGGTTAGGGATTGTTTTCGACAAACATAGGTTTTCGACGAAATGTTGTGGATCCTGGAAAAATCGTATGTTTGAATAACCCTTAAGAAGAAGTCTGTAGAAAACATTTGGGAGAAAATGGTTGAAGCCAGTCTTTTTTCCTTGTTCCATGATGTTCTGTATCCTTTCAAATTACAGACCACACTATTTGAGTTGCATTTGGTTTGTCGTCTGCTAATGCAGAAAATTTTGAAAATGTTGAAATGCTTGTATGCAGTTCAGGTTTAACTCTTAACCACACAATCCCAGCTTTTAACAACCCTTAAAAGGAAGCCTTTTGAAAACATTGTGGGAAAAGGAGATGATGCTGGTAATCAGCATTTTCTCCTTTTCCCACAATGTTTTCTACCCGTCCCATAGCAAATTTCAATTCTTAAGTCACATTTAATTTGTCGTCTGCAAATGCTTTTAATTTGGACTAGTCTAAAATTTTGTTGTTTGGTAAAGAGTTAAAACATCTCTATTTATGAAAAAAAAAAAAATGTAGAAAAAAGAGATATTGCTTGTGATGAATAATTTCCCCATTTGCCCCAATGTTTCTCAAAAAAGTGATCAGCAAAAAAAGTTCTCTTCAGCTGGTCAGATGTTGAACAGTTCTCAAATTTCATTTTCAATTTTGATGTTTTTATACCTTCAAGTATTGGAAAATATCAAAATAGCGGTCGTTTTGACAGTAAATTATGGCTTGTGTTTATTCATAAATAGTAAAACAGCTGTATAAAATATGCATGAGTTTTAGCCCTTTACCCCATGACAAACTTTTTGATGTGTCCAGATTGAAAGAGGACAAAATAATTGTGACTCAAAAATAGAACTTAACCTTCAGGAAGGTAGAAAGCATTGTGGGAAAAAGGGAAATTGCTGGTTACCAGCATTTTCTCGTTTTTCCAACAAGGTTTTCGAAAGGCTTCTTCCTCTGGGTTTTTGAAACTCAGGACTTTGTTGTGGTAAAGAGTAAAAAATGGATTATTGATTTTTTTTTCTCCTTTTGTGAATTACTGGCAGCTTGCCATTTTTGTAAAGTAATCTGCATTGTAACTATTATGTATGAATACTTGAATACTAATGACCCATTGCTAAACGGCAGATTTCACGGTCAAGATCCTTCTCCACTTTTTACACTGTCAATCTCTTTAACTCTTAACAAGCCCTGGTTTTCACGTGTCTGCCGTACAAGTCTTTTGAAAACACTGGAAAAAGGAGAAATTGCTCGTAACGAGCAATTTCTCCTTTTCCCACAGTGTTTTCTACCCTTTTTGATAACTTTCTGCCATTTTCATCAAATTTAGATTTGTCGTCTGCAAACTCTTTCAATTTGGACCGGTCCAAAATCTGTCGTTTGGGAAAGGGTTAAAGCTCTGAAACTGACTAAAGTTGTTTTTGCTGATAGTGTAGATCAAGATCAGATGGCACAGAATGTGCGGTGTGATCTTTGATCTACACTGTCTGCCACTGTGTTACATATTCTCGTATAGATAAATTGTGTAGGACAATTGCAAAACGCCCATAAATTTTGGAGTCATTCCTGCCAGAACAAAATGCATTAAATGATTTGTTTACAAATTCCATGTGACATCTAGATATTTTTACCTTGTCTTCGTTCTCTTTTCCTCTTATTTTGACTGCAGTACCCTTTACATGGTAGTGGGTGGTGGTGCACGACATTTTGTCGAAATCCGTGTATGTTTTGAAATACTGATTGCTAAATTCCTAGATTCATTTCATGAAAAGCTCTGTCTGAGAGGAAGATTTTAGCCACTTAGTATTCACCTGGGTTAGGGTAAAGGTCAGGGCTAGGGATCGGTTTCGATGAACAGAGTTTTCCACGATGAATAGAGTTTTCCACGAAATGTCACACACCCAGTTGGTGGCACTTCAGCCAAATTCTGTACATCAGCATAGTAATGTAATAGGATCTGAGCTTGTAAATGCCAGTGAAATGGGGACACTTTTTCACATTGGCAGAATGGCAGTTGTCATTCTGGAGGAAGTAAATAATAACAGACACTGATTTCAAGCGTCTGAAAGATGGTAGGCCTAAAATACACATTGGAGATATGTTAATAAAATGGGCAAAATGAAAATCAATTGACAAAATCGAAAATCATCATGGTCTGAAAATGACGGTTGAGCAAAAAATCTCCAATGCTTATTTTAGGCCTACCATCTGAAAGACATTAGCTGCCGTCACAGTATGTACCGAAATGGAATGAAAAGGTCTGGGAAGAAGTACATGGCGCAAAACTGGCAAAAATTTAAAAAGAAAATAGTTTAGCGGTCGATGGTCATTGGGTAGGGTTGGTTGTGCCATCTGAAACACAGGTATTTTTTTTTTGGCCCTATATTACAGGACACCTATCCATGCTCTCCTGGAGTTCCACAACCAAATTGAAACATTTTGTAGACAGCAAAATATATGGGGCTAAAATGATGAGATTTGTTTCTAAAAGGATAGAAAACATAGTGGGAAAAGAAAAACTGCTGATAATCAGCATTTTCCTCCTTTTCCTCTGTTTTTCCAAAAGCCTTCAAACTCTGGATGTTTAAAACTCAGGATTGTGTGGTAATGGCATTTAGGTATAAAGTGAGAGAGTTATCATGATTTTTGTAATCTCAGGGATAATTTAGCAATGGCAGGGCCCAATTTTCCGATACTGATTTGAATTAATGGAGTAACAGACTTGACTCATAATAATTTACCAAACAACAAATTTTTCGACTCGTCCAAATTGGAAGCAATGCAGACGACAAATTTAGATATGGCAAAAAAAAAGGAGTTGACTTTGAAACGGTAGAAAACATTGTGGGAAAAGGAGAAAATGCTGGATACCAGCATTTTCTTCTTTTCCCACAATGTTTTCAAAAGCCTTTTTTCTCAGGGTCGTTAAAACTCGGCATAATGTGGTAAAAGGTTAACCCTTTTACGAACAGTCCTTAACCCTCTCACACACAATCCCGACTTTTAACGACCCGAAGAAAGAAGCCTTTTGAAAGCATTGTGGGAAAAGGAGAAAATGCTGGTAATGAGCATTTTCTTCCTTTCCCACAATGTTTTCTGCCCTTCCCAAAACAAATTTCAATTTTTCAGTTACATTTATTTTGTCATCTGCAAATGCTTTCAATTTGGACCAGTCTAAAATTTTGTCGTTTGGTAAAGAGCTAACCCTTTTCCACTCAACAAATTTTAGACACTTCCAGACTCAAAACATCTACACTGGATGAATTTGAAAATGGTACAGTTGGGATTATGTTCTCTGATAGGGTAGAAAACATTATGGGATAAGAAGGAAATGCTGGTTACCAACATTTTCTCCTTTTCCCACAAATGTTTTCCAGAGCTGGCTTTCTTAGGGTAATTAAAAGCCGGGATTGTGTGGAAGAGTTAATGACCCTGCGAACAAATGCTTTTGAAAACATCGTTGGAAAAAGAGAAAATGCTGGCAACCAGCATTTTTCTCCTTTTCCCACAATGTTCTCTGCTGGGTCAAAGACAAATTCCGTCATTTGAGCCACATTGAGTTCCATGGCTGCAAAATGCTTACAATATGGACAAGTCTAAAATTTTGTCCGGTGAAGAATTAACCCAATACAACACACGCAGTTTGTGTACAAATCAAATTACCGGTATATAAACTCTCAGGAAACCCTGGGGAATACAGTACTGAAAACATCTTTGGAATAGCAGTGGATTGCCTCTCACCTGATGCATGTGAGAAAAGTAGTCAGTGGCTAGGAAAGAAAGTTGTGTCAGTACTGGTATGAGAAAGCCAGAAAACACATGACCTACACTGTTAACCCTTTCCCAAACGACAAATTTTGGACTGGTCCAAATTGAAAGAGTTTGCAGACGACAATCTTAAATTTGATGAAAATGGCAGAAAGTTCTCAAAAAGGGTAGAAAACACTGTGGGAAAAGGAGAAATTGCTCGTTACGAGCAATTTCTCCTTTTCCCACAGTGTTTTCAAGACTTGTACTGCAGACACGTGAAAACCAGGGCTTGTTTGGGAAAGGGTTAATACAACTATACAAGCAATGAAGCCTTTGAAGGCTTGGATTGCTTGCCGAAATCAATTACTCCTTTACCCACAATGTTTTCCAAAACTGTCAGTTTTTGAGCATAGGAAGTCATATTTGTGCCATCAAGGGTGAACCTGTTAGTTGCCATTTGGCTCTTTACCAACAATGTCTTTATGGCCCGGAGGAAGAAGGCTTTTGAAAACATTTGTGGAAAAAGCAGAAAATGCTAGTACTGACCAATTGTTTTTACACATCTATACGATAAATTCTATTTTTTTTACACATTACATTTTAACGACCCCCAAATGAAAAGGGCTTTTAAAAACATTGTGGGAAAAAGAGAAAATGCTGGTAACCAATATTTTCTCCTTTTCCAACAATGTTTTCTACCCTTTCAAACAAAAATTTCTTTATTTGTACAAAATTTTATTTGTCATCTGCAGACGTTTTTCAATTTGGACCAGTCCAGTGAAAAGGGCTTTTGAAAACGTTGTGAGAAAAAGAGAAAATGCTGGTAACCAGTATTTTCTCCTTTTCCAACAATGTTTTCTACCCTTTCAAACAAAAATTTCTTTATCTGTACAAAATTTAATTTGTCATCTGCAGACATTTTCAATTTGGACCAGTCTAAAATTTTGTCATTTGGTAAAGAGTTAACCCTTTGATACCAACAATTATTTTTATGGCCCTGAGGAAGAAGGCATTTGAAAACTTTGTCAAAAAAGCAGAATTTGCTCGTATTTTATGAATTTTACCCATCCAAGGAATCACTTCCATTATGTAACCCTTTATCACACAATCCTGACTTTTAACGACCCTGAGGAAAAAGCCTTTTGAAAACATTGTGGGTAAAGGGGAAAATGCTGGTAACCAGCATTTTCTCCTTTTCCCACAATGTTTTCTACTTTTCCCAAAACAAATTTCAATTTTTGATTAACATTTATTTTGTCGTCTGCAAAAGCTTTCAAGATGGACTGGTCTCAGATTTTGTCATTTAGGAAAGAGTTAAGCAACATTTAATAATCATGTTTTCTGAAAATACTTTCAATTTGGACAAATCTGAAATGGCACTGACCGGTGGTAATAAGGAGCTATTTCTTCTGAAAACCTCAAAATTTTAGACATCAAAATTGAAAGTATTTGCAGACGACAAAATAAATGTGACTCGAAAACTTAAAATTTGATTCGGAAAGGGTAGAAAACATTGTGGGAAGTGGAGAAAATGCTGGTAACCAGCATTTTCTCCTCTTCCCACAATGTTTTCAAAAGCCCTTTCACTCAGGATTGTGTGGTAAAGAGTTTGTATCTTGTCTAGAAATAGTACAAAATACTTTCAATTTGGACAAATCTAAAATGTCATGGGGTGGTAAAAGGGAGTTAACATCTTTCCCAAATTATCAACACTGACTAACTGTAGCTCTTCAGTGTGACAGCTAGCCTGAAGTCAGAAAGGCTGCCATGGATGAAAGGCTGAGGTGTGAAAGAACGAGTGTGAAATGGCGGCAAGTGCCTGAGTGGAAGGCTACCACGGGCCAATTCACCTGTCAGTTCTTTTTGTATGAAAACAGAGATAACCATCTTGTTCTTTCACCTGATTGCTGACCCTTTTTCCCATTTCTGTTTCCCTCACCAATGGTCATTTTTCTGATAAATCTGGAAGTAAAAATTATCTAGAGGGGACAGGATGGGCGATGGAGGGCGGGGGTCGTGTGTTTGGGATGGGGGAGGGGGACGTGTGTTTGGGGAGACAAGGTGCCACAGGTTGAACCTCTTACCACACCATGATGACTTTTAACAACCATGAGGAACAACCATGAAAACATTGTGGGAAAAGGAGAAAATGCTGGTAATCAGCATTTTCTCCTTTGCTCACAATGTTTTCTAACCTATCAAAATCAAATGTTATCTTTTGAACAACATTTTAACTCTTTACCAAGCGATAAGATTTTAGACTTGTCCAAACTGAAAGCATTTGCAGACGACAAATGTGGCTGAAAGGATGGTAATTGTCTGTGAAAGTGTAGAAAGCTATGCTGGTAAAGGAAAAACTGCTGGTAACCAGCATTTTCTTCTGTTCCCACAAGGTTTTTAACCCTTTACCAGATGACAAAATTTTGGACTAGACCAAACTGAAAGCATTTGCAGACGTTAATTTCAGTGTGGCTCAAATGGTGCAATTTTTCTTTAATAGGGTAGAAAACATTGTGGGAAAAGGAGAAAATGCTGGTTATCAGCATTTTCTCCTTTTCCTACAATGTTTTCAAAAGGCTTCTTTCCTAGGGGCGTCAAAAGGCATCATTGTGCGGTAAAGGGTTAATAGACTATTTCCTAAGGTTTGTTAAAACTCGGGATTGTGTGGTAAAATGTTAAATTGTCGTCTGCAAATGCTTTCAATTTGGGTAAGTCTACATATTAATTGTGGGGTAAAGGGTTAACCCTATACCGAACAATCCTGTGTTTTCACGTCCCTGAGGAAGAGGCCTTTTGAAAACATTGTGGGAAAAGGAGAAAATGCTGGTAACCAGCATTTTCTCCTTTTCCCACAATGTTTTCTACCCTGTCAAAAAACCTTAAGTTCATTTGTACCACTTTCGAATTTGTCATCTGCCGATGCTTTCAATTTGGGAGGGGCTAAAATTTGTCATTTGGGAAAGGGTTACCTCTCTACCACACAATGAAAATGTAGATGTGTCCAAATTAAAAGCATTTGCAGACAACAACTCAAACAAGGATTGATTATTTTTTCTTTAATAGGGTAGAAAACATTGTGGGAAAAGGAGAAAATACTGGTTACCAGCATTTTCTTGGTTTCCCACAATGTTTTCGAAAGGCTTCTTCCTCAAGGCCGTTAAAACCCGAGATTGTGTGGTAAAGGATTAATACACAGTAGTCTGAGTTACCTTCAGGAAGAATATTTTTTTGAAAATGGTGTTGGCAGAGGAGAAAATGCTGGTTTTCATGATGATTTTTACCAGATCAGGAAACTTGTGCTAATTGTGCTAAATTTGATTTTAACATCTGCAGCTGCTAGCAAGAATTATATCATGGTGGCCATTGCACGGTATTAAAACCAATGATCTAGGACCATTTGTATTTTAGGCCAACTGTTCAAGAACTTTCCGATCAGTTCAAGAACTGGTGGTGTTCTAGAATTAATATTCTTTCACTTTTGTGCTTTTAGAACCAGTGTTCAAGAACCATTTGGGTTCTAGAACCTCAGTTCAGGAACTTTTATTAGTTCACGAACAGTTAAGGTTCATGAAATGTTCTTGAATGTTCATGAACTCACCACTTGTTCTTGAACATTTTTCGCAAGGGACTGTCCATGCTTTCCTGGAGTTTCCTTAACCAGTACTCTGCACAATATTCTGTCCAAGCCACTGGCTGCTTTACCACATAACCATCGTCGAAACAATGGTCAGTGGTGAGAGAGGAATGAATCCTGTCATGATGACTATCATCACTCCTTGGAAAGAAATTGGCCAAGCTGGGGATCGAACCAGCGACCTCCTGTTCTCAAGTCCTGTATGCAACCGACTGAGCTATGGGGGCTTGGCAGCTAGCAAGAACCTAAACTTGGTGTTTCGGTGAAGCTTGACTTGCATATTTAACTTTTTCATACTTATGCAAGACTGAATTTTAATAATTGTTGTTTGTATAGGTATGTGTAGGAGTTTAAAGCTGTTTTTTAACAGCTTAGGCCATGTCACAGCAGTCAGTGCACCTACACATGTGTTTCCTGGCTTTCTCACACAAGTACTGACACAACTGTCTATCCAAGCCATTGACTATTTTTCTCACATGCAACAGAGGGGAGAGGCCATAAATCACCAGAAAGAAAGTTTGCCTCAACCGAGTATCGAACTTGCAACTACCAGGTTGCGAGTCCGATACGCTAATCTGACTCAGCAACCCGGCTTGGCTGGAAAAGGTTAAGAATACTGAATTTATTTTCTGTACTTTTTTTTTTTCCAGCTTGAAGATGGAATGTGAGAAATTAGCGCAAGAAAAAACAGAAATGCAGAGACATTATGTGATGGTAAGCTCTTCAGATGTTTACTTAGAAATGCACTTAGGGAAACCCTTTACCAAATGACAAAAAGGTAGACTGGTCCAAATTGTAACAATTTGCAGATGACAAATTGAATGTGGATGAAATGAAGGAATTTGTATTTGATAGGATAGATAGCATTGTGCGAAAAGGAGAAAATGCTGATTACCAGCCTTTTCTCCTTTTCCCACAATGTTTTCAGTGTTAACCCTTTACCCAATGACAAAATTTGGGACTTGAACAAATTGAAGGCATTTGCAGGCAACAATAGATGTAGCTTAAATGTGATTTCTGTCTTTGACAGAATGAAAAAAATTGTGGGAAAAGGAGAAAATGTTGATTACTAGCATTTTCTCCTTTTCCCACAGTGTTTTCAAAGGCCATTGTCTTCAGGGTTGTTAAAAGTCGGGATTGTGAGGTAAAGGGTTAAGACTCCTTGTACTGTTTATGGAATAATGCTGTGCTCTGTATCCCTTTACCGGACGACAAATTTTTGACTTGTCCAAACTGAAAGCATTTGCAAGCAACAATTTATTTGTGACTCGAAAACTAAGACTTTGCACTTTAAAAAGTAGAAAACTTTGTGGGATTCTTTCAAATTCAAAACTTCTGCAGACGACAAATTCAAAGTTGGTGCAAATGAATTTAAGGTCACTGTTCGGGTAGAAAACATTGTGGGAAATGGAGAAAATGCTGGTTACCAGCATTTTCTCCTTTTCCCACAATGTTTTCAAAAGCCTTCTTTCCCAGGGTTGTAAAAACCTGGGATTATTTGGTAAAGGGTTAACAAACAATCCTGGGTTTTAATGATTCTCAGGAAAAGGCCTTTTGAAAACATTGTGGGAAAAGGAGAAAATGCTGGTAACCAGCATTTTCTCCTTTTCCCACAATGTTTTCTACCCTTCCCAAAACAAATTTCATATTTTCAGTCACATTTATTTTGTTGTCTGCAATAATTTGATTTTAATTTGGACTAGTCTTAAATTTTGTTTTTTGGTAAAGAGTTAAGGGTTAATTTTGTGTTAAGTATTTACCAATGCATCCTGACTTTTAACAATCCTGAGGGAGTAGCCTTTTTGAAAACAAAGCGGGGAAAGGAGAAGTTCCTGGTCACCAGTTTTTTCTCCTTTTCTCTCATTGTACTGGTATTCTACCCATTGTAAAAAAAATTCCATAGTTTGAGCCGCATTTGATTTTATCATATGGTTAACCCTTTACCAAACGACAAAATTTTAAACTTGTCCAAATTGAAAGGATTTGCAGACGACAAATTAAATGTGGCTAAAATGATTAAAATTGTCTTTTATCGATTAGGAAACAGTGTAGGAAAAGGAGAAAATGCTGGTCACTAGCATTTTCTCATTTTCCCACAAGGTTTTCAAAAGGTTTCTTTCTCAGGGTCGTTAAAAGTCAGGATTGTGCTGTAAAGAGTTAAGGTGTAAAGTTTGTTGTATCTGTGAAAGCCATTGTGTGAAAACTTCAGATTTGAATTTCAAGCTGATAAATACGGTAGTTTTGGATTTCATCCCATGGTATCATTTAAGTATTTGTTCATATTTTTTCCTTAGTTTTTCTTCCCATTACTGTACCGTCTTTTTTTTAATCTTTTATCACACAATCCTCGGTTTTAATGACCCTGAGAAAGACAGCCTGGCTGGGTAGCTCAGTGGTGAGCATATCTGACTTGTGACCTGTTTGTTGCTAGTTCGATATCCAGTTGCGACAAACTTTCTTTCTAGCAAGTTTTGCTTCTCACCTCTGATGCATGTGAGATAAGCAGCCAGTGGCTTGGAAAGAAAGTTGTGAGAAAGGCGAGAAACACATGTGTAGGCATACTGACTGCCATGATGTGACCTAAGCTATTAAAATGGCGTTAAAGTCCAATTCAAACAGACAAAGAGAAAGACAGCATTGTGGAAAAAGGAGAAAATGCTGTTAACCCTTTGCCAAATGACAAATTTTGGACTGGTCCAAAATGAAAGAGTTTGCAGATGACAATTTAAAGTTTGATGAAAATGGCAAAAAGGTCCCAAAAAGGGTAGAAAACACTGTGGGAAAAGGAGAAATTGCTCGTTATGAGCAATTTCTCCTTTTCCCACAGTGTTTTCAAAAGGCTTGTACTGCAGACACGTGAAAACCAGGGCTTGTTTGGGAAAGGGTTAACTGGCATTTTCTCCTTTTTACTTGATGATCTGTATCCCCTCAAAGATAAACATAGTCATTGGAGCAACATTGAATTTGGTCATCTGTGAGTGCTTTCAATTTTGTTAAGTCCCAAAATAAGTTGTCTGGCACTCTACAAGACAACAAAATTTTAGACTTTTTCATGTTGTAAGCATGAAATTTCACAGACAAGTAACTCTTTACCAAACGTCAAAACTTCAGACTGGTTCAGATTGAAAGTATTTGCAGACAACAATTCAAAAGTCTCTCTAAGACATACAAATGTTATACTGAGAAAAAATGTGACTCAATGAATGCACACTGAATACATTTTGCTTGTACTTTACATCATCACAACCAGGATCTGTTATTCGCCAACCTTTTTTAAGAACATTCTTAGTTTTATTCTCCAGAATTTTCTAAATATGAAAGTAAAAGGACTTCTGATTGGCTAAACAAAATGGTTAAGCCAGTCAGAATTTGTGTTACTTTAAAATTTAGAAAATTTCTTCGGAATCAGACGGAGAATACCCGTAAGAATGGTCGATGAATATGTACCAAGGGTCTCTCAATTTTATGAATCCCATATTACTTTACTCAGGTGAGCGCTTTAGGGTTAATGGCCCTCTTGCTTAAAAGAATTATACAGTGAAACCGCTTTGACATGTCACTTAAAACAGTATTCTGTCTTTTTACGTGAACTATTTAGATCTTCAATAAGTTTGCGATTTTACAGGGCGTTTACTTCGGGATCATGTGACCAGGTATTTAACCGCTACACTGTGGACACAGCAATTGACCTTTCTGCCGATTTTGATTGACAGGTCCTATCAGCCAATCAAAACACAGTACAGTGCATCATGTAAACACAAGGGTCAGATAAAGTAATAGACTGTACTGTTGACAATGTAATTGACTTCTTTTTGTTTAAACCATAGTTCTCAGACTGGATTATACAATAATTATTTCAAAATGCATTAAAGTTACACGTAAGAATCATGTGGTAAGGTAATGTTAAAGTATATACCTTGAAAGGAAAACTAAATTTATCCATTCCAAAAACCTAGATCTACGTTAAATGTCGCCAGTAGAGTTAACCAGGTTTCCAAAAAACCAGCCACTCTACCAAATGACAGAAAAGCAGGTTTTTTTTTTCCCCAGTCTATCGGGAAAGAAAGAACAGTTATGCCAAACTGTTTTGTTAAACGACCTGTGTACATGGATCAGTGGAAATCGATATTTGACCAATCAGGTCATTGCATTTATTTGGCCAGATGTGCAGCCTTGCTGTCTGCTATTTCGGCTTACAAACAAGCGATTTTCATTTTTCGATTTCTCATAAATATGACATTATTCAAAGTATTTTTTCTTGTTACTTTGCCAATTTAGTCCAAACTGTAAAGAATATTGGGAAAAAAGTGTAGGTACTTTAATTATAGTGAAACATAAGCTAGAATAAAACTGAAATAATCGCTCTTTCGCTATGTATTGGACGCCATTTTCTGGTTTGTTTGTTGGGCATAACGACCAAAATACTGCGTTACTAAGGTGGGCGTGCCAAACTTGCATTTGCAGAAAGGTAATTTAGAACGAGGCAAATATCGGAAAACCAAACATGGTCACGCAAACAAAGTAGTGACAAGTTAAAGTGGTTTTTCACAATACTTTAGGGGTCCTGCCTGGCTGAATGGTTAAGTATAGGACTTGTGACCTGGAGACCCCGGGTTTGAGCCTCACTGGATCCACAGGGTTTTTCGTTGGAGTGTCCTTGGGCAAGACACCTCCTAGCCTAGTACTAGTGAAATCCAGGAAATATATGAATATGTGAGCTGTTTCGGTGATATGACTGAAATAATGTTTAAAGCGGAGTAAAGCATCATTCAATTAAAAATACCTTGGTCTGTGTTCGGTAATAAAGGGTCAAGTAAATATTTGTAGAGGGACTGAGTCATCCTGCACACTTGAATAAGCCTGACATTTTAATAAGTGCCTCTCAAGAATGCTTATTGAGGAAAAAAATAAGTGGGGTGTTACAAAAAGGAGAAAAGGGGAAAAAAAACAGATATAGTTTTTCTTTCAGTCTAATTAACTCTTTACCAAACGACAAAATTTCAGACTGGCCCAAATTGAAAGCAATTGCAGATGACATATCAGATGTTGGTCAAGTGGCGAGATTTGTCAGTGATATGATAGACAACATTGTGGGAAAAGGAGAAAATGCTGGTTAGCAGTATTTTCTTCTATTCCCACAATGTTTTTGAAAGTCTTCTTCTTCAGGGTCCCTGATAGCCTTTTGAATAACTAACAGCCTTTTGAAAACCTTGTGGGAAAAGAAGCAGCATTTTTACCTTTTCCACAAGGTTTTCTACACATCCACAGAAAATTACCATCATTTCAGCTTGATTTAATATGTTGTCTGCAAAATGCTTTCAATTTGGACTAGTCTAAAATTTTATCATTTGGTAGAGTTGTACCCTACAATAGAATTTTTGACTTTTCCATACTCAAATGGTGCAGATGACAAATTGTCTTGAGTGTCAAATTTAAGGATGCAAGTGTTGCAAGGTTCGAAAACATTGTGGGAAATGCAACAAGCATTTTCTCCTTATCCTACCATGTTTTCAAAAGCCTTTTTCCTCAGGTTAAGTCTTTTCAAACCCTTTCTCCATGAACTCTCCACAAAACCACCGAATTTGGGACTATGCCAAATTGAAAGCATTCATAGACGCCAAAATATATGCAGCTCAAATTATGATTTCTGTATTTGATGGGGTAGAAAACATTGTTGGAAAAGGAAAAAATGCTAGTGACCAGCATTTTCTCCTTTTCCCACAATGTTTTTTAAAAGCCCTCTCCATCCGAGTTGTTAAAACTTGGATTGTGACTGTGTTAACTGGTATTGCCTTAAAACAAGAGGTCATTTGGTATAGGGTTTATTCAATGGAGAACTTCTACAAGGATCTTGCAGGTACTTGAGTAGAATGGGGTCCCAGCTGTCTGAAAAGGGGGCAAATCTTAAACCCTTTCCCCAACAATCCAGTGTTTCATGACCTTTAAATAAGAAGGCCTTTGAAGACATTGTGGGAAAAGGAGGAAATGCTGGTAACCAAACTTTTCTCCTTTTCCCACAGAGTTCTCTTCCTGCATTAAAACAAATTCCTTCATTGGAGCCACATTTGGTTTGTCTTCTGCAAATGCTTTCAATATAGAAGTGCCCAAATTTTGTGGTTTGATATAGATTTTACGCTTTACCACAAAAACATGGGTTTTTGTGGCATTTGCCACTATGAGTTCACTAGGGCATTTTGAAAATCATGCATTGTAGTTTGTGCAAAACCTAAGGAAGTAAACCCAATTAAACTCAAATTTTCTCAGATAGATAAATGTTTCCATAGCGCTCAGATATAAAATGGAAAATGGTGTATTAAAATAAACTGAACTAGGCCATCGATGGTGGAAGTATTTCTTTTTTTAGCTCACCTTAGCACAACGTGCTAAAGGTGAGCTATTGTGATCGGCCTATGTCCGGCGTCCGTCGTCCGTCAACAATTTCTTTAAACATCTTCTTCTCCTAAACCACTGGGCCAATCTTGATGAAACTTGGCAGGGATGTTCCTTGGGTGAAGCTCTACCAAAATTGTTCAAAGAATTAAATTCCACCCACAACTCTGGTTGCCATGGCAACAAAAAGGAAAAAAGTGCAAAATCTTTGAAAATCTTCTTCTCTGAAACTAGAAGGCGCAGAGCTTTGATATTTGGTATGTAGCATCTCCTAGTGGACCTCTACCAAGTTTGTTCATTTGATGCCCCTGGGGTCAAAACTGGCCCCGCCCCAGGGGTCACAAGTTTGAGCATAGTAACAAAGAAGAAAAACTTTAAAAATCTTCTTCTCTGAAACTTGAAGGCATAGAGCTTTGATATATGGCATGTACCATCTCCTAGTGGACCTCTACCAAGTTTGTTCATTTGATGTCCCTGGGGTCAAAACTAGCCCCACCCCAGGGGTCACAAGTTTGAGCATAGTAACAAAGAAGGAAAACTTTAAAAATCTTCTTCTCTGAAACTTGAAGGCATAGAGCTTTGATATTTGGCATGTAGCATCTCCTAGTGGACCTCTACCAAGTTTGTTCATTTGATGTCCCTGGGGTCAAAACTAGCCCCACCCCAGGGGTCACAAGTTTGAGCATAGTAACAAAGAAGAAAAACTTTAAAAATCTTCTTCTCTGAAACTTGAAGGCGTAGAGCGTTGATATTTGGCATGTAACATCTCCTAGTGGACCTCTACCAAGTTTGTTCATATAATGCCCCTGGGGTCAAAACTGGCCCCGCCCCGGGGGTCACAATTTCCAACATAGGAACAAAGAAAGAAAACTTTAAAAATCTTCTTCTGTAAAACTAGAAGGCATAGAGCTTTGATATTTGGCATGAAGCATCTCCTAGTGGACCTCTACCAAGTTTGTTCATATGATGCCCCTGGGGTCAAAACTGGCCCTGCCCCGGGGGTCACAAGTTCGAACATAGGAACAAAGAGGGGAAACTTTAAAAATCATCTTCTCTGAAACTGGAAGGCGTAGAGCTTTGATATTTGGTATGTAGCATTGCCTAGTGGACCTCTACCAAGTTTGTTCATATGATGCCCTTGGGGTCAAAACTGGCTCTGCCCCGGGGGTCACAAGTTCGAAGATAGGAACAAAGAGGGGAAACTTTAAAAATCATCTTCTCTGAAACTGGAAGGCGTAGAGCTTTGATATTTGGTATGTAGCATTGCCTAGTGGACCTCTACCAAGTTTGTTCATATGATGCCCCTGGGGTCAAAACTGGCCCCACCCCAGGGGTCACAAGTTTGAGCATAGTAACAAAGAAGGAAAACTTTAAAAATCTTCTTCTCTGAAACTTGAAGGCGTAGAGCTTTGATATTTGGCATGTAGCATCTCCTAGTGGACCTCTACCAAGTTTGTTCATATGATGCCCCTGGGGTCAAAACTGGCCCCGCCCCGGGGGTCACAATTTCCAACATAGGAACAAAGAATGAAAACTTTAAATATCTTCTTCTGTAAAACTAGAAAGCATAGAGCTTTGATATTTGGCATGTAGCATCTCCTAGTGGACCTCTACAAGTTTGTTCATATGATGCCCCTGGGGTCAAAACTGGCCCCGCCCTGGGGGTCACAAGTTCAAACATAGGAACAAAGAAGGAAAACTTTAATTTTTTTTTTCTCTTAAATGGGAAGGCATAGAGCTTTGATATTTGGTATGTAGCATCTCCTAGTGGACTTCTACCAAGTTTGTTCCAAGGATGCTGCTTGGGTCAAAACTGGCCCAGCCCCTGGGGTCACAAGTTTGAACATAGGAACAAAGAAGGAAAACTTTAAAATTCTTCTTTTCTGAAACCGAAAGGTGTGGCGCTTTGATATTTGGTATGTTGCATCTCAGAGTGGACCTCTACCAAGTTTGTTCATATGATGCCCCTGGGTCAAAACTGGCCCTGCCCCGGGGGTCACAAGTTCGAAGATAGGAACAAAGAAGGAAAACTTTAAATTTCTTTTTCTCTTAAACGGGAAGGTGTAGAGCTTTGATATTTGGTATCTAGCATTTCCTAGTGGACCTCTACCAAGTTTGTTCATATGATGCCCCTGGGTCAAAACTGGCCCTGCCCCGGGGGTCACAAGTTCGAACATAGGAACAAAGAATGAAAACTTTAAAATTCTTCTTTAAAACTGGAAGGCGTAGAGCTTTGATATTTGGTATGTAGTGATTCTCTTCTAAGTTTGTTTGCCCATCTAAGCGCAATAAGTTCATTGAGTTCAAAATTGGGTCATCTTGGGTCATAAACTAGGTCACTAGGTCAAATTAAAGAAATACCTTGTTGGCACTTTCGAGGCCACATTATTTGCTCAATTGCCTTGAAAATTAGTTAGAAAGTTTGTCTTTATAAAGTCTCACATAAGATTAATTTGGGTCAACTTGGGTCATAAACTAGTTGACTGGGTCAAATTAAAGAAATACCTTGTTTGCACTCTGGAGGCCACATTTATTGCTCAAATGACCTGAAATTTGGCCAGAATGTTTGTCTTGATGAAATACCAGATGAGTTTGGATTTGGGTCACCTGGAACCATAAACTAGGTCACTAGGTCAAAATAAAGAAATACCTTGTGGGCACTCTAGAGGCCACATTCTTTGCTTAATTGCCTTGAAAATTGGTCAGAATGTTTGTCTTTGTAAAATCTCACATGAGTCTGAATTTGGGTCAACTGGGGTCATAAACAAGGTCACTTGGTCAAATTAAAGAAATAGCTAGTGGGCACTCTTAGAGGCCACATTTATTATTCGTATGATTTGAAAATTGGTTAAAATGTTTCTTTTGATATAGTCAAAGACCAGTTCAAATTTGGGTCACCTGGGGTCATAATCTAGGTCATTAGGTCAAATTAAAGAAATATCTTTAGGCCACTCGAGGCCACATTTTTTGCTCAATTGACTTGAAAATTGGTCAGAATGTTTGTCTTCATGAAATATGAGTTTGAAATTGGGTCACCTGCGGTCAAAAACTAGATGACATGGTCAAATTAAAGAAAACCCTTAAAGGCACTCTACTAAGGTGAGCGACCCAGGGCCATCATGGCCCTCTTGTATTGAAAATAGCCCTCTATTGGCACAACGATACTCACAATCTTTGTCTTCTGGTCTAAAAACCATTTGCCTGAGCTTGTTCGTCCCTGGGCTTGTTCGTCCCACATGATTGCACGCTACTCTAAATTGCATTGTGCATGAATATTTACCAATCAAAATAATTGACTTTCAAGCAAATATTTGATAATATTTCGATTTTTTTCGAATCAATTTCACACAATGGCTCTCTTGACAAATGCCACACCAGTGCTTTCAGCGCTTTGATTAAGACTGAGAAGGAAGTCTTTCGAAAAATTTGTAGGAAAAGCAGAAAATGCTGGTTACTATCATTTTTTCCTTTTTTCAGCCAATATGTTCTCTACCCTATCGAAGACAAATTCTACCATTTGAGCTACATTTTAATTTATTGTCTGCAAGTGCCTTCACTTTGAGCAAGTCTGACATTTTTGTCCTTTGGGAAATAGTTCAGGCAAATCTTGACTCTTTTGCCTTGAGCCACATTTATAACTTTTGTTCCTTTCGAAAACCATTGTGAGAAGTGGAGGCTATGATATTAATCCTTATCCTGCTAAGTTACAGACCTCCAGATAGAGGGAGTGATTTAGATTTCAAAATTGAAAATATTAATCACTTTCCATTAAACCCTATGTTATGGGTACTCATTAGAATCGTCTCATCGAGACGATTCTAATGCGTACACACAACATAGGGATTGGAAGAGGCATAATGGATTTAGAATTTCATGTACCATCACTCCCTTTTATCTGGAGGTCTGTAAAATAAATGAAAAGAAACTTTCAAGCTGATGGTACAACCCCAAATTTTGCTCTTTGAAAGGTAATTCTTGGGCAAAGATATCTCCTTATCGGACAGTGTAGATCCAAGATCAGATTGCACGCTCTGTGCACTCTGATCTTGATGTACACTGTCCTCTAAAGGTCAGTGAGTCGCGCTTAGCAGCCTATGGGTTAATTGTGACTTGACCAGACAATGAAAAGTTTAGACTTGACCATTTTGCAAGCTTTTGTAGTTAAACAAATGAGAAGTGGATTTCTCTTTTCAAGGGCACAAAATCCGTTTTCAGGAGCCATATTCCCCACGTTTGTTAACCAGGCCCTGTGCTTATAATGAAATATTGAGAACGATCTGAAGCTCAGCACAAAACCGTACTCAACTGCTTGAGTTTTGCTTATGGGAGTTTTGAACTCAGACATTGCTTATAAGCATCGCTTGAGAACGTTCTCAGCTGAGCACAGTTAACACACTTAAAACTTTGTGAACGTAAGCGGCCAAACTTCTAAAAATAGCTGATACCAGCAGATTCGGCCCCAAGAAGATTCAACCCACAGCGCATGGCCGACCACGTTTTTAGAGAATATCCGGCCGAGAAATTTTGAAAATTTGGCCATGAAAATAAGAAGATTCGGCGCAGTAACGTTGCCAAAGTATGATTATGCATAACTTGTCAAGATTTATGGCACATATAGGTTTCGGAAGTGGCACGTTTGGTGTAAATAATATATATAGTAAATGATCTGAGGTTTCCGTGAAACAAAAACTTACATAACCATGGAAGTTAAGCATACTTTAAGTACTTCATTATCGCTACTATTTCAATTTGTAGATGTTTCCAAGACCCCCGACCCCCTCCCTGCACACTTTTTAAGAAGGTTAGACAATGATGCAGAAACTGTCATTGATTAGGTTTTGCTCCGTGATTGGAGACAGGAATTGGTGATGAAAGCCAGGTAAAGATGTGATAAACGCCGTTCTGCAGTATCTCTATCCGTTTTCTACAATTTAAATCAATTAACCCTTTCCCAAACAAGCCCTGGTTTTCACGTGTCTGCAGTACAAGTCCTTTTGAAAACACTGTGGGAAAAGGAGAAATTGCTCGTAATGAGCAATTTCTCCTTTACCCATAGTGTTTTCTACCCTTTTTGAGAACCTTCTGCCATTTTCATCAAATTTAAAACTGTCGTCTGCAAACTCTTTGAATTTGGACCAGTCCAAAATTTGTCATTTGGGAAAGGGTTAACCATCCATAGATATCCTTCTTACCGAACATCCATGTTATTTATCAAAACCCAGTCCCCCTTGATATGAAACTTAGTTGCAGTCAAAGCTCACTCAAATATTTCTTTGGGCATATTTAATAGACTTAAAATTGGGAAAGGGTTGAGCTGAAGTGTGTTTCAGCATTTCCGATTCTGCCACCGCTCGCATCTTGATAATAAGCAGATATTGTGGCACGCTGACACATTGTCACTACTGTTTTTTTTTTTTCAAAAACAACAAAACTTGGACATTGTCAAAGATCAAATATGAACAAAAACACACACATAGGTACATAATTATACTTTTAGTTTATATTTCAAACATAATCGTTTTATAAACAGTCAATCCAGACAGGCCTAAACAATTACGTGTATGTACATGTACACATAGTATCGTAATATCTGAATGGAAATAGGAAAATATCCGAATTATATGAAAACATAAACAGGAAAAAGGACTTAAATTTGCAAAAGCAAGACAGTATCTTGAAATCTTCTCCACTGTTTGCATTGGGCTGAATCGTCCTGCACACAATCGGGTGGTGTTGACAGCTGATGCTTTTGCAGATCCAGCTCGTTTGCCGGATCCTGAAAAAAATGAATTCTAGCCCTGAGCAAAAAAGTAATTTTGGGAGAAAAATTATGGAAGATTTTAGCAGTTTTAACGAAATCACTGCATACACTAGCTTTGGTGGTACTTTCTCAGATTAGAAGCCACCCTCCTTAAAATGTATTGATTACAGAAGTAGCCACCAGCCTCAACTCTTTACCAAATGACAAAATTTTAGACTGGTCCAAATTGAAAGCATTTGCAGACGACAAAATAAATGCAATTGAAAATTTGAAATCTGTTTGGGGAAGGGTAGAAAACATTGTGGGAAAAGGAGAAAATGCAGGTTACCTTTCTCACAATGTTTCAAAAGGCTTCTTTCACAGGGTCGTTAAAAGTCGGGATTGTGTGGTAAAGAGTTAATAGTATTACATGACAACCAATCAACTTACGTTTAAAAATAGAACTCCGTCGAGTTTTTGTTTTGAAAATTCCAACTAAATTACCAGCATTTTCTGGAAGAACTCCTGTTCTATCTTTCTAGCTTTGATTTTGATGGGGAAAATGATAAATCTGTTGACAAAACATTTAAACCAACACCTCTGTTCATTGTATACACTGTTCTGCTTTCGTTCTACTAATAGATATTATAAATAGGCCTAATTTAAAATTTTCTCGACACGAATCATGAATTGCACCGGTCGCTAAATTCCTTCGACCAATCCAACTAGAAGGGCTGATACAGGTTAGGAGGGACTTATTTTTCATTATCGTAGATGCGCCAGTTTTGAGCAAGCCTTTGATAAAACTATGCCGTCCCTATTCTAAACCGATATCGTCCAAATTCTGCACCGTCACGAGTACAAAACTTCTGAGGGGTTACTTCGGTCTCCAAAACAGCGCAGTTTTTGCCTCCTTTCACACCGAATCTGTCTTCTAAAAAGGCAAAGGTATGCTACGGCATTCATTATCACGGAATACAAGACAGGTCAAACTCTCTTGAGTCTGGGTCAGACCATACTCAGCAGAGTTTGAGTTTCATGCTCAGGTGAGTACGATCTCAAGCTCAGGATTCTCTATAAGCACAAAATTCTGAGTCAAACTCAGGGTTGAGCAAGAAACCACTCCTTGAGCATGAGATTGTGCTCAAGAAAGTTTTATTAGCACAGGGCCTGATTTAAGCTGCTAAGTGTGACTCGGGGACCTTTTGCGGACAGTGCAGATCAAGATCAGACTGAACATGCAGTCTGATCTTTGATCTACACTGTCCAGTAAGGATGAAACGAAAATAAAACTTCAACTCTTTACCAAACGACAAAATTTTGGACCCAATCAAATTGAAAGCATTTGCAGATGACAAATTGAATTAAGCTCAAAATTAATGATGATTTCTGTCTTTGATAGGGAAGAAAACATTGTGGGGAAAGAAGAAAATGCTGGTTACCAGAATTTTCTCCTTTTCTCACAATGTTTTCAAAAGCCTTTTTGTTCAAGGTCGTTAAAACTCAAGATTGTGTGATAAAAAGTTAAAGTCAATATAGTATTAACTCGACCACACGACAAAATCTTAAACCTGTCCAAATTGAAACCATTTGTAGATGACAAAATAAACATGGCTCAAAAACTGAAATTTGTTTTGGGAAGTGTAGAAAACATTGTGGGAATAGGAGAAAATGCTGGTTACCAGCATTTTCTCCTTTTCCCACAATGTTTTCAAAAGGCTTCCTTCTCGGGGTGTTAAAATTCGGGATTGTGTGGTAAAGAGTTTACCTTTACTTACACAATCCTGAGTTTTAACAACCCAGGAGAAGACCTTTGAAAACATTGTGGGAAAAGTAGAGAATGCTAGTAACCAGCATTTTCTCCTTTCCCACAATGTTTTCTACCCTTTCCAAAACAAATTTCCATTTTTCAATCACATTTATTTTGTCGTCTGCAAATGCTTTCAGTTTGGACCAGTCTTAAATTTTGTCAGTGTGTAAAGTGTTAAGGGTCAAAACTCCGGAGTGTGTGGTAAAAGGTTGAGGTTTCTGTTGGTGGGAAAAGTTTCCTTTTGGCATCCTTTTCTGAGGAGAATAATATCCCACTCAATACAAGCCCTTCTTTCCATTATCCCAATTGGATCACATAGGAATGACTTAACTGTTGGGCAAGGCACTTCATAGCTGCGGTCAAGTACAGATATTGTAATGAAACATTGGAATGGCATGATGTGACTCCTATGTCATAACTCTTTACCAAACGACAAAATTTTAGACTAGTCCAAATTGAAAGGAATTGCAGATGACAAAATAAATGCAACTGAAACTTTGAAAATTGTTTTTGGAAGGGTAGAAAACATTGCGGGAAAAGGAGAAAATGCTGGTTACCAGCATTTTCTCCTTTTCCCACAATGTTTTCAAAAGGCTTCTTTCTCAGGGTCGTTAAAAGTCAGGACTGTGTGGTAAAGGGTTAATGAACCTTTGGGAGAGAGCTTTTGAAAACAATGGGAAAAGGAGAATATGCTTAAGACTAGCATTTTCTCCTTTTCAGTACAGTAGATAAGTCTAAAATTTTTTGCAAGGAGCATAGTAATTCAAAATGGAAAAGTCTGAAATTTCTTTATTTAGTAGAGGGTTAACTTTTTACTCCATGGCAAACTTTAAGACACAACCATAAAGAAAGCATTTCTAGATGGCAAGATGAACTTTTTACCAAACGACAAAAGTTTAGACTTAGTCCAAATTGAAAGCATCTGCAGACGACAAGATAAGTGTGACTCAGAAATTGAAATTTATATTTGGAAGGTTAGAAAACATTGTCGGAAAAGGAGAAAATGCTGATTACCAGCATTTTCTCCTGTTCTCACAATGTTTTTGAAAGTCTTCTTCAGGATTGTTTAATGTTAGGAATGTGTGGTAAGGGGTTAACCCTTTACCAGACAACAAAATTTTATCCTTGTCCAAATTGAAAGCATTTGCAGATGTCAATTTCAATGTGGTTCAAACGGTGCAACTTTTCTTTGATAGGGTAGAAAACATTGTGGGAAAAGGAGAAAATGCTGGTTACCAGCATTTTGTCCTTTTCCCACAATGTTTTCAAAAGGCTTCTTTCCCTGGGGCGTCAAAAGACGGCATTGTGCGGTAAAGGGTTAAATGTGTTTGGAATGGTAAGATAATGTCTTAGAATTGGTAGAAACATTGTGGAAAATGGAGAAGATATCTCACCAGCATTTTCTCCTTTTTCCAACAATATTTTCAAAAGCTATTTTCTTCAGGCTTATTTAAGATTTTTGCCTGCTTTGGTATATTAGTGGTCAGCGTATCTGACTCCTGACCTGATGGTTCTAAGTTCGATAAGTGGCTGAAGCAAACTTTCTTTCTGGGGATTTTTCGCCTCTCACCTCTGATCCATGTGAGAACAGTAGTCAGTGACATGGAAAGAAAGTTGTGTCAGTACTAGTGTAAGAAAGCCAGGAAACACATGCATAGATGCACTGACTGCCATGATATGACCTTAGGTGTTAAAATGACATTAAACCCCAACACAATCATTTAACCCTTTCCCAAACAAGCCCTGTATGGTTTTTACGTGTCTGCAGTACAAGTCTTTTGAAAACACTGTGGGAAAAATAATTGCTCGTAATGAGCAATTTCTCCTTTTTCCACAGTGTTTTCTACTCTTTTGGAGAACTTTCTGCCATTTTTATCAAATTCAAAATTGTCGTCTGCAAACTCTGTCAATCTGGACCAGTCTAAAATTTGTCGTTTGGGAAAGGTTAAGCTTTGATTTGTGTGGAAATGGGTTAACTCTTTACCAAACCAAGAAATTTTGGTCCAGTCCAAAGTCAAAGCATTTGCAGACAAGAATTCAAATATGGCTCAAATGATGGAATTTGTTCATGCTGGGTAGAAAGCATGGTGGGAAAACAAGAAAATGCTGGTTACCAGCATTTTCTTGTTTAAACCACTTTGTTTTCAAAAGCTGTCTTTGTCAGGGTTGTTGAAACCCTGGATTGTGTGGTAAAAAGTTCAGAGAGCAAGAAAAGAAAACTTGTGGAACAATTAGGCCCATTCTTTTTTCGACATGAATCAAACTTTGGTTTGTGTGAAGTGGCAGGAAGGAAAACCTATAGAATATGATCTCACAAACACTCACAGGCAATCAAAGACCTGAAAAAGGCTTGCTTGGTGCTGTTTGAACCCTAGCCTGGGTCCAGGGGATAATAATTTTTTAATCCTTTACCACATGACTCTAGTTAAAATCTGAATAGCTTTTATCCGTTAGGCTGTGAAGTGCGACTCATGGACCTTTTACAAACAGTGTAGATCAGGATCGGATTGCACAGAACTTGAAGTCTGATTTTGGATCTACACAGTCCGATAAGGAGATATCCTTCCCCCAAAATACCTTTTAACCATTTCCCAAACAAGCTCTGGTTTTCACGTGTCTGCAGTACAAGTCTTTTGAAAACACTGTGGGAAAAGGAGAAATTGCTCGTAATGAGCAATTTCTCCTTTTCCAACAATGTTTTCTACCCTTTTTGAGACCTTTCTGCCATTTTCATCAAATTTAAAATTGTCGTCTGCAAACCCTTTCAATTTGGACCAGTCCAAAATTTGTCGTTTGGGAAAGGGTTAAACGGCAAAATTTGGGCCTTTTACTATCAGCATGAAAAATTAATTTCTCTTACTTAGCAGGATAAGGGTTAACTTTATTATATTTTTGTGGCATTTGTCAAAGATGATGCCACTATGACTTCAATACGGCATTTTGAAAATCATGTATCATAGATAGTACAAAACCGAAGGAAGTAAACCCAATTAAACGCAATTTCTCTAAGACAAATAAGTGTTTCGATTGCACCCAGATATGAAATTGAAAATGGCTTACAATAAATACTTCTTTTTTATCAAAAGTAGCTTGATCTGCTATGACCTTCTATTGGCGTAATGATACATACAGTGCTAGTTTGTCCCAAAGCAGTTCATTTCTGGACTTACTATTCCCTGGGCTTGTTCACCCGCACTTGTTCATCCCACAAGATTGCATGCTACTCTATCGGATTGTGCATTACTATATAGTAGGCTGACTTTCAAGCGAATGATTTGAAACTATTTCTAATGTTTATTTTTTAAATTATTTATTCCACACAATGACTTCCTTGACAAATGCCACACCAGTGCTTTCAACGCTTTGATTTATATTGTATGTAAAATCTATTTTTCATGTTGGTCATATTTCTAGATTGAAGATGTCCATAGGTTTTATGTAGCTCTTTGAAGGTTAATAAATTTAACCCTTTACCACACAATCCCGAATTTTAACAACCCCGAGAAAGAAGCCTTTTCAAAAACATTGTGGGAAAAGGAGAAAATGCTGGTAAACAGCATTTTCTTCTTTTCCTACAATGTTTTCTACCCTTTAAGAGACAAATGTTATATTTTGAGCTAATTTAAGCCTTTATAATACAATCCCGACTTTTAAAGACAGTGAGAAAGAGGCCTTTTGAAAACATTGTGGGAAAAGGAGAAAATGCTGGTAAACAGCATTTTCTCCTATTCCCACAATGTTTTCTATCCTTCCCAACACAGATTTCAATTTTTAGTTTCATTTATTTTGTCATCTGCTTTCAATTTGGACAAGGCTAAAATTTTGTTGTTGGGTAAACAGTCAAATGGTTGAATTCGTTATTTAAGGAGGTAGAAAACATAGAAGGAAAAGGAGAAAATGCTTGTTACCAGCATTTTCTCCTTTTCCTACTATGTTTTCAAAAGCCCATTATGTTGGGATTTAGTGTGTGGTGAAGAGTTAAGATAAAGGTAATTCTAATACTGATAAATTTTAATACTGATAAATTTTAATACTGATAATTATTCGAAACTAACATTGCACTTTTGTTTTCTTTTTCAGTATTACGAGATGTCCTATGGACTGAATGTTGAAATGCATAAACAGGTATGTAAATGCACAGCTTTTTGCATCAATTTGTGCATGGTGCATTTCCATTGGTGTTATTTTTTCCATGTTTAACTCTTTACAACACAATCCCAAATTGTTTTAACGACCCAGAGAAAGGGGCCTTTTGAGAATGAGACAGGCATTTTGAAAACTTCGTGGGAAACGAAGAAAATGCTGGTAACCAGCATTTTCTTCTTTTCCCATAGTGTTTACCACCCTTTGAAAGACTACCTTCATGTTTTGAGTGACATTAATTAATTTTGATTATGTTGTCTGGGAATGCTTTCAGCTGGAAAAGAGTTGAGATTGATTGATTGATTGATTGATTAACCCTTTCCCAAACGACAAATTTTGGACTGGTTCCAATTGAAAGAGTTTGCAGACGACAATTTTAAATTTGATGAAAATGGCAGAAAGTTATCAAAAAGGATAGAAAACACTGTGGGAAAAGGAGAAATTGCTCGTTAAGAGCAATTTCTCCTTTTCCCACAGTGTTTTCAAAAGACTTGTACTGCAGACACGTGAAAACCAGGGCTTGTTTGGGAAAGGGTTAAATAGTTTTTAATGCTGTTTTTTAAATATTATTTCAGTTATTTTGCACGGCCAGGGCACCTATCCATGCTTTTCTGAATTGTCTTTTACCAATAATAGGAGTCCTACGTGGTAAAGTGTGGGACTTGTGACCTGGAGGCCCTGGGTTCGAGCCTCACTTGATCCTCTGGGTTTTTTGTGGGAGTGTCCTTGTGCAAGACACTTCAGAGTCCTAGCCTAGTACTGGTGAAACCTGGGAAATACATGGATATTTGAGCTGTCGCTGTTATATGACTGAAATAATGTTGAAAGTAAGATGCCATTCAATCAATCAGTCACTTTTACCAATACTTTGCTCAATATTCTTCCCAAGGCACTGACTGCTTTCCCAAATACAGTATCCATCATGGAAACATTGATCCGGTGTGAGAGGTGAATGAATACTGTTGCAAAGACTATCATCAATCCTCCAAAAGAAATTTGCCGAGCTGGGGATTTGAACCGGCCAGTCTTGTATGCTTCCAAATGGGCTACCATGACACAGCAGCAGTCCCAAGAGTATGGGATTGTTTGATAAAAGGTTAACAAAGAGATGATCTGTGCTCTGGCAAAAGAGGGCTTATTATATAATGCATCTCTGTGATGCATGATCCCAAGCTAGTCATCACATGATCATGGATCCATAAAGTCAGTTTACAGTCTAACAACTGACAGAATCATGACGTAGACTGGTCCTTTGACATGCATAAAATTGACCAATAGCAATAAAAAGTTTCAGCCCAGGTCAGCCTGCACGTACTGTGCAGGCTGACCTTGGTCGATACTTTTTCCAGATGCATTAAGCCCCTTTTCATAAAGCATGGCACAGTCAGATTTGAGATGTAGATAAGCTGTTTCTGTAAATTATGAAAATGCAAATTTTATACAAGGTAATCACGGTTTTATGTTGACGTATTAACATAGGAATGGATTTCGTCTCCAATATTGATTAACAATCAGAATTTGGGTAACAGGTTTTCTGCAGGACATAATTATTTTTTCTTATACATTAATTTTGTCAGATTCTCATATTCCAAACAGATCAGGTTTATCTAGCCCAAGGAATTGTGACCTCACTGTTATCCTATTACCTCACAATCCCAAGTTTTAGTGACCCCGGAGAAATTAGCCTTCGAAAACATTGTGGGAAACCAGCATTTCCTCCTTTTCCCACAATGTGTTCTAACTTTTCAGAAACCAGTCCAATGATATGAGCCACATTTAATGCTTTCAGTTTGAACCAGTCTAAAATACTATCCTTTCATGATAGAGGACATTTTCAAACCTTAACTCTTTACCAAACGATAAAATTTCAGACTGGCTAAATTGAAAGTAGTTGCAGACAACAATTTATATGAAGCTAAAATGATGATTTCTGTCTTTAGTGGGGTAGAAAATATTGTGGGAAAAGGAGAAAATGCTAGTTACTAGCATTTTCTCGTTTTCCTACAATGTTTTCAAAAGACTTCTTTCTCAGGGTCGTTAAAAACCCGGGATTGTGTGGGAAAGGGTTAATTCTTTACCAAATGACAGAATTTCAGACTGTTCCAAAGTGAAGTCAAAATTCAGACAACAGATTAAATTCATCTCATAATTATGATGGCATTGCATCTGAAAGAGTAGAAAATATCGGCATTTTCTCCTTTTCCCACATTGGTTTTAAAAGTTTTCTGTCTCAGGGTCGCTTAGAATTGGGATTGTGTGTTAACTCTTTACCAAACGACAATATCTAGGACTGGTCCAAATTGAAAGCATTTGCAGATGACAAATTAAATGTGGCTAAAATTATTGCATTTGTTTTTGAAAGGTTAGAAAACATTGTGGGAAAAGGAGAAAAGGCTGGTTACCAGCATTTTCTCCTTGCCCCACATTGTTTTCAAAAGACCTCTGTCTCAGGGTCATTAAAAGTTGGGATTGTGTGGTAAAGGGTTAAAGGGTTGTGTGTTTAAGGGTAAACTATCTATATGGGAATCCATAAGAATTAGGCAGATAATCCTCAAAACATATATTTTATACTCGTACTCATACTCTTTGCCGAGCCCCGGTTACAGCTCAGTTGGTAGCGTACAGGACTTGAGAACAGGAGGTCGCTGGTTCTATCCCCGGCTCGGCCAATTTCTTTCCGAGGATTGATGATAGTCATTGCGACTGGATTCATTCCTCTCTCACAGCTGAGCATCGTTTCGACAATTGTTATGTAGGAAAGCAGCCAGTGGCTTGGAAAGAATATTTTGCGTAGTACTGGTAAAAGAAACTCCAGGAAAGCATGGATAGGTGCACTGGCTGCTGCAATATATTTGAAATAATGTTGAAAACGGCATTAAACACCATTCAATACGATACTCATACTCTTTATTAAAGCTTCAACCACTTTACAGAGTTTCTAGTCATAACAGTACATACATGTTGGTACAGACTTCTTTTACACAGGTCGATAATTTGAAAATTACAAAGACAATGCATACTGCATTCAATTTACACACTTGCAACAGACATTTTTTTTTTCTTTTTGAGGGAGGAAATGTTAACCTTTAACTCTTTACCACACAATCCCGACTTTTAATGACCCTGTGAAAGAAGCCTTTTGAAAACATTGTGGGAAAAGGAGAAAATGCTGGTTACCAGCATTTTCTCCTTTTCCCACAATGTTTTCTACCCTTGTCAAAACAAATTTCAAATTTTTAATCACATTCATTTTGTCATCTGCAAATGCTTTCAATTTGGACCAGTCTAAAATTTTGTCGTTAAGAGTTAACTTGCTGAGCAAGTGCAATAAAAATTTCAAGCTGAAAGCAGAAATCCAAATGTTGCCATTTCGAAGTTGTTTTGGGTGGAAAATCCTTATCGGACAATGCAGGTCCCAAATCAGACCGCACATTATGCAGTCATGCCCCTTTTATGGGTTAGGTAGTACTGTTGTTTGTATTAAAACATGTCCGACGTATCTCTAACAGCAAATTTGTGTAGTGCAGTAAGGAATTAGGTGAACGACCAGGGTCCCAGTTTGCATCACTATGGTACACACTTGATTGCTGAAATGTTTCAAGTGCTGTTGAAGTAGGGACTCAAAGTACTCCCTTCCTCAAGGAAGTTATCCAATGCCCTCAAGGTGTCCTTGACTCTTTACCCAACAAACCGGTCTTTTAACCCCTTTACTACATAATCCTGAGTGTTAATGACCCTGAAGAAGAAAGCTTTTAAAAACATTGTGGGAAAAGGAGAAAATGCTGGTACCCAGCATTTTCTCCTTTTTCCAACAATGTTTCCTACCCTATGAAAAAAGACAGAAATCATCAGTTGAGCTGCATTTATTTTGTCGTCTGCAAATGCTTTCAATTTGGTCAAGTCCAAAATTGTATCGTTTGTAAAGAATTAATGACCCTAACAGAGAAGGATTTTGAAAGTATTGTTGAGAAAGGAGAAAATGCTGGTAACCAGCAATTTCCTCAATTCCCACTGTCGCTGGATGAATTTTACAAGGTAGGTTTTTAGCGAGTAAACGTATATTTTATTTTGAAATTCATTGCATTGATTGCCGCCTTGAAAAGTAGTCTGGTTCTGTACTCAGAATGCCCATATCAGATAGGTATTTGAAAAATGCCACCTAGTGGAAGACAATGTTGCAGAAAGTAAAACTTAGCGGAAGATAATGTTGCAGAAAGTAAAACCACCATGTGGGAAACATTTTTTTTTTTTCACCTCTAGCCATTCAATCAGTCACTCTAGTCATCCGATATTGCCTATTCTTTATTCCAGCTATTTTGTGCTGCTATTTTGTGCTGCTATGAGTCTGTTGATTTCATGGGTATTCATTATGAAGTAACAGGTCACCAGTAAGGACTGAAATTGGCCCCTTTAAATTTTAAGGAAGTTTACCCTAGTAGGTCCCTGTAACAAAGATAGACTATCGTGTTGTTGACTTGTTTCTTTATCTAGACAATCTATTGACGTGTTGTACAGTTTCTTGCTTTTGAAGATGAATTCTATTAATTTCCAGATGAGCCACGCTCTTTGAAAAAGGGACTTAATGCATCTGCGAAAAGTATCTACCCAGGTCAGCCTGCGCAATCAGTGCAGGCTGATCTTAGCCAAAACTTTTTGCTGTTGGACAAATTTTCTGCGTGTCAAAGGACCAGTGTACCTCATTATTGGGTCTGCTATTAACTCTTTACCACACAATCCCGACTTTTAACGACCCTGGGAAAGAAGCCTTTTGAAAACATGGTGTGAAAAGGAGAAAATGCTGGTAACCAGCATTTTGTCCTTTTCCCACAATGTTTTCTACCCTTTCCAAAACAAATTTCAATTCTTAAGTTGCATTTAATTTGTCGTCTGCAAATGCTTTCAATTTGGACTGGTCTAAAATTTTGTCGTGTGGTAAAGAGTTAAACAAACTCAGTTATATGGAACCATAACTATGTGATTAATTGCTTGGTATCATTTATCGCAGAGATGCATTAAATTCCCTTTTGCCAGAGCATGTCTCATTTATTCAACTGTATTTTCTTAAAATTGTTCGATTGCCAAGGCAGTGTGGTTTGTACCAGATGACTGAATCGCAAACAGTGAAATTATTTCTTGCTATTAAAAAGGAGCTATTTAGATTTTTAAAATCAAACAGAACTTCTTAATTTTTGTGGCATTTGTTGAAGACAATGCCACTATGAGTTCAATACGGTATTTTGAAAATCATATACAGTCAAACCGCCTTTATCCGGGCTCCATAATTCCGGAAATCTCAGGATCCGGACAAAAGCATCAGGGAACGGATATTTTCTGTACAAATTTTACTTTTTATTCCGGAAATCCGCGTTCCGGAACCGGAATGAAAAAATCGGGAACGAAGGGTTTAAAATTAGTACAAACCTTATCCAAGAAACCGGACGTGGCCGGACTGTGTATCACACAATTTAAACTGGTATCCATTGTATCTCCTGTAACCGTCCAATAAATACAAAAATCAATAACAGGCTACTAGTTTACAAACAATTTAGACTTGTTATTTTCCCGGGGACCATAGACTGTTATCATAAATATCATAAATACAGTCTACTTCGAGCGATTTCGGACTGGTTCGTCGTGAATAACACGGGTATCAGTCTAAATAGTGTCAATTGTTGCAGACGATTTTCACACTTTTTGAAAACACGCGTGTTAATTAGCACTGTTTTCGAAACTGTTAAATGACGTTCTCGTGCCATCGACAATTGTCAACTTAACAGATTATCCATACACAGTACTGAAGTGACAATTCCACGCTTTTGTTGTTTAATTATTACTGGATCTACTTGATTACAGTAACAATCGCTAAAAAAGTAACTGAAATGTCCGCAAAGATTTTGTGGGCATGTTTAAACTTATCTTTCAAAACTAAACGCAAAACTAAAATATGAACATACCGTCTGCTTGCATATTCAATAATTCTTCGTTTCAAAAACAAATATTTTCAATTTAAATGGTAAACCATAGGAAAAAAAAAACAGTTTGATTCACGTGTTAACTCGAGATGTTCATCTTCCCCAAAGTACACACAAAATGGCCGCCAAACACGATAAATTTCGTTAGATTTTTCGAAAGTATTTTACTCCTAACAGACTGTAAAGATGATTGAAAATATGCCTGTCTTCGATATTGAATCAATTGGCAATCAATCTCAATTAGTCTTTGCCATTTTACCACTTTAAAGTACGGCTATCAGAAGCCAACAGAATGTCTACACCACCAGCAAAAGACGAGCTGAAGTTTCGACTTCCGTGAAAAAAGACATTTGTCAGTACAAAGAAGACCATCCAAAAAAACACTTTTGCACGAATTTGACAACACGTCATGTACATTTAAAATACTGTGCATATCGTGTTTTCCTTTTGTTTCGCCCTTTTCATGGTGTTTTCAAAGTCATAAATGTGCCGAGCTTTACAAGCGCACCTGTTTGCACAATAGGTATGCATGTGCATGTAATTAGGTACAAGTAAAAAGACATGTACAAAAACAGACAAATAACAAAAAGGCAAAATGCAAATTTATGACACCCTTTATTTTATAAACCTGAACAATCGTAGGAGCAATAATGACATGTATACAAGTGCTTGTGTAAAACATACGCTGTTGTAATTCTTATGATACACGGTGTCCCTTATCAACATGGAGGTTATTGACCTAGCTTAACTTGGATGCCATGCCAGCAATCACAGTTCGTCGATCCGGAAATACGGCTGATCCGGAAACATTCATAGGAAACAGAAGTGGCCGGATAAACGAGGCTCGACTGTGTCGTAGTTTGTGCAAAACCAAAGGAAGTAAACCCAGTTAGACTCAATTTTTCTGTGGCAAATAAGTGTTTCGATTGCATTAAGATATGAAATTGAAAATGGCGTATCAGAATAGATTAGATTAGGCCACTGATTGTTTAAAAACTTTATTTATATTGAAAATAGCTTTGCCCACTATGGCCTTCTGTTGGCACAATGATACACACATCTATGTCTCCTAACCGGTTCTGTTCTTATTCGTCCCAAAATCAGTTCGTCACTGGGCTTGTTCGCCCGCGCTTGTACGTTTCACATGATTGCACGCTACTCTATGTGATTCTGCATGACTATAAAGTAGGTTGTCTCTCAAGTGAACATTTGGAAACTATTTCTATTGTTTGTTTTTCAAATTATTAATTCCACACATTGGCTCCTATGACAAATGCCACACCAGTGCTTTCAATGCTTTGATTATTTATGAATTTAATATGATAATAGCTAGTAAAACAGTCAATATATAAGAATGAAAAGTTCAACACGTAAAAGCCCTTGAACCGACTTAAGTTGTTTTTGCAGACAGTGTAGATCAAGATCAGACTGCACAGAACGTGCAGTCTGATCTTTGATCTACACTGTCTGCTACTATGTTACATATTCAATTGGAAACAAACTTGAAATAGCAATATTTTGGGCAGTTTGTCCTAATTAACCCTTTACCAGATGACAAAATTTTAGCCTTGTCCAAATTGAAAGCATTTGCAAACAACAATTTCAATGTGGCTCAAATGATGCAACGTTTCTTTGATAGGGTAGAAAACATTGTGGGAAATGTTTTCAAAAGGCTTCTTTCCCAGGGGTGTCAAAAGGCGGCATTGTGCGGTAAAGGGTCAAGTCAGCGCTTCTTTGGTATTACCTTAACCCTTTCCCAAACAAGCCCTGGTTTTCATGTGTTTGCAGTACAAGTCTTTTGAAAACACTGTGGGAAAAGGAGAAATTGCTCGTCAAGAGCAATTTCTCCTTTTCCCACAGTGTTTTCTACCCGTTTTGAGAACTTCCTGCCATTTTCATCAAATTTAAAATTGTCGTCTGCCAACTCTTTCAATTTGGACCAGTCCAAAATTTGTCGTTCGGGAAAGGGTTAACTCTTTACCAAACAACGAAATTTTGTACCGGTTCAAATTGAAAGCGTCTGCAGATAACAAATTAAATATTACTCATAATTATGTTGAGATTTGTGTAGGACAGGGTAGAGAACATTATAGGAGAAAATGCTGGTTGCCAGCATTTTCTTATTTTTCCACAATGTTTTCAAATGGCTTCTTCCTCAGGGTTGTTAAACCTCGGGATTGTTTGGTAAAGAGTAAACTCTTTACCACATGACAATATTTTAGACTGGTTTAAATTAAAAGCATTTGCAGAAGACAAACTAAATACTACACAAATTAGGAAAAAAAAAATTATTTGAAAAGGTGGAAAACATTGTGGGAAGAGAAGAAATTGTTTCCAGCATTTTCTCCTTTTCTCACATTGTGTTCAAAAGTCTTTTTGTGGCATTTGTCAAAGACAATGCCACTGTGAGTTCAATACGGTATTTTGAAAATCATGTATCGTAGTTTGTGCAAAACCGAAGGAAGTAAACCCAATTAAACTCAATTTTTATGAAACAAATAAGTGTTTCGATAGCGCTCAGATATATAATTAACAATGGCGTATTAGAATAAACTGAATTATCATGGCAATACTTCTTTTCTATTGAAAATATCTATACCCTCTATGACTTTCTATTGGTGCAGTGATACATACAACCTTTGTCTCCTGACTGTGTTCGTCCCAAAAACCATTTTATCCCTGGTCTACTTCGTCAGGCTTCTTCATCCCACATTATTGTTTATTTTTCAAATTATTAATTCCACACAATGGCTCCCTTGACAAATGCCACACCAGTGCTTTCAATGCTTTGATTTCTTGGGGCTGTTCAAACTCGGATTGTGTGATATAGGGTAAAGAGACTTACTCATTTTCTTACCAAATATGTAGAAGAGCATTCAAAGAGAGATAACTCTGCTGAACTGGTGATAATGATTGATCATATGGTGTTTAACACCGTTTTTCAACATTATTTCAGTTATATTGCAATGGCCAGTGCACCTATCGATGCTTTCCTGGAGTTTCTTTTACCAGCACTACACAGAATATTCTTTCAAAACATTTCCCACATAACCATCGTCGAAACAATGGTCAGTGGTGAGAGAGAGGAATGAATTCTGTTGCAATGACTATTATATCCTCGGAAAGTAATCGGCCTTGCCGGGGATTAAACCTGCGACTTCCAGTTCTAAAGTCCTGTGTGCAACCATCTGAGCTACCGTACTTGGGTGAGAATAAGTATTGTAACGTGGAGGAAATGGTTTCTACGTAAAGGATGGATCGGCGTATCTTTCCTTGTGAAGAAGAAACAGAATCTTAGTGCCCATCAGCTATGAGTGGCAAGGTTTTCCTGCAAAACCCTTTACCGAACAATGTGAGTGAAAAAAGGCATTGGAAAACATTGATGGAAGAGGAACAAATACTTGTAACCAGCATTTTCTCCTTTTCCCACAATGTTTTTTACCCTAGCAAAAGACCCCAATGTTTGAGTCTTATTTATATAATTGTCGCCTGCAAAAATGCTTTTAATTTGGACAAGTCTAAAATCTTGTTAATTGTTAACTCTTTAGCACAATAAATCCCAAGTTTTAATGACCCTGATGTAAAAGGCATTTGAAAACATTGTGGGAAAAGGAGAAAATGCTGGTAACCAGCATTTTCTCATTGTCCCATAATTTTTTCTATCTTTCCAATTGCAAATACCGACATTTGAGTATCACTTAATTCATTGTCTGCAAACGCTTTGAATTTTGACCAGTTTGAAATTTTGTTGTTTGGTAAAGAGCTAACTCTTTAGCAAACGACCAAATTTTAGACTGGTTCAAATTGAAAGCATTTGCAGATGACAAATTAAACTGAAATTTATCTTTCAAAGGGTAGAAAACATTGTGGGAAATGGGGAAAATGCTAGTTACCAGCGTTATCTCCTTTTCCCAAGTTTTCATAAGTCTTCTTCTTAAAGGTCGTTAAAACTTGGGATTGTGTGGTATAGGCTTAACCCTTTACCAAACAATCCAATGTTTTAACAACCCTGAGGAAGAAGCCTTTTGAAAACATTGGGGGACCAGCATTTTCTCCTTATCCCACAGTATTTTCTATCCATCAAAGACAAATCTTACAGTTTGGGCAAGAATCAATTTGTCGACTGCAAATCCTTTGAATTTGGACCAGTCTAAAATTTTGTTGTTTGGTAAAGAGTTGACAAAATTTCGGACACCACCAACTTGAAAGCATTTGCAGGTGGCCAAATGTATGTATCTTAAATGGTGGTTTTTGTCTTCGCTAAAGTAGAAAACATTGTGGGAAAAGTGAGAAAATGCTGGTTACCAGCATTTTCTCCTTTTCCCACGATGTTTTCATAAGCCCCCTTCTTCAGGGTTGTTAAAACTTGGATTTGTGTCGTGAAGGGTTAAAAAGAGATAGACACTCGGTGTGCACAGTTGATAAACAGGATTCAGGATAAGGCTTATTAAACAGAACAATAGGGAGATAATGGCGGTCTTGAGTGCCATCCTTTTATCGCATGTGCCATCCTTTTATCCGCATGTGCCATCCTTTTATCGCATGTTCAGGTGTAGAACAAAGTATAACAGTACTTTGAAATGTCGTTGTGTGATTCTTTTGGAAACATTGTGAATAAAAGAAGCATTGCTTCTGATGCGGGAAACTTTCTATTTCTCACAGTATTTTCCTTCTTTGCAGTCTTTGTAACTAAGAGAGTTTCAATTATATTTTTTGATACTTTACCAAATGACAAAATTTTAGACGTTCCCGCATTGAGAGCATTTTTAGAAGTAAAGTGTGACGCACTAATAAATAATGAAATTTTGTCTCTCAAAAAGGAAGAAAACATTGTTAAAAAAGGAGGGAATGCTGGTTACTAGCATTTACTCCTTTTCCCATAAGACTCCTTATCTCAAGATTCATAAAAACTTGGGATTGTTTACTCCAGTGAAGCAAAGATGAAGTAGAGCTTGAAAACTTCCTTGTAAATTAGATTATAATCAATAGGAATTATATTTTGAATTATGTTTTGATCCGTTACCATTCATCCTTTATAAATGCTCTTTACCAGCATTTTCCTCCTTTCCTCACAATGTTTTCTCTCTCCTCAGGGTCATTAAAACTCAGAATTGTGTGGTAAAAGGTTAAGATAGGGGCGTTTTCATCAGGCTGCCATACTCTTGTGTACGAGCATTTTCTCCTTTTCCCACAATGTTAACAAAAGGCTTCCTCTTCAGGGTCATTAAAACTCAGAATTGTGTGGTAAAAGGTTCAGATAGGGGCGTTAGATTCATCAGACTGCCTTACCCTAGGTACCAGCATTTTTCTCCTTTTCGCAAAATGTTTTTCAAAAGGCTTCCTCTTCAGGGTTGTTAAACATAGGATTGTGTGTTAACTCTTTACCACACAATCCCGACTTTCAACGACCCTGAGAAAGAGGCCTTTTGAAAACACTGTGGGAAAAGGAGAAAATGCTGGTAACCAGCATTTTCTCCTTTTCCCACAATGTTTTCTATCCTTCCCAAAACAAATTTTAATGTTTTAGTCATGTTCATTTTGTCGTCTGCAAATGCTTTCAATTTGGACCATTCTAAAATTTTGTTGTGTTGTAAAGAGTTAACCCTTTACCACACAATGCTGCCTTTTAATGCCCCTGAGAAAGAACCCTTTTGAAAACATTGTGGGAAAAGGAGAAAATGCTGGTAACCAGCATTTTCTCCTTTTTCTCACAATGTTTTCTACCCTATCAAAGAAGAATTGCACCATTTGATCCACATTGAAATTGTCGTCTGCAAATGCTTTCAATTTGGACAAGGCTAAAATTTTGTCGTCTGGTAAAGGGTTAAAGGGTAAAATGATTTGGGTTGTCTTCAAATATGTGGGAAGGATGGTGGGAAAAGGAGGAATGAGCATTTTCTTCTTTTCCTGAATTGTTTTCATTATCCTTATTTATCATGGTTTTCAAAACACTGTACTGTTTGGTAAAGGGTTACAAATGATAGCAGTTCATTGTATTTTACTTCCTCTCTTACTTTTGGTTCAGGGTCTGTATTCACCAACCATTCTTAAGAAGATTCTTGGTCTAACTCTCAAGAATCTACTAGATTTGAAAGAAACATGACTTCTGATTGGCTAAACCAAATGGTTTAGCCAATTAGGAGTTGTATTACTTAGTACTTTCAAATTTAGACAATTCTGGAGAATGTTCTAAGAATGTTTGGTGAATACAGGCCCAGATGTTTGTTATGGGAGCTTCTACCATATTGTCCCTTTTTAACACCTGGGGAGGGGGTGGGATTACATTTTCCAAAAAGGGGGGGGGGGTGATTTATAGAAGTAAAACCAAGAATTTTTTTTCCAAGAATGAAGATAATGTTGCTGTCCAGGTTTCACTGTGCAGAGTGCTGGTCAAGCATGGAAAGCATGGATAGGTGCACTGGCAGCTGTGATACAAATGAATCTTTAGGGTCATTATAACTTGGGATTGTTTGGTAAAGGGTTAAGTCTTTATCTCCCAACAAAGTTTTAGACTCTTCCATATTGAAAGCATTTGCAGACAACAAATTATGTGTCGCTCAGAAATTGAAATTTGCTTTTGGTAGGGTAGAAAACATTGTGGAAAAAGGAGAAAATGCAGGTTACCAGCATTTGCACCTTTTCCCACAATGTTTTCCGAAGCTTTTTTTCCCCCCTCAAATTCATCAAAACTCGGGATTGTTAACTCTTAACAACAAATTTTTGGACAGGGTCAAATTCAAAGCATTTGCAGACGACAAATTAAATGTTGCTCAAATGATGATTTCAGTCTTTGATAGGTTAGAAAATATTGTGGGAAAAGGAGAAAATGCTGGTTACCAGCATTTTCTCCTTTTCCCACAATGTTTTCAAAAGGTCTGTTTCTCAGGGTTGTTAAAACTCTGGATTGTGTGGTAAAGGGTTAATAATAACAATGGCATGAATGGTTGATAATAGATATGATGTAAATGGTTAATGATAATAACACTGAGGTAAATGGTTTATACTAGCAATGGTATATATGGCTGTAAATCAACAATGGCATAAATGGTTAACCCTTTCCCAAACAAGCCCTGGTTTTCACGTGTCTGCGGTACAAGTCTTTTGAAAACACTGTGGGAAAAGGAGAAATTGCTCGTACGAGCAATTTCTCCTTTTCCCACAGTGTTTTCTACCCATTTTGAAACCTTTCTGCCATTTTCATCAAATTTAAAATTGTCGTCTGCAAACTCTTTCAATTTGGACCAATCCAAAATTTGTCGTTTGGGAAAGGGTTAATGATAATATAGTTTATTGTTGATAGAATGTCACCTGGGTAACCCTTCACCAGACGACAAAATTTTAGCCTTGTCCAAATTGAAAGCATTTGCAGACGACAATTTCAGTGTGGCTCAAATGGTGCAATTTTTCTTTGATAGGGTAGAAAACATTGTGGGAAAAGGAGAAAACGATGGTTACCAGCATTTTCGCCTTTTTCCACAATGTTTTCAAAAGGCTTCTTTCCCAGGGGCGTCAAAAGGCGGCATTGTGCAGTAAAGGGTTAAAGTTAAATCATTAGAACTTTAGGTAAAGCAGGTACAAATCATGCTTCGATAGTACGATGACGAAGCTGGTCAACCACTTACCACGGTTCCGAGTTTTAACGACCCTGAAGAAGAATGCTACTGAAAACATTGAGGGAAAAGGAGAAAATGCCGAGTTACCAGCATTTTCTCCTTTTCCCTCAATGTTTTCTACCCTTTCTGAGATGAATTTTGTCAATTGAAGCACACTTGATTTATCGTCTTCAAAAATAATGCTTTCAATTTGGACCAGTCTGAAATGTTTTCCTTGGTAAAGAGTTATGCGATTACAAGTGATGACATAAATATATACCTGAGTTATTATGAGACTAAAGTTGGATGTGCCTTTGGTGCATATTCGGTTATCTCTGTATGCTATTGTTATCATAGCCGATAACTGTTGTGAAAGTAAATAAAGGGCAAGTTGAATTTTGTTTATGTATACCTATTCTGTGTATTTGTTTTGGACTTGTTTGTATACAAGTGACATCGGGTTGCTGTTTAAGTATTATAGCAATAGCATAAACATTTAATAACAACAGTGGCATTACTTCTTCGATGTTGGAGGGTCCTGCATGACTCAGGGGTGAAGGTATAGGATTTGCAGTCCAGAGGCCATTGATTTGATCCCCACTTGATGCCCTGGGTATTTCAGGGGAGTGGCCTTTGGTAAGACATTTCAGAGCCCCAGCCTAGAGATGGTGAAACCCAGAGCACATGAATAAGTAACAACAATTTCTGCTTTTTCCAAGTAAACATCAATTAACCCTTTCCCAAACAAGCCCTGGTTTTCACGTGTCTGTGAAACAAGCTCGTAACGAGCAATTTCTCCTCTTTCCCACAGTGTATTCTACCCTTTTTGGTAACTTTCTACCATTTTCATCAAATTTAAAATTGTCGTCTGCAAACTCTTTCAATTTGGACCAGTCCAAAATTTGTCGTTTGGAAAAGGGATAACGAAAACTTTTATAGTATCTCTGTTATTACTGAGAATATTTGCTTCAAACTTGGACATGTTCTTAACTATCAAAAGGGGAGCCTATACAACAAGAGCAGGTAACCATCAAAATATTTTTGACAGAGTTATGCCCCTTTTTCAACTGAAAATCAAGCATCCACAGCCGAGCGTTGGCACCCGCGTGAGGTGCTCTTGTTTTAGGTAATTCTCCTTTTCAATACAAGGTTTTCCATTGCTATAGGGAGGGCCCTAGAAAGTCATATTTGTACTAAAATGGGTCAAGGTTTTTTTTTCTGGGAAAAGGAGGGGGGAGGTTTGATGAAAGTGCTTAATTCGATAAAAGTCGACAAAACTTCAGTTATGTCCAGTTTCAAAGCATTTGCAGATGAAATGTTACTCGAAACGTGAAATTAGTCTTTCATAGGGTAGAAAACATTGTGGATAAAGTAGAAAATGCTGGTTACCAGCATTTTCTCCTTTTCCCACAACGTTTCCAAAAGGTCACTTTTTCTCGTGGCTGTTAAAAGTCAGGATAGTGTGGTAAAGGATTAAGTGTGAACAAATTTTCCATTTTGTGTCTGTCCCAACATTAGGTGAATTTAATTGGTCTGGGTTTGAATTATATCAGGGAGATATTTCTGCTCTAGACAAACTCAAAATATATCCTTACAGCCAGAGAGAGAGAGAGAGGAAAAAAAATGTTAAGATTTGAAAGTGTATAGAATGGCTTAGAGTTCAGTCAGCTGTGTAAACATAGATAAATTATTAACTCTTTACCAAACGACAAAATTTTAGACTGGTCCAAATTCAAAGGATTAATTTGCAGATGAAAAAATAAATGTGACTGAAAAATTGAAATTGACTTGGGAAGGATAGAAAACATTGTGGAAAAAAGGAGAAAATGCTGGTTACCAGCATTTTCTCCTTTTCCCACAATGTTTTCAAAGGGCCTCTTTCTCAGGGTCATTAGAAGTCGGCATTGTGTGGTAAAGGGTTAAGGGATAGAGAAACTAAAGGGATTTGTCCGCATTTAAAACCGAAATGTTAACAGTGATTTCTTTAAAGGTTACAAAAGATGAAATGCTTTTTTGATCCGTTGTGATCTGTGCAACCATGCAGCCGTCAGGGGCAACATTTGGCATGAAGATACAGGAATGATAATAATTGTAGTTTCATGAAATAAAGATGAAATGGGTTAAAAACTGGCTGAAAGCAACTAAAGGTGTATCTTTAACCCTTTCCCAGATGACAAAATTTGGACTGGTCCAAATTGAAAGAGTTTGCAGACGACAATTTCAAATTTGATGAAAATGGTAGAAAGTTTCCAATAAGGGTAGAAAACACTGTGGGAAAAGGAGAAATTGCTCGTTACGAGCAATTTCTCCTTTTCCCACAGTGTTTTCAAAAGACATGTGCTGCAGACATGTGAAAACCAGGGCTTGTTTGGGAAAGGGTTAAAACTTTGCTTTTTGATTTTAAAGTCACAACTGTCTGTACCACACAATTCAGAGTTTCAGCAACCTTTATGAAGAAGGCTTTTGAAAACATCGTGGGAAATTGGGAAAATGAGGGTGAATCGGCATTTTCTTCTGTGAAGTCGATATGGTTTCTTTAGATTTCCAGAACAGTCAAATATAGAAGAAATGTTTACATTCAACAAAATCTATGTTGTGGGTAGCCATAACAACTGTCTGAATGAGACATTTCTAATAGGTACCCCCCTCCCCCCACTGTATTGGTTCCATTAAAAAAAAAATATTGATTTTAATTCACAAGTTTTGTGACTTACATGGACATTTTTTGAATTCGCATTATAATTAAGACCTCCAGATAAAAGAAGGAAGTGATAGTATTCTAAATCCATTATTTCTCTTCCAAACCCTATGTTGTAGATACACATTGCATCATACCTTACTCATGAGAATTGTCTAAATGAGACAGTTCTAATGAGTACCCATAATATAGGGTTTAGTGGAGAGTGATTAATATTTTCAATTTTGAAATCAAACTCCATCCCTCTATCTGGAGCTCAGAGTGCTATTATTCAGTACTAATTTGCCATATAATCTTTTACTACATCATTCCGACTTTTAATGGCTCTTAACCCTTTCCCAAACGACAGATTTTGGACTGGTCCAAATTGAAATAGTTTGCAGACGACAATTTTAAATTTGATGAAAATGGCAGAAAGTTATCAAAAAGGGTAGAAAACAAAACACTGTGGGAAAAGGAGAAATTGCTCATTACGAGCAATTTCTCCTTTTCCCACTGTGTTTTCAAAAGACTTGTACTGGAGACACGTGAAAACCAGGGCTTGTTTGGGAAAAGGTTAAAGAGAAGGCTTTTGAAAACATGTGGGAAAAAGACAAAATGCTGGTAACCAGTATTTTCCACCTGTTTCCCACAATGTTTTCTATCCTATCAAAGACAGAAATTATCATTTTAGCAACATTTGATTTTTTGTCTGCAAGTGCTTTGAATTTGGTCCAGTCCAAAATTTTGTCGTTTGGTAAAGAGTTAAGTCGTTTACTGCACCTGCTGACATACAGCTGCTGTCAACATCGTGCAAAACAGTGGAACACCTTAAAAAACGAAAATAGTGAGTGGTAAACAGTTTTGTGAGGTAAAAATCGATAGTTCTCTGTCATAAATATCTAGTATGTAGATGGTTAACCCTTTACCTAACGACAAAATTTTCGACTTACCGAAATTGAAAGCATTTGCAGACGACAAATTAAATGTGACTTAGATGGTAGGATATGTCCATGATAGGTTAGAAAACATTGTGGGAAAAGGAGAAAATGCTGGTTACCAGCATTTTCTTCTTTTCCCACCATGTTTTCAAAAGACCTCTTACCCTGGGTCGACTGTGTGGTAAAGGGTTAACCCTTTCCCAAACAAGCCCTGGTTTTCACGTGTCTGCAGTACAAGTCTTTTGAAAACACTGTGGGAAAAGGAGAAATTGCTCGTAGCGAGCAATTTCTCCTTTTCCCACAGTGTTTTCCACCCTTTTTGATAACTTTCTACCATTTTCATCAAATTTAAAATTGTCGTCTGCAAACTCTTTCAATTTGGACCAGTCCAAAATTTGTCGTTTGGGAAAGGGTTGAAGCAGAACAAGCAAAGCTGTCTTGTAAGACTCACTGTTTCTTCACAATACTATCTTAACCCTATACCACATAATCCTGACTTTCAACCACCCTCAGAAAGAAGCCATTTTAAAACATTGTGGGAAAAGGAGAAAATGCTAGTAACCAGCATTTTCTCCTTTGCCCTTAATGTTTTCTGCTCTGTTATGGACAAATTCCGCCATTTGAGCCATCTTTAATTTGTCGTCTGCAAATGCTTTTAATTTGGACCAGGCTAAAATTTTGTCATTTAGTAAAGAGAAAAAGGGCCAGTGGCAGCAAAAAAAAAAGCAATGTGGGTGTTAACCCTTTTCCAGATGACAAAATTTTAGCCTCGTCCAAATTGAAAGCATTAATTTGCAGATGACAATTTCTGTGTGGTTCAAATGGTTTAAATTTTCTTTGACAGGGTAGAAAACATTGTGGGAAAAGGAGAAAATGCTGGTATCCAGCATTTTCTCCTTTTCCCACAATGTTTTTAAAAGGCTTCTTTCCAAGGGGCGTCAAAAGGCAGCATTGTGCGGTAAAGGGTTAAGATGCATTTGAATTTAAATCATACCATTAAACCCTCTACCACACAATCCGGACTTTTGACGGCCCTGAGAGAGAAAGCTTTTGAAAACATTTTGAGGAAAGGAGAAAATGCTGGTAACCAGCATTTTCTCCTTTTCCCACAATGTTTTTTACCCTTCCCAAAACAAATTTCAAATTTTGAGTCATATCCGATTTGTTGTCTGCAAATGCTTTCAATTTGGACCAGCTTAAAAATTTTGTTGTTGGTAAAGAATGAAAAGAATTGAATTTTTCATGAAGATGACAATCTGTTATTGTATGGTTGGTCCAAGTGTTTGTGGCCAATAGAAAAATGAATTTCAAAAGACGGTCAAAAGTTGCCAAGTAGCGCTATCTTTTGTTTACGTTTTACCTGGTTTTAAATTACATTTTTCTGACAGCGATGAACACTTGGATGCACAATAATTTCTATACTTTTAATGGTATTATTTAAATTGAAATGCATAATAACACCCATATTGTTGACTTTTGGCTGCAACTGGGTCTTTAACTAAATTTTTTTTGTGATATGTATGTTGAAAATGTTTGTGATATGTATCATCATGTGCTTTACTGTAAATAATCTTTGTTATATACCGGTATATCATGTGCTTTACTGTAAATAATCTTTGTTATATACCGGTATATCATGTGCTTTACTGTAAATAATCTTTGTTATATACCGTTATATCATGTGCTTTACTGTAAATAATCTTTGTTATATACTGGTATATCATGTGCTTTACTGTAAATAATCTTTGTTATATACACCGGTATATCATGTGCTTTACTGTAAATAATCTTTGTTATATACTGGTATAGCCATATTTAACTCTACCAAACGACAAAATTTTAGACTTGTCCAAACTGAAAGCATTTAGACGAGAAAAAATAAATGTGACTCAAAGAGTGAAATTTGTTTTGGAAATGTAGCTCAAATGACGATTTCTGTCTTCGATGGTGTAGAAAACATTCTGGGAAAAGGACAAAATGCTGGTTACCAGCATTTTCTCCTTTTCCCACAATCTTTTCAAAAGGCGTCTTTCTTGGGTCGTTAAAAGTCGAGATTGTGTGGTAATGAGTTAAAGATACATCTTGACAGCCAGAGAGAGAAAAAAAAAAACACTGTTAAAACTTGTAAGTGTGTAGAATGGCTCAGAATTTAGTCAGCTGTGTAAACATAGATAGATTACCAATATATATAATATAATGGATAGAGAAACTTGAGAGATTTGTCCTCATTTTAAACCGGAAACAACAACAGTGATTTCTTTGAAGGCTGCCAAAATGCATTTTCTATCTGTCATTATCTGTGAAACCTTGCAGCCCTCAGGGGCAACATTTGGCATGAAGATACAAGAGTGATTATAGTTTCATAAAATAAAGGTGAAATGGGTTAAAAACTGGCTGGAAATGAGTATGAATGTATCTTTAAGGTTTGCTGTGAGAATGCTTTGTTCTTAACACTTTACCAAACAACAGAATTTTAGACTTGTCCAACTTGAAAGCACTTACAGACAACAAAATAAATGTGAGTCAGAAATTAAAATCTTTGCCTACAATGTTTTCAGATGTCTTCTTCTTCGGGGTCATGAAAGTCCAGATTGTTTAGTAAAGGGTTAATGCATAAAAGTATGGTTCAAATCCAGACAGAACATTACTTTTTGCAATTAGGCCTTTTCTGGAAAAAAAGGCATCTGGATGACAAAGCTGAAACATGGAAGTTAGGCCTAGGTCTTAGTTATGGGCATCATCTTTGCTATGATATTCCATGCTTTGCTTCAGAGAGGGAGAGAGAGAGAGATGCTATAAACTGAGGGATGTGCTATAAACTGTGCCTACTGGAGGCACACAGATGCTCTGGACTTGGTGGTAATTAGGTGTAATAACACAGTTGTGGCAGCCAGACTTCAATGTCAAGTTTATGCCCCCTAGTGACTCCGCAAATTACTGGACAGTCAGCTCTCATGCTCTCATCATCAACTTGTTATCTAACAACAAAACTTTAGACTTGTCAGATTGGAAGAAATTGTAGACATCAAATTAAGTGTGGTTCTGTTGATAGACTCTATACCACTTCATAAAATTTAACTCTTTACCAAACGACAAAGTTTTACTCTTGTCCAAATTCAAAGCTGTCGCAGATGACAGATCAAATGTGGCTCACTTGGTAAAACCTGACTCTAACAGGGTAGAAAACATTGTGGGAAAAGGAGAAAATACTGGTTACCAGCATTTTCTCCTTTTCCCACAATGTTTTCAAAAGCCTCTTCCTTCAGGGTCGTTAAAACTCGGGATTATGTGGTAAAGAGTTAAGAAACTCAAAAGCCTTTGCAGACACTAACTCTTTACCACACAACAAAATTTTAGTCTGGTCTAAGTTGAGAGCACTTGCAGGGTACAAATCAAATGTTGCATATATTATGGAACTTGTCTTTGAAAGGAAAGAAAACATTGTGGGAAAAGGAGAAAATGCTGGTCACCACCAGCATTTTCTCCTTTTCACACTATGTTTTCAGCAGTCCTTTTCTTTAGGATCGTTAAATATCGGAATTATGTGATAAAGAGTTAACTCTTTACCACACAATCCCAACTTTCAACGACCCTAAAAGAGAAGGCTTTTGAAAAAATTGTGGGAAAAGGAGAAAATGCTGGTAACCAGCATTTTCTGCTTTTCCCACAATTAGAGACAAAATTACCATTTTGGCAACATTTAATTTGTTGTCTGCAAAGGCTTTGAATTTGGTCTAGTCCAAAAATTTGTCATTTGGTAAAGAGTTAATCAAATGTAACTAAATGATGAGTTTTGTTGTGGAAATATTGGAACACATTGTTGGAATAGGAGAAAATGCTGGCAACTAGCATTTTCTCCCTTTCTCCACTGTGTTTTCAAAGGCTGTCTTCCTCAGGGCGCTTAAAAGTAGGGACTGTGTGGTAAAGAGTTAAATAGGGGGAGGTTGTTTTTCCTCGGGGTGCTTGAAAGTAGGGAATGTGTGGTAAAGAGTTAAATGGGGGAGGGTGTTTTTCCTCTGGGTGCTTGAAAGTAGGGAATGTGTGGTAAAGAGTTAAATGGGGGAGGGTGTTTTTCCTCAGGATGCTTGAAAGTAGGGACTGTGTGGTAAAGAATTAAACTAAATAAGGGGAGGGTGTTTTCTTGTGGAATGGGAACATAGACAGAAATTGGTTTCCCATGAAATGAATGGAAGAGAAACAACTTAGACCAAGATATTTTGGATAGAAAAAGGGTTGCACACAGGAGCAAAATTGGGATCGGATTTTGAGTAAGGCCAAAACGAAATATATATATGTGGTTCTGGTCACCCAACTGTCTAAATTTTTTATGCCTGAGCCTAAGCAATATTTTCACCAGAATCCAGCGTAGCTCAGTGGTAAAGTGTGGGACTCGTAACCTGGAGGTTACGGGTTCGAGCCCCACCTGATCTGCTTGGCTTTTCGTGGGAGTGTCTTTGGGCAAGACACTAAAGAGCCCAAGCCTAGTACTGGCGAAACCCAGGAAAAACATGGATATGTGAGCTATTGCCGTGATATGACTGAAAAAATGTTTAAAAGCGGCATAAAACACCATTCAAAGAAAGAAAGAAAATGGTCTTAAATATTCAACCTATTATGTTTGAAGAATGAGAGGTGTTTCCTGGTGTGACATTTGAAGACAAGAGATCCCCTGAACTACAAGTAAACATCATATAGCAGATGTATATCAAAGGGATATGAAAAGTTAGCTGAGCAAAAGTATAACACTTTAATATCAATTGTTTATACAGGGCAGTATGAAGAAAAGAACTTTCACATTTGAAACTAGGACACATGGTTACGAAAATATATTTTGAAAAGAAAGTTTTCCTACCTACTTACGCCCGCCCGGGTAGCTCAGTGGTTAGCGTATCTGACTCTTGACCTGGTGGTTGCGAGCTCAATACCTGGTTAAGGCAAACTTTCTTTCCAGCGATTTTTTGCCTCTCACCTCTGATGCATGTGAGAAAAGTAGTCAGTGGCTTTGGAAAGAAAGTTGTGTCAGTACTGGTGTGAGAAAGCCAGGAAACACATGGGTGCACCACTGACTGCCATGATATGACCTAAGCTGTTAAAATGGCGTTAAACTCCAATACAAACCAAACCAAACCTACCAACTTACCCTTATTTTCAAAAATATATCGGGTCCTTTGTGGCTCAGTGGTAAAGTATAGGACTTGTGACCCGGAGGTCTCTGGTTCGAGCCTCACTGGATCTACTGGGTTTTTCATGGGAGTGGCCTTTGGCAAGACACTTCAGAGCCTTAGCCTTGTACTGGTGAAACCAGGAAAAACATGAATATGTGAGCTATTGCTATGGTGACTGAAATAATGTTGAAAGCAGCATTAAACACTAATCAATCAATCAATCAATCAATCAATCAATCTAACAATCAATCAATCAATCTATCAATCCCAAAAGTATGGAATAGGAATCACATTTATATTTTGTTTTGGCCTAATATGGGCTCCTCATGAAGTGTCAGGAAAGAGAAGCACCTAGGCAGGGGTGAAATGAGACAATGTAAATATTTATAGAGATGAGTTGCCTCGTTCTGCCTCACCTCTGCAGCAGGGAAAATGAACCCTTATCCGGCTAAATAACTTAAATGAAACTTTCAATTTGATGATAAAAGCCAGTATGTTGTTATTTCAAAGTTAGGGAGGTTGGGGAAATATCTCATTATCGGACAGTGTAGATCCAAGATCAGACTGCACATTCTGTGCAGTCTGATCTTGATCTTCACTGTCCGCAGAAGGTCTGTGGGTCTTGATTAGTAGTCTAAGGGTTAAATAGGTATTGGATAAAATCCAAGCACTGGGTTTCATCTATGCTCATTAGTTGAGCATCATTTACAAATTCACTCTTGTCTTCTTAACCCTTAGGTTGCTAAGCATGACTCAAGGACCTTTTGTGGACAGTGTTGATCAAGATCAGACTGCACTGAACATGCAGTCTGATCTTGAATCTGTACTGTCTGATAAGAAGACATTTTTTTCCCCCAAAATAACTTCGAAATAACACTATTTTCGTCCTTACTATCGGCTTGTAAACTTAATTTTAATTTATTTGGCAGGTTAAAGGTTAACACTTAACTGGACAACAAAATTTCAAACCAGTCCAAATTGAAAGCATTAGCAGATGGCAAAGTAAGTTTGACCCAAAACTTGTAATTCGTGTTGGGGAGGAGAGAAAATATCATCAGTATATGGGAAAAGGAGAAAATGCTTGTTAGCAGCATTTTCTCCTTTTCCCATTATGTTTTCAAAAGCTTCCATTTTCAGGGTTGTTGAATTTGAGATTGTGTGGTAAACGGTTAACCTTTTACCAAACAGTCACATGTTTTGAAGATCCTGGTGTTGAAAGCTTTTGATGACATTGTGGGAAACAGAGAAAATCCATTTAACTAGCATAATCCCTTTTCCATAGTGCTTTCTATTTTTCAAAGTCAATTCTGAACATTTGAGTCACATCCCGACTTTTAACTTTTAGAAAGAAGCCTACTGTATATCAAAGGGATATGAAAAACAAGCCGAGCAAAAGGAGGATAACACTTTAACACTTAACCACACAGTCCCGAGTTTTAACGACCCTAAGGATGAAGCCTTTTGAAAACATTGTAGGAAAAGGAGAAAATGCTGATAACCAGCATTTTCTCCTTTTCCCTTAATGTTTTCAATCCTACCCAAAATAAATTACAATTTTTCAGTCACATTTATTTTGTCATCTGCAAATGCTATCAATTTGGAACTGACTGGAATTTTGTCGTTTGGTAAAGAGTTATATACAAATGCTTTCAAATTGGACAAGGTTGAAATTTTGTAGGCTGGTTAACTCACTCTTTCCACACTATTTTCTACCTTTTCATAGATAGCCCTATCAATTAAGCCATAGACAATCATTTGAAGATAATTGTGGGAGAAGGAGTAATTGCTAGTGAGTAGTTTCTCCTTTTCATTAAATGTTTTCTATCCTGATGAATAAAAAATTCTTATAAATTTGAGCTGTATTTATTTTGTGTTTGGCAAATGCTTTCAGCTATATGGATGAGTGTAAAAAATTTGTTTTGGGGGAAAGAATTCCGAAAAAGATTGAGGAAAATGATTGAGAAAAGTCTATGGTGTGATTGGGAAGATTATGTGATTACAGCTTGACTGTTGGGCACTGTGGGGGAGGGAGGTGGTGGGGGATTTGTCAGATATCAAGAATTGGTTACATTTTATGTCAGATAATTTAATTTCAATCTTACTTTACACCTGCCATTGTTTGTTTATATGACCTGGTGTAAGGTTTAATCTGTGGAACATCTTTAAACATTCAGGAGTGATAAATGAAGGCTTTGAAACAGGCCAGATGTTACATTTGGCAACTCCCAGAATGCAATGCACTGCAGACTGGTACCAGTACACACGTTTCTGTGTAAGACTTCCTGAAATCTGACACAATAATGGTTCCCTGCTTCCATGCTCCATGTAAATATAATGAAGAAACTCTTTCTCTCAACCCTTTACTGTGCAATGCTGCCTTTTAAGGACCCTGGGAAAGATTAAGCCATTTGAAAACATAGTGCAAAAAGGAGAAAATGCTAGAAACTAGCATTTCCAACATATCCAACAATGTTTTCTACCCTATCAAAGAAAAATTGCAACATTTGGGTCACATTTAAATCGTCGTTTGTAAATGCTTTCAATTTAACTCTTTACCACACAATCCCGACTAAAATTCAACGACACTGAGAAAGACGCCTTTTGAAAACAGTGTGGGAAAAGGAGAAAATGCTGGTAACCAGCATTTTCTCCTTTTCCCACAATGTTTTCTACCCTTCCCAGAACAAGTTACAATTTTTAAGTCGCATTTGTCATCTGCAAATGCTTTCAATTTGGACTGGTCTTAAATTTTGTCGTTTGGTAAAGAGTTAAACGAGGCTAAAATTTTGTCATCTGGTAAAGGGTTAACTGTTTACCACAGGGCAAAATTTTAGACTTGTCCAACATGAAAGAATTTGCAGATGACTGAATTATTTCTTTACCAAACGACAGTTTAGACATACATGTCCAAATTCAATTTATACAGTCCAAGATTTTGTTGTTTGCTAAAGAGTTAAAACTTTACCAAACGATCTTATGCTTGAATGACCGTAAGAATTCGGTTTATAAAAGTATTGTGGGAAAAGGAGAAAAGCATTTTCTTTATTTTCAACAGTGTTTTCTACCCCTTGAAAAACAACCCCCATGACATTTGGGTTCATTTCATTTTCCGTCTGCCCATGTCCTCGCTTTGGACAAATCTAAAATTTTGTCATTTGGTAAATTTGGTCAACGTTTTTCAGGGTCGGAACAACATTGCATTGTTAAGTAAAGAGTTCAAGAACTGCCAGAATTTTAGAAATGCTGTTTTTTCTTGCTGTAACTCTTTCAATACTGAAAGATTGTTAACAAAAACAGTATGAATGAATTCTCAGAAATGGATCATGACTTCAAGACATGCAAAGCAATTTCTTGTTAATCCTTTCCCACACAATCCGGGGATCATAACCGACCCAAAGGAAAAAGGCTTTTTAAAAACATTTTGGGATAAGGAGAAAATGCTGGGTAACCAGCATTTTCTGCTTTTCCCACAAAGTTTTCTAAATTTTCTCAGAAACATCTCATCACTTGACAGTCACCCCTAACTCTTTATCACACAATCCCGACTTTTAACGACCCTGAGAAAAAGAGCGTTTTGAAGACAATGTGGGAAAAGGAGAAAATGCTGGTAACCAGCATTTTCTCCTTTTCCCGTAATGTTTTCTACCCTTCCCAGCACAAATTTCATTTTTTCAGTCACAATCATTTTGTCGTCTGCAGATCCTTTCAATTTGGACTAGTCTAAAAATTTGTTGTTTGGTAAAGAGTTAACCCTTTACCACACAATCCCGACTTTTAACTACCCTGGGAGAGAAAGCTTTTGAAAACATTATGGGAAAAGGAGAAAATGCTGGTAACCAGCATTTTCTCCTTTTCCTACTATGTTTTCTATCCTTCCCAATACAAATTTCAATTTTTCAGCCACATTTTACTTTGTCGTCTGCAAATGCTTTTAATTTGGACTAGTCTAAAAATTTGTCGTTTGGTAAAGAGTTAAAGAGTTGACTGCATCGCTCATCCTGTAATAGATTCTGCTTTCTAAGAAATAGCATCATAATTAATCTATTTAACTCTTTACCACACAACAAAAATTTAGACCCATCCAAACTGAAAGCATTTGCAGATGACTATTGAAATGTGACTCAAATAATGGAATATGTCTTGGAAAGGGTAGAAAACATTGTGGGAAAAGGAGAAAATGCTGGTTACCAGCATTTTCTCCTTTTCCCACAATGTTTTCAAAAAGCCTTCTTCATCAGGGTCATTAAAACTCGGGATTGTGTTGTAAAGGGTTAACCTTGAATTATGTGCATAAAGAAAAAGGTGTTACTTCTCATAAGGAACTAGGTCTGGTGTTCTGTAATGTGATTACATAATCAGTAAAAACATTGTTCAGTTACCTTATACCTCAGACTGAGCATTGAATAAATGAATTGGAACATTTAGAGAACATTGTGGGGAAAGGAGAAAATGTTGGTTGCCAGCATTTTTGTCCTTTGCCCATAAAAAGGTTTTTAGGCCAGGGAATCCCTCTCAAGGGATTCCCTTGCCTATAGCGATCGTAAGCTGACTTTTCCGGACTACTTTCAGACAAAATGTTGAACGGTGTGTCCACTCTATATCGCTGAGTCCACCAAAACAACTAGTTTCGTAAGTACAGAGATCGCTTATCACATGGCGTGAATGTTTTCCTTTCCTCAAAGCTTTCCGACATCTGCATAGTGCTATGGAATTGCAAGGGTATTACAGCCCTTTAATAACCAACGAGTGTGTTTTAAGGGTTGTGTCCCTGTTGAATACACAACAGACGGTCAATAACTTTTCCAGGTAAAAGTTAAACGTCCACTGAATAAGTCTGTACACCGTTTAAGTCTGATGTCTATTTTTATCCGATACCGCCTATGGCCGGAGTTTATAGTTACACAAATCTTGTCAGGAACTGTGCATTAAGGCGTTGCCATATTATGACTGACATCAGACTTTTTCGGTGTACAGACTTATTCGGTGTACATTTAACCTCTACCATCACTGTGATTGGATACTGAAATCCTCTCGTATTATAGACATGATTACAGCCCCTGATATCACTTTCTAGTGTACTAGCGCGAGGGAAAAACCCGAGAACCAGTTTTCTATTTTCAGTTTCCATTGTCACTTGCTAGTTACTGTCCGTGTTTCAAATAAAGATCAAAGGGAACCGCACGCCGCATCTCCTTTGACTGCCTTATGAAAAGATTGAGATATACGATTTTCCATGGAAATGTCGATAGTTGAATGAGATTATTGGTGTATTAACTGCATTTATTATCAGTTTCTTTTAATCATTTAGAACTGAACTTGATTTTCTCTATATGTTTAGAAAAAAAAAAAAAATCGATAGAATTAAGAAATATGCAGAAATTAAAAGAAATTATACTCTCTTTTTTCTGTGTGAATCGATTTAAAACATCTCTCTTTTTGTCAGAAGAATAGGCAAACATTATGGAAAAATAAGAATTTTTTGTTCTATCTACGTTTTCCGATAATCAACCATGTTATCTGCTTATATTCTTTTTTGTGACGACTGTTGATTGATTAGAAATCATGAAAGTGTTGTGCGATCCTTGGACATTTTTTAACTTTCAAACAAAATAATTTGAAAATAAAAGGTGTGTTTAAAAAATTAGGCTTTAATTTATCAGTTATTCATCACATTTACATACCTAGAGTTTCATTCACATAACTGGTAGTTTCCGAAACATTGTTTGAAAAGGAGAAATGAAAGTTTAAGAATATTTATTCTGAAATACATCCCGAATGTGCAAATTCATTTTAAGCGCCAGAAGCCGTTGTTGGAATCTCTCTCTCTCTCTCTAATGGGACGAGAAGGGCTAGTGGACGTCTTTGTATGATATAGTCAAAATAATAGATTTAGATCGACTGTTTGAGAACAAAACTGCGATGTATTGACGTCACCCTGCCCTGCGTTCGCGATATTAAGCGTTGGTATTCGCGTTGTGTCCAATTTTAAATTGTGTCTTATCTTTTTTAACATTGACTATATTTATTTGAAACTTGGAATATATGTGCGTTATTATAAAGATCAACCTTAACCAATAAGGCAAATAACTCAAAAATAAATTTGCTTGATTTAAGCCCCTTTTCGACTTAGAAATTTTTGAAGCCATTATCATGCACCCTATAGCCGAGCGTTGGTATCCACTATTTGCTTCGGTTTAATTATAGAATCTGGCTTCTGAGCACTGCTTTTTTTTTTTTGCATTAATTTAATTTTTCCTGTTGATTATTGTATTAGTCCGTATTATGTGTGACAGTACCCCTTTACCAATGAATTCTTTTGGCATAATTGAATTGGCCTGACTGTCTGTATGGTAGTGATAATTAGAAAATGAGGTCTCGTGTGAGTTCGTATCCTTCGTTCTTTAGAGATTACAGATCACTAGATTTCCTGGCCTTCTGTACTATCAGTACTTTGATTTATCCTATCAGAGGCAAAAATCCCATATTTGAATGCATGTTGATTTTTAGTCATCTATAAATGCTGAAAGTATGGAAGAGGTTTTTTATCTTATCAGAGGCAAAAATCCCATATTTGAATGCATGTTGATTTTTAGTCATCTATAAATGCTGAAAGTATGGAAGAGGTTTTTTATCTTATCAGAGGCAAAAATCCCATATTTGAATGCATGTTGATTTTTAGTCATCTTTAAAATGCTGAAAGTATTGAAGAGACTAAAATTATGTTGTCTTGTAACTGAACAGTCAATGCTGATTATATCACTATTCATGATTGCCTGGTAACCTATTCATTTGTTTCTTGAAGTAAAGAGAGGGACACTGGGATGGGAAGAGAGAGGGGGAGAAGACAGAAGAAGAAAGAAAAGAGAGGGGGGGTAGCTAGAGATTTTGTTTGTGTGTTTGTTTGTTTGTTTGTATCAGAGTTTAACAACGCCATTTGAACAGCTTAGGTCATATCACATTGCACCTATGCATGTGTTTCATGGCTTTCTTACATTTGTACTGACACAGCTTTCTTTCCAAGCCACTGACTTACTTTTCTCACATGTATCAGAGGTGAGGGGCAAAAAATCGCCAGAAAGAAAGTTTGCCCCAATAGGGTATCGAACTAACAACCACTAGGTCACAAGTCAGATATGCTAACCACTGAGCTACCCAGCTGAGCAAAAGCAAGAGATTGAGAGAGAGAGGGGGGAGAGAGATACTAATCGGAGAGAGAGAGTGAGAGAAGAGGGTGGATTTTTGCCCGTCAATGGTGGTTCAGAGATGGAATATAAAAGCGTCAAAGAACATGTAATATTTCTGGCCAAATCACTGGGGACTCCCCCCTGTCTACAATATGGTCTGTCAATAGGTCCAAGGGGAAATCAGCCACTTGCCTCATTATAAGGCAACTAACCCTTTCTGTTAATTAACCCTCAAAGTGCCTTCCATAACTTAAGTCGGTTTTGTGGACAGTGTAGATCTAAGATCAGACTGCACAGAATGTGCACTCTGAACTTTGATCTTTTCTACCGTACCGCTTTGTAGAAATATTACCTCTTTACCACATAGCAAAATTTCAGACCAATCCAAACCCACAAAAAATAATGCAGATACCAAATTAAATTACGGCTTATATTGTGGAAGCTGTCTTCAATGGGGCACAAAACATTATGGGAAAAGGAGAAAATGCTGGTTACCTCTTTCACAAGGTTGTTTAAAGTCGGGATTGTGTGGTAAAGGGTTAATCATGTACCAAACAAATCAAGTTTTATCAACCTGTAGAAGGACCCCTTTGAAATCATTGTGGGAAAAGGAGAAAATGCTGGAAACCAGTATTTTATCCATTATTCACATTGTTTTCTACCCTTCCAGAAACAAATTTCAATTTTGAAAGTCCAAGTGGAAAACATTCACATATAACGTAGTGAATTTACTTCAGATGATGAGATTTGTCTCTAAAAATGTAGAAAACATTGTGGGAAATGGAGAAAATGTCAGTTTGCACCATTTCCTATTTTTCCCACAATATTTTCAAAAACTCTTTTCGCTAGGGTTGTTAAAACTTGGGATTGTGTAGTTAAAGGTCGCAGACTTCCAGATAAGAGGGAGAGATAGTATTCTAAATCCATCATTTCTCTTCCAAACCATATGTTGTGGGTACTTATTAGAATCATCTCGATGAGACGATTCTAATGAGTACCCATAACATAGGGTTTATTAGAGAGTGATTAATATTTTCAATTTTGAAATCAAAATCACTCCCTCTATCTGCAGCTCTAAGGTCATGAGAAAAATTTTAGATAACAGTTTTTAAAGAAATTGTGATATTTTTTTTATGCGATTACAAAAAGTCTGATTCATTGATTTAGCCCCCAAAGGGTTCACCCTTTACCACAGCAAAATATTTTAGACTTCTCCAATTCAGAAACATGAATGCTTTATAGAAGACAAATTAAATAAGGTTAGAATTATTGGAGTTTCTAAAATTTAATCTTTATCAAACAACAAAAATGTATACTTGCCCAACTTAAAAGGATTTGCAGACAACAAATAAAATTTCACTCAAAAAGTGAAATATGCCTTTGGAAGGGTAGAAAACATTGTGGGAAAAGAAGAAAATGCTGGTTACCAGCATTTTCTGTTTTTCTCGCAATGTTTTCGTAAGCCTTCTCCGTCAAAATCGTTAAAAGTTGGGATTGAGTGGTGAAGAGTTAACCCTTTGACGACTTTTAAGGACGCTGAGAAAGAAGCCTTTAAAAAACATTGTGGGAAAAGGAGAAAATGCTGGTAACCAGCATTTTCTCCTTTTCCCACAATGTTTTCTTCCCTTCCCAAATCAGATTTTAATTTTTGAATCACCTTTATTTTGTCATCTGCAAATGCTTTAAATTTGGACCAGTCTAAAATTCTGTTGTTTGGTAAAGAGTTAAAAAGCATTAAAAAACTTTAAAGATTATAAAAAGAATAAGGCTAAAAACTGGAATTTTCTTTCAAAGGGTGAGATTAACATTGTGTGAAAAGAGGAAAATGCTGGTTTCCAGCAGTAAAGAGTGAACTCTTTTCTACACAATCCTAAGTTTTAACGATCCTGACAGAAAAGGCTTTTGAAAACCCTGTGAAAAAAGGAGAAAATGCTGGTAACCATCATTTTTCCTTTGAATTATTGAATTGTTGTCTGCAAAAATGCCTTCAATTTTGAAAAGTCTTGAATTTTTTCGTCTTAACTCTTTACCACACCTTTTGCAATCACTGTGGGAAAAGGAGAAAATGCTGGTTACCAGTATTTTCTCCTTTTCCCACAATGTTTTCTACCCTTCCCAACACACAGTTTAATTTTTGAGTCTGCAAAATTGCTTTCAATTTGGATGACTCTTTAATTTTGTCGTTTGGTAAAGAGTTAAGTCTTTACCACACAATCCGCAGTTTTAACAATGCTGAAGAAAGAAGGCTTGAAAATATTGTGGGAAAAGGAGAAAATGCTGGTAGCCAGCATTTGCTCTTGTTCCTACAATATTTCCAACCTGTTAAAGACAGAAATCATCATTTTAGACACATTTACTTTGTCATTTACAATTGTTTTCAATTTTGTCTGTTTGGTAAATTCCTAAACAAACAGTAACTGCCTACAAAATTTTTTCCTCTCTCATATTTTTCAAAAGTTATAATTTTCTAAAAGTATCGAGGGCAATTTTATCAAAATGTTGATTAACTCTTTACCAAATGACAAAAGTTTAGCGTGGTCCAAATTGAAAACAATTATTGCAGATGGCAAAATAAATGTGACTGAAAAATTGAAATTTGTTTAGGGAAGGGTAGAAAACATTGTGGGAAAAGGAGAAAATGCTGGTACCAGGATTTTCTCCTTTTCCCACAATGTTTTCAAAAGGCCTTTTTCTTGGGGTCATTAAAACTCTGGATTGTGTGGTAAAGGGTTAACTTGCATTCCTTTTATGGCTGTCTGTGGCAGTATTTAGCAATTGTTCCTGAAAAATCCTAAATCAAACAATAACTGCATACAAAATTTTTTCCCTCTCATATTTTTCAAAAGCTTTGAATTTCTAAAATAATCGATGGCTGACCCTATTTTATCAAAATGTTGATTAAACATTCTGTTCAAACACAGTGGGTATTCTTATACCTATGTCAATATTGACAGAGCAAATAGAGATCGAATTGTTTTTCATTTGCAAGGCTAGGAGGTAATATTTTCTTTTGCCAATTGATCCGAAAATCTCCTATTGTATGAAAAGGCTTATTTGCTTTAACACTTTACCAGACGAGAACATTTTAGACTTGTCCGAAGTCAAAGCATTTGCAGACGAAATATCAAATTTTATTGGGTTCGCTTTGATTGAAAAGTAGAAAACATTGTATGAAAAGGAGAAATATGCAGGCAACTTGGGTTCATATTCATCAAACGTTCTTAATAAGAACATTGTTTCAGTCTTATTCTCCAAGGTTTTTTGAATTCGAAGTAACACAACTTCTGATTGGCTAAACCAAGTGGTTAATCAATCAGAAGTTTTGTTACTTTCAAATTTATAAAATTCTTCAGAATAAGCCTAAGAATATTCTCAAGAATGGTTGGTGAATATGTCTCAAGAACGGTTTGTGGATAGAAAACATTGTGGGAAATGGAGAAAAAGCTTTGTTGGTAAAGGGACAATAAAAATAAAGGCATCATGAGGTTTTGGACCGACTTTTCTGGTAGATTTTTCATTGTGATTGGTTGGTTGTTTTGCATTAATTTTAAAAAGTCAGGCTCTGCTCATATTTAGCTTGGCTGTTTTTTAACCCTTTACCAAACATCAAAATTTTGGACTTGACCAAATAAAAAGTATTTGCAAACAACAAATTAGATTTAGCTCAAATGATGGTTTCTGTATTTCATAGGACAGAAAACATAGTGGGGAAAGAAGAAAATGCTGGTCACCAGCATTTTCTTCTTTTCCCAATATGTTTTTAAAAGCCTTCTCTTTCAGGGTTGTTAAAAGTCACGATTGTGTGGTAAAGAGTTAAGAAAACGTCGGGGTATGTCTTGGCCCTGGTGTCTTCGTGGTAGTGCAAAAACTTTGACATTTTATAGTATCTGTGTTATTACTGATTATATATATTTCAAATTTCGACAAGTTATTAATTATCAAAAGGGGAACTAATAAAACAAGAGAGGGTAACCATCAAAGTTTCTATCAGGATGCTTGACTAACTGGTCCCTGTTGTAGATATACATATTACAACTGGCACAGGCTATTGTGTCGTTGTTTTTCATTGGGCTACATGTATATCACAGAATAGTCAATCAGAGCAGCATACACGTTCCCAGTTTGGCTGTAGAAGTAACATTGCGATTTTTTGCACAATTTGAAATTGGTAATCGAAACTAAAAAGAATATTAGCAGACAAAAATATAAAGATGGTCGGCCTAGATACCAAAAATACACTTCACTTATTCGTGAGGTAAAAAATATCAGAAAATCCACTGCTCTGGAAGTGAGAGTGACCTCCCCTGAATCTTTATTAGTCTAGCGTCATGGCTGTTCTAAAAATAGATGGGCAGAATTCTGCCCGTTTTTAGTAGCCCGTACCAATCCCTATACACTTGTTGTATCGGGGGAGGTAAACAATCTGGATGTGTGACAAGTTAACTTCCATCAGAATCTGGGAATTCAACCCTTTACCGCTTGGCCAATGTCTTTCCGAGGATTGATGATAGTCATCGCGACAGGATTCATTCCTCTCTCACCGCTGACTATTGTTTCGATGATGGTTATGTGGGAAAGCGGCCAGTGGGTTGGAAAGAATATTGTCCAGAGTACTGGTAAAGGAAACGCCAGGAAAGCATGGATAGGTGCACTGGCCACCGCGATATAACTGAAATAATGTTGAAAACGGCGTTAAACACCATGCACTCAATCAATCAATAACCCTTTACCACACAATCACGACTTTTAACGACCCTGAGAGAGGTAGCTTTTGAAACATTGTGGAAAAAGGAGAAAATGCTGGTAACCAGCATTTTCTCCTTTTCCCACGATGTTTTCTACCCTTCCCAAAACAAATTTCAATTTTTGAGTCCCATTTATTTTGTCATCTGAAATTGCTTTCAATTTGGACAAGTTGTAAAATTTTGTTGTTTGGTAAAGAGTTAAATTGTGGCCAGTTTTTATCAAGATCAGGCTGCAAAGAATATGCAGTCTTATCTTTGATCTACACTGTCTGTATTGCTGAGACATTCTGGACAAAAGTAGCCTCAAAATTACAATGATAACGATCTTATTTTTAGACTGAAAATGTCTGTTGGGTTGATTAGGTGCCCTAACAGTTAAACCCATTACCAAACAATCCAGGTTCATATTCACGAACCATTATTCACTCTTTACCACACAATCACAAGTTTTAATGACCTTGAGAAAAAAGCATTTTGAAAGCATTGTGGGAAATGGAGGAAATGCTGACACCAGCATTTTCTTCTTTTCCTGCACTGTTTTTTTTACCCCTTCCAAAACAAATCGGAAGATGCATTACTTTCTAAATCTAGAATACGACTAAAAAAAGGAATTAAATCTTCGCCACACAGTCCCAAATTATAACGACCCTGTGGAAAGTCATTTAAAAACATTGTGGGAAAAGGCGAATTAATGCTTGTAACCAGCATTTTCTCCTTTTCCTGCAGTCTAATCTTTACCCTTTCAATAACAAATTTCAATTTTTGAGTAGTGTTTAGTTTGTTATCTGCAAATGCTTTGAATTTGTACAATTTTGTTGTTTGCTAAACAGTTAACTCTTTACCGCACAACAGAGTCGTGAGCCAGTCCAAATGAAAGTATTTACAGATGACAAAATAAAATAAATGTGACATCAAAAACTTATTTTCACATTTGGAAGGGTAGAAATCATTGTGGGAAAAGGAGAAAATGCTGGTTACCAGCATTTTCTCCTTTTCCCACAATGTTTTCAAAAGACTTTCCTCAGGGTCATTATAATTCAGGATCATGAATAAGAGTTAATTCCATTTTTAGTCTTATTCTAGATTTAGAAAAGTAACACATCTTCTGATAAGTTAGCCCATATCTGATTGGCTAAAATATTTTAGTTAAGCCAATCAGAAGTTGGATTAGTTTCAAATTTAGAAAATTCTTGAGAATAAGACTAAGAACATTCTTGAGAATGGTTGATTTTAAATGGACCCCAGTGTTTAACAACCCTTAAAAAAAGAGCTTTTAACCCATAAAGTGCTGGATCCAACTTAAGCTGTTTTTGCGGACAGTGTAGATCAAGATCAGACTGCCCAGTGCAGTCTGATCTTTGATCTACACTGTCCACTCTTTTGTTACATATTCTGGCCAAAACAACCTTGAAATGACAATATTTTGGATGTTTTTCGTAATTGGAAAGGTCCATTTCATTAATTGAGCGCTCTAAGGATTAACCCTTTACCACACAACAAAATGTTAAACCCTTCCAAATTGAAAGCATTTGCAGACGACAGTTTCAGTATTGCTCAAAAGATGTGATTTTCTTTGACAGGGTAGAAAACATTCTGGAAAAAGGAGAAAATGCCTGTGCCTGCATTCTCTCCTTTTCCCACAATGTTTTTAAAGTCATCTTTCTCAGGACCGTTAAGACTCAGGATTGTGTGGTAAAGGGTTAACATCCCGTAAAAAAAAAAGAGTGTTTAACCCTTTACCACACGACAAAATCTAGACTGGTCCAAATTGAAAGCACATGCAGGCGACAATTTAAAATGTAGTTTGAAAGATGGGATTTGTCTTTAATGGGGTAGAAAACATTGTGAGTAAAGGAGAAAATGCTAGTTACCAGCATTTTCTCCTTTTCCCACAATGTTTTCAAAAGGATTCTTCTTCAGGGCCATTAAAACTCAGGATTGTGTGGTAAAGGGTTAACCCTTTACCACACAATCCCGACTTTTAACGACCCTGAGAGTGAAGCCTTTTGAAAATGTTGTTGGAAAAGGAGAAAATGCTGGTAACCAGCATTTTCTCCTTTTCCCACAATGTTTTTCTACCCTTCCCAAAACAAATTTTAGGTTTTGAGTCACATTAATTTGTCGTCTGCAAATGCTTTCAATTTGGATGAGTCTAACAGTTCGTTGTTTGGTGAAGAATTAAGGAAAGGAGAAAATGCTGGTGAGTCCATGTCTGTGTTGGGTCTGGTCTGGCCAATTAATTCTGGCTTTATGTCTCCCATCGCCATCTCGGAAATATGCCAGCTTCCAATAATCTTGGTGCTTTTCCATGCAAATGCCATAGTCTTTCATATGATTTGTATCCGAAATCAATGGGGAATAAAACTGGGAGAATTTTAATTTCCAATTAATTCAAGACACTGAAACGGTGGAAAATCTTGCCTATCTCTCATGTTTTAACCCTTTCCCAAACGACAAATTTTGGACTGGTCCAAATTGAAAGAGTTTGCAGACGACAATTTCAAATTTGATGAAAATGACAGAAAGTTCTCAAAAAGGGTAGAAAACACTGTGGGAAAAGGAGAAATTGCTCGTTACGAGCGATTTCTCCTTTTCCCACCGTGTTTTCAAAAGACTTGTACTGCAGACACGTGAAAACCAGGGCTTGTTTGGGAAAGGGTTAACTCTTCACCACATGACAAAATTTTGCTATTTCAAAGTTATTTTTGGGGGGGAAAATATCCCTTTAACAAACAACAAAGCTTTTAGTCTTGCCAAATTCTAAGCATTTGCAGATGACAAAATAAATGCAACTCAAAAATTATCATTATTTTTTTAGGGGGGGGGGAATAGAAAACATTGTGGAAAAAGGAGGAAATGCTTGTTACCAGCATTTTTTCCTTTTCCCACAATGTTTTCTAAAGGTTTCTTTCCCAGGGTCGTTAAAACTCGGGATTGTGTGGTAAAGGGATATCTCCTTATCAGGCAGTGTAGATCCAAGATCAGACTGCAAAAAACTCTTGATCTTCACTGTCCTCAAAAGGTCCTTGAGTCACACTTAGCAGCCTAGCTGGGCTAACTTTTTACCAAACGACACAATTTTAGACTGGTCTAAATTGAAAGCATTTGCAGACGACATATGAATTTAGCTGAAATGATGGTAATTCTCTGTGAAAGTGTAGAAAACCTTGGGGGGAAAAGGAGAAAATGCTGGTTATCAGCATTTTCTCCTTTTCACACAAGGTTTTCAAAATGCTGTTTCCTCGGGGTCATTAAAACTCGGCATTGTGCAGTAAAGAGTTAATTTAACTCTTTATGACATGACAAAATTTTGGACATTTCCAAATTGAAAGCATTTGCAGATGACAAAATAAATGTGACTCAAAAACTGAAATTTTTTTGGGACAGGTAGAAAACATTGTGGGAAATGGAGAAAATGCTGGTTACCAGCACTTTCTCCTTTTCCCACAATGTTTTCAAAAGGCTTCTTTCACAAGGTCATTAAAAGTCAGGATTGTGTGGTTATGGGTTAAACTTTTGGCGAAAGATATTGAGGTCATGCTTTGCAGCCGAAGGTTCAGGAACCAGTTACATGTTACTTGCAATTACATCTCGATATTATGATTTCAAAGCAGTTTTTAATGTATTTTCCATGCAGAGCTGAGCATTTCATGTTGGATCAAATACTTGGTTGTGACTTTATGTTTGTGAGAAAGATCCAGACAGTTCCGATAACTTAGAATTATCCAAAGGCTTTCTGTATTCCAAGCTCCAGATAGAGAGAGTGATTTTGATTTCAAAACTGAAAATATTAATTCTTCTCCACTAAACCCTATGTTATGGGTACTCATTAGAATCGTCTCATCGAGACGATTCTAATGAGTACCCACAACATAGGGTTTGGAAGAGAAATAATGGATTTAGAATACCATCACTCCCTCTTTTCTGTGGCTCTGCTGTGTTACAAAACAGCTGGTAAAGATCGTAATTGAAAAATCACCTCCCAACCTTGACTTTGTAGTTTGGCCGTTTTCAAAAAAAAAACATGGAGTTATCCGCATATTTATGTCGTCATTTGTATGCTTTGTAATGTCACTGCAGTAACTCTTTACCACACTATCACGAGTTTAACTCTTTACCATACAACAAAATTTTAGACCAGTCCAAATTGAAAGCTTTTGCAGACGACAAAAATGTGAATCAAAAATTAAAATGTTTTTGGAAGAGTAGAAAACATTGTGGGAAAAGGAGAAAATGCTGGTTACCAGCATTTTCTCCTTTGCCCACAATGTTTTCAAAAAGGCTTTTTCCGCAGGGTCGTTAAAAGTCGGGATTGTGTGGTAAAGGGTTAACTGTTTCCCAAACACTAAAGTTTTAGACTCTTCCAAATTGAGATAACCTGTAGGTGTCAAATTTGAAAGTTGTACGAATGAATTCAGTTTCCTTGACAGGGTAGAAAACATTGTGGGGGAAAAAGGAGAGAATATTGGTAACCAGCATTTTTTTGCGACAGTTCTAGTTTGTCTTGAAGCAGTCCATTTATGAAAACATTGTTGCAAAAGGAGAATTTGCTTGTAATTTATAATACTGTAATGTTATTGAAATTGTTTTTATTTCTATTTTCAGACTGAAATTGCCAAAAGATTAAATGCAATATGTGCTCAAGTTATTCCATTTTTGTCACAAGAGGTATGTATTTTTTTTTCTCTTCCCTCGTTAATTCAGTAACATTTCACCAAACGACAATGTTTTGAACAACTTTCAACTTGTTGAAATCAAAAACATTGATTGAGAAACAAGTTCTTGCAACTTATTTTAACATTACCAAACAATCCTGAGTTTTAACGACCCTGAGAAAGAAGCCTTTTGAAAACATTGTGGGAAAAGGAGAAAATGCTGGTAACCAGCATTTTCTCCTTTTCCCACAATGTTTTCTACTCTTCCCAAAACAAGTTTTAATTTTTCATTCACATATAATTTGTCATCTGCAAACGTTTTCAATTTGGACCAGTCTAAAATGTTATCATGTGGTAAAGACCTAATCTTTCTCTTATTCTGCTTCTTGGAAACTACACCAGTACTTGCGTCGAATGTGTTGGCCAAAGCAGTCCCATACTTGACACTCGCTCTGGGCTATCAAACTCAGCACCTTATGGTTACAAGGCCGACGCTCTACCTCACCATCTCAGACGCTATGTGGTGTCCATGGCTGAATAGTCGCTATGATTAATTTGATAAAAATTTGGCGTTTCACAAAACTCAGAAATTTCCAAAACAGGTACATTTGACCATAATGTCTGGTAGACTGTATTGGAATGACATTAACACATCACCCCCTTCTCTTGTTGGCATCACATAAGTTACCTGACACTCGGGGCTCAGTCTTTATGCTGTTTTTGTCTCATAAAATTCACAGAAATTTATTGAGTTAAAAGCTTCCCGGAAACATTAACCCTTTACCACACAATTCCGACTGTTAACGACCTTGTAAACGAAGCCTTTTTGAAAATATTGTGGGAAAAGGTAACCAGCATTTTCTTCTTTACCCACATTGTTTTCTACCGTACCCATAACAAATTTCAATTTTTTAGTCCCATTTATTTTGTCTTCTGCAAATGCTTTGAATTTGCACAAGTCTAAAATTTGGCATTTGGTAAAGATTTAATCCTGTACTGCACAATAGAATTTTAGACCCATCCAGACTGAGTACATTTTTAGAGGAGAAACTAAGCAAAGGTTCCTATGATGACATTTCTAAAAAAAGGCTAGAAAACATTGTTGTAAAAGGAGAAAATGCTCATTACCAGCATTTTCTCCTTTTCCCACAATGCTTTTATTGTTTTTAGCTCACCTTAGCACAACGTGCTAAAGGTGAGCTATTGTGATCGCCCTATGTCCGGCGTCCGTCGTCTGTCGTCCGTCGTCTGTCAACAATTTCTTTAAACATCTTCTTCTCCTAAACCACTGGGCCAATCTTGATGAAATTTGGCAGGGATGTTCCTTGGGTGAAGCTCTACCAAAATTGTTCAAAGAATTGAATTCCACCCACAACTCTGGTTGCCATGGCAACAAAAAGGAAAAAAAAGCAAAATCTTTGAAAATCTTCTTCTCTGAAACTAGAAGGCGCAGAGCTTTGATATTTGGTATGTAGCATCTCCTAGTGGACTTCTACCAAGTTTGTTCATTTGATGCCCCTGGGGTCAAAACTGGCCCCGCCCCGGGGGTCACAAGTTTGAGCATAGTAACAAAGAAGGAAAACTTTAAAAATCTTCTTCTCTGAAACTTGAAGGTGTAGAGCTTTGATATTTGGCATGTAGCATCTCCTAGTGGACCTTTACCAAGTTTGTTCATATGATGCCCCTAGGGTCAAAACTGGCCCTGCCGGGGGGGGTCACAATTTCCAACATAGGAACAAAGAAGGAAAACTTTAAAATTCTTCTTTAAAACTGGAAGGCATAGAGCTTTGATATTTGGTATGTAGTGATTCTCTTCTAAGTTTGCTTGCCCATCTAAGCGCAACAAGTTCATTGAGTTCAAAATTGGGTCATCTTGGGTCATAAACTAGGTCACTAGGTCAAATTAAAGAAATACCTTGTTGGCACTCTCGAGGCCACATTATTTGCTCAATTGCCTTGAAAATTAGTTAGAAAGTTTGTCTTTATAAAGTCTCACATAAGATTAATTTGGGTCAACTTGGGTCATAAACTAGTTCACTGGGTCAAATTAAAGAAATACCTTGTTTGCACTCTGGAGGCCACATTTATTGCTCAAATGACCTGAAATTTGGCCAGAATGTTTGTCTTGATGAAATACCAGATGAGTTTGGATTTGGGTCACCTGGAACCATAAACTAGGTCACTAGGTCAAAATAAAGAAATACCTTGTGGGCACTCTAGAGGCCACATTCTTTGCCTTGAAAATTGGTCAGAATGTTTGTCTTTGTAAAATCTCACATGAGTCTGAATTGGGTCAACTGGGGTCATAAACTAGGTCACTTAGTCAAATTAACCCTTTCCCAAACAAGCCCTGGTTTTCATGTGTCTGCAGTACAAGTCTTTTGAAAACACTGTGGGAAAAGGAGAAATTGCTCGTAACGAGCAATTTCTCCTTTTCCCACAGTGTTTTCTACCCTTTTTGAGACCTTTCTGCCATTTTCATCAAATTTAAAATTGTCGTCTGCAAACTCTTTCAATTTGGACCAGTCCAAAATTTGTTGTTTGGGAAAGGGTTAAAGAAATAGCTAGTGGGCACTTTAGAGGCCACATTTATTATTCATTTGATTTGATAATTGGTTAAAATGTTTCTTTTGATATAGTCAAAGACCAGTTCAAATTTGGGTCATCTGGGGTCATAATCTAGATCACTAGGTCAAATTAAAGAAATATCTTTGGGGCGCTCGAGGCCACATTTTTTGCTCAATTGACTTGAAAATTGGTCAGAATGTTTGTCTTCATGATATATGAGTTTGAAATTGGGTCACCTGCGGTCAAAAACTAGGTCACATGGTCAAATTAAAGAAAAACCTTAAAGGCACTCTACTAAGGTGAGCGACGCAGGGCCATCATGGCCCTCTTGTTTAAAAACTTGGGATTGTGTGGTAAAGGGTTAACTTTTTTTATCAAACAATCCCTTAACAGTCCTAAGAAAGAAGGCTTTTGAAGACATTATCTGGTAACCAGCATTTTCTCCTTTTCCCACAATATTTTCTACTCTATCAAATACAAATCCTATCATTTGAGCCACATTTGGTTTGTCGTTTGCAACTGCTTTCACGTTGGATTGCTGTAAATTTTTGTCGTCTGGTAAAGACCTAACTCTTACCAGATGGTAAAATCTAAGACTTGCCTGAATTGAAAGCATACTGTGCCAAGGATGATTGTGACCCAAATCATATGATTTGTTTGTGAAAGGGTAGAAAACATTGTGGGAAAAGGAGAAAATGCTGGCCACCAGCATTTTCTGCTTTTCCCACAATGTTTTCGAAAGCGTATGTTCCCAGGGTCGTTAAAACTCTTGATTTTGTTGTAAAGGGCAAACACCAAATTTGAATGACTTTTTTCCACAGTTTGCATTTCACTTAAAGATACATATATACTCATTTTCAGCCAGTTTTTAAGCTACTTCACCCTTTTTTTATGAAACTATAATCACTCGTATTTTCATGCCAAATATTGCCCCTGACAGTTGCACGGTTGCTTAGATTACAGTGGAAAATGCATTTCATTTTCTGGAGACCATCAAAGAAATCACTGTTGTATTGTTTCTGGTCTTAAATCAGATTTCCAATATATGTATGTATCACATACACCATATATATCCATTATTTATCTATGTTTAAACAGCTGACTAAATTCAGAACCATTCTACAGTCTATCAAATTTTTCTCCCTGCTGGTAAGGATGTATCTTTAAGGAAAAACTAACAAAAGTCATAAATGATATTTGATATTCCAGAATGACTCTGTTTGAGAGATTAGATTAGATGAAAAGAGATTTGGGGATTTTTTTCTCAAATTTCAAAATTATTTTCTCATGCAACTTTGGATCTCACTTGAATGCTTTACTGTTGGAAGATGTTAACTCTGTGATTTCACTTTTTACCAAACAACAAAATTTTAGACTGGTCCAAATTGAAAGCACTTGCAGACAAAAATAAATGTGATTGAAAAATTGAAATTTGTTTTGGGAAGGGTAGAAAACATTGTGGGAAAAGGAGAAAATGCTGGTTACCATCATTTTCTCCTTTACCCACAATGTTTTCAAAAGCCTTCTTCTTCAGGGTAGTTAAATCTCGGGATTGTGTGGTAAAGGGTTAACTTTTTACGAAACAACCATGTTTTAGACTTGTCCGAATCCAAAGCATGACTGTGCAGACAGCAATTTTTTTTTTAACCCTTTACCACACAATCCTGACTTTTAATGATCCTGAGAAAGAAGCCTTTTAAAAACATTGTGGAAAAAAGGAGAAAATGCTGGTAACCAGCAATTCCTCCTTTTCCCACAATGTTTTCTACCCTTCCCAAAACAGATTCCAATATTTTAAGTCACATTTAGTTTGTCGTCTGCAAATGCTTTCACTTTCAACAAGTCTGGAATTTTGTCGTTTGGTAAAGGGTTAAATGAAGTGGTTTTCCTTTGGAAGAGTAGAAAACACAGGGAAAGGAGAAAAAAGCTGGTTAGCAGAATTTTCTCCTTTACCTACAATGTTTTCTAAAGGTTTCTTTCTAAGGGTCTTTAACCCTTTACCACACAATCCCGACTTTAAATGATCCTGAAGAATAAGCCTTTTGAAAACATTGTTGGAAAAGGAGAAAATGCTGGTAACCAGCATTTTCTCTTTATACCACAATGTTTTTCTTCCCTTCCCAAAATAAATTTCTATTTTTCATCCATGTTTGATTTGTCGTCTGCAAAAGCTTTCAATTTGGGCAAGTCTAAAATTTGACGGTTTGGTAAAGAGTTAAAGCTCAGGATTGTGTGGTAAAGGGTGAAATGACCCAGAAGAAGTCAGGGCATATGATAATACAATTCCGTGAAACTCTGAAAGATATGAGCACATTAAATCAAACAATTGGACAGTTTAAGATCCAAGATCAGACCGCATGTTCAGATCTTTGTAAGCAGCTTCCACTAAAACTGTTTTTTTTTTTTCCCTATTGTGCTGAACAGGGTAAATGGTTAGAATTTTACCCTATAGCACACAATCCCGAGTTTTAACGACCCTGGAAGAGAAGGCTTTTGAAAACATTGTGGGGGAAAAGGAGAAAATGCTGGTAACAAGCATTTTCTCCTTTTGCCCACAATCTTTTCTATGCTTCCCAAAACAAATTTTAATTTTTGAGTCACATTTATTTTGTTGTCTGTAAATGCTTTCAAGTTTTGGTTTGGTTTGGTTTGTATTGGGAGTTTAACGCCATTTTAACAGCTTACTAAGGTCATATCATGGCGGTCAGTGACACACCCATGTGTTTCTTGGCTTTCTCACACCAGTACTGACACAACTTCCTTTCCAAAACCACTGACTACTTTTCTCACATGCATCAGAGGTGAGAGGCGAAAAATCGCCGGAAAGAAAGTTTGCCTCAACCGGGTATCAAACGCAACCATCAGGTCACGAGTCAGACATGCTAACCACTAAGCTACCCGGGCGGGCACTTTCAAGTTGGACGAATCTAAAATTTTGTTGTTTGGTAAAGGTTTAAAGTGTCTGTGTCTTTGCTTCAAAGTACAAAGGAATCCTTGAAAACTTGACAAATAAAAAAGAATAGGGAAAGTCTAAGCCGTGAATAAAATGTCTGGCAGAACGATTTGGGTTCCTGGTATTGCAATAAAACCTGTGGTAGAGTTGTGATTATTTGATCTATATTTCAGCTGGGTTATTTGAAGCATAACCCTTTACCACACAATCCCGAGATTTAAGGATACATTCTCACAACCAGAAAGAAAAAAAAAATGCTGTCAAAACTTGAAAGATTTAGAATGGCTCAGAAGTTGGTCAGCTGTGCAAACATAGATACATTACCAATATATATGGTGTAAAGGATAGAGAAACTCAAAGGATTTGTCCTCATTTGAAACTGGATATGACAACAGTGATTTCTTTGAAGACTGCAAAAAAAAATAAAATGCATTTTCTATCAGTCATAATCTGTGCTACCTTGCAGTCTTCAGGGGCAACATTTGGCATGAAGATACAAGAATGATATATAGTTTCATGGAATAAAGATTAAATGGGTTAAAACCTTGCTTAAAATAAAGATGAAATGGGTTTAAACCTGGCTGAAAATAAAGACGAAATGGGTTAAAACCTGGCTCATTTTAAATAAACTGTGACATGAGTTTAAACCTGGCTGAAAGTAAAGATGAAATGGGTTTAAACCTGGCTGAAAATAAAGATGAATGGGTTAAAAATTGGCTAAGAATGAGTATAGATTGATCTTAAACCCTGTACTGTACAAAGCCGCCTTGGAAAAGAAGCCTTCTGAAAACAATGAAAGACCAAGTGCTTCCAGTGAGGCTCAAACACGGGGCTTCCAGCTTACAAGTCCTATACTTTACCATTAAACCATGAAGCATCCCACATCGGGTGAATCAGACTTGGATAGTTGTCCAAATTGTTGCATAGATAATGGCTCAACCTGTTGCAGCATATTTTATACACTTGTTTTCATTTTAGCATCAACAACAAGTAGCAGCAGCTGTGGAGAGGGCAAAACAGGTCACCATGACAGAATTAAATGCCATAATTGGGGTAAGTAGGAGTTCTGTTCCCCACCCACCTCCTTCATGTGCTGTCCTTTAACTCTTTACCACAGGGTAGTATTTGCAGACAATGAATTAACCCTTTACCAAACAATCCCGGGTTTTAATGACCCAGGGAAAGAAGCCTTTTGAAAACATTGTGGGAAAAGGAGAAAATGCTGGTAACCAGCATTTTCTCCTTTTCCCACAATGTTTTCTGCTCTTTCTTGGTCAAATTCTGCCATTTGAGCCATCTGTAATATGTTGTCTGCAAATGCTTTCAATTTGGACCAGGGTTATATTTTGTTGTTAGGTAAAGAGTTAAAACTGGTGGAAAGGTTGAAAACATTGTGGGAAAAGGAGGAAATGCTGGCTATGTCTATGTAAAGACCAGACTTTCATTTTGATGCTCATCAAACTGGATCAGAATGTTTTTCCTGATATCATAGACAATTTTGAAATGGGTTGGCTTGGTAACAACTAAGTCATCAGTTCATACCTGAGGAAAATATATTATGTTCTTGAGAGGTACATAAAGTCGGGTGAGAGATCCAGGGCTATCATGGCCCTCTTGTTTGATATTGACAAAGTTTTTCTTTTATTGGCCGAATATGCTGATATTGGCAAGTTTGTCTTTTGGCACTGAATGGTTCAATTTCCCCGTATAAGTGCAAAAGCACAGTTTGTTAACCTTTTACTACACAATCCTGAGTTTTTAAAACTTTACAACACAATCCCGAGTTTTAACGACCCTGAGAAAAAACCTTTTGAAAACATTGTGGGAAAAGGAGAAAATGCCGGTAACCAGCATTTTCTCTTTTTTCTACAACGTTTCCTAACCTTTCAGAAACAAACCAAATAATTTCAGCCAAGTTTAATTTGTCATCTGCAAATGATTTGAATTTTGACCACTCTGAATTATTGTTGTGTGGTAAAGAGTTAATGACCTGTAGGAAAAAGACCTCTGAAAACATTGTGGGAAAAGGAGAAAAGGCTGGCAAACAGCATTTTCTCCTTTCCCACAATGTTTTCTTCCCTCTCAAAAGTGAATTTCAGCTTTTGAACAATGTTTAATTTCTCATCTGCAAATGCTTTGAATTTGGACCAGTCTAAAATTTTGCCATGTGGTAAAGAGTTTATTGATAAAGTAGGCCTGCCCAGTTAGCTCAGTTGTTAGCTAATCTGACTAGTTACCTGGTGGTGGCGAGTTCAATACTTGGCTGTGGCAAACCTTTGAGTGAATTTTCTCCTCTCACTTCTGATGCATGTGAGAAAAATCAGTAGCTTGGAAAGAAAGTTGTGTCGGTACTGATGTGAGAAAGCCAGGAAACACATGCATAGGGGCACTGACCACTGAGATAGGACCTAAGCTATTGAAACAGTGGTCAACTCCAATACAAACAAACAAATACTGTACCTTATTTCACCTAATTAACGTGCCAGGACTTTATGCAAAATGTCGACAGGTTGCTAGTATTTCATACCCAATTTCCCGAAATTTAAGTGCCTTCATATAGTAAAGTAAGTAGAGAAAGTAATATACTATGGTACTTTGTTCCCGGTTTTAGTCAGTGCAGACTGCAAAGCGATCATCATTTGAAAAACCCGCTGTATTGATGCAGGATATAAATTTTTCTGCCAATCATTATTCATTTGGACATTATATAGCATTCACGATTAATATGGACTCAGGGCTTTAATACTTCACTTTCTCAAAGTTTTTCCAAGTTTCGGTGTTAACAGAAGTTTATATTGTTATCGGAAGTGTATGTATATTCGGATAGTCAGGTGTTAATGACCTTGATTTGTGAAGTAATTAGGATTATGTTGATGCCGTACCACTAAGTTTATTTGTAAAATATCAGTCATCAATAATTTTCATCAGTCTGTGTTTGAAAAGTTTTAGTGAAGTAATCTTGAGTTGCAATTTCTTTGTTACTCCAGTCGTCGATTTTAAGCTAAGGACAGGTGTGGGTGGGGGTTTTCCGGAGGCCTCTGGAGTAATTAATATCGGGGGAGGGCTTTTCTATGAGGGAGGGAGTGTTAATTAGGTGAAATGCAGTATTTAGTAAAGGGTAAAACAGCTATTTTGTGTTAGTGTTTGAGATATTGATCGAAGCTTTTGATATGATCAAACATTGTGTTAAAAATGGTATTTTAGCTAAATTAAATATTGATGCAAACTGCTGAATATTAGTTATTGTATTTGAGCCATGCTCTATGAAAAGGGTGCATAGTGCGTCTGCCAAAAGTTTCAACCCAGGTCAGCCTGCGCGGTCTGCGCAGGCTGACCTGGGCTGAAACTTTTCACTTTTGGTCTGTTTTCTGGTTGCCAAAGGACCAGTGTAACTCATGATTCAGTTGGCTGTTAGACATGATTGATTTTATGGATCGGTAATTGTGTGATGTCCTGCTTGGTAACATGGATCATGGAGACACATTGAGCCCCCTTTTGCCGGAGCATGGATCATTTATATTATATTTCGTGGGTGTGTCCTTGGGCAAGACACTTCATAGCCCTAGCCTAGTACTGGTAAAACCCAGGAAATACATGACTATGTGAGCTGTCGCCGTGATATGACTGAAATAATGTTGAAAGCGGCGTAAAACACCATTCAATCATTCAATCAATTATATTATATTATTTTATATTATATTATGATAACTTGTGAGCTAGTATTGATCTCTGGCTCGGCTAGTTTCTTTGATGATAGTCATTATTGCAACAGGTTTCATTCTTCTCTCACTGCTGACCATTGTTTCGGCAATGGTTATGTGGGAAGGCAGCCAGTGGCTTGGAAAGAACATTGTGCTTAGAACTGGTAAAAGAAACTCCAGGAGAGTATGGATAGGTGCACTGGCCGCCGGGGTATAACTGAAATAATGTCGATAATGGCGTTAAACACCATACAATCAATTAACCCTTTACCACACAATGCCGCCTTTTAACGACCCTGATGAAGAAGGCTTTTGAAAACCTTTTTAAAGACAAGTCCCATTGTTGGAGCCATTTTCCACTTGTTGGCTGCAATTATTTTCAATTTGGATCGGTCTAAAAGTTTGTCGTTTGGTAATGCGTTGAACCACCATTTCCCATGGCGTGGCTCTATTTTGTAAAGAATGTGTGGCAATGTAACAGTGACATAGCTCTCTACCAGCCGACAAAATTTCAGACTGGTCCAAATTGAAAAGCATTTTGCAGACAACAAATTGAATGTGATGGTATTTTTGTCTGAAAGAGTAGAAAAAATTGTGGGAAAAGGGGAAATGCTGGTTACCAGCATTTTCTCCTTTTCCCACAATGTTTTCCAAAGTCCTTTTTCAACAGGGTCATTAAAACATGGGATTGTGTGGTATAGGGTTAACTCTTTACCACACAATCCCAAGTTTTAACGACCCAGAGAAAGAAAGCGCCTGAAAACATGTTGTGAAAAGAAGAAAATGCTTGTAACCAACATTTTCTTCTTTAACCCTTTCCCAAACAAGCCCTGGTTTTCACGTGTCTGCAGTACAAGTCTTTCGAAAACACTGTGGGAAAAGGAGAAATTGCTCGTAACAAGCAATTTCTCCTTTTCCCACAGTGTTTTCTACCCTTTTTGATAACTTTCTGCCATTTTCATCAAATTTGAAATTGTCGTCTGCAAACTCTTTCAGTTTGGACCAGTCCAAAATTTGTCATTTGGGAAAGGGTTAATCGAATATGCTTTCCATCCTCTCTGCTACAAATCCCATCGTTTGTGTCACATTTAATTTTTCTTCTGCAAATGCTTTGAATTTGGACCAATCGAAAATTTTGTCGTCTGATAAAGGGTTAATTCATGTGTTTTTCAGCAGCAAATGCAGGCTCAACATTTGCCCCATGCCCATGCCCCACCCATACCCATGGGCCCACACCCAGCAGGACTACAGCCCCCAGGGTTACCAGTCTCCAGTGCAGGTATGGGCCTTCTTGCCCTAGGACCAGGCTACGCCCAACAACATATTAGTTCTCTGAAAGAAGATAAAGGTATGTTTAGATAGATATAGTGCAAGAACACGTCGGTAATGTAATAAGAAAGATTTCGGAAAGGTCAAAGTTTCTTTTTATCATATAACCCTGTACCAAACAATCCCGTGTTTAAAGGCCCCTGGAAAAAAGGCTTTTGAAAACATTGTGGAAAAAGAAGAAAATGCTGGTAAACAGCACAAGGAAATTCCAATTTTTGAGTCATGTTGATTTTGTCGTCTGCTTTCAGATTGGACTGGTCTAAAATTTTGTTAACCTTTTACCACACAATCCAGAGTTTTAATGACCTTGAGGAATAGAACTTTTGAAAACATTGCGGGAAAAGAGAGAATAAAACAGCATTTTCTCCTTTTTCCCTACAATGTTTTCCACTCTTCCAAAGACAAATTTCATCATTTGAGCTGCATTTAATTTGTCATCTGCAAATGTTTTTTTGATTTGGACACAAGTCTATAATTGTGTCATTTAGGGGAGAGTGTTAGGTACATTATGATTCTGAGAAGTTTTTTGTGCTCCTGAGGCTCTGGGTTAGATCCTTACTTTAGGCTGTTGGTTTGTCATAGAAGTGTCCTTTGGCAAGACACTTGCAATCCCTAGCCTTGTACTGGTGAAACCAAGGACATAAAGAAATAATAAGCTGTTGCTGTGATATGACTAAAATGATGTTGAAAGCAGCATAAAATGTCATTAACTCTTTACCAAACGACAAAATTTTAGACTGGTCCAAATTGAAAGCATTTGCAGACGACAAAAAAAATGTGACTGAAAAATTGAAATTTGTTTTGGAAAGGGTAGAAAACATTGTGGGAAAAGGAGAAAATGCTGGTTACCAGCATTTTCTCCTTTTCCCATAATGTTTTCAAAAGGCTTCTTTTGCAGGGTTGTTAAAAGTCGGGATTCTGTGGTAAAGGGTTAAACTGGCTCTTTTTCTCCAAGATAAAACTGCAGTTGACAATTTTGCGTGTTTTAATTTAGAACGAAATATTTTCTTGCATGTCCATGTTGTCTTATTTGTTGTGTTTTCCGCCGTACTGTCATGTCGTATTTTGGTAAAAGTCTGTCTGGACTGAGTCCCGGGTCCATATTCACCAACTATTCTTTAGAACATTCTTAACCCTTTACCAGACGACAAAATTTTAGCCTTCTCCAAATTGAAAACATTTGCAGAAGACAATTTCAATTTGGCTAAAATGGTGTAATGTTTCTTTGATAGGGTAGAAAACACTGTGGGAAAAGGAAAAAATGCTGGTTACCAGCATTTTCTCCTTTTCCCACAATGTTTTCGAAAGGCTTCTTTCCCAGGGGCGTCAAAAGGCGTCATTGTGCGGTAAAGGGTTAATTTTATTCTCCAGAATTTACTAAATTTGACTGTAACACAACTTTGATCGGCTAAACCATTTGGCAACACAACTGATTTAGGGAAGCAAGACATAAAATCTGAACCATCCAGAAAAATAGCTTCTTTTTGGGCAATGTTTTTACAATGTTGTCGTGGGCTGAGTCTAAGGAATGAGCCATGCTATGTGAAAAGGGGGCTTAATGAATCTGCGAACATTGTAGACCCAGATCAGCCTGCACAGTCTGCGCAGGCTGACCTGGGCCGATACTTTTTGCTGTTTTTCAATTTTCCGTATGTCCAAGCACCAGTCTCAACCTCATGATTCAGTTGGTTGTTAAAAAAAAGTGGCTAATATGGATCCATAATTATGTGATGGCTTGATTGGCACAATCTATTACGGAGATGCATTAAGCCCCCTTTTGCCAGAGCATGGCTGAAATATTTTTTCTGTCTGAATGAGCTATCTATATAGCTGCTGTAGTGTGCTCTTCTGTAAAAGGAAAAAATCAATATGCAGTATAGAATGTAGTCGTTACTTTTTTTTTCTGTGAAGTCAATGGTGTCATATGATGTATTTTCTGTGCGGATTTTCTCGTTAATTTGTTTTTTGTTTGTGGATTTTTTTCTTCTTGTCTATTTTCCATGCTTTTTACATGCAATAACTGTTATTTTTTTTTGTCTTTTGTATTTATTTTAATGGTGATTATTTGGCTATAATGACAAGGTAGCTGAATGAATGTTGATCACGTAATATTTTTTAAAAAATACTTAAAAAAAAAAAATGTGGAAAGAATAAACCTTTTATCAATTAACCCTTTACCACACAATCCCAAGTTTTAACGACCCTAAAAAGAAGGCTTTTGAAAACATTCTGGGAATAGGAGAAAATGCTGGTAACCAGCATTTTCTCCTTTTCCCAGTATGCTTTCTACCACATCTAAAACAAATTCCATCATTTGAGCCACATTGAAATTGTCGTCTGCAAATGCTTTCAATTTGGACCAGTCTAAAATTCTTTCGTTTGGTAAAGAGTTAACAAAATTTTAGACCTGTCCTAACTGGAAGCATTCAAGTATTTCTCTTGCAAAAAGTGGTTTAATGTATCTCTTTGATACTAAGCAAGTCCGGCATCCATTTTGTCCAACAACTGGCTAAGTCGTGAGGTTAACCCTTTACCACATAATCAAGAGTTTTAACGACCCTGTAGGCGAAAGCTTTTTGAAAACATCGTGGGAAAAAAAGAACTAGCTGGTAACCAGCATTTTTCTCTTTTTCCCACAATATATTCTGTCCAATCAGAGAATTAAAGTATGTTTGTACCATTTCTGAATTTGTCACCTGCAGATGTTTTGAATTTGGACGAGTCCAAAATTTGTCATGTGGGAAAGGGTTGAATGGGCCTTGGACATGCAGAAACTTTATAAATAGCAAAAAGTTTCGACTCAGGTCAGCTTGCGTAGATTGCGCAGGCTAACCGGGGTCGATACTTTTTACAGATGCATTAAACCCTCTTTTGACAAGCATAGCTCATTTGCAGACAGCGGATTCAAATGATGGTATTTTATTTTGACTGGATAGAAAACATTGTGGTAAAAAAAGAAAAGGTTGGTTACTAGCAATTTCTCCTGTTCCCGCTAATTGAAATGGTTAAAAGCATTCAGCTGCCATGTTCAACTCTTCACCAAACGACAAAATGTTAGACTTGTCCAAATTGAACCCTTTTGCAGATAATAAAATTAATGTGACTCAAACATTGAAATTTGTTTTGGGGAGGGTAGAAAACATTGTGGAAAAAGGGGAAAATGCTGGTTACCAGCATTTTCTCTATTTTCCACAATGTTTTCAAAAGTCCTTTTCTTTAGGGTCGTTGAAACTCGGAATGTTTGGGAAAGAGTTAATTAACTCTTTACTGGACAACAAAATATTAGACTTGTCCAAATCTAAAGCATTTGAAGGTGAAAAATATGTTTAAGTCCTGGGATTAACAATTGTCTGTAAAGGTGTAGAAAACATTGTGGGAAAAGGAGAAAATGCTGGTTACCAGCATTTTCTCCTTTTCCCACTATGTTTTCAAATGGTTTCTTCTTAAGGTTTGACATCTCAGCCCTGTGTGGTAAAAGGTTAAAGAAAAACAAGCGTTAACCCTGTACCACACAATCCCAAGTTTTAACGACCCTGAGAAAGAAGCCTTTTGAAAACATTGCTGAAAAAGGAGAAAATGCTGGTAACCAGCATTTTCTCCTTTTCTCACAATGTTTTCTACCCTATCAAAGACAAACTCTGTTAGTTGAGCCCCACATTTAAATTGTCATCTGCAAATGCTGTCAATTTGGACAGGTCCATATATTTGTCTTGTGGTAAAGGGTTAAGTAGTTTAGAGTTGTTTTGAGTTATTTATTATCATTTACTATCATTTAATTTGGACAGATGGAATGATTTTTGTTTCCTGTTTCTATACATTTAGGTTCCCCAACTGGGGCCACGGGTCATCGCCGACCAATGTTCCCCTGGTCTGAAGTTAAGTATCTTGGTTGTGCTCTACACTGGTTGAAGCTAATCAAATTAATAACTATAATCTTTTACCTCAGACCTAGCACTTCCTATGTGTGAGGCTTGTTCTGGGAAAAGGGGGCTTAATGCATCTCTGAGATGCAATATACTTACCAAGTCATCCTATGATTAGGGATCTAGAAATCAATTTTGTCTAGCAAGTCACTGGATCGGGAGGTAAAATTGTCCACAGAAAAAGTTACAGATGGCAAAAATTTTTGACTCATGTCAGCCTGCCCAGTCTTTGGACTGCGCAGGCTGACATGGGTTTATACTTTTTTGTTGCAGATGCATTAAACCCCCTTTTCACAGAGCATGGCTCACATACATTTTTGTTGCCGTACATAATTATGGCCTTAGAAAACATTGTGACACACATAGAAATTGTTTGTTCTGATGGATTCTTTGCGGCTTAGTGGTAAAGATGTAGGATTTGCAATTAGGAGGCACCAGGCTTGATCCTCACCTAAAGCGCTGGGGATTTTTTTGGGAGTGTCCTCAGGTAATGCACTTCAGAGCCCATGCCTTGTAATGATGAAAACCAGGACACAAATTAATCCGAATTAAAGTAACAGTAGCTGCCAAAAGTAAACAAAGCAGATGTTACAATGCCTTTGTATTTAAATCATAATTATCCTTTATCTCTTTTGCGTACATTCCGGAATTTTAGCAACTCTGGAAGAAAAAGCTTTTGAAAACGTTGTGGGAAAAGGAGAAAATGCTGGTAACCAACATTTTCTCCTTTTCGCACAATATTTTCTACTCTATCAGGGATAAATTTCCTCATTTGGGCCAACTTTGATTTGTGGTCTGCAAATGCTTTCAATTTGGACCAGTCTACAATTTTTTCATTTGGTAATGGGTTAAAAGTATGGAAATTATTGTGAAGATGACATTGTATTATTGTACGTTTTGTTCAAGTGTTTGTCGCTTGCAGAGAAATGGATTTGAAAACTAGGTTAAAAGTTGCCAGGCCACTGTATCTTTTGTTTAGTTTTTGCCTGATCTTAGAATTTATTTTTCTCCCTTGGACCGACCAGAACATTTAGACTGACCACACAATGATAGATTGTCATCGTCATAATATTTTCCATACCTTTAAAGGGTATGATTTAAATTTAAAGGCACTATAATGCCTGCATTTTTTTTTGGCTGCTGTTGGGCCTTTAATTCAGCTTTTGTATCTGTATAATATTATGTGAAATTACTGGGTTTATCAAGCAGCCCCTTGCCTAGTACTGCCTCACTGTTTGCCTTATACAATAACTTTGCTTTGTAACCCCTTGACCCTTAAATGGTAGAAACCAAGCCCCCATAGCTCAGTTGGTAGCGTGTAGGACTTGAGAACAGGTCGCTGGTTCGATCCCCGGCTTGGCCAATTTCTTTCCAAGGATTGATGATAGTCATCGCGACAGGATTCATTCCTCTCTCACTGCTGATCATTGTTTCAGCGATGGTTATGTGGGAAAGCAGCCAGTGGCTTCGAAAGAATATTGTGCGGAGTACTGGTAAAAGAAATTCCAGGAAAGCATGGATAGGTGCACTGGCCGCCGCGATATAACTGAAATAATATTGAAAACGGCGTTAAACACTATTCATTCATTTTAAATGGTAGAAATCATTGTGGAAAAAGGAGAAAATGCTGGTTACCAGCATTTTCTCCTTTTTCCACGATGTTCTTAACTCTTTACCAAACGACGAAATTTTAGACTTGTTCAAATTAAAAGCATTTGCAGATGACGAAATAAATGTCATTCAGAATTTGTAATTTGTGTTAGAAAGGGTGGAAAATGTGGGAAAAAGAGAAAATCCTGATAAACAGCATTTTCTCCTTTTCCCACAATGTTTTCGAAAGCCTTCTTTTGTAGGGTTGTAAAAACTTGGGATTGTATGGTAAAGGGTTAAAAGGCCTGCTTCCTTAGGGTTGTTTAAAACTCAGGATTGTGGAGCAAAGGGTTAACCCTTTACCACACAATCCCAAGTTTTAACGACCCTGTGGAGAAAGGCTTTTGAAAACATTGTGGGAAAATGAGGAAATGCTGGTGACCAGCATTTTCTTCTTTTGCTACAATATTTTCTACCCTGCCTAAAAGGAATTTCAATTCTTGAGTCAGGTTTATTCTGTCATCTGCAAATGCTTTGAATTTGGAATAGTCTAAAATTTTGTCATTTTGTAAAGGGTTAAAAAGGTTTGGGAATTACATGTACAAAGATTTGGAAGATGACCTAGCAGTTATAGCAGAAACAGCAGAAATTATAATTAGCAATAATTAGCACCTAGTTCTATATATATATCATAGATTTTCCCATAGTTCTACTCTGTGTATCGGGTGCAGTGAGTGCTTGCTGTGAAAAAAGCTTCTAAATCACCATTAGTTGGCATTGTTAGTTTTGCTTTTGCTTTTATGCACAATAATTAACTAACTCAGTACTAAACAATCCTTTGACTGGAAACACGCATTTGAAAACACTGCGGGAAAACTGCACTTTTTACTTTCCCCATCATGTTTACTACCCTTACATATATGTACATGTATTTACTTGTTTTCAGCCAGTTTGTTACCTATTTCATCTTTATTTTATCAAACTATAACAATCCTAATATAGAGGGCTTTGTGCTGGTAACCAGCAATATGTCCTTTTCACACAATGTTTTCTGCCCTATCAACCCTATTTAGCAACACTTAATTTGTCATCTGCAAATGCTTTCAATTTGAACAAGATTGAAAGGTTGTTGTGGTAAAGGTTAAAACTTTACCACACAATCCCGACTTTTGACGACCCTGAGAAAGAAGCCTTTTGAAAACATTGTTGGAGGAGGAGAAAATGCTGGTAACCAGCATTTTCTCCTTTTCCCACAATGTTTTCTTCCCATGTCAAAGAAAAAATTGAACCATTTGAGCCACATCGAAATCGTTGTCTGCATTTGCTTCTAATTTGGACCAGACTAAAATTTTGTTGTCTGGTAAAGGTTTAAAGACAGCAGTTAAAGATACATCTTTACAGCCAGAGAGAAAAAAAACTTTGTTAAAATTTGACAGACTGTAGAATGGCTCAGGATTTAGTTAGCTGTGTAAACATAGATATGGTACAAGGAATAAATATATATAAATCTTGGGTTTCAAACCGGAAACCTTACAACAGTGATTTCTTTGATGACCTCCAGAAAATGAAATGCATTTTCTGTCAGTGGTAATCTATGTAACCTTGCCACATTTAGGGGCACATTTGGCAGGAAGATAAAAGAATGATTATAGTTCAATAAAATGAAGATGAAATGGCTGAAAACGAGTATAGATGTATCATTGAAGGACTGAAAGATTCAGTGAATGAATAGATATTGCCACAATTTGTCAGTAAGGATTTTCAGGGCTTTTTAGCTCACCTGAGCACAAAGTGCTCAAGGTGAGCTTTTGGGATTTGTGCTGTGTCCTTCGTCCATTGTGCAGTCATCAACATTTACCTTGTGTGCACTCTAGAGGCCACATTGTCTGTCAGATACTCAGGAAACAAGTTCGAAATTGGGTCATGTCAGGTCAAAAAGTAGGCTAAATCTTAGAAAAACATTGTTTGCACTATCTAGGCCACATTTTCAGCCTGATGCTCTTGAAACTTAGTCAGAATCTTTGTCTTGATGATACAAGATACCCGGTAAGTTTGAAATGGGTCATGTTGGGTCAAAAAGTAGGTCACTGGGCCAGATCTTAAAAAACCTTGTGTGCACTCTTGAGGCCACATTTTCAGTCAGTTACCCATGACACTTTGTCAGAATGTTTGCCTTGGTGATATCTTGGACAATTTGAAATTGGGTCATGTGGTGTCAAAAAGTAGGTTACTGGACCAAATATTAAAAAAACCTTGTGTGCACTCTTGAGGCTACATTTTCAGCCTGATACTCATGAAACTTAATCAGAATGTTTGTCTTGATGATATCTTGAACAGTTTGAAATTGGGTCATGCTGACTGAAAAAAATAGGACACTTGGCCAAATATTAGAAAAACCTTGTGTGCAGTCTAGGAGCCACATTTTTAGCCTGATACCCATGATACTAGGTCAGAATCATTGTCTTGATGATATCTTTGACATATTTGAAATTTGGTCATGTTGAGTCAAAAAGTAGGTCACTGGGTCAAATCTCAGAAAAATCTTGTGTGCACTCTTGAGGCCACATTTTCAGTCAGCTACTCATGAAACTTTGTCAGAATGTTTGCCTTGATGATATCTTGGACAAGTTTGAAATTGGGTCATGTTGGGTCAAAAAATAGGTCACTGGGCAAAGTTTTAGAAAAAAGTTGTGTGCACTCTAGAGGTCACATTTTCAGCCTGATACTCATGAAACTTTGTCAGAGTGTTTGTTTTTATGATATCTTAGACAAATTGGAAATTGGGTAATGTCAGGTTTAAAAGTAGGGTCACTTACACTCATTTGTTTTACATCATTAAAACCAGGATCTCTTCATCAACTGTAGATGACCTTACTCAGGTGGCGCTATAGGGCCAATGGCCCTCTTGTTTACTTGTGGCCAGAATATATTACCCCCAAAAATTATACTGTAGATTAGGAGCAGACTGTCTTTTAACCCTTTACCAAAGAATCCCGACTTTTAACAACCCTGAAAAAGAAGCCTTTTGAAAACATTGTGGGAAAAGGAGAAAATGCTGGTAACCATGCAGCATTTTCTGTTTCCCACAATGCTTTCTAACCTTCCTAAAACAAATTTCAGTTTTTTTGAGTTACATTTATTTTGTCGTCTGTAGATGCTCTCAATTTGGACTAGTCCAAAAATTTGTCGTTTGGTAAAGAGTTAATTGTATGCAACCTCTTTAATGATATCCAACTGAGAAAAAAATCAGGAAGGGAATTAAAACACAAAAAAACTCAAAACAGTTTTTCCCCCCTAATATTTAGGCCATCAACCTTTATTAACCAGGGGATGAAAATTTGTGTATGTATTATTCTGCGCTCTGGAGGTTAAGTTTTTTGCACTGCATTATTGTTCAGCAACTTTCTGTTAGGATAGCAGATAGATAATTAGTGTTTAGCAGGCTTTTCATCACTTGAACCATATCAGTTATAAAGCTTTGACTTTGCCAGCTACTTGGGTCTGTTTTGGCATCTTCCATTGTGTATAGCTCTGTAACACACAATAAAAGTTTGGACTTTTCCAAATCCAAACCATTCACTGATAGCAGAAGTAAATGAGGCTCAGTTGAAGGAATTGTCTTTGATGGGGGTAGGAAACATTGTTGGAAAAGGAGAAAACGTTGGTTACCAGCATTTTCTCCTTTTCCCACAATGTCTTTCAAAGGGCTTCATTCTCAGGGTCGTTAAAACTCTGGATAATGTGATAAAGGGTTATTTTAGGCTCAAATAATGAAATTTGTCTTTGATGGGGGTTAGAAAACATTGTGGGAAAAGGAGAAAATACTGGTTACCAGCATTTTGCATTTTCTCCTTTTTCCACAGTGTTTTCCAAAGGGATTCTTTCTAAGAATCATTAAAATCTAGGATTGTGTGAAACTGGGATAGCTGGCCCCGATTTCCTAGGTAACCATTAGGGCACGAAACAAATGCATTTGACATTTTTTGTAAATGCAGAAAGATACAAGAAAGTAATGGTCACAGATAATGAAAATTTGCTTGTTTTAACCCTTTACCACACGACAAAATTTTAGCCTTGTCCAAATTGAAAGCATTTGCAGACGACAATGTCAACGTGGCTCAAATGGTGTAACTTTTCTTTGATAGTGTAGAAAACATTGGGGAAAAGGAGAAAATGCTGGTTACCAGCATTTTCTCCTTTTTGTAAAATGTTTTCAAAAGGCTTCTTTCCCAGAGTCGTCAAAAGGCGGCATTGTGCGGTAAAGGGTTAAGTAAACTTTCCATTTGTTACACTGTTTTCCTATGCAAGTTACTGTCAGTTATAATCAGGGTATCAGTTGGCACCTTAGGTGGGGAGTAAGTGGTTAGCCACATCATAATTATGAGAACTACAGGAAAATATTTCCCAGAATTTTTTTTTAAAGTTCGTAATATAAACCATGTTGCAAAAAACCATGTTGCACCTGTTTTTGTTTCTGAAGCTTATTGCCCTAAAAATCCTCAGCCCTTCTACCCAACAATCCCAGGTTTGTTTGATGTCCGTGTTTGTGAGGTAGAGCATCGGTCTCGTAACCATAAGGTCCAGAGTTTGATACCCAGGAGTGGGTGTCAACTTTGGGAGTGCTCGTTGGCCCCGCGAGTACTGGTGTAGTTTTCTAAGAAGCAGGAATAAAGACAGATTAGTACAAGTCGCAAGAACTTGTTTCCCAATCGATGTAAAATAAAAATGAGCCATGCTCTGTGAAAAGGGAGCTTAATGTTCCTGCGAACAGTACCGACCCAGGTCAGCCTGCGCACTGACTGTGCAGGCTGGCCTGGGCTGAAACTTTTGAGAACTTCTGCCATTTTCTTCAAATTTAAAATTGTCATCTGCAAACTCTTTCGATTTGGACCAGTCCAAAATTTGTCGTTTGGGAAAGCGTTAACTGGTCATCTGCAGATGCTTTCAAAGAATACAAGGCTTCAATTTCGTCTTTCTACAGTTTTGTCTTTCCGTAAAGTATTAAAACCATTTACAAGGCGAGAAAATTTGAGATTTGCTTGTGGTCAAAGTGCATGGTAAATGTGGTTAAAGTATCCAATTTGTCTTGAAAATGGTATGAAACATTGCCGTAAAAAGGGAAAAAAAATGCTGGTTACCAGCATTCATTTGGACTGTTTTGTTAATCCTTTACCAAACAACAAAATTTTAGACTTGTCTAAATGAAGGCATGTGCAGACAACAAATTTGTTACAATTGATTTCTTAACCCTTTCCCAAACGACAAATTTTGGACTGGTCCAAATTGAAAGAGTTTGCAGACGACAATCTTAAATTTGATGAAAATGGCAGAAAGTTATCAGAAAGGGTAGAAAACACTGTGGGAAAAGAAGAAATTGCTTGTTACGAGCAATTTCTCCTTTTCCCATTGTTTTCAAAAGACTTGTACCGCAGACACGTGAAAACCAGGGCTTGTTTGGGAAAGGGTTAAAAGAGTAGAAAACATTGTGGGAAAAGGAGAAAGTGCTGGTTACCAGCACTTTCTTTTCTTCCCACAATGTTTTCAAAATGCCTTGTTCTTAGGGTCGTTAAAACTCAGAATTGTGTGGTAAAGGGTCAAAGGTTAAGAAAAACTGTAACAAAATTGATGAGAATAATTATAAAATTATGCAGTTAACCCTTTACCATACAATCCCTGCTTTTAACAAACCTGAGAAAGGAACCTTTTGAAAACATTGTGGGGGGAAAAAGGATAAAATTCTGGTAACCAGCATTTTCTCCTTTCCCCACAATGTTTTCTACCCTTCCCAAAACAAATTTCAGTTGTAAAGTCGCATTTATTTTTCATGTTTTCGATTTCAACCAGTCTAAAATTTTGTTGTTTGGTAAAGAGTTAATTTGTCAAGTCTGAAAGTTTAATGTTTGTTTCTTTTTCTCGTCAACAGGTGACCCAGACAAACAGGTACGTTTGCTATCTTTATTTTGTCTTCTAGTTAGCTTGGCTGTTCTGGAAGAAAACGTCCAGGAATTGCCATAGCCCTGTTGTCATCTATGTGTGCGCTGTGGTGGTGATTAAATAACTTTCACATTTTATATCTTTTTAATTACTGAAGATATTTACTTCAAACTCGGACCAGTTGTTAATCTATCAAAAGGGTTTTCAGAAGGCCCACTTTCTCATACAACAAAGGCAGGTAGCCAACAAAATATATTTGACACAGTTAATTGCCCCTTTTTCGATGTAGAATTTGCCATTCAAGAACTGATATTTTATAAAATCACTGTCATTACTGAAAATATTTACTTCAAACTTGGACTAGTTGTAAACCATCAAAAGGGGAACCATACAACAGGGGCTGGTAACCATCAAAATATATTTGACCCACTTGTGCCCCTTTTTCGACTTTAACATTTCTCTGAAAATTAATCTATTTCAAAAAGCAACTGCAGCCTAGCATTGGCATCCACATGTGATGCTCTTATCTAGAATTCAGATTAGAGGGAATGATGGTATTCTAAATCCATTATTTCTCTTTCAAACCCTATGTTATGGGTACTCATTAGAATCGTCTCGATGAGACGATTCTAATGAGTACCCATAACATAGGGTTTAGTGGAGAATAAACGATATTTTGAATTTTACAAATCAAAATCAGCCCCACTGTCTGGAGCTCTGTAGAGGTGGTCTGTTCTTGAGTGCTCTGCTAAATGTGTGTGTGTGGGGTTGGCGGGGAGGAGAGAGAGAGAGATTCTGTGACAATGTCCCAATGTCCCATCACGTTTGGAAAATGTCCCAAATGTCCCAGTGTAAGGCTGACAGGTGGGACATTGTCCCTTTTTGGATGATTTGGTAATTTAGTTTTAACAGAACAGGTAAGTTACTATCTTTATTTTGTCTTCTAGTTTCCATGTTGTGATCCTGTAATTCCATCTTCTCTCAAAATGTCTTTCCTTAACAGTTTACCAAAATGACAAAATTTTAGAATTGTCAAAATTGAAAGCAATTGCAGACGACAAATTAAATGTGACTCACATGATGGAATTTGTCGGTGATAGGATAGAAAATATTGAGGGAAAAGGGAAAATGCTGGTTACCAGCATTTTCTCCTTTTCCCGCAATGTTTTCAAAGGCCTCTATTTCGGGGTCATTAAAACTTGGGATTGTGTGGTAAAGGGTTAATAGTTTACCACATAATCCGGAGTTTTAACAACCCAAAATTAGAAATCTTATGAAAATATTTTGGGGAAAAATAACAAATGTTGGAAACCAGCAGTTTCTCCTTTTCCCACAATGTTTTCGACCCCATCAGACAAACTCAATCATTTGAGCCACCTTTAACCCTTTACCACACAATCCCGACTTTAACGACCCTGAGAGAGAAAGCTATGTGGGAAAAGGAGAAAATGCTGGTTACCAGCATTTTCTCCTTTTCCAACAATGTTTTGTACCCTGTCCAACGCAAATTTCATTTTTTGAGTCACATTCATTTTGTCATCTGCAAATGCTTTCAATTTGAGCGAGTCTAATGTTTTGACATTTGGTAAAGAGTTAATTTGTCTTCTGCAAGTTCTTTCAAGTTGGACAAGTCTGAAATTTTGTCATCTGCTGAAGGGTCGCCTCTGCCAAACGACAAAATTTTAGCCTGGCCCAAATTGAAAGCATTTGCAGACAGGAAATTAAATGGTACTCAAAACATGAAATTTGTCTTTCATAAGGTAGAAAACATTGTGGGAAAAGGAGAAAATGCTGGTAACCAGCATTTTCTCCTTTTCCCACAATGTTTTCTGAAGCCTTCTTTATCAGGGGCAGTAAAATTTGTTATTGTGCAGGAAAGGGTTAACAGTTTACCACACAATCCCGAATTTTAATGACCCAGAGGAATAAGGCTTTTGAAAAACGTACTTTTTGCAGATGCATAAAACCCCCTTTTCACAGAGCATGGATCATTTTCATTGGTTCGAAAGAGATTGAGTTTACATATTTTGGAGCTGAAAGAGTCGAGTGTTAATTATTTACCAAACGACAAATTTTTAGACTAGTCAGAATTGGAAGCATTTGCAGACGACAAAATAAATGTTGCTCAGAAGTTGAAATTTGTTTTGGAAAGGCTAGAAAACATGGTGGGAAAAAGGAGAAAATGCTGGTTACCAGCATTTTCTCCTTTTTCCACAATGTTTTCAAAAGGCTTCTTTCTCAGGGTCGTTAAAAGTGTGGTATAGTGTGGTAAAGAGTTAAAAAACATTTAACCCTTTGCCAAACAAGCCCTGGTTTTCACGTGTCTGCAGTACAAGTCTTTTGAAAACACTGTGGGAAAAGGAGAAATTGCTCGTAATGAGCAATTTCTCCTTTTCCCACAGTGTTTTGTACCCTTTTTCAGAACTTTCTGCCATTTTCATCAAATTCAAAATTGTCGTCTGCGAACTCTTTCAATTTGGACCAGTCCCAAAATTTATCGTTTGGGGAAGGGTTAAAACATGGATGAGGTAGTTCATGTTTGCCTGGAGGTTAGAAAAATGTTAATGGTGCAAATATAGTTGTAACTGCGATGTTTACAGGTACGCGGCGACACATCAAGACATGGCAAGAGCATCGTTTTGTACTTTATTACCTCGTGTTTGGAAGTCAGATGCTTGTTTAACCCTTTACCACACGGAAAAATTTCAGACGGGTCCAAATTGAAAGCATTTGCAGACAACAAATTCACCGTGGCCTAAATGATGGAATCTGTCTCTGATAGAGTAGAAAACATTGTGGAAAAAGGAGAAAATGCTGGGTACCAGCATTTTCTCCTTTTTCCACGATGTTTTCGAAAGGTTTCTTTTTCAGGGTCATTAAAACTCTGGACTGTCTGGTAAAGGGTTTACCCTTTACCACATAATCCCAAGTTTTAACGACCATGAGAAAGAAAGCTAATGTAAACATTGTGGGAAAAGGAGAAAATGCTGGCAAGCAGCATTTTCTCCTTTTCCCACAATGTTTTCTACCCTCCCGATACGAATTTCAATTTTTCAGTCCCATTTATTTTGTCTGCATATGCTTTCAATTTGGACTAGACTAAAAGTTTGTTGCTGATTTTGTTATTTGATGAAGGGTTAACTCTTTAGACTTGTCCAAATTGAGAGCATTTGCAGATGACAAATTGATAGTTACTTAAACCCCCCCCCTCTTTTTTTTTCAAAGTTTAGAAAACATTATAGAAAAGAAGAAAATGCATTTTCTCCTTTTCCCACAATGTTTTCAAGAGGCGTTTCCCTCAAGGTTGTTAAAAGTCGGGATTGTGTGGTAAAGGGTTAACCCTGTACAAAACAAGGACGAGTTTTAGTCTATACATGTCCATGGTATATCAAAAATTAATATCGCATAGATATTATTGCATAGATATGTGGTTAGTTGAAAGATAAATACTGATGCAACTCAAACCCAGTCCTGGTAAAACCGTGGGGAAAATGCTTGCCAGAATTTGTGAGCTGTTGTTGAGATATGACTGAACTAAGATTGAAAGCAGGGTAAAACACCAATCAGTTACCTCTCTACCACACAATCCCGAGTTTTAACGACCCTGAGAAAGAAGCCTTTTGAAAACATTGTGGGAAAAGGAGAAAATGCTGGTAACCAGCATTTTCTCCTTTTCCCACAATGTTTTCTACCCTTGCCAAAACAAATTTCAGTTTTTGAGTCACATTTATTTTGTCGTCTGCAAATGCTTTCAATTGGACCAGTTTAAAATTTTGTTGTTTGTTAAAGAGTTAATCAAGAAATCAATCAATAAATTAAGCAAGCTGTAAGACTGATGTTCTGTAAAGCAAATCAGATGCTGAGTGACAATGCAATATTTTGGCTTTATTTACAGGCTGATGAATTTATCCGTTTGATTTATGTAGCTGTTTCTATAGGTTGGCTGCATGTGTTTGACTCTTTCCAAGCAATCCAATGTGAATACAACCCTGAGTTTGAAGGCTTTTGAAAACATGGTGGGAAAAGGAGAAAATGCTGGTTACCAGCATTTTCTCCTTCACCCACAATGTTTTCTACCCTTTAACCCTTTACCACACAATCGCAACTTTTTAACGGCCCTGAGAAAGAAGCCTTTAGAAAACATTGTGGGACAAGGAGAAAATGCTGGTAACCAGCATTTTCTCCTTTTCCCACAATGTTTTCTATCTTTCCTATAACAAATTTCAAATTTTCACTCAGATTTATTTTGTCATCTGCAAATGCTTTCAATTTGGACAAGGCTAAAATTGTGTCATTTGGTAAAGAGTTAAGAGAAAGGAAGGGGAGAAAACATTTTGAGAATAGAAGCTAGATTTTCCCAGTTGTCAGCATTTTGTCTTTTAACCAAACAAGAATTTGGCTTTTGAAAACATTGTGGGAAAAGGAGAAAATGCTGGTGACCAGACAGAATTCATAATTTGAGCATCATCTGATTCGTCTTATGCAAATACCTTCAATTTGATTGTATCCAAAATTTTATCCTTTGATAAAGGGTTTGGCCACATGTAAATTGTTGACTGCAAATGTTTTGAATTTAGAAAAGTCTAAAATTTAGCATTCAAAAATTAAGCAAACCTTCGTTTTTGGTGGTGATGGATGAAAAAGGGAATGAAGGTTAAAGCGGTATGAAAACGCACGTAATGCGGCGGAATATGCAACAGGATTATAACTGTCGAAGCATTAAGTGATTAGCATAATTATGCGGCATTAAAAATAGTACTGGTTATAAAGAATACGGGAAAAACTAGGAACTTATCCAATTATTTCCCTTATTTCATGTGAGAGGAAAATTAGTGAAGCAAAAGAAGAAAATATAGCTGCAAAAGAAATATGCTCTTTCAATCTAATGTTGTAATTTTATGATTTTCTTTTTGATGATATTATATTTTGTTTAACTCTGAAAATTTTGAAATTGTCTAAGGTTGTAACGGTTTACAGACAATAAATCGAATGTGACTCAATTTGAGATTTTCTGTTTAAGGGGAGAAAACGTGGGAAAAGGGGAAAATGCTGGTTACCAGCATTTTCTCCTTTACCCTCAATCAGAGCTCCAGATAGAGGGAGTGAATTTGATTCAAAACTGAAAATTTTAATTACCTTCCACTAAACCCTATGTTGTGGGTACTCATTAGAATCGTCTCATCGAGATGATTCTAATGATTACCCACAACATAGGGTTTGGAGGAGAAATAATGGATTTAGAATACTATCACTCCCTCAAAATATCTGGAAGTCTGCCCTCAATGTTTTCAAAAGACTTCTTGCTCAGGATTGTTTGGTAAAGGGTTAACATACCTCATTTAACCCTCTCCCAAACTGACACCAAATTTAATGGCCTTGAGAAAGAAGGTTTTTGAAAGCATTGTAGGAAATAGAGAAAATGTTGGTGACCTGCACTTTCTCCATTTTCCACAATGTTTCTACTCTAAAAGTTATTGTCAGTTTGTCTGGTTTTGTTGTTTGCAGATGCTTTAACCCTTTACCAAACAATCCCAGGTTTTCACAACCCTGAGAAAGAGGCCTTTTGAAAACAAAACATCGTGGGAAAAGGAGAAAATGCTGGTAACCAGCATTTTTTCCTTTTCCCACAATGTTTTCTTCCCCTCCCAAGACAAATTTCAATTTTTGAGTCACATAAATTTTGTCGTCTGCAAACAATTTCAGGTTGGATGAGTCCAAAATTTTGTCGTTTGGTAAAGAGTTAAGATTTTGAAGAGTGTAGAATTTTTCCTGATAGGGCCTTACTTTTTACCAAAGGACAAAATTTTAGATTTGTCCAAATTGAATGCATTTACAGACGACAGAATGAATGTGACTCAAATTTTAAATTTGGTTTTTGGGAATGGTAGCATTCTTGAAAAAGGAGAAAATGATGGTTACCACAATGTTTTCTAAACTTACAAAGGCAAATCTTGTTATTAACCCTTTCCCAAACGACAAATTTTGGACTGGTCCAAATTGAAAGAGTTTGCAGACGACAATTTTAAATTTGATGAAAATGGCAGAAAGTTCTCAAAAAAGGGTAGAAAACACTGTGGGAAAAGGAGAAATTGCTCGTTGCGAGCAATTTCTCCTTTTTCCACAGTGTTTTCTAAAGACTTGTGCTGCTGACACGTGAAAACCAGGGCTTGTTTGGGAAAGGGCTAAAGTGCAACATTAAATTTTTCATCTGCAAAAAATTAATGATATAAATTTTTGAGGATAAAATATTTTGTTGTTTTGTATAGGGTTAACCATAACCAACCAATGTTTAAAACCCAGAAAATTTTGCCTTTTTTGAAAACGCGAGGAGGAAGAAAGAAGAAAATGTTTGTAAAGCAGTATTTTACCTCTTTCCACAATGTTTTACACTCCTTCAAAGACAGACCCCATTATTTTGGAGAAACTGAACTTTGTGGCTTGTAAATTTTTAACCCTTTACCACACAATCCCAAGTTTTAACGACCCTGAAGAAAAAGCCTCTTGAAAGCATTTTGGGAAAAGGAGAAAATGCTGGTAACCAGCATTTTCTCCTTTTTCCCCACAATGTTTTCTACCATATTAAAGACAGAAGTCATCATTTGAGCCACTCTCAATTTGTCGTCTGCAAATGCTTTCAATTTGGTGTAGTCCAAAATTTTGTTGTGTGGTAAAGAGTTGATGCTTTCAATTTGCACAAAGCTGAACTTTGTGGTTCGGTGAAGAACAGTTTTCCCTTTACCACTAAGTCCTGAGTTTTAACGACCCTGGGAAAGAAAGCTTATGAAAATACTGTGGGAAAAGAGGTAAAATTGCTGGAGACAGTTCCATAAATGCTTTCTACCCTATCGAAGACAAATTCCATTCTTTCAGTCACATTTAAATTTTCCACTACCAATTAACCCTTTACCCCACAGTCTGGAGTCTAATTTACGACCCTGAGAAAGAAAGCCTTTGAAAATACTGTGGGAATAGGAGAAAATGCTGATTACCAGTATTTTGTCCTTTTCAGACAATGCTTTATATTCTGTGTAAGACATATTCCATTATTTGGACCATATCTAATTTGTTATCCGCAAATTTGCACAAGTCTAAATCAAGTTTTAATGACCCTGAGAAAACAGCCTTTTGAAAACATTGTGGGAAAAGGAGAAAATGCTGGTAACCAGCATTTTCTCCTTTTCCCACAATTTTTTCTACCCTTCCACAAACTTGTTTCAGTTTTTGAGTCACATTTATATTGTCGTCTGCAAATGCTTTCAATTTGGACAAGTCGAGGATTTTGTCATTTGGTAAAGAGTTAATTGTTGGTTAAAGATCAGTTAACTCTTTACTACATAAGAAAAATGTAGACTTGTCCAAATTAAAAGCATTTGTAGATGACAATGTGAATGTGGCTCAAATGATGGAAATTTTCTTTGAAAGGGTAGAAAACATTATGGGAAAAGGAGAAAATGCTGGTTACCAGCATTTTCTCCTTTTCCCAGAATGTTTTCAAAAGGCTTCTTTCCCAGGGTCATTAAAAGTCGGGATTGTGTGGTAAAGAGCTAATGACCAGAGAAAGAAGACTCTAGATAGAAAAGCATTGTGGGCAAAGGAGGAAATGCTGGTTAACCCCCCCCCCCCTCCCCCCCTTACATTTAAGGACTTTGAAAACATCTGAAAAGTATTGAAAATCAACTTTAGTGATGGGTATAGTTACTAAATGAGCCATGCCCTGGGAAAAGGGCATTTAATGCTTCTCCTTTTCCCACAATGTTTTTAAGTCTTCTTCCTCAGGGCCCTTTAAAGTCAAGATTATGTGGTAAAGGGTTAATTCTTTACTAAACAATCCGGAGTTTGTATGACCTTGGGAAGAAAATCTTTTGAAAACATTCTGGGAAAAAAGGAGTTAATGCTGGTAACCAGCATTTTCTCCTTTTCCCACAACCTTTTTCGTCCTTTTATGGACAAACCTCACCATATGAGCCATATCTAATTTGTCGTCTGCAAATACTTTCAATTTGAACGAGCCTAAAGTTCTGTCGTTTGGTAAAGGGTTAACTCTTTACCACACAATCACAGGTTTTAACGGCCCTGGAGAAAAAGCCTTTTGAAAACATTGTGGGAAAAGGAGAAAATGCTCCTTTTCCCACAATGACCAGCATTTTCTCCTTTTCCCACAATGGTTAAAGGGTTAAAGGGAGGGGGAAGTGTGGGTTATTTGTCTGAAGTGATAATCACCCCCAGATTTCTTTCTATAATACCTGGCTCGAACAGGAAAAAAAAAAACGGATTCTAATTGCAGATTTCGACACAGCTTGAAATCTGCTTACACTAAGCATGTTTAAGCCCTAATCCGCTAGAGTGTGATTGTAGCATGTTCTTGTTCGGTTTATGTCACACCGTTATAGTTTTGTTGCGATGAGAATTCCTCGTAATAAACACATCAATTTTCCATTTATAGAAGAAAAAAATTTGATTCAATTACCCTTTACCAAATGTCAAAATTTCAGACCAGTCCAATTGAAAGCATTTGCAGACGACAAATTAAATGCAACTGAAGAATTGAAATTTGTTTTGGAAAGGGTAGAAAACATTGTGGGAAAAGGAGAAAATGCTGGTTACCAGCATTTTCTCCTTTTCCCAGAATGTTTTCAAAAGGCTTCTTCCCCATGGTCGTTAAAAGTCGGGATTGTGTGGTAAAGAGTTAATGACCAGAGAAAGAAGACTCTAGATAGAAAAGCATTGTTGGCAAAGGAGAAAATGCTGGTTACCCCCCTGCCCTGCCCCCCCCCCCCCTGCCCCTTACAGTTAAGGACTTTGAAAATGTCTTTGAAAAGTATTGAAAATCAACTTTAGTGATGGTAATAGTTACTAAATGAGCCATGCCCTGGGAAAAGGGCATTTAATGCTTCTCTGTGATGCATTATATCAAGCAAGTCGTCGTATAATTATGGGTCCATAAAATCTGTTTCGTGGGAGTGTCCTTGGGCAAGACACTTCAGAGCCCCAGCCTAGTACTGGTTAAACCCAGGAAATACATGAATGTGAGCTGTCGCCGTAATATGACTGAAATATTGTTGAAAGCGGCGTAAAACACCATTCAATCAATCAGTCATGAAATCTGTTCAGTCTAACAACGGAATGAATACTTAACCCTTTCCCAAACAAGCCCTGGTTTTCACGTGTCTGCAGTACAAGTCTTTTTAAAACACTGTGGGAAAAGGAGAAATTGCTCATAACGAGCAATTTCTCCTTTTCCCACAGCATTTTCTACCCTTTTTGAGAACTTCCTGCCATTTTCATCAAATTCAAAATTGTCATCTGCAAACTCTTTCAATTTGGACCAGTCCAAAATTTGTCGTTTGGGAAAGGGTTAAGTGGACTGATTCTGGGACATGCAGAAATTTTACCTATAGTGAAAAGTTTTGACCCAGGCCAGCATGCGCTGATTGCGTAGGCTGTCCTGGGTCTATACTTTTCGCAGATGCATTATGTCCCCTTCTAGCAGAGCATGGATCATATCTCTAAGTTAAAACAATTTGGCATACATGTAGGTGAAATGGCTAGTTATGATCTAATGTGCGATACTTTTCGCAGATGCATTATACCCCCTTTTTGCAGAGCATTGATCATATCTCTAACGTTAAAACAATTTGGCATACATGTAGGTGAAATGGCTAGTTATGATCTAATGTGCTTTTGTAAATTCGTTGCAAAGGGAGGCAGTGCCTGGTAGTGCAGATGATAACATACAGTAAAAAGTATACAAGAGATAGAGCCGCTTGGCAACTTTTTACCTAGTTCTATATAAATTCTTCTGCCAGCAACAAATACTTGGAACGCCGCACAGTGACATATTGTTAACTTAACCCTTAAATCGCCTTTCACGACTATGATTGCATTTGCGGCCAGTGTAGATCAAGATCAGGCTGGACAAAATGTGCAGCCTGATCTTTGATCTACACTGTCCGAATTGCTTAACCCTTTCCCAAACAAGCCCTGGTTTTCACGTGTCTGCAGTACAAGTCTTTTGAAAACACTGTGGGAAAAGGAGAAATTGCTCATAACGAGCAATTTCTCCTTTTCCCATGGTGTTTTCTACCCTTTTTGATAACTTTCTGCCATTTTCATCAAATTTAAAATTGTCGTCTGCCAACTCTTTCAATTTGGACCAGTCCAGAATTTGTTGTTTGGGAAAGGGTTAATCACTGCAGACAAAAGCAGTCATGAAATTGCAATTATTTTGGTCGTACTTCTAGGATGAAGATGTCTGGCAGGTTTATTCGGCGCTCTAAGGGTTAACAACAATTTCCGCACTTTCACGTGTTGTGATTGAAAGGAGAAAATGCTTGTTTGCACATTTTAACCTCTTTACCACACGATCCCGAGTTTTAACGACCCCCAAGGAAAAGGACTTTTGAAAACATTATGGGAAAAGGAGAAAATGCTGGTAACTAGCATTTTCTCCTTTTCCACACAGTCTTCTGTCCTTTCAGAGACAAACTTCGTAATTTGTGCAACATTTAACCCTTTCCCAAACGACAAATTTTGGACAAGTCCAAATTGAAAGAGTTTGCAGACGACAATTTTAAATTTGATGAAAATGGCAGAAAGGTCTCAAAAAGGGTAGAAAACACTGTGGGAAAAGGAGAAATTGCTCGTTACGAGCAATTTCTCCTTTTCCCACAGTGTTTTCAAAAGACTTGTACTGCAGACACGTGAAAATCAGGGCTTGTTTGGGAAAGGGTTAATTTGTAGTCTGCAAATGCTTTCAATTTGGACCAGTCTAAAATTTTGTCGTCACGTAGAGTTGTCTGTGGTAAAAAGTTATCTCTTTACCACACAGGAAAATTTTGGACTTCATTCATAGGGTAGAAAACATTGCAGGAAAAGCAGAAAATGCTGGTCACCAGCATTTTCTCCTTTTCCCACAATGTTTTCAAAAGGCTTCTCCTGCAGAGTCATTAAAAGTCGGGATTGTGTGGTAAAGGGTAGAAAACATTGTAGAAAAAGGAGAAAATGCTGCTGGTTACCATTATCTTCTTCTTTTCCCAAGATGTTTTTTAAAACCTTTGTCCTTTAACCCTTTACCACACAATCCCGACTTGTAATGACCCTGGCCGCCGTGATATAACTGAAATAACGTTGAAAACGGCGTTAAACACCATACAGTCAATCAATCAATCATTTAACGACCCTGAGAAAGAAGCCTTTTGAAAACATTGAGGGAAAAGGAGAAAATGCAACCAGCATTTTCTCTTTTTCCCACAATGTTTTCTTATCCTTCCCAAAACAAATTTCAGTCTTTCAGTTGCATTTATTTTGTCGTCTGCGAATGCTTTGAATTTGGACGAGTTCTAAGTTTTGTCGTTTGGTAAAGAGTTAAGGGTCATTAAAACTCATGATTGTGAGGTAAAGGGTTAAACACAGTAAAGGGAGGTAATGCAGACAGACGAAGACCTCCAGGAAAATGTTTGCTAGGCAACCAGAAGGGTTTAGTAAAGTATCTATTCATGGTTAATCAGTAACTTTATTGTAATGTAAATGAAACGCTCTTCCTGGGCTCCAGTTTTTCTCAAAAGGGGGACAGTCCTTCTTTTGTTTAACCCTTTACCACACAATCCCGAGTTTTAACCACGCTGAGAAAGACGCTTTTTGAAAACATTGTGGGAAAAAAAGAAAATGCTGGTAACCGGCATTTTCTCCTTTTCCCACAATGTTTTCTGCCCTTCTCAAAACAAATTTCAATTTTTCAGTCACATCTATTTTATCATCTGCAAATGCTTTCAATTTGGACCAGTCTAAAATTTTGTCGTTTGGTAAAGAGCTACCTCTTTACCAAACAATTAAATGTTAAGACTTGAAAATGCTTTCAAATTGAAAGCATTTTCAGACGGCAAAATAAATGTGACTCAAAATCTGATGTTTTTTCTTGGTAGGGTCAAAGACATTGTGTGGAAAGGAGAAAAGGCTGGTTACCAGAATGTTCTCGTTTTCCCGCAATGTTTTCATTGCCTTCTTCCTCAGGGTTGTTAAAACTTGGGATTATGTGGTAAAGGGTTAACCCTTTGCCACACAATCCCCAATGTTAACGACCCAGGAGAAAAAAGGCTTTTGAAAACACTGTGTGAAAAGGAGAAAATGCTGGTAAGTAGCATTTTCTCCTTTTCCCACGTTTTCTTCCCAATGAAAGACAGAAATCATCACTTGAGCTACATTTATTTTTTTGTCTGCAAATGCTTCGAGTTTGGTTGAGTCCAAAATTTCGTCATTTGGCAAGGAGATTAACCCTTTCCCAAACAAGCCCTGGTTTTCACGTGTCTGTAGTACAAGTCTTTTGAAAACACTGTGGAAAAAGGAGAAATTGCTCGTAACGAGCAATTTCTCCTTTTCCCACAGTGTTTTCTACCCTTTTGGAGAACTTTCTGTCATTTTCATCAAATTGTCGTCTGCAAACTCTTTCAAGTTGGACCAGTCTAAAATTTATTGTTTGGGAAAGGGTTAAAAAAAAATAGTGGTACCACAGTTTGCTGCAAAAATGCATCATGCATGGTAACAGTCCATTTTCAGTTATTTCAGTCTTGCTCTAATGATGTCAAATTGAAGAGGATCCTGAAGTTGGAGCACTTAGGGTTTTTTTGTGCTGAAAATTGATCAGAGGAAGGGGGAGAAAAAAGAACGAAATCTGAATGGCATGTTTAGAGTTGGCTGAGAGTTTGTTTACACTCCAGTGAATTTATGAATGTGTGAATTTATGCCAGGTGCCATTACAAGACATGAAGTGGGGGTATCAAATTCCTTCTTAAGGTAGAAATTATTTGCCCGTGTTTGCTCTTGAATCGAAAAGCAATCAATTTTCATCCTGAATAGAGACTTCAATAACATGTTTTAAGCCACTCTTTAAGATTCTGTTTGTGTTGGGGGCCCAAGACTGAATGCCATTTTAAATTTCAAATAAAATAACAGTTTGTTTAATCCTTTACTACATCATCCCCGAGGCAGATAGCTTTTGAAAACATTGTGGAGAAAGGAGAAAATGCTGATAACCAGCTCTTCCCATGATGTTTTCTACCTTTTTCACCCTTTAGCATGTGTCAAAATTTTAGACCAGTCAGAATTGAAAGCATTTTGTAGAAGACGAAATTAATGTGTCTCAAAACATGAAATTTGTCTTTCATAGTATGAAAACATTGTGAATAAAGGAGAAAATGCTGGTTACCAGCATTTTCCTCTTTTCCCACAACGTTTTCAAAAGGCTTCTTCCTTTGGGTTATTAAAAGTCAGGATTGTGTGGTAAAGGGTTAACTCTTTACTAAAAGACGAAATTTCAGACTGGTGCAAATTGAAAGCATTTATAGACGACAAATTGAAAGTAGCTCAAATGACAATTTCAGTCTTTGACATCATTTTCTTTTTCCCACAATGTTTTCAAGAGGTTTCTTCCTTTTGGTTGTTTAAAATCAGGATTGTGTGGCAAAGGGTTAAGCCTCTCTTTAAGATTCTGTTTGTGTTGGGGGCCCAAGAATGTTTTTTGTTGAATGCTGTTTTTTATTTTCAAATAACAGAACAATTTGTTGACTCTTGACTCTTCACTGAATAATCCATTGTTCTGACAACCCCCAGAAAAGAAAGTTTTTAACCCTTTCCCAAACGACTAATTTTGGACTGGTCTAAATTCGAAGAGTTTGCAGAAGACAATTTTAAATTTGATGAAAATGGCAGAAAGTTCTCAAAAAGGGTAGAAAACACTGTGCGAAAAGGAGAAATTGCTTGTTACAAGCAATTTCTCCTTTTCCCACAGTGTTTTGAAAAGACTTGTATTGCAGACACGTGAAAACCAGGGCTTGTTTGGGAAAGCATTAACCCTTTACCACTCAATCACGGCTTTTAACGACCCTGAAGAAAAAGCCTTTTGAAAACATTGTGGGAAAAGGAGAAAATGCTGGTAACCAGCATTTTTCCCTTTTCCCACAATGTTTTCTTACCTTCCTAAGGCAAATTTCGATTTTTGAGTCACATTTATTTTTTCATCTGCAAATGCTTTCAATTTGGACAAGTCTAAACTTTTGTTGTTTGGTAAAGAGTGAAAACATTGTGGGAAAAGAAGACAATACTGGTCACCCAGCATTATCTGCTTTCCCATAATATTTTCTCTCTTATCAGAGAAATTCAGCTCTTTAAGATTTATGTTGAATTTGTTGTCTGCAGATGTTCTGCAATGCTTTAACACATAATTCTGAGTTTTGACAACCCTGAGAAAAAAGCTCTTGTTAAACATTGTGAAAAAAGGAAAAAAAATGCTTGTAACCAGCATTTTTTCCCCCCACAGTGTTTTCTACCCAACCAAGCACAAATTTCAAGTTTAGAGTCACATTTATTTTGTTGTCTGCAAATGTTTTTAGCTTGAACGAGTCAAAAATTTCGTCTAATGGTAAAAAGTTAATTGGTAAATTAATTCTAAAATATTATCATGTGGTAGAAAAGGTTAAATTCTGTCTGGAAAAGCGGCACAAAACCTCATTCAATAAAGATTAAAATCCGTGATCAAAACACATTGTTATTTTAACCCGTTACCACACAGTCCCGAGTTTTAACTACCCAGAGAAAAAGGCTTTTGGAAATATTGTGGGAAAAGGAGAAAAAGGAGCATTAATTTACCTTTTCCTACAATGTTTTTCAACCACATTAAAGACAAATTCCATCCTTTGAGCCACATTTGAATTGCCATCTAAAAAATGCTTTCAATTTGGACAAGTCTGAAATTTTGTCATATGGTAAAGAATTAACCCTTTACCGCACAATGGGGCCTTTTAACGCCCCTGGGAAAGAGGCCTTTTGAAAACATTGTGGAAAAGGAGAAAATGCTGGTAACCAGCATTTTCTCCTTTTCCCACAATGTTTTCTACCCTATCAAAAGAAAATTGCACCAATTGAGCCACATTGAAATTGTTGTCTGCGAATGCTTTCAATTTGGACAAGGTTAAAATTTTGTCGTCTGGTAAAGGGTTAATAGGTAAATTAATTCAAAAATCTTTTTCATTTGGTAAAAAGGTTAAATTCTGTTTTGAAAAGTGGCACAAAACCTCATTCAATCAAGCTGAAAATCCGTGATCAAAACACGTCGTTATTTTAACTCTTTACCAAACAAAAAAAAGTAAAGACTAGTCCATATTGAAAGCATTTGCAGACGACAAAATAAATGTGAATCAAAAATTGAAATTTGGTTTGAGAAGGGTAGAAAACATTGTGGGAAAAGGAGAAAATGCTGGTTACCAGCATTTTCACCTTTTCCCCACAATATTTTCAAAAGCTTTCTTTCTCAAGGTTGTTAAAAGTCGCTCGGATAGCTCAATGTTTAGCTTATCTGACTTGAGACCTGGTGGTTGCAAGTTTGATACCCGGTTGAGGCAAATTTTCTTAACGGCGATTTTTCGCCTCTCACCTCTGATGCCTGTGAGAAATGCAGTGAGTGGCCTTGGAAAGAAAGATGTGTCAATACTGGTGTGAGAAAGCCAGGAAACACATGGGTGCATCACTGACAGCCAATTGATATGACCTGAGCTGTTAAAAGGGCTTTAAACTCCAATACAAACTTAAAAGTCGGGACTGTGTGGTAAAGAGTTGACTCTTTACCACACAATGCCAACTTGTAACGACCCTGTGAAAAAAGCCTTTTGAAAGCATTGTGGGAAAAGAAGAAAATGCTGGTAACCAGCAGTTTCTCCTTTTCCTACAATGTTTTCTACCCTTCCCAAAAGAAATTTCAATTTTTCAGTCTCATTTATTTTGTCGTCTGCAAATGCTTTCAATTTGGACAGGTCTAAAATTTTGTCGTTTGGTAAAGAGTTTAAGGATGTTCAGATTTGCAAAGGATCGGCGCATAGATAACACAATCGATAGAATGATTCATCAATTTGATAGTGTGTTTTATACCCTGTTTTTATCATGAAATTAACCCTTTCCCAAACGACAGATTTTGGACTGGTCCAAATTGAAACAGTTTGCAGACGACAATTTTAAGTTTGATGAAAATAGCAGAAAGTTATCAAAAAGGGTAGAAAACACTGTGGGAAAAGGAGAAATTGCTCGTTATGAGCAATTTCTCCTTTTCCCACAGTGTTTTCAAAAGACTTGTAATGCAGACACATGAAAACCAGGGCTTGTTTGGGAAAGGGTTAATCAATGTAAATGATATTCATAGCCTATTATTTTTCAAGGCCTTGGAAAAAAAAATCGACAAGCCATGTATAAAAGCTGTGTCAGAAACAGATTTCGGGAAAAGAAAAACTCCTAAATTCTTTATCACACAATCCCGAGCTTTCACGACCCTGGAGTAATAGCCTTTTGAAAACCTTGTGGAAAAAGGAGAAAACACTGGTAATCAGCGTTTTCTCTTTTTCCCCACATGTTTTATACCCTACCAAAGACAGAAATCATTACTCGAGCTACATTTTTTTTGTCAACTGCAAATCCTTTCAATTTGGTTGAGTCCAAAATTTTGTCCTTTGGTAAAGAGTTGAAGTTGTCCACAGACTCGGCATAAAGTGCCATATAAAATATTGTATGCAGACCCTAAAGTGATATTAACCTTCTGAGAGCGTCAAATAATCCTATCATTTTCACCTTTAAAATACAACCCAAATATTTGCAATTTAACAGTTGCTTTTGTCTACAGTGTTTCAGCAAACCGGACAGTGTAGATCAAAGATCAGGCTGCACTTTTTGTGCAGCCTGATGTTGATCTACATTGGTCGCAAAAGCAACTGTAGTCATGAAAGTGGCTTCCAGGGTTAAATTCTAATAAGCTGCAATAAATGAAACACGTTTACTTTAGGAAAGGTTAGGTAAGCAAATGAAAGTGTTTCCAAATATTTGCAATGACCTATTTACACTCTAAGTGATCACACGCCTAGGACAGGAAACGGAGAACAGGAAACTTAAACACATTGGATCAGGTCAAAGGGTACCTTGCACGTTGCGTCCAGAGCAGAGAATACATACTTTACCTTTGTTACACCCAATTTTTCCATGCAAATGGTTTTGACCAGTCCTGCAGAGATCCAGATCAACTGCTCGGAAACCAAGTATCCGTCAGCTACCCATTCTAGCTTGAATGGATTTTCCATAATCTGTAATTTCTTTACCAAATGACAAAAATACTGACTCGGCCAATTATTTGAAGCGGTTACAGACGATGGCTAAATTGTGGCTCAAATGGTGGAGTTTGTCATTGATAGGATAGAAAACATTAATGGAAAAGGAGAAAATGCTGGCTACCAGCATTTTCTCCTTTTCCCACGATGTTTTTTTTTTAAAGCCTCTTCCCAGAGGGTCGTTAAAAACTCGGAATAGTGTTGTAAAGGGTTAAAGGGAGGTAATCAGATTTTCACAATCTCACCAAATTTAAAAACTGACTTGCCGCTGAATTAAGCTTATAGCTGGCAAAAAAATCAGTAAAAAAGAAAGTAAAGAAGAAATTTTTCAACGTTATTTCATTTATATAGTTGAGGCCAGTGCACCTATCCATGTTTTCCTGGAGTTTCTCTTACCAGCACTACATACAATATTGGAGTTTCTCTTACCAGCACTACACACAGCATTCTTTCCAAGCCACTGGCTGCTTTACCACAAAACCATCGTCAAAACAATGATCAGTGGTGAGAGAGGAATTAATCCTGTTGCAATGACTATCATCAACCCTCAGAAAGAAATTGGCTGAGACAGGCATTGAACCTGCGACCTGTTCTCAGGTTCTGTACGCCGACGACTGCACTACTAGGGCTGGATGATTTTCTTGTAATGAGGGATGCAAGTGTGGATTGCACTGCTATGAAAGGTGGAAAACCTTCCAATTCACACTTGGCCTGTAGTACTCTTTGCAGTAATATCCGATATGGCTAGACTTTGAAGTCAATAAACACAGTGAAAAAGTAATCTTTTCCGAGTTTACCCTGAGTAAACACGGCCTAATGTCAAGTTGGTTAAGGTATATTTATACAGGGAGTGTTCAAACACCAATTATTTGCTCTACTCTACAAGATATTGCAGCATGGCGTTCCCAGGGCCAGTGCCATTCGCCAATTAATATTGATAAAATACAAATCTCCGTTAAAACATTGATACTCCTATGCATGGGGAACCAGGATTATTAATTTCTGTGTGGTATTGTTCCCAGCTCTAGACTACATTTCTCATTTATCTCTCTTGGGTGCTAAAGCAGACATGTTATTCTTTTTCGCTCTGTGTTAACTCTTTACCAAACAACAAAACATTTGAAAGCATTAGCAGACGACAAATGAAATGTTGATCGGATGGTAAGATATGTCTGTGATAGGATAGAAAACATTGTGGGAAAAGGAGAAAATGCTGGTTACCAGCATTTTCTTCTTTTCCCACAATGTTTTCAAAAGGCTTCTTCCTCAGAGTCGTTAAAACTTAGGATTGTGTGGTAAAGAGTTAACTCTTTACCAAATGACAAGGTTTTAGACTGGTTCAAATGTACAGCATTGACTCTTTACCAAACAATCCTGAGTTTTAATGACCCTGAAGAAGAAGGCTTTTGAAAACATTGTGGGCAAAGGAGAAAAAACTGGTAGACAGCATTTTCTCTCTTTTCCCACATATTTTATACCCTACCAAAGACAGAAATCATTACTGGAGCTAAATTTTTTTTGTCATCTGCAAATCTTTTCTATTTGGTCGAGTTCAAAATTTTGTCGTTTGGTAAAGAGTTGAAATTTTGCAGACGGCATTTCAAAGGTGGGTCTTAAATTGTGAGATTTGCCTTAGTAAGGGTAGAAACATTGTGGAAAAAGGAGAAAATGCTGGTTTTAAGCAATTTTTCCTTTTCCCACAATGTTTTCAAAAGCCTTTTTACCCAATGTCATTAGAAGTAGGGATTGTGTACTAAAGGGATAAATGTTTTGGTATGAACAGATATTTTTAAAGCTTTTACTAGACAACAAATTTTCACTGCACTGGTATTTGAAAGCATTCAAAGTATTTGCAGATGACAACTCAAATGATGGGGTTTGGCTTTGAAGGGATGGAAAACATTGTGGAAAAAGAAGAAAATAGTGGTTACCTTAACCCTTTCCCAAACAAGCCCTGGTTTTCACGTGTCTGCAGTACAAGTCTTTTGAAAACACTGTGGGAAAAGGAGAAATTGCTCGTAACGAGCAATTTCTCCTTTTCCCCCAGTGTTTTCTACCCTTTTAGAGAGCTTTCTGCCATTTTCATCAAATTTAAGATTGTTGTCTGCAAACCCTTTCAATTTGGACCAGTCCAAAATTTGTCGTTTGGGAAAAGGTTAAAGTTTATATGTTTTCCCAATATTATCTTTTATTGTCTTTTTAGTATAATGAGCTTTCTTCTGCAGTGTTGTAAAGCCACAGGAACCTGTAATGAAGGATTAACCCTTGACAACACAATCACAAGTTTTAATGGCCAGAGGAAAGAAGGCTTTTGAAAACATTGTGGGAAAAAGAGAAAATGCTGGTAACCAGCATTTTCTCCTTTTTCTACAATGTTTTTTACCTCTTCCAAGATAAGATCCATCATTTGAGCCACATTTAAATTTTCGTCTGCAAATGGTTTCAATTTGGACTAGTCTACAATTTTGTAGTTTAGTCAAGAGTTAAACTTTAACCGAACAAGCCTGAGTTTTAATTAATTATGCTTACATTTTTTTTTTAGAAAGCTTTTGAAAACATTTTGTGTGAAGAAAAAAATAGCCTAAATGCTGGCAACAGCATTTTTGTGCGATAATGTTTTCTGACCTTTCAAAGACAAATTCGTTTGAACCATATTTAAGTCACCTGCAAGTGTTTTGCAATTAGGCCAGCCAAAAATTTCATTATCTGGTAGAGTAAAATTGTCTTGGTAACTGATACCAGTCAAACAGGGGAATGGGACAATTATTGTATCAGTATTTACATTGATTGTGTTGCATATCATAGATTTTGTCAATGTGAACAGATGGAAAATGTTAATGTAATCAGTGTATTTTGTTGAACTTAAATTCAACCCAAATGTTTTATTCATACAGAAGGCCGCCGGCCCTTAATGCCAATTATGGTATTACATAATATTATATATCCATGAAACTGATACATAGTTAACCCTGATAATGATGCCTTTTAATGCCCCTAAGAAAGAAGCCTTTTGAAAAAATTGTGGGAAAAGGAGAAAATGCTGGTAACCAGCATTTTCTCCTTTTCCCACAATGTTTTCCATCCTATCAAAGAAAAATTGCACCATTTGAGTCACATTGACATTGTCGTCTGCAAATGCTTTCAATTTGGGAAAGGCTAAAATTTTGTCATCCAGTAAAGTGTTAAGTGCCCTGAGGAGAAATCCTATCAGTAAAATTAATGTTGAATATGAAAAAGAGTGTGCATATCCAGCTTTAACTCTATCCATTTTCATAATTTGCAACACTTTACCACAAGAGCCCTGTAATAACCTTTAGGAAAAAAGCTTTTACAGAACAAACTCATCTCTATAATATCCCAACGAACGAAAGCCTTTGAAAACATTGTGGGAAAAGTAGAAAATGCTAAACCTTTGAAAACATTGTGGGAAAAGTAGAAAATGCTGGTAACCAGCATTTTCTACTTTTCCCACAATGTTTTCTACTCTGTCAAAGATGAAACCCCATCATTTGAATTACATTTACATACTATGCCCCAGTCTAAACGTTTTTTGTCTGTTAACCCTTAACCACACAATCCAGACGTTAAGGAAAAGGCTTTTTGAAAATATTGTTCGAAAAGAAGAAAATGCTGGAAAGCAGCTTTTTCTGCTTTTCCCACAAAGTTTTCTACCGTTTAAAAGTGAATTTCTATTTTTGATCCACAGTTATTTTGTAGTCGGCGGAAGCTTTCAATTTGGTCCAGTCCAAAATTTTGTTGTGTGGTAAAGAGTTAAGACTTGGTTGCCTTTATTTCTTGCTGTTTCATAAATAGATCTAACTCGACCTACACAATTATGAGCAAAGGGCTTAGAAGTCAGAAAAAGTGCACCCTTCCCTTATAAAAGTAGCTCTATTTATCCAGGCGGATTTGTACAAACATGACGGAATTATAACATGGTCTATGGTTACGGCTGTTTGAATATTGGACTCGAAGGCGAAAGATCAATATTAGAAATTTATATGAAATTTATTTGCATATGGGTGTTTCAGCGTCATGCTAAAGTAGGCATCAACATTGTTTGTCAAGTTTTGATAGGTTGTTTTTCATTTGGATTAGTGGTGATGAATCGAAACCCTTAACTACGTGGCGTGACAGTTTATTGGCGTGATTAATACTAAATTTAGACTTTTTATGACTCACTTTCTTATTTATATTTACAAGTTGAAAAATATATAAGATATAGTAGGATATTTATGTATAGTTTAAAACACTGTTGAAAATAGCAGAATTTAAATCTGATTAATAAGATTACATTTGCATTGTTTAACTCTTTACCAAATAACAAAATTTTAGAATGGTCCAAATTGAAAGCATTTGCAGACAACAAAATAAACATGATTGAAAAATTGAAATTTGTTTTGGAAAGGGTAGAAAACATTGTGGGAAAAGGAGAAAATGCTTGTTACCAGCAAGGTTTTCAAAAGGTTTCTTTCAGAGGGTCGTTAAAAGTCGGAATTGTGTGGTAAAGAGTTAAAGCCCCAATAGCGGCCAAAAGAAAAGAATGTGGATGTTACAAGTGCATTTTGATTTTGATAATATGTATAGAAATTAATATTGTGAAGATGACAATCTGTTTTTGTACATATGGTCCAAGTGTTAGTTGCTGGCAACTTTTGACCTACTTTCAAAATTCATTTTTCTGCCAGCGACCAACACTTTGACAGAAGGAACAATAGATTCACAATAATTTTCATACTTTTAAATGGTATGATTCATTGAATTCAAATGCATTTTAACACCTATATTTTTTACATTTGGATGCTATTGGGGCTTTAACCCTTTCCCAAACGACAAATTTTGGACTGGTCCAAATTGAAAGAGTTTGCAGACGACAATTTTAAATTTGATGAAAATGGCAGAAAGGTCTCAAAAAGGGTAGAAAACACTGTGGGAAAAGGAGAAATTGCTCGTTACGAGCAATTTCTCCTTTTCCCACAGTGTTTTCAAAAGACTTGTACTGCAGACACGTGAAAACCAGGACTTGTTTGGGAAAGGGTTAAACAAACTTGAGGAAAAAGGGTTTTGAAAAGATTTTTGAGAGAAAAAGAAGAAGATGCTTGTAACCAGCATTCTAGAGGTTTCCCAGCATTTTTTTGAACCCCTGTCACAGAGAAAGCCTATCAAATGAGCCACATTTTTTTTTTTTGGTCTACAGAATACTTCTAATTTGGACAAGTTTAAAAATGTTGTTGCCTGGCTTTAACCTTTACCATGTGACAAAATTTTACGCTTGTCCAAATTGAAAGCATTTGCAGATGACAAATTAGATATGGTTCATACGGTGAGATCTGTCTGTAAAAGGATAGAAAACATTGTGGGAAAAGGAGAAAATGTTGGTAGCGGCATTTTTCTCATTTTCCAACAATGTTTTCCAAAGGCTTAACCCTTCACCAAACGACAAAATTCTGGACTTGTCGAAATTTAAAAGCACATGCAGACAATATTAATAATGGCTCAAATGCAAGAAATTGACTTTGATAAGGTAAAAAACATTGTGGAAAAAAGGGGAAAATGCTGGTTACCAGCATTTTCTCCTTTTCCCACCATGTTTTCAAAAGACTATCTCCTGAGGGTCTTTAAAAATCTGGACTGTTTGGTAAAGGGTTAAGTTGTAGGACACTAATTTTGGCAAATCAAGGTGAGGGACATTGGACATACAAATTACAATTCTACCAGCCCACAACCCTAATTTTGATGTGACCACATCTGAAATTCAATTGTCATTCTGACAGTAAATATATGTACGGTGTAACCATCCTACCATATAAGGAATGCAGGGAGAGAAATAAACTAGATGTGGTTTGGGCGAAACAATTCCCCGTTTTACCACAATTTATTCATGCAGCACTATCGTCATATTATCATTTTATATCTGATCGTGAAACCAGCCTTGCGTTAAATACCCCTCTCAATTAATATTCTGTTTGATATCACACCAGAACGAAACACACGGGATCATTTTAACTTGGTCTGAATAAGTTCAAACATCTAATAAGGTTAGTTAAGTCTTTACCAAACGACAAAATTTTGGACTCGTTCAAATTGAAAGGATTTACAGTTGACAAATTAAATGTAGCTCAAATAATGATATCTGTTTTGGATAGGGTAGAAAACATTATGGAAACCAGCATTTTCTCCTTTTCCCACAATGTTTTCTAAAGGCTTTTTCTTCAGGGTTGTTAAAAGTCAGGATGGTGTGGTAATGGGTTAAATCTTTACCAAATGACAAAATTTTGGTAACCAGCATTTTCTCCTTTTCCAGCAATATTTTCACAAACCCTCTTGCTGGAGATTGTTAAAGATTGAGATATTGTGGCAAAGGGTGAAGTCCCCTTACTCGCAACCATAGCAGGTCGTAACCCTTAACCACATAATCCTGAATTTTATCGCCCCAGACTAGAAGAAGACTTTTGAAAACATTGTAGGTAAAGAAGAAAATGCTGGTAACCAGCATTTTCGCCTTTTCCTACAATGTTTTCTTCCCTTTTAAAGACAGAAATCATCACTTGAGCCATATTCATTTATCATCTGCAAAATGCTTTCAGTTTGGTCGAGTCCAAAATTCTGTCGTTTGGTAAAGAGTTAAATCTTTACCACATGACAAAAATTTTAGACTTGTCCGAATTCAAAGCATTTGCAGACAAGAAATTAGGTGTAGCTTGAATGATAAGATTTGTCTGTGAAAGGAGAGAAAACATTGTGGGAAAAGAAGTAAATGGTGGTTACCAGCATTTTCTCTTTTTCACATAATGTCGTTTTTAAAACCCATTCACTGCAGGTTTGTCAAAACTTGGGATTGCACGGTGAAGGGTTAAATCTTTACCACACAAAAAAAAAATTTATACTTGTCCACATTGAAAGCATAGTGCAGACAACAGGTTAAAACGAAGCTCAAACAACAGGTTATGTTTGTAAAAGGATTAAAAACATCGTGGGAAAAGGACAAAATGCTGGTTACTTTCCTACAATGTTTTTAAAAGGCTTCTTTGGATCATTAAAACTTAGGATTGTGTGGTACAGGGTTAAACCTTTACCACACAGTCACGGGTTTTAAAAACTCTTAAAGAGGAATCCTTTCGAAAACATTGTGGGAAAAAGGAGAAAATGCTGGTAACCAGCATGATCTCCTTTTCCTACCCTTTCAAAGAAAATTGCCATTATTACAGCCGCCTTTAAATTTTTGTCTGCAAATCCTTTCAGGTTGGACAACGTCTACTTTATTGTCATGTGGCACAGGGTTAACCCTTAACCACACAATCCCAACTTTTAATGACCCTGAGGAAGAAGCCTTTTGAAAACATTGTGGGAAAAGAAGAAAATGCTGCTCACCAGCATTTTCTCCTTTTCCCACAATGTTTTCTACTCTATCAAGGACAAATTTCATCATTTGAGCCACCTTTAATTTGTCATCTGCCACTGCTTTCAATTTGGACCTGTCTAAATTATTGTCGTTGGTAAAGGATTAAAGTAATGTCGTTGGATTAGGGGTAATGGTTCTATTTGCTGAACAAATATAATAACCTGGCCAAATCCACCAAACCGCAAGTAATACAGTCTGTAAATATGCGTACAATATTTCTTAACCTTTGGGAGGCTGAGCCCCTGGATTTAATTGCTAACGGAGGTCGCTTGTTCGATCCCCAGCTCGGCCATTTTCTCTTCAAGGATTGATGATAGTCATTGGGACAGGATTTATTCTTCTCTCACTGCTGACCATTGTCTCAACAATGGCTATGTGGGAAAGCAGCCAGTGGTTTGGAAAGAATATTGTGTGTAGTACTCGGAGAAGACTCTCCAGGAAAGCATGGATAGGTGCACTGGCAGTTGCGATATAGCTGAAACAATGTTGAAAATGGCATTAAACCCCATACAACTAATCAATTTAATTGCTAATGCAGACAGTTTAGATTCAGATCAGACTGCATTGAATGAGTATTCTGATCTCTGATCTACATTGCCTGCTTCTTTGCCAGATATTGTGACCAAAAAAAGGTATTTAGTTTGCAATATTTGCTTCCGGAGAACACACACAGAATGTCCATTTCATTTTAGCAATTCTCTATGAAAAGGGGGTTTAATGTATCTGCAAGAAGTATCGGCCCAGGTCAGCCTGCGCAGCCCACACAGGCTGACCTGTGTCAAATTTTTTTGCTTTTGTTAAATTTCCTGCTTATACCCCCGTCACACCGAACTCGTTCTCACTACGTTCCGAAAATAGTTGCCAAACAGACTCAAACTGTGTTCGAATGGAGTGGATGTAGTAGCAACTTTTCACAATCTGTTTGCGAACTTCATGGACGGGCTAGGACGGGAAGGGTACTCCACAACTTTGAGCCTGCTCAGAATTTTTTGCCATCCATCCTGTCTTGTAATTTGATGGAGTGACAAAGTACATGAAACGAAAGGGATGTACTACAAAAGGACCTGCCATACTTTTATCCTTTTATGGACGTCTAACGATGTGGTGCCATGGACATTCAATTGGCAGTCTGCTTGCAAACCGAATAACATTACATATTTTATATATTGTTATGTGAGAAAGCAGCCAGTCGCTTGGAAAGAATATTGCGCAGAGTACTGGTAAAAGAAATTCCAGGAAAGCATGGATATGCACTGGTTGCTGCAATATAACTAAAAAAGTGCTGAAAACGGCATTAAATGCCACATAAGCTATCAGCCAATCTCTGAGTTCGTACCTGTAGTTTGACGAATGTAGGGAGGATTGTGTAGGATGAAATGTAAACCAAAGAATACTTATATTGGAGAGATTTTGTGTCAATTTCAAACACCGTCGATTGATTGGTAAATATTAGACGACCAATCGAACGGAAATTAGTTGCGACTTTTATGGTTTTTAATTTGGAGTTTATCTCGGCGTCCAATGTGAAATATGATGAGTTCTAACCAAATATTTTTTTTTTTGTTCTTTTGTCAATATTATCATATTGACTTTACCCTGGCATGGGGAGTAGAGATATGATGGTATCTTAGAATCTCTTCCCTTAAACCCTTTCCCAAACAACAAATTTTGGACTGGTCCAAATTGAAAGAGTTTGCAGACGACAATTTTAAATTTGATGAAAATGGCAGAAGGTTATCAAAAAGGGTAGAAAACACTGGGGGAAAAGGAGAAATTGCTCGTTACGAGCAATTTCTCCTTTTCCCACAGTGTTTTTAAAAGACTTGTACTGCAGACACGTGAAAACCAGGGCTTGTTTGGGAAAGGGTTAACCCTTTCCCAAACAACAAATTTTGGACCGGTTCAAATTGAAAGAGTTTGTAGACGACAATTTTAAATTTGATGAAAATGGCAGAAGGTTATCAAAAAGGGTAGAAAACACTGTGGGAAAAGGAGAAATTAATTTCTCCTTTTCCCACAGTGTTTTCAAAAGACTTGTACTGCAGATACGTGAAAACCAGGGCTTGTTTGGGAAAGGGTTAACTCTTTACCAAACAATTACGGGTTTTAACGACCCTGAACGAAAAGCCTTTTGAAAACATTGTGGGAAAAGGAGAAAATGCTGTAAACCAGTATTTTCTCCTTTTCCCACAATGTTTTCTACCCATCAAAGACAGAAATCGTTATTTAACTCTTTACCAAACGACAAAATTTAGAACAAGTCCAAATTGAAAGGATTTGCAGATGACAAATTAAATGTTGCTAAAATGATGATTTCTGTCTTTGATAGAGTAGAAAGCATTGTGGGAAAAGGAGAAAACGCTGATTACCAGCATTTTCTCCTTTTCCCACAATGTTTTCAAAAGCCTTCTTCCTTAGGGTCGTTAAAAGTCGGGATTGTGTGGTAAAGAGTTAAGGAACAATTTATATGTCGTCTGCAAATGCTTTCAATTTGGACGTCTAAAATTTTGTTGTGTGGTAAAGAGTTAATTTTTTACCAAAAGACAAATATAAGACTTGTCCAAATTGAAAGCATTTGCAGACAACAAAAAAATGTGACACAAATAATAAGATTTGTCTGTAAGAGCTTACACAGCATGGTGGGAAAAGGAGAGAAGGCTGGTAACCAGCATTTTCTCCTTTTCCCAGCATGTTTTCAGGGTTGTTAAAAGACATGACTGTATGGTAAAGGATTAACTCTTAAGACTTATCCAAATTGAAAACATTTGCAGAAGACAAATTGAAGATGGCTAAAATGGTGACATTTATCCTTGATAATGTATAAAACATTTTTGGGAAGAGGAGAAAATGCTGGCCAGAAGCATTTTCTTCTTTTCCCACATTGTTTTCAAAAGCGTTTTTCAGCAGAGTTGTTCAAACTAAGGATTGTGTGGCAGAGGGATAAAGATGCATTCTTACAGCCAGAGAGAAAAAAAAAAATGCTTTTACAATTTGATAGACTGTAGAATGGTTCAGAATTGGTCAGTTGTGTAAACATCAATAAATTACCGATATTTATGGTGTAGGGAATAAAAACATAAACAGAGATCAAGACCAGAAAGGTTATAACTGATTTCTTTAACTCTTTACCACACAATCCCGACTTTTAACGACCCTTTTCAAAACATGTGGGAAAAGGAGAAAATGCTGGTAACCAGCATTTTCTCCTTTTCCCACAATGTTTTCTACCCTTCCCAAATCAAATTTTAATTTTTGAGTCATCTTTATTTTGTCGTCTGCAAATCCTCTCAATTTGGACCAGTCTAAAATTTTGTCGTTTGGTAAAGAGTTAAAGTTACTGGAGCTTGTACCCACAACTTCAGGCTGTGGAGCCGTTAGGTTTTACCTTACTGCCAACAGGATAGTTGTTATTATTGTTTGAAAGTAGAGGCAAACATATACAGTTACATGTCACCAAGTTTTTTTTCATTCTCGCATTTCTCTCTGAAATTTAAGTTAACCTGATTGGGGACAAAAAAAATGGCCTGTACATTGTTTTTGAAATGTTTCTTCCTCAAGGTTGTTAAAACTACAAATTGTGTGGTAACTAAAGGGTAACTCTACACTGTCTGCAAACACAGATGAAGTTGTGATAGGCTTGCAAGGGTTTACCTTTTTGTGTGTCACCAGCATTTTCTCCTTTCCCACAATGTTTTCAATAGGGTTCGTCCTCAAGGTCGTTAAAACTCGGGATTGTGTGGTAAAGGGTAACTCTACACTGTCTGGAAACAGGGCTGAAGTTGTGATAGGCTGGCAAGGTTTATCTTTTTTTTGTGTCGTTAGATAAATTGTACAGACATTTTCAGACAAGAAGGAAGGCCTGAATAAGTAAAATATCAAGCATGCTTGTGTTCAGAATGTTTCAAAAAAGTGGACAGTGTAGATCAAAGATTAGACAGCACGTTTCGTGCCGTCTGATTTCGATCTACACTGGCTGCAAACGTAACTAACATTGTGAAAGGTGTTTAACTCTTTGCCACACAATCCCGACTTTTAATGAATCTGAGTAAGTAGCCTTTAGAAAACATTGGGGGGAAAAGGAGAAAATGCTGGTAACCAGCATTTTCTCCTTTTTCCGCAATGTTTTCTAACCTGTCATAGACAAATCCTACCATTAAAGTCACTTTTGATTTCCTGTCTGAAAATGGTTTCTATTTGCCCCAGTCCGAAATTTGATCGTTTTGAAAGAGTTAACTCTTTACTGCACTATCCCGAGTTTTGACGACCCTGATGGATAGGGCTTTTAAAAACATTGTGGAAAATGGAGAAAATGCTGGTAACCTGCATTTTCTCCTTTTTCTGCAATGTTTTCTTCCCTTTAAAAAAAAAAAAAAGCCATTTGAGTAACATTTAATATGTCGTCTGCATATGCTTTCAATTTGGACCAGTCTAAAATTTTGTCGTTTGGTAAAGAGTTAAGGATAATGTTATTGACAGACTGGTTCACAGTTTCTTTTTTCCTGTAATTTTCCCCCCTCACTCTCCCCTGCTCACGTTACAGCACAACAAAAGCTATTTGACCTGCCTGTTATTCTGTGGTGAAATTTTCTGTAAGAATGAGGCAGTATTGTGCTGGCTGGGATACAGTGTGCTGTGAAAATCAATATCACATTAGATACAATTTATGTTGAAAGCTGTTTCTGTCTGTCTGGCGGCCTGGCATAATTACAGCTTATCGTAGTGTGGTGGTGTAAGGGAGATAATTAGATGTGTTATTGAAGATACAAGGGAGAGAATTTGTGTTGATGAAGGAAAGGGGGGGAGGAAAGGGGGGGGGAGGGGTTTACATTATTCATAATATTATCACAGTTGTCATTTTGATAATACTTGACAGTGCTTAAGATAATTCAAAGTGCTTCTTGGGATAGTGTAGATCAAGATAAGGCTGCACAAAATAGGCAACTTGAAAACATCATTTAATGTAGCTCAAATGATGTCATCTGTCCTTGATATTGTTGGAAAAGGAGAAAATACTATTACCACCATTTTCTCCTTTTCCCACATTGTTTTCAAATGGCTTCTTCCTCAGGGTTGTTAAAAGTCAGGATTGTGTAGTAAAGGGTTAATAAAGTAGAAAACAATGTGGGATAAGGAGAAAATGCTGGTAACCAGCATTTTCTCTTGTTCCCACAATGTTTTCTACCCTTCCCCCAATTTTTGAGTCTTATCTATTTTGTCATCTGCAAATGCTTTCCAAGTTTAACACATCTAAAATTTTGGCATATTGTAAACAGATAATGTATCTTGGGATTTGCATTAAATCTTTACCACACAATCCCGACTTTTAACGACCCTGAAGAAAAAGCCTTTTGAAAACATGGTTGGAAAAGGAGAAAATGCTGGTAACCAGCATTTTCTCCTTTTTCCACCATGTTTTCTACCCTTTCCAAATCAAATTTCAAATTTTGAGCCACAGTTGATTTGTCGTCTGCAAATGCTTTCAATTTGGACCAGTCTGAGTTAAACACTCTTTTCCCAGAGTATGGCCTAATTATTTTTTGAGTCGTATTATTCTTAATCTTTTCGTCTATTTTCAGAGATCTTCAGCCTCTCCGGCAGACAGGGACAAATACAGACCCCGAAGTCACTCGCCTCCCGAGACCAGCTCAGAACCTGCCAAAAAGCGAAGACCAGACGACAAGGGAGCGGTATGTTTGGATAACTTTTTGCCAAACGACAAAATTTTGGACTAGACTAAATTGAAAGCATTTGTAGACAACAAATTCAATGTTGCTCAAGTGATATTTTCTACTCTTATGCTACATGTAACTCTTTCCCAAACAAGCCCTGGTTTTCACGTGTCTGCAGTACAAGTCTTTTGAAAACACTGTGGGAAAAGGAGAAATTGCTCGTAATGAGCAATTTCTCCTTTTCCCACAGTGTTTTCTACCCTTTTTGAGACCTTTCTGCCATTTTCATCAAATTTAAAATTGTCGTCTGCAAACTCTCTCAATCTGGACCAGTCCAAAATTTGTCGTTTGGGAAAGGGTTAATTCTTTACCACACAAAAACATTTTGGCCTTGTCCAAATTGGAAGCATATGCAGACGACGAAATAAATGTGACTCAAACAGTGAATTCTGGTTTGGGAAGGGATGAAAACATTGTGGGAAAAGGAGAAAATGCTGGTTACCAGCATTTTCTCCTTTTCCCACAATGTTTTCAAAGGCTTTCTGTTTCAGGGTCGTTAAAAGTCGGGATTGTGTTGTAAAGGGTTAATTTGTCGTCTGCAAATGCTTTTAATCTGGTCCAGTCCAGCAGTTAACAGAGCAATTGTCTGTCTCTTTGTCTGTCAATGTTTTCAATATCTGCCAAGCCCCCGTAGCTCAGTCGGTAGTGTACAGGACTTGAGAGCAGGAGGTCGCTGGTTCGATCCCCAGCTTGGCCAATTTCTTTCGGAGGATTGATGATAGTCATCGCGACAGGATTCATTCCTCTCTCACCGCTGACCATTGTTTTGACGATGGTTATGTGGGAAAGCAGCCAGTGGCTTGGAAAGAATATTGTGCGGAGTGCCGGTAAATGTAACTCCAGGAAAGCATGGATAGGTGCACTGGCCGCTGTGATATAACTGAAATAATGTTGAAAACGGCGTTAAACAGTATACAATACTACAATTTCAAAATCTATCTGCAGCTGTGTTGTTCGCTTTTCAGTCCATGGCCTCTAGTCACCAACTATTTAGTCAGACCTCTAGAAAAGAGGGAGTGATAGTATTCTAAATCCATTATTTCTCTTCCAAACCCTATGTTGTGGGTACTCAATAGAATCGTCTCGATGAGACGATTCTAATGAGTACCCATAACATAGGGTTTAGTGGAGAGTGATTAATATTTTCAATTTTGAAATCAAAATCACTCCCTCCATCGGGAGCTCTGATTTAGTTTCATTCTTTTTCTAGATTTAGAAAGTATCACAACTTTTGATTGGCTAAGCCAAATAGTCTAGCCAATCAGAAGCTTTGTTTCTTTCAAATTTAGAAAAAATTCTTGAGAAGAAGACTAAGAATGTTCTTAGGAATGGTTTGTGCAAACAGATCCTGAAGTTTTATTTGTTTGGTATTACACGTGGGCCTGTATTCACCAACCATTCTAGGTTGCAGTCTTAGTATAAGTCTAAATTTAGAAAAAAACTTAATTTCTCATCGACTAAACTTTTTGGTTTAGCCAACCGGAATCTATGTTACCTTGAAATTTGAAAAGTTCTCTTGAATTAGAGATTGAATGCAATTCAGAATAGGAGCTACGATTGTATTTTATTCGATCTGTTGTTACAGGAGAGTGATGGGGAAAAGAGCGACACAGATTTGGTTCTTGATGTCGGAAAAGAGGGGGTGAGAACATTTTATTCTTAACAAGATGATAGAAGTTTCGAATTAAAAGCATGCATAGATGGCAAATTAAAGGGGCTTAACTCCTAACCTTATGATTAAAAAGTAGACTTGTCCAAACTGAAAGAGTTTACTTAGAACAATATAAAAGAAGCTGAAATGATGGAATTTGTCTTTGATAGGGTAGAAAACATTGTGGAAAAAGGAGAAAATGCTGGTTACCAGCAAAGTTTTCAAAAGGCCTCTTTCCCAGGGTCATTAAAAACGGAATTGTGTGGTAAAGGGTTAAATCAAGAGATTTGTCTTGAATAGTTGTAGAAAACATTGTGGGAAAAAAATGAGATACTGGTTACCAGCACAGCATTTTTATTCTTTTTCAGAATTGTTTTCAACGGCCTTCTTTCTCCGGATTTGGAAAACATAGGATTGTACTGTAAAGGGATGACCAAGTATTTCAGCAAAGTTGACTGTAGATCCAAGATCAGACTTTTATGCAGTCTAATCTTGATCTACACTGGGCGCAAAGGCATCATTTGGGTCACATTTAATTTGTTGTCAGCAAAAGCCTTCAGTTTTGATGAGTATAAAATTTTGTTGTATGGTAAAGAGTTAACAGCATTTTCTCCTTTTCTCACAATGTTTTCTACTATATCAATGTTTTCTGCCATAATTTTCACAGTGTTTTCTACCATACCAAAGACAGAAATCATCATTTTAGCAATATTAAATTTGTTGTCTGCAAATTCTCTCAATTTGATCAAGTCCACAATTTTATTGTTTAGTACAGGATTAACTCTTTACCACACAATCCAGACTTTCAACAACCCTGAAAGAGAAGGCTTTTGAAAACATTGTGGGAAAAGGAGAAAATGCTGGTAACCAGCATTTTCTCCTTTTCCCACAATGTTTTCATTCCTATCAAAGAAAGATTTTGTCGTTCAAAATGTCATCTGCAAATGCTTTCAATTTGGATCCGTCTAAAATTTTGTCGTTTGGTATAGTGTTAAGTAAATGTCACAGAGAAAAGTTTGTCCCATGTAGAAAAAATAATACACAGAATGTATATTCGGATTATAACGACAATCATGGTCTTTGTATATTACAGGAAAATACCTCCCCAATGAATGGCGACTTATCTCCACGAGAAAAAATGAAGCCATCAGTCATAGAAAATCATAAAAAAGAGGAAAGAGATCGCGAGAGGGCCAGCCCTCGTAGTGATTCGTCATCGGCATCTGTCAAACATAACAAGGAGGTGGGTATGATTGTACGTATTTCTTTTTGTTTTATTTTTTTTCAGTGCTTTGTGATTTGTCTCTTCAGTTTGCAGCAGTCACTTTTTAACAGGGATGTTTGAGCTGTACTCTGTGAAAAGGGGACTTAACATACCTGCAAGAGGTTATCGACCCAGGTCACCCTGCGCAGTCCGCGCATGCTGACCTGGGCGAAAACTTTTTGCTATTGGTCAATGTTATGGATTTCAAAGGACCAATATACCTCGTGATTCAGTTGGTTGTTAGACAAAATTGATCCAATGGGGGCCAAAATAATGTGATGACTTGCGTGGTAAAATGCATCACAGGGATGCATTAGACTCCCTTTTGCCAGACCTTGGCTCATGTAGAGGACGAAGATTTTTGTCGGGGAAAAATGATTAGTGCACATTTTTGTGGTCCTGGTTATGTTCAAGTCCCCATTAGCACTGAAAAGCAGTGTATAATTAGAAGATCAAGGTCCTGGGGGTTCCACCTCTGCTTAGGCATTTGGGGCCCCTCCACGAAAAAAAAAAAACAACTTAAGTCTGTTATTTTGTCGTTCCCCCCACCACCACCCAGGATTATGCCTTTTGAAAACATTGTGTGAAAAGAATAAAATGCTTGTAAACAGCATTTCTCACAATTTTGTCTGCCCTTCCAAACACTTTTTTCGTCTCCAAATTGATGCTTTTTATTCGGATCGATCGAAAATTTTGTCATTTGGTAAAGAGTAATGGAGTTAACAGAGTGAACAAATTAGTACCGAATGTATAAACTGTATATTCTTTACCAGATATCATAATTCATTTAATCGTATATTGTAAACATTTGCCAACAACAAATTAACTCTTTACCAAACGACAAAATTTCGGACGGGTCCAAATTGAAAGCATTTGCAGACGATAAATTAAAGATTGCCCAATTTATGATATTTGCCCTTTGTAGGATAGAAAACATTGTGGGAAAAGGAGAAAATGCTGGTTACCAGCATTTTCTCCTTTTCCCACAATGTTTTCAGAACCCTTCCTCCACAGAGATGTTAAAAGTCTGGATTGTGTGGTAAAGGGTTAATTGTCAATTTAATGATTGAGTTTGTATTGGATAGAGTAGATATTACTTTAGGAAAAGAAGAAAATACTTGTTCCCAGTGTTTTCTCCTTTCCTTGCCTGTCCTGGTGGTTAGCTCAGTGGTTAGCGTATCCTGACTTGTGACCTGGTGGTTGCAGGATCGATACCCAGTTGCGGCATACTTTCTGTACGGCAATTTTTTGCCTTTCACCTCAGTTGCAAGTGAGAAAAGTAGTCATTGGCTTGGAAAGTAGGTTGTGTCAGTACTGGTGTAAGAAAGCTAGGAAACATGTGCATAGGTGCACTGTCTGTGATATAACTCAAGCCGTTAAAATGGCATTAAACACCAAAGCAAAATAAGTAAACAAACTCCTATTCTTATATAGTTTTCAAAAAACTTCCTTTCTCAGGTTAGAAAAAATCATGGTTATCTTAGTAAAGGGTTATACAGCAGCTGTAACTCTGTATAGGTTTGGACTTTGGGGTAATTAGGACAAGCTTGCTTGTGTCAGAATAGTGTGACTGATGAATAAATCACCTTAGTAAATCACCTCCCACAGATGACTTTCTTTTTGGGGTTCAGCAGAAGTAACAATTTGAAAAACATTGTGGCAAACGGAAAAATTGTGATAAGATGTGTCATCATCTGTATTTCATTGTTGAACTTGTCTCAGTCGGAAATGTTTTGACATCTTTCAACTCTTTATCACACAATTCCGAGTTTTAATGACCCTTACAAAAGAAGGCTTTTGAAAACAGTGTAGGAAAAGCAAAAAATACTGGTGACCAACATTTTCTCCCTTACCCACAATGTTTTCTACCAATTCAAAGAAAGAAATCATCTTTTGAGCAACACTGAATCTGTCATCTGCAAACGCTTTCAATTTTAGGAAGTCTAAAATTTTGTTGCGTGGAAAAGGGTTTACTCTTTACCAAGAGACAGACTTTTAGACTTGTTCAAATTCAAGGCATTTGCTGGTAACAATTAAAGTGCAGCTTAAAGGGTAGATTTTTTTTTTTGATAATGTAGAAGACATTGTAAGAAAAGGAGAAAATGCTTGTTTTCAAAAGCCATAGGAAAAGGAGAAAATGCAGGTTTTCAGAAGCATTCTTCCTCAGGGTTGATTAACCCTTTACCGCACAATCCCGAGTCTTAACGACCCTGGGAAAGAAGCCTATTGAAAACATTGTTGGAAAAGGAGAAAATGCTGAGTACCCAGCATTTTCTCCTTTTCCAAACCATGTCTTCTACTCTATCAAAGAAAAATTGCACCATTTTAGCCACATTGAAATTGTCGTCTGCAAATGCTTTCAATTTGGACAAGGCTAAAATTTTGTCTTCTGGTAAAGGGTTAAACATGGGAATATATTTTAAATGGTTAAAATTTTGATAAAATAAAGAAACTATTCACAATGTACTCAATTTCCCGGTTTGCTATAAAAGTGTCTGAGTTTTCTTGATTCCATTCTTTGAGCTCCATGTTCTAACTTTGGAAAATTATCTATGTGGACTTTGATATAATGACTTTGATTTTTGTAACCCTTTTAATCTGTTTCCAATTTCAGAGTGAAAAAGCAGCCACTCCAGTACCAAAGTCTGCCACGCCAACAAGTTCAGGAAGTACGACCCCGGGCCCGTCGGCCCCACTGAAGCCTGGTGCAGTTCTTAAACCTCCCCATCTGGGTATGGCTAATTTAGCCAGTCATACCTTACTTTTATACTACCTGTCTTTCTTCTAGTTTAGCCCGTCTTTCCTCTTATTTAGCCAGCCATACCACTTATTTAGCCAGTCATACCACTCATTTTGCCAGTCATACTGCTCATTTGGCCAGTCATACCACTTATTTGGCCAGTCATGCCCACCCGGGTAGCTTAGTGGTTAGCATGTCTGACTCGTGACCTGATGGTTGTGAGTTCGATACTCGGTTGAGGCAAACTTTCTTTCTGGCGATTTTTTGTCTCTCACCTCTGATGCATGTGAGAAAAGTAGTCAGTGGCTTTGGAAAGGAAGTTGTGTCAGTACTGGTGTGAGAAAGCCAAGAAACACATGGGTGCATCACTGACCGCCATGATATGACCTAAGTGTTAAAGTGGTGTTAAACTCCAACACAAACCAAACCAATTGGCCAGTCATACCGCTCATTTGACCAGTCATATCACTTATTTAGCCAGTCATACCACTCATTCGGTCAGTCATACCACTTATGTGGCCAGTCATACCACTTGTTTAGCCTACCATTCCACTCATTTTCTTGTAACCCTTTACCACACAATTGCCAAACCCTGGTAGCACAGTAGGTAGCTTACAGGACTTGAGAACAGGGGGGTCGCTGGGTCAACATTTGAATACATAGTGGAAAAAGGAGAAAATGCTGGTAACCAGGATTTTCTCCTTTTTCCACAATGTTTTCTGTCCTGTCAACAGTCAAAGAACTTCTGCTATTTATATCACTTTTGATTCTGTCATTTGCAAAAGCTTTTAATGTGGAACAGTCTAAGGTTTGTTATTTTTTAAAGAATCAACTCCTTACCAAACAACATACTTTAAGAATAGTCTAAACTGAAAGCATTTGCAGACGACAAATTGAATATAACTGAAAAATGGAAGTTTGTTTTGGGAAGGGTAGAAAACATTGTGGGAAAAGGAGAAAATGCTGGCGACCAGCATTTTCTCCTTTTCCCACAATGTTTTCAAAAGGCTTCCTTCCCAGGGTCGTTAAAAGTCAGGATTGTGTGGTAAAGGGTTAAAAGAAAAAAAAAAAACAAGATTTACCAGTATTTTCTCCTTTTACCACATTGTTTTCAAAAGCTTTTCCCCCCACAGTGTCTTTAAAACTCAGGACTGTTTGGAAAAAGGTTAATTCTTTTCCAAATGACAAAATTTTGTCAGCCCTTTTCTCCTTGTATCACATTATTTTCATGAGCATTTTTTCCTTGTTCTTGTTAAAAGGTGGGATTGTTTGCTAAAGGGTTTTGAGCTAAGCCCTTTACCCCACAATGCTGCCTTTTAAAGATCCTGGAAAAGAAGCCTTTTGAAAACATTGTGGGAAAAGGAGAAAATGCTTATAGCCAGCATTTTCCCCTTTTCCCACAATGTTTTCTATCGTATCAAGGACAGATACCAGCATTTTAGAAACGTTTTAATTGTCGTCTTTAAATTGCTTCAATGTGGACAAATCTAAAATCTTGGCGTGTGCTAAAGGGTTAAACATGCATACATGAAAACGATGGTTCAGTAAACTTAAAGACATTTGACCCTTTACCACACAATGCCGCCTTTTAACGACCCTGGAAAAGAAGCCTTTTGAAAACATTGTGGGAAAAGGAGAAAATGCTGGTAACCAGCATTTTCTCCTTTTCCCACAATGTTTTCTACCCTTTCAAAGAAAAATTGCATCATTTGAGCCACATTGAAAGAGTCGTCTGCAAATGCTTTCAATTTGGACAAAGCTAAAATTCTGTCGTCTGGTAAAGGGTTAATTGGTGTGGTTGAAATTTGTGGTTTGGTCTTGAGGCTTGGTTTTGAAAAAAATCTATACTATGTTCACCCAAGATTTCCTTTTTTCTTTTAACCCTCTCCCAAACGACAAATTTTGGACTGGTCCAAATTGAAAGAGTTTGCAGACGACAATTTTAAATTTGATGAAAATGGCAGGAAGTTCTCAGAAAGGGTAGAAAACACTGTGGGAAAAGGAGAAATTGCTCATTATGAGCAATTTCTCCTTTTCCTACAGTGTTTTCAAAAGACTTGTACTGCAGACACGTGATAAATAAAGTACAGTTAACCCTTTACCACACAATTCTGACTTTTAACTACCCCGAGGAAGAGGGCTTTCGAAAACATTATGGGAAAAGGAGAAAATGCTGGTAACCAGCGTTTTCTCCTTTTCCCACAATGTTTTTTACTCTATTAAGGGCCAATTGGCATTTGAATTGCATTGTAATTTGTTGTCTGCAAATGCTTCCAATTTGGACCAGTCTAAAATCATGTTGTTTGGTAAAGGGTTAAACTTGTGATTTGTTAGTGACAGACTGCAAATTTTTCTATTGTTTATTATTCCAGTAGACGCCAATATTTTGAGGTACATCGATGGTCGTGTATTCAAATACAGCATTAAATTAACAATGAGGCAGTCTTTTTGATCAGGATCTACACTGTCTGCAAAAGCTGTCTGAGTTACCCTTACCAGCCATAGTGTTAATGTTTTGTACTTGGACCATCTTTTTTTTTTTTTTTTTTTAAAAAAAAAAAAAAGAGCCTGTTCTGACAAAAGAAGGCTTAATGCATCTTTGTGATGCATCATACCAATGCAAGGCATCACATAATTAGGGATCCGTAAAATCCATTTTGTCTAACAACCAACTGTATCATAAGGTAAAATGGTCCTTCCACATACAGAAAATTTACCCATAGCAAAAAGTTTCGGCCAAGGTCAGCCTACCTGGACTGCACAGGCTGACCTGGGTCGATACTTTTGGCAGATGCATTAAGCCCCCTTTTCACATAGCATGAATCAAATGCATATGTCAAGTTACAAACCATACATATGAGTACAAAATAATTATTGTTCTGTTTTATATTTTGTAGGTGGATATCCGTTTATGCCATCCTCGGCTCACAGTATAGGGTCAGACCTCAGCCCCGCTGCCTTTGCGGGCTCACACATGAACAATATATCTCCAAATGCCCTCAACAGCTACCCAACAAGAGCACCCATGGTAAAATACTTAACTCTATACCGAACAACAAATTTGGACTCGACCAAATTCAAAGCATTTGCAGACTACTAAATAAATGTGTGGTGTAGGGTTAACCCTTGTTACCACATAGTCCCAATTTTTAACAACCCAAGGGAAAAGGTTTTTGCAAACATTGTTGTGGGTAAGGGAGAAAATGCTGGTAACGGTATTTTCTCCTTTTCCCGCAATGTTTTCTGCCTTGCCATTGAACTTCAGCTCATTTTTATCCATTTTGAATTTGTTGTATGCAGATGTTTCAAAGTTGGAAGAATATGGAATTTGTCATTTGGGAAAGGTTCACTGTCATATTTTATACAGAGGGGCCATGTTTGCCAACCACTACATTGTATTTTGATTCAGGAGGATTCTCCATAGTTCAAAAGAAGACTGTTTGTGATTGGCTAAACCAAGTCTTTTGGCCAAACAGAAAATGTGTTACTTTCTAAAATAACATTTTGACGTGACTGTTAACACCTAAAAAAATAAAAAATGCTGAAAAGGAAAATTTACTACAGTGGGATTGAACCCATGACCTTGAAAACCACAGCAACTCTACCATTTGATCTATGGGGCCAACGTATGTTATATTGTTTTTAAAAGCGCACTGTCCCTTGTTATGCAATAACGCCTCTATTGTTACAAATGGAATAGAAAATTTTACAATGAAAATATGAAGAACTGCATAATCCCTGGTGTTTCCTGCGTGTATCTTTATCGTTGATTTAATTTTAAACCAGGTTGCGGCAAACTTCCTTTTCAGCGGATATTCGCCTCTTGCCTCTGATTCATGTGAGAAAAGTAGTTGGTGGCTTGGAAAAAATATTGTGTCAGTACCGGTTTGAGAAAGCCAGGAAACACAGTCATACATAGGTGCACTGACCACTGTGATATGACCCAAGCTGTTCAAATGGCGTTTAACTTCAGTATAAACAAAAAAAAAATTTAAAGCCATCTGTACATGTAAAAGAAAACCAACTGTCTTTGCGAAGAATTTCTGAAAAAACTTGTAAAATGAAGTCTGGTACAGCTCTTTATCAAACAACCAAATTTTAGACTTGTCCAAATTGAAAGCATTTGCAGACAACAAAATGTTGCTGCATTGATAGAATTTCTGTAGGAAAGAGTAGAAATTATAGTTGGAAAAGGAGAAAATGCCGGCATTTTCTTCTTTTCTGAAAATGTTTTCAAAAGACATCTTTCTCAGGACTGTTAAAAGTCGGGAGGATTGTGTAGTAAAGGGTTAATGCTTCCTTTAGTTACGGGTGACATAAAAAATATTTTGAATATTGTACTAAACTTTGTCACAGATTTTACAGAACAGTTACTTATTTCCTTTACAGGATTTTCATCATCCGAGACCAGCACTAAATGGAAGCATTCCGGGAGGCAAACCGTAAGTAAAGTTTATGGTTGTGTACGCTTTATCAGATGACCAAGATTTAGACTTGTCCAAACTGAAAACATTTCCAGATTATTTAACTCTTTCTTTATCAATGACAACCTAACTTCTTACCAAACGACAAAATTGTAGACTGGTCCTAATTGAAAGCATTTGCAGACGACAAGTCAACTGTGGCTCAAAAATTGAAATTTGATTTTGGAAGAGTAGAAAACATTGTGGGAAAAGGAGGAAATGCTGGTTACCAGCACTTTCTCCCTTTCCCACAATGATTTATACCCCATGAAAGACAAATTTTATGTTTTAGTAACATTTTATTTGGATACAGCTAAAATTTTGTTGTGTGGTAAAGAGTTAAAGAGTAAATCCCTGGGGTGCTAAATTTTAGATCTGTCCAAACTGAGAGCATTTGCAGACGACAAATTAATGGTGGCCAGTATGAACCCCACTGAATTTGTTTTATGCAAATGCTTGGGGATTGAGGTGATCTAAATATTTTTTCACTGCTAATACATGTTCATTCGAATAGACTCTTACTATGGAAAAATTACGGACATTTGAATATTTGAAAACTTTTATCTGAATTGAACTGCATTTCACCTTCTAAACAAGACATTCTTTACCATACTACTACTGTAATGTCCCTTATTGCCACCCCCCCCTCTAATTTATGCCCCACTATCTCTTTTTTTTTATACTAAAAATGGGCTTATCAGAGAGCCAATCCATCGATAAAGTTGAAAAAAAAAAAAAAAATCAGCTGGAATAAGATTGCTTCACAAATTGATGTAGCTAACACCTGACTTTCCGAATATACATACACTTCCAGTAACATTATAAACTTCTGGTAACTCAAAATTTGTCATCTGACTTGGAAAAATAATAAGAAAGTGAAAGTATTGAACCCAGTGTCCCATATTAATTAACCCTTTCCCAAACAAGCCCTGGTTTTCACGTGTCTGCAGTACAAGTCTTTTGAAAACACTGGGAAAAGGAGAAATTGTTCATAACGAGCAATTTCTCCATTTACCACAGTATTTTCCACCCTTTCTGAGAACTTTCATGCCATTTTCATCAAATTTAAAATTGTCGTCTGCAAACTCTTTCAATTTGGACCAGTCCAAAATTTGTCGTTTCGGAAAGGGTTAAGAATGCTAATCAATATCTATATGAATCATGAACAGCAGTAATATTGATACTCCGTTTTAAATACAGACGATTTCTCAAACTGCGATGGCTTTGCAGTTGGCACTGACTAAAACCCGTACAGTAATGTTATTGTCAACCAGGAAAAATTCAATGTTGTTCTACCTCTATTAACCCTTTCCCAAACAACAAATTTTGGACTGGTCCAAATTGAAAGAGTTTGCAGACGACAATTTTAAATTTGATGAAAATGGCAGAAAGTTCTCAAAAAGGGTAGAAAACACTGTGGGAAAAGGAGAAATTGCTCGTTACGAGCAATTTCTCCTTTTCCCACAGTATTTTCAAAAGACTTGTACTGCAGACACGTGAAAACCAGGGCTTATTTGGGAAAGGGTTAATAGACCCCCTTTCAGAAAATGTTATGCCCCCAGGGGCGTTAAAAAGAGCCAAATGGTATGTCACTTCTACGACTTGACTGTATGTTCATGCAATAAGATAAGTTGGATTGTCTGTTGCTTATACACTCACTGGTATGTTTCTTTCCTCCCAGAGCCTATTCATTCCATGTCAGCGCAGATGGACAGATGCAGCCTGTACCTTTTCCAGCCGATGCTCTCATTGGTCCAGGCATTCCCCGCCATGCCCGACAGATTAACACCCTGAATCACGGGGAAGTTGTATGTGCAGTTACCATTAGTAACCCGACAAGACATGTTTATACAGGGGGCAAGGTGAGGGTGCATTACTGTTATAGTGGATATTATTCGTGGGTCTTGATGGTAACCAGCATTTTCCTTTTTCCACAATTTACCCTTTCAAACAAAAATTTCCTTATTTGTGCAATATATAGTTTGTCGTCTGCAAGTTCTTTCAATTTGGAGCAGTCTGAAATTTTGTTGTTTGGTAAGGAGTTAACTCTTTACCAAACGACGAAATTTTAGACTAGCTGAAATTGAAAGTATTTGCAGACGACAAAATAAATGTTACTTAAAAATTGAAATTTACTTTAGGAAGGGAAGAAAACATTGTGGGAAAAGGAGAAAATGCTGTTTACCAGCATTTTCTCCTTTTCCCACAATGTTTTCAAAAGCTTTCTCCTTCAGGGTCGTTAAAAGTTGGGATTGTGTGGTAAAGGGTTAACCCTTTACCTCAAAATGGCGACTTATAAGGACCTTGAGAAAGAAAGCTCATGGAAATCTTGTGGGAAATGAAGAAAATCCTGGTTACCAGCATGTCTCTTTTCCTCACAATGTTTTCAAAAGTCTTCTTCCTTGGCAAGACCTGGGAACAAGGCTTGATGATGGTCATTGCGACAGGATTCATTTTGGATTTTGACAATTCTGAAGTGTTTGTCACACAATCCAGACTATTAATGACACTGAGAAAGAAGCCTTTTGAAAACATTGTGGGAAAAGGAGAACATGGTGATAACCTGCATATTCTCCTTTTCCCACAATGTTTTCTACCCTTCCCAAAATGAATTTCAGTTTTTCAGTCACATTTATTTTGTCATCTGCAACTGCTTTTAATTTGGACCGGTCTAAAATTTTGTGACCTGGTAATTAGCATTTTTCCCTTTTTCCCCCCCACAATGTTTTCTACCCTTCCCAAATCAAATATCCAATGTTTCAGTCACATTTATTATGTCGTCTGCAACTGCTTTCAATTTGGACCAGTCTAAAATTTTGTTGTTTCGTAAAGAGTTAAATTTTTGTCATGTGATAAAGAACATGCAGCAAGGGCCTGACAGCGCACTGTCACTGCAGAAGTACTTTATATGTAGTAGTGTTGAAAGAGCTAAATGTCGGGGCGGGGGAGGTGTTTATAATATGATCCATGCTCTGGCAAAATAGGGCTTAATGCATCTCTGTGATTCATTGTACCAATCAAGCCATCACATAATAATGAATCCATAATTGCCACTTTTTTTTTTAACAGCTAACTGAATAATGAGGTAGACTGTTCCTTGGACATAAAGAAAATTGACTAATAGCGAAAAGTTTTGGCCCAGGTCAGACTGTGCAAGCTGACCTTAGTCAACATGTTTAGCAGATGCACTAAGCCCCCTTTTCACAGAACATGGTTCATACCTTGTATATTTTCAGGGCTGTGTAAAAGTGTGGGACATAAGCCAGCCAGGTAACAAAAGCCCCATTTCACAGTTAGATTGTCTGGTAAGTGAAAGTGATGAATTTATAGAACGCGGATCTATTGCAGCCCCAATGAAAAAGGCTTTTGAAAACATCATGGCAAAATAAGAAATTGTAAATGAGAAGTGACTCACTACCATTATTAGTTCTCATTATTAGCTTGACTGTTTTCAAAGAAAAAACTTGAAGTTATTGTCATAGCTCTAGCGTCGTCTGTGATGTCATGCAAAAATTTTGACATTTTATAATATCTCTGTTATTAATGTAAATATTTACTTCAAACTTGGACAAGTTGTTCACCATCAAAAGGAGAATGCATAAAACAGTGGCCGATTAACTGTCGAAGTATTTCTGACACAGTTATGCTCCTTTTTTTAGCTTAGAATTTTTGCTGAAAATCAAGAAACTGCAGCATGTGGTGCTCTTGTTTAACTCTTTACCATACAATCCCGAGTTCTAATGACCCTGAGAAAGAAGCCTTTTGAAAACATTGTGGAAAAAGAAGAAAATGCTGGTAACCAGCATTTTCTCCTTTTTCCACAATGTTTTCAACCCTTTCAAAGACAAATTCTATCATTTCAGCCACTTTTAAATTGTCGTCTGCAAATGCTTTCAATTTGGACAAGTCTACGTTTTTCTCGTGTGGTAAAGAGTTAAAAGTTCTATAACATTTATTCAAGAAAAGAGAAAATTATTTTTCTCTATTAAATTTACACAATATGGTCATATCTGAGCAGTGGTAATAGACTTACAAATGTAATTACAATTATTTGTGTAAAATTTGTATATAACATTTATTTCAACAGAGAGATACTGTATTTGTTTTCTGAAATTATTACATGATTCTTGATAATAAGTGCTAGTAGATGTTATTTTACTCTAACTACAGTAACTCTCAGTGCGAACTTTGTATTCTACATTTTTTATTCTACATTTATTTCAGCAAAGAGATAACTATATTCGTTCTATCAAATTGTTACAAGATGGCCGTACTCTGGTGGTGGGAGGAGAGGCCAGCACATTGTCTATATGGGACCTGGCAGCTGTAAGTTTTTCTTACTTCATTTTCAGTCAAAGAAGATTTCATTCTATGTTTGTATGCAGTTATAATTATTTAGAGAATCCTATTGTTGTGTCCATTGTAATTACATTGTACTATATCACACTTACTACAGGAGTGTGATTTTTTCCTCCTTTCAGAGGATTTCCTCCCTTTGAACCTGAAACTGAAAATACAAAAATGTCTCGGCTGATGATGATTGGCTTAGAATTGATGTATGTACTGAAGTGTGTGAAGGGGGTCAAGGAATTTTCCTTTCTTCTCATATTTTGTCAATCACACCCGTGGCGATGGTGATATTTTATATCCAGCAAACATTTAGTTTCACAATGAATGAAGAATAAAACTGCACGGCCAGGTAGTTCAGTGGTTTGGGGTTCGATACCCATTGCAGCAAACTTTCTTTGCGTCGATTTTTTGCCTTTCCCCTCTGATGCATGTGAGAAAAGTAGTCGTGGCTGCCATGATGTGACCTTACCTGTTAAAACGGCCTTAAAGTCCAATAGAAACAAAAGAACAAAACCATAAATTAGGGGCAGTGATTTCTGTATTCTTACAATAATTTGAAAGTGAAAGGTAATGTTTATGATATAACTTGGAAATTTCTGTAATCAATCTTATACAGTTGCATGTGAAAATTCACTAATAAATATTTTTGTTTACTAAAGGTAACTCCAAGAATCAAGGCAGAACTGACCTCAAGCGCTCCCGCATGTTATGCTCTCGCCATCAGTCCCGATTCAAAGGTTTGCTTTAGTTGCTGCAGCGACGGAAATATTGCCGTTTGGGATCTACATAATCAAACTCTAGTCAGACAGTTCCAGGGTCACACAGACGGGGCAAGTTGTATTGACATCTCGCCGGACGGAACAAAATTGTGGACGGGTGGTTTAGACAACACTGTGAGATCTTGGGATCTGAGAGAAGTGAGTGATTTAATAACGTATGAGCCATGCCCTCACAAAAGGGGGTTTAGTGTATCTCCCTGATGCATTATACAAAGCAAATCATCATAATTATCCCTTTCCCAAACAAGCCCTGGTTTTCATGTGTCTGCAGTACAAGTCTTTTGAATACACGGTGGGAAAAGGAGAAATTGCTCTTAACAAGCAATTTCTCCTTTTCCCACAGTGTTTTCTACCCTTTTTGATAACTTTCTGCCATTTTCATCAAATTTAAAATTGTCATCTGCAAACTCTTTCAATTTGGACCAGTCCATAATTTGTCGTTTGGGAAAGGGTTAAGGATCCATGAAATCCATTTTGTCTAACAATCAACTAAATCGTGAGGTAGATTGATCCTTTGACATGCAGAAAATTGACTGAGAAAAAAGTGTGGACCCAGGTTAGCCTGCATGGACTGCCCACTTTCCATGGAGCCTGGCTTTTATAGTTACTTTTGGTGGGCAACACCCTTCGCACATTGGAGGAAGGAAAAAGTATACACTCTTCTCAGTTAAACCCTTTGCCACACAATCCCGACTTTTAATGACCCTCTAAAAGAACCCTTTTGAAAACATTATGGGTAAAGAAGAAAATGCTGGTAACCAGCATTTTCTCCTTTTCCCACAATGTTTTCTACCCTTCCCGAAACAAATTTCAATTTTTCAGTCACGTTTATTTTGTCGTCTGCAAATGCTTTCAGTTTGGACCAGTCTAAAATTTTGTCGTTTGGTAAAGGGTTAACTAATTATCCCCAGAAACAAATTCGGAGAGTGATTGATAAAGGTTTTCAAACTTGTTTCACCATTGATGTTAAAAATAGGTTTAACCCTTTCCTGCATAATGCCGACTTCTTATGACCCTGAGAAAGAAGGCTTTTGAAAACGTTGTGGGAAAAGGAGAAAATGCTGGTAATCAGCATTTTCTCCATTTCTCACAATGTTTTCTACTCTTTCAAGGACAAATCGAAAAATATTATTCACATTTTATTTGTCATCTGCAAATGCTTTGAATTTGGACAAGGCTAAAATTTTGTCGTTTGGTAAAGAGTTAACTCTCATTTTCTATTGCAGGGGAGACAACTACAACAACATGATTTCAGCTCTCAAATATTTTCTCTTGGTTACTGCCCGACAGGAGAATGGCTGGCTGTAGGGTAAGATACTTGGATTATCGTTGTAATTATCATCCCCAGATCCTCTGAAAATTACTTGGTGCCATTGCTACAGTGTTGATGAAGATCAGAAAAATTGACCAATAGCAAAAAGTTTAGCCCAGGTCAGCCTGTGCAGTCTTACCTAGGTCAGTACTTTTGGCAGTTGCATTGAACCCCATTTTCAAAGAGCATGGTTCAGATGTATTGGTTACCCTGATATGGCACTCTTGAATCTTGAATTTTAACAACCCACAGAATTGATTGATTGATTGTGTTGTTTAACGCCACTTTCAACAATATTTCAGTGAAATCACGGTGGCCAGTGCACCTATCGGTGCTTTCAAGGAGTTTCTGTTACCAGTACTGCGCACAATATTCTTCCCAAACCATTGGCTGCTTTTCCACATAACCATCGTCAAAACGGTGATCAGCGGTAAGGGGAATGAATACTGTCGAAATTACTATCATCACTCCTCGGACAGAAATTCGCCAAGGTTGGGATTTTGGCCAGCAATCCCCTGTTCCCAAGCCCTGTACGCTACCAACTGCACCACCAGGGCTGGGCACAGACTTCAGAACGAAAACAGTCAAGAATTTTGTCATATGGTAAAGAGTTAACTTGGACATTTGCTATATTACAGAATGGAGAGTAGTAACGTTGAGGTGTTACATCACACAAAGCCAGACAAATATCAACTACATCTACACGAAAGTTGCGTGCTGTCCCTCAAGTTTGCGTACTGCGGAAAGTGGTTTGTGAGTACGGGTAAAGATAATCTATTAAATGCTTGGAGAACCCCATACGGAGCTAGTATATTCCAGGTATGTGGATTGCTGTCTGTTACCTTTATCCAACCGTCAAGTGTTTTTAACCCTTAGGCTGCTAAGCGTGACTCAAGAATCTTTTGTGGACAGTGTAGATCAAGACCAGACTCAAGGACCTTTTGCAGACTGTAGAATAAGATCAGACTGCACAGAACATGCAGTCTAATCTTGGATCTATACTGCCAGCTAAGTGGATACTTTTTGCCGACTACCCCCCCTCCACTCCCCAAAAACAACAACAACAAAACAAAACTTTGAAACAGCAAAACATAGTTGTTTACTATTGGTTGGAATATTTCATTTAAGTTAACCCTTTCCCAAACGACAAATTTTGGACTGGTCCAAATTGAAAGAGTTTGCAGACTACAATTTTAAATTTGATGAAAATGGCAGAAAGTTGTCAAAAAGGGTAGAAAACACTGTGGGAAAAGGAGAAATTGCTCATTACGAGCAATTTCTCCTTTTCCCACAGTGTTTTCAAAAGACTTGTACTGCAGACACGTGAAAACCAGGGCTTGTTTGGGAAAGGGTTAAGATCCTGAGGAAAAAGGCTTTGAAAAACATGGAGAAAGGAGAAAATGCTTGTAAACTACATTTTCTCCTTTTCCCATTAACCCTTTACCACACAATCCCGACTTTTAACGACCCTTAGGAAGAAGGCTTTTGGATACATTGTGGGAAAAGGAGGAAATGCTGGTAACCAGCATTTTCTCTTTTTCCCACAATGTTTTCTACCCTATCCAGTACATAAATGATCATATAAGCTACATGTAAATTGTCGTCTGCAAATGCTTTCAATTTGGTCCAGTTCAAAATTTTGTCGTTTGGTAAAGAGTTAAGTTTTTTTAGCTCACCTTAGCACAAGGTGTTAAAGGTGAGCTATTGTGATCGCCCTATGTCCGGCGTCCGTCATCCGTCAACAATTTCTTTAAACATCTTCTTCTCCTAAACTACTGGGCCAATCTTGATGAAACTTGGCAGGGATGTTCCTTGGGTGAAGCTCTACCAAAATTGTTCAAAGAATTTAATTCCACCCACAACTCTGGTTGCCATGGCAACAAAAAGGAAAAAAAAGCAAAATCTTTGAAAATCTTCTTCTCTGAAACTAGAAGGCGCAGAGCTTTGATATTTGGTATGTAGCATCTCCTAGTGGACCTCTACCAAGTTTGTTCATTTGATGCCCCTGGGTTCAAAACTGGCCCCACCCCAGGGGTCACAAGTTTGAGCATAGTCAGAAAGAAGGAAAACTTTAAAAATCTTCTTCTCTAAAACTTGAAGGCGTAGAGCTTTGATATTTGGCATGTAGCATCTCCTAGTGGACCTCTACCAAGTTTGTTCATATGATGCCCCTGGGGTCAAAACTGGCCCCACCCCGGGGGTCACAATTTCCAACATAGGATCAAAGAAGGAAAACTTTAAAAATCTTCTTCTGTTAAACTAGAAGGCATAGAGCTTTGATATTTGGCATGAAGCATCTCGTAGTGGACCTTTACCAAGTTTGTTCATATGATGCCCCTGGGGTCAAAACTGGCCATGCCCGGGGGTCACAATTTCCAACATTGGCACAAAGAAGGAAAACTTTAAAAATCTTCTTCTGTAAAACTAGAGGGCATAGAGCTTTGATATTTGGCATGAAGCATCTCGTAGTGGACCTCTACCAAGTTTGTTCATATGATGCCCTTGGGGTCAAAACTGGCCCTGCCCCGGGGGTCACAAGTTTGAACATAGGAACAAAGAGGGGAAACTTTAAAAATCATCTTCTCTGAAACTGGAAGGCGTAGAGCTTTGATATTTAGTATGTAGCATTGCCTAGTGGACCTCTACCAAGTTTGTTCATATGATGCCCCTGGGGTCAAAACTGGCCCCGCCCCGGGGGTCACAAGTTTGAGCATAGTAACAAAGAAGGAAAACTTTAAAAATCTTCTTCTCTGAAACTTGAAGGCGTAGAGCTTTGATATTTGGTATGTAGCATCGCCTAGTGGACCTCTACCAAGTTTGTTCATATGATGCCCCTGGGGTCAATACTGGCCCCGCCCCGGGTGTCACAATTTCCAACATAGGAACAAAGAAGGAAAACTTTAAAAATCTTCTTCTCTGAAACAGAAAGGCATGGAGCTTTGATATTTGGTATGTAGCATCTTCTAGTGGATCTCTACCAATTTTGTGCATATGATGCCCTTGGGGTAAAAGTTAGCCCTGCCCCGGGGGTCACAAGTTCGAACATAGGAACAGAGAAGGAAAACTTTAAGAATCATCTTCTCTGAAACTGGAAGGCTTAGAGCTTTGATATTTGGTATGTAGCATTGCCTAGTAGACCCCTACTAAGTTTGTTCATATGATGCCCTTGGGGTCAAAATTGGCCCTCCCCCGAGGGTCACAAGTTCAAACATAGGAACAAAGAAGGAAAACTTTGATTTTTTTTTTCTCTTAAATGGGAAGGCGTAGAGCTTTGACATTTGGTATGTAGCATCTCCTAGTGGACTTCTACCAAGTTTGTTCCAAGGATGCTGCTTGGGTCAAAACTGGCCCAGCCCTGGGGGTCACAAGTTCGAACATAGGAACAAAGAAGGAAAACTTTAAAATTCTTCTTTTCTGAAACCGAAAGGTGTGAAGCTTTGATATTTGGTATGTAGCATTTCCTAGTGGACCTCTACCAAGTTTGTTCATATGATGCCCCTGGGTCAAAACTGGCCCACCCTCGGGGGTCACAAGTTCGAACATAGGAACAAAGAAGGAAAACTTTAAAATTCTTCTTTAAAACTGGAAGGCATAGAGCTTTGATATTTGGTATTCTCTTCTAAGTTTGTTTGCCCATCTAAGCGCAACAAGTTCATTGAGTTCAAAACTGGGTCATCTTGGGTCATAAACTAGGTCACTAGGTCAAATTAAAGAAATACCTTGTTGGCACTCTCGAGGCCACATTATTTGCTCAATTGCCTTGAAAATTAGTTAGAAAGTTTGTCTTTATAAAGTCTCACATAAGATTAATTTGGGTCAACTTGGGTCTTAAACTAGTTCACTGGGTCAAATTAAAGAAATACCTTGTTTGCACTCTGGAGGCCACATTTATTGCTCAAATGACCTGAAATTTGGCCAGAATGTTTGTCTTGATGAAATACCAGATGAGTTTGGATTTCGGTCACCTGGAACCATAAACTAGGTCACTAGGTCAAAATAAAGAAATACCTTGTGGGCACTCTAGAGGCCACATTCTTTGCTTAATTGCCTTGAAAATTGGTCAGAATGTTTGTCTTTGTAAAATCTCACATGAGTCTGAATTTTGGTCAACTGGGGTCATAAACTAGGTCACTTGGTCAAATTAAAGAAATAGCTAGTGGGCACTCTAGAGGCCACATTTATTATTCATTTCGTTTGAAAATTGGTTAAAATGTTTCTTTTGATATAGTCAATGACCAATTCAAATTTGGGTCACCTGGGGTCATAATCTAGGTCATTAGGTCAAATTAAAGAAATATCTTTAGGACACTCGAGGCCACATTTTTTGCTCAATTGACTTGAAAATTGGTCAGAATGTTTGTCTTCATGAAATATGAGTTTGAAATTGGGTCACCTGTGGTCAAAAACTAGGTCACATGGTCAAATTAAAGAAAAACCTTTAAGGCACTCTACTAAGGTGAGCGACCCAGGGCCATCATGGCCCTCTTGTTTATCCTATTTTACACTTTAGTGCACTTTCTCATGTTTTAACAACCCTGAGGGAGAAAGCTTTACAAAACATTGTGGAAGATGAAAATGCTGGTAACAAGCATTTTTTAGCTCGGCTGTTTCTAGAAAAAAAAAAACCCAAAGTAGTGTCACATCCCTGGCATCGTCTGTATCGTTGTGCAAGACTTTGACTTTTTATATTATCTCGGTTATTACTGAAGATATTTACTTCGAACATAGAAAACTTGTGTTAATTATCAAAAGGGGAACCTACAAAACAAGGGCAAGGAAACATTAAAGTATTTTTGATAGAGTTATGCCCCTTTTTGGACTTACGATTTTCACCAAAAATCAAGCATCCACAGCCAAGCATTGGCACCCACATGCCGTGCTCTTGTTTTGTTGTATTTTTCAGTGAAAAGAATCATCGACTCATCTTTCTTTTGTTTTGTTGTATTTTTCAGTCAAAAGAATCCTCCTCAGTGCTGAGTTGTGACATTTCTATCGATGATAAATACATCGTGACAGGGTCGGGGGACAAAAAGGCCACATTATATGAAGTCATTTTCTAAAGTGTTCAGTGCACCATGTGATGAGTGAAACAGTTGGAAAACCCCTTGGTCTATTTTTAGAACACATGTAAATGATCTTGTCAACCCTTTACCGAAATATGTCGTATGGTGTTGGAACAACCCTGATGAAGAAGACTTTGGAAAACATAGCGGGTAAAGGAGAAAATGCTGGTCACCAGCATTTTCTCCTTTTCCCACAATGTTTTCTACCTAGTGTGTTGCTATTTGGCTAAGAGTTAACATAAGAAAACAAAAGGAGTTTGCTTTCAGGGGGAAGAAATGGCCGTGTTCTGTGTACAGTGTAGTAAAAGTGTACAAATTCTAGTGTTCACATACGTTTACTGCGTTTAATGTCAGTTACTTGACGGGTAAAATTGTGCATTTTCTGTGTTGTTTTTGACTACATTGACAATATTGGGCTGACACGTTTCCTGGTGATTCGGCCTTTTCATGGCATAAAACGGTGAGAAGTTGGATGATAATGAAGTGGTTGCTTATTTGACACGATGTTTCTCCATTTCTGTGTTGTTTTCACTTGTTTGTAGATCATATTCATGATGAGTGCTAGATTGGCCCTTTGTCCCACAATCTCATGTTTCAACAACTATGAGGAGGAATGTTTTTTAAAAACATTGTTGGAAAAGGTGAAAATGCTTGTAAGCTGCATTTTTTCCTTTTCCAACAATATTTTTAAACCCTTGCGAAGACAGTTACAGCAATTACAGCCACTTTTAGTATGTTTTCTGCACATGTTTTTGATTTGGACAAGACTTTTATCATCAGACAAACACAAACAACAAAATTTTAGACATGTACAAATTAAAAGCATTTGCATGTGACAGAATAAATGTTACTCACAGATTGAAACTTGTTTTTGGAACGGTAGAAAATATTGTGGGAAAAGGAGAAAATGGTGGTTAAAAGCAATCTTTTTCTAGGTCTTTTAACACTTTACCAGACAACAAAATTTTAGACTTGTCCAAGTTGAAAGCATTTGCAGACAACAATTTCAATGTGGCTCAAATGGTGCAATTTTTCTTTAACCCTTTACCAGACAACAAAATTTTAGCCTTGTCCAAATTGAAAGCATTTGCAGACGACAATTTCAGTGTGGCTCAAATGGTGCAATTTTTCTTTGATAGGATAGAAAACATTTTGGGAAAAGGAGAAAATGCTGGTTACCAGCATTTTCTCCTTTTCCCACAATGTTTTCAAAAGGCTTCCTTCCCAGGGGCGTTGAAAGGCGTCATTGTGTGGTAAAGGGTTAATAAGGTAGAAAACATTGTGGGAAAAGGAGAAGATGCTGTTTACCAGCATTTTCGCCTTTTTCCACAATTTTTTCAAAAGTCCTTTTCCTTGGGGGGGGTCGTTAAAACTCGGGATTGTGTGGCAAAGGGTTAAATTCCGGATTGTGTGGTTAAGAATAGAAGGAATGAATAGTAGGGGGGAAAAACAATTATTGCAATTTCACAACCTATTTGGCAGAAACAATATTGCAAACAATGTGAGCAGTGTAGATCTGAGATCAGACTATACAGAACACATCAGACTGCACATTCTGTTGATGAAATATGTGTTCATTGCTGAAGAATGAATTTTTGCTGGTATTTTTGAGTGAATGATGGACTGAATGAAGGTGGTATTTGTAAATATGCTTTTAAAAGTTTGTGGACATTGTGTACTTTTTTCATTGAAATAACACATTTTTGTTTGGTGCATAATGTTGAATCTGATTCCAGCAGAAAAGTGAGCTGGTCCTACACATCTTGATTTACACTGTCGGCAATAGTGCCCCGGAGTCATGCTTAGCATCGTCAGGGTAAACATTTTGCATGATGGAAGTTATTGCTCATATATTTCATGCATTCTGATCTTGATCTACTCTGCAAGTTCATCTGATGCTGAACAGGGTGCTCAAAATATCCATTTCCTCTGTTCCGCCAGTTTCTGTAGTTCACCTGAAATATCATTTTATGATTAAATGGCAATAAAAACTTTGTGGGTAACTTTCATTTCATAAACATTGCTGAAAGTTGTCGAGGGAAGAAACTCTTGTCAGGAAGAAAGGTAAAGGGAAGTAATCCTGATAACAGTTCTGCTGTCTATACTGTCCAATTTGTAAATGCTTTTTGATGTTGTGATTAATTTGGAAACAATGTGGAAAAAGAAGCCATAACTCAGTATTGAGCAGCAGCGTCTTTCTCCACAATGTTTTTCACTTTTATTGGGACTTTTGTCAAACATTGCTTGTAAATCTATTTTACTACACAAAAACAGTTTTTGGGATCCCTGCTGTTCAACAGCTTTTGAAAACATTTAAAATTAAATAATTAACCCTTAAACACTCTATTATGAGTTCTTACAACACACAGAAAGAAGGACATGTGAAAATAATGTGGTAATAGGAGAAATTGCTGGTAACCAGCATTTTTGCCTTTTCCCACTTATCGACTTTTAATGACCCTGAGGGAGAAGCATTTTGAAAACAATGTGGGAAAAGGAGAAAATGCTGGTAACCAGCATTTTCTCCTTTTCCCATAATGTTGTCTACCCTTCTAAATGTTAATTTCATTATTTTAGCCTCATTGCATTAAATTTTGTTGTCAACGAAATTTTATTACTTCGAATATGGAAAAGTCAAGAATTTTGTCGTATGGTAAGAAATTAAGCCCTTGTTTCCATGGCTTTTTCCAAAGATCTCAACTGCAGAGGTATGAAAATATTGATTTTGTAGAGTAATTGGTGAAGAGAATAGAACGTTTTTGATTAAACAAATGTTAAACCCATTACCACACAATTCCGAGTTTTAGTGATCCTGATGAAGAAGGCCTTTGAAAACATTCTTGGAAAAGGAGAAAATGCTGGTCACCAGCATTTTCTCCTTTTCCAACAATGTTTTCTCCTTTTTCATAGAAAAATCCCACTATTTGAGTCTTGTTTAGTTTGTTGTATGCAAGTGCTTTAAAGATACATCCTTACAGCCAGATAGAGAAAAACGCTGTTAAAACTTGTGTAGAATGGCTCAGAATTTGATATGCTGTGTAAACACAGATAAATTACCAATATTTATGTGAAAGGGATCAAGAAACTCATGGAATTTGTCCTCATTTATTTAAAACCAGAAACAATAACAATGATATCTTTGAAGGCTGTCGTAATCTGTGCAACCTTGCAAGCAACACTAGGTATGAAGATACAAGAATAATTATAGTTTCATAAGATAAAGATGAAATTGGTTAAAAACTGGCTAGATGTATCTTTAATTTTAGACCCGTCCAAATGGAACGGATTTGCAGTCTAAATTTTTGCCATTAGGTCAGGAATAAAGCTGTTATTTATACACTTTTCCACAGGCTGTCAACTGCAGTGGTATGAAAAGTTGTATCGATAGAGTTATTGGTAAAAGGAATAGAGTGTTTTTGACTGAATGAATGATTGATTAACTGTTGATAAAGTGTGACCCTTTACCTTTATGATGTCTGTCTTGGTATTTTTTGTGTCCATGATGAAAAATATGCCATTTTTTCTCTCTTTTTTGTTAGATTTGTGTACAAGAAAATTGTAGTTTATTTGGATAAAATGCCATTAAAAACAACTAAATGTTTTCATATGTGGATTTTCTTCTTTTTACATGAGAGAGAGAGAGAGAGAGAGAGAGGTGAGCCATGCTCTTGCAAAAGGGGGCTTTTTGCATCTTGGTAATGAATTGTACCAATCAAGTCATCACAAAATTATGGATATAAAAATAGCCACTCCTTTAACAACCGACTGAATCATGCAGTAGACTGGTCCTTTGACATGCAGAAAATTGACCAATAGCGAAAAGTTTTGGCACAGGTGAGCCTGCGCAGGGTGACCTGGGTCGATACTTTCCACAGATGCATTAAGCCCTCTTTTCACAGAGCGTGGTCGATTTATATGTTATTTTCTTTGCAGTCATTCAATTCTTGACAATTGGAGATTTTACAGTAATTGCTAACTCTTTACAAAACTACAAAATTTTGGGCTGGACGTGCATTTTCTCCTTTACCGACAATGTTTTTCATCCTATCACACTACAGACAATTGTCATAAAGCTACTTTTAATCTGTCATCTGCAAGTGTTTTCAATATGTATAGGTCTGAGATTTTGTTGTGTGGGAAAGAGTTAGCCCTTTACTACACGGTCCCGACTTTTAACAACCCTGAGAAAGAAAGCTTCTGAAAGCATTGTCTCCTTTTCCCACAATGTTTTCTATTCCGTTCAAGGCAAGTTTCACCATTTGAGCCACCTTTGTCATCTGCAAATGCTTTGAATATGGACAGGCCTAGAATTTTTTCCTCAAGTAAAGAATTAAACATCAGACTGCAAAATACAGTTGAACTTGTCCTAAACAGCCACCTAAGGGAATCCAGAAAACTTGCCTTGTAAGACAGGTGGCTGTTTAACAAGGTCTCATTTATATGTACTTTTAAAACTAGGATTTTGGACTCATTGCTTAATTCTTTACCACACCAAATTGAACGTATTTGCAGACGACAAATGTGCCCAAAATAAAAAATGTAATTTGTTTCAGGAAGGGTAGAAAACTTTGTGGGAAAAGGAAAAAATGCTGGCCACCAACAGTTTCTCCTTTCCCACAGTGTTTTCAAAGGTCCCTTTTCTCAGGGTCGTTAAAAGTCCTGATTATGTCGTAAAGGGTTAACTCTTTACCAAACAAATCCTGAGTTGTGATGACTTGAATTAAAAAGCATTTGAAAACATTGTGGGGGAAAAAGGGAAAATATTAGTGACCTGCATTGTCTCTTTTTCCCCAATGTTTTCTGCTGTTTCAAAGGCAAATCCCACTGTTTGCACCACACGTGATTCCTCGTCTGCAGGTGCTTTTGAATTGGACAAGTCTAAAGTTTTATTTTTAGAAGGGGATGACCTTTCAGGTCTCACCTTCTTATGTCAACCGTCAATTGAAATCCTGTGGCAACGAACCACTCCTCTGCGTCAAAAAAAAGGTCCTCGTGTATTAATGAACAGACTTATCTGTGTCATTTCATATGCGAAAATAACTTGTGGATTCAAAAAACGGTACAAGCCAATTACACATACAATAAATTTCAGAGTTAAATGACATAAAATTTGCTATAGATTTGAAATTGGCCTCGTTTCGCAGCTTTGAAATGTCCTAGTTTATAGAATCAACATCGCGGATGAATGTTAAGTAAGAGGAAAACTCCAAAACGCCCCCAAACTGTCATTTCACCCAAAACCACTTTCCTAATACCTAAAACCGCATGCTAAACGCACGACTTTATGAATATTAGGACTCTATGAAATAATGCTGTCAATCTTAGAAAAAGAAATATATATATGTTGTCATCCGTAAGATGAATTAATTTTTAATGAAATCATGGTCCAGTTAAAACCTATCTGCTAGCAAATTTCTACCATCTCCTAATAGTTCAAACATATTTTACTCTATATATTTACATGTGTTATATATAACATAGTCTCTTTAATCAAATAGAATTAAAAATTTTTAAACAGATAGTGAAAATATCATAGAATGACAACAAAAACGAAAATATTATGGAAGAACTGGTGATTGATCAGAGTGAATACAAAATGAAATTTAAACTTGTGTGTATATACATCCATGTCCGCGGCAGTACAATGTTAGGAGAGAGGGACAAAGCATCCAGCACTATATAAATTTAAGCTAAAGTGAATCACCCACTATTATCAATGTAAACATAGACTGCATGAAAGATATTTTCATTTTCTTCAAGAGAGAGGTTATTGTCACCATAAAGGATAGTTCCAATATTGGAAGCGGATATTTCGTTTGTACATTGCCTAAATGCTGTCCTGATATTATGACAAAATCTGCAATCAAAGAAGTAGTGTTTGTTAGATTCCATTTCCCCGCGACGAAAAAGGGAAGTTTCTACAATAATTTTCCAAAAGAGGTGTTGTTTTAGACTATAGTTATTTCTAAGACGAGTATGCACTACCTGCAGTTTTCTTTCCCCATAGAATAAAAGTTTATAGGGAATAGGTTTATCTATGTTCAACATAACGTTTAAAAGATTAGAGAGAGAGAGTCTGTTTCTCCTGTAGCTTGTGGCAAAGAGTTCCATGCATTTACAGATGAAGGTAAAAATAATTCATTAAAAGGTAAGTTCTATAGACGATGTTTGCGAAAAAAAAAAAAAAACCGTTCGAATTACGAAGATTTTAAGTTGTATTACTTCCAATAGTGGTCGATATAAGAGAGCATAAGTAGTTCGAAACTAGACCATTTACCATTTTGAAAAAAGAAAAAAAAAGTTTATATTTGTTCCTGCACTCTTTTACTGCCTCCAAGCCTGATTCTCTAGTGAGGTCTGCAACTGTTACAGTCCTGGCTGCTTTGTTTTGAATCTTGTCAACTTCTTCCCTTTGGGTTTCATACATGTTATCCCAAATGGTGTCCCCATATTCAAGAATGGGCCTAATGAAAGAGAAATGTATGGTCTCTTATGAGTGGCGATCAAGCTGGAATTTCAAAAACATAAAAACACCTTTTTTTTCTAGGCCTTTTCAACAACAGTTTGAATTTGGTGGTCCCATCACAAGACAAGATAAATACCAAGCTGTTGGTGAAACTGAACTGGCAGAATAACAACATTTGACATAGAGAGAACCGGATGAGCAGGTTTGATACGTTTACAAGATACTAACATAGAATTGGGTGTAACCTTCTATCAGTGCTTTCAGTACTTTGATTGTAAAGAATTATTGCCGCCTAGACCCAGGCTATCCGTTTCTTAAGTAATATAGGTATACTTACATGATATTCATCGAAATCTAAATCTGCATCATATGGACGTGTACTTCAGGGCCTGTATTCACCAACCATCCGTAACTGCATTCTTTGTCTTACTCTGGAGGGTCCTGCGTGGCTCGGTGGTAAAGTGTAGGACTCGCAACCTGGAGGCCCCGAGTTCGAGCCTCACTGGATCCACTGGGTTTTTCCCGGGAGTGTCCTTGGCCATAGCCTAGTACTGGTGAAACCCAGGAAATACATGAATATGTAAGCCGTTATATGACTGAAATAATGTTGAAAGCGGCGTAAAACGCCATTCAATCAATCTTATGCTGGATTTAGAAGTAATACAACATATGACTGGCGAAACCATTTGGTTGCAGGGTTTCATTAAATTTTAGAAAATTCTTGTAAATTGGAAAATTGGAAAAGGATGATGTTAAGACTGGTTTGTGATATATATATATATATAAGAGCCACGCTCTGACAAAAGGGGGCTAAATGCATCTCCGTAATACATTAACCCTTTCCCAAACAAGCCCTGGTTTTCACGTGTCTGCAGTACAAGTCTTTTGAAAACACTGTGGGAAAAGGAGAAATTGCTCGTAACGAGCAATTTCTCCTTTTCCCACAGTGTTTTCTACCCTTTTTGAGACCTTTCTGCCATTTTCATCAAATCTGAAATTGTCGTCTGCAAACTCTTTCAAAGATAGCAAATGTTTTGGCCCGTGTCGCAGTCCGCGCAGGCTGGCATGGGTCGATACTTTTTGCAGATGCATTAAGCCCCATTTTCACAGAGCATTGTCCATATAAGATATTTTTTATATATATAATGTCCATTATTCCTCTGGTGGACAAGGGCCCCGAATCTGACCCCTATCTGCGCCCCTAAATCTGACCTCTGTCTGCGCACGGTCCTCTTAACCCTTTATCACACAATCACATGTTTTAACGACCATGAGGAAGAAGCCTTTTGAAAACATTGAGGAAAAAGGAGAAAATGCTGGTTACCAGATTTTCTCCTTTTCCCACAAAGTTTTCTGTCCTTTCAAAGACAGAAACCGTCATTTAACCCTTTCCCAAACGACAAATTTTGGACTGGTCCAAATTGAAAGAGTTTGCAGACGACAATTTTAAATTTGATAAAAAATGGCAGAAAGGTCTCAAAAAGGGTAGAATACACTGTGGGAAAAGGAGAAATTGCTCGTTACGAGCAATTTCTCCTTTTCCCACAGTGTTTTCAAAAGACTTGTAGACACGTGAAAACCAGGGCTTGTTTGGGAAAGCGTTAAGTTACATTTATTTTGTCGTCTGCCAATGCTTTCAATTTGGTTGATTTCCACATTTTGTCGTTTGGTAAAGAGGTAACCAGTACTTCGTACAATTACCATCATAAATTCCCTAAAAGGTTAATGTCGTCTGTGTCCAACCATTCTTTGACTCGTCCATGGTTGAGTCAACTTCACAGACAGGGTGTTTCATAGAACCTGATATAATTTGAAACCATGAAAAAATATTCTGCAACAGATTACATGCCTCATTGAGAAATTTTCCTGTCGACTTTTAACCTTTACCCTTCAAATAACTTAAATGAAACTTTCAAGCTGATTGTAAAATCTCGAATTTGATTGTATTAAGGTTATTTTTTTTTGGGGGGGGGGGGGGTTCTCCTTATCGGACAGTGTAGATCCAAGATCAGACTGGACATTATGTGCAGTCCAATCTTGATCTACACTGTCCGCAAAAGGCCATTGAGTCGCGGTTAGCAGCCAAAGGGTTTAAAAAATAGTTTTCGTCAATAATGATATTTATAAACATCACCAGCAAGGAATGGTGTAGATCAAAATCAGACCGCACAGGCTGATCTTTGTAAACACCTTCTGTCGAAACCTGTACAGTTATATATATTTCCCAAGTCAAACAAACCGCCCCCCCCCCCCCAAAAAAAAAAAATCTGCAGACTTTTCACGTGCTTATTTCGAACATGTTCTATATTCACTGCTTAGTGTGTTAGTCGCTTGTGTTATATTTTTTGTTTCTGAGACTATGTATTGTTGTTTTATTTTTCTCCAAATTTGATGGATTATTTAATGAATGGATATATTCTGGAAAATACTAAACATCGAGGTGGGTGAATTTATTAATGTGGATTTCCTCTCCTCCTTTTTAAATGTCATTTGTTTGTGCATCATCATCGTCTTCGTCATTAGTTTTCACATTAACCCATCCCAACGAGGTTAAATGATGGTCGTCGTGGTAGACTCAGTCGGTAATGTACGGGGCTAGACAATTTAGGAGTTGTGAGTTCGATGGCCAAGCCAGGTAACTCCGTTGATGACAACTGGGCTACAAAATTTAGGGTGGGTGGGTTCGATGCCGAGCCCCATAGCTCAGATGACGGCAACAGGGCTTGAAATTTTGGGGTTGTGCGTCCACAGTGATTAAGCGTAGGAGGCCCCGAGTTAGAGCCTCACTGATGCACTGGGCTTTTTATGGGAGTATCCTTGGCCAAGACACATCAAAGCCCTTGTCTTGTACTGGTGAAACCCAGGAACTGCATGAATATCTTGCATGTCGCCGTGATATGACTGAAATATTATATAAAGCGGCATAAAACACCATTCAATCACCCCCAAGGTGAAATGATTGCCATTGTGACAGAAATCGTTTCTCCTGGGTCTTACATTTAGACACGGGAAAGCAGCCGATAACGCTGTCACCATCATTTTAGACTCTTTAACAGACGATAAAATTTCAGACTTGTCCAATTCAAAGCTTTTGCAGATGATAGATTAAACTTTTGAGATTTGTCAAAGAGTGGATGATAAATATTGTGGACAAAGGAGAAAATGCTGGTTACCATGATCATTACCAATCCAGCACCGAAACCCAATTGACGACAAAATTGTCCAAATTGGAAGTATTTGCAGACGACAGTTCACTTATTTAGCATGATGACAGTTAGAAGATCTCATATTCTAGTTATATACTCTAGGTTTGGATACACTATATTTCTACATGTAATTTCTTCAATCCTCTCATATTCTAGTTATATACTCTAGGTTTGGATACACTATATTTCTACATGTAATTTCTTCAATCCTTTCATATTCTAGTTATATACTCTAGGTTTGGATACACTATATTTCTACATGTAATTTCTTCAATCTTTTTTTTTTTCATACTTCTCAGATAATGACGGTTTATATAGGTCTTTGTTTTCTACGCATGTGGATTCGTAATTGTAGCGGACATTGCAAGCGTTAACTCTCTACCAAACGACAAAATTTTACATTCCTCCAAATTCATAGCTGTTGCAGACGACAAATGAACTGTGACTCAAGTGTTGAAATCCGGCCCATAAGGGTAGAAAACATTGTGGGAAAAGGAGAAAATGCTGTTTACCAGCATTTTCTCCTTTTCCCACGATGTTTTTAAAAAGATTTCCCCCCAGGGTCGTTAAAACTCGGGACTGTGTGGTACGGGATTTAACATGCAAGTGCGATTTTATGCTGAATGAAAACAAAAATGTTATGTTACGTAGAAGCGAAGTGTCGCCATGATGTGCTCGTACTTTTGAAAGCGGCATAACGACAGCCTGGGTTCCATTCTGATCATTTCCTCCCTTCTATCTATTTTGGCATTACGTCAAAAACGACAAGATAAAAACAGTACAGATCTACGAATTATTTTTGAAGACCTATGTAGACTGTGTTAAGGACAGATTAAGAAATTATTGGCGCCTGGACACAGGCTGAACAGCTCCTTTTGTCACAATCTTTTCACATGCGTTCATGTTTGGTATCATCACCATCAGTATTTTACAAGGATATATTCAAAGTTATTTGCAGCAAATGTGTTTGATTGTGGAGATGCTGAGTTTTGTATTTTCATTTGAAGCGAACGCTTTACCAGAGGATAAAAACTAAGAGTTGTCTGTAATAGCCGTCTGTGCAGACGACAAATTAAATATGGGATTTTCTTTGAAAGTGAAGAAAACATTGTAGGAAAAATTTTTGTTAACAACAATTTCTCCGGTTTCCACAATGTTTTCAAAAGCCTTCTCTCTGTGGTCGTTAAAACACGGGCTAGTTTGGTAGAAAGTTTTTGATTGGAGAACTTAACTCACCTGACGTTTATAACGAGACTTCCGGTAAAACTTTTTTTTTTCGATGTTTTTACAAGACATTGTATTCAAATAGAAACTACAACCTTAATCTTATAGGCTCCAAAGTGGTGTAATGGTAGTGGGAGTCGACTCGGGACGCAGAGAACCGAGGATCGAGACGCACCCAAACCAAAAAAAAAACCCGCACAGAGACGGGGAAAATAGGACAATGCCACCTGGATAGAGAAACAACAGCCGGATAGAGAACGGGCAAGAAAGACACTTGGGTAGGCGATCGTGGGACCCAGGGAAATTACCTTTTACTACTCTGTGTATTTGACATTATCAATATTAATACAGAGGTGTTTAATAAAAGATGATTATTTATTTGAGGTTTTTCTTTTAAGTTCATAGAACTTTTCTCTGTGCAGAGATCAAGTTAAAGAAAGAAGAACACGAAAGTAGAAGAGAATTTTTAATACTCACAATCAAATGTTGATGTACACAAAAGAAACATATTACCCAAAGATTAAATTCAACAATCTTAATAAGAGGGTTTAACTCTACCAAACAACAAAATCTTAGACTGGTCCAAACTGAAAGCATTTGCAGACGACAAAATAAATGTAATGGAAAAACTGAAATTTGTTTAGGGATGGGTAGAAAACATTGCGGGAAAAGGAGAAAATGCTGGTTACCAGCATTTTCTCCTTTTCCCACAATGTTTTCAAAAGGCTTCTTTCACAGGGTCGTTAAAAGTCAGGATTGTGTGGTAAAGAGTTAAGAAAACATTGTGGGAAAAGGAAAAAAATGCTGGCTAACTTACCAACATTTTCCCCCTTTCCCTCAATGTTTTTTGCCCTTTCACATACAATTATTAGAGCTATATTTAATTTGTAGACAGCAAATGCCTTCAATAAAGACCCTTTACCACACAATCCCAAGTTTTAACGACCTTGAGGAAAAAGGCCTTTGAAAACATTATGGGAAAAGGAGAAATTGCTGGTAACCAACATTTTCTCCTTTGCCAACAATGTTTTCAACCCTACTAAAGGCAAATTTCAGATTTTGCGGCACACTAAATTTGTCGTCTGCAAATGCGTTCAATTTGAACCAGTCTGAAATTTTGTTGTTTGGCAAGAGTTAATCTAAAATTTTGTCATATAGCAAAGGGTGGATACATATACACAAAAATCTTGCATGAAAAACATGGTGGAAAAAGGAGAAAATGCTGATTATCAACATTTTTCCCCTTTCACACAATGTTTTCAACCCTTTCACACACTATTACAATCATTTGAACTGTATTCAATTTGTTGACAGCAAATGCCTTCTATATAGATATATGTAAAATTTTGTCACGTGGAAAATGGTCAAAACACATATACAACAGTCTTGAGTAAAACACACTGCAGGAAAAGGAGAAGATGCTGGTTATCAACATTTCCCCCTTTCCCACAATGCTTTCTCTTTTTTACACACAATTAGCATTATCTAAACTATATTTAATTTGTGGACACTAAATGCCTCAACTCTTTACCAAACGACAAAATTTTAGACTAGTCCAAATTTAAAGCAATAGCAGACGACAAGTTTTAGGTGGCTCAAAGGACAAAATATGCCCTTAATAGGCCTGAAAACATTGCAGGAAAAGGAGAAAATTCTGGTTACCAGCATTTTCTCCTTTTCCCACAATGTTTTCAAAAGATCATTTTCTCAGGGTCGTTAATACCCGGGCTTGTGTGGTAAAAGGTTAACTCTTTACCACACAACACAAATGTAGACTTGCCCAAATTCAGACGACGATTTAAACGTGATGAAATTTGTCTGTGATGTGATAGAAAACATAGTGGGAAAAGGAGAAAATGCTGGTTACCAGCATTTTCTCCTTTTTCCCACTATGTTTTCAAAAGCCCTCTTTGTCAGGGTCGTTAAAACCCGGGATTGTGTGGTAAAAGAGTTAAAGATAGTGAAATCTAAAATTTGTCATCTGGAAAAAGGGTCAATACACATGTAAAAAGTGTTGGATAAGAAACAGTGGGGGAAAAGAAAAAAAAAATCCAGTTACCAACATTTCCTCCTTTCCCACAATGTTTTCTTCCCTGTCACACACAATAACCCCTATTTGAACCATATTAACCCTTTACCAAACAATCCCTGGTTTTCACAACCCAGGGGAAGAAGGCTTCTGAAAACATTGTGGGAAAGGAGAAAATGCTGGTTACCAGCATTTTCTACTTTTCTCAAAATGTTTTCTATCCTTTCGAAAACAAACTCCACTATTTGAGAAAACTTTAATTTGTCATCTGCAAATGCTTTCAAATTGGACAAGTCCAGAAGTTTGTCGTTTGGTAAAGAGTTAAATTTGTTGATGGCAAAAGCCTTCTATACAGACTAAGCTAAAATTTTGTCACCTGGGAAAGGGTCAATTCACATATACAAAAATATTGTGGGAAAAGGATAAAATGTTGGTTACCAACAATTTCCCCCTTTACCACAATGTTTTCTACCCTTTCACACACAATTACCATCATTTGAACCGTACTTAATTTGTCGACAGCAAATGCCTTCGATAAAGATTGACCTGTTACCACACAATCCTGAGTTTTAATGACCTTGAGGAAAAAGGCCTTTGAAAACATAAAGGGAAAAGGAGAAAATGCTGGTAATCAGCATTCACTCCTTTCTCCACAATATTTCCTACCCTAGCAAAGGCAAATTTCAGTTTTTGCAGCATACTTAATTTGTCATCTGCAAATGTTAATTTGTCGTCTGCAAATGTTTTCAATTTGGACCAGTCTAAAACTTTGTTGTTTGGTAAAAGACTTAATCTAAAATTTTGTCATCTGGTTAAGGGTCAATACACATATACAAAAATCTTGAGTAAAAACCATTGTGGGAAAAGGAGAAAATGCTGGTTATGAACAGTCCCCCTTTCGACAAATGTTTTCCAACCTTTTAGGCACAATTACCATCATTTGAACCATATTAAATTTGTTGACAGCAAATGCCTTCAATACTGATTAATCTAAAATTTTGTCATCTGGAAAAGGGTCAATACACATATACAAAAGTCTTGAGTAAAAAATACCGTGGAAAAAGGAGAAAATGTTGCTTACCAACATGTCCACCCCCCTTTCCCACGATGTTTTCTACCCTTTCACACACAATTACCATCATTTTAACCATGTTTAATTTGTTAACAGCAAATACCTTCATTACAGATTATTCTAAAAATTTTGTCATGGGAAAAGGGTCAATATACATACGCAAAAATCTTCAATAAAATCATAAAAAAGATTGAAACAACTTCATTAACTTTTGACCAAACAAAAAATATTTTAAACTCGTCCAAATTGGAAGACAATACAAGCAGCTATGATGATTGAATTTTTCCTGCAAGAGGGGTAGAAAACAATGTGGAAAAGGGAAATGCTGGTTACATGCAGAGTCACCATTTTCCACAATGTTTTCAAGAACCCTATACATTTTTTTGTTTAGAAACAATTGCTGGTTCGAGAAAAGGTTCACTCTTTACCACACTCCTGGGTTTTAAATACCCTGAGGAAGAAGGCTTTTGAAAACATAATGGAAGAAGGAGAAAATGCTGGTAATCAGCATTTTCTCCTTTTCCCAACACGTTTTCTACCCTTTCATTGACGCTTTTCACTGTTCGAGCCATGTTTATTTTGTTGTCTGCAAATGCTTTGGATTTGGACAAAGCCAAAATTTTGACTTTCTGTAATGAGTAAACCCTGAACAACACAATACTGATTTTTAACGAGGTTGTCAAAGAAGCCATTTGAAAACATAGCGGGAAAGGGAGAAAATGCTGTTAACGAGCATTTTCCTCTTTTCCCACAATGTTTTTTACCCTTTCAAAAACAGATTCCAATTTTTCATTCACATTTATTTTGTGTCTGCAAATGCTTTCAATTTGGACCAGTCTAAAAGTTTGTTGCTTGGTAAATACATGAAATCAATACAAAATATTTTAAACACTTTTTACAAAATGATGAAATTTCAATTCAAATTAAAAGTACTTGCATGTGACAAATCATATGTGGCTGAAATAATATGATTTGTCTTTGACAGGGTAGAAAACATGGAGGAAAAGGAGTAAATGCTGCTCACCAGCAGTTTCATCACTTTCAACAATGTTTTCAAGAGCCTATTTAATCATATTTTTTTTAACCCTTTCCCAAACGACAAATTTTGGACTGGTCGCAGACGACAATTTTAAATTTGATGAAAATGGCAGAAAGTTCTCAAAAAGGGTAGAAAACACTATGGGAAAAGGAGAAATTGCTCGTTACGAGCAATTTCTCCTTTTCCCACAGTGTTTTCAAAAGACTTGTACTGCAGACATGTGAAAACCAGGGCTTGTTTGGGAAAGGGTTAAACAAAAAACAATCGCCAGTTTGACACAGGGTCAAAATTAAGATAAACTCATCAAAATATAGACCAGAGTTCCTGATAGAGGGAGTGATTTTGATTTCAAAATTGGAAAAAATCAGTTATTCTCCACTAAACCCTATGTTATGGGTACTCATTAGAATTGTCTAATCAAGACGATTTAAATGAGTACCCACAACATAGGCTTTTGAAGAGAAATGATGGATTTAGAATACCATCACCCCCTCTTATCTCATGCTCTGATATAGACCATTGTAACATTTTACCAAACAAACAAAATTTTAGTATTGTCCAGTTTGAAAGTATCTACAGTGGACATATAAAATGTGACTCAAATGATAGAATTGGTCTTTCAAGAAATACATAGCACATTGTAAAAGGAGAAAATTATGACTTTTATTACTTCCACCATTTTCCACAATGTTTTCAACAGCCTACTACATATACTTTTTACACAAAATGGTTTGATATAGGGTTAAAATCAGTACAATAAACTCATCACAATAAAGACTGTTTCAACTCATTACCAAATGACAAAATTTTAGACTCATCAAAATTGAAAGCATAGTTATGCAGATAACAGTTTAGTTGTGGTTCAAACAATTGGACTGGTTGTTGGCACACTAGAAAGTATTGTGGGACTAAGAGAAAATGCTGGTTATCACCCTTTTTCTCTTGATCCCCCACAAGACAAATAAATGTGGCTCATATGATGAGATTTGTCTTTCAAAGGCTAGAATGCATGGTGGAAAACAGAGAAAGATGCTGAATATCATTATTTTGTCCTTTTCCCAAAATGTTTACAAAACCCTACTACTCTTTTCCCTGAGACAAATAAATATGTGGCTCAAATGATGGAATTTGTCCCTAAAAGGCTAGAGTGCATGGTGGAAAAGGAAGATTTTCTCCTTTTCCCAAAATGGTTTCAAGCCTTCTTTCTCAAAGTAGATTAAAGTGAAGTTCTTTGGTGAAGAGTTAAGACATACCAATAAGTAGCATGTACAAATGGCAAAAGGGATAAATATTTTAACCCATTCCCAAACGACAAATTTTGGACTGGTCCAAATTGGAAGAGTTTGCAGATGAAAATTTTAAATTTGATGAAAATGGCAGAAAGGTCTCAAAAAGGGTAGAAAACACTGTGGGAAAAGGAGAAATTGCTCGTTACGAGCAATTTCTCCTTTTCTCACAGTGTTTTCAAAAGACTTGTACTGCAGACATGTGAAAACCAGGGCTTGTTTGGGAAAGGGTTAAGGAAAGGTAATCCTTTTTTTTTATAAGCAACATGGAAAATAATTTGTGGAAAGGTGTTTTTGCCTATAGGAAGCACTGGCTATTTTACCCTGAACCCTTTACCACACATTCACCATTTAACTCTTTAACCACAAGACAAAAATGTAGACTTGTCCAAATTGAAATCATTATAATTCTAATGTGGCTCAAATGATGGAATGTGTTGTCTTTGATAAGGTTGAAAACATTGTGGGAAAAGGATAAAAGGCTGGTTAACAACATTTTCTCTTTTCCCCTAATGTTTTCAAAAGCAGTCTTCTTCAGAGTTGATGAAACATGGGACTGCTTTGTAACATGTTAATCCAAAAGATGTAATGGATACATCTTTTTTTTTTTGGTGAAAGATTGAAATTTGTTTCATCATGTGAACATTTTCCGTAGTATTTTCACGAGTGGCACCACTTATGAACATATAACCAATAAGGTTCACTCAATGAAATAAATTTCGATCTTTCAGCGAAAAAAAAAAACAACAACAAATATCCTCTATATATTCTATAGGGAAAATAAGCCAAGTTTACAAAAGTCATTTTTTAGTAACACACAAAAGGTTATGTCACTAAATATAATGAGAGTCTACCTATGATCCTCCATGTCAAAAATACGAATTCTGACAGATTGTTTTTTGACAGAGGGTTTTCAAAAATCATGAAGCTAAACATCCCTTTTTCCATTGGCATGAATGGCAAAGTTTTAGAAGAAAACCCTGGAATTAATGTTTCTATTTCACTAATTGCTCTATGCCCAATATTAAACACATCTAAGTATAATCTAAAATACAGCAAGAGTATATGTAGCAAAATCAATCATTATCAATTGAACATTGTTTAACCTTTACAAAACAACAACATTTTAGACTTGTCCAAATTCAAAGCATTTGCAGACAACAAAATAATAGTGACTCAAAAAAAGAAATTTGTTCTGGGAAGGGTAGAAAATCATTGTGGGAAATGGAGAAAATGCTGGTTACCAGCATTTTCTTCTTTTTCCACAATGTTTTCAAAAGGTCTCTATCTCAGGGTCATTAAAAGTCGGGATTGTGTGGTAAAGGGTTAACCTTTACCACACAATCCCGTGTTTTAACAACCCCAAGAAAGAAGCCCTTTTGAAAACATTGTGGGAAAAGGAGAAAATGCTGGTAACCAACACTTTCTCCTTTTCTTACAATGCTTTCCAATGAATGAAAGACAAATTTCAACATTTATGCCACATTTGAAATATCGTATGCTTTCAATTTGGACAAGTCCACGTTTTTGTTGTGTGGTAAAGAGTTAACCCTCAAAACTCGAAAGTGTACAATACTTATCATGTTGCAATGAGTTATTTCCCTTTGACCATCATAAAACATACATGTAATAGCTTATTCACAGAAACACAAACAAACCTCACAGCAGCCATTATTTTTGATACTTCGGGAATCTTTCAAAAACTATCTCCAAAACAATCTCATATTTTTACAACCCTGAGGGGGAAAGATTTTGAAAACATTGTGCAAAAAGGAGATAAAGCCGGTGACAAGCATTTTCTCCCTTTCCTACAAATTTTTTTACCATTTCAAAGACAGATACTACCACTTAACCCTTTACCAAACATTCAGGTGTTTTAAGAGCCCTATGGAACACTACTTTGAAAACAAAGTAGGAAAAGGAGAAAATGCTGGCAACCAGCATTTTCTCCTTTTCCCACCTTGTTTTTTACCCTTTCAAAGTATAACAATGTATTGCACCATTTGTGTCACTTCTGATTTGTTGTCATAAATGGTTTTAATCTGGTTTAGTCTAAAATTTTATTGCTTGGTAAACAGATAAGCAACAACTGTAGTCTGCAAATGCTTTCAATATGGACAAGGCTAGAGTTTTGTTGTCTGGTAAAGGGTTAACACACAATCCCGACTTACGGTAAAGGCTGAAGTGAGATATCAACATGTTTTCTTGAAAACATTTTGCCATGTTTTTCAAGGTTTTCAGTTAGCTTAAAACCTGCATCACCAACAGGAAATATTGCTAAAAGAGTTACATCAGTATGTATTTACAAACATTTTAATGCATTTAACTTGAGGCAGTAGATCCTGTAAACCTTTATCATACAGACTGGAGTTTTAATGACCCCGAAAAAGAAGGATTTGAAACATTGTGGGAAAAGGAGAAAATGCTGGTAACCAGCATTTTCTCCTTTTCCCCACAAAGATTTCTATCCTGTCAGAAAAGACTGAAATCATCATTTGAGTTACATTTAGTTTGTACTCTGCAAATGCTTTCGATTTAGTCTAATCTGAAATTTTGTCATTTGATAACCGTGTGACAAAGTTTTGGACTTGTCCAAGTTGAAGGCAGTTGACAAATGTGGCTCAAATCTAGGTTTTGTCTTTGATAGGGTAGGACTGTTGAAAATATTGGTAAGGTTCCACAAAATTCTCCTTTTCTCACAATGTTCTTACACTATTGTAATAAAGACAAATCTTACCATTTGACCAACATATGTCATCTGCAAATGCTTTCAACAGATACCAGTCTAAAATTTGGTTGTTTTATAAAGAACTACACTGACAAGAGTCTTGAAAATATTGTGGCAAATGGACAGAAACCTCACTGAAAGCATCTTACCAATTCGTCACATTCCTTTTTTCTTTTTCATCAGCTGTATGCACAAATTATTGCAGATGAAGAAAAGGAATCAACATGTGACTGCATTTTACAATGATGAAAATTCCTATCTTTAAGAATAACATTTATTTTCTCTTAGAGTGCCAAATAAACTCCTTTTTTGACAATATTAACGCTTTGCCAAACGACAGATTTTGGACTGGTCCAAATTGAAAGAGTTTGCAGACGACAATTTTAAATTTGATGAAAATGGCAGAAAGTTCTCAAAAAGGGTAGAAAACACTGTGGGAAAAGGAGAAATTGCTCGTTACGAGCAATTTCTCCTTTTCCCACAGTGTTTTCAAAAGACTTGTGCTGCTGACACGTGAAAACCAGGGCTTGTTTGGCAAATGGTTAACTCTATACCACACAAACAAAAACTTTGACCCATTTAAGTTGAAAGCATTTTTAGATGACCATTTATATGTCGATCAAAGGTTGATTTCTGTCTTTGGTTGGATAGAAAGCACTGTTGGAAAGGAGACAATGCTGATTACCAGTATTTTCTCCTTTTTCCACAATGCTTTCTATTTGGCTTCTTCCACAGGGTCGTTACAACTCGGAATTGTGTGGCAAAGGGTTAAAGACATGAAAATATTGTGTGAAAGCAGAGAAAATGATGGTTACCAGCAAGTTCAGAATTTGGTCGTCTCGTAAATAGATAACAGAACAGGGACATTTCAACCCTTTCCCAAACAACAAATTTTGGACTGGTCCAAATTGAAAGAGTTTGCAGACGACAATTCTAAATTTGATGAAAATGGTAGAAAGTTCTCAAAAAGGGTAGAAAACACTGTGGGAAAAGGAGAAATTGCTCGTTACGAGCAATTTCTCCTTTTCCCACAGTGTTTTCAAAAGACTTGTATTGCAGACACGTGAAAACCAGGGCTTGTTTGGGAAAGGGTTAAAATTGAGGAACTATTTTTACCCCGATAGGCTATATTTGAAAATTTCTTGGTAGAGGTCCTCCAGATAGTGCTTTCAGATTGGAAAAAAAAATTGATTTTTAAATTTTTCACAGTATAAGCCTGCATAAAAATTGTGACACAACGGATAAAACCAGTGCAATACTTTGAAAATAACTTGCTAAATCTACATGTATACCAAATTTTGTAGGCCTAAGCCCTCTGTTTAACTCTTGACCAAACGGCAAAATTTAAGACCTGTCCAAATTCAAAGTTGTGGCAGATGACAAATTTCATGTGGCTCGATTAGTGAAATTTGTCTCTGAAAGGGCAGAAAACACTGTGTGTAAAGCAGAAAATTCTGGGTACCAACATTTTTCTCTTTTTCCGACCATGTTTTCAAAAGGCTTCTTCCATGGGGTCGATAATACATGGGATTATGAGGTAAAGAGTTAAGACAAGACCATTCTTGAAGATCTGCTAAAATTTCCCCATGGGACAAAAAAGCCTTGAAATTACATTTTTTTTTTCAGGCAGTAACAGGTTAAATCTTCACTCCACAGTCCAGTAACAGATTAAATCTTCACTCCATGGTCCAATACTCCTAGCTGGAAAGTTTCAGTTTGATACACATCTCTACATCACATTGTCTTCCTGAAAATAAAAAGCAAAATTAACATTGATCTCAATTCTTGTTTGAAACCCTTCAAGTGCCTTTCACAACTATAGTTGCCTTAGCAGCCAGCGAAGATCCAAGATCAGACTGCATGTTTAGTACAGACTGGTTGAGGATCTACCCTGACCACCATGCAGAGACATTCTGTCAAAAAGCAGTTTGGAAATTGCAATTAGTTAGCTTATTTTTCCTGAATGAAAATGTCAATTTTGTTTACTTCGCACTTTCAGGGTAAATGCATTACTAATGTTTAAAATGTCAACTTAGAGGTACCTGTAAGCAGATAAAAGCCCTTAGCTGGGAATCAAAGGATTGAGGTGCAATAGATAATTAAATGGAGTTTTACACCACTTTCATCATTATTTTATACATATCACAGCAACAGCTCATTCAAGTATGTCCTAGATTTCAAGACTACAGTACCAAGTTAGGATTCTGCAGTGTCTTGCTCAAGGACCCTCTCTCCAAAAACCCCTACCCTACATCAAATCTGACATATATTTTAAGGTAATACATCGTGTGTAAAATATCAAAATCCAATACAATAGTATTTCAGGAGATTGCAAATGGAAACCAGTATATCCAAAATAAAGTTAAAATATTCATATCTCACTTAACACTTAACCAAACAACAAAAAAATTGTCTTGTCCAAATTGAAAGCATTTGCAGACCACAAAATGGATGTGGCTCAAAAATTAAAAGTTACTTTTGGTAGGATAGAAAACAATGCAGGAAAAGAAGAAAATGCTGGCTACCAGCATTTTCTCCTTTTTTCCATAATGTTTTCAAAGGGCCTCTTTGTCAGGGATGTGAAATCTTGGGACTGGGAAAAGATTAATAAATGGTTGATTTTGCCATGGATCAAACTCCAGCTTCCTGACCTATGACCTATACTTTATCTATCATTATTTACCTGCCTATGAAATATCAATCCCATTCAAAATGTATTCAAAGATGACTAACAGAAAAAAATTTCCTTACTGTAAACAGGATGTCCATGACATACCTATGGACAGCAGGGATACTATATGCCATCTGCATTTAACTCTTTACCAAACAACAAAATTTCAGACTAGTCCAAATTGAAAACTTTTGTAGACGACAAAACAAATGTGACTAAAAACTGACATTTATTTTGGGAAGGGTAGAAAACATGGTGGGATATGGAGAAAATGCTGGTTATCAGCATTTTCTCCTTTTCCCCTAATGTTTTCAAAAGGCTTCTTTCTCAGGGTCATTAAAAGTCGGGATTGTGTGGTAAAGGGTTAAAATGGCAGATGCATCAACAAACTTTTATTAATTAGAACAAAGTTTGTACATGTACCTCTGTCCAATGTTCATCTCCAACTAGACAGATTTGTCTCCATCTGGTATTTCACACCATTTTCAGCATATACCAATTACATCATGGCAACAGCTAAGTCTTGTTCATCTTTTTTCTGGGTTTCATCAGGCTTATGACTAGGGCCATTCATAGTCATTCCCTAGGATACACCCAAGAATACTATTGCTGCAAGTGAGAAACAAACCCAGGACCTCTAAATAACAAAGCTGGAAATATGTTCACCAGGTCACCTGTAAGTATATAAGATACATAACAGTAAATAAACTCTCTACCAGACAACAATTATTGAACATGTTACAATAATTCTTTTGAGGGTTATTGTTGCAGCATAAGTTAACCCTTATCCTGCTAAATAAGTTAAATGAAACTTTGAAGCCAATTTTAACAACCCAATAATACTATAGTATTACAAACTTATTTTTTGGAGAAAATTTTCTCCTTATCAGACAGTGTAGATCCAAGATCAGACTACACATTCTATGCAGTCTGATCTTGATCTGAACTGTCTGCAAAAGGTCAGTGAGTCGCACTTAGCAGCTTAACCCTTTCCCAAACGACAAATTTTGGACTGGTCCAAATTGAAAGAGTTTGCAGACGACAATTTTAAATTTGATGAAAATGGCAGAAAGTTACCAAAACGGGTAGAAAACACTGTGGGAAAAGGAGAAATTGCTCATTACGAGCAATTTCTCCTTTTCCCACAGTGTTTTCAAAAGACTTGTACTGCAGACACGTGAAAACCAGGGCTTGTTTTGGAAAGGGTTAACTTACAACTGTTCATTAGATCTATATTGTTCAAATCCGTTCCTCCTTGTTATAACATTTTAGCCGAGTTTTAGTGTACATAATGTTTTTCAGTCTTTTATTCATGAACTGTTCTATGGATACTGAAAGCCACGAAATGGGTTTTCCCATGTGCCCCTTTCGGCTTCTGGTACAAGATTGAAGGGTGGTATATGTTGTTATTGTTGAATACACATGATTCAAGCAGTCAGATATACCGGCAACTCCCCCTCACTATACAGTTCAAGGCTCAGCAGGATGAGGTGCTCGAGCAGATGAGGCAGAGAAAACGACAATTTATGACCTAGGAAATGACTGACATTATTAGACAGGACTTTGACATTACATTAGGACAGGAGAGCCACCGAAAATGAAGAAACTCAAATACCTTATGACGAAACGAACGATGCATTACGGACAGCTGACTGCAAAACAGATTGTGGACAAAATTAGGAACTTAATAAAATATTCAAACAGACCAAAACAGACAGACTAAAAGACTGACGCTCAAGACAGTGGCCTTTGACTGAATGACAGAAAAAAAAAAACACAAGAAACTTCTAGTCAAAACAAGACTATAAAATGTGTGATGAACTACTAGTCAAAACAAGAATCTAAAATGTGTGATACACTACTAGTCAAAACAAGACTCTAAAATGTGTGATAGTCAAAACAAGACTCTAAAATATGTGCTTGAAAAAAAAAAATCACTAAAATTTCTGATAGTCAATTAAAAAAAACAAGAGGGCCATGATGGCCCTGTATCGCTCCACTGGCTTATAAATATAAACCATAAATACTAAACATTTCAATTCTGAGCCAAATGGTTTCAAAATGAAGACTTATAAAGTTTTCTCTGTAAAAGCCCATGTGAAAGTTGAGACCCGCAGGGCAAAGCTATTTTTGATCCCAGAGCTATAATGACTTGAACCCTGGTAGATGTCCAAGATAAAACCACGTGCCAAATTAATACAAGTCTACGCTGTATGGTTATAATTAAGGTGATTTTCAAGTTTCATCCATATGAAGCCTCTGTAAAACATAAGACCCCTGATGCAAGGCTAATTTAAAAAAAAAATCAAAAGTGATCCAGATTTGGTAGCCCTTGGGTTTGCGGTTGGGAGCAAAAAGATTTTTTGAATTTTCACGCTATAAGCACATGTTTATGACCCATAAGATAGGACTAATTTTGACATAACTTGAATAACTTTGGAAGAGGTTATTTAGATTACACTCATACAATATTACAGCTGTAACTAAAGGTAAGGAACAAGAAGACCTTTTAAGTTCTCACTATGTTAGCCTATGTAAAGCTTGTGACTAACTGGGTGAAGCAGTTTCAGAGACGATGAGCTTCATGGCCTTAGGCCTGTGGAGCTAAAAAGCAATATCTTTTTCACGAGCTACAATGACGTTAGTAAACACAAGCTTTTGGAAAAGATTTTTAAAGGTTTTTCAATACTTTTCAGTTTTGTAGCCATAGCAACCATAGCTTTTAACAGAACTTAATTCTTTGAAGACATTCTGAAGAACATCATGGCAAGATGATATCTGTAAAGTTTGGTCAAAATTGGAAGAGTGGTTTCAATGAAAAAGATAGAACAATCTTGGTAGAAGTCTACAATATGAATCGGCATGCCAAATTTTCATAGCCCTAGGCCTTACAGTAAGGATAAAAAAAAGATATCTTAAGTTTTCACTATGTAAGCCTATCTAAAATTTGTGAACGCTGGAGTGGGACAAATTTTGATCCCAAGGCTCAAAACATGCCAAATTTGTTAGTCCTATGCTTTATGGTTAGAAACAAGAAGATTGTCGAGAAGTCTTCACTACGTGAGCCCTTATAACACTTTGACCCCAGGGCTACAGTCGGACTAAATGGGGAATATGTGTATTAGAAGAATAACATGCCAAATTTGGGAGTTCTTGGCCTTATGGCTAGTAACAAGATGGTTTCTGAAGTTTTCACTCCATACACCCATGTAAAACTTGTGACCCTGGTGCAGGGCCAAACTTGATCCTAGGGCTCTAACTTGGGTCCTCTTTGTAGTCATCCACTAGATAATGCTATAATTATGCCAAATTTGGTAGCCCTAAGCCTTATGGCTATGTACACCAAGATTTAAAAGTTTTCCCTTTATAAGCCCATGTAAATCTTGTGAACCTCCCCTCCGCCACCCCCAAACATGAGGCCAAATTGACCCAGGACTGTAATTTGTAATAGACCCCCACTAGATCAAGCTAAATGCAAAATTTGGTACAGGAAGATTTCTTAAGTTGTCACTATGTAAGCCCATATAAAACTTGTGACCACTGCGGCGGGGCCAATTTTGACCCCAGGGTTAAAATTTTGGCCCGCTTGGTAGAGGCCCACTAGATATAGCTACATGCAAAATTTGGTAGCTCTAAGCCTTATGGTTAGGTACAGGAAGATTTTTAAAGTTTTCTCTATATAAGCCTATGTAAAACTTGTGACCCCTGGGGCAGAGCCAATTTTGACCCCAGGGCTATAATTTGAAGAAACATGAAAGAGGCCTACTACATAAAGCTACAATCCAAATTTGGTAGCCCTATGCCTTATGGTTTCAGACAAAAAGATTTTTAAAGATTTCCAATATTTTTCAGTTTTGTTGCCATGGCAACCAGAGTTTTTGAAGAAATCAAATTCTTTCAAGAAATTCTGAAGAGGACCATGGCAGGATCATTTCTGTGAAGTTTCATGAAAATTGGATGGGTAGTTTCAGAGAAGATGATGTTTGAAATAAAAGTTAACGCACGGACGGACGCACGGACAGGCAGACGCACGACGGACACCGGGCCATGACATAAGCCCGCTGGCCTTCGGCTAGTGGAGCTAAAAACCTAAAAATGTCTGATAGTCAAAGAAAAACCCTAACAAGTCCAATATCTCTGATAGTCAAAGACTGAAAATTTAAAATGTGTTTTGAGAAGGGTACAAAACATTGTGGGAAAAGGAGAAACTGCTGGTTACCAGCAGCTGATTACCAGCATTTTCTCCTTTTCCCACAATGTTTTCAAAAGGCTTCTCTCTCAGGGTCGTTAAAAGTTTGAGAAGGGTAGAAAACATTGTGGGAAAAGGAGAAGATTCTGGTTACCAGCAGCTGGTTACCAGTATTTTCTCCTTTTTTCCACAATGCTTTCAAAAGGCTTCCCTCTCAGGGTCATTAAAAGTATGATTGATTGATTGATTGTATGGTGTTCAACGCCATTTTCAACATTATTTCAGTGCACCTATCCATGCTTTCCTTTCTTTACCAGTACTCCACACAATGCTTTCCAAGCCACTGGCTGCTTTCCCACATAACCATCATCGAAACAATGGCCAGCGGTGAGAGAGGAATGAATCCTATCGCAATGACAATCATCAATCCTCGGAAAGAAATTGGCCAAGCCGGGGAGTTTGAGAAGGGTAGAAAACATTTAGGGAAAAGGAGAAAATGCTGGTTACCAGCAGCTTGTTACCAGCATTTTCTCCTTTTCCCACAATGCTTTTAAAAGGCTTCTCTCTCAGGGTCGTTAAAAGTCGTGACTGTGTGGTAAATGGGTTAATCTGGTAAAAAGTTATGAAGAGAATGTTAATTTTCAGCAAATAAAGGCTGTTCAACAGTTTTTTTCTTTTTTTTTCTATTCTTGCAATGTAAGATCAGACTGCACAAACATGCAGGCTGATCTTGATCTCCACTCTTAACTGAATGAGAATGCAGACAGTGCAGCCCAAGATCAAACTGGAATGACAAATTGTAGACCATTCCAGCAATATACTAACAAGAATAGTGCACTCTGTTCTACAGCTTCCCATCTTCTTTCAAAGGACCATCTCCTTTCAAAGGATAAATCTTGTCAACATTTCATTCTCTTCATGTTATTGAAGAGTGCAGTCTAAGATCAGACTGCACAAACAGGAAGGCCAATCTTAACCTCCACTCTTTACTGAATGAAAATACAGCCTAACCCTAACCCATCTTCACTGAAAGGACAAATCTTGTCAGGATTTGAATCTCTTTATGTTATTGAGGAGTGCAGTCTGAGATCAGACTGCACAAACATGCAGGCTGATCTTAACCTCCACTCTTAACTGATTGAGAATGCTGATAGTGCATCCCAAGATCAGACTGGAACAACAAATTTTAGACCATTCCAGCAATATACTCAGAAGAATAGAGGGTAGATAGTGTGGGCCAAGATCAGACTGCTCATATATGCAGTCTGATCTCAATCTGCACTCTCTACTACAACTTCCCATCTTCTTTCAAAAGACCATATCCTTTCAAAGGAAAAATCTTTTCACCATTTGGTTCCCTTCATGTTATTGAAGACTGAAGTCTAAGATCAGACTGCACAAACATGCTGGCTGATCTTAACCTGCACTCTTAACTGAATAAGAATATAGCCAAAGATCAGACTGGACATACATGCAGTCTGTTCTAAAGTTCCACTCTTCAATATATCTTTACAACATTTTTCTAATGCTGTTTGTGGAGAGTGCAGCCTAAGATCAGACTGCACATACATGCAGTCTGACGTCTGCACATACATGCAGTCTGACGTTATACTCCACTCTTTACTGAATGAAAGTGCAGCCCCACCTACAGTCAGTCTGTCTTTACTTATTTTTCTTTCCTTCATGATCTTTGTAGACAGTGCAGCCCAAGATCAGACTGCTCTTATATGCAGTCTTATCTTAGTCTGCACTCTCTTCTACAGCTACTCATCTTCTTTCAAAGGACAAATATTTTCAACATTTTGTTCTCTTCATGACAAAGAAAATTGCAGCCTAAGAGCAAAATGCACAAATATGCATTCTGATCTTATACTACACTCTTTACTGAAATGGGAGTGCAGCCCAAGATCAGACTGCACATACATGCAGTCTTGTTCTAAAGCTCCAACCTTCAATATCTTTTCAACATTTTTCTTGTGGTGTTTATGGAGAGTGCAGCCTAAGATCAGACTGCACATACATGCAGTCCGACCTTATACTCCACTCTTTACTGAATGAAAGTGCAGCCCAAGATCAGACTGCACCTACAGACAGTCTGTCTTTAATAATTTTTCTTTCTTTTATAATCCTTCTGGATGGTGCAGACTGCTCATATATGCACCAACCTCTTCCTCTTTGACATAGGTGGACTCAGGGGATCAAGACGAACATTTTGATACTCACTTAGATGGGTTTCGACGCCGCCCCCCAAATTCTGTTTTCAAACCCATACGTCCAAGGCTCGACCTGGCCATGGTCAATGGGAGGTAACTCTGGTCCAATTTTCGAATTGCTTCAAATTTGGCACACAAAAACTTCCAGCTATACTAATCATAATGCACTAATTAAAAGTGAGCTAACTTAAGTACGGTCTTATATTTAAGCATTTGAAAGTGGCGTAAGTCGCAAAAAATTGTGACCCTGCTGGCCATAAAACCTACGCGCCCGCAGGTATTATGCGGATATCATAAGAGCATATTTTACCTCTCTGTTAAAGTGATTCATACCACCATGGACCTTTATACTACGCATCTGCTAACAGGCAGACTTGTTTCCTTGGGAAAAATATAGCGTAGCACCGTTCAGGGGAGCAGTCGTTTTTTAAGAGTTACCTCCCATATTTTAGAAGGGCCAAATTTCAGCGCAAAGAAGAATTCAGTTTCGTCGTTTGTCCTTTTCTTGTCCTTGTTGTCATTATAAATTGGAAATTGAAACCTTTGAAATGATTTTTAGTAAAACTCTTTTGGCTGATAATCTATAATTTAAACATCGATCTTTTTCCTTGTGTTAAGAATGTCAACATGAAATTAAATGTCTCAAATATATTAGGAAGGTTTGAATGAAGAATTAAAAATGATAGAATTAGATAAAAAATTGTTGTAAAATGATGAAACAAAAAAATTTAAATGTCAACATAAACAATTTAATTGGCAAAACGTAATTGTAAGTCAATGTTAAAATTGTAAAACATAGTTGAAAATTTCATCAGGAATAATGAAAGTCTAATCATGAATAATGAGTGAACTGGCGGATATCCCCTTCCATATGGCAACACCATCATAACAATAAACTGATCCAAAGTATTTTGCATTTACCTAAAACTATACCATGTAAAAAATGTTTAGCAACACTGAGAGTTTTCAGCTATATATTTTACATCCAAATAAATCAGCTATTCAAAAAAGTTCACAACAGAATTTAGGGTTTCAACAATGATTTTCAGTTATTCCATTCAAGCTATGGCATAATCACGTCAACGCTAATGTGCAAAAATGTCAGTAACTGGTATGCTTGCCGTTTGCAGCAATCACTGCCATACACCTTCTCCTCATACTGGCAATCAGTTTGTTAATTGTGTGTCCTGGAATATTCTGCCACTCCTCATGGAGAGCTCTTGTTAAGTCATTGATATTGTTGACGTCATTTCGATTGCGTACACGCCTTCCGAGCTCATCCCACAAATGCTCAATCGGTGAGAGATCTGGTGATTTTGCAGGCCAATCAAGGGTCTGAATATCGTTTTGTCGCAGTGTGTCCTGTGTATGCCGGGCGGAATGTGGACAAGCGTTATCCTGCTGCAGGATCATATCGTTACGTCGACGCAAAAACGGGACAACAACAGGGTTGATTACCTCATCACAATAACGCACGGATGTTAAGGTACCCTGAATAACCACAATATCAGTTCGTCCATCTTTGCATATCCCGCCCCATATCATCAAGCTACCGCCTCCATAGCGGTCTCTCTGCAGCATGTTACTGGCATCGAACCGTTCACCCTTTCTTCGCCAAATTCGAACTCGTCTATCGGCAAAATCGACACAAAACCTTGATTCATCGGTGAACAGAACGTTGTTCCACTGATGCCGTGACTATCTGCAATCGGCTCTAGCCCAATTCAATCTTACATGCTCGTGTCGTCGAGTTAACGTTATACCGACGTACGGTCTTCGGCCGTGTATACCAACCGCATGGAGTCGATTTCGGATGGTTTGAGGCGTCACGCGTACATGTGATGTTGCGTAGAGATGACCCGCCAGTTTCGGTGCCGACATGAATCTGTTTCGACGAGACGTTACCCTGATGTAGCGGTCTTCAACGTCTGTTGTTTTCCTGGGTCTGCCACTACGTGGGCGGTCTTTGACGGATCCAGTATGTTCAAAGCGATCTCGAAGGCGAGAAATTGTGCTTGCTGAAACCCCGAAATGCAATGCAATGGCTCTAACACCCATTCCACCACGAAACATCCCTATTGCCTGATTACATTGTTCCACTGACATTGCCGGGCGTCGCCCCATAGCTCTCTATAGCAAATGTTTTGGCGGTTTTCTAAAAACTTTACTAATACACGATGTATGCAATATCAAACGAATTGAACAATGTTACCAAAACATGTATAGAAGGTTTACCTACGCAAGAGCCTAACGTCGCACGTGATGCCGGTATAACAGTGTTGCCCGTGTAAAACATGGTGAATTGGAAACCTAGGCGCTTGGCTAATCATCACATAACAAAGGAATAAATTCTATTCGAACTCTTGAAATTTTAGAATAAAGAAAATTTTGTTGCAAAACTTTTTTTACTATGTATATGTTTTTCAAGAATTTGATTCATTCTTTTTGTAAATTTGAAGTTTCTCCTTGTTGTTTTGATTCAATTTACAATGCTCTGGAACTGTTTTTGTTCTTTTGTACTCGAGATGTATCGAACTATTTGAAAGGTCGTTGGATACAACTGTTCAGAGGCACTTGCAGCAAACTGCTGAGTGATTACATATGAAGGCTCTCGCCTTCCAAAAACCCTACCTTTATCAAATCTGACATATATTTTATGATAAGATACCAATGTGTAAAATATCATATCCAACACAGTATTTCAGATTACAAATGGAAACCTGTACTATACCAAAAATGAAATTGAAAAATGGTTATAACTCACTATTAACTCTTTACCAAACGACAAAATTTTAGACTGATCCAAATTGAAAGGATTTGCAGATGACAAATTAAATGTAGCTCAAATGATTTCTGCTTTGGACTGGGTAGAAAATATTGTGGGAAAAGGAGAAAATGCTGGTTACCAGCATTTTCTCCTTTTCCCACCATGTTTTCAAAAGGCTTCTTTCTCAATGTCGTTAAAAGTCGGGATTGTGTGTTAAAGGGTTAATCTAGCCTCCTGACCTATGACCCGTATTTTGTCATTTTTTACCCATGTTTGACATGCCCATTGCATTCAAAATGTATTAACTCTTAACCACACAATCCCGAGCTTTAACAATCCTGGAAGAGAGGGCTTTTGAAAACACTGTGGGAAAAGTAGAAAATGCTGGTAACCAGCACTTTCTCTTTTTCTATACCTCATCAAAGGCAGAAATCATCGTTTGAGCTTCAATTAATTTGTCCTCTGCAAATGCTTTCAATTTGGTCCAGTCCAAAATGTTGTCGTTTGGTAAAGAATTAAAGAAGACAAACAGAAACCATTTTCCTCACTGTTAACTCTTTACCAAACGACAAAAATGTAGACTGGTCCAAATTGAAAGCATTTGCAGACGACAATTGAAATGTGAATCAAATGATGTAAACTGTCTTTGATAAGGCAGAAACATTGTGGGAAAAGGAGAAAATGCTGGTCACCAGCATTTTCTCCTTTTCCCACAATGTTTTCAAAAGGCTTCTTCCTCAGGGTCGTAAAACTCGGGATTGTCTAAGGACAGCGGGGATACTTTATGCCACCTGCATTCAAAGTAGCACAAGTATCACGAGAACTTTGATGACATAGAAAAAAAGTTTGTACATGTACCTCTGTCCAATGTTCATCTCCAACCAGCCACAGATTTGGCTCCATCTGGTGTTTTACACCACTTTCAGCAGTATATCAGTTACATCATGGCAACAGCTAACTTGTTTGTCTGTTTTCTGGGTTTCAACAGGCTTAGACTAGGGCTCTGCAGTGTCATTCCCCAGGATACACCCATGAATACCACCACTGCAGTGAGGAACAAACTCAGAACCTCTAGATAACAAATCTGGAAATATGCTCACCATGTTACCTGTAAGTAAATAAGAAAAAACAGTAAATAAACTCTCTACAAGACAGCAATTGTTGTTGTTCTGATTGCTCTAACTGAAAAAAATTGTGCATGTGACAAAAAATTATTTGATGAACCCTTACCCTTTACCACACATTCATGAGTTTTAACCCTTTCCTACACAATCCCGACTTTTAACGACCCTGAGGAAAAAGCCTTTTGAAAACATTGAGGGAAAAGGTGAACCAGCATTTTCTCCGTGGACAAACAATACATGAAAAATATAGCTATCAAAAGTAATACATAAGAAAATAATGAAATAAGCAGAGGGGGCTGCCTAAACAAACATCTTTCCTGGAGTAAATGCTTTTATCGGTATTTAAATTTCTTGTGTATTTATAGTTAATTTTTCCTTTCTTACAGTTAAAGCTTTGATACAAAACAGAGATAGATTATTCAATATTCTAAGATTGGAGCTATTTAGAAGTTTTGTAAGCTTGTATACAATTGGTCTTATATAAAAATATTTTTTTAAGTAGGTTTTCCTCAAATTATTATATAACTGGCATACTAGAATGAAATGATATTCATCTTCTACTTTGTCTAAATTACAAAATGAACATTTTCTCTCATTGTGCCGAATATTTCTGTATCTTCCTTGTTCGACATTAAGTTCATGTGACGACAGTCTGAATTTTGCCAATACGTTTCCAAATTTAGGTATTTTCATAATGTCGAGGTAGGTGGAGTGTGTATATGAACTTTTATTATTTTGGTACAGAACTAAAGATGATCTGTTTGCAGTGTCCCTGTGCCATTCATTTATATACATATCTATCAAACGAGAATGTAGTATTGGGGTAAATTGTTTAATATTCACTTAACGTGGAAAAAGCTAAACATCGTTAAAACCACTTTGCTGTAATAAATTCCTTACTTTACTTAGCCAATTTATTTTCATTTCCTGTTTCGCATCTGTACTTCATATTTTTGACAATTGTGGACATTATGCAGTTATTACTTTTAACAGAATATAATTTGAGAAAATATTTAATAGTTTTAACTTGCATATCAATATTAATGACCTTGAGGAAAGAACCTTTCAAAAATTATTTTTGGGAAAAGGAGAAAATACTGATTTTGATACTTTGAAAAACAAATAAAATTGTTTAAATCACAATTATTTTGGTGTCTGCAAGAGATTTTAATTTGGACAAGTCTGATGACTGATTGATTGAATGAATGGTCTTTTATGCTGCTTTCAACATTATTTCAGTCATATCACGGCGACAGCTCACATATTCACATATTTCCTGGGTTCCACCAGTACTAGGCTGGGGCTCTGAAGTGTCTTGCCCAAGGACACTCCCATGAACAAACGCAATGGATCTAGTGAGGCACGAACCCGGGGCCTCCAGGTCACAAGTCCTACACTTTACCACTGAGCCAGGGTGCCCAATCTTGTACTGCAGTACGTAATTCACGTATAAATTCTACTCCGTGCGTACAAATTTTTTGTGCTTACATATATGCACACACTGTCAAAAGTATGCACGCACAAAAAGGAAAGTAATTACGTAAACTGCAGTACAAATTAGATACCATTTCGTATTGCATGCCAAACAAACAAAGCGAAAGTAGTTTTCCACGTAAGTGGGTACCATGCTTTGTCCTCAACAAAGAGCGGGTTATCAAATATTTTCACTATATATATTTTGCGGCTCCCTCGTCTGTCTGAATAATTTTCGTTACTATTTTTTAAGGTGTCAAAATCTACCACGTGTACAGGAATATGGTAATTAATTTCCAATGAGAAATTAAAATCATTTAATTATATTAAGATGCGCAGTTATTGTTAAAAATACATTTTTTTGACATATGAAAGCTGAAAAATCAAGCCGCAAACTATACGTGTAATTCGTATGTATGGCGTCTGCTGCAGAAAAAATGTCATCACAACAAAAGCTGTTAAAATATTTTACCGTGTGAAGATCTGAGAAAGGTAGGTTTAGACAAGTGATTCTATCATTACACATTTTGTTTTATTTTGCCCAACTCTGCATGGCCTTTATTTGACAGAGTTTGAGCTTACAATGAGCCAATCGGCCTGCTCCTCTGTGATTTTAAAATAGCCAGATCTACGAACATCATCTAGGACAACGAACATTAATCGGCCTACACTTTCTTTTTAAAGCACTTCAAATGTACCTCACTATTTTGAGAAAGGATTAAAGGTGAAAAATCTTCCGTAAAGGCAGTCGATTATCAAAACTCATGGCCTTATTTGGCTTTTAAACCCTGACCTCTGTTGCAATTATATCTAACTACTGTATGTGCATGCCCTGGAGACATATGATGCATCCATATTATCACCAAATGCACAATTTAATAATTTAATTAAGATCCTATTCATCATGGTAAAGGAGCTAGGTTGTAAAAATTTCGTTAATATTATAATAAAACTGAAACAGCTGAAAGTTACCCTTACCCCCAAATTTTTCTTTGTACCCTCTAATTCAAAACCTAAGGGGTACAGTGTACCCCTGATTTTTTCTTTCTACCCCCAATTCAAAACCTGGAGGGTGCATGTACCCCCAAATTGAAAACCCAGTGGGCATGCTGTGAGCCATGCAGGACCCCCTAGGACTAGTCTAAACTAAACTTTCATCATGTGGTAAATAGTTAAGCAAATAAGTCCATGCATTTTCCAAATTTAAGCTTTACAGAAGAATCTGGCTTGCACTTTATCCTTTTCCACAATGTTTCATAGACAACTTCCCTTATTTGAATCAAAATTTTTCATCTAAAAGTAATTTTCAACATGGATAAGTTCTTGATATATATTCTCAGTATCATTTTAGTATCATATAGGATTTGATCCATTTTCCATTTATTCAACACTGCCACCAATTGCCCATAAGGGTGAAGGTTGTCAGGGATAGTGCAAGATACAGGACGAAACCCATCCTATGTTACGCCTGGTTCTTTGATATGTTGCAGAGCTACAGATAATTTTTTACTGTAAACAGTATTTACTCCTTGACTTTTTTGTCAATGCTGAAAATATTTCTGATGCTGTATTTTCAAGCATATAAAGTAATTTAAAGTTGTAAATACCCAGTTGTATAGCAATGTAAAAAGGGCCTTCGATTTGATGTCTCATCCAAAAGACTATCAGTAATTTAAGATGGCCAGTCATGAGACTCGCACCCACACCCTCAAGTGGGCCGCCTCTTTAAGTTTACAATTCCTACGCTCTACCACTTCAGCTATTTGGGTAGTCCAAATATTTAGACGTATACATGCTTATTTACCTTTCAACATTTATCATCGGACTTTTCACATTTGATTTTTCTCATTGCATGTAACGTCTAAACGGGTCCCATTCAGTACTATGTAGCAAATCCGATCTCTCTAAAACCAGTATTATAACAAAAGAGAACTTCATTTACCTGTAGGTGGAACTTTTTTTGAAAATATTCAGCCGCTGTCTTGATAAATAATGGGCAGATTCATTCATAATTCAATAAAATCACTCGCAAGTGGGATTGCCGACAGAGTCGCCGCCATGTTTTTCAGTCATGCAGACGGTTGCATAACAAATAAGAATTGACTTTAAGTTTATGAACGAAATCTGTTACAATAATCAAACAAGACCGAAGCGAACAAAATTTCGTTTTAAAAAAAGACATAATACCATTCTGTAAGTTGCATTGACCCGCACATGACGGTTCATTCGGAACAATCATATCTCTTCCACGGCAATTCATAGCAAACCAGAGTGGTGTTGAATTGGAATGGATTTAGCTCATAAATAGGCAAGTTTTGGACAAATATCCTTTTTCAATCGAGAAATTATTCATTTATCTTACTTCTGATGTATATTTTATTGAACATGTTCACTTGAAAGTATCCAAATTTGCTGTTCAAACAGCGACAAAATTCGATGTCGGAGTTTGCTAAAGGAAACTATGAAGGAGCCGATAAGACCCTACGTACACGATGAATGTCAAAATGAAAAACAACGTACGTAGGGGCTTATAAATAGGACTACTATTTGGGCTGGTAAAAAAAAATAGGATTAATAGTTGACTGTCAGTTAGTAGTGTATCTACATTTGTATGTGTCAGTCAAAGGGGCTTATGGTAAATTGTCTATCAGTGAACTGGTTTCCACTTTCGGGATGAACAAGCCCGGGACCGAATAAATAGAATAACTGGGTTTGGGAAGAACGCCTTTTCCTTTCTGTATCAAATTTCCTTTGTTGTTAGACATTTCTATTTCACGATCGATTCATCAAAAGGGTTTGCATACCTCTTATAATGTCTCTATTTGATCGTAAAGATCTATTTGACCTTTCGTTTGGAAAAGGAAGATATTTGTTACCATCAAATTTCTGCACATGCAGCTTTGACTGTTTCCGCCAGTCTGGTTACCGTTTCAGCTGGGGTAACGGGCTTTTTCGTCCCTGGGCTTATTCGTCCGGGCTCGTTCGTTCGGACTTATTCGTCCCAACTGGTTTCTCGCTAGTACGGGCTTGTTCGTACCAATTGATTTCGACACACTCATAACACTTTTTCCTTTTTTCAAAAATATCACAGAAACAAAACAAATAGATACATGTTTGTAAACGATGGATTTTAAGCGGCTCCATTTTACCGATAGTAGACTGACACTAGACTGACAGTCTGCTGTGTATATATATGTGTATCTGCCAACCAAAGCATTCGGCATACCTCGGGTGATCCGCTGATCAAATCCCTCGGCTGTATCACGTAGCTTGATATGCACCTACACGGTACATTTCGCACATCTCCGGAAGCACACCGCTTTACCGTTATTGAAACTGTAAGGCTCCTCTTTAGAAAGAACGCATGAATAAATTTTCTATCGTTATCTTTCTAAGAGTATTTCAGTCAGCAAACAGTTTGTACATTCAATTTTTAGCGTGGTTTATCAATTCCGTTAGGAGCTTTCATCGACAGATCGATAGAAGTGAATAACTTCACAATGGTTGTTCATGTCGTTGCTAAGCGATCTACAGGGGCGCCGCCATGTTTAAGATCATGTGATTGGTAGTTCAAAATGGAAGCCTCCCTTATACAGACGAGGTTAGATGTAGGCACGGAATCGGCCGAGTTGTGACGAGTGCCAACCAAAGGTGTTAATGGCGGATATATCCCATTCGGCATACCTCGGGTGATCCGGTGATCACTATACACGTCTACACCTAAAGTTGTGAAGCAACAATCGCTGGAAAAACGAACACACTGTAATGGAAGCTACGCGGGAAAATGAAGACAAAAATTACGTCAGAGTTTGACGTCAGTCATAAAGACGGCATCGATCATTCGGCATACCTCGGGTGATCCGGTGATCAAATCCCTCGGCTGTATCACGTAGCTTGATATGCACCTACACGGTACATTTCGCACATCTCCGGAAGCACACCGCTTTACCGTTATTGAAATTGTAAGGCTCCTCTTTAGAAAGAACGCATGAGTAAATTTTCTATCGTTATCTTTCTATTTCAGTCGACAAACAGTTTGTACATTCAATTTTTAGCGTGGTTTATCAATTCCGTTAGGAGCTTTCATCGACAGATCGATAGAAGTGAATAACTTCACAGTGGTTGATCATGTCGTTGCTAAGCGATCTACAGGGGCGCCGCCATGTTTAAGATCATGAGATTGGTAGTTCAAAATGGAAGCCTTCCTTATACAGACGAGGTTAGATGTAGGTACGGAATCGGCCGAGTTGTGACGAGTGGGATACATCCGTGATTTTGACGGTGTCAGGAGAAATCATCCCCTGGAGAAATCGTCCCCTGGAGAAATCGTCCCCAAACTGCTTGGGGATGATTTCTCTAGAGAAGTCGTCCTCTCGGGAAGAATTCTCTGGAGAAATCGTCCCCATATTAAATTTTGGAGAAATTGTCCCCACATTCAAAATGTATATATATATAGGTGTTGTCTTTGAAAAATATTTCTGAAGTTTAATAGCATGTACCTTGTGTCACTTTTGATGTATATCGCATTGTTAGAAAAAAAAAAGTTTGATTTTTTTTTTACGTTGTGTAACTTTAGACGTATATTTCATTGTTAGGTAAAATTTTGACCTTTTTGCTCTAATTGAACTAGTACTCGTATTTACATTGTGTGTGTTATGATGTTATGTTTCATAGTTAGAAAAAAAAAGTTGGAATTCTTTTTGCTTTTGTATGCACATTGCGTATGTCCTGATGTTTATTTCATTGTATTAAAATATACACAGGCCGGTAGATAATTGTCACTTTGTAATATTATGCGTTTTTATGTAATTGTTACTGAAACTTTGGTAGTTACACTTTGTATAAGCTTGTAGCAGTTAAGGAAGATGAAAATGTGGAATTACTCTCAATACGCAAAAAATATCAACAGCCGATAATGATAAAACTGAAGTTTGCCAAATACTCATGAGAATATCTTGAGTATTGAATCCAATTCTTGGGTACTGCTTACAAAAAACATAACTGAATTTCATTGAGGAAAAAAGTCATACCCATGCCTGAAATGTGTTTTTCGTAAAGACTCCCTGTTTAAAACACACACACACACACACAAAATACAAAAAAAGGATGTCTTTCTGAAAATTCAGCCTAAATCAAAAACATTTTGAGTTAATAATTGATAATGTGCTTTATCATCAATTATTTTGTATCACCAGCACGCGTTGAATGGCTATGGTACTAAAGTCGCTTAACCCTTTACCAAAGACAAAATTTTAGACATGTCCAAATTGAGACCATTTGCTGACGACATATTCATTGTGGCTTAATTGATAGGATTTGTACTAAAAGAGGTAGAAAACACTATGGGAAAAGGAGAAAATGCTGGTACAAGCATTTTCTCCTTATCTCACAATAATTTCAAAAGCCTTCCTTTTCAGGGTCGTTAAATCTCGCGATTGTGTGGTAAAGGGTTAATAACCACTTTAATCGTCAATCATTTAGGTAACCCCCTTTATTGTTCCGCGGGTGTTTGTACTGAATTTAGTCATCAATTAATATATTATTGTATGTAATAAGGATAAACAATTCACGAGTAATACTATTCAAAGCTGTTGTAGATAACGATATGACTGTGGCTAAAATGGAAATAAAAAATCACCTCATTTTTACAGTGCAAAAAAGCATTGGTGGGAAAGGAGAGAGCCCTGTTAATTAAATGTATTTCCATCTTTTCAGAAACTTTTTCAATAGAAAATATTGTTGGGAAATTTACGTTTACAAGGGGTGAAAAAAATGTTGAATACGTTGCAATTGAATCAACCTTTACAGTCCATTCTTTCAACATGGAATTGTCTAGAAAATGTGTACTTAATGTGTACTTATATAAAATGTAGGGATCTGATTCAATCAACACCCTCCAAGGGATCGAACTAGTGAACACAATCACGATCGAGCGGCCGGAATAACCAATAATACAATACAACATGTTTATTGCCTGAAACATCAATACAATGTTCATAGCAAGAAGGAAACATACATAAGAAAACAGAAAACAAAAGAACCAGGCCACCCATAACGCAGGAATCGGACTCAAACACCATGAAACATAAATCCAGCTACATGTACATTGTATGTATTTGGAAAGAATGAAATTTCTGGAAAAAAAAAAGAATATTAATTACCCATACCTAGTGATACAGGAAATCACCCATGTACCAAGTGATAAAAAAAGACAGAAGTTTCGAGATAATAAAGAGAGATCTTCAGACGGAAACCAATTATAACACATATATAAATACCCATACGAAATGATTGAGACAAAGAGAAAGAGAGATCGAGATCTATAGACGAAAAATCAAAATCAATAAACGCTAAAATTAATTTCCCTTGCCGAGTGATTCAAGAGAGAGAGAGAGACAGACAGACAGACAGGCAGAGAGAGATCTATGGACGGCAACCATTATAATACATAAAATCAAAGCGTTGAAAACGCTGGTGTGGCATTTGTCAAGGGAGCCATTGTGTGGAATTAATAATTTGAAAAATAAATAACAGAAACAGTTTCAAAATATTCGCTTGAAAGTCAATCTACTATATAGTCATGCAAAATCCGACAGAGAAGGGTGCAATCTTGTGGGACGAACAAGTCAGAGCGAACAATCCTGGGACGAATAAGCCCAGGAACGAACTGGTTTTGGGACGAACAAGCACGGTATGTGTGTGTCATTACGCCACTATAGAAGGCCATAGCGGATCAAGCTATTTTCGATAAAAAGGAAGTATTTCCACGATCGTCGGCCTAATCCAATTTATTGTAATACGCCATTTTCAATTTCATACCCGAGTGCAATCGAAATACTTATTTTTCTCAGAAAAATTGATTCTAATTGGGTTTACTTCCTTCGGTTTTGCACAAAATACGATACATGATTTTCAAAATGCCGTATTGAACTCATAGTGGCATTGTCTTCGACAAATGCCACAAAAAACATTTACTTAGTCCAGTGAGAGAGAGAAGAAAAAAATAGTCAGAGGGAGAGATGCAGACTCATTATGACAGCATAAAAATACATTTTATGATCGAATGACTCCTGACATATTTTACCAACGTATTTATAGAATTTGTATAATTGGATTTAAATCAAATTTAAACAAAATAAAAATCTTAAAGGCATGGCCGGATTTCGGGGGGGGTGGAAGACGCGTACGCCCCCCCCCCCCCAATCGACCAGGTAGACAAGTCCTAAAACTTAACATCCACATATTTACTACATGTATATGTGTGACAATACTAATTTGATCAAATATCATATGGGCGGATTTAGAGGGGGCGTAAGGTACGTGCGCCAGCCCCACCCCCTTACATCGACCGAGGTATGTGTAAGACATGTAACACTTTACATGGGTTGTGATTTAGTTGCAGATTTTCGCGGATCAAAATGTTCTAAAGGTCACCTTCGTGATTGGTCTAAATCCTAAGTCTTAATCTCGGACAACCAAAATTAATTTTTAAAATCTTTTTTATGACAGTTATTTATATATTAAAATGATTCAATTTTACATGTGACATAACTTAACACCTCGTCACAACTCGGCCGATTCCGTACCTACATCTAACCGTATGAAGTAGGTTTCCATTTTGGACTACCAGTCACATGGTCCTAAACATGGCGGCGCCTACGTAAATCGTTTAGCAACAACATGAACAACCACCCTAAAGTTGTTCGCATGTATCGATCTGCCGATGAAAGTTCCCAACGGAAGTGAAATGGAATACGTGGAATACGATATATGACCAATGAGGTCTTTGAATTTATTTGGTCCGGTGCGCAGCCCTCCTGTCCGCTGTTTTAGCTCACAACTAAACGACGACCTTTAGAGAGCGAAAGGCGCGCAAAGTTCTTTAATCTGGGTTCTGTAGTTTTAGTCTCCGGCGCTTTTTAAGCTGTATCCCCTTTATGTATATTTGTCTCATAACTTTCTCCCATCCGCTGTGGAAGAGTGGAACTCAATCCCTCAAGATATCAGAAATTTGTATTCCTTGTCATGTTTTAAAAGGTATCTGGACATTAATAGGCCGTACCCAAATAAATTGGTTTTCATAGGACAAAGACGCCTTCAAATTTTACATACAAGGTTACGAAATAAGTGTAGTTCTCTAAAGCACCATCTGTATTTAAGAAATGTAGTTGATTCTCCTAATTGTGTATGTGGTGCTATAGAGACAAATGCACACTACTTCTTCGAATGTCCACTTTATGAAACTATATCAAATAAGTTTATTCGCGCCATATCGTATCATGAAATAACTATAGACCTTCAAACGCTCCTCTTTGGAAATGATTTCCTTACTTTTCAGGAAAACGAAGAAATCCTTCTGAAAGTTCAATTGTATATAAAGGAAAGCAAACGGTTTATTGAATGATGTCCATAAAGGTCCATCCCCTCTCTCTCTCTTTCTTTTTCTCTCTCTCTCTCTCTCTCTGTTTACAAAATGTCTCTTATAACAATGTTGAATTTTGTATTTTTTTGTCATATGTTGTTACTTAGGAAAGGGACTCTATAAGCTTTTATTAGCTTTCGTCCCAATCCATTTGTATGTTATATGTACAATAAAACATGTTTAAACTAACCATTTGTCTCGTAAACGGTCGTTATGAATAATGAAAACCACTTTCCCGTGTTGTCGTACAAAATTTGGTCGTAAAACACCCCAAATGACGATCGAACTGCGTCAAATACAGGGTTTCCATAAGTCACGCAAACACAGATTTCGATTAGAAGTATTAAACGTTTGAAAAAGACCCAGAGCAGTTTCTTAAAAAAAAAAAAAAATGTCGATTGTTTCAATTTGTTTGTTGGGTTCGTCACCACACAATAGTCTTTACTTTTTCAGGTCGTAGTTCGATATCAGCTGAAAGTTTTTGTAGAAATTCTTTCGTTCATCCGAAGTGATTGAGTAGAATATAATTCTTATTTTGCACGATTGGTTTGCCCCGGGCCCCCAGAATTTCACGCTCGAAAATCGGGAAAAAGACTCGTAATATGCTCAATGTGACCCGTAGGTATACATTGTTATCGTGGCTGATACATTACCAAAAACAAAAGATTAAGAAAAATGCGACATAAGGAATCGATAATGAAAATTTGATTGTCACTCCCTCCTTTTTTACACTTACAGAAAAAAGAAAATGACAATGGTCAATCTTTGTTATCGGTCATGCTATCTCGCACACGAAAATCCATTACTTGTCCTGGGCGCTTTAAAAAGGACAACTTAAATATGATCAAATTTATGTGTTTAAACACGTTTTTATTATTTAGAACTGTTTAGATCATTAATTTGAGAAGGCATCATGGTCGACAAAGAATCTAATTAATGGCCTTTTTATATCGCTGATGTCACTACTTTTTGTCCAAGTTGTGGGAGAATATGAAATATAGACTAAAAATGTTAACTATATACTGATCACATAAATTTTTATTTTCGATTTGTCAATGTTTTGAACTCGACCAAACAATCATTTATAGCCTGGTGAGCGCTAGAAGTTTGATATATGGCCTTCGACTTTAAAGCTTAAATAGCTTCTAATCATACAAATACATGTAAATAGATGGTTTATGACAAAGTTGCGAACAAAAATAGATAAATGAGTAGATTTTTGACCTGATTGCAAAATAAAATTGTTTCAGTACATTTAATTGGACTTCTTATGGCAGTAAACAACCAATGTCCAATGTGTGGTATATAAGAGGGTACTGTAAAAATATTTACATATGATATCAATTCGATCTATGATATTTAATGAGATGTATGTGATGTTATAGAATTGATTACTAAACATCAGTACATAAAAAATGCAGCCAGGAAAGCTTTTGAATAGATTTTTCACATGCTTTAAAGCCAGACTCCCCCGGGGGCTTCACCTCCTAGTCCTCCATAATGGGACATTGCCCCTTGAGGCTCCTCCGGTCGAAAATTACCTCCCCTCAGCTCTTCAGCCAATCCCTCCCCTGACATTACATTCTCATATCTACTACATATTGACCATACTAATTTGATCAAAACCAACTGCAGTTCGCTAATCACTTCAATCTTTCGTTGATCAGTTTGAATTTTGCTAGTTTAGTATCTTTCCGATACTTAAAACGTCAACAGCAACCGATGAATTTAAAACGCCTGGTTCATCAAAGCGAAAACAGCACGGTCTTGTATGCTCCATCAAGTCGAAATGATTTAAGACATTTTCTTTTGAGCTTTGACAATATTGTACCATCGATTTGGTCATTTTTGAGTCGCCTGGTTGCGTAGCAACCAGGCTCTCATTGTTATCACCCTGATCTATGGGGTGACGTAGGCATACCTCCGGCCTTGTACTGCTTCCTGACCGAGTTCCGTTTTACGAGATAAACCATAGTTTTCTAATTATTCGGTAAACAACCCAGTTTCTGTCGTAAATAACTTACAATTGTGCTTTTGTGATAATGAATATATCTATAAAGACTGAGTTATTTAACGGTTCAAACCTTTGAAACAATCATTTCGTTCACATGGGTACACGATAGCCTGTCGCTTGCACAGACGTCATCTCTAAATATAGCGCATTATGTATGTATCTAAAAATAGCCGTCGTGATCTAAACAAGTTTGCGGACAGGCTGAAAAATACTCTCCGACGACAAGCGTCTTTACTACAGTACGCTTCTATTAGTGGACAATTCTCAGTGAAAATGGTTTGATAATTACCCATTAGAAGTACACTCTAAATCTTACAATCTGTCCTTAATTGTTACAAGTCTTATTACAATTCAACACTCAACCTATGGTCGGAAAGAGATAGACGATACCGAGTTGACATGGAAGCTTTCAATGGAGATTTTTCCCAACAGAAGGCACACAAATTTATAACGACTTGGAATGGTTGCGTTGTCTTCTTAGGCATTCATATACGTTGCTTCTTCAGTGCTTTTTATTCTAGACTTTAAATACTTTGCACACCAATATTCTTGATGCACAGAGATCGTACATAGCGTATGTAATGCGCACGGTTCTAGGCTATACCAAGTCATCCCTTAGAAGGTGCATTCTGGAATGTAGCTGTGCGTCAAATATAGGTCTAATAATCAGGTGACGTATAACGTCATTTGCACCACGGAATTCTTTATCAATTTACATATTTATGAATCAGTCGCTGAAGCGGCCCTTATTTTCAGCGTACACCGACCTAGCGCTTCACCGATCCATGCAGAGAGAGTGTCTAAAGTATACTGTGTTTGATTAATTGTTTTTCGTTTTTAAAGAGGTGAATTTGTAAAAGTCTGCTGTTTTTTTCTTAATGTGCGATTAACTTACATGTAGATCTAGTATTTATGAAACAACAATTTATTAGTGCTGGTGTCAGAACGCAAGGTGCTTTGGTAACTGCCAAAATCTGAATTCACGCGAGAATTCGACTTGAAACTACGCAATTCTAACAACCAGCAGTCTGAGAACTTGACTTTTTACTCCGCTACATTTCAAATATAATAGAACAGATCAATGTTGACCCACTCGAACAACAGGTTCTTGATTGGAGTGTTTGTAATCTTGTAAAGGGTTACTGTAAAGGGTAATTTAGAGCGAATCGCAAACATTTAGTTTAAGCCAAAGCAATATACATGTAGATCTCTAAAATTTTCAATTGGTGTGGAAGTAGTACTAATTCCTTGGACGTTATAAAACAGAGACAAAGTTAAAAGGCTGATAATCATGCCATTGGGTTATATTGTTTTTCTTGAGCTGTAGAAGCCACATTCTTAGAGTCCACTGTGGACAAAACTTTAACCCGGATAGCAACAAATACAAATTATTTCAAAAGGACAAGTAGATTACTGAGTCAAATATTTGTGTGTACTCCAGAGGCTACATTTCAGTCCAGTGATAATGAAATTGCCCGGCTGTTTGTCTCGATAATAATTTTTGACAAAAGTGAAAGTAGGTCACTGAGGGGGGTGAAAGAAAAAGGATGTTACTAGGTCAAATCAGAACGAAGCGTAATAGATCTAGTGCTTTAGAATCCATTTATGTTCAGTCCAATACTCAAGGAACTTTGTCAGACTTCTTAGATTAGATATGGGTGAGTTGCAAAAGGGTATTTTTGGTATAAAAATGTGTCACTAGATCCAATACCAGAAGACAAATGTCAATTGAGTTCCATACTAATGTTGCCTAAATGGTCCTCTTGTAAAATTGTTCCAGTAGTTCTGTTCTGTTTCTATAACTTCACAGAAGCTTCAGAAATGAGTAGTAACATTTCAAAATAGCTGCCTCTGAAAATGTATAACCAATTATACCCAAATTTCATATCTAGTATCCTGTATTTGGAAGGGACAATTATTGGAATTAAACGATATATGTACATGTATAACCATGCAGTCCAATTTTAGAAAATTTGTGTCATATAAAAACAACTTGCTCTAAATCTAGTGGGAGAAAATGTATGCCCTATTCTACTGAAATTATTTAGAAAGCTTGTTTTAGCAATATGTGTAAGAATTAAGATATACATGTAAGTTAAGTAACCCAGATTCTGCGCTAGAAAAACATTTTTATCATTCTAGACACCTAATTTTTGTCCACATTCTTTACAAGCATTATTAAGCTTGGGAGGAACTGTAAATATTGATTTAACTTCGACAGTTATTACGCCCCGCTGAATTTCGGATGGGGGGAGATATGGTTTTCATGTTGTCTGTCCGTCTGTCCGTTCGTCCGTCCGATCTTCCGTCCATCCAGACAGATGTGTTCTAAAATCGTTGACGAAAGTTAATGAAACTTCATACATGTGGTCCTCATGATGGTCCGCCGATATACTTTTTTTTTTTAAATATAATGCCTTGTCATGAAAAAAGGGGGCTTGCTGTCTTTCGGTTTTATTTTGTTTTTGTTTTTAATGCGGTGTCATGGCAAAAGGGGGCTTGATGTATATTTCCATTCTGGGCCAATCTCTTTAACTACTGGACAAAATTTCATGAAACTTCATATTTATATTGTTTATCATAAGCCACAGACAATCAGTATTTGTTTATATTTAATGAAATGCCGTGTCATGGAAAAAGGGGGCTTAACGTATATTTTCACCAATAACAAAAAAGTCCATTTACATGCAAAACAAAATACCTCTTATAATTATGTTTCTATCAAAAAAAAAAGTTTTCTTTTTCGGTGGTGGAAATTTCAACGAAATGACTTGTTTTATATTGATTGTACCTTTTGAAAACCATTTTTTTAAATGAAGTCATCCGGGGTAAGAGACTTTGAACTTTTTAAACCTGTTCCTGGTGCCTAAATTTTAATTCTCCCCCCCACACATTTTTATTTTTATTTAATGCAAATTTTGATATTAATGTACGTAATTTTAGGATGACAACTTAAAAATATGCTTGCATATAATACCGTCTTATGGTTAAATAATTTTGTATCTTGAATGCTTTTAACAGATTTGAACAAAAAAGGTGAAAACTTCTAATCCATTACCATCTAGGCGACTCTCAGGACTATCAGTCCTTTGATTTTTTTCAGACAGGATCAATGGACGGGGTTAAAATCTTTTCGGCACGAAAAATAATTTTACCCAATTAATTATTATGCGTCTCGCTACCTGATGATGACATCAAAGGAATGACATTAAAAAAAAAAAAAATTTTCGTCCGCTGAATTTTCGACGGTAGGGGGTTTACCTTTTAGGAACAAGCACTTCGTCCAAAGTTCTTTTTTTTTTAATTGCTTTTAACGATAATTTTGGGTAAAAAATAATTTTTCTTCATAATGCCACCAAAATCCATACTGTTGCATTAAGCTTTATTGTAGTAAACGACTGGTGCGTGAAGGATAATGCACACTCAGACTACCTGCATTTAAACTTTGATCTCATTTACGCCCCTACTAACCGAAAATCCTGGATCCGCGTCTGACTACTCTTTTAATGCCTAGTAATCAAAATTGGTGTTACACCCGTTGGCAAACTAGAAAGGAAGAGAATCGTCCTAATCAAGCTTTGTCGTGTCTTGATAAAACAACAAATAACATGGAAGAGTATAATAAAATCGTATCGCGTTTAACCCTTTACCACACAATCCCAACTTTTAACGACCCTGAGAAAGACAGCTTTTGGAAACATTGTTGGAAAAGGGGAATATGCTGGTAACCAGCATTTTCTCCTCTTCCCAAAACAAATTTCAATATATGACCCACATTTGATTTGTCGTTTGCAAAATGACTTCAGCTTAAATCACGGGAAGTATGCTTTTTTTTTTTTTATTAAGGAGAGAGCGAGAACAAAAATCTTTGTTTTTAGAAAGATTTATATTGTGAGTTCGAAAATTCGAGTGCCGTCTGACTTACAATGAGCAGTGACTTTTTCAGTTTTAGCACAGAAATGATACGCTTTTGATTTACAAAGCACAGTGACAATTGAAGAAAGTGAAGTGTCTTTGATCGAAAACTGTTTGATCTAGTTCCACGAACTAGTGAATTTAAACGGGTTTAAAGTTCTTCTTTTAGATAATTTACATTTACAACTATTTTAATCTAAACAGCGACTGTATATTTGTTCCCGACTATTTTTCATGGAAAAAGCATTTTTTTTTTCGAGTGAAATAATAACAACCTATGCTCAAAATATGGTTAAATTAGCATCCGAGATAACAGTACGTAATGTTGCTGATTTAATACCGATCTCGGTCGCCATTTTGAAATAGTTGGCGAGCGGCAAGCGCTTGCTGACGGTCAATAGGGACAAAAATTGCTCGCAAGCGCTTGCGGCGAGCACTAAAAGTTTTGCCTTATTGAACGCACAACAGTTTGCCGGATCGCATGTTCCGCTGACCCAACAACAATCTGCACGTGTAAGTATGTTTATCATTGTGGAACATTTTTGTTATATTTTTGTACTAGATGTCTTGAAGTCTTGAAAGCATTAGAATTATTTTATTTTTATGTAATCAGTTGGTGCAATAATTATATAGCTAGACTATATTGCAGTCAATGCAGTATTAAATTACAGTATATGTCTTCAGTTTTCGTGACCACATTTCAAATAATGCAAGGTTTGGTTAGATTCAACAAAACATTAAATCATTTTGTTTAGTCAACCAGATGTTGTATTACTTTTAAATTTGGAGAAATATGGAGAGTAAGAATGAGAACGTTCTTAAGAATTGTTGGTGAATACAGGCCCTGATCTTGAGTGTCTCGGCACAGTGAGCAGTGTAGATTAAAGTTCAGACTGCATGTTTTGTGAGATCTGATCTTCGGTGTCTCAGCATGATGAACAGTGTAGATCAAAGACTGCATGTTTGTGAGATCTGATGTTGAGAGTGAGAGCACAGTGAGCAGTGTAGATAATGATTTAGATCAGACTGCCTGTTTTGTGAGATCTGATGTTGAGTGTGAGAGCACATTGAACAGAGTTGAAAAAAGATCAGACTGCATGTTTGTGTGATTTGATCTTGGGTGTCTCAGCACAGTGAAAGTATAGATCTAGATCAAAGATCAGACTGAATGTTTTTGAGATCTGATCTTGAGCATTATAGCACAGTGAACAGTGTAGATAGATCAGACTGCATGTTTGTGTGATCTGATCTTGAGTGTCTCAGGAAAGCAGACAGTATGGATAAAACTATAAAGATCAGATTGCATGATTGTGTGATCTGATCTTGAGTGTCATAGCATAGTTAACAGTGTAGATAAAAGATCAGACTGCATGTTTTGTAATCTGATCTTTGATCAACACTGGATGTACATGTAAGTGCAACTATAATTGTGAAAGGTCCATTTACTCCATTTGCAGAAGGTAAGAAAACATTGTCAGCAAAGGAGAAAATGCTGGTTACCATTTTTTGTTATGGCATGGTTTCCTTCATCTGTTTGTCTGTCAGTCTGTTAATCTTTTCCTTGTTTACACGGTATGTCTGTATTTATTTTGTGTTTGGATTTTTGTGAAACTTACACAGTTTATGTCATTCATATAAACCCCATTGATTTTGAAAGAAATTCGACAATTACTGGATTACTATTTAAAAGTAAAGTGGCCATTTTAAGTTCAAATTTTACATTGCATGTTTACGGGATAAAGTCTGCATTTGTGGTCTGATTTTCATGAATTTTTTTCCCAATTTCTTGATATAAAGCCCTATTCTCACTGTCCCGGTTTGGTGTTCCTGGTGAGCCCCAGTTTGAGAACCGTGAAGAACCGGGAGAAAAGCCTTGTGGTACCGTGAGCATCCTGGATGTTTCCGGATGAACCGTGACGAACTGGCTAACAGCCCCGGTTGTTTTAAAATATTTAATACAACCGGGGGTCACTGGGAAGGATGCCGACAATTACCTTAATCCGGGGGTTTCCAGGTTGATGCCAGGACATTCAGGAAGCACGTGCGGGGCTATGCCCTCCCTCAACCTTGATACACCGTAACATTCCGGGTGTTTTGTGGGCCGCAGTAGGCCCCAGCACAGCCTCAGTAAAGCCCCGTTTCATCCCAGTGGAGCCAGGAAACTCTCAATTTTTGAGCCTTGCAGTTTCCTATCTCTGAGTGAAAGGGGCATTAAACAAGATTTTGACCCAGTTTTTTTATTTTTTTCTTTTTAAGAAAGTTAATAGGTTGTTAGGACTGTTTTCCCTTAGTCAAAAACAAAAACGAAAAAAAAATGTAAAACAAAAAAATTGGACGCAAACATGCGAACTTTAAAATCAAAGACTGTGACTGTAATAATTGCTGTAACTTAAAAGCGTCCTTTCACTACTTAAGCTACCTTTATGGCCTGTTTACATCAAGATTAGACTGCAAAAAACATGCAGTGTGATCTTTGATCTACACTGTCCGCTTTGCTGAAGCACCGTTGACAAAACACAACCACAAACTTGCCTGGGTCTCGTTCTTGACTGAAATTGTCCATTGGGTATATTTGGTGCTTTAACCCTTTCCCAAACAAGCCCTGGTTTTCACGTGCCTGCAGTACAAGTCTTTTGAAAACACTGTGGGAAAAGTGAAGACATAGTAGGAAAAGGAGAGCATGCCGGTAACCATTATTTTCTCCTTTCCTCACAATGTTTTCTACCCTGTCAAAAACAAATGTCATCATTTTAGCCACATTTATAGTGTTGTCTGCAAATGCTTTGAATTCCGACGAGTTGGAAGCTTTCTCGTTTGGTAAAGAATTGAGGTAAAGTAAACCCTGCAATGATGATTCATGCAATGTAATCTTTAACCCGTAAAGCACTGGAACCAACTTAAGTTGTTTTTGCTGACAGCATAGATCAAGATCAGACTGCACAGAACGTGCAGTCTGATCTTTGCTCTACACTGTCAGCTACTTCATTATTTCAGATGTTTTTCTTCATTGAAAAGATATATTTTATAAATTCAGCACTCAAAGGGTTAAAGAAGAACCATCAGGCTGAGCATTCATAAACCAAGATTAACCCTTTCCCAAACAAGCCATGGTTTTCATGTATCTGCAGTACAAGTCTTTTGAAAACACTGTGGGAAAAGGAGAAATTGCTCATAACGAGCAATTTCTCCTTTTCCCACAGTGTTTTCTACCCATTTTGAGAACTTTCTGCCATTTTCATCAAATTTGAAATTGTCGTCTGCAAACTCTTTCAATTTGGACCAGTCCAAAATTTGTCGTTTGGGAAAGGGTTAACAGGAAAGGGCAGTAGAAAATATCCCTATTTTTCATGTGGTCTTCACCCTCATCCTGCTGAATAAAAAGAAATGAAACTTTCAAGCCGATAGTATAAGCCCAAAACTTTCCTGTTTCAAAGGGATTTTGGGAGTGAAGATATCTCCTTATCGGACAGTGTAGATCAAAGATCAGACTGCACGTTCTGTGCAGTCTGATCTTGATCTACACTGTCTGCAAAAGGTCAGCAAGTCGCGATAAGCAGCCTAAGGGTTAGATGTTTGGCCAAAATTATGTGATATCTAATTTAAGAAAAAATATAGTATCAGAATATTGTTTTAACAAGACAACATTTTATACTAGTCCATATTGAAAACATATGCAGATGACACATTCATATGGGTTAAAAAGATCGGAGTTGTTTTTGAAAGGCTAGAAAACATTGTGGGGAATTGAGAAAATGCTGGTTACTGACATCGTCTCCTTTCCCGACACAGTTTTCAAAGGTTATCTTTTTCACGTTTGTTTAAACTCGGGATTTACATGGGAAAGAGTTAACTCTGTTGTACAGCTTCTTTTTTGTTTTCGTGTCAGTTAACAAGCTACACCAAATGTGCATGTGATGATATGATGTAAGTAATTTAGAACTCACAAGTTCTGTTTATAATTAATTCCTGGTGGCAAAGTGGGGAGTATAGGAATGTCCTTCGTCTATCCATCCATCCATCCATAACACTTTCTTGTTCGTTCCATATTTCCTGAACCCTTTGAAATATTTTCATTAAACTTTGGTCAAATGTTCATCTCAGTGAGATGGTGTGCAGCGCACAAGACCCATAAATCTGTCTTCATTGATTTTGGAGTTATTGACCTTTGTCATTTTACAAATTTGATTTTTGTCCAGAGCATAACTTCCAAAGTGTGAAAACTATCAACTTATAACTTCATACGTAGATAAATCACATAGAGGACAAATGCAGTGCAGAAGATCCATAACTCTGTCTTTAGAGTTACTGGCCTTTGTCATTTTACAAATTGGATTTTTATCCGGAGCATTTACTTCTAGGAATGAAAGCTGTCAACTTCAAACTTCATAAGCAGACAAATCAAACTGAGTAGAAATGCAGTGCAAAATATTCATAACTCTGTCTTCATTATTATTGGAGTTATTGCCCTTAGTTATTTTACATATTGATTTTTTTGTCCAGAGCATAACTTCCAATTGATGAAGGTTATTGGCTTCAAACCTCAAATACAGATAAATCACATTCAGGAGAAATGTAGTGCATAAGATCCATAACTTTGTGGTCATTAATTTTGGAGTTACTGCCCTTTGTTATTTTACTAATTGAACTTTTGTCCAGCAAATAACTTCAAATGTATGAAAGTTAGCGATTGCAAACTTCATATGCAGATAAATCACATTAAGGACAAGTGCAATACACAAGACCCATAACAATGTCTTCCTTATTTTTGGAGTTATTGCCCTTCATTGTTTTACATATTGGGTTTTTGTCCGGAGCATAACTTTCCAGGTTTAGAAGCTATAAACTTCATACTTAAGATATATACAGATCAGATTGAGCATAACTGAAGTACACATGATTCATGAGCTATTGATCTTAGTTAAAGAAAATGTGCAGAACACATATCCATTAGAGGTCACAATTACTTGATGGCCAAGGTCCCAGTCATGGGTCTAATGTTTGAATCTCGGCTTTCATGTTTTGAGCTTTTGTGTTTGCACATTTTGTTTGTGTTTGTGGGTTTTGTGTTTATTGATATATTATCAAGGAATTATATTGACATACCGTTTTTCTTTGAATTCATCAATGCAACCAATAATATGGATAGATGGTTGGGTGTTTAATGTCCGTCAACAGTATTTCAGTCATAATACAATGATGAAAGGGTGATTAAAAGTGCTTAGTGCAATGAAGTGCTGTCTAGGTGCAGCTGCAGCAGGGGATATAGCTGTCCTTCAGACTGCCTTCTTGTTTATTATTGCAGCCATCAGATTTGATTTGGAAACAGACTGGAAGGACAGTTTTCCTAACCAGAGACAAAAAGACAGAGAAGGTATGAAAGAGTTAACTCTTTACCACACAATCCCGAGTTTTAACGACCCTGTTAAAGAAGCCTTTTGAAAACATTGTGGCAAAAGGAGAAAATGCTGGAAACCAGCATTTTCTCCTGTTTTCACAATGTTTTCTACCATTTGCAAAACAAATTTCAATTTTTCAATTACATTTATTTTGTTGTCTGCAAATGCTTTCAATTTGGACCAGTCTAAAATTTTGTCGTTTGGGAAAGAGTTAAACTTTGGTTGACTGTTTTCCAAACTTATCCATATGGAAAGCATCTGCAAAAGACAATTTATGCTCAAATGATTTGATTCATTTTTGAAAAGGTAAAAGCCATGGTAGGAAAAGGAGAAAGTACTGGTTAGCAGCAAAAATTTTAGCTCACCTGAGCACAAAGTGCTCAAGGTGAGCTTTTGTGGTCATGCTGTGTCTGTTGTCTGTCGTCCGTCATCCAGGCATCAGCAATTACCTTGTGTGCACTGTAGAGGCCTCATTTCAGTCAAATACACATGAAACTTTGTCAGAATGTTTGACTTGGTTGTATCTCGGACATGTTTGAAATTGGGTCACGTCGGGTCAAAATGTTGGTCCTTGGGTGCATGGTACAGGCCACATTTTAGCCTGATACTCATGAAACTAGGTCAGACTATTTGTTTTGATGATATCTCAGACAAGTTTGAATTTGGGTCATGTCGGGTCTAAAAGTAGGTCATGTGGCCAAATCTTAGATGAACCTTGTGTGCACGGTAGAGGCCACAAATTTAAGCCTGATACCCATGAAGATTGGTCAGAATGTTTGTCTTGATGATATCTCAGACAAGTTAGAAATTGGGTCATGTTGAGTCAAAAAGTAGGTCACAGGGTCAAATCTTAGAAAAAGTTTGTGCACACTCTAGTGGCCACATTTTCAGCTTGTTACTTATGAAACTTGGTCAGAATGTTTGCCTTGTTGATATCTTGGGCAGGATTGAAATTAGGTTATGCCGGGTCAAAAAGTAGGTCACTGGGCCAAAACCTTTTGTACACTCTAGAGGCCACATTTTCAGCCTGATACAGATGAAACTTGGACAGAATGTTTGCCTTCATGATATCTTGGACAAGTTTGAAATTTTGGCCATGTCAGGTCTAGAAGTAGGTTACTCACATTCATCTGTATTACATCATTAAAACCGGGATCTCATCAGCTCTATCAACTGTAGGTGACTATATCCAGGTGAGCCAATGGATTTCTTGTTTTCCACTTCCCACAATATTTCCCAAAGTCTTTTGCATAAGGGTTGTAAAAAATGGACATGTTTGGTAAAAGTTTAACACAAAATCCTTGAGTTTCAACAGCCCTGATGGAGAAAACAGTCATGAAAAGTGTGGATATAGTTGAGGTTACCAGCGTTTTCTACTTTTCCCCACTATTTTTCTACCTTATGAAAGACAAACCCCTTTATTTTAGCCAAATTGATTTAGGTGTCTGCCAATGCTCTGAATTTGGACCAATCTAAAACTTTGTCAGGTGAAGAGTTTAACCCTTTCCCAAACAAGCCCTGGTTTTCACGTGTCTACAGTACAAGTCTTTTGAAAACACTGTGGGAAAAGGAGAAATTGCTCGTAATGAGCAATTTCTCCTTTTCCCACAGTGTTTTCTACCCGTTTTTAGACCTTTCTGCCATTTTCATCAAATTCAAAATTGTCGTCTGCAAACTCTTTCAATTTGGACCAGTCCAAAATTTGTTGTTTGGGAAAGGGTTAACAAACAAACTCAATGCTATCATTACAAGCATCACAGAAATCATGTACAAAATAAAACCTCCCACTATGTTTATTTGCATGTATAGTGCCTCTCAAATTTAGTCTTTTTCTGTATTTCATCGATGGAAATTTTCTGATATTGTTACATAAATGAGAAACGGAGTTTACATCAAGCAGTCCGGACAGGTCCTGGATATTGCTAGTGATATAAACCATAAATACTTCTATGTGTGAAGTGAAGCTTTTTTTAAATACAAAATGCTGTTTATCCCTTTACCACACTATCCCTAGTTGTAAAGACTTTGGAGAGAAAGCTTTAGAAAACATTGTGGAAAAATGAGGAAATGGTGGTAATCAAGATTTTCTCCTCTGCCCACAATGTTTTCTAACCTTTCAAAGACACAAGTTTTTTATTCTTGCTGAATTTGTGGATCTCCTGTGCAAAAGTGGATCTGCATGGCTCAGTGAATAAGGCATTGAATTAATTCTTTACCAAACAGCAACATTTTAGACTTGTCCACATTTAAAGCATTGTAGATGACAAATTTAATATGACTCAAACAATGAAATGTACTCTTGAAAGGCTAGAAAGCATTTTCTTCTTTTCCCATAATATTTTCAAAAGTCTTTATCATCAGGTCGTTACAGATCCGTATCCTGTGGTAAAAGGGTAATAACAGCCAACAACTTCTGGGTTCTATTTCTGCTAGCTGGACAGGCTGTGTTGGATGTCCTTTGGCAATGCACTCCAGAGTACCACCATAGTACAGATGAAACCAGGACATACTTGAGTAAGTTAACTGCAACTGTGATAGGACAAATATTGTTGAAAATGGAATAAATCATTCCTTTGGCAAAGCAAAACATATTTTTTCAAAATGAATAGTTGGTGGAAAATTTCATCTTCCATAAGAAGCTGCAACATTTCATTATGTTAAAGGAAGACATACTCATAACAGCTGGTAACTTTTTTTTATATTTTTTTTCCCATAGCAGAAGCAATCTTCTCTTAATGTATGAAGAAGTACTCCATGTTTTCATTTTTCAAAACTGCTTGATTCATTTTCCTTTTGTCATTGCCACTTGTTTGTCAATAAGGTTGCCCATATGGGCACCCCCCCCCTCAAGTTTGATATGTTACGGGGGATAGAGCGAGAGAGTGGAAGATAAAGGACAAAACCATCCTAAATTACACTTGGCTCTGTAATATGATCCGTGCATAGCACCATCGCATGGGACCTCAGTTAAATGTCTGATCTGAAAGACTATTAACTTTATAATTTTTAGTCGGCCAGGCCAGCCATTAGGCTCGAACCCACATCCTCAAGTGTCCAGAGATTTGTTGCTTACAAGTGGCATGGCCTACCACTAAAGCTATTTGGGCAGGCTTTCTATAACTGTTAAACAACTACATTAATGCAATGCTTCTGTATTTGGACATATGAGCTATTTACATGTGTTAGAACTGCTTGCCATTGTCTAGGTTTTCTTTCTGTGTAGGTTGAACTATTTGAAAAGGCTAAAGGAGAAGTATTGGATGAAGTCACTAATTTAATCCTTGTAACAGGTAAACAATGGTGAATATATACAGAATATTATGTTGTAGCAAATTTCTTCGTGCTTGTATTTGCCTGGGGCTGCGTAAGAAAATTTTATATCCGGGGGGGGGGGGGGGGGGGGCAATTGGTAAAAGTTTCTATCTCCGGCCGAATTTCAGGCGGTAGGGGTATATAGTTTATGGTTTCGTCAATCTGTTCGTCTGTCTGGACAGATATCTTTTAAAGTCATTGACGAAATTCGGTGAAACTGTATACATGAGTTCCTTATGATAGTTTGCCAATATATTTTTTATGCCATGTCATGGAAAAAGGGGGCTTGGTGCATATTACCATGATGGACCAATATCTCTTTTTCTACTGGACAAAACTTTATAAACTTCATACTTATATTGTTTATCATAAGCAACAGACAATCATTATTGCTTTTATTTAATGGAATTCCATGTTATGGAAAAAGGGTACTTAATGCATAATTTCATTGGGGACCAATAACCGTCTGTTAGTCCACCCATCCATCCATCTGAACAGATATCTTCTAAAACCCATTTAAAAAATTGATAAGACTTCATACATGTGTTCATTATGATAGTCCGCAGATACTGTATTTTTTCGTTTTTTTATTTAATGTTGTGTCATGGAAAAAGGGCTTGATGTTTATTCCCATCATGCACCAATATCTCTTTAACAACTGAACAGAAGTTTTATGAAACTTCATATTGTTTATCATAAGCCACAGACAATCATTATTTGTTTTTAGCTCACCTAGCTGTGCTTTTGTGATCGTGCTGTGTCCATCATCCGTTGTGCACCATGCGCGGTCGTCAACATTTACCTTGTGTGACATCGATGAAACTTTATTGACAGCACACATGTAGTGCCAAACCCGTTGGTTCACTTTGTAAGATACAAGGCTTGTGAGTTCTTTGGCAAATAAAAAGGGTCATGTCAAGGGGTCCAATGTTCATATGTTATATTATTATAGAAAAAAAAAAATTCGAAGATCTTCTGTGTCTCGAACGTTTAGGCTCAGATCCTATAAGCTAATAGATTGCAACGTATCAACGTCTAGTCGTCTACAAAAAAGTTCTGCTGCAAGATAAGCAGAAAGTTTGTCATAATCTAGGATGGAGAAGTGGATACTGAACAGAAGAGATCAGACTGCATGTTCTATCCATCTGATCTTGACCTATGCTGTCTGCAAAAGGTTTTTGTGTTGCCTATGGTAAGTAAAGAGTTAAATTGGTATGTATTTCTATTGTATGGACTTCTGAAAGCCTAGAGTGTTGATGTATAGCACATAGCATCATCTAATAATACTGTTTCAAGTTTGTTTGTCAAGAATGGATCTGTGCTATGGTTTATATTTGTTGTGGTCGAGCTAGGTAGCATAGTCAGTACCGTACAGGACTTCTAACCATGGATGGCTGGTTCAAATCCCAAGCTCAGTTAATTTCTTTCGGAGGATTGCTGTTAGTCATTGTGACAGGAATTATTACTCTCTTACTGCTAATCTTTGTTTTGATGATGGTTATGTGGGAAAGCAGGTAGTGGTTTAGGAAGAACATTGTGTGAAGTACGGGTGAAAAGGAAAAAACTCTAGGAAAGCATGGATTGGTGCACTGGCCACCACAGTACAACTGAAATAATATTGAAAATGGCATTAAACGCCATGGAAACAAAGAATACTCTTTCACTAAACTGCTGTCAACAATATTTAGGCAACTAAATAAATATATTATTTATTGTATAGGTTTGAAGGGACATGTTATATGAGGGATTTTTTCGATTCATCTGAAAGGAAGTCATGTGCAAAAAGGTTGGCATCTATAATGAACTTTTTGACAAACTGAAATATGCTGTTATAGAAGCCATTAAGTTAACACACAATGGGGATGGAAAGGCTGGAGGTTGCTGATTGTCATCTTGGCTTGTAGCATTCCGTATGTGGTTTTGTATTGCTCCGTGATGTGCCCTTTACCTCATAATCTTAACTTTTAACAACCCTGAGAAAGAGGCCATTTGAAACATTGTGGGAAAGGATGAGATCCTGGTAACCACCATTTTCTTCCTTTCCCACATTTTTTTCCACCCTTTGAAAGACATATTTTATTTTTGAGTAATATTCAGTCATGTTGTTTGTGAATACTTTCATTTTGGACCAGGCTAAGATTGTCATATGATAAAGAATTAAAGATGCATTAAACCAGATTTGGACCCACTTTTTATTGAAGGAGGGGGGGGGCTAAAAATTTGATAATTTGAGAAGAAAAATCATAAGAATGTTACTATTTACCGTTAGATGGAAAAAAAAGTTGAAACACAAAGTCTTTGGTTGGATTCAAACCCATGACCAGAGTCGGCCAACTCTACCAACTGATCTGTTCAACCAACCGATATTTACTTGTTAACTTTTTGACTGCCAATGTTGCTTTGGATAGCTTTTGCAGTCTGATCTTTGATCTACACTGTCAGCCAGTCAATGCGAATCTTTGATCAGGATCGCTTAAATCACAACAGAAAATATACTTTAACACCTCTAAAAAGGTCCAACCCACTTATTTGTCAGTGAAAGAGTTGAACATGTTAGGTTGAAACAGTTTTCTCTATCTTAGCACTTATCTGGGATATTAAGTCACTTTTTGTGACCAGTTTCTGTCTTTTTCATACTGTTTTTAAAGGCAGTCTCTCTCAGTGTCTTTTGGTTCTTTGGTAAAATGTTAACCCTTTACCACACAATCCTCAGTTTTTTGTCTCTGTGGAAAGATGCATTTAAACATTGTAGGAAACAGACAAAATGCTGGAAACCAGCATTTTCTCCTTCGTCACAATGTTTTCTTACCTTTAAGTGCAAATCCAATCATTTCAGCCCCATTGGATGGGTCTTCTGCAAATGCCTTAAATTTGGACAGGTCTAAAGTCTTGTTGTTAGGTAGAGAGTTAAGACAATAAAAGACAATGTATTAATTTCAGATGAAGACACATTAAATGAGCTGACAAGACCTGGAATTTAGGTATATTAGATAAATAAAACACAGGAGCAGGAAAACAGAATACCCACCGTTCAAGAGAGAATTCTGAAGCTTGAACGTATGACCAGCGCCCTGGCAAAAGGGAGATTCTTTGATATGCACTATAAACAACAACCATTGCATAATATAGATATTTCTTGTCTGAAAACTGGCGGAGTTATAAGTTAGTGTGGTATTTTGACGTGCAGAATGCGACTCAGTCAATCTATGAATATTTTAGGTATTCATACATCTGATTTACGGTGATGGTACTCTCTGTTTGATGCTGTGACTCTTAGCTCATGTCAGATTAAGAAGGGTCTTGTGTCGGACTGAAAGGCTTGCATGCTTGTTTGCTAAATCCTTTACTGAACTATAAATTTTTAGACTTGTCCAGATGAGAAGCTTTTGCAGATGGTAAATTGGATGTGTCTGTAATGATTGAAATTTTTTTAAGGTCAAAACATTGTGAGAAAAAGAAAAAATGCTGGTTCACATAATGTTTCCAAAAGACTTCTTCTTTAGGGTTGTTAATACTCACATTGTGTGGAAAAGGGTTAACTCTTTACCAAACGATAACATTTTAGACTTAACTGAAAGCATTCGTAGACTACAAATAGGATGCGGCTGAACTGATGGGCTATGTCATTGGACAGTGATTGAATTGAAAGGTGTTTTACTCCGCTTTCACCATTATTTCAGTCATATCACAGCGTCACCTCACATACTCATGACTCATGTATGCCATGGGAATCACCAGCACTAAGCTAGAGCTCTGAAGTGTCTTGCCCAAGGACGCTCCCACGAATGATTCTGTGCTTCAGTTAGGCTCAAACCTGGGGCCACCAGGTTACATGTCCTACACTTTACCTGCAAGCCACGCAGGGCCCCTATGTCCTTGGACAGGTAAAAAACATTGAGGGAAAAGAATAGACTGCTGGCTAGCATTATTTTCTGTTTTTCCCTCAATATTTTGGAAGCTTTTATTTTTTTTTTGGGGGGGGGGTCATGAAAACACATGATTGTGTGGTTAAGGGTTAACAAGCATTTTCTTGACTGATTGGATAAGGTTTTATCTCAAATGCCAACTACTGTCAGAACCTATTTTTTAGAATGGTTAGTCTTAATTACTTTTTTCTGTAGAAATTATGAATCGGTGTTAAATGCACATCAGTTAAACAAATGTTCTGTATATACAGTTTACACAAATGCTTTTTTCATTTCATTAAATTTTGTCTTTTATGATCTACTTCATGAATGATAATTACCCTGCCACATTTTGCATGGGCCTGTTTTATACATTCCATGTTGGTTTATTTGTTCTATTTTTAGCTCACCTGAGCACGAAGTGCTCTGGGTGAGCTATTGTGACCGGTCATTGTCCGTCGTCCGTCCGTCCGTCTGACCGTCCGTCCGTTAACAATTTCATTAAAAATCTTCTCCTCCAAAACCAGATGGCCAATCTTGATAAAACTTGGCAGGAATGTTCCTTGGATGAAGCTCTACAAAAATTGTTAAAAGAATTTAATTCCATGAAAAACTGTGGTTGTCATGGCAACAAAATGGCTGAAAATGGAAAAAATCTTTAAAAATCTTATTGTGACAAACCATAAGGTCGAAAGCATTCATATTTTGTATGAAACATCATTGGGTGACCCATTACCAAAATTGTTAAAATTAATCCCCTTGGGTCATATTTGGGCTTTGCCCGGGCGCACCCTATTTCACATAATAACAAAGAAGGAAATCTTTAAAAAATCATCTTCTGACAAACCATAATGCCTAGAGAATTCATATTTGGTTTGTAGCATTATATGATGATCCTCTACCAAAATTGTGAAAATTAAACCTCAGTGGTCATATTTGGGCTCTGCCAGGGCACACCCTATTTTACATGGAAACAAAGAAGGAAATCTTTTCAAATCTTCTTGTGACAAACCATATTGGCTTGAGCATTCATATTTTGCATGTAGCATCATCTAGTGACCCTTTACAAAATTGTTATAATTATCCCTTTGGGGTCATATTTGGGCTCTGGCCGGGCGCACACTATTTTACATAGAATTAAAGTTGGAAATCTTTTGAAATCTTTTTGTGACAAACCATAAGGGCCAAAGCATTCATATTAGGCATGTAGCATCATTTGGTGACCCTTTATAAAAATTGTTAAAAGTCTTCATCATCATCTGATTTTTCAGCATTGAAATACCACAGATAAATGACTTACCAATCATGTTAAGTTTTGGTTACAGTTGGATACCTCGTCTTATAATTTTTTTGTAAATGGCAAAACTCTCACATTGTATACAACAACTGCCTGTGTTGCAAATGATAAAAGATTCCTATACACTGTTTACCAACTAACAACAGTTAATAGTATTGCATTGGTTGTATTAATCTTTCCAGTTGGAAATTCACTTGGAAAAATAAAGCAAAGCCTATTATCAAGTCATGTTTTTTATTACTTGGGCTGTTTTCAAAGAATATCTGAGGTATTGCTATAGCCTTGGCATCCACCTTGTTGGCGTTCTTGGCGTAGGCACCCGCATGCGATGCTCTTGTGTCTCGTATGCCCCCACATTGATGGACTCAGACCATTATGTCAGCCCAATTATCTAGAACTTAAAATTATGTCTCCCCGCTGTTGTTTTTGGCAGCAGAGTCTGTTTGTCTTTGTTCATCTGCTTTTCCGATTCCAGATGAAATCTCTGAATATGTTAGGATGATTTTGATATAATTTCATAACTTGTTCAGTATAACCTACTGGGAGTTGTGTAAAAAACCAAAAATTTCATTGGCTCATAACCAGAATATGCCTATTTGAAGAGAATAGCCTGCCCTTGATAAACCATATAAGTTACAAATATACTCAGGTGAGCAATATAGGACCATCATGGTCCTCTTGTTTAGCGACTTAAATTTGAGGTAGAAATTAAGAAGTAATGGTCTTTATATTTCACTTTACGCAACAAAATTTTCCATGTGAAGGTCTTTTGTAAGTATGTGGTATGTTCTGATGAATTTTTTTTCCACAATGTTTTTAGACATCATTTTTTTAGGTTGTAAGAGCATCAGATTGTTCGGTTTAGGGTACAAAGAAACTTACTACAAAAATGGGTATTTTGTTGAGATATCAATTATTTGATTTACAGAAACACAAACCATTATTACCTGAAGATGGGTTGACGACATTGCAAATCTTACAGTCACAAAGCTTGGCACAGGACACATGATTTGTACAGATGTACAACTCTTTAACACACAACAGAATTTAGTCATGTCAGTATTTGAAGCCTTTGCAGATGACAAAAGTGGCTTAACCCATATCTTGCTAAATAAGTTAAATAAAACTGTAAATGCGATAATAAATACCCGATCTATATTATTTTCAAACGTATGTTTGGAAGAAAAATACCTCCTTATCGGACAGTGTGGATCGAACATCAGACTGCATGTTCACAGAACATGCAGTCTGATCTTGATCTACACTGTTCGCAAACGGTCAGTGAGTCACACTTAACATCTTGAGGGTTAAATGAAACAGTATTTTCTGTTTTTTCCACCTTTCTTTCTACTCTTTCAAAGGCAAAAAAACCCACACTTTAGCCACACTTAGTTTCTTTTAAAATTTAAATTGCTTTCAATTTGGACCAGCCCAAAATTTTCTCGTTTGGTAAAGAGTTAAACGCTTTTCCCTCTAATCTAAAGTAAGGAAGCTCTGCATGGATGAGCAGCTAGAATGTTCAATTAATAATCCAGAAGTTTCGAGTTTGATCCTCATTAGTTGCACTGAAGTCTTTTGAAGGAAAAGGAAATGGAAAGGCACTTAATAACCTGAATCTTTATTAGCTGCCACAGTAATATGGCTGAAATAATGTTGAAATCTGCTTAAAACAGCTTTCATTCAAGCATTCATCTCAAAAAGCGACATTTTTGAAAAGGATGTAACATTTATTCACAAACAAGTTTATTATAGAAGGCATAGCTATGATTAGATTGTAGGAAAAAAGCTTTTTTTTGTATAAAAATAACATAAGAATTCAGGGGTAAACTTTCCTGTTTTGATAACACTTTCTTTACCTGAAATCATCAGCTGATGAGACAAAGCTACCAGATGGTGTAACACCAGAATGGAATGCCCAAGGTGAGCTTTTGTGATTTTTTGTGATGTGTCCGTCGTGCGTTGTCTGTCGTGCGTTGTCAACTTTCAACTTTTGTACACTCTAGAGGCCACATTTTCAGTCCAATACTCATGAAGCATGTTTGTTTGTCTTGATGATATCTGGGACGAGGTCGAAAATGGGTCATGTTGGCTTAAAACCTAGGTCACTAGGTCAAATCTTAGAAAAACCTTGTGAATGCTCTAGAGGAGACATTTTCAATCCAATACTCACGAAGCTTGGTCAAAATGTTTGTCTTGGTGATATCTAGGACAGGTTTGAAATTGGGTAATGTTGGTCAGAAACTTAATCACTAGGTCAAATCTTAGAAAAACCTTGTGTACACTCTAGAAGTCACATTTTTAGTACGACAATAAACAAAAATGGTCAGAATGTTTTTCTACACATTATCACGGACGAGTATGAAAATGGATCAAGTCAGGTCAAAAACTAGGTCACTAGTTCAAATTAAAAAAAGAAAAAAAAAAAAAAAAAAACATTGTGCACGCTGTAGTAGCCACATTTTCTGTCAAATACTCGTGCAAGTTGGTCAAAATGTTTGTCTTGATGATATCTTGGATAAATTGTAAAATTGGTCATTTTGGGTCAAAAACTAGGTAACTGGGTCAAATCTCACAAAAAACATTGTGTACACTCTAGATGCCACATTTTCAATCTAAAATTCATGAAACTTGGTCACAATGTTTGACTTTATAATATCTCACATGTGTTTGAAAATGGGCTGTATTGGGTCAAAAACTAGGTCACTAGGTCAAATCTTTGAAAAACCTTGTGTATGATCTAGAGGCCACATTTTCAGTGTAATAGTCTTGAAAGTTGGTTCAGAATGTTTGTCTTGATGATATCTTGGACAAGGTTTTAAGATAGGTCTAAATAAAATAGGTTTAAAACTAGGTCACCAGGTCAAATCTTCGAAAAACCATACGTTTGCTCTAGAGGCCGAAATTTCAATATAATACTCATGAAAAGTGGTCGGGATGTTTGCCTTGATAATTTCTCTTATTTCTTAGAAAACGGGATATATCGGGTCAAAAACTAGGTAGCTAGATCAAATCTTTGAAAAACCTATGTATGCTTTACCGGCCAGGCCACATTTTTAGTCCAATACTCGTGAAAGTTGGCCAGAACGTTTGTAATGATGATTTCTCAAACAACTTTGAAAATGGGTCTTTCTTGGTCAAAAAGTAGGTCACCAGGTCAAATCTTTAGAAAACCTTGTGTTCCCCCTGGAGGCCAAACTTTCGGCTCATGAAAAGTGGTCAGAATGTTTGTCTTGGTGATTTCTTTGGTGTGTTTGCAAATGGGTCATACCGACTCAAAAAGTAGGTCACCTGGTCAAATTTTTGAAAAACCTACTGTATGCTGTGGAGGTTACATTTTCAGTTCAGTGCTCAAGAAAGTCAGAATATTTGTTTTGACGATATCTCGGACAAGTGTGAGAATGGGTCATGTCTGGTCCAAAACTAGGTCACCGGGTCTAATCTTAAGATAACCTTTCTTACACTCCAGAGGCCTCATTTTTGTCCAATAATTATGAAAGTTGGTCAGAATGTTTGTCTGATGTTATTCAGGAGGAGTTTGAAAATGGGTCATATCAGGTCAAAAAGTAAGTTGCTGGACTTAATCTTTAAAAAAACCTTGTATATGCTGTAGAACCCACATTTTTAGTCCAATGCTTATGAAAATTAATCAGAATGTTTGTCTCGATGATTTCTGTGAGTTTGAGAAGGCTTATTTGGGTCTAAAACTAGGTCACGAAGAGAAATCTTTGGAAAAACTTTGTGTACCCTGTAGAGGCCACATTTTCAGTCCAGTACTCATGAAAGTTTGTTAGAATGCTTGTTTTGAGCCACTTCAGGGACATCATGGCCTTCTTGTTTGCATTTCTTTCAGGGAATCAGCAGCAACCAGTCGAAGAAAGTGAATTTTACTCTATTTTCAATTAGCAAAAAGTTACTGGTGTGACACCTAGTTGGGCCAATATCCGAAAACAGGAAATGGAGAATGTGACCTTGTGAAATGGCCGATTTTAATAAAACTCGGAACAGAAGAAGGTCCGATGACACTAATTAGTAATTATCAACAAAAGTAACCAAGAACAGGGTTTTTTTTTTAGCTCAAATGAGCACAAATTGCTGAAGATGAGCTTTTGTGATCATACTGTGTCAGTCATGCATCGTCTGTCATGCATTGTCAAGATTACCTAGTGTATGCTCTAGAGGCCACATTTTCAGTCCGATACTCATGAATGTTGGTCAGAATGTTTGTCGAGATAATATTTCGGACGAGTCCGAAAATGAATTATGTCAGGTCAAAAACTAGGTCACTAGTTCAAATCTTAGAAAAACTTTGTGCTCTAGAGGCCATATTTTCAGTTCAGTACTCATAAAATTTGGTCAGAATGTTTGTCCTGATGACATCTTGGACGATTTTGAAAATTGGTCATGTCGGGTCAAAAACTCAGTCACAAACTCAAATCTTAGAAATACCATGTGTACACCACATTTTCAGTCGGATACTTATGAAAAATGACCAGAATGTTTGTCTTGATGATTTCTTTTATGAGTTTAAAAAAATGGATCATATCGGATCAAAAACTGAATCATCGGATCAAATCTTTGAAACACCTTCTGTACGCTCAAGAAGTCACATTTTAATTTCAATACTCATGAAAAGTGGTCAGAATGTTTACCTTGATGATTTCTTTGATGTCTTTGAAAATGGGTCTTCCTGGGTCAAAAATTAGGTTACCAGGTCAAATTTTTGAAAAATCTTATGTTCACTGCGGAGGCCACATTTTCAATTCAATACTCATGAAAATTGGTCGGAATATTTACCTTGATAATTTCTTTGGTGTGTTCGAAAATTGGTCATATCGGGTCAAAAACTAGGTCACAGGATCAAATCTTTGAAAAACCTTCTGTATGCTGTATAGGCCACATTTTCAGTACAAAACTCCTGAAATTTGGTCAGAATGTTTATTTTGATGATATCTCAGATAAGTGTGAAAGTGTGCAGGTCGGGTCAAAAACTTAGTCACCAGGTCTAGTCTTAGAAAAATCTTGTGTACACTCTAGAGGCCTCTTTTATAGTCCAATAATCATGAAAGTTGGTCATAAAAGTTGTCTTGATGATATTTAGCAAGAGTTCGAAAATGGGTCATATTTGGTTAAAAAGTAGGTCATTGGGCCTAATCTTTGAAAAATCTTGTGTACGCTATAGAGTCCACATTTTCAATCGTGATTATTTCTTTGAAAAGTTTGAAAATGGGTCACATTTGGGTAAAATCTAGGTAACCGAGGCAAATCAGTGAAAAACTTTGTGTACCCTCTGTTGTGTTTGTGTTTGAGTCTTGTAATGTATCTACAAAGGTTCTCTATTGAGAATAACTGAAATAACACAAGCGAGCTTACTACAGAAACTTTAATACAAGAACTAAAGAAAGTTGCCCAGCAGACGAAGGCTACATACATAATGCGCATGCTCAAATATATACTAAAGTCTATATCAAACAATCGAAGATGTAGTTATTAAACATATATAGAACACCCTGTAGAGGCCACATTTTCAGTCCAATACCCTTGAAAGTTTCTTAAAATGCTTGGCATGTTATCTCGGAAGAGATAAAAAAAAATGGGTCATGTTTCGTCAAAAGGCTCTCCTGAGTAACTTTAGGGCCATCATGGCCCTCTTGTTATTTTACTGGATTTCAATTTTTAGTTCTTTCTCCAACTGAAACTGCCACATTTCATCGGCCTTACACATGTTCTTGCAAGTGACGTAATTAACCTGTCGTCTGCAAAGTTTGATCAAGGGTAGGGACCAAGGCAGCACTTAGTGTCTGTCTTTCTGTCTGTCTGTCTGTCTGTCTGTCTGTGCAATTTGTATGCTTGCTCTTTCTCTCTCTCCCTCTCTCTCCCTCTCTCATGGTATTGGTTAATTCTTTACCAAACAACAAAATTTTAGACTGACTCAAATTGGAAGCATTTGCAGATGACAAATTACATTTGACTTAAATTACGGGATTTTTGTCTTTGATAGGGTAGAAAACGTGGGAAATGGAGAAAATGCTGGTAACCAGCATTTCTTTTTTCTCACATTGTTTTCAAAAGCCTTCTCTTTCAGGGTCATTAAAAGGTGGGATTGTGTGTTGTAAGCTTCATCACACAACCCCGACTTTTAAGGACCCTGAAAAAGAAGGCTTACGAAAACAATTTGAGAAAAGAAGAAAATGCTGGTTACCAGCAATTTGTCCTTTTCCCACACTGTTTTCTACCCTATCACAGACAGATAGCATCATTTTATGAACATTTGATTTTGTCATTTGGGAAAGGGTTAAGGTCAGTGGAATTGACTGAGGTTACGACTCAACATTGTAGAGGAAGATTACTGTCTGACAGTGGGGGATGTTTGTAGGGGGATGACTAAACACTGTGGTAGGGAATGGGTTTAGATCTGGACACTGGGAGAACAGGACAGGGAAGACTAAACATTTTTGCAGATTTTGGAGGGGGAGGGATGACTAAACATTGTTTAAAAAGTTGAATCTCTGACAGGAAATGGCATTAAGTCAGGACACTGGGAGAATGTGGAAGACTGAATTTGTGGCAGAAATTGAAACTATGCTCCACAGGCGGTTTCGGTTACGTTTTTGAGAAGGGTTGGGTATGACTACACATTTTGGTGGAATTTCTATAATTTTGTTTGCCCTTCTCATTGAATTCTCTGTTCGGGCCAGCATCAGGCCATCGTCAGTGATGCTGCTATACATCAGACAGAGTATTCACCTATATGATCTTTTCGTCACACTGTCTCAGTTCTAGTTTTTCAACCCACTCCTTTTTATCCTACAAATGTTGGCTGGATGTGTAGGCATAGGAATAAAAATTGTCATCTGACACACCTTTAACATAATCTGAGTCATGAGGCTGCAATCTCATGCATTCTTCGGTACTCGTACTCGAATTTCAAGCGCACGCCTTGTCTCTGGTTTTTGTATCGTCCAGTTTATTCTGTATTTCTTCTGATTGTCTGCTCTTCTTACAATCATTGTTAACCACCTATTGGCCCATATGCACAGTGCAGTACCGTAGGTTTTCCAAAGTTTTTTCTTCACTGGTAAGTCCACTGAATTATTCGATTGTAGAATTTGGGCAGATATACGTCCAGTAAATGTACGTGAATAGCTAATACTTTCGCTCATAGTGGAAGATGTTGTTCTATTGAAAGCTTCACATTTCTGTGTTGATGTTCCAGAGCTTACACTGAAAACCGCTGCCTCACTTAGTGGTATCGGCAATATTAATTCCATCAGTGCTTTGTCACTGTCATTCATCCTCAGATATGTTACCTTTGCAGGACCTAGCACGCTTGACTTGTGCCACTGGTAACCAATTCTTTTCCCACTACAGATAAGGGATTCATTCGTACAATTACTGCAGTTTCCTGCGTAGCATTTGACAGTGGCAGAACGGGTTTCCAGAAAGTTTGGTAGCATCATTGTTACATCTCCTAGGTAGGACTTGGTATCTATATCAGTTGTCATTGTCGTTACATAGAAGTTCTTGAGTGACAGGTCATGGGCAGTGTTGAAAGCCACGCATCTTTCTGAGTGGGTTTCGAAGCAATGTACATACAGCATGACTACGGCGTTTGACCTCCAACCTCTTGTTAGCTAACCTGAGCATGCAGTGCTCAAGGAGAGCCATTGTGATTGTGCTGTGTCCGGCGTCCGTCGTGCAGCATGTGCCGTCAACATTTACCTTATGTGCACTGTAGAGGCCACATTCTCAGTCAGATATGCTTGAAACTTAGTCAGAATGTTTGCTTGATGATATCTTGGACAAATTCGAAATTGGGTCATGTCGGGTCAAAAAGGTCCCTGGGTAAAATCTTAAAAAAAAACCTTGTGTGCACTGTAGAGACCACATTTTCAGTCTGATACTCTTGAAACTTGGTCAGAATGTTTGTCGTGATGGTATCTTGGATAACGTCCAAATTGGGCTCTGTTGGGTCAAAAAGTGGGTCAATGGGCTAAATCTTAGAAAAACATTGTGTGCACTCTAAAGGCCACATTTTCAGCCTGATGCTCTTGAAACTTGGTCAGAATGTTTGTCTTGATGATTTCTTGGACAACTTGAAAATTGGTTCATGTTGGGTCAAAAAGTAGGTCACTGGGCCAAATCTTAGGAAAAAAACTTGTGTGCACTCTAGATGCCACATTTTCAGTCTGAAGCCTATGAAAGTTAAGTAGAATGTTTGTCTTAATAATATCTGGGACAAATTTGAAATTGGGTCATGTCCGGTCAAAAAAGTAGGTCACTGGGCTAAATCTTAGAAAAACCTTGTGTGCACTTTAGAGGCCACATTTGTAGTCAGAAACTCATGAAACTAGGTCAGATTGTCTGTCTTGACGATATTTCAGACAAGTTTGAAATTGGGTCATTCGGGTGGAAAAGTAGGTCACTGGGCCAAATCTTAGAAAAAACCTTGGTTGCTCCATAGAGGCCACATTTTCAGACTTAAACTGATAAAGATTGGTCAGAATGTTAATCTTGTTGATATCTCGGACAAGTTTGAAAATGGGTCATGTCAGGGCAAAAAGTACATGTAGGTCACATTGTGAAATGTTAGATTCTCATGAAACTTGGTCAGAAAGTTTGTCTTGATATCTTGGACAAGTGGGTCACGTCTGATCAAAAAGTAGGTCACTGGACTAAATCTTAGAAAAACGTTATGTGCACCGTAGAGGCCACATTTTCAGTCTGATACTCATGAAACTTGATCAGAATGTTTGTTTTAATGATATCTTGGACAATTTCAAAATTGGGTCATGTTGGGTCAAAAAGTAGGTCACACGACCAAATCTAAGAAACACTTTGTGTGCACTGTAGAGGCCACATTTTCAGCATGAAACTCATGAATGTTGGTTGAAATGTTTGTTTTAATATCTCAGACAAGTTCGAAATTGGGTCATGTTGGGTCAAAAAGTAGGTCACTGGTCTTAATCTTAGAGAAACTTTGTGTGCACTCTAGAGCCACATTTTCAGCCTGATACTAATGAAACATGGTCAGAATGTTTGTCTTGATAATATCTTGGACTACTTCAAAATTGGGTCATGTCAGGTCAAAAAGTAGGTCACTGGACCAAATCTAAAAAAAGCATTGTTTGCATGCTGCAGGCCACATTTTCAGCCTGACACTCATGAAAGTTGGTTGGAATGTTTGTCTTGATGACATCTTGGACGAGTTGGAAATTGGCTCATACAAAAATATGTGTAAGAATTGTTTATTGTAAGTAAATTTCAGTTTTGGTGATAGTAGTAGTAGTAGTATCAGCAGCAGCATTAGTAGAAAAAGCAGTATAGCTGTACCAGTATCATTATTGTCATTACAGTATAGTGTGTATTATAGGTGTTTGAAATATTTCTTTGTTTTGTTTATTTAGGTATTTATTTTCTAATTATTTATTCTATCATCTTTGTTACATTAGAATATCTTTATTGTGTATTGATTTTATTTATACATTCCATGTAAATAAATTTTAATTATTTATTCATTTTATTTTATTTTATCAGTACCAGAAGCAGTAGTAGCAGTGGTAGGCAGTATAAGTTATGGCAGTCATGCTAAGCAGTAGTAATAGTAGTAGTAGTTGCAGTATTAGTAGTAGAGGTAGCAGTAGTTGTTGTTGTTGTTCAAGGATAAGGCTTGGTCAGAGATACTTAGCTCCCTAGTTTTTGCACTGGTGACATTAGTTTTGAGAAATTCCTAGGAGGATTTGAAATTACAATGGTTTTTTTTAAAAAAACATTGTTTAGTGTACACCATTTTTAGCTCCACTGGCCAAAGGCCAGCGGGCTTATGTCATGGCCCGGTGTCCGTCGTGCGTCCGTCCCTCCGTCCGTCCGTCAGTCTGTGCGTCCGTCCGTCCGTCCGTCCGTCCGTTAACTTTTATTTCAAACATCTTCTTCTCTGAAACTACCCATCCAATTTTCATGAAACTTCACAGAAATGATCCTGCCATGGTCCTCATCAGAATTTCTTGAAAGAATTTGATTCCTTCAAAAACTCTGGTTGCCATGGCAACAAAACTGAAAAATATTGGAAATCTTTAAAAATCTTCTTGTCTGAAACCATAAGGCATAGGGCTACCAAATTTGGCATGTAGCTTTATGTAGTAGACCTCTATCATGTTTCTTGAAATTATAGCCCTGGGGTCAAAATTGGCTCTGCCCCAGGGGTCACAAGTTTTACATAGGCTTATATAGAGAAAACTTTAAAAATCTTCTTGTCTGAAACCATAAGGCATAGGGCTACCAAATTTGGCATGTAGCTTTATGTAGTAGACCTCTATCATGTCTCTTGAAATTATAGCCCTGGTGTCAAAATTGGCTCTGCCCCAGGGGCCACAAGTTTTACAAAGGCTTATATAGAGAAAACTTTAAAAATCTTCTTGTCTGAAACCATAAGGCATAGGGCTACCAAATTTGGCATGTAGCTTTATGTAGTAGACCTCCATCATGTTTCTTGAAATTATAGCCCTGAGGTCAAAATTGGCTCTGCCCCAGGGGTAACAACTTTTGCATAGGCTTATATAGAGAAAACTTTAAAAATCTTCCCGTACCTAGCCATAAGGCCTAGAGCTACCAAATTTTGCATTTAGCTTGATCTAGTTGGGGTCTACCAAAAGTGCCCAAAGTATAGTCCTGGGGTCAATTTGGCCTCATGCTTGTGGGGGGGGGGGGGGGGGGGTTCATAAGATTTACATGGGCTTACATGGGGAAAACTTTTAAATCTTGGTGTACATAGCCATAAGGCTTAGGCTACCAAATTTTGCATAATTATAGCATTATCTAGTGGACAATTACAAAGAGGGCCCAAGTTACAACCCTAGGATCAAGTTTGGCCCTGCACCAGGGCTCACAAGTTTTACATGGGTTTAGGGAGTGAAAAGTTCAGAAACCATCTTGTTACTAGCCATAAGGCCAAAAACTCCCAAATTTGGCATGTTATTCTTCTAATACACATATTCCCCATTTAGTCCGACTGTAGCCCTGGGGTCAAAGTTTTATAAGGGCTTATATAGTGAAGACTTTTCTTCATGGTTTATATTTATAAGCCAGTGGAGCGATACAGGGCCATCATGGCCCTCTTGTTTTATTTCTGTTCTAAAACTGACCTATGATTTGATAAAAGAGAAGTTCCTGACCATTTCCCTGTTTTCTGCAGACTTTTAGCCAAATTTGAATGAAAATTCAAAGATTTTTTACCTCAGAATGGAGATCTCTTGCCTCATTTGGGCTCCTTTTCATAACTTGTTTTTTTTTTTAGCTCACCTTAGCACAACGTGCTAAAGGTGAGCTATTGTGATCGCCCTATGTCCGGCGTCCGTCGTCCGTCGTCCGTCAACAATTTCTTTAAACATCTTCTTCTCCTAAACCACTGGGCCAATCTTGATGAAACTTGGCAGGGATGTTCCTTGGGTGAAGCTCTACCAAAATTGTTCAAAGAATTGAATTCCACCCACAACTCTGGTTGCCATGGCAACAAAAAGGAAAAAAAAGCAAAATCTTTGAAAATCTTCTTCTCTGAAACTAGAAGGCGCAGAGCTTTGATATTTGGTATGTAGCATCTCCTAGTGGACCTCTACCAAGTTTGTTCATTTGATGTCCCTGGGGTCAAAACTGGCCCCGCCCCGGGGGTCACAAGTTTGAGCATAGTAACAAAGAAGGAAAAATTTAAAAATCTTCTTCTCTGAAACTTGAAGGCGTAGAGCTTTGATATTTGGCATGTAGCATCTGCTAGTGGACCTCTACCAAGTTTGTTCATATGATGCCCCTGGGGTCAAAACTGGCCCTACCCCGGGGGTCACAATTTCCAACATAGGAACAAAGAAGGAAAACTTTAAAAATCTTCTTCTGTAAAACTAGAAGGCAAAGAGCTTTGATATTTGGCATGAAGCATCTCCTAGTGGACCTCTACCAAGTTTGTTCATATGATGTCCTTGGGGTCAAAACTGGCCCTGCCCTGGGGATCACAAGTTCGAACATAGGAACAAAGAGGGGAAACTTAAAAAAATCATCTTCTCTGAAACTGAAAGGCATAGAGCTTTGATATTTGGTATGTAGCATTGCCTAGTGGACCTCTACCAAGTTTGTTCATATGATGCCCCTGGGGTCAAAACTGGCCCCACCCCGGGGGTCACAAGTTTGAGCAAAGTAACAAAGAAGGAAAACTTTAAAAATCTTCTTCTCTGAAACTTGAAGGCGTAGAGCTTTGATATTTGGCATGTAGCATCTCCTAGTGGACCTCTACCAAGTTTGTTCATATGATGCCCCTGGGGTCAAAACTTGCCCTGCCCCGGGGGTCACAATTTCCAACATAGGAACAAAGAAGGAAAACTTTAAAAATCTTCTTCTGTAAAACTAGAAGGCATAGAGCTGTGATATTTGGCATGAAGCATCTCCTAGTGGACCTCTACCAAGTTTGTTCATATGATGCACTTGGGGTCAAAACTGGCCCTGCCCCGGGGATCACAAGTTCGAACATAGGAACAAAGAGGGGAAACTTAAAAAAATCATCTTCTCTGAAACTGGAAGGCGTAGAGCTTTGATATTTGGTATGTAGCATTGCCTAGTGGACCTCTACCAAGTTTGTTCAAATGATGCCCCTGGGGTCAAAACTGGCCCCATCCGGGGGGTCACAATTTTGAGCATAGTAACAAAGAAGGAAAACTTTAAAAATCTTCTTCTCTGAAACTTGAAGGCGTAGAGCTTTGATATTTGGCATGTAGCATCTCCTAGTGGACCTCTACCAAGTTTGTTCATATGATGCCCCTGGGGTCAAAACTGGCCCTACCCCGGGGGTCACAATTTCCAACATAGGAACAAAGAAGGAAAACTTTAAAAATCTTCTTCTGTAAAACTAGAAGGCATAGAGCTGTGATATTTGGTATGTAGCATCGCCTAGTAGACCTCTACTAAGTTTGTTCATATGATGCCCTTGGGGTCAAAATTGGCCCTGCCCCGGGGGTCACAAGTTCAAACATAGGAACAAAGAAGGAAAACTTAAATTTTTTTTTTGTCTTAAATGGGAAGGCATAGAGCTTTGATATTTGGTATGTAGCATCTCCTAGTGGACTTCTACTAAGTTTGTTCCAAGGATGCTGCTTGGGTCAAAACTAGCCTAGCCCCTGGGGTCACAAGTTCGAACATAGGAACAAAGAAGGAAAACTTCAAAATTCTTCTTTTCTGAAACCGAAAGGTGTGGAGCTTTGGTATTTGGTATGTTGCATCTCCTAGTGGACCTCTACCAAGTTTGTTCATATGATGCCCCTGGGTCAAAACTGGCCCTGCCCCGGGGGTCACAAGTTTGAAGATAGGAACAAAGAAGGAAAACTTTAAATTTCTTTTTCTCTTAAACGGGAAGGTGTAGAGCGTTGATATTTGGTATGTAGCATTTCCTAGTCGACCTCTACCACGTTTGTTCATATGATGCCCCTGGGTCAAAACTGGCCCAGCCCTGGGGGTCACAAGTTTGAACATAGGAACAAAGAAGGAAAACTTTAAAATTCTTCTTTAAAACTGGAAGGCGTAGAGCTTTGATATTTGGTATGTAGTGATTCTTTTCTAAGTTTGTTTGCCCATCTAAGCGCAACAAGTTCATTGAGTTCAAAATTGGGTCATCTTGGGTCATAAACTAGGTCACTAGGTCAAATTACAGAAATACCTTGTTGGCACTCTCGAGGCCACATTATTTGCTCAATTGCCTTGAAAATTAGTTAGAAAGTTTGTCTCTATAAAGTCTCACATAAGATTAATTTGAGTCAACTTAGGTCATAAACTAGTTCACCGGGTCAGATTAAAGAAATACCTTGTTTGCACTCTGGAGGCCACATTTATTGCTCAAATGACCTGAAATTTGGCCAGAATGTTTGTCTTGATGAAATAGCAGATGAGTTTGGATTTGGGTCACCTGTCATAAACTAGGTCACTAGGTCAAAATAAAGAAATACCTTGTGGGCACTCTAGAGGCCACATTCTTTGCTTAATTGCCTTGAAAATTGGTCAGAATGTTTGTCTTGTAAAATCTCACATGAGTCTGAATTTGGGTCAACTGGGGTCATAAACTAGGTCACTTGGTCAAATTAAAGAAATAGCTAGTGGGCACTCTAGAGGCCACATTTATTATTCATTTGATTTGAAAATTGGTTTAAATGTTTCTTTTGATATAGTCAAAGACCAGTTCAAATTTGGGTCATCTGAGGTCATAATCTAGATCACTAAGTCAAATTAAAGAAATATCTTCAGGGCACTCGAGGCCACATTTTTTGCTCAGTTGACTTGAAAATTGGTCAGAATGTTTGTCTTCATGAAATATGAGTTTGAAATTGGGTCACCTGCGGTCAAAAACTAGGTCACATGGTCAAATTAAAGAAAAACCTTAAAGGCACTCTACTAAGGTGAGCGACCCAGGGCCATCATGGCCCTCTTGTTTAGATATTAAGTTTTCTTTTTTTGTGTTTGTAAAGAAGGCTTGAGGGCTAAAATACTTTTTATTTCATTAAAGTCTGTAAGGTTTGTGGAATATATGGGTGAATAGCAGCTCATAGTGACTGAGGCTTAAAATTGGTCTTTTGTCTTGTCTTAGCTGCAAAATCATAGATATATGTCTGAAAATCTGTCTCAGTTTCCTTAAACTTGTCCGATTTCAATATCCTTAAGCTGTGTTAGTCTTGTTTCAGTCCAATTCATTGATAAAAGCCAAAGAAATGTCAATTTGCATAAAATCCCAGTACAAATAGGTGTAAGACCAGAAGGGAATGCTTCCAGGTCATAGTTGTCAAAAGTAGTCCCACTTGAAAATTTTATACTGGGCACTTCTGCCACACTGTTTTATCATGAAGTGTGGAAAGATAGGTCTAAAATGTGTTTTTGAAATTGATTTGATTATTTCTTCAAAGAATGAATGCATTTTTTGCTATTCTTTCAGGACTATTTTTAGCTCACCGGAGCACAAAGTGCTCAGGATGAGCTATTGTGATCACTCACCGTCTGTCAGCGTCCGGCGTCCGGTGTCCGATTGTCGTCCATCCGTCCACATTTTTTTGTTTACACTTCAGCATCTTTAAATATTAACCAATCGGCACCAAACTTGGTCAAAATGTATATGACCATAAGATCTCGGATTAGTTCGATTATGGGTCTAATCGGACCAGAATGACTGGAGTTATTTGCCCTTGATTTAGAAAAATTGCTATATTTGACTTTGTTTACACTCTAGCATCTACAAATATTAACCAATCAGCACCAAACTTGCTCAAAATGTATATGACCATAAGATCTCGGATTAGTTCGATTATGGGTCTAATCGGACCAGAACAACGGGAGTTATTTGCCCTTGGATTAGAAAAATTGCTATATTTGACTTTGTTTACACTCTAGCATCTACAAATATTAACCAATCAGCACTAAACTGGTCAAAATATATATGACCATAAGATCTCGGATGAGTTCGATTATGTATCTAATCAGACCAGAACGACTGGAGTTACTAGCCCTTGAATTAAAAAAATTGTTACATTTGACTTTGTTTACACTCTAGCATCTACAAATTTAAACCAATCAGCACCAAACTTGGTCAAAATATATATGAGCGTAAGATCTCGAATGAGTTCGATTGTAGGTCTAATAGGACCAGTTATTGCTGTGTCATGGAAAAAGGGGGCTTGACGTATATTTTGGTTGTGGACCAATATCTCTTTAACTACAAGGCAAAATGTTATGAAACTTCATCTTTTTATTGTTTATTGCAAGCCACAGACAATAGTTATTTGTTTTTATTTCATGAAACACCATGTCATGAAAAAAGGGGGCTAAATGTTCCATTTCGTCATGGACCAATGACCATCTGTTTGTCCATCTTTCAGGACAGATATCTTCTAAAATCCATGATAAAAACTAATAGAAATTCATACAGGTGTTCCTAATAATGTCCGCTGATATTTATTGGTTTTTTTTCCTTTTTGATATCAAATGCTGTCTCATAGGAAAAAGGGGCTTCATGTATATTTCTGTTAAGGATCAATATACATGTACATGTATCTTCAACTCAAAATTCTGGACAAAAATTTGTGAAACTTCATACATGTGTTCCTTATGATAGTCCGCCAATCATTAGTTTAGCTTTTTAGCTCACCTGAGCACGAAGTGCTCATGGTGAGCTATTGTGATCGTGCTGTGTCCGTCGTGCGTCGTGCGTCGTCAACTTTTTACCTTGAGTACGCTCTAGAGGCCACATTTTCAGTCCGATCCTCATGAAACTTGGTCAGAATGTTTGTCTTGATAAAATCTCGCACCAGTTTGAAATTGGGTCATGTGGGGTCAAAAACTAGGTCACTAGGTCAAATCTTTGAAAAACCTTGTGTACGCTCTAGAGGCCACATTTTCAGTTGGATCCTCATGAAACTTGGTCAGAATATTTGTCTTGATAAAATCTTGGACGAGTTCGAAATTGGGTCGTGGGGTCAAAAACGAGGTCACTAGGTCAAATCTTCGAAAAACCTTGTGTATGCTCTAGAGGCCACATTTTCAGTCAGATACTTGTGAAATTTGGTCAGAATGTTTGTCTTGATAAAATCTGGGACGAGTTTGAAATTGGGTCATGTGGGGTCAAAAACTAGGTCACTAGGTCAAATCTCAGAAAAACATTGTGTACGCTCTAGAGGCCACATTTTGAGTCTGATCCTCATGAACCTTGGTCAGAATGTTTGTCTTGATAATATCTGGGATGAGTTCGAAATTGGGTCATGTGGGGACAAAAACTAGGTCACTAGGTCAAATCTTCGAAAAACCTTGTGTACGCTCTAGAGGCCACATTTTTAGTCAGATACTTGTGAAATTTGGTCAGAATGTTTGTCTTGATAAAATCTGGGACGAGTTTGAAATTGGGTCATGTGGAGTCAAAAACTAGGTCACTAGGTCAAATCTTCGAAAAACATTGTGTACGCTCTAGAGGCCACATTTTCAGTCAGATACTTGTGAAATTTGGTCAGAATGTTTTTCTTGATAAAATCTGAGACGAGTCTGAAATTGGGTCATGTGGGGTCTAAAACTAGGTCACTAGGTCAAATCTTCGAAAAAGCTTGTGTACGCTCTAGAGGCCACATTTTCAGTTGGATCCTCATGAAACTTGGTCAGAATGTTTGTCTTGATAAAATCTGGGACGAGTTCCAAGATGGGTCTTGTGGAGTCAAAAACTAGGTCACTAGGTCAAATCTTCAAAAAACCTTGTGTGTGCTCTAGAGGCCACATTTTCAGTCAGATACTTGTCAAATTTGGTCAGAATGTTTGTCTTGATAAAATCTCGGATGAGTTCGAAATTGGGTCATGTGGGGTGAAAAACTAGGTCACTAGGTCAGATCTTCAAAAAACCTTGTGTATGCTCTAGAGGCCACATTTTCAGTCAAATACTTATGAAACTTGGTCAGAATGTTTGGCTTGATAAAATCTCACGAGTTCAAAATTGGGTCATGTGGGGTCAAAAACTAGGTCACTAGGTCAAATCATCGAAAAACCTTGTGCACGCTATAGAGGCCACATTTTCAGTCAGATACTTGTGAAATTTGGTCAGAATGTTTGGCCTATTGACTCAGGTGAGCGATCCAGTGCCATCATGGCCCTCTTGTTTGATTAAATGTCGTGTTGCGGAAAAAGGGGGCTTCACATATATTTTCATTATGGATTAATATCTCTTTAAGTACAGGACAAAATGTTATGAAACTTCATTTTTATGTTGTTTATCACAAGCCACAGACAGTGGTTAGGCCTATTTGTTAGTTCACCTGAGCACGAAGTGCTGGGTGAGGTATTGTGATTCGTCGATGTCCAGCATCCGTCTTTCCACAATTCCTTTAAACATCTTCTCCTCCTAAACCAATCATGTTGAAACTTGACAGGCATATTCCTTGGGTGAAGTTCTACCAAAGTTGTTAAAAGAATTGAATTAACCCTTTAACTCCAGGGGTCACAATTTGGGGCAAAATTGTATATAGAGCAAACTTTAAAAATGTTTTTGTCTGAAACTAGAAGGCCTAGAGCTTTGATATTTGGTATGTGGCATTTCCTTGTGGACTTCTACCAATTTTGTTCAAATGATGTGCCTGGGTCAAAACAGGACATAAACGTATACAGAATGAACTGTAAAAGTCTTGTTCTGTTTAACCTTTTACCACACAATCCCACGTTTTAACGCCTGTGAGAAATAAGGCTCTTGAAAATATTGTGGGTAAAAGTTCCTTTTTCCACAATGTTTTCCACCCAACCAAAATCAAATTTAAATTTTTGAGTAACATTTATTTTGTTGTCAGCAAATGGTTTGAATTTGGACAAGTCTTAACCCTTTAAGCACCGTTCACTACTATAGTTGCCTTTGTGTCTAGTGTAGATCAAGATCAGACTGCACGAAATGTGCAGTCCGATCATTGATCTATACTGTCTGCTTTGTTGAAACACTGCAGACAAAAGGCACCCACGCAGTTGTTATCATCTTGGACTCATTGTGGAATGAAAATAGCCTTTGGGTTTAAGGATTAAATTTTGTTGTTTGTTAATGATTTGAGCCAAGCCTGTTAGCTCATTACCTACAGGGCTAGCTATGCAGGGATGTCAAGTTTAAATCTCAGTTGGGCCAAGCACTCGGGTAACCAGGATTTTTTTAACTTTTTCCACAATGTTCTCTACCCATCCCAAATCTAAGTTCAATTTTTGAGACAAATTTATTTTGTTGTCTGCAAATGCTTTGAATTATAGACCAGTCTAAAATTTTTGCTTGGTAAAGAGATAAAGATAGACCAAGTAATATGCATTTCAAGACTGTTGTAGGCAATACTATCTTGCAGAATACAAGGCATACATATCCAAGATCCAACTGCAGTCTGATCTTTATCTACACTGTCTGATAAAACATCCTGTCTTGCGTACCCCTAGCCTTGGTTCCCACCTGATCATTTTTTCCTTTTATCTATTCAGGACGGACGAATGCAGTTTAAATTTGACATGAAGCCCCCTTTTTCCATGACACAGCAATAAATTCCAAAACCCTGACAATATGCGCTAGGTCACTTGATGTGTGAAAATTTCATCCAAATCCGTTGAGATATGTCCAGTAATTAGAGATATTGGTGAAAAATGAAATATAACATGAAGACCCCTTTTTCCATGATGCAGCTATAAATTGCAGAACCTTGACAATATGCGCTAGGTCACATGATGAGAAACATTCTGTGAAAACTTTTGAAAACATTGTGGGAAAAGGAAAAAAATACTGGTAACCAGCATTTTCTCCTTTTTCCCACAAAGTTTTCTACCCTATCAAAGAAATATTGTGTCACTTGAGCCAATATGAAAATGTTGTCTGCAAATGCTTTCAATTTGGACAGATCTAAAATTTTGCCATGTGGTAAAGGGTTAAAGGCTTTGACAGCATTTTTCTCTCTGGCTGTTAGGATGTATCTTTGAACATTGTGTTCATTGTGTTTTGAGTTCATTTTTGTTCATTCATTTAACTCTGTAGTACAGATTTTATCTTGTAAATCTTAGAAGTCATTATAATTTTTGCTCTTCAGTTTGTGGTGTTTGTCTTAATTTATAAATAAGTTTATGATCCCCCCCCCCACCCGATAGATTTTGGGCATATACTCCACCATGAATTTAAGTACCATTTGAAAGATCTGTTCAGGTAGGGCCAAGGTCAATGTCACACTTGAAGGTCAAATTTTTGTAAGCTGGACGTATTAAAAGGTTGGTGCAAGACTATTGCAAGTGTAAATACATTGTTTATGTGTTTACAATAGCAATTACCCATGAACATGTCCCTGGACAACCACTGTAGTTGTTGGTGTATTTAACAACATTATAATACTAATTTGTATAGAAAGTCTTGAATCGGCAAACATTCTCTACTAAGTTTGTTCAAATCAGACAGCTTCTTGCCACACACCAAAAGGCCTAGGGCTTTGTTATTATTCCTTCAAAAATATGTTCTGGAGGTATATAGGAGTCAGCTTGTAGGTCCATTCATCCATCCATCAGTCTCTGTAGCATTTTCTTGTCAGAGCTAGTTCTCAACAACTACAGGACAGATTTCGTTCAAACTTTAGAGAGACTAGGTGCCAAGCAAGAATGTGCATATTATATTTTGGTAACCGTTCATTGAATTTTTACAAAGTTATTTTCCTTTGATGAAATTTCTTGTTCTCCCTATTTTTCAACAACTATTGGACAAATATCATTCAAACTTCTCACAAATATTTATATAACCGGGTTTGGTTAAGAAAGATTATCTTATTGTCTAAACCAAGATGACCTAGAGCTTTGGCCTTGCACTTCGATATTTGGTATTTATCTTCATTGTAGACCTTTACTGCTTGGTACTCAGGTGAGCGATATAGGACCATCATGGTCCTCTTGTTGTATTATTGTAGTTATTTCTCGAAGTTGCGCTTATTACGTCCCTAGGGTCAAAAACACCTGATACTGGTATCTGTGCCACGTTTTCGTGATATCTACCTACCATCTAGTAATGAAGAAGGTTGTTTTTTTTTTTCACTTTGTAACAATGGCTTACTTTGTCATGTGCCCCGAGTCTTAGCATGAATTTAAATTTTCGAAGCACTTACTATTTTCCTTTTGTATTTGTAAATTAACAGATAGATGGACGACGGAGGGCGAGCCATCACAACAGCTCCCTTGAATATAGTTGTCAGATAAACGAATTTAAACATATTTACTATAGCTATGGTTTTTGACTGATCATATCTTTGGCTAGAAATCTTATCATTTAGGGCATATTGAAAATACGTGTAAACCATTTGTGTTTTTGTTGATAACAAGTGTTTTGAAGACTTGTTCGGCTCTGCCGAAAAGTGGCTGTGGGTCCTTTTGAAGAGTTTACTGTTTCAGCGGTTTTTTTTTTTACCTTTTCTTTGCTCAATATGAGGGATTTTTACACTAATCAATACATCACAAAAACGAGGTGGCGCCAGAGATTAGAGGCTGTTAAACGGTTCGTTCTTACTTTTACAGACTTTTTCGATGAGATACTCAGAATGGGGGGAAAACAAATAATTCAATTTCTAAGGCGGTTTAGATCAGAATGTCTAGTGAGTATGTGAGCGTATAACCTTAGGGTGAATATAAGATATGTGCAGTCTGATCATGGTCTACATTGTCCGCTATAGAAACTCCAGTTTTTACCTTTTGAAATGATGACGTATCGACTGTGTAGAAAATGGACCTTTAAAAACTGATAAACAAGCATGTTTGGAAAATTCACATTAACTCACTTCACACTCGCTTTAACCCTTTTCCACCTTTCTATCTCGCGATTCAGAAGGTTTTTAGACAACCTGGATGTATACTGTGTAACGACTCGCTTGGTAGTGTGCATATTATACAACGACTCGCCTGGTAGTGTGCATATTATACAACGACTCGCCTGGTAGTGTGCATATTATACAACGACTCGCCTGGTAGTGTACATATTATACAACGACCCGCCTTAGTAGTGTGCATATTATACAACGACTCTCTTGGTAGTGTGTATATTATACAACGACTCACTGGGTAGTGTGCATTAAACCCCTTTTTCCAGAGTGTCACTCAATTGTATTTCAATAGAGCTTTCATGTCAACTACTTCCCGTATAGAATTACTACACGTTTGAATTAACCCTTAGGCTGCTTAGCGCGACTCGGGGCGCTCTTGCGGACAATCAAGATCAAGATCAGACTGCAGAAAACGTGTCTTATCTTTGATCTACATTGTCCGATACGGTAATCTCTTTCCGGTGAAATCAATTTTGAAACCGCAATATTTGGGTTTTTACTATCCAGTGGAGATTTTCGTTAGATTTATTTAACAGTTTAATGGTGAATGAACGTACCCAAGTTGAACCCCATCCCGGGACAGACACCATACAGTTTGCAGCATTTACAGACAGTACCAAAAGTGCAGCACATTCCTGAATCGACAGTGTTACTTAATTTTATCCGAGCCGTATCCCGATTAGGTTTTTTTTTTCCTTCTTTCCCTGTAACATGTTCCTTTCGCTGTCGCTGTCGAATTTTAAGCCAAGGTTATCTATAATGTTGAGAACAATTTCCCCTAAACCGAAACCAAAACTTGTAGATTGCATCAGTTTACAAAAACGCTATTACAGTTTTTCGATGTAGCTGTATAACACTTTCCTTACTTTTCCTTCCCCGTCTAAGAACGTATTTGAAAAGTAAATTTAACTTTGAATTCTCCTACAGCATTGTGTATTGTATTTCTCCCTTTCCCCCCCCCCCCCCCCCCCCACAATTATTAAGCAATCCTTAACATTGTTTAGAACTCAGAGATAAACAGGTCAGTGGACTTTTAAAAGTATGAAATCAGTCCGAATTTACGAAAGTTAACAGAATTATTTTTGTTCTAATTGAAATATAAAAAGAACACTGTGGGAAATGGAGAACATGAAAATGTTTTCTTTTTCTCACATCTTTGTTTATTTTACCGTCATTTGATCGGAATACAATTTGTCGTCTGGAATGCATTCAATACTGATGACTGAAATACTGTCGTCCTGAAAAGAATTACGACCTTGGGATGTCAACTGTCGCACCATATAAGGATTAAAGCCATTATTTCTAAAAACTGTGCCGCGTGATCAGTGGAATCGGAGAAAGGTAGTTTCACAATTTAGAATTCAGTTATGAAAACAGGCCATCAGGTCGGGAGTGAAAATTCCCTGTGTTCGTCTTTAATTACAGGTACGGCCTTGCTTTTTGTCATAGTCTAAGATACCCTAATGTTTTGCTGTAGTAAACTGAAGTCTTTACATGTAGAGAAAAAAAAAAAAAAAAAAGGCTCGCCCATATTACAGCACGTGTGTCTCAATTGATAGGGAATGTCTTTTACTTTACCACAAAATCCCAAACTGAAAATGCCCTGAAAAAGAAGGCTTTTGAAATCATTCTGTGATAATGTAACCAACATTTTCTCTTTTTCCACAATGTTTTTTCCCTAGCAAAGACAAATTCAGTCATTTAAGCATGTTCACTTAATTTGTCGTCTGCATGCATATGCTTTCAAACTGTACGAGTCTAAACTTGTGTCATCTGGTGAGGCTTTAAGTTTCTTTGTCTGTTGTTTCTATGGTGTAAAACAACGTTTTCAACATTATTTCAATTACATGATGGCAGTCAGTGCAGCTTTCTTTGCGTTGCCAGAGTTTTACCAGTGCTATACAACTATTTTTTCCCAAGGCCACTGGCTTTGTTCCAGCATAACCGTCGACGAAACAATGATCATCAGTGATAAGCAAATGCGTCCTAGCCTAATGACTATGATCAATCTTTGGTAAGAAAGTTTGAGTTCTAATCAGTAGCCCACTTGGTTCTTGAAAGCTGTGTACGTTACCGACTGAGCTAACAAACGATTAAAAAGTAGAAACGATTGTTGGTAAATATTTCAAAAGTCGAATAATCGTAAGCATGGGATTATTAGGTAAGGTAAAATAACGTAGATTGTCATCTAACTCCTGTAGGTATATTTTGACCAATCTGTCGTCGACAACCTTAAATGCGGACACTAAGACAGGCAGCAATTCAACTAAAACTTCAATCAGTTAATCCTGCCTCAGGACGCATTTTCAGGTGTTACTTGTTTCTTCATCACACGAGAGTCAACTGAATTAGCTTTTCTGAAAACAGATATCTGGAAGAAAAAAAAAGAAAATGCACATTTAAATGGATGTTGACAAACAACAGAAATCTGAAAAGAAAAAGAAAATACACGCGTAAATGTATGTTAACAAACAAAATAATTAACGAATATTTCACAGATTTTGGCGACTCGAATATTTACAAATTCACCCGACAATGAAATATCAATCAGAATGGAAAAGCTTATAGCAAGTATGTAATTCAATTTTTGATTAGTTGTAAACCTATGAAGGTTTTTGGGAGACCGTCTTGTACGTTTTTGTATACCTTTATCGTTTTTTAGCCTGGGCTTCGCTTGCCAAACCCAAGGCCATAGTAATCGTATACCAAAATGTGAACCCCATCCACATGATCCGAGCAGTTGCAGAAAAGCCCGAGTAAAAGGGAAAAGTACCGCCTGCAATGCATCTCACTACGCTGAAAGAAACGACCCACAAAAATGATAAAAATATAAAAATATTTGGATTTGAACATCATAGTTAGATTTAAGTTCACAAAGAACTGTGAGAGATGCGCGATGTTAATCTAACGAAAGTATTTGACTAAGAATTTCAAGCCCGAATGATCTTATTTACAAGTGGAAATTAGTGCGCTGTAACACTGAAGATACGTTGGCAAATCCTTCGATATAGTTACGGAATCGCCCGAGTGGTGACGAGTGATGTTGCCGAACACTCGGAATCTTTCGTCTTTCCTATATTTTTGACACAGTGTGCATGACAAAACGCAGACGATGTGCTTTCCCCAAAACAGCTGAACATTTCAAAATCTCGGTAAGATTTATTTTCGCAAAATTACTGTGCTTCTCGTATCTGAAGGTATAAATATGTTTTAATTGGCCCAGTATGTACAATGCGTTATTTCTTCTTGTCAGAGTTGTCCCGATATCCTTTGACATCTCGGACCATGACAGTTTCGACCCATTTTGGGCATTACAAACTCGGCACACAAAATCGAATATGTAACGTTACACAGGGTATAAAACTTTATAATATGAGCCATGGACAACCAGTTAAGAAGACCTGAATGGCGAGCGTGTTATATCAAAGATCAGACACTGAGTGCCATCTTGATTTTTGATCTCCGCCGCTATCGATAATAAATTGCTTGACCCGAAATTAGCATCAGTTACTAGGCGTTTTATATCGAAGATCATATTTATTACTCGGTGCAATCTGATTTTGATCTAAGCTGTCAAAACGGGATATTTTACCCTTAGGCTTCTCAGCGCAACTCGATGCTCTTTCACGGATAGTGTAGATTAAGATCAGACTGCACAGAACGTGTAGTCTGATCTTGGATCTACATTGTCTGATACGATGAGTTATTTTCTACCAACAACAATTTTACAATCGCCATGTTACAGCATTTATAAGTGGTTTGACAACTTCATCTATTGTATTGAACAATTTAACCCTTTTCCAAACAATCCCAACTTCTAATGACCTTGAGAAAGAAGCCTTTTGAAAACATTGTGGAAAAGGGAAAAAATGCTGGTAACCAGCATTTCCTCCATTTCCGATAATCTTTTCTACCCTTCTCGAAAAAGATTTCAATTTTTCAGTCACATTTATTTTGTCGTCTGCAACTGCTTTGAATTTGGACAGGTCTAAAATTTTGTCGTTTGGTAAAGAGTTAAGGCTTAAGTGATAGTAGGTACTGAAAGAGTTAGGTTTTTAAAACACTGCTTACGGATCCATATTTTTACTGCCAGTTGTTGCAGACAAATTTGATGTTAATTCATTAATAAAGTTACTGCGTGCAGATGAACCGCTCCTTCCAAAATGATAGGAACATATTTCAAAGCTGATGAATTTTCAAAGGTGTTGGAGTGCAGGGCAATTCAAGACCGGCAATATTAGTACTAATACGTGTAAATCCACAATGTTACTAAGAATAATGTAAGAAAAATATTTTATCGTCCGATCATGCATTTGCTTCAAGGCTAGTTTGTCCAAAACTATAGCTTGGCCGTGGGTATGTTCATCCCTGGGCTTTTTTCATCCAGGCTTGTTTGTTCCACATCATTGCACCCTACTTTATTAAAATGAATTTTAAGTGAAACATGAATTGAAAAATCAAGTAACATCATATATCTACAATTAGGAAGATTTTTTTTATTTTACTTTTTTACTTTAATTAATGTCTGTGAATCACTGGTTTTCTTAGAATTTTCACCGTCAGCAATGGGGGAACAATCTCAAATTTGTCGCCATCATTGGTTACTTCTAAATACTAAGATTACCAGTCGTCAAAATTCAGAATTAAGGTAATATAAAAGCTCAGTGATTAAGTGAGAGAGGAGTGAATTGTGTCGTAATGACTACCATCAATCATCGAAAAGAAATTGGCTGAGCTAAGGATTCAAACCAGTGACCCCTTGTTCTCAAGTCTGGTACGCTAACGACTGTGCTAATGGGGCTCGACTGCAGTAATTGGTTTTAACTTTTTACCAAGTGATAAAATTTTAGACTTAACCAAATTGAAAGCCTTTGCAAATGATGGAATTTGTCGCAGATAGGGTAGAAAGCATTGTGGGAAAAGGGGAAAAATGCTAGTATACATAAAAGCAGCATTATCGTGAATCACTTCGAAAATGCAGAAAATGAATTGAACAGGTTAGGAACAGGCCCAGAGTTCTTAAATTTGAAAGAATCAAAAAGAATAGAGAGCAAATTGCTTGTTTACAAAAAAGAGAGCCATTTTCTTTTTACCCCAAAAAGGACCATGTTTTGCTCCAAAAATATTGACCAACAGCAAATCATTTTTATGCACCATGTCTTGGATAAAGTTAAAAGTAAACTGTAGCAAACACCAATCATCTGAAGACTACATCTCTGGCCAAATCTTCACCACATTTAGTCCTAGTATTTGTCTTTATATTAATATTTAATCCTTTACCACACAATCCTGAGTTTTAACAACTGTGATGACAGAGGGTTTAGAAAATATTGGAGGAGGGGCTCAGGAGAAATTGCTGGTGACCAGTGTTTTCTCCTTTTTCCACATCGCTACACTATCCAATGTCAGCATTAGCATCACATTCGATTTGTCGTCTGCAGTAGATTTCAATTTGGACAAGTCTAAAATTTTGTTGTTTGATAAGGAGTTAAGATAATTTTGACAATTGCCACTATGCAAATATGAAAATTGGGTTAGCATGTTTGTTTCCTAATTACAACGGTCACAAGTTTAAATTTTGGTCAGTCTTGTTAAAAATAAATAGGCCACACAAGACCGATTACAATCACTCTTGTTGTTGTTGTGGTTTAGCCAATTAGAAGTGTTACTTTCAAATCTAGAAAATTCAGGAGAATAAGACTGAGAAAGTTCTTAGGAATGGTAAGTAAATAGAGATCCTGATCTGTCCATCTGTCTTAATAGTATGTCATGCAAATTTCCATTTGTGTTTAAAGCCAAGGCAAGACAGGTGGTTCAGTCTATTAAATATAAGGCTTGAAAGCCAGGGTTGCTGAGCTCTGCCTATTTCTTTCAGACAATTAATGATAGTCATGGGAAGAGGATTCAACCCTCTCACTTCTGTATATTTTTTCAGCTATGTTTATGTGGTAAAGTAGCCAGTGGCTTGGAAAGTACAAGTTAAACCAATTCTAAGAAGACATGTATAGGTGCACTGGCCTTTGCAGTTCATAATTGAAATAATGTTGAAAATAGTGTTAAACCATAGAAGCAAGTTGTGGTCTAAATTTACTGAAAATTGTTGGGCCAAAATTTTGTCTAGATAATCTTTTTGACTTTACAATACCGATAGGTCCATTTGTATACATTTCAAAAGCATTATAAGCATTAAAAATCCTAAAAGGATATCAACCAGGTTACCTTCCCGCCCATTGTCAATGAAACTTGGTCAAAATGTTAGATTTCACTGTGTTTTAGGGTAGCCTTGGTTTTAAATTGAAACTGGGCAGAATATTTGTAATTTTAAACCAACGTTTCCCTAAAACACAGCGAAATCTAACATTGAAATTGGGTAGAATATTTGAGTCCAGCCCCTGTAGCTCAGTCAGTAGCGTACAGGACTTAAGAGCAGGGGGTCGCTGGTTCGATCCCCGGCTGGGCCAATTTCTTTTCAAGGATTGATGATAGTCAATGCGACAGGATTTATTCCTCTCTCACCGCGGATCATTGTTTTGGCGATGGTTATGTGGGAAAGAAGCAAGTGGCTTGGAAAGAATATTGTGCGTAGTGCTGGTAAAAGAAACTCGAGGAAAGCATGGATAGGTGCACAGGCTGCCGTGAAATAACTGAAATAATGTTGAAAAGGGTGTTTAACACTATCAATCAATCAATCAGAATATTTGCCTTGATAAATATTTCAGACAAGTTTAAAATGAATCATACCGGGTCAAAAAGTAAGTCGTACGAAAACCTTGTTTGCACTCAGAGATAAAATTTTCAGTCAGATACTATTGAAAATTGTTTGGAATTTTTGTCTTAATGACATCTCGTACAAGTTTGATATTAGGTTGTGGAGTATCATTAAGTAGGTCACTTTTATGAATCAGAAAAACGTTGTGTGCACCATATAGGCCATATTTATCAGCAGTAGGTCTATTCCTTTTTGCATGCTGCTCATTTTGATTGGTTGAATGAGCCTTTACAAATTTATGTTTTTCCATTCTCTTGGCAACTCTACTGACTGTCAGTATGAGACAATGTAGAGATATTTTTATTAGTCTACAAATGTGATCTAGAAGTTTCAAGCCTGTACAAATGTTATAGAAATTTTGAGCTTCTTGGTCCCTTCTTTTTTCTTCTTCACCCCTTCAGATGCCCAGGCTTTCAGTGCCCTTGGCGCTTTGATTACTTGTCTGAGTTACGCTCGGCGACAGTATCGAACACGTCAAATTGACCTTTTTTCAGTGATATTTGCTATCCGCCCCTATTACTTGTTTTAAGACACATGGATACTAATTGTTTGGGCACGACATGTTTTATTCACCAGGCAAATGGTTTATTTCTTTACCACACCCGAGAAAAACCCCGGCGTCGAATGCACCTGTTTATGTAGAATAAGTGATTATCAATGAGATAAATGATAATGAAAAAAAAAAAACTTGCATAGTCCCCCCTCCCACCACAAATACTCGAGTTGAGGCTTCTCAGAACGTTCTGGTCATTTAGTGTAAGTAGGGCATTATTGTCTTGGATAAAACTACATTTTTTTTTGCGGTCCGGTCATGACTACTTCGTCTGCCAAACAAACTTTAGTTTTCACCTTTTAAAGACCAAGTAGTGGTCAAAAGTTTAAAAAAAAAGAAAAACGTGTATATTAACGTACTCAAGTTTAACCACTTCCCAATAGAAAGGCTATGATACATTTTGTAGCATTTGCAGCCGACATCAATAAATATCAGACAGTATAAAACAGGCAGCACACTCCTGAATCTACTTTGTTCGCTTATTTACATCGAGGTGTTTCCGGATCAATGGTTATTTCTTCTTTCACCGTGGTATTTTGTTTTTGGCCGTCGATTTGAGGCCGACCTATTGTGTAATGTTTATATTGAAAGCATTTACAAGACCATAACGTATAATACCAATTTATAATGAAGCATTTACGGGAAGATGATGTATTATGCCCGTTTCTACTAAAAACATCAAAAAAACGGCGAGGAATGATGCCCGTTTGTAAAGTGTTTTCTACCCTATCAATGACAGAACTTATCATTTTAGCTACATTCAAATTGATGTCAGTAGTAAAGGAGGGTAGACCTCGGACAGCGTCCGAGGTCTACCCTCCAGAGTCCCGGACACGCCCCTTTTTGTCCGAGGTCTACCCTCCCAGAGTGCCATTTTGTCCGAGGTCTACCCTCCCGGAAGGAAAAAAAGCCGCATCACCGAAGAATTTGGCGGTAATTCGGCTTCCGCGCGTAGAAATACAATAAAAAATAGTGCATCACTAGGTTCGGGAGGGTAGACCTCGGACAAAAAAGTAGTTCCGGCAGGCAGTTCAGGCAGAGACCCTCGTTGGACTTAGTCTTTTTTTGGAGAGTTGTTCTTTGTCTCTATTACCGTCGGACTTAGTCTTTTTTCCACAATTGGTTTAAGAAATAGTTCCGGCTGATGTAAACAAACGTAAACAACCGTTTTGATTGGTCGAGACGTTTTCCCGCCAAAAAATTCAATGGATTATTTCCCCTTCTTAGATTGGATCAAACCAAAACCCTCGTTGGACTTAGTCTTTTTTTCACAATTGACTTAAAAAAAGTAGTTCCGGCTAATGTAAACAAACAGTCTGGTTCAGGCAGAGCCTATCGTTGGACTTAGTCTTTTTTCCACGATATGGTTCAAAAGACAAAACCGTCTTCTATTGGTCTCAGCGATATTGACAATTATTGAAGATAGATTTTCTAGGGTTTGGTTAGTCCTGAAAAGGACTGTTTTTGAGATTGAACTGTCTTTTTTTGTTTTTCTGTGTCTTTTTTGTCTTTTTTGTTGTGTTTTTCCTCTATCGAGAACTTTTCTTTGTTTCTTTGGGTGTCTTTTTGAGTTTGAGTTTTGGAATCTTTGGGATCTTGAAGTCTTTGAAGTTGTCGATGTTTTTTCCATGTTTTCCCAGTCCTATTTTTGACGGTGATACATAGGTGGGATCGTATCGTTGTTTTTTGTGAAGTTGATCATTATCGTCTTTCTCTATTTCTCGTTTTTTATTTTTTATCTTCTCTTCCTTTGGTTGATGATCTTTCTCTGACTGTGTTTCCTTTGAGTGTTGCTTTTCCTTCGACTGATTTTCCTTTGACTTCTGATCTTTCTTTTTTACAACTGTTACGAGGGAATCTGTTAGTCTTCGAAGGCTGGTTTTATCAAAGTCGAACTCCACCGGGATCTTCACAATAACAGGCGTAGTTGACTGTCTTTGCTGACATATTGTCTCGATGTTTCTGTTCAATGTTTTCAACTCCTCTAAAATCTGAGTTATTGTAGCATCTTGTTTTGAGATCATCTGTCGTATATCTTCCTCGAATTTGTTAACTGACGCTGCCATTGGCTCAATGAATGTCGAATTCATGGCTGACGCTAGAATATCTCCACTGTTTCCACTCTGTGGCAAGGAGTTATCTAAGATGTAGTCGGTTAAGTTGTAATCGGTTAAGTTGAGATTCATCTTTCCCGTTAACAGTATGTTTTTACTCGTACTACTCGAAGATCGAGAGCCGAATGATTGTAGAGAAATATCGTCAACGTTTTATAGGTTGGTAGGGGGATTGACCTACTTTGATACAGAATTAAGAGCGCGGACCCGGTCGGAAGCACCCACGAATGATTATAACACTTAGAGAGAGAAAATGATAGAAATCTGGGGTACTAGCTATTGTAGCTAACCGCTTGACCTGAGCTCTATTGCGAATGTAACATATCCTATGATTGAACGAAAACAACTGGGCTCTAGTCAAGCAGAGATGATAATCTTTCGATTTTTTACATAGTTATATTGCTTACTTGCAAAAGGATGAACTACACTATATTAGGAAATATTATTTGGGATGGAATTTTTCTTAGAGTTATGTAGAATTTTGTTTGACAAAATTTGAAAAAAGATAGAACTTTCTTAACGTTTGGTAGTCCTGAAAAGGACTGTTTTCGAAGATCTGTATTTTTTCAACCTCTTCGTCTATCTCTCGCAGCCTCGAACTCATTAATTAGCATGATGAGTAGTGCTATTTCATGACGTATCTGTCGTCGACGAAACCAATCTTCTAACCAGTTCAGTATTGAGTAATATGCCACTGATCCAAACATGAACATACAAAACATTTTTATTCTCGAGTATTGAGAAGAAAAATGATTAAATGAGAACTTGACCGGCTTTCTTTATACGTTTTTTACAGACGGAATGACTTACTTTGACTCAGAATTAACGTTAATCAATCGTTAGTTTCGTTATATTCTCTTTTGAATAAGTAAAAGATAGATGAAAAACAAGTCTATACGTTCCGGTAGGGATCAAGGCTTTCTGATGAACTTAGTCTTTTTCTTGAAATCAGAATTGAGTTGATCTGACAATTTGAAGAGAAAGATAGAACTTTCTTGGTGTATGTTAGCCCTGAAAAGGACTGTTTTTCACTATTCTCTGTAATGAAATTAATTTAACTATCGGTTAACTTAATTTCAAAACTAGAGAAAAGATCGAGGACTCTAAACCTCCTCATCTGAATCTTCGGGGAATAGCTCACGCCGAAGTTCATTGATTTCTTCAACTTTGGTTTGGACATACTCATTATACATAATGAGTACTCCTTTGATTGAACAAAGTTGAATTTTCAGATTATACTGCACGGCTCTGCTTTTACATTTATCATATCGTTTTTCTATCCCACTCAAACGGATTTTAAGCAATTCGATCTGTTTGCATCCCTTTCTAAGACGTCGCTCTGCTTCAAACAATTTGAACCGTTTGTCGAGGGTCTTCATTTTTGAGGTCTGAGAGGGAAAAAACTGATTAAAAAGAAAAATAACCCCGTCTTTTATAGGATGGTAGAGGAATTGACCTACTTTGACTCGGAATTAATGTTATCCAATCGTTAGTTTCGTTATATTTCTTAATTCAGAATCGACTTGAAGTGACAATTTGAAGAAAATAGAAAACTTTCTTGTTGTATGTTAGCCCTGAAAAGGGCTGTTTTTGATGAAGATTCATACTTCACTGGTTGCGATCGAGATGTTCTTCTTCTTCTTCAAACTGGACCACGATGAAAGCTTGACAGCAATGATGACACCAAATCACTACACCATAGTCTTCATCATAGTCATAGAATCCCTCATCTGGTTCTGGACAATTGTGCTTTTCTCCAAGATGGTGTAGGATATGAAAGCATTTTCCACACTCTATTGCACATGGTCTATCACACTGTGGACAATAAGGAAAAAATATAAGCATTTTTTCTCGTCTTGGTATACTTTTACGATTTCTTATTCGTGCTACTCGAGAGAAGCGAGAGTCGAATGGTTATAGGAAAAAAATCACCGAATTTTATAACTTGATGAAAGGGATTGACCTACTTTTTCTGACTCAGAATTAACATAGACCAATCGTCAAACTCGTTATATTCTTTTGTAGAAAAGGAATGGTGGGAGTGGGAAAACGGTTGATCTTGGCGGGTGTGGGGAAAACGGTGATTCTTCGGATAGGAGTTAGTCTTTTTTTGAGTCTGATGCAACCAATCTTTCGATCTGAGAAATACGTTTTGTTTTGACAATTCGAAGAAGCAGACTTCCTGGGTATTGGTTGGCTCTGAAAAGAGCCCTCAATCCTAAAAGAAGGAGAGAGTGGTTCTTAAAAAGAACCATTGTTTTTATCCATTATACAGGATATGCCGTGATGACAGAAAGATCTTTATACTTGACTACATCCGGCAACTCAAATCCATCATAGCAGGCGACGACTTTACAAACATACGCTTCTTTACCGTCTGCATCTTTTCCGATTTCAACAGGAAATTTCATTTCAAAAATTATCTTGTTGAAACCTTGCAATTTAATACTATCGCTATGTTCTACAGTAGATTTCACCATTTCATAAATTTCTGAAACGGAAAATCTAGAGAACAAACTAGGCTGAGATTCATCCAAGTATCGTTCTGCATCAAAATAATGTTTTCTAATGAAATGCTCATAATTGAAGTACTTCTTGTAGCGTAAATATTGCCCGCTATAATAAGATTGAGGCGGAGTGCCAAAACCCTGTCTCACGGACATATCGCTAGGATAAAAAGATAGAGAAAGAATAAAAGATAGGAAAATTTTTATCAACATTTTATAGCTTGGTAGGGGATTGACCTACTTTGATACAGAATTAAGAGCACGAACGGGGACGAGAGCATGTAGATAGAACATTACGTACTATATGATCTCACATAGAATGTTATGATCTAGCTACATTTTTCTAAGTCTGAACTTTTTTGGGGAAGAAAATCAAAACAGACGACCTTTTTAAAAATCATTTCTTTATTCATTCAAAAGTTCTTAACAATATCATGAAAAAACAGTAACGTTTAAAACAAAACCAAATGTTCTAACACTATATTTTATATATACAAAAAAACAATGAAGGTACATTTTATATACAAAGCATTGACAATACAGTTCTTATTTACAACAATGACAGAACAATTTTACAACGCGAATTCACAGATACCTCGATTTTTCCACTTGTCTTCATGTTCCACAACAGTTTTGTGCAATTGTTCATTGCCCAAAAACAAACTATATACACTGTCCAATCCACTATATTCGCACGTTCCTCTAATTTCAAAGACGTTTTTGAATACTGCTTTTGCCGAAAGAGTTGAAAGTACGATTTTTTCTGTGACATCTCTATCAAATAGGAGATAGCCTTCCATGATATCCACTCCTTCTGCATTATCTCTTGATTTTGTATACCGTAAGTAAAAGTTAAACAGGTCTGATTTCGTTTTCATTAGATTCAAATAACTTTCTTCTGGTCTTCCTATGATAATGAATCGCCATCGACTTGTGGCTTGCAACTTCTTAGCGAAATAGTCACTTTTCCACAAACAAGCTGTCAAATAGCCTTTGATGGTGGTATCGAAGTCTGACTCAGTCACCAACATGGCAATAAAGTCGTGCATGCTATACATTTTGCAGGATGTCTCTCCTTTTGCAACTCCCTTGTGCAATTTATCTATCCAAAATTTCACACAACTGAATTTAAGGTTGAATTGTGTTCGTTCATCGAGTGTGTGCAGATGGATGAAATCTCTATAAACTTTTTCACGGAGTTCTATTGGCAAAGGCAGCATTTCACTTGACATGATTTCCACTTTTCGATAGAACCGTCTTACTTTGATTGTTCACTTCAACCCAGTGTAACATGGTGTTGTCCCTTACAGTTATTTATACCCTCAAATCTTATAGGTCATAGAGTGCAGTATCGTTACAATGCAAATTCACAGATACCTCGATTTTTCCACTTGTCTTCATGTTCCACAATAACTTTGTGCAACTGATCATTACCCAAAAACAATGGAAATTTGCTATCCATTTCACTATATTCACGTACTCCACTAAATGGAAAAACATGTTTTGAAATATCTTTTGTCGAAAGAGTTGAATATACGATTTCTTCTGTGACATCTCTATCAAAAAGAATATACCCTTCCATGGTTTCCACTATTTCCTTACCGTCTTGAATGGATCCTTTTTTGTAGCGTAAGTAAAAGTTAAACAGAACCGATTTCATTTTCAGGACGTTCAGAAAACTTTCTTCTGTTCTTCCTACGATAATGAATTGCCACCGACTTGTGGAATCCATCTGTTTAGCAATATAGTTGTCTTTCAACAAACAAAATGCTAAATAAGCTTTGAGAGGAAAATCGAAATCTGTATCATCCCCTATCATTACAATAAAGCTGTGTATACCATACAACTTGCACGATCTTTCTCCTTTTGCAACTCCCTTATGCAATTTGTTTATCCAAAGTTTCACACAGCCGAATTTAATATCCAACTGTACTTGTTTATCGAGCGTGTGCTGGTGGATAAAATCTCTATAAACTTTTTCACGTAGTTCTATCTGTAAAGGTAGCATTTCGGTTGACATGATTTTTTTTCACTTTTTTGATAGAACCGCTATAGTTCTCACTGTTTTTTAAAAACGTCTTACTTCGATCGTTCACTTCAAAACAGTGTAACACAATGTTGTTTCTTACAGATATTTATACCCTCAAACTTTTATGACCATAGGGAACAGTATCAGTATCGTTTACAATCACTCTTTTGGTGTATACAGAGCGAAAGGTTTTTGTCTGTGGTTCACTGGTCACTGTTCTGTCTTTATGTCTTTTGATTCTACAGTCATACTGAACTTTGATTTCTACTGTACGATCCAAAGCACATTTCGAATAGGTGTCGAAATTCACCATCTGATTTGTATTGTAATCCAAAGTAATTCCCTTGACTTTACATTTGCTTTTTTCTTTTCCATCTTTTGTTCTCATTTTGTAAGCGTAATTCTTGGGGCCTAATCCTCTGAAATGAGTTATTCTACAATCAGGTTCTTCATCGATCCATTTTCCTAGCCTACTGTTAATGATGGGAGGATTCCACAATTCAGGATCATGTATGTACATACAACTATCTGTATCGAAATACAGAACTCTATCCCCCAACCTTTCAAGAACACTGTACAGTTCCAACCTTGCATAAGCTGTTACGTAGGATGCTACAATAACATTGGCTGTTGCATGCGTTTCGACAAAGTCCATCTTTTCTTCATAGTTGACCAAAATAAATGGGCACTCACTGTCAAAAATTTCCACATGCTTTACCGTATATTTCGGGTCGGTAATCAAGTCGAAATATTTAGATGGTTCTCTGATGTATTTCGTCTTGCTCATGTTTTCACGCTGTGCTAATTTTCCCCAAAGACAGTTCAGCATAATCTTAGCAAATGATCTTTTACCAGGATTTTTTTGAATACATTTGGCATCGAGACGAATCCCTTCAGCTTCCTCATACTCGTGAATGAATTGATGCTTTTCCGAGTCTGTCTGACACCAACTGGGATATCCACTGGCTTCTTGCTTGATTTTCAAGAAATTGTCCACATAGCCTTTAAAGAATTGATCCGAAACAGAGTGGAAATGCCAGATTTCATACACTTGTATTAGCTGATAACCACAGTCAAGAGCTTTGAACAGTTCAAATGTAACCCAAGTTCCAATCATTGCTCTCTCTTCTTTTTCATGGTTACAAACGTTTGAGCTTTCTTGTGCACATTTCATACAGAGTGGAAACATCATCTTGTTGTTACAGTGAACTGGAAGAACAGGATGAAACAAATCAATTGGGGGTAGAACTTTGCATTTAATGAGTCCTTCATACTGACGAATATTCTTCATATCAATGTTCTCAGCAGTCAAGATTGTTGGATGGCCTACAGGGTAGAATTTATGTTTGCAGACGTAAGGATACAGAGAGCAAATGTCAATATACTTGATTTCCTTCTCACTGCTTTCCTCAACATCATAGGCAATTTTTATTGCATTGCATCTACCACCAGCCAGGCCCTCTCTTGGTTCGATGGGGTCACAGTTCGGGTATAGACTTTCAATGCTTTTTTTGTACTCTTTGTCCTTTCTCATCTTGGCATCGAATTCATGCTCCCATATGGTTACGACGTTATATCCCATTCTTTTGATGGCTTCTAATCGTTCAATGGTACTGTTGTACAATTCATCCATTGTTTTTCCATTGATGGGATTGATATATTTTCGATCCTTGAAACATGTCTGGCACCCATGAAATAAATCCCCGAGGAATTCATAGACAGTCTTTGATTGACGGTGAAAGCCGTCTACAGTGTATCTCTTTATTCGAAATTCACCACCATTTTTGGCATGTTGAATATGAATCCCTTTTTCCCTAGCAATACTTTGAATCCACCGTATTGCTTTCATAGAAAACCGGCGTCTGACTGGATCTTTGCTTGAAATGATGGCTATCTGATTTTTTGGTAAATAATCTTTTCTCCAAATCTTGTTACAGGCGCCGGCGATGGTAAACGACTCTGTGAATGGACAAATCCCACTCTGCTCAATGAAAAACTTTCTGAATTCACCACATCCTCGTCTTAGGATATCAACATCCGAACGACAGTACATCTCCATCTCTTTTTGAAAATTGAATTCCTCACCATTTTGAACTTTGTCATTATACCAGACTATGAATTTCGATCGAGCCTCTTCAGACATTGAATCGGGTTTGTAATAAGACATATCCAAGTATGGCCCAACGTAATCCCAGAATTCGTCTGTATTTGCCCAGTGAGGAAAGTAACCTTTTTTCATTTCTTGAAGACCAAATGTAGTCGGAAATTTTGCCAGCCCAAAGTTCATGAAACTGAAGGAGTCAATTAAACACACACCATTCAGTTCTAACTTCAAAATATTATTCCCATTCATGGTCAGTTCTGGTTCTTTCATTCCAACGTTGATAATATGATTGAGAATAAATTGACCATCATAACCTTTGAGATTATGCGCAATAGCTATGATTCCTTTATGATGTTTTGTAAAGAGCCAGCTGCAAAATTGACTCAAAGTTTCTTTTCCTTGAAAAATAACTTCTCTTCCTTCTTTGAATTTACTACATGTGGAACAATGAAAATCAAGTGGTTTATCGATACATTCAGCACAGGCTCGGTGTGCAATACAGTAATTCGGTATATGTATCCCTGTATCTTGCTGACATTCAAAATCAAAGAAAATGAACAAAGGTTTTTTGACTACAGAAGAACTCGTCTCATCGTCACTGTCGTGCTTCATTTTACTCTGGTAAGGCTGAATAAAACAGCGATGAGAGAAGTCAACTATTTTCTTGCAGAGATGACACTTTTTCTTTCCCTTACAGACATGATTTTTCTTTCTGACAAAAAACTGACCTTCACATTTCGAACAGAGTTTCACTAATTCACAAATGGTTTTCTTCTCTTTACCTTGAAGTGTTTTGTGTTTTTCCAAGCATTCTGCACTGAAAAAACATCTATGACACTTGGAACAGACATACTCTTTTGATTCCGATGGACATTTTCCAGCACGAAAGCAACCTTTACAGATCTTTGAGCAAGTATGGTCTTCCCGATTCCTGTAACGCATATCACAGAACTCACAATAATAACCACAATCAAAAAATGATGTAATGGATTTGATGTAGTCATAGTGTTTTTGATGAAAGTACAAATGTATGATTTTACTATTGTCTTTCACTTCTGGATGTTCAAACACTTTCTCCAATTTTGATTGCTGTTGATGGACTTTAATAACATAGTCTTTTTCATACAAGAAATCTTGAATTTGTTTGTATTCTTCTGGCCCTACAGGTTGCGTCGATGAAACTCCAGCTTCATTCATCAATTTCTCGGCTTCAGTCTTTTGAAGTGATCTGTTTGATCTTTTGATGATATCCCATCTTCGATTCCATTCTTGGGTGTTTTCACGTTCATGGTGATAAAGCCCCACAACAACAGCTCTTGCAAAACATAGATGATCTTCATTATTAATTTCAATAATCGATTGTTTCTTCTTTGCGAAAACTTTTGAATCCAATATTTCTGTGCCCCTAACTCTTTTACCACTTCCACTTGGGGGTACCGTATGTGTGATATCGAATGTCATGCGACCATCGTTCAAGACGAATTCCTCATTTGACTGTAGAACTTTTTCAATTTCGTCCAATAGAGTATGACTCTCCAACTCCTCCACATATAGAAAGGGAATATGAATCCCCATATCCAATGAACGGTGATTGATGGTAATTCTGATCATATCCCTCGATTCAGCCTTTAACTTTTGAACGATTTGTTGGATAACATCGTCGAATAAGGCAGTCAGTTGCTGTGGTTGTAACTCATCGAATTTCTTAAAAGACGCCTCCAGCACACGGGAATCTGTATTGAATTTTCTTGACTTCTTTTTTCCCACTTCTTTTAAGGCGTATAGACTTTTCATATCCAAAGACTTTTTGTCTCCACTTTCTTCTTTCTTGGGTGAAAATAGTCCAGCATGACTTTCTTCTTTCAAAGATTTTCTGTCTTCTTCTTTCAAAGATTTTCTGTCTTCTTCTTTCAAAGATTTTTTATCTTTACTTTTTTCTTCCTTGGGCAAAAATGGTCCAGCATGACTTTCTTCTTTCAAAGATTTCTTATCTTCTTTCAAATTTTTTCTCTCTTTGGTTGACGGTGGAAATTTCTCATCGTTTTCTTCTTTCAGAGATTTTTTGACTTCACCGTCGCTTTCTTCTTTCAATGGTAAACTTTTTCTCTTTTTGGTTGACGGTGAAAATTTCTCATCATCGCTTTCATCATTGCTGCTACTGTCTGGATAGACTAGGATTCTTTTTCTTTTCTTTGCCGGTAGTAATTTTTTTCTCTTCTTCGACATGGGCTGAATTGCCTCATAGTCACTTGTACTGTCTGAATACGGTACTAACCTTTTAGACATGGTTTTATGACTGATTGCGAGTCAAGTAATATCCCAGAACTCAAAAAATCCTAGCTTTTTTATATCTTTTTTCAGACCAAACGTGTATAAAAAGAAGCGTTACGACTGAAATCTTCATCATTCTTCGGAAAGATTTCAAACAGGACAACTGGTAGAAAAATGAGTGGGTTCAAGCTACAAAGTACAACACCAAAGAGAATGTACCTGTATGTTAACCCATACACTCACGATTATGAGATCACCAATATACCGTCAAGATATCAAGTCTACCATACTGGGAACTACGTGGGATCATTTCTATCCCACCAACATTTTGCAGAAAAAGATGTCTATCGTATCACCAGAGTCCTGGATCAACCAACATTCGACAAGCGCTATGGAGTGAGTGATATGACAACGAATATCTGCTTTACATGCAACAGATCAGGACATTGGGCTAGACAATGTCCAGAAAAAGAAAAACTGATGTGGAGATTCGTCTCTGTCTTCGTGGACCCCTACAGTCACGATGTTAAAATTTCGCCAACAATGGAAACCGGTAGAGAATTCCAACATATGAAATACGTTGGGGCTCTATTATCCTATAAAGTAGACGAGAATAAATGGAAGACAAGATCGTCACAGACTACAACTTCATTGACAGGAAATCAAATCGAACAGGAGATTGAAAATATGGAGCATGATAACACAGAAATCAACGACACAGAAATCTGTAGAATTCAAGTAGAAATACATGATAAGCCGCAACAAAGCTTGCAACAAAGTTCGCAAAAAAATAAACTTTCTTCAGAGGATACTCTTATACTCGATCAAAACAACGAACCCTCTTCACTGTCTGGAGAGGAGCAAAACAACGAGCAGAGGTCTCAAAAATCTTCAGGATCTGAAGAAAAGAAAATCAACGATAAAAGAGAAAAGAAGAAGAAGAACTGTTTCTTCTGCAAAACAAAAAAACATGGTGCAAAAATCTGTCCAGATATTGTGTTGAAAAATAACAATGACGAACACAATGATGGAAACAAGAGGAAACGCAAGAGTGAATGTGAGCCTGACATTCCGAAGAAAAAAAGAAAAACGTGTCTGTAAAAATGTGCTAACATTTTTCAAAGAACTGTTTCAAAGAACTGTTTCAAAGAACTGTTTCAATTATTTCTACAGTTCAATGTTTCATTGTATATATTTTGTCAGTTCAACGTTTTCATTGTAATGATTATTGTACAAAAGTTTTAAAATAAAAAGTTTTAAATAAAAGATATAAAAACATATAGGACTTGACTTTTTTTGTTTTTTTTGACAATTTGAAGAAAGTAAAAACTTTCTTGGTATTGGGTAGCCCTGAAAAGGGCTGTTTTAAAATTAAAGAGAACGTATTCTTCACCATTTCAATGTAGGATACATTCTCATTAATTTATTCTGCCAACCGCGATGCTCTGTTGGCGGTATCAGTTCTGATAAGTCTGGGTAAATATTACCCATCTTAACGATTGGGGTACGAGTATAAAACTCATACCCTCGTCTTGCAAAGAACTCGCGAAGAGCTTTATGCTTTAGTCTCTTCCTTTCTTCTGCCTCGTCTTCTTTCTTTTCCATGACCTCTTGCTCCCATTTTTCTTTCATTTCTTTCTTATTCTTCTTGCTGCCAAACAGCCCACAGCAGAATTTCGATAACTTCATCGTGAAATGAGTTAATACAAGAATAAAAAATGCTGGCTCTTTTATAGCTTGACAGGGGGATTGACCTACTTCGCGTTAGAATTAAAAGCGCGAACGTGGGCGAGAGCATGTAGATAGAACATAACGTACTCTATGATCTATCTACAATGTCTAAGACTATCAGCTCCAAAAAAAATGTAACGAAACTAACGATTGGTTAACGTTAACGATTGGTTAACGTTAATTCCAAGTCAAAGTAGGTCAATCCCTCTGCCAAGCTATAAAATCAGTGAACTTCTTCTATAGTCATTCGACTCTCGTTCTCTCGAGTAAGACGAATAAATTATAAAGTACACCAAAGCGAAAAAAAAAGAGTTCAAAATATGGAACAGATAAACCATCAAATAATTGATGCTCTCCAAGACTATTTAAATGCTGGTGAAGATCTGTTGGTATTAAGAACCCAACTCATAGCAGTTCAAAGACACCTAGAGCAGATAACACAGCCATACAGAGAGCTCGGAGAAAAATTACTTGAGCTGTTTATGCAGACAACAACTCCAGAGCTCATATTAGTTGACGTTGAACTCGGGAGAAAGATCACCACGAAGGATGGGACAATGACAATTACAAGAAGAACTGGAAGTTGTCCCATCTGTCATGCAAATTTTGGTTGCTGTCATTAGACGAGGAAAAAAGACAGTCTAATCTCCAAAAACAGTCCTTTTCAGGACTAACCAAACCTTAGAAAAAAACTATCTTTAACAATTGTCAATTTTGCAGATGTGTTGTTGTACTTTTTTGCAGAGAGAAAAACTTATTCGCGATAGAAAAACTTTTTTAGTGATAGAAAATTTTTTCAAATAAAAAAATCTTGTAGAGAAAAAATTTTTCAAAAAAATCTTACAGAGAAAAATTTTAGCAATAGAAAAACTTTATGTTTAAAAATTTTTATCATAGAAAAATCGGATAAAAAATTTCGGATAAAAAATTTTTACAATTTAAAAAAGTTTTTACAGATTAAAAACTAGGGATGAATAAAACTAGGGACGAATAAATCTAAGACCGGCTAAGTCTAGACGAACTGATTTTCCGGGAAATGTCGGAAAAAAACCCACGCTCAGATCATATAGTTAGGCAATGTCTAAAGATCATACTGTTAGGAGTCAAAGAAAAGACTAAGTCCAACGGTGATAGAGAAAAGATTGAGACGAACAAAAGACGGAAAAAAAGACTAAGTCCAACGATACTCTCTACCTGAACCAGTGTGAGGTGGAAATATAACCCATATCGTGGAAAAAAAAGACTAAGTCAAACGGTGCTAGAGAAAGGTGGAAACGAATAAAGAGGACATCTACTTCCGATGCGGCTCCAGGCCTAGGTTCGGGAGGGTAGACCTCGGACAAAATGGCACTCTAGGAGGATAATAAAGACGGAAAAAAGACTAAGTTCAACGATGATCTCTGCCTGAACCATCGTGAGGAGGAAGAAATAACCCATATCGTGGAAAAAGACTAAGTCCAACGATGATAGAGAAAAATGGAGGCGAACAAAGTCGGAAAAAAGACTAAGTCCAACGATGACAGAGAAATATCCCATATCGTGGAAAAAAGACTAAGTTCAACGGTGATAGAGAAAGTCTGAGGCGAGCAAAGACGGAGAAAAAAAAAGACTAAGTCCGACGGTACTCTCTGACTGAACCAACATGAGAAGGGAATATAATCCATATCGTGGAAAAAAGACTAAGACCAACACGGTGATAGAGAAAGATCAAACAGAGTGAAGATGGTGGCACACCTTCTTTTTCGAACCAACTTTTGTGGTGTCACACGTTTTCATTTCATTTTTGGTGGGGAAAAACGTCTCGACCAATCAAAATGCAGAATCAACCGGACAAAACATGGTGGCACACCATACTTTGGCAGGAATTCCACTTCCGGTTTCCTCTTTTTGTTTTTTTACATTTTTGCAGTGGTGTGACGTGGGGGGGCAGAAAAAGTGAACATCTACTTCCGGTACGGCTCCAGGCCTAGGTTCGGGAGGGTAGACCTCGGACAAAATGGCACTCAGGGAGGGTAGACCTCGGACAAAATGGCACTCTGGGAGGGTAGACCTCGGACAAAAACGGGTTTGTCCGAGGTCTACCCTCCTTTACTACTGATGTCCGTAAATGCTTTCAATTTGGTCGTGTGCATTTTTTAAGGATAAAAGTTTGGGGGTCATTGCACCTGCCTGTCTTCAAACTACATATCAGATGCTTGTATTTTATCAGATGATACAAGATGGATTTCTTTTAATTTTACCCTACCAAACTATCCTATAATATCATAACCCCCCCCCCCCCCCCCCAAAAAAAAGACACTTTTAAAAAATGGTGGGACATTAGAAAATGATACATGTTCCCTTTTTCCCATAATGATTTCTATTTTTCGTCATTTGAGCTGAAATAAATTGTTCGTTTGCAAATACAATCAATATCGGCAAGCCTAAAATATGTCACTTGGTAAAGAATCCCGCCTTGAGATATCATCAGTCATGCCATATAAGGATAAAAAATCAATTATTTCTTAAAGCTTGTACCACGTGATCTAAGATGGGACATATTTAGTTGCACAAGTTAAAATCTGTTTATCAAAGTGGGGCATCAAGACAAGAGCTAAATTTTGCACATCCGTCTTTAGTTACAGGTAAAGATTTACTCCACTGCACATCTTGATCTTTTAAGGACAAAATTTCGGCTTTGTTCGTGTTAAGAGCTTTTACAGATGTCAAATTTGATTGGTCAGTTTCCTCAAGATAGTCTAGCCCTTATGTATAGCTCTGTCTGAACAATGGTCAAGGTAGCATGCCAAAGGACATCTGATCCCATATGATCAAATCGGATGTTTATTCTAGCTCAAGTTCATTTACAGGTAAGTGTATAAGTAGGAGTATCAGCTGTAGATCAGTGTGTCCATTGTGCAAGGATGTTCTGCTCTGTTCCTCTTAACATACTTGTAAAAGTTTTGCAAATTATTGTCTTATTAAAAAAAAATAATAATAATTTGCGTCAACAGCCAAATATTGAAACATATACATGTTATCTAAATACATGTACATGTATATACAGAAATTCGGAACCTCTAATGATTGGCATTTTTGAATAATAGGCATTCGTTTTGATAATATTTCACAAAATGGCAGTGAGTGTAGATCTAAGTGTGCAGTCTGATCTTAATCTACACAGAACAAGTTTACCCTTCACCAGAAAACAGATTTTTAGAGTTGATTTTTAAATGCTTTTAATGGAGAGAAAAATGTTGCTGTAATATGGCATGTTTCTTCGAAAGGGTTGGAAAACATTGCAGGCAAGGAAGAAAAAAATGCCAGTTAGCATCATTTTATTCTTTTGCCACAATTCTTTTTAAAGTTTTCGTTTTCAAAGTCAAAGCCGGGATTGCGTGGTAAGAAGTTAAGTATATAATACATTGTTTAGTACTGGCGAAACCCAGGGCAGCCATGAATATATGAGCTATCGCCATAATATGACTGAAAAAGTGTTTAAAGGGGCTTGAAACACCATTTAATATATCTATCAGTCAGTCAATCAGTTAATCAACTATATATACTAGGACGAAAAAGAAACGCAGGGTACCTAAACTAAGCAAATAAAATAATATTGCTTGACCTAAATAAATGAAATTCGGTCAGGTCCAAATATCGGTAAATGCCTGCAATATCAGATGGCTAAAATTAATGAACCTCCTAAAAGTTAACCGTAAGCGGGGTAATTGTGAAAAAGCAAAATGCCTGTGCACAATTTTGAGGACGAGATATTCAATTGTCAAATTTAGTCAATGAGATGCTTTTGAAGTTGTCACATTGATTTTCTGAGTTTTGAACTGCTTTCAACATCTGCGAAGTATGGTACGCTTAACCGTAGTTCAGAGGGGGCAAGCTATAGCACTACTGTTGGAGGGTCGAACCCAACAACAGGTTGCTGCACAGTTCAATGTGCATATCTCGACTATAGAACGCCTTGTCAGACGCATGCGAGAGACGGGAAGGCTCGAAGACCGACCGCGAACGGGACGTCCACGCGTTACGACGCCACGTCAGGACAGGACTATCCGCCTAGCCCACTTGCGCAATCGCCACCGTACAGCCAGTGAAACCGGTAATAATACACTAGGCAATCATGGTCACCATATTCATACTGACACTGTACGGAACCGGCTACGTGTCTACGGTCTGCAAGCCCGACGCCCTTACATTGGTTTGCCACTTACCGGTCCACGTCGCGCACGTCGTAGGGCGTGGTTAGCGGCACATTCTCCACAAAATTTCTCAATGAGGCAGTGGAGACGGGTTCTCTTTACTGATGAGTCCCGGTTCACTCTTTATTATATACCTGTAAGTTTTCCGGGTTAAATACATGCGTCGCACGCGGCTAAAATCACACACGACGGAAAAAAAATCCGTACTCCACTCAGTGGAATACGGTTCCAAATATGGTATGATGACGTCACACTGTATCCACGTGAACACGGCAGCCATTTTGATTGTTTTATATGTTAACACAATGGGCGTGGTGGAAATAATACTAAATAAAATTCATCCGCCATTCATGAAAAAAAGATGTTAACGCCTACTAAACCAATTTTTCTTAAATAACTATGCTTCGTTTTCGAATAAAATTGTCACTAAATGCATATATTTTGGTTTTTGGTAGTTTAGGTATATAATAAATGGAATATTATGTTGTAGTGTGTTTCCTAGGGCTTGTATTTACTTCTCGCTGCGTGGGAAAATTTTGATATCGCGCGAGACCTAAATACAAGCCCCAGGAAACACACTACAACATAATATTCCGTATGTATCGTTCGATGGACGCTTGCGTTCTTGAGAACGATAGGTTTTGCGGAGGATAGGTCATGGTATGGGGAGGGATTTCTCATGGGTTGAAGTCTCAGTTAATTGTGATTGACGGTAACCTAACCGCCATGCGGTACAGAGATGAAATACTCTTCCCTGTTGCAGTGCCATTGTTACAGAGGCATAACCTCACATTCCAACATGATAACGCTAGGCCGCATGTTGCCCGCATTTGTCAAAATTTTCTCGCAAACCAGAATATCCAGCCCCTTGATTGGCCAGCCTACAGCCCTGATTTATCCCCTATTGAGCACCTCTGGGACGAACTGGACAGAAGAGTCAGGAGACGCCAGAAACCCCCCCCCCCCCAACAAATCTGGCCCAGCTGAGGCATGCTCTATTAGAAGAGTGGGAAAACATCCCCATGGCAACAGTTAACCGGCTGATAAACTCCATGCATAGGAGAGTCATAGCTGCGACAAATGTTCGAGGTGGCCATACGAGATATTGAACAAGTTTTGAGTCTCCATATGCAGTCAGTCACTACTTTTTTTCACTCAGGAGGGGGTACTGTCAATAAGAAGCCATTTTCTCATTTCTTTTTGGCCACACTGAAATGAAATTTCGTCAAAATATTCAAAACTGATCAGTGGTAAACATAAAATCATAATTTACAATTCTCAATCAAGTTATACACCTCTAAACTACCTTGAAAGGTTACCCTGCGTTTCTTTTTCGTCCTAGTATATTTTTGTTTGCCAATATCTAGGTTATCTAACAGATACATTGTGACAACCTATTAACTCTCTCTGTGCCATAGACGAAAATAGGGGCTGTTGTGGATGGCATAGATTCAAGATCAAGCTGTAAAGAATTACTTGTCTGATCTTTGATTTATACCGTCTGCTTGTTTTGTCAGGTCTATAACATAGAAAACTTTCTGAGTTTTAGTGGATTGTTATCTCGACCGTCGAAAAAGTTCGAGTTCATGAAGAAGAAGAGAAAATGCTTCTTGTTTTCCTTTAAACTGTTGTTTTGGTTACTGAAAGCAAATAAAATGCTATACTGATATTTACTGTTATTACATTTTTCTAAGACCTACAATTGTACTGTAATAGCAAGGTTTACTTTGTTACAAAATGTTTGATAGAGATCAGATTTCAAATTCTTTGCAGTCTGATCTTGATCTCCATTCTCCATGAATAGGATTTTATTTATGACGGGCATTGTTTGTGTGTTTGAGTTGTGTTTTATGCTGCTTTCTACACTGTTTCAGTTATATCACAGTAACAGTCTGCTTATTCATGATTTTGTGCCCTGGGTTTCTCAATTACTAGGCTGGTGGTCTGTAGTGTATTGCCCAGGGACACTATCAGTTTCAGGATTGTTCAATTACGAATGCAGAGCATTAATTTCAGTCAGAGAGTAGCCATGTAACAATATAATCATGTTCAATGGTAAGCTTATACAGAAAATATTTTAGAATTTAAAAAGTAAAAATGTATTTTAAGCTTTTTTTCTCTGAAATCTATGTTGCTGGTATTATTATTACATATTTCAGTGACATTAGGGCGACAGATGGCTGAACATTTGTTTCTACAGTTTTGTAGGTGATAGGCTGAGAACCTGCAGTGCCTTGCCCAAGGGCACTTTCAGATAGCCTGCCTTGTTGGAAGGAATTGAACCAAGAACAGTTTGATTACAATTCCATCTCTAACCACTGTATCACGGAGGACCTAGATTGATTAATTGGGTCGTGGTTTATGCCGCTTTAAACATTATTTCAGTTATATCACGGTAACAGCTCACTTATTCATGTGTTATCTGGGTTTCACAAGAACTAGAAAGGGGCTCTTATGTGGCTTGCCCAAGGAAACTGATGAAAAATAGAGAGCTTGGAGTGGGGAGTGAACTTGGGACCTAATGACTCAAAAATAAGTACCTATACATATAGATCTACAAACTGGTTTACAGTTAACTCTTTACCACACAATTCCGACTTTGAACTACACAGAGAAAGAAAGTTTTTGAAAACATGGTAGGAAAAGGAGAAAATGCTGGTAACCAGCATTTTCTCCTATTCCCACAATGCTTTCTACCCTTTCAGAATCAAAAAGCAAAATTTCAGCCTTATCTAAATTGTCTGCAAATGCTTTCAATTCGGACGCCTCCATACTTTTGTCGTTTGGTAATGAGTTTAGTCATAATGACTTTAAAATCGGGAAATCTCCCATTACCAACTTTTTAACCACTGCATCATGTAGGACCTCAATTGATTAACTGCTTACTTAATTAGTTAAGTGATTTATTAGTACCTAAACTGCTTGCTTGTATGGTGTTTTATGTCGCTTTTAACACTATTTCAGCCATATCACAGAGTCGACTCACTTGTTCATGTGTTTTTCTGGGTTTCGCCAGTACTATACACAGACTCGCAGGTGCCTGGGTGAGGACACTCCCATGAAAAATTTCAGAGCTTCATATGAGGATTGAGCCTTGGACCGAAGGCCCCCACAAGTAAGCATGGGCAAAGTAGGACTTTGTTGAGTGATAATGAATTTCGTATGTATGAAAATTTTCTCACATTTGGGCAAAGTAGGACTTTGTTGAGTGATAATGAGTTTCGTATATATGAAAATTTTCTCACATTTGAAGTTTTTCGAATCGGAATTTTGATCAACGCTGGGTCTGCTTGGCACGCCTAAATACACTTTTGCAGACAATGTAGATCTAAGATCTGACTGCACGATCTGTACAGTCTGATCTTGATGTACATTCTCCGGTATAAGGAGCGATTTCGCCCGATTTTTTTTTATTAATCTCACAAGTTACTCAGTTGTTTACTCTTGACTGGGAATTACCAATCGGGTTATAGCACAATTTAGGATTTGCGAGATAAGCAGTCTAACGGTCCCCTAGGGACAGGACATCTATATACCGCACGATAAAATATTAGACATTTCTATTGAAACCATTTGCAGACGACAAGCTAGATGTGGCTTGAGGGGTGGTATTATTATTTGACAGACCTGAATCTATCGTGGGAAAAGAAGAAAATACTGGTTTCTGACTTTCCTCCTTTTTTTTCATGTTTTCTCAAGTTTGTTTGTTCAGGTTGTAGAGCACTAGTCATGCCTGTATATGATTAAATACCCAGTGTCTATGTGTGTATAGGATCCCCGCCGGGTAGCTTACTGCTTAGCGTATCTGACTCGTGAATTTGTAGTTGCGGTTTCGATACCTGGTCGAGGCAGACTTTCCCACAATATTTCGCCTCTCACCTGAGATGCAGCATCGCGGCGAGAAAGTAGTCAGTAGCTCGGAAAGCAAGTTGTGTCGGTACTGATGTGAGGAGGCAAAGAAACGCATGGGTAGGTGTGCTGGCCGCTGTGATATGACTAGCTCCGTTAAAACCCAATGCAAATATGTGTATAGGAACTGATTAGACTTCAGGTATGATCTAGATCTACACCTTCTGCAAAAGTATCTTTAGTCGAGCAGGTTAAACGTTACAGAATCGAGGTCAAATTTAGACTGACAATTACAACTCGGTTACTTCATTCATCCTTTCAATCATTCGCTCATCTAGCCATCCATTAATTCATGCTTCGTTTTACAAGGCTGATCAATGTGTCGAGTCTAGGGGTTTGAACTTACAATCCATGCGCAAGAGGCTTGGTATGTCTAGTCCAAGGTTTGGAACTTGCAACTCCTATATTACGGACCTGGTGTGCTAAGCGCGGTGCCTCAGTCAGTAAAGTAAAGGGTTTGTGATCAAGGGTCGCCAGTTTGGGTCTCAGCTCGTCGAAACTCGTCTTGGAGGATTGACGACAGCCAATGGGACAGGATTCAGCTGTCTCTCATGATGTTTGTATAAGAAAGTAGCTAGTGGCAGGCGAAAAATGAGTAAAGTACTAAGAACTCCGTCAAAGCCTGGATAGGTGTACTGGCCGCAATAACACAACTGAGATATTGTTGAAAATGGCGTAAAACACCCAACAATCCTTAGATAGACAGCCGAGGTTGAAATTCTTACTCGTAAATCATCACAGATGTTCTATTACAGTCAGGTACCCGAGCCCGGCTTAATATATTACGAGACACTTCATAATACTCACTATTGCGTAGAAACAATAACAAAACAACAAGTTTTCAGAAATGCAAATATTCAAAATCTATTCTTGATGGGATATATTCGAAATTGAAACGTACATTAAATCAAAAGGGAAAAAAGGAAAACGTTGGATAAATTACTCATGTAGAAACGTATTCAGTATTTAACGAGGCTATTCAGATATTTTATGACAAAACTAAACATCAAAATTGATTCATCACTGAACTAAGCTTGACAATAGGTGGCACCGATATAAACTATTAGGCAACAGCAAAATGTAAACAAAGAATTGCCGGAATTTCTCTTTCTTAAATCAAACATACATTAATTAGATGAAAATAACGCAAACATTCATAAAACTCAAATTCCCCCTCTCTCTCTGGTAAAACATGAATTGGACCAGAGAATAAACAAATGCAAACGAGTAATATAAAATAAAATCATCTAATCACATGTGAATTATGGAGACTAGGTAAGAGGATGGGTAGTCTGCGATTTGACAGCAGCTTTTGTGCAAAGAAAACATTTAGAACGGCGATAATGGTGCATACAAATTATTACTGCCGCCACATTGTTTTCTGGATAAACAATGTTTGATAGATCTACCTTTGGAACTCAAATAATGTTTATAGAATATCTAGAATATTGAAATTTTCCAAACGCGGGGGGGGGGTAAAGTTCATAAAATGGCAAATTATTGGTAGGGACTGGGTGGGGCAAGTACGATTGGAAATGGCGTAGATAAATAAACTGAACGAAAACAGAAAGAAATAATAATTAAATGATGACAAGATTTCCAACGACAGCTTGCTTACTAAACAAGGTACAATGAAATGTTGAGAATAAAGTAATTTTATCCTAAATCCTGCCGAATGTCCGTTACAAACTATCACAAAAATATCTTCCGTTAAGTTTATCGGCAGAAAATGGAGATTATTTAATAAAACTCATTGATACAAAAGCGGAGATGGGAGACAAAGGTCAGACTGCACGTATGAGCAGGCTGATCTTTGTCTACACACTCCTTTAAAAACACGCAGTCACTTGTGGGTAATTAATGAGGTTAAACGGTAACGATAGAATATATTGTGGTGCAGATTTAAATGTTGGCTGACTGAAGTACATGATGATCTACAATGTCCAGGTCGAGGTACCGTTAAAGCAGTCGGACCACAGTAACAAAGTTCTTTAAAGATGGCGACCAGTCATGGCTGATAAATAATTTGTCTCTGTAACAACACAGAGCGAGGGGTCTCCCTATATAACCTGCAGTCTGATCTAACACCGACTTGTATCGAGTCAGATCAGAGTCCAGTTTATAAACTTTGCCGTGACGCAGTGCACATACATACACGTTGTTATCTGGGTCTACACTGATTCCTGCAGGACACGACCCTTCGATTGTAAATTCTGAGATAACTTGACCCTCAACATTTCTACATTGTACTTTGTGATTGTCCCCATCAGTTATATAGACTCGTCCAGAAACAACGGCGAGATAAGGATCAGGGTAAAGATGCCTACCAATGTCAAACATGTTTAGCGTGACTCCGTCTGTAGATTTTATATAAACAAAATAGCGAGGGTGATCACTACCTGCTTTTCTACAGAGGGTAAAAATCTTGTCATCACAAAACTGTATAGACAGACATTCTCTCTGTGTTTTAAGAACTTTTTGTAGTTTTGCGGGTTTTTTACTTATATCTATAAACATTATTTGATGTTTCAGTGGTAACGTTACTGCTATCACACATTGGTTATCCGGATCAGCCCGGTCTGTTGCAGAAATATCAGAACTGCTGCCGGACACTAAGTTCGGTTCAGCAGAATTCTGTTTTAAATGTATCTCTGTAACACCATGAGGGTTAGAGTGAGACTCTACAAACCGTATATAACGTTGTAACACGTGACTTCCTACTTTATAGATTTTAATACAATGATTAATCCAATCACAGGCTACCCACCTTTTGTTCTCCAGTACACACAATCCAGTTATCCAACAATTCATCCCATCATGACTTTCATGTACAGACATACATCCCGCACACACACTCGGACACTCATCATCCACACAACTCTCACATCTCGCCATTCTCCACTTTCTCTCATTCACGCTCAGTTCCTCTATCTGTCTGTATAATTCTTCTTCCTCTTTTTCTCTCTGTTCGTCACTCCTTCCAGCACGGCTATAGATTATATTTCCTTCTGCCATGATGTTAATGTTTTGTCTGCAATAGATTTAGATCATTCAGTCAATATATAAAACTTAACTCTTTACAAAACAATACCACACGTTTTAACGAACCTGAAGAAGAAAGCTTTGGAAAACATTGAGGTAAAAGGAGAAAATGCTGGTAACCAGCATTTTCTCCTTTTACCACAATGTTTTTCTCTCCTTTCAAAGTAAGGTGCCCGTGCTTCACTAACAACCGATTTGTCGTCTGCAGATGCTTTCAATTTCAAGCTTTTTGATGAAGAATGCATAAATTTAGATCTACATTAAAGAAGTTATTTTACAAAGAAATGTTTTTCACCCGTGATCTCTGTTTCAATGATCGATATCTGGGAAAGCAGCCAGCACCTTGAGAAGAATACTGCTCGAAGTACTGATAGAAGAAACTCAACGAAAGCATGGATAGGTGAACTGGCTGCCGTGATATAATCTAAATAGTGTTGAAACCGGCGTTAGACACCATTCAAACTCTAACGCGATTTGCCGGCGTTTCAAAATTCCATTCTTTCCCCCCCCCCCCCCCCCTTTTTTTTTAAGACTAGCCTTATGATTAGCCCAGAAATTTAGGCTCAGCCAATCATCAGACAGGTCTTAAATACAGTGAGAAACTTCTAACCTTTACTTAATTCAAGTAAACATAAAAAATACTGAAATGCTGATCTAGATCCTTACAAACATGTCCCGGTAGATCAACGATCATTTACCTTACTTAGATCTATATATCTTGCTGTCCACAAACTCTGCGGTGATCGTTAGTTGTTTCTCTTCAATGACTTCTGAAAAAAAGTAAACAATGAAGTTAGTAGATCTAGGTCAAGATGAAATATTTCCGACAGATAGATCTAGATCTAAATCGTTCTTAAAGATCTAGACTGATTTTATGAATTTATGATCCAGATCTATCAGCTTTGTTCAATGAAGCCATCACAACGTCTGAGTGTCAGTTACCAGTAAGCTTCTCTGTGGTAGATCTATAACTTTATTGATGTTGAAAGCGACATAAACGCACTTCTATGACAAAAATTAGTTTAATACAGTCCGTAGATCTACATCCTATAATTTCTAAGAAAGAAAAGCTTAGAAAATAGCGAACTGCATAAATCTAAGATCAGACTGCACGTTCTGTATCTGATCTTGATCCACACTCTTAGCGACGATTCGAAAGATTTCAGATTTCATTTACAAAACACACTCGAAAAATTAAGTAAATCTCAATTATAAACAATAAAAATACCCAAAATATGACCAGAATATCCAAGTTCTCTTTATTTGTCCGACCTAAAATGCCAAAGCGATAATCTCTAGCAGAACAAGCACATTGTAAAGAAACGCTACGCGGGAAAATGAAGACAAAAATTACGTCAGAGTTGGACGTCAGTCATAAAGGCGGCATCGATAATATTGAGCGACACGATAATTGAATGGGCCTTCTTTAGCGTACATCTAATTACTAACTTTATTCTTTGTTTTTCCTTTAAGTTGGCGATTTTGGAAACATCCTGGAAACGGGAGCATTCATACATATCGATACTTTACGCACGGCGGTTTTATAATCCATCCAAAAAGTTTTATCCCGTCTTTTGTCATTTTCCTTTGATCTGCAAGATCTAGTCTCTATTTGAAGTTGGACGAATTTTAAATAAACAGATCTGTGTTAAAAGAGTTATGATGAAAGAATTGCTTTACAAATACAAGGTCTACATTTCCTCAATCGCTTCTACACGTATCGTTCTTTCCAAGCCACTGGCTGCTTTCTCACTTGAATGAAGTCTAAACAATGTACCAAGGTGTCAGTCGAACAAATCTAATGTAAAATTGACTAAATAATTATGATTCCTTGGAATTAATTTTTGAAGAGTTTGATATCGGATTGTGTAGGTTCAGGATCAGACTGCTTGCTTTGTGTAGTTTAATCTTGATTTACACTTTCTGTAGTATCTAGGTAAGTACCTAAAATCTGACTCAATTTATAATGTAATAGATCTAGGTCTATTAACTTTGAGCCGAACAATTCCATTTACAACGACCCTGACGTAGGGGGCTTTTGAAAACATTGCGAAAAAAGAAGTGCTGGTAAGAAAAAATATCCCATTCACATTTTGAATTCAAATCACATTAGAGTTTACATAGCCCTGTAATCGGATGATGTGGATTCAGGATGAGACGGTAGTCTACTTTTTTTTTTATCTTCATCTACACTGTCTACCAAAGCACCAAAAACGAGGATTGTCAAGTGTAAGTCACTGTGAAAGTAGTCTCAATAATGAGACGTTTGTGGTGCTTCTTTTCACATTTGGACATTTAATGTGCACCGGAGGCGACCCGTCAAAAAGTAAAATCGCCTTCGGGGATAGTTATCTGTACTATTGTGCAACAGACTATGTTAGTCTATATCAAACTAAAACATGTACTTTCAGCGCAGTCTGATCTTGATCTGCATGACCCACTAAAGTCCTGACAAACTGTCTTAACTGACTGACAATGATATGAAGAAACATGTATGTACCGGGTAATATTAAATCTGTCACTGCAAATGTCGCCTTAGATTTTGCTGGCGGTGAAGATAAAGATCAGACTGCACAAAACGTGCAGTCTGATCTTTGATCTACACCGTCCGCTACCTGATGTTAATGTTTTTACCATCATTGGCTTCATTCGCAAAGAAAGTTTACTTTTAGGCCGCGAGAAAAGTTGACTCCAGTCAGTTGGCAGCGAAATAGTTAACAACGTCAGTAGTCTAACGTCATCAATTGTTGGAAATATGTTTTGTCGAGTCGGGTAATCGGGCAGTGTAGATTAGGATTAGACGGCATGTGTGGTGCATTTACACACAGTGGTCTTTCTAAGCAACTGGATACTTTCTCGCATACGCAATGTTCAACGATGAGCGAGGAACAAATCCAGTGTAACAATGACTTGCATCAGTGATAGTAATTAAAGATTTTTGTCGAGCCGGGTAAAAGGCCGTTGTACGTTTAGGATCAGACTGCACGTTCTGTGTAGCCTGATCTTAGTCTATAATGTCTGTTTAAGTTATTTTTAATTTGGACAAGCGAAATTATGCTTTTTTTTATCGAGTTAAACAAGCATACTGATCTAGATCTAGTTTATCGAGCCGGTTACAAGGAACGTGTAGATTTAGGATCAGACTGCACGTAGCCTGATCTTAGTCTATAATGTCTGTGTAAGTTATGAACGAGTCTGAAATTATTTTGTTTGCTATTGGGTTAAACAAGTATATAGACCTCGATGTTCGAATTATGTTTATGTAGTCTGATCTTGATCTATCCGTTGACTAAATTATCAGAGGCTTTACAAATCATCGTCAGGTTAACGTGCTAATGTTATGTAAATATCATGCAAACGTGTATTATTTGAATTTATCGATTTATTATTTTGTTTGGTGTACTTTTGACTAATTTACTCAAATATTCACAAACCAATTTCGGGTTTACTTGCAGCATAACTTTTTAAGTTAAAAAAAGGTGAAGCGACTTCGCAACTTTTGACTGAATTCAAAAACTCATTTTCAGGGTTTTCTCATTGTTACGATTCCTAAAAATGGCTTTGAACTTGACTCTATCTTTTCCTTGAAATATTCAAACACTTTGAACGATTTGCGATGCATTTCTTCGAGATTTTCATAAATCTCCATTTTAATTCTCTTCTACGAAAACAAAAGCATGAACTCATGCTAAGTAAATCCACCTTTTCCCACACCATTCTATTCCAGAATATTCGTGCGAGCTACGTGACGATAAGATAAACATTTAAATCTCTTTAATGTAAATCAGATAAAATAAGAAAAACCTACCTTTTGTTTCGATTGCTGTCTTACTATAAATTCGGTGCTTGATTTCTTCCCCAAAATTTTTAAACTTCGAAGCTGGCGAGAGCACAAAATGGTGATAGTAACATATATAGCGACGTAGAGCAACGGTGTAACATCAAGTAAAATATGTGCACACAGTGCGGAGACGGTGAAATATATAGCACCCAAGTGTGCGCGATTGTGAGTATCCAATCGTATTTGAGCAAACAGGTGGCGCGTTAGTGTTTGGGGCGTAATAAACCTTTATCTTGAAAGTACCTGATGCAGACACTAGTATATACAGAAACATTGAAACAAATGGAGAAATTGTCATCCGAGATTCTTCATGTACATTGCATTCCCCTTTCAACAAGATACGTTGTAATACTTTATGCACTTTGATGTTCTTATAAGGATTGGTAGTTTGATAATCTATATAGTTTCTGCATGGGAAAAATAAAGGGCACAGCCTTGACCTTTTATGAAGCGAAAAATTATGGAAAGTTTTGCACATGTGCTAATCTTTGCATCAGACGATCACGTGTTTCATCTACCTTGCGGAAGACGAGCTTTGAAAACATGGTGGGCAGAGGAAAAAAAAAATATGATAACCAACGCTTTCTTTAGTTCCCACAAACCTCTTACCGTCGAGCCTTTTCTTATTATTTTGTCGCAAGCTAATGCTTTGAGTTTGAAAAATTCTAGATTTTCGTCGACTGCTTAACCCCTTTCCGTACAATTCCGAGTTTTGACGACCCTGAAAAAAATTGCTTTTGAAAACATTGTAGGACAAGGGGAAACTGCCGGTAACCAGCATTTTCTCCTTTTCCCACAATGTTTTCTACCCTATCAAAGACAGAAATGATAATTTTAGCTATATATAAATTGTCGTCTGCAAGTGCCTTCAATTTGGACCAGTCTGAAAATTTGTCGTTTGGTAAAGAGTTAAACTTGAAAGTAATTCATGCACTCACAGACAAATACTTTAGTAGTGACAACCATCTTTCCTGCATGTTTGATGGGAATGTCGAAGATAGACCGACTGACTGAAGAATAAAGTATTCTTTTGAGAGTCTCTCTCTCTCTCTCTGTCTGTCTGTCTGTCTGTTTGTCTGTCTGTCTCTCTCTCTCTATCTCTTTCTCTGGTCTACTTAAAAGAATATACGTGTATCCAATTACAAAATTGTACTAAGCTCGTAGGACAAAGTAAACAATCAAAGTGCTGTAAGCACTGTAATCGGTCGACACTGAATAATTACAGTGGTTTGAAATCACAAATCAGATGGTAGATGTTTGAACTATGTATTGGACAAAATATCCTACACCGTTACAAATGAGCTACATAGGATCCCACTTTTTTAAACTGTCTTTTACAAATTAGTAGTTTAACGATTGGTTAAAATATAAGTTATGTTTGCCAGCCGACAGCAATAGAACGTAAAAGATATGTGACAATTCTGATCAGCAATACATATTATCAAGTTTTAAATATCACTCATCATGAACAGCAGTACCTACCAACCCTTTAAAAGAGTGAAAAAATACATATATTCTTTTCTGTAACTTTGGCAACTTTGGTAACTGTATTGTAACATATAAAAGCCGTATAACATATGTCTGCATTATAACTTTGGAATTGCTTACTTTTGGCTTCTTGTAGGCCTTTCATTTTTCCATTTTGAACAAGACATCGTATTCATCTTGACAGACTGTCCTACTTATTTTTTAGCGGGCCAAATCGCCCAGTCCAAACGTCTGCTGGCAAATTTCTCCTACATTATACTTTCAAAGAATGTAGATACCCAGTAGCTCCCTAACCGTCAACTCTTTACCAAATGATACAATTTTAGACTTGTCCAAATCAAAAGCATCTGCACATGACGATTAAATGTAGACCAAATGATGATCTGAATCGTTGAAAGGGTAAAAAAAACCATGGGAAAAGGAGAAAATGGTAACCTGCATTTTCCCCTTTTCTCACAATGTTTTCAACTTCTTTCTCATGGGCATTAACAAAGGATAGTTTGGTTAAGAGTTAAAACACTCAGTTAATCGACTAGCCTTTTACAGTCAGGAAAACGATATCAAACATTAGGCTTCAATTTCATGGTCGTTTTTTTTTTCCCATATACATCCCAAATAAACAGACAATTAGATCTAAGATATGAACGTCTGTGATATTGAATTGCATTACGTTCAAAGAACAGTCTGATCTTTGGCTTTTATTGTCTTCAAAAGCGACTTTACTTGTCCATAGCCAACACAAGTAATTGTATTTGAGTCATTCTAATCAGTAAGAGCATAACTGCGGTAGCCTTGATCTCTTTATCTGAAATGTGGAAAGGATGAGAATCGACCAATGTGGAATAGCTGATGAGACAAACATGTTGCTGACATTTGCACGCTTAGAGCGCTAAATCGTTAAAATAGAAATGTTAAGCTTGGAAAAGCAGCCTAAATCTTGCAGGACCATTACTGTCTTGAGTAGAATAACTCGTAAAACTGGCATGACAGATCCAAGATCTGACTGCATGTTCTGAGCAGTCTGGTCTGAATCTGCACTCTCTGCAAAGACTTTTTCCCTGGTTCGTTGATTCAGATATGGAGAATATAACAGTAAGTGAGCTTATTTGTGTGACCGTTTGAGGGTTTTTTTTTTTTATCCTCGATGAAAATGTTCTATTTGACAAAATTTCGAAAATCTTTTAAATGGGTGAAAAACGCTGTGGAAAAAAGAGAACATGCTGAATACATACAGTTTTTCTAATTATATTTTCAAAGCCACACAAGATTGTTTGGTCAAGGGTTTACAGACTGATTCCAGTCTGTAGAAACTCACCAAGAAGAAACATGTAAGTGAGTGTAAAATGGTAGTGCCATGGCTGGAAGGAGAGGAAAAGGGACTGTGAAAACAATTCAACCCTTATCCTGTTAAAACACTGAAATGAAATTTCAAACCGGTGGTTAAACCCGAATAATTCTATGTCAAACTTTTTTGGAAAAAGAAATATCTCCTTATCGGACAGTATACATTCAAGATCAGACTGCACGTTCTGTGCAGTCTGATCTTGATCTATACTATCCGCAAAATAGGTCAGCGAGTCGCACTTAGCAGCCTAGGGGTTAATACATCATACGCTGAAAGATGCGTAATCAGTCAGTATTGCGAATGGAAAGTCTCGGTACTAAGGTTGCAAGCGATGAATCGCCAGTCCATTCTGAAAATGTTTACGTAATGGCCTCTCCGCGAGGGCCATAACCTTTACACAACTCTATACTCTTTGTCCCCACAGCTTCACACGCTTCGCCTCGGTAACATTAAACGACCAGCCGGTTACAATTTCAAACTTACGGCTATTACGAGTTGCATTTACATCAGTTTTCTCTTAAGCAGAGCAATCTAAATTTTCAAATTCTTTTCAAGCAATGTTTCCTGTTGCGATTTTATTCCTCTCAAGACCAAATTGACCTATTATCTTTTCAACACCTGCTACATATACGGAGAGCACTCGTCACAACTCGGCCGATCCCGTAACTACGTATAACTAACTATCAACGGATCACTCGAAATTTGCCGAATGACATGGACAGCAGACGACTACAAGATGTGTTCACATCACCCAATACACTTGATTCGCACTCGTTTCATTCATAAAGTTGCTGCTTACTACTGACCATATTTCTTATACTCGTGTTGAAATTAAACTGCTCCAGTTTTTGCTGGCCAGAGATTTTGATAGTACTGTAATTATGACATACTTCAATACTAAACAAATTGTAACCGCCGTTTATTACATAATTGAAAAGTTATTATGGGATTACTTGGCATTACTTAACGCCTGTTTACCGCTAATCACTATTCCTGCGCTTATCTGGGTCAAAAGTGCGGTTATCTGGGTCAAAAGTAGTTTTTGTAATAAGGTCATCACAGCAGGTATAAGCGTTAAAACGCTGTAAGTAAAAGCTGTTCCGAGTTGCAGTTACACCAGTTTGCCCTGAGTAGACGGGTTTCCGAAGTTTTCCATCTCTCTAATCGAGCTACCGCCCGATTAAAAATACAACAGCACACCGACAGTTTGACGAATCAAAGCATTGATAGTATTGTAGATTTATAGATTTATTTCAGAAATAACCTTTAGAAGTAAAAATCCTAACTTTGCTTAAACACAACGAACGGTCACGGATGTCACAAAAAAAGTAGAGACCCTTGGGAATCGCTCTACTGGCAGTGATTTCGCTTTTTTCCTAGCATACATTCTTAATTCATGATGCTTGATTGATTGATTGATTGTATGGTGTTTAACGCCGTTTTCAACATTATTTCAGTTATATCGCGGCGGCCAGTGCACCTATCAATGCTTTCCTGGAGTTTCTTTTACCAGTACGCCGCACAATATTCTTTCCAAGCCACTGGCTGCTTTCCCACATAATCATCGTCGAAACAATGGTCAGCGGTGAGAGAGGAATGAATCCTGTCGCAATGACTATCATCAATCCTCGGAAAGAAATTGGCCAAGCCGGGGATCGAACCAGCGACCTCCTATTCTCAAGTCCTGTGCGCTACTGACTGAGCTACCGGGGCTTGGCAATTCATGATGCAAACAGAAAAAAGATGCACACACAATAAAAATAGCAGAGGCTGGGTGTTGCTGCAAGTGAGCTAGAACCCACTAAGACAGCATAGGTAGGCATAGTAGACTGAAAAGAAAATAAAGTACACTTTCTCAAAACCAATTGTTTGGAATCCAGCTAAATTTGACACGCTTTCAGTATTCATTATGATAAACATACCATGCATGTTACAAAGAGATGTGACCAATAATGTGAACTATGTTGAGTAAACAATACCAAATCATGAAATGGCTGCTTTTCCTAAAATGATTGCTAGATTTTCCTGATTTTTAATAGCGTTTATTCCCTCGATGCTACAAATAATCTTTGCACGTTTCAAAAGAATTGGATCAAAAACGCTGACTTAATTGCGTAAACTATTCATGTAAATTTTCAACTTTAAATTAGTACTTTTCCCATACTGATTGTCAGATCTTTTTCAAAATCAATAGGGTTCAAGTTATTGATAATATAAACCATGAAATCAATAGGGCTTAAACTGTTGATGATACAAAGCATTTTTGCACGAAAATCTTATTACAAATACCGACTATATCGCATAAACAAGAAATGGAAATTTTCAACTTAAAATGACTACTTTTCCAATACTGATAGTACATATATGTGTGTGTGTGTGTGTGTGTGTTTTTTTTTTTTTTTTTTAAATCAATATAGTTTAAGCTATGGATTTCATCAACAGACTGGGCAAGTGTCATTTACATCCCATCACAAATCGCGTAAACAAGAAAAAGACTAACGGACGGACGTATAAACGTGAAATGATACTTTAGATACAATGTATGTAAGGTCTGTGCGTGTTAGAACCGTAAGAAAAGGCCTATCCTTGAAACACAGAAATCGGGACTTTTACTCAAATTAGATCTACCATTTATACCCTTTTTTAGACTAGCGAAGCTAGTCTATAGACCCTTTTAGTCTCTGACCACTTCCTTGTCACGAGATCGGAAAACTGCGCACGCGCACTCGTGTAGGGCAAAAAGACCAAATAAAACAGTAGCAGATTATTAAAAGTGTACACAAAATTGCTAAATTATGAGCGATTATATGAAAAGCTTACTCCCAGAGGCAAAGAAACAACAATCAGACTAACGTATTTGCTAAGGGTTTAGTAACGTGGATGAAAACGATCCGTATTTTAGTGACATTAGACGAAGACGTCAAAAAAAAAATAAACGTGTAGCTGTTTTGGGCAGACGTTATCATCAAAGGAAATGTTAACCGACCCCAGGCAGTAACAGACAAACCCCATGAAGCATGGGCAGGAACACTGCGGGAATGGGAAAAATGCATGTTACAAGCATTCTTTACCTTTTGCCGTAGTGTTTCCACAAGCCCATTGATGTAGGGTCGTTAATTAAGACGAGCAAGAGTTAGGTAAAGGGTTTATAAAGGGTAGCCATCTGATATATCACATACTTGTTAGTGTAATCGACAATACAGTGGATATTTTGTTTAATTTCAATGGTGGAGGGTGTGGGTCGAGATCGGCATTGTTCATGCTGTTACCTCTAATAGTTTAGAGAGTGTGTATTGTGATCAATTTCATCATGGCGCAGACGTATTTGAATGAATGAATGAATGAGCGAGCGAGTGGATGGATGGATGGATGGATGGATGGATGAACTAACGCGCGAACGAAGAAAGCACGGACAACTGTATAATGCCCTGTTGTCGTCTGTGGCTGCTCTTTCCATAATTGCTTTTCAGCGGGGATCGGTTGTAACATGTAATTTAGAAACACCCCTTTTCTGAAAACAATGTTGGAAAAGGTTGAAATAATGTTTACCAGCATATTCTCTTTTTCTCACAATGCTTGAAAAGCTTTCTTTTTTCTTGGTCGTTCAGACTTGTGATTGTTGGGTAAAGGGTAAAATGGAAGTTGTAACAGTAATTAGTTGAGCACAATGTATACGGCATTTTGGCGTGTCATATACATGATAATGTAAGGAAACAATATGGACCTTAGCCTTAACCCTTAGCCTCCGTTACGTGACGGTGATCTTGAATTTACTTTGCGAAAAGCATAATGAGAGATCTGTTTGCACATGGGGGTAGTGTGGTCTTGAAATACACTGTTATAAATCCTAGTTATGGTTTAAGTAACTCTGATTAAGATTTATGACATAAACTTAACGTGAATTCCTCTTGTGCTGGTCAAAAATATCAGTACGGCAGGATATGGGTAAAGAATTAATAACATTAAATGACGATGGTCAATAAAATACAAACCATCAACGGTGTAAAATATTTTTAAAAAACATATGAGATCAAACAAATAATTTGAATAAAATGTGCGGGGACGCGTTTTAGGGGACGTTTTTCGTCATGGAAATTGCGGACATTTTAACCAAGAGTAGGGCGTTTTGACACTGGGACGTTTAGGCCAGATACTGATTTACTAATCTATTTGTACATCCTTGTGCAAAGCATGATAACGGCATCCTGTAACACAATTGATCTTCACAGATTTTAATCAATAAAATCTTTCGACAAAGCCAAAACATTGGTGTAAAAATAGCTTTCAACAGTGGCGATATTGAACTTTTTGCCCTACAAACAGTGCGCATGCGCGAAAAGTGGAATTCTGGGATCGTATTTCCTTGGCAACGAACGGCGTTGTAAAAGGGTCTATAGGCATCATGATTGACCCAGATTCAAAGTAAACAAAAAACCCCAGAGTTGCCAAATACTGTCTCACAGAAAATACTTCTTTCTGTTAGAAATCTTAATTCTATTATATGACAGTTTTGACAAAAATCACCAAATATCTACCACTCCACCTTGAACATGTCCTCTTACAAAGTAATAGACTGAACAAGATGTCACTTATACGGTACAAGATCTTTGCTTATATGTAAATTAAGTGACCTATGCAAAGCAGGCTATTATCACATTCCTACACCGCTGTAACATAATGAATGAATCTAAAAATAGATACACCTAGGTAACTTGTAGCAAATCCCAGCTGCATTAACCCTCACTGGAAAGAGAACCCTTGTCATTCCTTCAGTCATTCATTATTTAGGTCATTGTGTACAGTTAAACTGTTATGCTAAACTGTTATTTCATATCTTTAATATTAACCCTTTACCACACAATCCTAAGTTTTAATGCCACTGAGGAAGAATCCCTGGTAACCAGCATTTTCTCCTTTTCCCACATTGTTTTCTGTCCTTTTGGAATCTGGTTTCATCAATTCAGCCACATTTAATTTGTGGTCTGCAACAGCTTTGATTTTCATTTTGTAAAGAGTTAAATAGTTAACTATATCTTGTGCTATTAGTTATTGACTTATTGATTGTATGGTGTTTAACGCCGTTTTTTAACATTATTTCAGTGATATCATGGCGGCCAGTGCACCTATCCAAGCTTTCCTGGAGTTTCTTTTACCAGCACCACCGCGACTCAGTGACCTTTTGTGGACAGTGCGGATTAAGATCAGACTGCATAGAATGTGCAGTCTGTTCTTGGATTTACACTGTCCGATAAGGGGATATATTTTCTCCAGAATGTAACTTTGAAATAGCAATATTCAGGTGTATACAATGGCTTGAAAGTTTCATTTAATTTTTTTCTAGCAGGTTAAGGGTTAAACTTAAACTGGATTATAGTTAATCAATAGCATGCATAGCCCCGGTAGCTCAGTCGATAGTGTACAGGACTTGAGAACAGGAGGTCGCTGGTTCGATCCCTGGCTTGGCCAATTTCTTTCCGAGGATTGATGATAGTCATTGCGACAGGATTCATTCCTCTCTCAAGTTTTGACGATGGTTATGTGTGAAAGCAGCCAGTGGCTTAGAAAGAACAGTGTAGCTATCGGCTTACTAATTTTAATAATTCATTTCTCAAGTTTGATGAGATAAAATCTGAGAACTTATCTTTCTTTAAAAGCTAAGTCAACATTTTCAGTCTATAGATAAAGAAGATCAAAATAAGGGCAATTTTAAGGTTGCTGTTGTTCAGAATGATTAAGCAAAGTGGTCAGTGAGGAATCAAAGATCTGCACAAAACGTGCAGTATTTTCTTGATCTACACCGGGCATCACTACTTTTATCTTGTTTGATTCTCGGCAGAATAATAGATCAGCGTGAAAACATAGAGCCTAAGTCTGAAAAGAAACTATTGACTTATTTTTGTAAAAGGAGCATATTGAAAATTAAAAGATTAAATTCTTGAAAACATCTTGCTCGTTTTCTCGGAATATAATTATGTTTGTAAATAACGTTCATGTTTCTGCCTCATTGCTGACAAAATCTCAGTAATTTATTCTTCTGTTTTCACCCTGTTTTGGCCTATAGACAACACGCATGCGCAGCCGATATGCTTTCCCTCTTCAAAAAAGTGGTTCTTGATCTAATACTGCTTTTTGTCTGTCACTGGCAAATACTGTAGACCCAGATAAGGCAAACAATATCAAGAGTGGTTTTACAATATTCACCCGAGGACTAGAGGTACATGTATTTTATCTCCAGCTTTACATATTCACATTTTAGAACTTACATATACATGCAATCCCAAAACTACATGAAACAAGCTGGCGACGTGCTTAGACTGAAATTGTTGAAGGTCGTTTAAAAATCATTCATACAAAGCGAAATTCACATTTATAACCATCAGTTAATGTTTCCTAGTTAACTTGCATTTATAGTTAAAACAGTTGATTGATTGATTGATTGAATAGTGTTTAACGCCGTTTTCAACATTATTTCAGTTATATCGCGGCGGCCAGTGCACCTATCCATGCTTTCCTGGAGTTTCTTTTACCAGTACTCCGCACAATATTCTTTCCAAGCCACTGGCTGCTTTCCCACATAACCATCGTCGAAACAATGGTCAGCGGTGAGAAAGGAATGAATCCTGTCGCAATGACTATCATCAATCCTCGGAAAGAAATTGGCCAAGCCGGGGATCGAACCAGCGACCTCCTGTTCTCAAGTCCCACACGCTACCGACTAAGCTACGGGGGCTTGGCTATAGTTAAAACAGAATGAATATTTTCTGATCGTTAAAAGATTGCATAAGATTCATATTATGTAAAGATGCGTAATACGAAAAACCTATAATTAGAAAATGTCAATTCAGTTTTTTTTTTAATTTTCCATAGCGTTATCAACACCACGTTGTTTCGGTTTCGACAAACGCTTTCGCCAAATGTATGAAAAATAAACTAAAATAGTTTTCAAACCGCCAGAAATAAAGACATATATACAATGAAATAGAAGTCAATTAATTCATATTTTTAGAGCACTGCTGAATTTAAACCATATTGTACGTCCACCGCACGTACTTTGCCATCTGATCTTGATCTATGAATGATATATAGTGTAGTCTGCTGATGAAAGAGTACAAGTTGAATACGTGCTATTTCATCAGTCGTTCGGTAATTCGAAACAGGATGTGGTTCAGACAAAACCTTGAACGAAATATTAGCCCATTACTGTACATAGATTTAAAGACGAACAAAAGCTTACGCTAAAGGGATGTTGAGCAGAAATATTTCATGGGGGTAATAGGCACAAAACTTTTCAGTTCTTACCAACAATCAGGAAGCAGGATATTGAAAACATTGTGGCAACAAAAGAATATTCTGGTCACCAGCATTTTTCCGGCAAGGTTTTCTACACCAAAGACAAATACCATTAATCCAACCACATTCAATATATCATCGGCACATACTTTGAAATTTAATAAGTGTAACATGCCGTTTTCTATACAGTTAAATGATAGGAAAACACTTTAAAAGAAGCAGTTGTCTATACAATTATTGAACGTTTCTGATTTGAAATTGTCGAGAGTTTCAGATAGCATACATGTAGAATCCTTACCAGCAATGTGATCACATTTTTGTCACAAAGCACTTCAGCTTTCTTTTTTTTCATAAAACAGTTGGTGTCAAGTTTAATCGCTATATGAAAGTTCTGTATTTTAAATAACGAGCATGAATAAGAATTCTCTTGAAAACAATGTGGGTAAAGGTTAAAATGATGGTAATCATGACTTGTTTTATTCCTTACAACGTTCTTTTTCCCTTTAAAAACAAACAAACAAACAAACAAACAAGCAAAAATATTAAGCTACAATAAATTTTTCGTCTGCAAATATTTTTCAATATATAGAAGTCTGAAGTTGTGTTTTCTAGCGAAGAGTTAGGCTTCAGGCTGCTCAACTGCTATATAGAGTTATTACATTAACAGTGAGAGTGCTTTGCTTCCGTGGACGGTGTAGGATTATGATCAGACTGCATAGATGTTGAAGTATGTTTAAATGATCGATACTCATTTTTTTAATAGGGAGTTGGTAAATTTCCATCATTCATTCTAAAGAAGAGGGTGCACATTCAAAAATTTTAAAAAAGAGTATAAAAGCATTAAAAGTGTTTCCTAAACAGGATACGTTTCCAGATCAGCTACTGTTAATTTTTGCTTTAGAATTTCGAAAAAGCCCAGTCTGGTAAAACATAGAAAGGTCATAGGATCATAATAAGACAAGTTGGCTTCTTTCAAAAAGAAGCCAGGAGAGGTCAGCGTCAGTGTTTTCAAATAGTTTATTGGCCTTTAATTTCAACCTCTTTTGCTTTACATGACGGTCATTTGATCTTCTTTCCGCCTTCTCAAGTCGCATGATCTTGTCCAGCGGTCTTCTTTCTCTTTTTTGACAAAATTCTTCATACTTTTTCTTCTGCTTTGATTTATTTGCTTAATGAAGAATTAAAGTTATCTGAGAGGTCATTTGTAATCATGGCAAATTAATGTAACAAATCTTTTCTGAAATTCGTCATATCTAATAGTGGGTGCAGGACAACTAGCCCCAAAGATAACTCGCCCCAAGGCAACTCGCCCCCCAAAAAAAACTCGCCACAAGGCAACTCGACTCACCTTCAGAAGACAACTAGCCCCAAGTTATGAGACAACTCGCCCCACATATAAGACAACTCGCCCCGCTCTTATTACTATCACCTGAACGTATTTATAAAACTACACGACGATTTTTTTGTTGGGCGAGTTGTCTTTTGGGCGAGTTGTCTTTGGGGCGAGTTGTCTGTCATTCCTAAAAATAGAACCACGTCTATTTCTTATTTCGGTTTTTTGATTTCGCTTTATTTACAAAACCATGACGAAACAGACTGTGTACCATACTAATTTCGCAAGAAATATGGATTTAGACAGCGAATTCTGTGGCAGTCTGCATTTTAAACTCACCACTGTTGGAGAGGTCTGATGACCTCTCCAATAAGTACAAAGACTTCATATTTGATCTGATTCAACGGAGATTCCGATTGCAAAGCGACTGTTTCGTTATTTGAACGCCAATTCAATTAACCCTTTACCACGCGTCAAAATTTTACACTGGTCTATACTGAAAAAAATTACAAACCACGACTTATATGCTTTTTGTCCTTAATAGGTAGAAAACGTTGTGGGAAAAGAGGAAGACATTAATGCTGGTTACCAGCATTTTCTCCTTTTCCCACAATGTTTTCAAAAGGCGTTTTCCCTCAGAGTTGTTAAAAATCAGGACGGTGTAGTCAAGGGATACCACGTTTTTTAGTGTTTAACTCAAAATTAATGCGCAAAAAGAAAATCTAAAATGGACTTTTTTAACTGACCGCTACAAATAACTTAAGATTTACTTTACATAAGTTGATATCAGTGTGATTCTTCTGTTGCTTCTGCCGGTATTTTGGGGCGAGTTTACATCAATGAGCTAAAAGAAAGTACAAGTTTTTCACCTGTCACGATGTATGAGCTGAATGATACAGGTATTTTAAAACTTGTCTAGGATTGATGATCGTCATTGCGATTCATTCCTCTCTCACCTCTGATTATTGTTTCGAGGAGGATTATATGGAAAAGCAGCCAGTGGCTCGGGAAGAATATTGCACGAAGTACAGGTGAAAGAAAATCTAGTACGGCATGGATAGGTGCACTGGCCGCCGCAATATAACTGAAATAATGTTGACGTTTTACTTACATTAATCACTGATGCTGTAAAGATGGTACCAATGTACCATTTGCCATATTTCAATTGGTTTTAACTCAAGATGTGACTTGAAAAGGTATAAAAGGTAATTTTTTTACAAGTCTACATGAGGTAAAAGAGAATTTAAGTTTACCATCTGCCACGATGTTTAAGCTGAATGTTACAGATACTTAAGGATGTCGACATGAGGTGAAGATAGTGCACATTTACTGTTTGCCACAGTATTTTTAATTATTACAGAATATAACCCAGGATGTATCAACAAAAGGTATGCGCAGAGCACGCTTACCACCTGTCTCAATATTTTTAGGCCTACTTAAAGTAACGCAAGATATGTCGACGTGAGGCGAAGGAAGTCCAAATTCACCTTCTGCAGCGATGTTTTAATTAAGTACATGAGAAAATTCAGAATGTGTCTGTTAAAGGCAAGGGTAGTCCAAACGAACCATCCGTAACGATTGTCTAAGTGTAGAAGTTAATTGTGGATGTGTCTATGAGAGGTAGAAGTAGTCCAAATTTACCACCTGTAACGATGTTTTCAAGTTGACAGCTTACTGTAGATGATTCAGGATGTGTCTATAAACGGTAAAAGTTGTGCAACTTGAACATCTACCACACTATTTTTTTTTTTTTTTTTTCAATTCTGAAAATTTATTTCAAGTTCGTCCACCTTTTATAATGAAGAAAAGTTTTGCATATCTAAATGTTTTTCTTGTAGCTTGTAACTCAGACAATTCATGAACCCTTAACCGATTAATAATTTGTTTACAATTTCTTATTTTCGCAGGGAAAATCTCACCGTCTCGTACAGTGTACATAAATATCAGACTATACGTACTGTGCAGTCTGATCTAGATCTATACTGTCTGCAACAGCGCACTGAGTCGCGCATAGGAACCCAAGTTTGGAGAAAGACACATGTTATAGGTATAGGATATCGACCGAGTACGAGGTCTTTCCGTATGAGAAAGACCTGGGCACGAGCTTCACTAACACCGAGAGCGCGAAGCTCGTGCCCAGGCCTTTCTTATACGGAAAGGTCGATGTACGAGGTCGATATCTGACTTGCACACCGGCCACCATCAGTACTGAGTAGATGACTAAACCATTATGTCGAAAAGTTTGGACCTGTTCGATGAAAAAAGAAGCACTTTACATGTTTTTATCGATGAACAACTTTTTGGTATTTTTCATTCATTTATTTATTTTCTGACTTGAATATTAATAATTCGTGGCTAGAAATTGATACCTCATGAGTATCGAACTTTGGACTTCTTTATTTGTTTAGGTTTGTTGATGCCGCACAAGGGAATCCATTGCTCAGTAAAGGTTCGAATTAAATGATTAAAAACATTCGCTATTTCACACAGATGAGAATACTAGAACAATATTTTTAAAAAATGAGGTGGTTTTAAATATGAATGAATTATTGTAATAAGGGGACTTAAATGACATGCGAATAGAAACGTATGAAAATGCATTTTTCCGACAATGTTTTAATTGTTATCGCACATGTTTGAGATAGGAAGGGATAGAATTTTTGATATCTCTAAAAAATGTATTTAAAAACTGTTGAGTTGGTCATCAATAAAAATTATATTAAAATCTATTTCTCCAAAACAAACATATTTGCAAGATTCTTCCTATTCATAAACAAATTCTTAATCAAGGTCGCGAGAGTACTAATGTCATTAACGACCCTGTCTGCATCAAGTCGGGTCCGTTAATGCACGCTGACGGGTCTTTCCCGCACGTAAGCAGGTCTTTCTCGCACGTGGGCAGGCTTTCTTTCTACAGAAAAACCTGTCCACGTGCAAAGATAGACCTGTGCTCGTGCATTCTATTGTTAAGACGGTTCGTTCTGAAAAATATAGACCTAGTCCAAACAGAGGCGCCGGTGTGTAAGAAATGATAGAGAACCACATGCATGTAAATCTGGACGGAACGAGGCATGCTGTTCTAGTTTCGGTAACCGAGTTACAAAATCACGTAACCTAGTTTTTCTATTGAAACACTGATCACGCGGCAAACATGCCTGAGGAAAATATGGGGGTTTCCGCTTCGCAATCTGGGATACCGAATTATTCGACTGTATTGTGAAACATTGAAACAAGTGGAGAATTAGGACAGTGTCTCTTACTACCACATTTTCCTGTCAACCTAATATGTTAGTCTCTATAACCATTTAATTTATTTTGTATTTATTAACTTTTTTACCAAACGGCAAAATTTTAGACTTGTCCAAATTAAAAGCGTTTGCAGACGACAGAATAAACTTTAATGTGACTGAAAAATTGAAAATTGTCTTGGGAAGAGTAGAAAACATTGTGGGAACAGGAGAAAATGCTGGTAACAGCATTTTCTCCTTTTCCCACAATGTTTTCGAAACGCTTCTTCCTCAGGGTCGTTAAAATCGGGATTGTGTGGTAAATGGTTAACCCTTTACCGCACAATGTCGCTTTTTAACGCCTCTCAGAAAGAAGCCTTTAGAAAACATTGTTGGTAAAGGAGAAAATGCTGGTAACCAGCATTTTCTCCTTTTCCCACAATGTTTTCTCCCCTATCAAAGAAAAATTGCGCCATTTGAGCCACACTGAAATTATCGTCTGCAAATGCTTTCAATTTGGACAAGCTAAAATTTTGTCGTCTGGTAAAGGGTTAAATAACACAAACGATATCAATACGATAACCATGTAAAAACAGGGGGAGAGACAAGCGAAACCCTGACCTTTTAGTAAAGTGCATTGTAAATATTAGATGCGCACTTATATTTTCCGATGCAATTTCTTTGTGACAGCCATCCTTGCTTTCTGCACATAATTTCTATAGCGCTATATAGGCAAAACGTTGCTTTTGCAGACGGCATAGATCAAGGTCAGACTGAACACAACGTGCAGTCCGGTCCAGAGTTGTCTGTCAACACGGCAAAACTACTTCCGAGCTTCAGGCTATTTTTTAACCGTCGACGTGCAGTCTGATCTTAATCTACGCTGTTTGCTCACGCAGTCTAAATTCTGTCTTTGTTTAAGTAGTTTGTACTTACAATCGTCGACAGAATTGAACAAAAGACGTACTGATAACACAAAGATCAGATTGCCAGCTTTGTTCAAATCAAAGCACCGGAAGCACTGATGGACTAGGGGCAAATGTACGATTGCATATAATTATGAACAAATATGTGCATAGCAATCTGTTAGAAATCGTGGATTACATGTATAATGCCAAAAAATATGCTTTGTTGAACCGATTTTCTCCAAATTCTGCACTTTGGGGCATATCATGACTAACATTGGGTGGGTCTATGTGTTTCCATACTTCCAAAGAAGTCCATAAGCTCAGTCGGTAATACAGCAGATGTGGGATCACAGGTTGGAATTCCTAGTTATGCCAATTTCTTTCGGAGGACTGATGATAGTCATTGCAGCAAGATTCATTCTTCTTCCACAATGGATATGTTGGAAAACAACCGGTGGCTTGGTAAGAATGTTATGCAAAGTAATGCTTTAAAAAAAATTCAAGGGAAGCATAGATAGGTGCAATGGTTGTCGAAATGTAACTGAAATGATGTTAAAAACAATATTAAACAGCATAAAACTAACATCCAATAGATAGATTGTTTGACTGGTGTTTTACGCCGCTTTTAACCTCATTTTGAGTCATGAGAATGCAGTCAATGGCTTAGAAAAAGAATTTATTTGTTGTACTGATCTGAATAAAAAGAACAAATGTTTTTGCAGTGATATAACAATAGTTGTATCAGGAAAACTGTTCAAATCAATCATTCAAATAAAAACTAGACGGATAGATTATTTTGTGGTCTGTTACACTTTAAATATTATTTCAGTCATCATGTGGCAACTGCTCATTAATGCAAATGTTTCCTATATTTATCAGTATGATGCTTTGGGTATAGAATGACTTGTCCATGGACAATCCAGGGTTTTCGCTGAACTTTGGCATTTTGGGGTCATTTGACCTCCTGGAAATGAATTCAAGACGGCAAACATCTTAAATTTGGGGGACATTTAGAAAATTTTGGGGTCTAAAGTCAAAGAAACCCATAGCTCTTTGATTTAACTTGTTTTTTTTTTTTTTTTTTAGGGAAGTTACTTTCGTTTTAAATCTTATTGCTTCTTAATAAAATTCAGTTTTGTTGGTAAAAACAACCTTTACCAATTAGCTTTTAGGATGTTTAATATCATATAATTGCACTCATTATACAAATCGTTTTTGATTGGTCAAAATCGGGTCATGTGACGACAAAAACTTCATGTTATTTTTCGATGAACGCAATGGAACTATTTTCGGTTTTCCCAAGTTGTCGTGTTTTGTATAATTTTAGATTTCCTGCAAGCTCCTTATGTGCTGTTTTAAGGTTTTCATAGCTGAATCAGACCAATTCCAATGGCTTTATTTCTTTTGCTTGAAAAACTTGAAGAAAAAAAAAACCCGAATTAACCTGAACAAAAAGGTTTTCTATCTTTATTTGTATCCCTAAACACAAAGTACACCGAGCCAATAGTGTGTCAAAGATTTTAATGGTCGACGTCATCAGTTACATAATTTGATACGTCAGCGGCCGATTTCTAGGAAACCCAGGTCATTAAGTTAAATTTAGTGCACTGTTTTAAAAGTATGGTGGCATATTTCTGCCACGAGATACGAGATAGCTATCATGATAATTTTAGAAAACTATCACGATAAATAAAAGTTTCCTGGAAACTTTTTCGAGATAGGGATAGGTTTCCTGAAAAAAATATCACGATAAACTTAATATTTTATCGCAGAATTTTTCAATTGTGCACGGAGCTGACATTCGAGATGAAATTATCGTGATAGTTCTATCCGTTTCTCGATATCTATAAATAGCAAATTTTATCATTTGGATGAACTCGGTAGTTTTTGACTTCACAAGATTGCAGTAAGTAAAAATTCGAATCATTAACAATTATACCTTAATTGGTAAATTTTGACAAGACTGGAAATGAACAGAAGTCTGTAAAATCACAAAGACGACTCGAAATGCCTCCTATGAACAACTTTTAAACCATTTAGGGACAAGCAGAATTCATGAGGTTGAAGACGAAGGTGTTCCGAAACAGTATCTAATTATAGATACCGTGAATGTCAGTTATGGGCACGAAAGCAAAAATAATCATGATAACAGTTAGAATTATCGCGACATTTTTATCGTGAAAATTTTTTTTATCTAGATAATATTTCCAGGAAACTTTGTTTTATCACGATAATTCTTTTAAATTATCGCAATAGCGATCTCGTATCTCGCGGCAGAAATATGCCACCATATAAAAGAAAATTTATTTATGCAAACGAAGTTGATTTCTTCCGCTAGGTGGCAATTTTTAAATACATAGGTCTATCTGATATCCAAGGACATTCTGGATACAGAACCGGACTACTTTTCAAGGCGGCAATTGATGCAGCGAATTTTAAAACAAGATATACGTTTACTACTAAAACTTACCTTTTACGATTCAGCCAGCCATCGTTAGCTAGTATATAACCTATCCATCAGTTATTTATAAACACAGCCTCCATAAGCTTGGGAAATAGCCCCGGTATAAGCCCAACAATGAAGGGATGTTATTCTTATTGTCAGTCAGTAACACAAATCCCGGGTGTCCCTATGTCCATATTTTGAAAATGTAAACAGATATTTTCAGTAAAGACTGGTATTTCATGAAAATTATTTTTCCCGTTTGAAATTATTATATTTTTAAGATCTTTGCGAAATTTCGCTTGATTTTTCTACAGAGGTATTATTTGTATCCATTTCCCGCTCACTATTTAAGCGGCAATTTACACACAGCGTACTGATATTTATCCTGTACAGGATAGTGACTCGTCATAGCAGACAGGGTATCTTCGAAGAATATGACATGTGAAGACAACGGATACATGTTGTTTCAATGACGTATGAACTTCGCAATATGATAAGCTTGATTTGGTGTCATTTTCTGTTGTTCGGCCTTGGTCCCGTTCTTCCTTTTGCAGTTCGCCACATTTCGTGTTCGCCGAGCCCCGGTAGCTCAGTCGGTAGCGTACTGGACTTGAGAATAGAGGATTGCTGGTTCGATCCCCGGCTCGGCCAATTTCTCTCCGAGGACTAATGATAGTTGCGACAGGATTCATTCCTCTCTCACCGCTGAGCATTGTTTCGACGATGGTTATGTGGGAAAGTAGCCAGTGGCTCGAAAAGAATATTATGCTTACTACTGGTAAAGAAAATTCTAGGAGAGCATGGATAGGTGCACTGCCGCCACGACATAAAAACCATACAATCAATAAATCAATCATTTCGTGTTCGTTCTGGTTTCCTCAACCCCATTATTCTCGTCCTATGCTCAGCCCTCATGGGCAACATTTTGCATGAAGATACAAAAATAATTACAGTTTCATAAAAATTAATATGGAATGAGCTAAAAACTTGCTGAAAACGAGGAAAGATGTATCTTTAAAATAGATCGACATTGGAAATCGAAGATCTGCACAAAACGTGCAGTATTTTCTTGTTATTCAGTCTCTCCAGAGTAAGAGAAAGTTTTGACAGATTTAAGGGTTAAATATATCGTTCAATGCCGACCATCCTACGAGATTCCGTTTCCTTGTAAAACTGTCCAGTACCTAGAAATGTGACACGTGACTTTAAAGCTGTAGTATCCATTGTAAACAAAACACTTGACCTTAATTCATACTTATCCGCTTTTCGTGCAAGCAAGCAATCGTTCTCCTTTCTTCTCCTTTGAGCTGTGTTGATTTATTTCATTTCTCATTTTTTGTGATAAAATATTTAAGTTTTAACTGCAAAGTATGTTCCTGAAGATAACAATAATAATAGTATGTGCCTGCTGTTAATAATAATTACTGTATGATGATATTAGTAAGATCCTTATCAGAATCATAATCATAGAAATAATGCATTGGCATGTACAGCAAAACCACAGATAATTAAAAAGGTCACTTCAATAGTGGTCCTAGATCTTATAATAATTTTTGTCTGTCACTTGCCAACACTGTAGACTCAGATGAGATGAGCAATATTTGCCCAAGGACAGGAATAGTTTAGCATAGTTTAGCATGATTTTTACCCGTTGCATATACAGTATAAGGGTCCCTTACATATAGTGTATCTTCACGAGATATGATCACGGAAAAATTTTCAATTTAAGCCTATTGTACGGTGGCACTGTGCATTTTTTTTTTTTGTATTTATCTCGTTCCCACGAGATAATAATTCGTTTTCTCGAGTTTTCTTTTTTTTATGAAAAAATTATGCAAAAAACAAAATTCGTTTTTCTCGATTTTTTTTTTTTTTTTTTTTTTTTTTTTTTAATAAAAAAATATGCAAAAAACAAAATTCAAATTCGTTTTCTCGACTTTTTTTTTTATATAAACAATTTTGCAAAAAAAAGCCCCAACTTTCATTTTCTCGATTTATTTTCATATAAAAAAATATGCAAAAAAATGAAATACTATGTCGTTCGAACGAGATAATCAGCCAATCCAAGTCATCCATTATGTCGTTCGCAGCGAGATAATAAGTCGTGCTCACGACATAACCATCCAATCAGATTCCTCCTACTAATTCCTATTTTTACACGGCGTCCATGTTCTTCATAGTTTCATTCAACAATGTAGTTTGCATCCACGATTGTTACAGAAAACCTTTTTAACAGTAAGCATACCATATTATACATGATTCAAAGACGTGGATATAGACCTAGTAATCTTGAGTTAATAGAAATCAATTACAAGTAGATCCTGATTTGTCCTGCTCAGGGATCGTATATCGTCTAAAGATTTCAATGCAACTTCTATATATATCTATACTAATGTAGAGTTTACCAAAAATTATCTGGTAAAAGTTTTCTTTCTAGATAATCTATTTATAGCTAGGTATTTTTTGTCCGACCTTTCCTGATAAAACAATTCGGTTAATTTCAGTTGCGTCCCTTGTCTAGATTTCGCCTCACACTACCAACGAGAACACCGAAAAGTCTCGAGACATCAAGCATGGAGGACTTTTTAAAGTCACGGGGAATCCCAATGCATACCATTGACAAGTTCAAAGATGACAATGTATGCTGAACAGTTTTTAAATGATATATTTCATGAACTGATGATTCTCAAGCTATCATACTCACCGTGTATCATCGACTCCGGAACTTGGTACCAGCCGAGTCGACACAAAAGGTAGTCATGGCACGTAGTGGGGTGAGTCAATCGTTTTTTGAATGGTTTTTAATGAGTGTCTTCCAACCAAATGATAAGCGTCGGTGTTTAGAGATGTCCAACTGTTGTCCATGATCGTAAGTCAAAAATATTATTCATGCATGCTGCAAAAAACAGCGAAATCCTACTAGCTGGTACTGCTCAAACCACCACATCCCATTGAAAATCGTTCGTTTTGCGTTGTTACAAAGCTTGTTACTCTTGGTTTTTAATATCAAAATATCCCGGACGTTTGGAATTGTCTTCGGTATAAGTTTCATATGCAACAATCAAGATTTGATTGAATTATTCTCGAAAACAAGAATCCTTGGGAGTACGGCGATTTGAAAGGTTGGTGTACGGCAACATGAAAATTTTACTAGAGTAACTGTACGGAAACTTGCATCGGTATGATACCACAAAAGTGGCTATTTTGACGCATTCTTTTATCCCTTTGCAGGTTCTAGTGCCCTTCGATAGCGGATATTGCTCTGAGAGGCGTCTAGATCAGCCCGAATAACATATTTAGCGTTTTAGCGTCACAGAAAGGCAAAAATAGTCCGGTTACAATATAGAAAAGGACTACCACGAACTGCGGCAGTAAGGGATTTAGAAAAGTAATTAGAAATGTCTTTAAAAAAGACAGACGGCGTAAGAGATACTGGAATATGAATACTGAAACTCTTTTGTTGCTCAATATGAAGTAAAATTATGAAAAGTAGCCTCACGAGCAATTTTCCTCTTTCTCCTCAGTGTTTTTAATTTTGTTAAAAAATAGTATCGGGCTATTGGGTAACGCTCAGGAAAATATTTAGTTTCCAGATAGCACAAGAAAAGAATTATTCCCTGCTACATTAGTTTGCTATGGTATGAATCAAGGCCCGGGGCATAGATTAGCAGTAGCAAAACTTGTTGATAGTGGTTTCATAAAGTGCGAGCAAATATGCCAGCAGGGGCCCGCCGAACATGTGCACATATTTTACCAATCGCAAATTACCATCTATTCTTTCTTTATTAATACCATGAAGTAGTTCAAAAGCCAGCGCATTTACCTAGGCCGAAAAAAAGGTTTCATTCTAGTGGTACTAAGCAGTTGTCCGCGATTCATGGTGGTCGAAGATTTTAGGTGGTTGGACGCTAATAAATGAGCCGGAGCACAACAAATTCTACAGTTTATATGTCCATCCTGCTAAGATCAGCCTGTTCATTTAGATCAGTGTCTTCAATGACCACTCTGTTGATAGCTAAGGACCTGGCAACCCTACTTCAGGCGACCAGCGAAGACTCTGACCAGACTCTGACTATAGATACGGAGGCTGAGCTAATGTACGAGGGTTGTCGCAGAAGTAAAAGGACTATTGTTGTAACATAAACAATTATTGGCGTGTTAACAAGTAAACTCACATGGATCAAGTGTCATGATCAATTCCCCAAACTTTAATAAAGATACATAGAATAATAATGGAACTACAATCAAAATACATACAACACTATTTTCCACTCGGCGCACAGAATAACGTCACGTCACGTCAAAAACAATGTCGCTAATTATTAGGGATGGCAACGGTTAGTAAAATTACTAACCGGTTAACTGTTCAATCTTTCGATCGGTTAACCGGTTAACCGAACGACCATGTAAAAAAAATTCAGATGAAGGTACCTGCCATATTTGCTCGAGATGTCAACATTGATAACCGGTGCATAAGAAATGCATACCCGTAACGTTTACTTTTTCTGTACTTTGGCGCAGAAGGCGGCCAATCTATCGACGATCTCCCTCACGGCAGTATAATCAATTTTCCACAATGTTTTCTTCAGAGTACTAGAAATTATCAGGCTATTCACAACTTCTCATAATCAATTAACTGGATCATGCAGATGACGCTATGGTTATCGTCAAACGAAAGGGCCATCGCTAAGTGAATCGGGTGTTAACCTTCTCCCAAACGACAAATATTAGTTTTAGACCCTTCCAAATTCGAAGCCTCTGTCGAAAACAATTTTATTTGTTATTGATACAAATGATTCTTACTTCTTTAAAAAGGTAGAAAACATTGTGGGAAAAGAAGAAATTACTCGTTATGAGCAATTTCTCCTGTTGTCGCAATGTTTTCATAGATTTTCAACCTCAAGGTCGTGAGAACAAGGGATAGTATGGGAAAGGGTTAAGATAACTGGTATATGGACGAAAACTGCTAAATAAATTACCAACAACACAAACATAACCCTTATTATTTTGATTTTTGTAAATGGTTAAAAAAAATTGAGACCGTGAAGGAAAAGGTTATTGAAAGCATTGTGAGAAAGGGATCAGATGCTCATAACTAGCATTTCCTCCATTTCTTACAATGTTTATCGATCTACACTTTCGGACACAAATATGATAAAATAACACTGTTAAATCGGCAGATATTTTGTCAAGTGAAAATCCTTTCAATCCGGACCTTTATCAAATTTATTAACTGGTTGATGGTTAAACAATCCTCACTTATTAAAAACTGAACATATGTACACCTAAAACACAGTGAAAAACTCACTTAGATCCTTACACAATCTATTCACTACACAACGGAAACTTGTTCTTATTGAGGAATATAATGTTGTCCACTAAGTCACATGACAGATGTGTTCTTAACTTGTTCACAAGTAATCCAGCTGCATAGAAGATACGCTCAGAGGGGACGGATGTTGCTGGTATGACTAAGACTCTTTTGGCTATATGGGAAATTCGGGGGTATTTTGATTCACGCTCTTTCCACCAGGTTAATGTATTGTCTGAGGAAGTTTTCTCGCATAGGTAAGATTTTAACTCGTCGTCGTCGGAGCCACATTTTTCAGGAGACGTAAAGTCCAGAAAGTCTAATGCACATTCTACTCTTGACCGTTTAGCTGATGGTTCGTCTGTTCTGGTCTGGGCCATTTTCAGGGGCATTTTATCCAGCATAGCGTCGAGAGTACTTTCGGCAGTTTTGCGTTGATCTGGATTGAGGAACAGCAGCTTTTTGTATCGTGGATGTAATAATGATGCTATAACAGGGGTAGTCTTGGCAGTGTTTACGTCTGTCGGTAGATAACGCTTGTTTAATTCCATAGCTATGCTTTCTTTTACTTTACGCACTACTGAATTGTCCTCACTGGTCACTTTCAAACTTTTGTTCAAGAGTCCACACACAACAGGATATACGACTGAGCAGGAAACACTTTTTTCTTTTCGCTGTTCGAAGAGTCTCTGCAGCATGAGTTGTGTTGAATTCCAACGTGTGGGTACATCCTGGATAAGTTGGTGTTCTGGTACATTCAGCATCTTCTGTCGTTTTCCCATCTCAGCTGTGATAGTCGTGGAGTGTTTGAAATGTCCAACGAGTTTTCTACATTTAGACACGAGTTTGCTTACACTAGGTAACTCCAGAGAAGGTTTAATGCACAACTGAAGTGTGTGGCCGAAACAACTTAGATCATCCCAGTCTTCACACATAGATAGTCCATTCTCCATATTGCGTGCGTTGTCGCGTACAACCGTGGAAACTTTCTGGTCTACAACGAACTCAGAGACACAACTCTTCAATTTTGCAGCTATGTTCTCTCCCGTATGTCTCTCCGGCATAGCTCTAGTCACAAGGACGTTACTGGGCATTTCCCACTTGGAGTCGATGTGATGTTCAGTGACAGTAATGTAGGATTCAGTGGCACTAGATGTCCATGTATCTGTCGTTAAGGAGGCGTTAAACCCCAATACAACCAACTGTCGTTAAGGACACAGAATCTGCGCTGTCTAATTCGGATGTCAGCGATATTTTCTCGTCGTCGTATCTTTTAACGATGCGGGATCTAATCGTATTTCTGCATGGTACAGTATAATCTGGGGCAACAATCTCCATCAAATTTCGAAACCCATCTCCTTCGACGATGCTGAGTGGAATGTAATCTAAAACTACCATATCGGCTATAGCTTGTGTAATCTTCTCCTTCTGCGATGAAGTCGTTTTCTTTGGTGTATTGACAAAGAGTGTCATAGAGGACTGGTTTTCCTTTTCTCTCTGTCCTGTTTCATGAGATGGATGCTTCCCCTTCAAGTGGTTGCGCATGTTTGACGTACCACCTGTCATCTTCAATTCTTGACTGCACAAAGTGCATTTTACAGTGTTCCCGTCGTTGTTTCGCTTGAAATACTTCCAAACGGCTGATGTAGGTGGAGGCATGTTGTTTGTTTTCGAGATTTGTGCTTAAGATTAACTTCTAAAGGTATATTTCGATTTTCAAGGATACTTATCAAACTGATAATGAACGAAGAGTAATCGCTGTGCGTTTTTGACCGGAGGTCGATTAACTTGTTAATTTTAATCCGTCTTACGCTGATTGGTCAATCAATGCACATATTTGAATGGGGGCGGGCACTTAATGAAATAATCCAAACAAATCAAATCAATAAACTGTAGAAGCGAGTGCCTTTGATTAGAGGAGGACACCTGTTTTTGACTGTTTATTATCGGAGACAGGAGACCAATTAGCGGATTAACAATGTTTATAGCATAGACACGTCAAACTGTGTATCACACCTTCGCCGCGTCTTGGCGACATAGATGCGCGTATAGTGCAGTTATGGTTTTCAGAACCGGCAAAGTTAATTTTGTAGACGTTTTTCTTCACTATTTTGGTACATTTTTGGTAATTTATATTTCTGGTTAACCGGTTTCCGATTTCCTAACCGGTTAATCGGTCATTCGATCGGTTAACCGGTTAACCGTTGCCATCCCTACTAATTATATTTTCTCCACGTAGTCCCCACTAGTGTGAACACACTTCCTGTGTCGGGGCACCCATCTTGCCCTCACCTTGCTCATGTTCAGATCTTTCAGTATCCGTCGAACTGTATCTTTACTTGTACCCAGGGCTGATGCTAAGTTTCGAACAGTAAACCTTCGGTCCTCGGCGATCTTTACCTTTACCTGCTGTGTGAGAGAATATCGCATACTGGCAGGGCGCCCACATCGCTTCTCGTCTTCTATGGACTGACGATCATCGCAAAACTCTTTATGTCATCTAAACACTTAAGAAAGGCAACAGTTATATTGATAGGCTTCCTGAATAAGTTTATATGTCTGTGTAGGTGTTTTACCGAGTGTTTGACAAAATACCGCCCATAACTTGACATCGCCTGTTGACGTCATGAAGCTTCCTATCTGTAGACACTGATGTGATGAAAAACGATGTATCTTAGATACCGGAAATGCTATGGCGCACAAATAAACAGGAATTGACGTCGTAACGTGACTTGCCGTGCAGCCGAAATTTCGCGCGCAAAAACAAAGCATGAGAATAGCTATTACGACATATAAAAGAGCCAATGTTCTCTGTGCGTAATAAAAAACGACGTGCGCCGCCTACCATGACCGTTGCCTTGGAAACTCTGCATTCTCAGAAGTACATAAGATAAAATTTCATTTGGAGCACATGTGCCGGTGGCATATATGTTCAGTTTTATTCATACCGAAATATATGTATGTGCGTGGGACAATTAAGCAGCATCAAGAAAAGTCCTTTTACTTCTGAGACAACCCTCGTATTTGCTGGGCGCGCTTATTGGTTGTACGAGTTGCTGCGGCCCGGTACGAGGGCCGGTGGAAAAAGTTTATCTGCGGCGATTGCCCACCTATGAAACCATTCATAATTGATATCATTGTAAAGATCAACAACTACACTTTAACATGTTTAATGCACCTGCTACAAAATACAGTAACAAGAACATATACTGTATTTATACTGGAAACTTGCATGGTCAGTTACCACACCCACCCTGCTCAGAAAAAGTGGGGGGGGGGGGGATGTTGGGTTTGAAATAATGTTTCTGCGAGAAAATGCCAGAAACTGAAAATTTAAGAACGAAGAATGAGTCGCAGGTCGTCACAGTGTTCTGCTTTCAAAAATACCTGCTTTCCTTTAGTTTTGTGGTCGTGGTAGGGTCAACAATAGAGATTTTATGGCATCATATATATACCCGGAAACAGAACATCATGCGTGGAAACAGGCCGCGTGAGTCGTCAAGTAATGCCATACTCAGTATGACAGTTTCTTTAAAAACACTGATTAACATTTAAAGTACAATTTCATTATTGTAATAGCTCACTTTTCTACAACATGTACTCATGATTATCTGATATAGATACGGCATGGCTGTTCCAGCGTCTGGAAAATCTCAAAGAATACCACCGATATTGTTACAGTTTGTGACACGTTGTTTTATTTCACTAAGGTTCAAACTTTCCTTTATACGAGCTCACCGTTTAAAACTATGTCTCTACTATAAATACAATGTACCCTACAAAATTAATGGCCCTCGTATAAATGAATCCATCTTTAGCTCAAGATACTGGAAATCTTCATTTCTCTCGGGTTATATTGCCCGAATTAGAAACTTACTGTCACAGGCCGGTATACGACTCGGTAGTTTTGTGGCTAGACTAATCGCACGGCCTGCGAGAGGAATTGGCTTCCAGTCGAGCTGTGTGCTTTTTTCTTTCGATATGACCATACTCCAACAAAGAAATTCTCTTGTAACTAATGTTGGCAACTGTGAAAATGGTACTAACTAGGGAATACTACCCTTTTGCGCGCTACATTGCATTAAATTTATTTTCACAATAAATCGCCGTACAATTAGCTAGCAAGACGCCGTCCAGTATTTTTAATGCAGTGCATCAAGTTGCCGCACTCAAGCCTTCCGAGTTTTATGAGGTTTTTATCGAGTTCCATTATTGTTTTGAGAAAGCTATTGATTATATATAAGCAGCGGTGATGGGAATGCATATGCATAATAATGGACTGAAATTCGTCACAACCGTTTGTATGATAAACAGGTGGGTTTTGACGAAGACACATAATTTCAGCAGTACCAGGCAGCTCGCTTTACAATAAAAAGTGAACTTAAAATCATTTTCATATCATTTCTGGATGTGCATTTTAAACAAAAATATATTCCGTGAATGGAGACACTCTCATTGACGCGTAATTTCGCGACATAACATCAAAATAAAGAATTTTCTTAACCTGGACATGACCAATTTTTGTTTATCACCGCTTCAGCTGATACCAAATCTCGGAGTCGATGATACACGGTGATACTTCCATCACCCAGGTGATGGGTGTTTTGTTACTTCACGGTTACAAGGAATGAAGTAGGCTAAAAATACTACAAATGACTCATTGATTTTATGCCTTATGCTAGAAGTTTGAAAGATAGCAATTATTTGAATTTGCACTAGCCCATTGCTTGAGCAAAGTGCAAAAGGAAACGACTTAAAACAAATTTTCCAAAGTATCCCAATTAATATTAGGGTAACTAGTAAAAGCAGGGTGTTACATTCCAGGAACACAATTGTCATGGGTTTTGCTTGACAATGTAATGACTTTCATATAAGCATACTGGTACTGTTGTTAGATACGTGTGTGTATGTGTGTGAACTATTTATGTAATGTTTGGGTGAAAAATGTAAATGTTACTTGGATATGAGGAGTCATGTGTGGTGTGCTGTCCATGGTCCTAGAGGTAGAGCATCTGTCTCCTGATCAAGAGGTCCCAGGTTCAAATCCTACAGGTGGCATGTTTCAACATCTGGGATTTTTCACTGGCCCACACAGTAGGCACGAGTGCTGGTGCAGTTACCAGAAAGCAGAATCGAGAGAGATTAAGTTGTAAAAACTTGTTTTCCATGAATGAAAAATAAGTACTGTAGGTTTAAACTAAATAAATTGAGCTTTGGACATAACTGTTGTATCATAGACCTAACAGAGATTCTACAAACTTGTGATCAATCATGTCTTTCATGGGAGACTGTGAGTGTGCATTAACAAACAACTTCACCTTCTTCCACAATGTTTTTAATCTGCTAGTATTTGATATTGTTAAGGACGCCATTTCTAATATGACACAGTAGCTTCTTTCAATTTGGGATGGTTTAAAAATATTGTCATAGGAATGGGTTTAGGCCATATTTGGATGAGTGTAAACTTCTGGTGGATCTTGAAAATTGGACTATATCGTTTTACCAGATAAGGCCTGGTTTTTATGGTCCAGAGGTAGAGAGCTTTTGAAAACATGGTGGGAGAAGAAATTTCTCCTTTGCCTGTAATATCTTTCAGAATACCCTTTCAGAGACAAATCCATTAACTTTAGCCACAGGTACTTTGTCCTGTACACATGCAATTACATGTAATTCAAAGACGCCAAAGCTTTGTCATCCAGTAAGGAGTTAATTGTTTCCCTGAGAAGCAATCATGGACTCCTTTATGTTGAAAGCCTCTGAAGAGAAGAAGTGAACTCATCTAAGTAATATTATTTCAAATAAAGTTAAAACACATTTTGGGGAAAGGAGAAATTGGTTGTCACCAGATACTTTTCTCTTTCCCCAAAATGATTTTGAAGTCATCTCATGCTGATAGATTAGAATGTATGGGTTACCAGATAAGCCCTGTATTTTATGGCTCTGATGCAGGAGGCTTTAGAAAACATTGTAGGAAAAGGGAAAAATGCTCATAATGAGCATCTTCTCCTTTATCCCACAATGTTTTCTTCTTCTCCAGAGACAAATTTCATCTTTTGAGCCACAGTTATTTTGCATCTATCTACAAATGCTTTTGATTTGGACAAGTCCTTCGACATATTCAGTCATATAGGATCGTATTAACGCATTAACAACCAACAGATTTTGGACCGCCCTGATTGAAAGCAGTTTGCAGATAATAATTTTAATTGTAACCAAAGAGGAGAAAGGTTTACTGATTGGAAAGAAAACATTGGGGGAAATAGAGAAGTTGCTTGTTTCATAATACTTCAACTGAAAACATATAAAAACTAAGGTTAAATTGTATTTCGATAGGTTCAGACAGGGCATAAAAATAAGACCTGTGTTTTTGGGTGTATGGGAGTTTGCAAAGGACGGGGGTAACAATATATTTTGTGTGAGAAGCGGTTACACCACCCTGAGCATGCAGAAGTCGGTAAATGTATGTATTTTCTTTGCAGGTTATGAGTAATTATATACTATTTGAAGTACGGTAGCACTGCTGAAGAAGTGCCCCATTTTAGCACTTTTTGCTGTTTCATAAAATTGAAATAGGATTAATATTGTATACTTTCAGATTGACTGTGTAACTATTGCCATCATGAGTGATGAGCAACGGCAACCATACCTTCCCCATTATGGGGATAGGTTAGCATTGCTGGCATTCGCCAATGCAGAGATGAAAAAGGCCTCTAAGTCAACCCTAGGTAACTTATACTAAAACTACTGTCCTTACATTTTAAGGTCATTGCAGTACATGATAGAATAGGACAATCTAAACATAATTTTGGCAGATATTGTGACTAAATTTGATGAAGATTGGACCATATCTTTGGTAATGGACCCCCTTGCTTATTCTAAACCACAAAGTAGAGAGCGAAGTACTGGTATCACCATGTATGACTCAAGTTGTCTTTGTGTCCAATGTCCATCCATTATTTTTGTCCTCATACAATTAATTTCCCTCTCAAACTGAAAAGCCATTTGGCCTAGTGCTATGAAACTTCACTCAATTGTTATCCATGACGAGAGTGAAACAGAATTGGTTTAGGGTCACAGAGTGAAATGTCAAGGACACTGCTAAACTTTGTATTAGCCTTAATTATATGCTCTTACTCAAAAACCATTTCCGGTAGAACAATGAAAATTCACCAGAAATTTGACCCAGTCATTTTTGGATACAGAGGTTGCAGTATTGAACATCATAAGTGTTGCCATTTTCAGCACCCCTGCTCCAGTCCTTCCTGTTCTATCTCTCCAGCATTGGCGTATTGATAGGAAGTGATATTCCTTGCACTCCGCTCCTAAAGCTGTGTTCTTCATTGTAAATATTTGTTAACCTTCTACCATACAATTGTAGGTTTTAACATATCTGACATAGATACCTTTTGAAAAAATGTTGAAAAAAAAGCATATATTACTGGCAAAGATATTTCTCCTTTTCTCACAATATTTTCTATCACATTAGTGAAGAGAAAAGCCCTAAGTTTAAAACTGTTATTACATTGTTACCTGCAGATGATTTAAATTTTGGCTGTTGTGTGACATTTGGTAAAGGGTTAAAACAAATATTCTAGAGTTGTCTCATTCAGTCGATATTAACCATTTGGGCATGATCATTTATATTGCTCAATTTGCTGAAAGCATTGTACAAGAACACAAAATACTACAATCATTGACTTTTTATTTTTATGCCCCCAAAGGGTTGCATATAGAAATCGCCCTGGCCGTCCAGGGTAACCTATTTTGGCAAGTTGGCTTTTCTCCAGTTTCCTTTCACCCACAGTCTTCAAACTTTATAGGATGATTGTTCTTAGCAAGAACTGGATGCTTGCATGATTTTCAGGCAGTAGATCAAAGGGTCAAGGTCATTGTGACCTCTAATGTTCAGGTTAACTTTTTTTGGCAAGTTGCCTTTTCTCCCTTTTCCTTTGACCCAAAGTCTTAAAATTTCATAGAACGATTGGTCTCAACAGATACTGGATGCTTGTAGGATGTTGGGTCAGTAGGTCAAAGGTCAAGGTCACTCTTACCTACTGAATTTCAGGTAAACCTTTTTTTGAAAATTGGCAATTTCTTGAGGTTCATTTGACTCACAGTCTTCAAACTTCATAGGATGATTGGTCTTAACAAGAACTTGATGCCTGTATGTTGTTCGGTCAGATGTCAATGTCACTGTGATCTCTGATTTATTTCAGACTAACCTTTTTCATTAAATTGCCTTTTCTCCGCTTTCTTTTGACCCAAAGTCTTCAAACTTCATAGGATGATTGGTCTTAACAAATTTTGGATGCTTGTAGGATGTTAGGTCAGTAGGTCAAATGTCACTCTGACCTAATTAATTTCAGGTTAACCTTTTTTTGGCAACTTATATTTCTCTAGTTTCATTTTACTTAGAGTCTTCAATCCTCAAAGAATGATTGATCTCAACAAAAATTTGATGTTTGTAGGTTGTTCAGTCATGTGATCTGATTAATTTCAGGTTAACCTTTTTCTGCAACTTACCCGGTAGCTATTTCCTAGTTTTATTTGACTTTGTCTGCAAACTTCATTGGATGATGGGTCTTAACAAGTAGTGGATGCTTGAAGGATGTTGGGTCAGTACGTTGAAGGTCAAAGTCAGTGTGACCTAATTATGTTCAGGTTAGTCTTTTTCAGCAACTTGGCCATTTCTTTAGTATATTTTGACTCACAGTCTTCAGTCTTCAAACTTCATAAGACGATTGGTTTTAACAAGAACTTGATGCCTGTTAGTTGTTCAATGCCTGTTAGTTGTCCGGTCAGTAAGTCAAAGGTCAAGGTCGCATCCCATTGTCTGTCTGTCCCTTGAAGATTTCAGTGAAACTTGCCTCAATTGCCTCAAATGTCAGAGTCACACTTGAGGTAAAAGGTCATATGTGATCGACTGCCTTGTATTTTTTAATGATGGACATAAATCGATTTATACTTCAGGCTTTCTTTACAATTCCTATGCTTTCCAGGACATTTGTGCTTCTCAAACACAGATTCTTTTTTTTTTTTTTTTCTATTTTATTTATTTATTTATTTTTTATGCCCCCTCACAAAATGGGGGGTGGGGGATGGGGGGCATATAGTTGATGCCTTGTCTGTGCATCCATCCGTCCATACATATATCACCATCAAGTGTAGATGTGCATATTATGTTAAGCTCCCCACAAAATATGGGGGTTGCAGAAAGTTACTGCCTTGTTTGTCCATGTGTGTGTATGTCGGTCCAACATTTTTGTATGGGCTATTTCTCCGCAAACTCTAGTTGGAATTTGGTGAAACTTTAGTAGATGTATCGATTGATTGATTTCATGCTGTTTGACGCCATTTTCAACATTATTTCAGTTATATTGTGGCGGCCAGTTCACCTATCCATGCTTTCCTGGAGTTTCTTTTACCAGTACTAAGCACAATATTCATTCCAAGCCACTGACTGCTTTCCCACATAATCATTGTCGAAACAATGGTCAGCAGTGAGAGAGGAATGAAACCTGTCGCAATGACTATCATCAAGAAATTGGCCGAGTCAGGGATCGAACCGGGGACCTCCTGTTCTTAAGTCCTGTGAGCTACCGACTGAGCTACGGAAGCTCAGCTTACTAGATGTATCACTAGCAAGTGTAGGTGTAAATGTTTTGTGGTTGTTCCGGTTCAATGAATTTTCACAGAGTTATGTCCCTTTTCTTAATTCCAGACCAAATTTTTGTGTGGACTAATTCTCTGCAACCTGTGGTGGAAATTCCATGAAACTTTTTCGTATGCATCCCTACCAAGTGAAGATGTGCGTATTATGCCTGTCGTCTGGTTCGACAATTTTTCATGGAGTTATGGCCCTTTTCACCATTGTTACATCCTGTGGGAATTTCATGAAACTCTATAGGATGCATCACTACCAAGTGTAGTTGTGCATGTTGTGCCAGTGTTCCGGTTCGATATTTTTTTCTTTGTGTTACTGCCCTTTGCCCAACATAAGACCAGAATTTTGTCCAGGCTATTTCTCTGTAACCTCATGTGGAAGTTTAATTAATCTTTATCGGATGGTATACTACCAAGTGTAGATAAGCATGTTATGGATGTTTTCTTGTTCAGTAATTTTTCATGGAGTTCTAGCCCAATGCTCCATTTCAGACGAAATGCTTACCTGGGTTATTTCCCTGCTACCTCTTGTTTGAATTTCATGAAATTTTATAGGATGCATCACTACCAAGTTTAGATGAGCATATTATGTGTGCGTTTCGATTTTATGTTGTTTCATATTGATGATTTTTCAGGGAGTTATGGTCCTTTACTTTATGTCAGACCCTTATCACATTGCTCCTGCTACTCTATCAAGTACTGTCAACTCCATTTGTAATGACATCCCTTGTTGCGATATATCCCTTAAAACGAACCCGTTTGGACAGTCCCTACCGCATTGCTATATAATATCAAATATGTAGTTCTCCTTAATATAATATGGCTTTTAGCCATATTGCAGATAACAAGACGTCAATTTTAGGCCCATGTCTGTCCTATTCTGTGTATTTAACGACATTTATACCTGTCAAGTATTGTCAAAGGTCTAATTTGCTACCTGAGCTAGGTGTGAAAACTAGTACAAACCAAATGTCATAGCAGCAAGGTCAAAACACCCATAGACACATTTCTCAATAGTCTGTATTTATTAAATCCATGGTTTGACCAAATTTTTGAACAGTATAAAACTTTTATGACATGTAAATTCACTGATTCGGATACATGTAGCAAAGGGTGCATGCTAAGAAGGCTTTGGAAAAGATTTCAGTGCAGATAATCTGCAATGAAAAATGACAGATTTTTTTCCCCAAGCTTAATAGACGATCATGGTTATCAGTCGCATTTTAGCCCTTGCCATGAACATGTACTATGTAATTTCTGCTCAAGTTTTACGTTTATTTTAACTCTTTAACAGATGACAAAATTTTGGTCTCATCCAAATGGAAAGCGTTGGCAGATGAAAAATTAACTGAGGCTCAGATGATGGGATTTGTCTCTAAAAAAGGTAGAAAAAAATTGTTGGAAAGGGAGAAAATGCTTGTTTGAAGCATTTTCTCCTTTTCCCACAATGTTGTCAAAAGTCTCCAGTAAGGCCATAAAAAGCAGGGCATATGATCATATCTGGTAAAGAGTTAACGTGTTGGTAAAATCATCGTTAGAATGGAAAAAAAATAGTATGATGTTGCGTTGAGAATTTATATTAAACCGATGTTATCTAAGATAAGGAAAATCTTTTTACTTAAATTTACCTAAGGGTTGCCGTTATGTATAGTGACCATAAACTCAGAATACTCGTATCGAACAGGCCCCTAGCTGGGCGGGGGGATAGAAATAGCTCAGCTGTCGCACTACAGCAGGGGTAAACACCCCCCCCCCCCCCACTGTGCCTACCCGTTTGCCGTGGGCTGCAACTCGTGTCGTTCGATGACGGGATCCTGGTGGTTGAGTGGATTCAGGGCTCGGCTGTTTGATAGCTCTGTTTTCGCAACACACCACTTTGGCCTTGAATTGAATTAAACAAGAGGTCAGGAAGGCCCGTCCTGATCAATCGGCTGGTCATGCCTTGCCCTAGGGCATCTAATATGTTCATTCTCTTACACCCTTCTCTCTATTAAAATTACTGTCTTCTCCATATCTAGTCCACACTCTTTCCAGATTTCATATTTCTTGTTCTGCCCTAGAAGGCGGTGGCTCATGGGTCAATCGGGTGAAAGTTTTTTGGTATTTGGCTGACATTTGTAACCTCTCAATGATTGTCTAAGCTTGGTAGAACTTTCTGCGAGAATGCATCTGTCCAGTCTAGCCCTTTCATACCGAGTATACCACTGATGTATCCCTGTCATGGTCTGCGAATGGGCTTTCCCCAGACCATGTCCCCTTGTTGGGCTCCATGGCGGGTGGGGAGCATCGGTGATGAAATTTACACAAACATGGCATCCCAAAAAAAGGCCAAGCTCAATGAAAGCAAACGCCCTTTATCAGACAGTGAATCCGAAACTGAACCTTCAATTTCTACTTCTTCTTTTCACTCTCCGCGTTTTATCGTTATCCAATCCCAAGATCCTTCAAAACCCATAACAAAACTATCTCCTTTCGTAATAGAGAAACAAATTACCAGCATCCTTGGAACTCCAAAATCTGTTAAAAAACTCAAAGACCAGACCCTTTTAGTTGAATGTCTTACAAATCAACAAGCACTGAATCTTTTAAAAAACACAAAATTTTTTGACACAGATGTTAAAATTTTTCCACATCCTTCACTAAATTCTTGTAAAGGAGTAATTAGATGCAAAGAGCTTACTTACTACAACTCTTTGCAAGAAATTAAAGACAACCTGAAACAACAAGGTGTATCCGATGTCCAACGGATTTCTGTATGCAGAGATGGAGAACAGAGACTCACAAACACATACATTTCAACATTTTCTTCATCTGTTCTTCCAACATCAATCAAGGTAGGCTTTCAAATTGTAAAAGTAGATGTGTATGTGCCAAATCCCTTGCGATGTTTTAAATGCCAGCGGTACGGCCATCACATCAGTAAATGTCCAAACCACGAAACATGCTCTAAATGTGCTCATCAAGGACCTGACCATGACAGTACTACATGTTCAAATCCTTCTCTTTGCATTAATTGTAAGTCTCCACACTCTACTTTTTCAAGAGAGTGTCCTGTATGGAGAGAAGAAAAAGAAATACTGTCCATTAAATACAACAATAATGTAAGCTTTCCAGAAGCAAGGAAAATATTTGAACAGCGCAAGAAAACTTCTTCTAGTCCTAGCTATGCAGGTGTTGTTGGCTCGTCAACTGAAAAGGACGACTGCAGCACTTGTAAAATTCTTGCGAAAGTTCTCCTTCAAAAATTTCCTGATGTAGCTATTGAGCTGAAACAACTTCTCCCTCCATCCACCTCGTCCAAACTTATTCCTGACTCTTCATCTGCGTCTAAAACAAACAAAACCCCTTCTGCAACCTCAAAACCCACAAACTCTCAAAGTATTTCTTCACAAAAAACTTCAAAGCCGTCTACCTCTTCGCAAAATATCTCTTCCAAAAAACCTTCAAGGCCATCTCCCCCTTCACAACAGCCTCCAAAGAAACCCCAACCTCCATCTTCACAGTCTAGAATAAAATCTAATGTTTCATCTAAAGATAACAAATCTAATCATACACCTCGATCTCCTAAAAGGTCTTCTTCCAAACCTAAACCACAATCTAGAGATTCCCATGAATCTTGTGAAATCACAGTCAGAGTAAATGATCCTGTCCCTACCTCCAACAGATTTTCGAAGCTAGAGGACATGGATGCAGATGCTGAAAATCTGGAAGGTGAGGCTTCAGATTCAGAAGCCTCTATCTGGTCCATTTCTAAAGATACCTGGAACAAGGACACTGACACTTGGCACTCGTCCAAACCCGAGACAACTGTAATGAAATCTTAATTAACCTATTTTAAAATGCATTGGTTTACAGCCTCTTTTTTTACTTTAGCTTTTATACTTTCTTCATGCACAATGGATACCATAATCCAGTGGAATTGTCGAGGTCTGAAGTCAAACTTTGACGAACTTTCCCTTTTAATTAGTGATCACAAACCAGTTGCTGTTTGTCTTCAAGAAACCTTCCTTAAACGGGAGGATGATATCTCTATCAAATACCATTCCATTTACAATAAAACCTTTACCGAAGGCGAGAAAGCTAGAGGTGGTGTTTTGTTATTGTTAATAACAACATACCTCATAAAGTTATCTGTCTTAACACAAACTTGCAAGCTGTTGCCATCAGATTATCTTTACACAGTGCCGTTACACTATGTTCCTTATATCTCCCCCCGAGCACACCTATTAATGAGACCAATCTGAATGATCTCATTTCCCAATTGCCATCCCCCTATATTCTTGCTGGGGACTTTAATGGTCACAATGTTATGTGGGGTTGCGATGACACTAACCAGAGAGGTTTACAGTTGGAGAACTTCATTTCGAACAACTCTTTGTCTTTCATGAATGATAACAAGTCCAAAACCTACCTACATCCAGCAACTGGATCTTACTCATCTATTGATTTAACCTTATGCAGCCCAGTCTTACTTCCCAATTTCAGTTGGAAAGTGAAAGAGGATTTGTGTGGAAGTGATCACTTCCCTATTATCTTTTCATCTGCACAACCATCCAGCAGCATAAAAAGGCAGAAATTGAAGCTCTCCAAAGCCAATTGGAATAGATTTGAAACCCTCTGTGAACAGACCATTACACATGACAAATTTGGAGATTGCGATGATCCCGCAAAACTTTTCACTTTCCTATCAATTGATGCAGCTAAACAGTCCGTCCCTCAGACCTCGACAAATCCAAAACGTCCTGACAAGCCTTGGTACAATGATGATTGTAAACAGGCTGTCAGAGACAGAAAACAAACCCTTAGAAAGTTTAACCTCAGACCTACCAAAAAAAATGATAACCTATTCCGTATTTCCAGGGCAAAGGCTCGTCGTAAGTAGGTAGATTTCAGGGGCTTACAAGACCGACATCTTTTGCCCGGAAAAATTTAAAAGATTATTTCTTACCCCTCTAACTTGTCAACTATCCTCAATCCTCCCATAGGTATTTTCCCACTAGTCCATCTTTTTCTCCATCCCACATATGCATTTTTGGTCGAGTACCTAGCCCCCTTCCTAGATACTACTCTATCTTTTTGTCTATTGCCTATGCCTGCCTATGCCCTTAGTACTTTTCTTTCTTGTTTATGCCTGCCTATGCCCCTAGTACTTTTCTTTCTTGTCTATGCCCACCTATGCCCCTAGTACTATTCGTCTTTCTTATATCCCCCCTACGATCTCGGTACTCTTGTCTTCGTGATATCCGGCCTAGGCCGAGGTAGGACTTCCTGCCCGACCCACGTGTCCCCGTCCCGCCTCCGTTAACAAAATTTATAACCGGCGAAAGTTATAAATTTTATAAAAAAAATTTTTTTGAAATTTTACTAAATTTTATCCGGTTAAAAGGCGTGGAGTAAAGATGGATTTATTACGTAAAGTAAGAACTAAATTTATTTCGGGTCTAGTTAAAATGCTAGAAGATAAAAATAAAAGACCGCGTCATATACTAGATAATTATGAAAGTAGTTTTATTTCGCGTTTAGTTGAAATACAAGAAGATAAAATCCATTTAGCGAAATGGGGATATTCTGGCATGTTTACGCGTCATATACTAGATAATTATGAAAGTAGTTTTATTTCGCGTTTAGTTGAAGCGCAAGAAGATAAAATAAATTTTGCGGAACGGGGATATTCTAACTGTTTAAATATAATTTCCGCATATTCTGACTATTTTGATATAGCTTCCACTTATCCCATTTTTGAAGCTAATGATTACCAAGGTGTTTGGGAAGATGAAGAACTTTATTCCGATCTCGATATTTACGGTAACAACAATGGAAGAGAAGTTTTTGATGATTTAAGAAGAAGATCTGATGACGGACCTTTTTATTACGAGGATAATTCTGGAAGTAATAGTATAATATGCAAAAACAACATCTTAACATTTCGAGAAGAAGAATGCGTTATTTGTAAAGACGCGATACGAATATGTTGTTTCCTAATTGCGGACATATAATCGTATGTTATGAATGTTATAGTAGGGTCGATTTTGAAAGAAAATGCCCTTTATGTAAAATACCGATACAATTAGAACGAAAGTTATAAATATATATTTTATTTTAAAATATATATTTTTTTATCGATGATAAAAAGTTTTTGAAATTTTATTAAATTTTATCTGGTTAAAAGGCGTGGAGTAAAGATGGAGTTTGAAAAGAAAAAAGTATTTAATACCTTAAGTTTAGAAAAGATAAATAAAATATCGTCATTTTTTTGGAGAAGATCATTTTTTAACTCAAGTTTTATGCTACCGGATGGACGAAAAGTAGTTTCATTCGTTTTACGAGGAGATCATTGCGAATCGCAGAATAAGTTTTTTAAAAGTTTGAGATCGAGTTTTCGTCATTTTTTAAGTAGAGAAAAAGCTGCGAATAATGGAGAGTTTAAAGTCGATTTAAATCTTCTCAATTTGGATGATACGCAATTCTATATATTAGAGAATGTCTCATCGTGCGAGTTTCTTACTCGAGAACATAATGAACGTTTAAAATTGCTCTCGTTTTACATGTTGGACGAAAAATATGTTTACTTTCTAATCATCTTTAAGGATGGGAATTTTACGGATGATTATTCCTCCAAAAAAATTAATGGCGAAAAAACATTTACTTCCGAAAAATTCGTCATTTGCTTAGAAAATATGCCGATAGTAATTTTTAGCGATTGCGGCCATACTTGCATGTGTGAAGAATGTTCTGAGGCAAATAATTTGATACCGTGTCCGGTTTGTAGAACTAGGAATAGGTCATCTTACTATTATCTACATAAGTAATATTTTATAAAATATTTATAACTTTTACGAAAGTTATAAATTTATTTTTTTTAAAAAAATATCGATGAAAAAAAATTTGAAATTTTACTAAATTTTTTCCAACTAAAAGCGTGTAGTAAAGATGGAGAAAAATAAAATAGACTTTACAGATTTTGTCGATATGGATTATAGGTTAAACGGTTATTCTGTAAAAGATATCTTAGCAAGAATGGACGAAGGAAAGAGAGCGCATAATACGTTTTTATCAGAAACACCCCTTTCGAAAGGGTTTTTTTATAATTTCTTAAATCGTTTTAACCGCGAAAAAAAATTTCGTTTATTCGCGAAAGGGTGAGAAAGTATCGAAGAAATGTTATATGTTCCTTACGTAAAAACGTTTTTAGACGAATTATACGAAGGTTTCTATAAGACCACGAGAATTTTCGAAACCGAAGAGGAAGATAGAATGAACAAGAGGCATCGTAAATGTATATTAAATATGTTACCTTTTATTAGGGATATCGGTTCTTTTTATCGTTTCTTTTTTTATATGTTTTTTCATAGGATAGTGAATGAAGAAGGCTCTAATACATCAAATTTTTGTTACAGTTATTCGCAAAAATATGTTAAATGTAATAGGGATCGCCATATAAAAAAAGGCTGGAGACAATATAAACGTAAGTAATCGTTTATAAAAATTTAACTCCGCGGAGTTATAAATTTAAATCGATTCTACTATGCCCCCATGCTAAAGTATCTATATTATCCTCCAATATAAATCTTTTATCATCCGCGTAACTTAACGCTTTTTTATTTAACTCTTCCGTATAAATTTTGTGTTCGCGGCTTCTTATTACACTTAAAATTCTATAATGGTCTTTTTTCGTAGACAAACAATCTTTATAGTTTTCTAAATTTAGTTCGTTTCTAGCGACCGCTTTTTTTACTCCCTTACATCTTCTATCTTCGTCCTCGCCCTCGTATATTAACTTTCCGTTTTCGTCTATTTTAGTATTTAATTTTTTATAAGCGTACAATTTAGCGCCTAAACCGACGAACTCCGTCATAATGCAACCGTTTAATTCGTCTTTAAACATACCCAGTACCTTTTTGTTCTTTTGGCTATGTAACTCGTGTTCTTTAGGGTAACCGCTCATGTCAAACATCTTATCGGCTTCGCGAGCGATATCTTTATATAAATCCTCGGTTTCTATTTCGAGAATAAGATTATACGTATCGGTATAACACATCCTTACTTTTTCTCCGTATCTAGCTTTAAAATAATTATAATAAGTTTTTTGCATAAGCGTTTACTAATATCTAATATACACATGCCTAAATAAGCGGGTTTGTCATATTTTATTTCCGTTTTTTTCATGTGGACGGCGACTAAATTTTCGTCGAATATCGTAGTATGATGGTAGTTCGGTTTGTCGACGAGTTTTTTATAACAAAAACTAGTCTCACCATTAATTAATTGTATATCTACTCTATTTCTTAAATTTTCCATGGTTTTACTGAAAACCGAATTAACTTAAAAAAATCTTTTTCGAATTCGTTTTTCCCGTCTTTTCTTAACTCGATATTTAAATCGATATATTTTTTAATATCCGAGCTTTCCTCGAATTTAATTCCCCGATGTATTTTTTTAATCTCTAAACCTAACTCTAAATAAGTTTTTAAAACCTCGTGATGTATAACGTAATTTTCTTTGTCGTTTAAATTAGGAATTAATTTTTCTACCTTTTCTATTTTTAAGCGTTCGGGCGCTAAAGGAAAGTCGTTATGTAAATCGTGCAATTCTTCGGGATACCCTTAATCGACCTCTAAAAGGCAAGGAATATTTTTCCATCCTTTTAATTCTTCTTTACTCATCCATTTAAAGCCTCGTACGGGTAATGGTTTACTCATAGCCCAAGGGTAAAGACTGTTTGCGTCTATATTAAATATTTCGACGGTTTATTCTCGACGTAATCTTTAACCATATATTTATTGTTAGCCCTAGAATACCTTTTACTACACATAGATATACCGCCTCTGATACCTTTTTCCGCCATTAAAAGCATTTCGATGTCTGAAAAAATTTCGAGCTTTACTCCAGTTTTCTTTAACATCGCGTCGTACGCTAACCTGGGTGTGGTAAAATACCAACAAGGGTCTAAGTCGTAGTGTTTACGACATACGCTCCTAAAGTTTTCGAATACATCCGCTAAAAGTAAAACGTCTATCTCGTTGTAAAGTTCTAAATAATCCTTAAGCGTTTCGGCGTTAAAAGTATTCCAAACATTTTTCGCGTGTTCGTAATCTTCGTCGCTAATACTTTCCTTGTTTAAACTCGAATAAAATTTTTCTTTAGGCGGTAGCCGAGTTTCTTTTAACCTTTCGAAAGAATCTAAGTAATCGTAAGGAAAAACTCCCTTTCTTCTAACTAGCGGTAAATGTTCCTTCGAAAAATATCTCGATAAAATATTTAATTGGTCATCGCTTAAATTTTTCGAAAGCTTATCTAGGCTCGAAGACATAAACTTAAAGCTATCGAGAAACCTAATTTTATGAAATAGTTTTTTGCCTAAGCGAATAGTTTTACTAAAGCTAATGTATTTTTCCTCGTTGTTAGGTATGCAATCGATAGGTCCGTTAGTTATACCGAGAATCTTAATAAAAAGATGAGTGTCATATCCGCTTAAATTATGGAAGTAAACGGGCGTAAAGTTAGGAATTCTCGCTTTAAGATTACATTTCGGATGGGCGGCTCCTCTATATTTACTGGTAAAATGACAATGGTCTCTTACTTTACAATTTTTGGAAGTAAATATAAATGTCTCGTTACAAATATGGCACCTAGTTTCTCTTTCGTGTTTTATTTCTTCCTACTCAGTTATTTTAATCGGTACGGGGTCTCCGTAATATTTTCTAACGATTTCTTTAACATCCTCGGTTAACGTTTCTATAAATTTTTTATGAGCGTCTTCTCCGGTATAAATTCTTAATATGGGCCGACTTATCCCATAAGAAAATATTATAACGTAGCAAAAACTACAAGGAACGTGCTTTTGCCTTTTTATAGTATAACTTTCCTTTTCGCTCGGTTGACAAGTTTCTATAGGTAACAGTATGCTTTCGAAATCGGCGTATATGGCGACGGGAAACTCTATTTTTTTATCGTGATTTTTAAACTCTAATACGCTACCCTTCTCGGGCATTTTTAAAAAAACGGCTTCGTGTTCTCCGCAATATTTTTTTATGTTTTTGTAAAAGTTCTTCTTTTCCGAATGGATTTAAGCATCTTTTACAAAAATATTTTTTTTCCTTATGTTTCGATATTTGTTTACTCATTAAGCGACTAAAATCTTTTATAACGGCGTAGTGGCTTTTCATTTCCTTCGTAAGGTAAAGTAAATCGACGTGTTTATCTTTTTCGTTTTTAGTAATTCTTAACGGGTAAATTTTTTTCCTATCGTTGAAACTATAAAGGTTTACACTGATTCCCAGATTTTGTCTTTCGAACTTATCTATATCACTTAACGTAACGGGATATTTTATTTCTTTCATATTTAAGTTATTTTCCTTCGATCGTAAATCTCCGTCGATTCTTTCGGGATGGCCGTTTTTAGGATTTAACGCTCTTAAAACGGCCCATAAAAAACATTTGTCATCGTAATTTTTCGGATTAATACACGCTTTTTTATTCGAAATCCAATCGGGCAGTTCTATATATCCAGTAGCTCTTAAAAGTTCGAAAATACAGGTATGTAGCTTTAAATGTTTTACGCTATGAAAAACCCAACCGCTACCTTCTCTCATGAAATTATCGTAGTTTTCTAAAATTCTTCCTATCATAATATTATATAATTCATTCGCGTCGGTTGCCTCTAAATTAATTTCGTTTATGTTGGAAGAAAAATTAACTTCTACCGGATTTTCAGCATCGCCGATTTTAAACATAAGGCATTGAAGAACCATTTTTACTTTAGTATTCCGCATACTTCTTAAAATTTTTACCATTTCCGGTCTCGCGAGTTCTAAAAACTCTTGGGGCGAATCAACCGGTACTCCAGGTATTTTATATTCGTTTGACCATTGTTTAAGAGCCTAAAGATGTTTTTCGGCCTTTATTCGTTCCTTTTTTCTATATAATTTCCCGATCTTTCTTTTAAGCGCGTTAAGTTCGGGCGAAATACTTTTAGGAACTTCCTCAACTTCTTCTAAACTTCTTAATAAATCCTCGAGCTGTCGTTGTTGTCTAGGCGGAGTTACCGGTACACTTGCCGTTATAGGCGGAGCGATTGTTGGTCGTAAAACCGGAGTCCTTATATCTTCATTATCTCTATCTAATATCGGCGTTCCGGGATTACTTAAAAGATTAATTAATTGATTTCGCCTAAGTCTCGAATAACCCCTAAGGCCTCTCGACCTAGCTAAATTTTTCAGTTCCGGTACCGTAAGTCTATTAAATTCCATAGTTTTTTAATGCACCTAATATAATTTAAATCGTTATTCAATTTTATTACGATTTTTTCATAATAAAATTTTTAATACACTACGCTCATTTTATTTCCGTCAGACTGGAAGTTTATTACCCTATCGCTAAGTATAAGGGCATACGCGTGCGTGCCCGCAGGTACATTAGCTGCGAAATTCGCCTTCACGTGAATATCAGTTACGGAGTATTTTATTCTTTCGCTTTTTTTACTAACATCGAACAAAAACAAAGGATACAGATCCTTATACTCTAACGGGGTAAAATTAGGATTTGAGGCTAAATCATCCATAAGAAAAAACTTGGATCTAAACGCGCGACATCGTCGTACGCTCTACTAAATTTTTGTTCGGGAAAAGAAAGTCTGTAGTCCATTCTCGGATATTTAAAAGAATTTAATGTAACGTGAATATCCGTAACGTTAACGTTATCAAATATGGCTGGATTTTCTATTTGCGCATTTTGTTTGCCCGTTTGAAAACCGATAATAATGTAACGCGGAAATTCCGGCAATGTTTTAACGGCGAGTCTCCAAGTAAATGATGTCGCTTGAGGAACTACTGAAGTATTGCATTGTATCATTCTATAATTAACCGGAAATGTTCCTTTGTTCTGTATATGTTTATAAAGTTCCATTTTATACTTATCAGTAGGTAACACATGAGGCATATACCACGCTATTCTTTCCAGCACAACTTTACCCACTTCATGACTAACATTTCCAGCACCATCAACGGCCCGAGCAGCTTTATAAATAGCATCATTATTACCCGCTCTAGTTAAGTAAAGAGTTTGTTTCATCCCGTATAATACTTTATCATAATCTTCGCAAAAACCGAAAATATGTTTTAATGGGATTTTAAATTCGAATGTGCCCTTGTTGGCATCTACGGCAATATTATTGATAAGGAGATTTTTTCTCGTCATCCAACCATTATTATTAGCTACTGTAGTGTTTGTATCCTTATACCACAATTGGTTTAAACCCCGCGATTTAGAAAAATCGTCGTCATATTTTAATAATCCGAGCATAGTAGTAGCCCACCCCGGATGATTTATTCGTTCGATCTCTTTACCCGAAAGATCGTACCTAATACTACTAAAAAGATACATTAAACCGTTGTTCGTTAAAGCAACGTTGTCATTATTGGTATATACTGCCCCTGTGGTTTTTAGTAATTTACCTTCTATAAGTAAATAGCTTTCGCTAGGATGCATAAAAATATCTTGAGTTTCGATGTTAATCGTAATATCTCCGCTGGGATTGTTAAGATTATTTACGGCGCCTACAATCGGTAAATACTCGAAGTATTCGTACTCTTCGATACTATCATCTTTAAAAGGCGTTTCAGTAATGTCTAAAATACTCATTTTTATTAGGTTATAATAATTCTTAAATTATTATAACTTTTTACGTCGTTTTAATCCCAGCGCCGCTATTTAATTTTTTAACTAATTCTTGTATCGCGATCGGATCGTTACCGTTTCCGGCTATTAAATCGTTTATATTCTTCGTAGCCATAGACGTTGCTGCCGCGGGTAAAGCGTTATACTTTTTCAAAATTTTCTTAGATTTTGGCGTTTTCGATTAACTTTTTTCCCGCATCTACTGCGGCGCTTTTTCCAGCCTCTAAAGCTTTTTTAGCTCCTTCCTTAGCGACGCTCTTTCCCACATCAACAGCGGAAGATGCTATTTGTTTAGCCGCGCTACTACTTAAAAGTCTCGCGAAAAAGTTAGCTAAGCTGTCGAAAATTCCTGCTCCACCGTATCTATTTCTTCTAGTAAATCCACGTTTCTTATAGATGTACATATTTTATAATAAGGACATTATTTTTTTATAACCTTTTTTATCGAAAATGCCTTGCCTTTTTAATTCGTTGCACACGCTTACTAATTCGTTTCTTAAGCCCGTATTACCGGCCGCTTTACTAGCCATAAGTAAGTCGAGTTTTTCTATTAACGCCTTAGGGTCACCGGGGATAACAACTTTTTTAAGACCTTTACCAGTTGTTAAGTCTTTCCAAGCATCATTAATAAGAATTTCCCATTTTCCCGTTTTTCTAAATTTAGGGTTAATGGATTTTTTTTTCCCAGTTGTCGGATCATTGTTAACGTACATAGTGTTACTATCTTTTAAAATTTTTTGGTATGACGAAATGTCATTAGCGGTAGCATTTCCCGGGTCAGGATCCCTCGATGTAAGAAGTTCCCACAATCCATCTGTTAGAATATAAGATTTTTTACCAATAAAAATTTTTTTATGGTCTTCGGATAAGTAAGCTTCTTTATCACCCATAAAAACTTCGCCTCCTTTTTCGTATATACCAAAATCGATATCACTGCCAGGAAAAACTCCCTCTATTTCCTTTTTAGATGTTGATGGTATTGGTGAACTATAAGGGGGAGGGATAGCAGAAGGATATTTTTCTTGTATAAAAAGATGTAAAGGCGTTTTTTGTCGTGGCATCCTTTCAGGTAATTGTTCGATACCCTCTTTAATAGGCCTAAGACTTTCCGTAATCTCTCTCGCGGTAGTTTTTTGCGTTTCCGTAACGGGTTTAAATAACTCCGAAAGACCTTCTCGTAATTCTATTTTACCCGTTTTCTCCGCTAATTCATTAGCGCGAATATTTTTTTTTATCTCGAGAAATTCTTTTATGACTCGTTCCCTTTTTGCGGGATCTTTAATTTTTAAAAAAGACATTTTTTAATATAATTATTTTTTTTAACCCGTTTCGTAACTAAAACTACATGAAAACTTAATTTTAGGCTTTTTAATATTCCAACGCCCCGCCGTTATTCTTTTCAACCAACCTCCGAAAGGACTCGCGCTGTTCTCTTCTCCCTCTTTCTATTAAAGTAGCTTCCGTTTCGCTCGTAATCTTTTTCTTAAATTTAGACCTTATTTCGTCCTTCATCTTTTTATACTTTTCTAATTCCTCCATAATCAGTTGGAACTCTTCGTCCGTGACTTTATTATCCGATAAAGCTTTCGAGACGTGGGAGGTTATAGTATTTAATTTAGTATCCGCGACGGTTTTAATTTTCTCATGTTTTTCCGCTTTCGTCTTTGAATTAAAAACCCGCAAAGGCCAGCGAAACCTTCTAGCGCTATAACCGCGGGTATCGCGACTACCGTAGTTAACAAACCTATACCACCTATTCCCCCGGCTGTCGTAAGCGTAATTAAAACGGTATCTATATTGTCTACTATTTTCGCGGATCTAAAATATTTCTTACTTAAAGCTTCTCTTTTCGAGACCTCACCTTCTAAAAAGTTTTGTATCTCGTTAATTTTATGCAAACGATAGCCCTGCCCCTCATCAACCGGAGGGGCCGTCGGTAATTCGGGATATCTATTAATCTCTTTCATCTCCATTTTTTAATGGGCGAAATTTTTTTAATAACGATAAAAAAATTTGAATCGTACGTTTATTATTAAAACGAGACGCGAAATGAAAGAAGGGGAAGAAGAATGGATTAAAATACAATTAAAAGAAGATCCTAATAATAAAGAATTAGGATGGAACCATCCCATATTTAAAGAACTTAAGAAAAAAGAAGAAGAGTACGATTTATATATTCAAACTCCTTTGGAAGTAGCGGAAAGAGTACTTCAATGTAAGAAATGTAATAGTAAAAAGGTATTATCCTTTCAAACGCAAACGAGGTCGGCCGACGAACCTGTGACTACGGTCGCTAAATGTTCTTACTGTAAAGCCGAGTGGACGGAGAATAATTAACGATAATGAACGAAGCATAAAAGTTCGTTTTCTTTTATTTTTACCGGTTTCTCCGAATTATTAGTAATAGCGACTAAAATATTCTCGGCGTGCCCTAAGCTAACCTCGTTTTGTAAACTACATTCCTTGTATCTTAGATGATAGTCTAAAGAGGTTAGAATTACACCTTTAGTCGACTTAAAGCCTAAACCTAATGCCGTGTGAAATACTTTGCCCGGCTTTAGCGTAATCTCTTTTTAGCTAAAGATTTCCCAAGTTAACGGGTCTACTTTTATCGGGGGGTATTTTAATTTAGGATATAGTATCCAATGGATCATTTTAGGTCGATAAATTTTCGATTTTACGTTAAATTTGTGAATGTTCATCTTTTTTATATTATATTATAAATTTATAACATAAATTTATAATATAGCTCCTAAAATGGGAATATTAGCGAAAGGACTATTAGGATCTAGAATAAGACCTTTTCCGTCATAAAATTTTCCTCCCTGTTTTAAATATAAACCGTCGCCGACGGACTTTAATCCTTTACCCTTATACGGACTTAAATAAAGACCTTTTCCGTTGGTTTCTACCCGGCAAATGCAACCTCCTTTTTTAAGGTAAAGGCCCGATCCCATAGCTTTTTGTACTCCCGTTGATGCTAAACCCGAAAGAGTACCTACTCCCAACGCGGGTAAAACTGTTCTCGCTATAGCCGGTAAAGCGCTAGCGGCTAAGCCCGCTAACATTCCGAGAAAACCTCCCTCTATTTTGGCGTTATGTTTAAGTTGGTTAGTACCCATTCTGATCGTTACTCCCGTACCTTTTTCAAAAGCTTTCGCTATTTTTTTCGCTTGAGACGAGGTAACGGCTAAAACGTCATTACCGCGTAAATCTTCACGCGTTAAACAAATACTCGTTTGACAACCTCCTTTTTTAATAGCGGATTTAGGTTTTTGCTCTTGGCCGTGCGATATATTAACTTTAATGTTCGTGTAGCTAGTCATATTTTTTATACGTTTTTATTTTTCTCTAATATGAAATCTAATCGTTACTTTTTCGCCCCTAAGATCTAGTAAATTCCCGTCTTGATCCGTAATTTTTACTTCCATATTGTGTATTCGTTTTCGGATTCGTGAAAACCATTTTCGTATTTTGCGCGAGTAAAACCTAGTACTTTAGAAATGGAATTCGGATGATTAAAATCTACTTCGTAACCGTTTTCTAGGGTAAGAATAGATTTTAGCGTATTCGTGTTCGCGGAAATATTAATAGGGTAATTATCGTTAACTAAATCGATGTGACCTTTTTTTCTCATTTCCTGATGAATGGTATCGTTAATGTCTGTAAGGTCGTAACTTCCTACGGGTATTTCTATTTTAAACCAAGAAACGCCATTGTCCGGGGAATAAATAAATATGTTGTTCGAGTCGCTAATGTTAGGAAAAGAGTAATATGTTTCGAGGTTTACTAAAGCTATTTCATATTTACTTTCGTATTCCAAGCGGATCGGGGGATTAAAATTCGTCGTAAACAGAGTTTTGTCATCGCTTACTACAATTTGTAAAGATTCTTTAGGCCCCGTGTTTTTGACTATCTGTTTTAATAGTTCTTCCATTTTTTATAGTTAAAAATATATCTTTATAACTAAAGATATATTTTTTTAAGCGCGATAGTGGACAGTTACGCCAGGCTGATTCTCAAACTCTAAATTCATTTTAAAAATCTCTAAACAGAAAATAGCCTTTCGTAATTTAGATAAGCTTTCTTCATCTAAATTTTTTGATTTAAATATATCGATTAGACGTTCTTCCGAATCTGAGAAGATACGTATTTTTCCCCTTAAAACCCGACTACCCGAATTTTTTAAAAACTGATTATGCGAATAATTAAAAATCACGCTTTCAAGTTCGCGTAAAATATTACGTTTTACGAGCCATAAATTATAATTCTCTATAATACGGTAATTATCTTCCCCGTACTCGTTTTTAAACCTATTTTTAATATTTTCCTCCATTTTTCGCGATTATTATTTAATTTTTAATTCTTTTTTTTCATTATTTTTTCTTTAAAGACTTCGAGCGGGTCCTCAAACTCTCTCGTTCTAAAAAAATTTAAATAGCAAATAGCCTTATCTAGATCGGATAAGCTTTCTGTATCTAAATTTCTTAATCCGAATATATCGATGTAATGTTCTTCCAAATCCGAGAAGGAGATATAATTAAAACTCCGACTAGCTAAATATTTGAGAACCACGCTTCCAAGTTCACCTAAAATATAAGGATCTAGGTTTCATAAATTATATTTCTTTATAATACGATATTTATCTTCCCCGTACTCGTTTCTAAACATTTTCTTATCATTTTCATCCATTTTTTCACGATTATTATTTAATTTTTTAATTCTTATTTCATTTTTCTATCCACCCGGAATATAAAAGTTATCTAAGCCGTCTCTGTATTTTCCTTTGTCTTTTTTACTCGTTAAATCGATAACGATAAAACCGTGCGGCTTTTCCCATACTTTTTTACAAAAATTCCTAAACTCTTCTTTAGGCATATCTTCGCTTACGTGGTCGGCGTAAATATCATTAATGTTTTTCTGGTCTTGTTTAAAAAGGCAAATAAAATTAGCGTTTTCCCTAATAGTTTGCCTAGGCAACCTAAAATAGTTTTGCGAAAGGTAAAAACAATCTACGTTACTATGCCTTCCATGAACGTAATAACACTCGCACTTATTTTGTTTTTCTAAAAGTAAGTCGTCGAAGATCATTAAATTTTTGTTTTCCGATTTTACCTGTCTCGGGTCGGGTACATCTTCAGTACGCTCGAAAAAATTACATTTTATATCCGATTTATTCGCTAAGGTTTTAGACCACGCTTCGATCAAAGATTCGGGAGAAACGTTTGCGCTTTGAACTAAGTCTTGTTCGTTAAATAGTCGTAAAATCGCCTCTTTCGGTAATTTTTCTTCGAAGGCTTTTTTAAGTAAACGATATTCGGGTTGAAAAAGGCTTCTCCCGAAAACCATTAAATTATCGTAGTCTAGCCATCCCGACCTTATCAAAAGGTTTATTAAAAGCGTAGTCTTACCGCAACCCGATTTACCGACGATTATTCCCCTAATACTTTTAGGCAAAATAGAATTGTTATGTCTCTTCGATACTATATCGTTCCACGATAAATTGGCGATATCCATTTTACTTAAATTAAAAAAAATTTAAGCTTATAAAAAATGTATTGCATTAAATGTAAAAAAGTTACTGATACTAGTAACGTAGAACACGTCGTTACTAAAAATGGAAGAAATATGGCTCGAGGTAAATGCGACGTATGTGGAAAAACTAAAACTAAATTTGTTAAAAAAAAAAAGGCGGATCATTACTAAATAAGTTTATAAATAACTTACCCGTCGAAATGCATCTTCCCGGGCATAATTTTACCGGTCCTGGTACTAAGTTAAATAAAAGACTCAACGAAGATTTAACGCCCAAGGAATGGAGTAAACCGATAAATCGCGTCGATAAAGCGGCGTACCATCACGACGTTTGTTACCTTAAGTATGATGATACGGCTACCAGAAATTCTGTTTGCAATGCTAATATGTTAACGGAATTAAAAGGAATTTATAATCCTACGCTTAGGGAAAAAATAGAACGATCCGTCGTCGGTAATCTGATTGGGGCTAAGAAAAGATTCGGGATGGGGGTTAATAAAAAAAAAAAATTCGTCATGACGAATTTATCGGAAGAATTACATAAACCCGTAAGAAGAAAATTTAAGAAAAGGAAAGTCTTAGTAAACGGTATCGATAGGATATGGGCCGCAGATTTAGTAGACATGCAGGCATTCGCTAAATTTAATCGAGGTATAAAATATCTTCTCGCCGTCAACGATATCTTTTCCAAATACGGTTGGTTAATACCGTTAAAAGATAAAACGGGAAAATCCGTCGCCGAGGCATTAAAGGGTATTTTTAAAGAGAGAAAGCCGGAAAAAATGTGGGTGGATAAAGGTAAAGAGTTTTACAACAGGCACGTTAAAGACCTGATAGAATTGTATTCTACCGAGAACGAGGAAAAATCTAGCGTCATTGAAAGATGGATTAGAACGATGAAAGAAAGAATGTGGAAATATTTTTCCGCTAATTCCACTAACGTTTACATTAACGCGTTACCCGATCTCGTTAAAGATTATAATAAAGCGAAACATTCTTCTATTAAAATGTCACCGATAAACGCTAGTAAAAAGGTAAACGAAAACGTGGTTTAGAAAACTCTTTATCCCGAAGGTCACGAAATAAGGGACATAAATCCCAAGTTTTCCGTAGGCAATAAAGTACGAATAACTAAAAAGAAAAAGACCTTCGAAAAAGGATATACTACGAGATGGACTGAAGAGGTTTTTACGATTTCCGAGGTAAAACGTACGTCACCAGTAACGTATAAAATTAAGGATCTTAACGGAGAAGAAATAGTAGGTAGCTTTTACAAACCCGAACTACTAAAAACTAGCCAAGAGACGTTTAGGATAGAAAAGGTTATTAAAAAGGGAAAAAAGAAGTCTTTGGTAAAATGGAAAGGATACTCGGACGAGTTTAATTCTTGGGTCGACAACGAAAACATTGAAAATATTTAAGTTTTAAAAAAAATGTCGGATATAGCGATTAAAAACGTAATTTTACCTAATAAACCGTTAAGTAACTTCGGACTAGAAGACGCCGCGAAAAGACTAAAGATACCTTCTTTTAGGGGCGTATTTGTACAAAACGAACTACCTAGAAAGCGTAGAAAAAAAGAATGCGGAATATTAAATCTGGATGATTCGAGCGGACCAGGTACGCATTGGGTCGTGTGGTATAAAGACGGAGATAAAAAAAATTATTTCGATAGTTACCGTATAAGACCGCCTATCGAAATACGAAACTATTTGTCAGATCCGATACTTTACAATACGGACCAATTACAACAAGCCGATCAAGTATTTTGCAGACATTTATGTTTGTTCGTTTTAAAAGAGTTAACCTCGGGAAACGAATTCCAAAGCGTTTTAAATAAACTTTTTTAGTTTATTTAAAAAAGATGCCAGTCAATAAATTTGGAGGAACGGGTGACGAAGTTAAACCGAGCGAAGATGGTATTTCGATCTCTTACGTAAATAATAATTTTTTGCGTAAAGACGGAACGACGGAAGTTACCGGTTCTATAAATATGAACGGTAATACGTTAACGAGGGTTAGTAATCCGGTAAATCCGCAAGACGTCGCTACTAAAAAATACGTCGATTCCAACTCGGGATTATTAAGCGAAAATGGAGGCTTTCTCATGATGAATTATTTAAACATGAGTTTTAATAAAATAAAAAATTTAAGAGATCCTACGGAACCGAATGAAGCCGCTAATAAAAAATACGTGGATGATAAAAGCGGTGGAATAGTTAAACGAGAGGATGGTAGTTTTTCGGCTATAGGGGATAGAGATATGGGAGGAAATAGAATTAAAAACTTACCCGAACCCGCCGCTTGGGATGATCCCGTAACTAGGTCTTTTCTTAGTAGGGAGTTGTCAGGTTTTTCCAACCGCGAAAGCTCTTTATCGAGAAACAATGATGGTTCTTTTACCGCGAAAGGGCAAATAGATATGAATGGAAAAAGAATCGTAAACTTACCCAAACCTAACAATAATAGCGAGACTGTATCATTGATTTATTTAACCGAACAGTTAGGGGCTTTATCAGCAAATTTAATAGATTTATTTAAAAAGGAAAAACCTAAACCCGTAATAAGTATCCATGCTGAAGAACGAGGGCCTTTAACTAGCGGAAATTACGAATTTTCTTTCGGAAATGGTAGTAGCGGAAGATCGCACGGTTTAGGGGGTTATTGTATGTCAGCTCCGGGTAGAATTTTAAGGGGTTCTTTAATGGTTTTAAAAGGAAACGATGTTTTAGAGGAAGAGGCAAAAATCAACGTAGTAATAAACGGTATCGAAAAAACCGATTACTCCTTAATAAAAAAAGTAAGAAAAGGTTGTAGTTGCGTAGTTTTTCCTCAACCTTTAGAAGTAAAGCAATGGGACGTTATAAACTTTTTAACGAAGACCGATAATCCCAGCGCGAAAAACTCTTATTTAACGTTACTCGTAGAACTCGATTTGTAAATATATTAAAGAATTTTCTCGTATTTAAAAAATGACGGAAAAGGAACTAAAATATTTTATTGGAAACGAGGTAGAAGATTTTTTTGACGCTATAACGGCGGACGTTACCGAACTCGCTAAATACGAGGCTTTGTTTAACACCAAAAGTTCGCGGGAATATTACCTAGGAATAGTTAACAAACTATACAGTTTTTTAATAAAGCAGTGTAGAAATTCTTTAATAAATTACTACCAAAATGAGATTAAAAATATTTTTCCCGAAAAGATCGAAACTTTACCGAAAAACGAAAATATTACTAAAACCGTTAAGATTGAGAAGACTTGGGAACCGGTAGGTGAGACTGAGGAGTCTTAATATATTACTTAGTAAAATTAAGTAATATATTAATCGATAAAATATTTTACTGTATTTAGTATCTTTTTAAAGACTTCCGTTTTTGGTCGCGATGTATATATCGGTATCCAATTATCTTTTTTAGATAAATATATATCTTCGTAATTTTTTCTCGCCCTTTTTAAAAAATTGCGGGTTTCGTATATTTCTCCGTCCCTACGATTAAAGGTAAAAAAATCGTTATACAAATAAAAAACTAAATCGGGTTCCAGTAATCCTTTATCCACATTTTCTAGCCATTCAATAGGAATGGAATGATCTAACGTTTTCGTGTAAACGACTCCGGAAAAATAATATCTGTCAGAAATAAAAATCGTCCCTTTATTATTTACCACGTGATTAAGAGTATCGTAAGATTCCCACCTATTTGCGGAAAAAAGTAAATGCGATACCCTGGGATTAATAGAGTTATTATTTTTTAAATAATTATCGAGAATTTTACCTATCGCGGTATTTCTGACCGGAAACGAAATAAATTCTACATTATTATTCATTTTCAACTCGTTAAAAAGTTTTTTACTATGAGTACTTTTACCAGTTCCATCACAACCTTCAAATACGATAAACATGATTAATATGAAAGTAAAATAAGAAAATCAATTTATAACTTTTTTTAAAAAGTTATAAATTTATTCTTCGTCGTCGGAACCTAGCGTTACTTCCGATTTGGAAGTAGGAGGTTTTTCGCGTTTAGGGGGAGGAGGAACGCCCTTTCTAAGAATAATAACGTCGGAAATAGATGTTCGTACTTTAAGTACGGATGAATTACTAAAAATATCATCTAAATCTATATAAGCAACTACTTTACATTTCATTTCTTTAAATCCGATAGGATCCGATTCTGTGAGTTCTCCGTCTTCTTCCTTTTCATAAAAAATAGTTTTTAATTTACAATCTTTAAGAACGTTATTTTCGAAAATCTTTTTCGCTTTTAGTCTCGGGAAAAAAATATTATCTTTAATAATTTCTAAATCTTCGCTATCCTTCTTTTTAGTCTCTTTTTCCCATTCTTTTCGTAAAAATTTCGAAATACTATTTAAAATTTTTTCGAACTTAACTTCTTTTTCGCTCGGATTTTCCTTATCGTAAACGGGTACTAAAGACATATAATGATCGGGCGTACTTTTAAACTTCGCAACTCCGTAAGAAAACAAAAGGGGAGAACGTAATCGTAAACCGTTCTCTTCTCCGTCGGGATAGACGTATTTAATTTCCCACGTTTTAAACTTGTGTTGTTTATTATCTTTGCATTCGCAAAGTCTTACGTTTTTTATATCGAAATCTTTATAATTTATAAATTTATTATTCGCCATTTTCTTGACGATTTTACCCAAAAAATGATTTTTAAAATTTCAATTTTTTAAAAATAATAATGGACGTAAAAGTTTCTACCCAAACATTTTTAGCTTATACGAACATGGATAGTCTCGACTTAGGAAAGTTGTTCGGCGAAATAACTCTAACTACGGAATTAACATACGCGCACTATAAAAGAAAAGAAATAGGAGACAAAGGTAAGAAAAAAAGTAAACCGACAAATTTTTCTAATTGTATTTCGTTTTCCTTTCTCTTCGACGAGAAAAAGATAAACCTAAAGCTCTTTAAAAACGGGGTAGTACAGATTACGGGATGTAAAAGTTATGTTCATTGCGCGAAAGGATTAGTCTTTTTATGGAGCGTACTTAAGAAAACTCCGTCGTGTTCCTTACTTAATAACCTAAATGTCTACCTAGTTTCGGTAATGAAAAATGTCGTATTTAATACCGGATTTCCTGTTAACGGAGAAAAACTGGAAAAATACTTCTCGGAAGAAAATAAAGAACATAACCTCTCGATAATTCTATCTTCTAAAGGAAGTCGGTTTATTAAACCTATAGAATCTACGAGTGACATGCCGGTTTACGCGTTCGATATAAGCGGGAAAGATAATACCGTAAGTTTAAAAAAAGAAATAACCTACGAAAAGTTACGAGAAGAAAAAAAGATTACTAAGCTAACCGTCGAAAAATATGACTCTATAACAGTATTTAATTCGGGGTGAATTATATTTTCCGGAGTTCACGAAAAATATCAGGATCCTACGATAAAATGGTTTTTAGATACGATATTCGTGATAAAAGATAAGATAGAGATAAAAGAAAATCCCACTATTTCGCTTAAGGATTACTTACGCCCTAAAAATCTATCAATTTATAACTTAAACTTTAAGTTATAAATTTTTTAATCCCTCACGTATAAACTAGATAAGTACCTTATACCTTTCTTTAATTCGGTTTTTAAATCCAATAAGACGGTAATAACGTAATCAATGCTTTTATAAATTTTTTCTTTAAGAATTTCGTCTTTAATATTATTCGATTCATTACGTATTTTAATCATAATCGCACCAATTTTGCCGTTTATAACGCTCCGTAATTCATCGAGAATATCTACTACGTAATTAGTAGGCGGCTCCCGTATAATTTCGTCGCTTACCGAATCGTAAAAAAAATTAAGATTTTCGCTAATAGCCGTAAATAAACGTAAAATATCGTAACGAGCTTCTTCGAGGATCGAATTGGGAATATGGAACCAGAAAGGACCGACGATTCTAGAAATATGGGTTAAAATTTCTCTGACAAATTTTAAAGTATCGTGGGTATATTCCGTCAACTCTATAGTTAAACCTATTATTTCTGACACGACGCATTCTAATTCTTTCCAACTTCTTTTATTAACTTTACTAAATAATACTGACGACATTGTTTCTCAATTTATAATTTAAGTTATAAATTTTTTCAAAACTTTAATTAATTGTATTTTTTTTTTTTTTTTTTTTTTAAAAACGCGAAAATGGGAGAAATAGTAGAATCTAATTATTCGCGAGAAATTAGGGCGAATAACGAATTAAAAAGGAAGATTAGGCGAGTAATAGCGGAGTTAAAAGAAGAAAACGAAATTTTAAAGCTGATTCGGCGATTTAAAAGAAAAATCTCGAAAAATAATAATCGTATTAAAAAGTTAACGATGATCGTGAAAACGCTGGAAAAAGAAAACTGGTATCTTTTAAAGAGAAAAAAACTTTTATTAAGTTTAAAAGGGTAAAATATATATTTTAAAAATAAAATATATATTTATAACTTACGATAATTTATGAATCACTATCATAATTTGCTAGGGTCCGTTTCTAATATTATTTCACTATAAATTCTACACAATGGACAAATACCATAGTCATTAAGTTTATCGTAACAATCATCACATATACATATATGCCCGCATTCAGTAAAATGTACACTAGGGGATTCTTCTAAACAAGCAACGCATTTATCAGACTTACGTATTCTCGCTAATTCCCTCGGCTCTGGCCTCTTTCTTTCTGATTCCTTCATTTTTTCTTTAGGGTTTATGATAACCGTAAAAATAATATATTGACGGCCGTTTTCCTCAACTACATCAAAATCTACTTTTTCAACCTTAAACTCTGTCCTGCTAAGAAAATGTAACTTCGCGGATATAATATACGTTAAAAGATTTCCATCAAATATACTATAATCATTAGGTAAGAATCTTTTAAATACCTTTTTATTCGTTTCCGCACTAAACTCCTCGCCGTAGGGTTTTGACGCTAAACAACCACTTATTTCTTTCCTAGCTTTCTCGCTTATTTTATTTAATACGCTCATTTTTTTTACCACGCTTTTAGCCAGAAAAAATTAAAAGAATTTCAAAAATTTTTTATCATCGATAAAAAAAAAATATATTTTAAAATAAAATATATATTTATAACTTTCATTCTAATTGTATCGGTATTTTACATAAAGGACATTTTCTTTCAAAACCAACCATACTATAACATTCATGGCATACGATTATATGTCCGCAATTAGGAAACAACATATTCGGTACCGCGTCTTTACAAATAACGCATTCTCCTTCTCGGAATGTTGAGATGTTGTTTTTACGTATTATACTATTACTTCTAAAATTATCCTCGTAATAAAAAGGGCCGACATCAAATCTTCTTCTTAAATCAGTAAACTTTTTATTTCCATCATAGTTGCCGTTAATTTCGAGAGCGGAATAAAGATCTGTATCTTCCCAAAAACCCGGTTGATCGGCAGACATGTAGGAGAAAAACTGATAAAATATATTTAAATAAAAACGCTCATTTTCGTTATACTCCCGTCCCGAATTTTCACGCGCTATAGTATCGAATGCCTGTTCATTAAGACTTTCTTCTTTTATATTTTCTCGAAAAATTAAATAAAAAAACGTAGCATCTTTTACATTCTCAATTTCCTCATTACTTGCATACGCTTCTTTACTAAGTTCGTAGTAAACAACCGACTTAAATCGAAATAACGGCGAATGTCCATTTTCGCATATAACCGAAGGAAAATACACGTACAAGTTACTATATCTCCATTTCGCGAAATGAATTTTATCTTCTTGCGTTTTAATTAAACGCGAAATAAACCTACTTTCTAAATCATCTAGTACGTTACGTCGCGGTGAAAATCTTTTAACTCGCATAAACATGCCAGAATATCCCCATTTTGCTAAATGGATTTTATCTTCTTGCGCTTCAACTAAAAGCGAAATAAAACTACTTTCATAATTATCTAGTATATGACGCGTAAACATGCCAGAATATCCCCATTTCGCTAAATGGATTTTATCTTCTTGTATTTCAACTAAATGCGAAATAAAACTACTTTCATAATTATCTAGTATATGATGCGGTCTTTTATTTTTATCTTCTAGCATTTTAACTAGACCCGAAATAAATTTAGTACTTACTTTACGTAATAAATCCATCTTTACTCCACGCCTTTTAACCGGATAAAATTTAGTAAAATTTCAAAAAAATTTTTTTTATAAAATTTATAACTTTCGCCGGTTATAAAATTTTTTTACGGAGGCGGGACGGGGGCACGTGGGTCGGGCAGGAAGTCCTACCTCGGCCTAGGCCGGATATCACGAAGACAAGAGTACCGAGATCGTAGGGGGGATATAAGAAAGACGAATAGTACTAGGGGCATAGGTGGGCATAGACAAGAAAGAAAAGTACTAGGGGCATAGGCAGGCATAAACAAGAAAGAAAAGTACTAAGGGCATAGGCAGGCATAGGCAATAGACAAAAAGATAGAGTAGTATCTAGGAAGGGGGCTAGGTACTCGACCAAAAATGCATATGTGGGATGGAGAAAAGATGGGACTAGTGGGAAAATACCTACGGGAGGATTGAGGATAGTTGACAAGTTAGAGGGGTAAGAAATAATCTTTTAAATTTTTCCGGGCAAAAGATGTCGGTCTTGTAAGCCCCCGAAATCTACCTACTGTCGTACCATTAGAGAAAGTAAGCGCAAGGCTTGGAGACAATATGTTTCTAAATTAAATAGTAGAACCACTACCAAAAAAGCCTGGGACATGATCAGAAAGATCAATGGCAAAGGCCAACCCCCTCTTAGTCACCTTGAAGTTAACAATACGTCGTTGGAATCACCCCAGGATATAGCTGATGCTCTTGCCGACACCTTTTGCAAAAAGTCCTCCTCTGCAAACTATTCTGAAAAGTTTCAGAGGAATAAAGCCAGAGAAGAAAGAAAAAAACTTAATTTCAATTCTTCTAATTCAGAGCATTACAATAAACTATTCACCTTTAAAGAATTAAAATCTGCTCTGAATAAAGCTCACGATTCTTCTCCCGGCCAAGATAAAGTTCATTACCAGTTTTTAAAACACTTACCTTTTACTTCTCTCTCTGTTTTACTTGATATTTTTAATGATATCTGGCAGTCCGGTGATTTTCCTTCGTCCTGGCGAGAGGCACTAGTCATTCCTATCCCAAAACCTGGTAAGGATGCTAGTGACCCCGCCAACTATCGTCCAATAGCTCTTACTAGTTGTCTCTGCAAGACTCTAGAACGTATGGTCAACGACAGACTTGTCTGGTTTTTAGAAAAAAACAACCTCATCGTTGATGTACAGAGTGGATTTCGTCGTCAACGTGGCACCATCGATCATCTTGTCCGCTTTGAAACCTTTGTCAGAGAAGCCTTTATTAATAGACAACATGTAGTATCTGTCTTTTTCGACCTTGAAAGCGCTTATGATACGACTTGGAAATACGGAATTCTTAAAGACTTACATGACTTTGGTCTTCGAGGCCGTCTTCCTCTTTTTATCTCAGCCTTCTTGAGATGAACGTCTTTTCCGCGTCCGAGTTGGCAATACTGTCTCGGGAGCCCGTGAACAGGAGATGGGTGTGCCCCAAGGATGTATTCTCTCTGTTACACTTTTTAGTGTAAAAATAAACAGTATAGTTAAAGCTATCTGTCCTGGTGTAGACTGTTCTCTTTATGTTGATGACTTTGTTATATGCTTCAGATCTTGAAATATGAATATTATTGAGAGACAACTTCAACAGTGTCTCAACAAACTCCAAACGTGGTCTGATGAAAATGGCTTCAAATTTTCAAAGTCCAAAACAAAATGCATGCACCTTTGTAATTTACGTGGTGTTCATCCAGACCCTGAACTGTATTTGGACAAAACTAAAATTGAAGTCGTTTCTGAGTTTAAATTTCTCGGAGTCATCTTTGACAGAAAGCTTTCCTTCCTTCCTCACATCACTGCACTTAAAAAGAAATGCAAGAAGGCTCTTAATCTTCTAAAGGTTGTAGCCCATTCTGATTGGGGAGCAGACCGTAAAGTCCTCTTGCGGCTTTATCGGTCTTTAGTTCCCTCCAAATTAGACTATGGATCTATCGTATACGGATCATCCCGTAAATCTTACCTTAAAATTCTCGATCATATATACCACGAAGGCCTGCGTCTTGTACTTGGAGCTTTCAGAACTTCTCCTGTCAATAGTCTCTATGTTGAGGCTAATGAACCTTCTCTTTCTTACAGGAGGGAAAAACTCTCACTTCAATATCTTTTAAAACTGAAATCAAATCGTTTTAATCCAACTCATAAAGTTGTTTTTAAACCTTAGTATAAACGTCTTTTTGAAAGGAAACCAAATGTTATTCCTCCATTTGGTATCCGCATGGAGCCCATTGTAGATAACCTTGCCATAGACATTGAGTCTATTGCCGACTATAAAATCTCTGAAATCCCTCCATGGACACTAAACAGTGCAGAATTCAGATTTGACCTTGCATCCGACAAAAAGTCAGTCACGGATAGAACTGTGTTTCATGCTAGATACAACGAGATAAAGGAGCATTATTTTTCCGTCAAACCAATCTATACAGATGGATCTAAAGAGGGAAATTCTGTAGCAGTTGCCGCTATTTATGGAGAAAGGAGCTTAAAGTGCCGCCTTCCAAACAATTCCTCTATCTTCTCTGCAGAACTTAAAGCTATTGATCTTGCCCTTAATCTAGCTGAACATTCTAATTCCAACCGTTTCATTATCTTTTCGGACTCTTTGTCAACATTACAGGCCCTTTCAAATCAACGACTTGAGAATCCCTTGATCTGTACTTTACTTGAAAGGATCTCACAAATTTCTTCTATGAATAGATTGGTGTTCTGCTGGCTTCCAAGTCACGTAGGCATCAAAGGCAATGAAAATGCCGATAGGTCTGCCAAATCTGCACTTAACCTTCCCATTTCAGATTTTAAAGTTCCACACACTGATTTTAAATCCTCTGTTTTAACACATATCCAATCTTCTTGGCAATCCCAGTGGGATGCTGATGTTTTCAATAAACTGCATTCAGTTAAACCTTCCCTTGGTGAATGGTACCCCGTTTACAGGTCTGTTCGTCGAGAAGAAGTGATAATTGCAAGACTTCGAATTGGCCATTCACGCATTACACATTCCTGGCTCTTGACCAGAGATGATGCCCCTGAATGTATTCCATGCAATGCACCCTTCTCTATAAAACACATTCTACTAGATTGCATTGACTTTCAGCCAGTTCGTACAAAATATTTCAGCGTCGATAGTTTAAAAAATCTTTTTGATTCTGTCAGCGTTGAATCTATTATCGCTTTCATAAAGGAGATTGGCATTTACAATAAACTGTGATATTTGCTTTTTGAGTTTCTTACCCATGTTTTTACATTCTTTACACACTTTTCTCAATGTTAAGCTCTCATTTCCTTTAAACGACTATTCACAGTCTTAACCTTTTCATTTAAAACTTTGAGTAGGCAAGGATTATCCTGCCACTCAATATTATATAAATAATATATTTCATGCAAATTAAAGGTTACACATAACCTTTCAGCATTTAAAGTCACACATAATACTTCTTAATTCAACTCTTTTATTATTATTGATGTATTCAAACTTTTTCAGTTTAAACAATTCCACTTTTATTATCTTTTAACACAGATATGCGCGCTAAATGACCAAAGCTGTCGATGCGCCATAAAACAACATACATTCATTCATTCATTCGTATCGAACATCGAAAATGTAACAAGGATTGTAACAATATTCAGATGTAATTATATATTTCATTGGGTACCTTCACTACCTTGAATATCATCACAAGCCAAGTTAACTGTACTTGTTTGGATGGCATCCATTAATGCCACCAAAATACATAGAAAAACTTTAACCCTTTACCGCACAGAGCTGCCTTTTAATGCCCCAGGTTCAACAGCCTTTTGAAAACATTGTGGGAAAAGGAGAAAATGCTGGTAACCATCATGTTCTCTTTTCCCACAATGTTTTCTATCCTATCAAAGACAAATTGCACCATTTGAGCCACATTGAAATTGTCGTCTGCAAATGCTTTCGATTTGGACAGTACAAAAATTTTGTCGACTGGTAAAAGGTTAAAGTAAACTTTCACCTAAGCATGTTTAGGTGAGGGATCCAGGACCATCATAGCCCTCTTGTACATTACCTTTAGGTCACTTACTGTTCAGCGTTTATCAAACATCACCTTTTTGCATATATATCCATAAATCTGCTTTGCATTTTGATTCATCATAACTTTGTTTGGTAGCTGACTTTCCTTTTATTCCAGGTCAAAACAGAGTGTATAGCCCACCACTCAGAAAGAAGAACTCGAATGCATTGAAACTTACCAGAAGAGTTGAAGTTGGATGGATGAATTACCGTCCCCCAACGTTATCTTACCGACAAATGAGGTCCGCCTCAGTTGGAGGAACTAGACATTTTTGCATGGAATAAACGTTACGTGTTCAAGAAATTTGTGAACTTGCCATCAATACCTTCTTCCCCAACAGTGTCTCTAAGTTTGGGAAAAAAGATAACTTTACCTTCCAAATAAGAGACTTTAAAGGGGATTCAGTGGATGAAAAGACAACGGTAGAAGAACTGTATTCCAAAAGCAAATTGAGAATGTTACGACTGTATCTTTACAGCAAACAAAACAGTGATATTGAAACCACTTCCGTTGAGAGTACTATAGCACCAGAACAAAAAAATAGTGACACTGTTTCTACTGCAGTTGACACTACTATGATAAAGATCGGGTTCTAGCTCCAGTCAATGATTTGAAAGTTAGTGATACTGTTTCTCCTACAGTGGACACTTCTATGATAGCTACAGATTGGGCCCAATCTCCAGTAAATGATTTGCAAGTTAGTGATACTGTTTCTCCTACAACTGAACCTTCTATGATAGCTACAGATCGGGTTCCGTCTCCATTCAATGATTTGCTTCAGCCTGATGATTATATGGAATCAGGTATGCACAGATGCATGAGAGTGAATTTCTAGATAAACCCACTATAATTAAATGTTCTTGTCCTTAACCTTACCTTTAAGCATATGAATCTGAGCACAACATGCTCGGTGTGAACTATTGTGACCAGTAAATATCAAGACTTCTGTCTGTCTGTCCATCTATCCCTCCACACTTTCTTTAACCTTCTACCAGATAAGCCATTTTTTGTTTATGGCCTTAAAGTAGAAAGCATTGTGAGAATAGGAGAAATGCTTACAAGTAACAAGCATTTTCTCCTTTTCCCACAGTGTTTTCTACCCTCGAGAGACCATTCACATCATTTCAGCCCCAGTTTATTTGCTGTCTGAAATGCTCTCAATTTGCACAAGAACTTGAAACATCACTCATCATATGCTCAAGGGTTAGGTTTGGTTTGTTTGAATAATGATGCCTTATCAACAGAATTTACGTTATTTAACAGAGACAATTCACTGATCCGTGTTTTCTGGACTTTTTAGCTCACCTGAGCACAACATGCTCTAGATGAGGTTTTGTGATCGCCTTTGTCCATCATCATTCAACAATTCCTTCAAATATCATCTTCTAAACCGTGTGGAGGATTTCAACCAAACTTCACAGGAATGTGCCTTAGGTGACTCTCTTACAAATTGTCAAAAAAAAAAAAAAAAAAAAGAATTAAATTAAATCAATGCAGAACTCTGGTTGCCATGGCAACATAAAGGAATTTTTTGATAAATTCTTAAAAACTTCTTCTCAGAAACCATAAGGCCGAGAACTTTGATATCTGTGCAAGTTGCTTCACCTTATGGACCCTTACCTATATTGTTCAAATTATGCCCCCTGGGTCAAAATTAGCCCCGTCCCGGGGTCGCAAGTTGAAAATAGACTGACATAGTGAAAACATTAAAAATCTTCTTGTCCCAAACCCTAAGGCTTTAATATTTGTTATGTAGCTTCACCTTATCAACCTCCAAAAAGAGTATTCAAATTACCTCCACAGAGTCAGAGGCAGCCCTTTCTGGGATTTCACAAGTTAAACTCTTTACCAAATGACAACATTTTGGACATTTCCAAATTGAGAGCATTTGCAGACGACAAAATAAATGTGACACAAAAACTGAAATTTGTTTTGGTGAATAGCTTTCAACTGAACTAGTACCGTTTTGCATGTAAAAGCTATGAAATGTTTAACTTGGAAAAAAATTGTTTCGAACCTAAAAATTAAACCCAAAATAGGAGACATCAACAGTGATTTTATCATTGCAATGTTAGTTTTATCAGTTATTATTTAATTCCTTTATTACTTTTTTTTAGTTACTAATTCAATGAAGCTGAAACAATACCTTTCAAAAAGCTGGTCTGTGGAAGACTTTCTTCAAACTTCAGATAGGGAAAGATTTCTTTCAAAGAGATAATTGTTCAAGGTCATTCAATGCAAGAAAATGGAGGAATCCAATATAATATTTCATTATTACCTTTTTAGACGTTATTTTAAGCAATTCTTACTTTTTTCTGTAGAGTCTGCTGCGATGGCCTAGTGGTTAGAGCGCCTAACTCATGAGCGGAAGTTTGTGGGTTGGTGCTCCGGCTGGGTCAGACCAAGGATTAAAAAATTGATAGTGTTGGCTTCCCCCTTTGGCACTCAGGGTAATGGGGATAGCATTACAGCTGGCCTGCTAACATTAGGATAATGTGTCAGGTACTGATTAAAAAGAAAAGAAAAAAAAAAAAAAGGTCCAGGGGACATTGATCTGTGAACTATCGCCGTTTAACAACTGAAATACTATTGAATTTCATACGGCATTAAATACCAAACAAACAAATATTCTGTATATGTATTTTACATTGAGGCTAACTGGATTTTGTTTACTGTTTCTTTTAGCCCAAAACCCTGACTTCAGTAGGGGTCAGTACCATATCTGACTTATAAGCTGTTGGTCACAGATTTGATACCTGGTTGATTTATTTTGTGTGTAATGCTATATCAGCTGTATTTCAGTTATTTCTAGGCAACAGCTCATAAACTCAATGTTTTCTTAACATTTTTGAACCAGTACTTCACCTGTCACATTATACGAACAAGGTTGGGTAAGTTGTAATGTTATCCCCTTAGTCGTGAGTACTAAGGTGGGAAGCTTTTACTACCATTTAAAATTGCCTTTAAGGACCCGGCAAGGGATGGAACCCTTCAGCATCTGCTCCAATGGTATGTGATCTAAACACAAAGCAGTTGCAGGCAAACCTCAGTTTGCCTCTCACCTTTGATATACATATGAAGTCTGTTAATGGTGGGGACCTTGTTTTGTGAGTGCTGGTTTAGGTAATCCAAGATGACATGGTTAGGTATGCAGACCGTAGTGTAATAACGTAAGCTGTAAAATGCAGAATTGAACTCAAACAAATCCAAATGTAAAGATGGATTTTGTCATTGTTATGACTACAAACCTAAATTTAATCTATGCTGCATACCAGTCAAAGGAACAGATGAAGTCACAGAAGACATGGTTTAGATCTTAGCAGAATTTCACAAGAATGCTGTTTTGCCTGATGTTACAACAAAAGTCATAGTTTATAGAAATGACGTTCTTCAGAGTGCCCTCAGAGCACTTGACCGAAAAGCTTTAAACTTAAATGCCCGACTGTTTGTCAAATTCAGTGGTAAACTAGGACAGGATTATGGGGGCCCAAGAAGAGAATTTTTCAGGTATAGAGAAAATGTAATCCTTGCAAAGACAGATTCCACTTATACTGGGGCTGAACTTTTTCACAGACTGTGAAATGCACCTTTTGTTAAAAAAGAGGCCCATTAGGGCCTGAATCGCTCTACTGGCTGAGCACATCCGGGGCACAAATGGCTTCTTTCCCAACAGCATAGTGCATATATTTTTCATTTTCAAAAGGAGTAATCCTTGTGCGGAGACAAAAAAAACTGTGCAAATTTCAAGAGAATCACACACAAAATGTGGACCTTATTCTGTAAACGAAGGAAATGTTTATAAAAATTTCTGACAGCTTCTTTTCCAACAACATAGGGCATTTTTTTTTTTTTTTTTTTTTTTTTTTTTTCAATCTGTGCAAGTTCCAAGAGAATCAGACCAAAAATTTGGACTTTATCGCATAAACAAGAAAACATTAATACAAATTTCAAATGGCTTCTTTCCCAACAACATAAGACAGATTTTTTTTTTTTTAATTTTCAATCGGTATATCCTTGTGATGAGACAATCAGTCTGTGCAAGTTTAAAAAGAATCGGACTAAAACTACGGACTTTATTGCGTAAACAAGATAAGTCTAACAGACTGACAGATGGACAGACGGATGGACGACAGACACCGCGCTATGATATGCGCTTTTCTGGCCTTTGACCAGTAGAGCTAAAATTGAATTGCTTGGTCTTTGCTGTGACTATTCAAAGACTAATGATAGCTAGTGTAAACACCCTGACAATGACCTGGGACCCAACTCTGGCAGAGACTTAGGATCCAGTTATATTTAGGATTACACACATAGTAAAATTTTGGCTAGAAGTAACCAGAGCAGACAAAAGAAAATTAATAAAAAAAAAAAAAAAATGTATAACCAAATGCTTTACGATATAGACCATCATTCAAACCATTCAAACCCCATCAATTGGGCAACAAAAGTAAAAAAAAAACTTTTACAAAAACTTTTATTTGTTCCTTGGATGGACTTCTTACAGATATTTTCAAGGAACCTGGATATTGCAGAAATCCTGGCTGCCATGGCATGACATAGTATTCACAATATGGCCTATTTACAAACTTAAACATCTTTTCATGAGAAACATATGGTTGAATGTCATTGATATTTTGTAAATATGCACCTTGAGTGGACCGTTTTCAGATTCTCCATGGCATCTTGATATTTAAAAAGATCATAGCCGCAGTGGCATTGAAAAGTTTTCAAAACATGGCCTATTGTACAAAACATTTTAAACATCTGTCAGAAATCTATTTCCCCCAGCTGGGCGGGGGGATAGAAATAGCCCAGCTGTCGCACTACAGAAGGGGTAAGACCCCCCCCCCGTGCCTGCCCGTTTGCCGTGGGCTGCAACTGGTGTCGTTTGATGACGGGATCCTGGTGGTTGAGTGGATTCAGGCTAAGGCCCTTAAATCGCTCTGTTTTCACAACACACCACTTTGGCCTTGAATTGAACTAAACGAGAGATCAGGAGGGCCCGTCCTGATCAATCGGCTGGTCATGCCTGGCCCTAGGGCATTCCTCTTAACTGTGTATTGCTTTATCGTACTCAAAAATTCACAGAAGAATATCATATCTTTTTTCCTCTCTGTCAAAGATAGAAATCAATGCCCTAGAAGGCGGTGGCTCATGGGCTAATCGGGTGAAAGTTGGTGTTTGATTGACACCTGTAACCGCCCAAAGATAGCCTATGCTTGGTATGAAATTCTGAGGGCCTACATTTGTCCGGTCTAGCCCTTTCATTTCGAGTATATTGCCGATGTATCCTTGTCATGATCTGTGTTTGGTTTCCTCAGATCATATCCCCTTGTTGAGCTCCGAGGCGGGTGGGGAGCATCGGTAATGAATTAATAACAACTCTCATGGCAACTCCAAAAAAGCCAAGCGTGTATTTTGAGATTCAGATTCTGAATCAGATATTTCTTTTACTTCTAACTCTACTTTTGCTAGGTTTATTGTCATAGAGTCAGCTGACACATCAAAAAGACTCACACAATTATCACCTTTCATCATTTAAAAAACAATCTCTTCTATTTTAGGCACTCCAAAATCTGTAAAGAAATTAAAAAATGAAACCCTGCTAGTTGAATGTTTTACCCAACAGCAGGCAAAAAATCTTTTAGGCCACAAAAAATTCTTCAACTTGGATGTTAAGATATATCCTCATAAGACCTTAAACACAAGCAAAGGAGTCATCAGATGCAAAGAACTTTCCTACTGTGACTCCATAGAAGAGATTAAAACGAATCTACAACCTCAGGCTGTGTCTGACGTAAGGAGAATCTCTGTTTTTAGAGATGGGGTACGTAGAGATACCCATACATACATTTTAACGTTCTGCACTCCCTCCTTACCTGCTTCCATTAAGACAGGATTTCAGTCGGTGAATGTCGATGTGTATGTGCCAAACCCACTGCCTTGCTATAAATGCCAGCGGCATGGACATCACGAAAGCAATTGCACAAACACCCTTGTTTGCCCAAAATGTGCTTTTGAGGGCCCCGACCATGATCCGAAAACTTGCGACAATCCAGTTCTGTGTTATAATTGCAAGTCTTCTCATCCAACCTTCTCCAAAAACTGCTCAGTATGGAAGGATGAGAAGGAAATCCTATCCATCAAATTTAAAGAAAACATGAGTTTCTTGGAAGCTAAAAATAGTAGAAAAACGCAAAAATGATGTGACCTTATTGACTAGTGCAACATCTTATGCCAAAGTCACATCTCCCATGTCTCCACAGGGACATTGCTCAACCTGTGAACTCTTGGCAAAAAAACTTCTAGAAAAGTTTCCAGAAATGGCCAACGAGTTGAAAAGCCTTGTCCCTGACATTCAACCATCCAAACCCCTCAAACAGACACAACCTACACCCAAACCCACTACTGCATCCTCTTCTCAAAAAGCACCATCTACTTCCTCCCAAAACAAAAAGAAAATCATTTCACAAGAAACAAACTCGTCATCTGACTCCCTTAAACTCAAATCAACATCAGCAAAGAAACAACTAACTGCTTCCACTACCCAGAAGACCCAAGCAAAACCTCAATCAAAGTCACCAAAGAAAAAGACATCTACAGCACAGAAGCCTAAAGCTTCCAGCTCTACTGGTGACAATAAATCCAAGAATGGTGATTCCTTACCTATTTCAAATAGGTATGAACCTCTGGAAGACGAGGAAGAAAACATGGAAGAAGAGGAATTGGAGGGAGAACTCTCCGATTCTGAACTCGCCCCTTCTCCAACTGACTGGGATAAGGACGTAGAATCCTGGTCAACCTCAAAACCCGAGACTGAAGTCATAGTCCATGTAAATACATAGGGTATATGAAATATCTACAGAAACATTTCATAACCCATGTTTACATTCTTTTAATGGGCATAATGGCTCACAATATTATACAATGGAACTGTCGAGGTCTAAAGTCAAATCATGAAGAGATATCACTTCTAATTAAAGATTACAACCCTGTAGCAATTTGTTTACAGGAAACTTTCCTGGAGGAATCTGGAACTGTCTCTTTCAGATATCACTCAATTCATAATAAAATATACAAAGAGGGTGATAGGGCCCAGGGCGGCGTGTCTGTTATTGTAAATAACAACATCCCCTATACACAAATACGTTAAACTCCACTCTACAAGCTGTTGCTGTTCGTCTTTCCCTTCATAAAACTATTACCCTATGCTCTATTTACCTTCCCCCCAGCTCTCCTATCAGTGAAAACAAGCTCAATGACCTCATCACACAGCTACCATCTCCTTTCATCTTGGTAGGAGATTTTAATGGTCACAATATTATCTGGGGTAGCAGTGATACAAATCAAAGAGGCTTACAACTGGAGAACTTTATTTCTAATAATTCTTTGTCAATTATGAACGACAATAACTCAAAAACATATCTTCATCCAGCAACTGGGTCTTACTATTCCCTTGACCTTTCTTTGTGTAGCCCAGCCTTGCTTCAGGATTTTAACTGGAAAGTGGGAGACGACCTTTGTGGAAGCGACCAGTTTCCAATTTTTATTACATCTTCTGAGCCATCTACATGTGAACATCCAAAGAAATGGAAACTCTCTAAAGCCAACTGGGACCTTTTTCAAGTTCTCTGTGAACAAACTATTACAAGAGATAAACTTGTAGATTGTACTGACCCTGCAGAACTATTTTCCCGGCTGCTCATTGAAGCGACAAAACAGTCAGTACCACAGACCTCGACAAAGCCAAAACGCCCAAACAAGCCGTGGTTCGCTGATGAATGTAAGTCGGCTATAAAAGAAAGGAAAGAAGCTCTCAGAAAATTCAACCTGAGACCCACTCCGGAAAACCATAACCTTTTTCGTATTTCCAGGGCAAAAGCCAGACAAACCATAGAAAGTAGTAAGCGTAAGTCTTGGAGGCATTTTGTTTCCAGACTTAATGCTAGAACGTCTACAAAAAAAGTCTGGGACATGATCAGAAAGATTAAAGGCAGTGCTTCTTCACCTATTAAACATCTTTCTACAAACAATACAAATATTGAAAACCCTAAAGATATTGCAGATACTTTAGCCGATTCTTTTGCCAAGAAGTCCTCCTCTGAGAACTACTCTGAAAAGTTCCAGAGGAATAAAATTAAAGAAGAAAAGAAAAGGCTGAATTTCAAATCCAACAATCTTGAGTTTTACAATAAACTGTTTTCATTCAAAGAACTCAAGTCCGCTTTAGATAAAGCCCATGATTCCTCTCCAGGTCAAGATAAAATACATTATCAATTTCTAAAGCATTTACCAGATACCACCCTATCAATCTTACTTGATATTTTCAATGATATCTGGCAAAAAGGTGATTTACCTTCCACCTGGAAAGAAGCTTTAGTAATCCCAATTCCAAAACCAGGGAAAGATACTTCCGACCCAAACAGCTACAGACCCATAGCTCTCACAAGTTGCCTCTGTAAAACTTTAGAGCGAATGGTCAACATCTGCCTTGTATGGTTTTTAGAAAAAAATAATCTGATTGTTAATGTTCAAAGTGGATTTAGACGTCAACGCAGTACAGTTGACCACCTTGTACGCTTTGAAACCTTTCTTAGAGAAGCTTTCATAAAAAAGCAACATGTTGTGTCAGTATTTTTTGACCTGGAGAGTGCTTATGACACTACCTGGAAATATGGAATTTCAAAGAACTTGCATGACTTTGGTCTCAGAGGCCGCTTGCCTCTTTTTATATCTTCCTTTTTAAATAATCGCATATTTCGTGTGAGGGTAGGTACAACCTTGTCAGATGCAAGGGAACAAGAAATGGGTGTGCCACAAGGATGTATCCTCTCTGTGACACTTTTTAGTATCAAGATAAATAGCATAATAAAAGCTATTAACCCTGGTGTGGATTGTTCTTTATATGTGGACGATTTCGTTATATGTTTTAGATCAAGCCATACGGCCATTATTGAAAGACAGCTTCAGCAGTGTTTAAACAAACTGCAGACATGGTCTGATGAAAACGGTTTTAAGTTTTCAAAGACCAAAACAAAATGTGTTCACTTTTGCCAGTTACGAGGTCATCATCCAGACCCGGAGCTACATCTTGACAACACAAGAATTGAAGTTGTTGGGAGCTGATAGGAAAGTTCTTCTACGTCTCTATCGCTCCCTTATCCTGAATAAGGGAGCGATAGAGACGTAGAAGAACTTTCCTATCAGCTCCCCATTCCGAATGAGCAACTGTTTTTAGAAGATTGAGTGCCTTATAGCATTTCTTTTTAAGTGCTTTAATGTGGGGCAAGAAGGACAATTTCTTGTCAAAAATGACATTCTCAATTATCTTCTTTCTACATCTATCAACAATAGTTTCCTTGTTGTACCCTTGGCCTTTAGAAAGACAACATTTAGGTATTGTACAGACGCACACAGTGTAGATCAACATGTGCAGTATGATCTACAGTTTACACGTTCCAATATTTTGAGAGAAAGTATAGTCACAGCATCCGAATGTAATACTAGTATTTGGTTTCCTTTACTTACTATTAGGATAATTCTTCCTCTCACTTCTGTATACGAATATTTGTGGAAGGCGTTGATTAAGATGCGACTGCACAAAACATACGATGATGATCTAAACTATCTGGCAATCCGCCCAAAACCAAAGGGCCACGGACTCTTTTGAGTTGTGCGGTACGTATTGTAGGGCGAAGAGGCACGACATTTTTGCGCTCATAAGTTGATTTTCGCGGGATTCTCGGAATCCCGCATCCTAGAAGCAACTCTGTGTGTTATTTCATCAAATCTATACCATTATAAAACCATAGAATCTTTGTATAAAACTGAGAAAAATGCGAAAATGCTAGAGTATTGTCAGTTTTGAAAAATAAAATTTGAAAACATACTGATCAACCTATTTATATCTATTTATGGGGTACGAGTTCTCCAGAGAACTCGTGCTCTCGAGATTAGGGTACGAGTTCTCCAGGGTACGAGTTCTCCAGATAGTATCAAGTCTCGTGATCTTTTCCCGGGCGTTCTTTCTCTTTTTTTTTTGACGAATTTTTTCTTTTTGCTTAGATTTATTTGTTCAGTGAAAAATTACAATTACTGGAGAGGTCATTTACAATCAATATAGTATAATAAATCTTTTTGGAAATCTGTCATATAAACTAGAGGCCCTTGAGGGCCTGAAATCGCTCTACTGGCATTGATTTTGCTTTTTTTTTTCCAGCATACATTATGAATTCATGATGCAAAAAGGTGAAAGACAACCTCCCCCCCCCATCAGAAAAAAGGAGGTTTTGTTGCAACTGGGCTTGAACCCACTAAGAAAGCACAAGTAGGCATGTTGAACTGAACAAATAGTGAAAAAAAAAAAAAATGAAGTACAATTTCTCAAAACCAACTGTTTGGAATCTAGCCAAATTTGATAGGGTTTCAGTACTCATTGTATTAAACAATCCCAGCAAATTTCAAAGAAATGTGACTAATAATGTGGACTGTGTTGAGTAAACAATACTTCAAATTGCTGCTTTTCCTAAACTGATTGCTAGATTTTCTTCATTTTTTAATAGAGTTCAATCCCTTAATGACACAAATAATCTTTGCAAGTTTCAAATGAATTGGATCTGAAATGCAGACTTAATTGCGTATACAAGAAATGTAAATTTTCAACTTTAAATAGCCCCTTTTACCATACTGATTGTCATTTTTTTTTTTTTTTTTTTTTTTAATCAATAGGTTTCAAGCTATTGATTTCAAGCTATTGATAAAATAAAGCAAATGTGCAACTTTAATTAAAATTCGACCACAAATGGCGAGTTGTTGTAGCGTAAGAAAGAAATGCAAATTTTCGAATTTAAATGGCACCTTTTTACATACTGATTGTCGAATTTTTGTCAAAATCAATAGGGTTCAAGCTTTTGATTATACAAAGCAACTGTGCAAGTTTCATGAAAATCCAATAACAAATGCTGAATTTACCGTTTAAATAAGAAATGAAAATTTTGAACTATAAATGGCTACTTTTTACATACTGATTGTCAGATTTTTTTTTTTTTTTTTCCCAAAATCAATAGGATTCAAGCTATTGATGAAATAAACAATCTGTGCAAGTTTCGCGAAAATCCGACAACAATTACAGACTTTATCGCTTAAACAAGAAATAGACCATGGCTCATTTAATTCATTCAGCAGGTTATGAGTTAAGATTTAGTAGATTAAGATCGGATTGAACAGAACTCACAGATTGTATATTTTGAGCTATTTTGGCCAATTACAGACGACTAAAGCTCCTTTGTTCTATCACGGAACGCCGAGTTCCGGTAGCTCGGTCGGTAGCGTACAGGACTTGAGAACAGAAGGTCGCTGGTTCGATCCCCCGCCGCTCGGCCAATTTCTTTCCGAGGATTGATGATGGTCATTGTGACAGGATTAATTCTTCTGTCACCGCTGATCATTGTTTCGACGATGGTTATGTGGGGGAAAGCAGCTAGTCATGGAAAGAATATTAAGCGGAGGTAAAAGAAACTCCAGGAAAGCATGGATAGGTGCACTGGCCGCAGTGATATAACTGAAACAATGATGAAAACGGCGTTAAACACGGTACAATCAATCAAACAATATATCACGGAACACCGAAATTTTCATTGATCGATCATGGAACACCATCATTAAAAATGGCACATTGGCACATCACCTCAACATTGTATATAATACATCACCTCTATACCGCGCAGGCTGTTATGGGTCAATACTTTTTTGCCATGGGTGAATTTCCAAGGACCGTTCTGTCTCAGGATTTAGTCCGTTGTGAGACAAAATGGATTTTACTGATAACCATATGATGACTTGCTTGGTATAATGCATCGCGGAGATGCATTAAACCCCCTTTTTCTCAGAGCAAGGCTCATACATGTATATGTATAATAACTCGTGTTAATATGGGCCCCGAATTTGATCCTTATCTGCACCCAGAGTCTGACCTTTACCTGCGGCCCCTGAACCAGTACTTCGTGCAATTACCATCATAATTCGCCTAGAAGCTAAGTTTTACGATTCGGACAAATTTCCTCTCAGGGTGGGGATTAAACCCGGGACATCTAGGTGAACGCTCTACCACGTCGCCACAAAAGCTAGCTCTGGAGCAAAGCAGTATAAGTGTCTCCTCATACAAACAAACGCTATACATTTTATATCTATCTGTGGGACAGAACCGTAGATTACATGATTGTCGTCTTTGTCCAACCATTCTTTGGCTCATCCATGGTAAATGAGACATTTCAGAGCCCTAGCTTAGTACTGCTGAAACCCAGGACATACATGAATATGTGAGCTGTCGCCGTGATATGACTGAAATAATGTTGAAAGCGGCGTAAAAGATCAATCAATCGATCAATCAATCAATTAATAGGTCAAACAATCAATCAGTCGATGGGTCTGTCGGTGGATCAATCAATTAATCGATCGATCGTTCGGTAGGTCAGTCATTCAGTCAATCAATCAATCAAGAACAGGGCATTTCATAGTATCATACACTTTCAAGTCATGAAAAAAAAATCTACAACAGATGACATGCCTCAATGAGCACTGGAGGTAAACCTCTTCCTGTCGACTTTGTTAAAGAGTTTTCGTCAATAATTTAGCTCTGGCGAATGGGGGCTTAATGCATCTCCGAGGTGCACTCTACCACGCAAGCCATCATATAATTGTGGATCTAGAAAATTCAATTCGTCAGGCAACCAACTGGGAGACAAAGGTAGTATGGTCCTTCGACCCGCAGAAAATTAAAAAATAGCAAAAAGTTTCGACCCATGTCAGCCTGCGCGAACTGCGCAGGCTGACATGGTTCGATACTTTTTGCAACTGCATTACGCCCCCTTTTCGCAGGGCGTGACTCAATTACATTTTCAAACATCACCAGATAGGAATGGTGTAGGTCAAGATCAAACTGCACAGACCGATCTTGGTGAACACTGTCTGTCGAATACACGACAGAAAAACCTGTACAGTTATATATGAGTCATGCTCTGTGAAAAGGCGGTTTAATGTACCTTAGTAATTCATTCTTCCAAGCAAGTTGTCACATAATTATGGATCCATGAAATTCAGTTTGTCTAACAGCCGCCTGAATCCCGAGGTAAAATGGTCCGTGAAAATGCAAAAAATTTACCAAAAGCAAAAAGTTTCGATCCACGTCAGCTTGCGAGGACTGCACAGGCTAAAATGGGTCGATACTTTTTGCAGATGCGTGAAACTCCGTCCCCTTTTCACAGAGCATGGCTCTTATATATCCCCAGTCCCCGCCCCCTCTCCCCATTACCATAACCACCAAATTTGCAGACTTTTCACGTGCTTGATTCGGACATGTTTTGTATTGACTGTTTGGTGTGTAAGTCATTTGTGTAAAATGTTTGTTTATGGGACAATTTGTGGGCGTTTTTCTTTTTTAATTTGAAGGATTATTTAATTATTAGATAATATCTGGAATTAATTAACATCGAGGTGGGTGAATTTATTGCTTGGTTTTTCTCTTTTTTCTTTTTTGAGAGTCATTTTCTGTGTAATTATCATCATATCGTCGTCTTCGTCACAAATTTTAACACTACCCCATCCCCAATAAGGTTAAATGATGTTCGTCGTGATGGGCTCAGTCGGTAATGTACCGGGCTAGAAAAGTTAGAAGTTGTGGGTTTCTTTGGCCGAGCCAGGTAGCTCAGTTGGTAGCAGGGCTTGAAAATTAGGGGTTGTGGGTTCGATGCCGAACCTGATGGTTCAGTCAGTGACGTAAAACATGTGAGTTCGATTCCTGGTGCGGCCAAAGGGTTTCAGCATGACCAGATAGATTTAGGTATAGAATTCATAGTCCGCCGGTCATGGGTTCGATCTTTAAGCGATGGATAGGGGTTTCACGGGAGTGTCCTTGGACAAAACACTCCAAAGCTTTGCCCTTTGTACCTGTGAGACGAAGGAAGACATATATCACAGGAATAAGTTATCTGTCGCCGTGACATGACTTTATGAAATAATGCTTATAGCGTCATGAACCACCAATCCGACAAAGACACCACCCCGCAAGGAAAACTGGAAGTCCCGAGGTTAGTACTGGTTAAACCCAGGAAGTACATTAATATGTCGACTGTCGCCGTTATGTGACTGAAAAAAAAAAATTGAAAGCGACGTAAAACAGCATTCAGTCAATCACCCGCAAAGTGAAGAGATTGCCGTTGTGACAGAAGTCGTTTCTCCTAAAACTTGCATTTAGGGACGGGAAAGCAGCCGATAACTTTATTACCATAGACAAAATTTTAGACTTGTCCGAATTCAAAGCGTTTGCAGACGACAGATTAAGTTTCAGGGATTTGTCTCGGAAGGAATGGTAAATATTGTGGACAACGGAGAAAGTCCTGGTTACCAGGTTATCAATGCATGTCTTGCTTTATACTAGCACTAGACTAGGGCTTTGCAGTGCTTGCCCAGGGACACTCCAACAAGAATAGCCCTGCAAGCGGGAATCGTTCAAGAATTTGATTATTACAATCTTGTCGTCTGGTAAAGTGTTTAGGTGATCGATACATAATCGAGAGGTTCTGGGGTCGATCCTCACCGGCCACACTGATTTTTCGTGGTACTGTCCTTCGGCAAGGTGGACTACCACCTTAGTACTTGCGATGTTTAGGGAATATGTAGCAGTCGTTATGGATCAAGATCAGACTGCCTATGACAGATAATCTGATTAAGGTCTTACAAAAAAAAAATCATAGTATATAGGCTTTAGTTGGCACTCCAAGTTTTGATACACTATATTGCTACATGGAATTTCTTCAGTCGTATTTTTTTATTTTTTCATACTTCTCAGATAATGGCAATCTATGTAGGTCTTTGTTTTCCACGCATGTTGACTCGTAATTGCCGCTTACATTATAAGATATAAACATGCAAGTGCTGTTTTTAGCCGAATAAAAATATTTAAGTCATGAAAAAGCGAAGTGTCGCCGTGATGTGCTTGTACTGTCGAAAGCGGCATAATGACAGTCTTGGTTCCAGTCTGATCATTTTTCCCCTTCGACAAAGATTTAACAATGATTGTGTATTATTTTTTTAGGTTTCTTTGTCAAAACGACTAAAAAACGGTACAGACTTACAGATTATTTTTGTAGATTATTTTTTAAAGATCTATGTAGACCATAATAAGGACTGGTTGAATCGTAAACTGCTGAACAAATGAAACGAAAATTTCCACTCAATGGTAAAAAACCAAATATTGCGGTTCCAAAGTTGATTTCACAGGAAAGAAAAACCCGTATCGGAAAGTGTAGATCAAAGATCAGACTGCACGTTTTGTGCAGTCTGAGCTTAATCTACTCTGGCCGCAAAGGTGTCTGAGTCGCGCTTGACAGCCTTAGTTTTAAGAAATTATTGGCGCTTAGTATTAGACTGAACAGCTTTTGTCACAATATTTTCACGTGCGTTCATGTTTGGTATTATCACCATCAGTATTTTACAAGGATATTTTCAAAGTTACCTGCTACATATGGCTTTGATTGTGGAGGTGCTGAGTTTTGTATTTTTTTTTTTTTAGTTGAAGCGAGCGCTTTCCCAGACGACAAAAATTAGGAATCGTCAGTAATAACCGTCTGTGCAGACGACAAATTAACCCATTACTACACAATGTCAACTTTTAACGACCCTGAGAGAAAAAGTTTTTGAAATCATTGTGAGAAAAGGAGAAAATGCTGATACCTTTCCATAAACAAATTTCAGTTTTTGAGTCCCATCTAATTTGTCGTCTGCAACTGCTTTCAATTTGGACCAGTCGAAAATTTTGTCTGGTATCGAGTTAAATGGGGCTCAAATAATGGGAATTTTCTTTGAAATTGAAGAAAACATTGCAGGAATTGAGAAAATTTTGGTTACCAGCAGTTTTCACTTTTCCACAATGTTTTCAGAAGCCTATCTGTGTTGTTAAAACAATTACCAGTTTGGTAGAAAATTTTGATTGGACAACTTAACTCGCCTGGCGTTTACAGCGAGACTTCCGGTAGAAATTTTTTTTTCAATGTTTTTACAAGACATTGTATTCAAATAGAAACTAAAACCTTTTTCTTATAGGCTCCGAAGTGGTGCAATGGTAGTGGGAGTCGACTCGAGACACAGTAGAACCGAGGATCGAGACGCGCCCAACATCCGAAAAAAAAAAAATCTCACAGACGTGGGGAAAACGGAGAACGGCACCTTGATAGAGACAAACTGCTGGATAGAGATCGGGCAAGAAAGACACTTGGGTAGGCGATGGGGGAGACCCAGGAAATTACCTTTTACTACTCTGTGTGTTTGATTTTATTACTTTCAATACAGAGGTGTTTAATAAAAGATGAATATTTATTTGCGTTTTTCTTTTAAGTTCATAGAACTTGTTTTCTCTAAGGAGAGAACAAGTTTCAGCAAGAAGAACACCTAAGTATAAGAAGAAAATGTTTTATTACTCAAAATGAAACGGTGATGTATACAACAAACAAATTAGCCAAGGATCATCAAATTCACCTACCTGAAATTAAAAAGAAAACTTTTGAAAACATTGTGGGAAAAGGAGAAAATGCTGGTTACCAACATTTTCCCCTTTTCCCACAATGCTTTGTCCTTTCGTGAAGAATTACCATTATTCAGACCATATTTAATTTGTTAACGGCAAATGCCTTCAATACAGATAAATCTAAAATTATATGTCATCTGGAAGAGGGTCAATACACAAATGAGCCATGCTCTGACAAAAGGATGCTTAATGCATCTACGTGATGCATTATACCTATCAAGCCTTCATATAATCATGGACCCAACAGTAACCTTTCTTAACAACCAACTTTATCATGAGGTCAAATGGTCTTTGGACATGCAGAAAATTGACCAATACAGGAAAGTATCAGCCCAGGTCAGCCTGGGTGGACTGCGCAGGCTGACCTGGGTCGATACTTTTTGCAGATGCATTAAGCCCCCTTTCACAGAGCATGGCTAAAATATAATAGTCTTGAATAAAAGGAAAACATTGTGGGAAAAGGAGAAAATGTTGGCTATCAATATTTCCCCCCTTTCCCCACATTGTTTTCAATACAGATTAACCTAAAATATTGTCATCTGGAAATGGTTCAGTACATAAATACAAAAGTCTTAACCCTTTACCAAACGAAAAAATTTGGGACAAGACCGAATTGTAAGCATTTGCAGATGACAATACTCAAATGTGTTTCAAATGATGTCTGTCTTTGATAGGGTAGAAAACATTGTGGGAAAAAAGAGAAAATGCTGGTTACCAGCATTTTCTCCTTTTCCCACAATGTTTTCAAAGCCTTCTTTAAACCAGTGATTGTTTTTTAAAATGTTAAATAAAATCATAAGAAAGATAGAAACAAATTCATTATCAATCCACTAAACTATAAAATTTTAGACTTGTCCAAACTGAAAGTTGACAAAATGAACATAGCTATGACAACGGAACTGGTCTTTCAAGACATAGAAAACATTGTGGAAAGGTGAAAATGCTGGTTACAAGCAAATTCACCATTTTCAATAATGTTTTCAAAAATTTTATATATCTTTTTGTTTAAATTACAACGGCTGGTTTGAGAAAAGGTTAACCCTTTACCACACAATCCCGAGTTTTAACGACCCTGAGAAAGAGGTCTTTCGAAAACATAGTGGAAAAAGGAGAAAATGCTGGTAACCAGCATTTTCTCCTTTTTCCCACAATGTTTTCCGTCCTTTTACAGACAAATATCACCATAGGAAAAATGTGTAATTTGTTGTCTGCAAATGTTTTCAATTTCGACAAGTGTAAAATTTTGTCGGGTGGTAAAAGGTTAAAATCAAGACAATAACCTCATCACAATACAGAATATTAAAAAAAAAAACCAAATGATGAAATCTTGGACTTGTCCATATTGAAAGTATTTGGAGACAACAAATTAGATGTCGCTGAAGTGATGTGGCTTGTCTATGAAAAGGTAGAAAACATTGAAAAAGGAGAAAATGCTGGTTACAAGCATTTTGTACTTTTCCCACAATGTTTTCAAAAGCCTCCATTAAAACTTGTGATTGTGTGATAAAATCATTACAAAAATTGAAACAAGTTCATTATCTCTCCAAAACACAACAAAATTTTAGACCTATCCAGATTGAAAGACAACAAACTAAATGTAGCTATAACAACAAAACTTGTCTCTCAAAGGCCAGAAGACTATGTGGAAAAGAGAAAATGCTGGTTACATGCAAATTCACCATTTTCCACAATGTTTTCAAGAACTTTATACATCTTTTTGTTTAAAATCAACGGCGGGTTTGAGAAAAGAATGAAATCAAGACAATAACCCCATCACAATACAGAATATTTAAAACAAAAAAAAACTTTACCAAATGATAAATTTTGGACCCATCCATATTGAGAGTATTAGCGGACAACAAGTAAGATGTCTCTGAATTGATGTAATTTGTCTATGAAAGAGTAGAAAACATGGAGGAAAAAGGAGAAAATGCTGCTTACCAGCATTTTAACCATTTTCCACAATGTTTTCAAGAGCCAATTTTATCATGGTTTCAGTTTAACCTTTACCAAACGACACAATTTTACACTTGTTCAAACTGAAAACATTTGCAGACGACAAAATAAATGTGGCTGAAAAATTGAAATTTGTTTTGGGAAGGTAGAAAACATTGTGGGAAAAGGAGAAAATGCTAGTTACCAGCATTTTCTCCTTTTCTCGTAATGTTTTCAAAAGGCTTCTTTCTCATGGTTGTTGAAAGTCGGGATTGTGTGATAAAGGGTTAAATAATGGCTGGTTGGATAAAGGGTTAATTTTAAAACAAACTCTTGACAATACAGACCATTTTAACATATTACCAAATGACAAAATGTTAGTATTGTCCAATTTGAGAGCATTTGCAGAGGGCAACTGAAATGAGGCTCAAATGACAGATTTCGTCTTTCAAGAGATACAAAACACAGTGCAAAAGGGGAAAATGCTGTTTACAGGCACTTCCACTATTTCCTACAATGTCGTCAAAAACCTACTTCATAATTATGTGGTTTTTTTTTAACTAAAATGGTTTGACCAAGAGTTAAAATCAATACAATAAACTTATCATAATACAGGTTGTTTTAACTTGTTACCAAACGACAAAATTTTAGATTCTTCTAAATTAAAAGCATCTGCAGATGACAGTTAAGTTGTGGTTTAATCAACTGGATTGGTTTTTGGCACATTAGAAAGTATTGTGGGTCTAGGAGAAAATGCTGGTTACCACCATTTTCTCTTTTTACCCCCCGACAAATAAATGGGGCTTAAATTGATTTATCCCCCACGACAAATAAATGGGGCTTAAATGATGGGATTAGTCTTTGAAAGGCTAGAGTGAATGGCTGAAAAAGGAGAAAAATGCTATCATTGTTTTCTCTTTTTCCCTAAATGTTTTCAAGAGTCTTCTTCTTCCAAGTAGATAAAAGTTGGGTTTTCTTGGTAAAGGGTTAAGACATACCAACAACATGTACAAATGGCAAAACTATAAATATTTTAACTCTTTACCACACGAAAAAATTTTAGACTTATCCAAATTGAAAGCATTTGCAGACGACAATATAAATGTGACTGAAAATTTGAAAAATTGTTTTGGGAATGGCAGAAAACGTAGCAAAAGGGGGCTTAATGCATCTCCATGCTACATCATACCTATCAAGCCATAACATAAATATGGATCCATAACAGCCACTGTTTGTAACAATCAACTTAATGCATCTCCATGACACATCATACCTATCAAGCCATAACATAAATATGAATCCATAACAGCCACTGTTTGTAACAATCAACTTAATGCATCTCCGTGACACATCATACCTATCAAGCCATAACATAAATATGAATCCATAACAGCCACTGTTTGTAACAATCAACTTAATGCATCTCCGTGACACATCATACCTATCAAGCCATAACATAAATATGAATCCATAAAAGCCACTGTTTGTAACAATCAACTTAATGCATCTCCGTGACACATCATACCTATCAAGCCATAACATAAATATGAATCCATAAAAGCCACTGTTTGTAAAAATCAACTTAATGCATCTCCGTGACACATCATACCTATCAAGCCATAACATAAATATGAATCCATAACAGCCACTGTTTGTAACAATCAACTTAATGCATCTCCGTGACACATCATACCTATCAAGCCATAACATAAATATGAATCCATAACAGCCACTGTTTGTAACAATCAACTTAATGCATCTCCGTGACACATCATACCTATCAAGCCATAACATAAATATGAATCCATAACAGCCACTGTTTGTAACAATCAACTTAATGCATCTCCATGACACATCATACCTATCAAGCCATAACATAAATATGAATCCATAACAGCCACTGTTTGTAACAATCAACTTAATGCATCTCCATGACACATCATACCTATCAAGCCATAACATAAATATGGATCCATAACAGCCACTGTTTGTAACAATCAACTTAATACATCTCCGTGACACATCATACCTATCAAGCCATAACATAAATATGTAGACATAACAGCCACTGTTTGTAACATAACAGCCACTGTTTGTAACAATCAACTTAATCATGAGGTAGACTAGTCCTTGGACATACAGAAAATTGACCAATAGCAGAAAGTCTTGGCTCTGGTCAGCCTGTGTTAACTGTGCAGACTGACCTGGACCAATACTTTTCGAAGATGCATTAAGCCCCCTTTTCACAGAGCATAGCTCAGATATAATGAGAATCTACCTTATGATGCTCCATGCCAAAAAATGAATTCTGACAAAGTGTTTTTTTGACACAAGATTTCCAAAAATCATGAAGCTGAAAACAAATATTTCTATTGGCATGAATGGTAAAAGTTTTTGAAAAAATACTGGGATTATATAAACATTGCTCTGTGTCCAGTAAGAAACATATCTAAGTAAAATCTAAAATACATACATGTAGCGAAATCAATCATTAAGAACTGATCATTGTTTAACAGTAAAATTTGAAAGCACACAATACTATGCTGCAATGAGTTATTTCCCTTGGACCATCATAAACCATACCAGATTATTCAGAGAAAACAAACCATCCTCACAGCACTGCAGGTCAGAATTCTTTCCAAACATCTGTCAAAATATCTGCCTATAGATCGAGTAACTCTTTACCAAACAATAAAATATTAGGCTAAAATCATCTGCAGACATCAAATTGGGTTGAAATTACAGCATTTGCTTCTCAAAGAGAAAAGCTGGTTACCAGCATTTTTTCCCTGTAATGTTTTCAAACCCACATCTTCCTCATGGTCATTATAACTGGGGATTGTTTGGTTAAGAGTTAGTATTTTAAACAAGGAACAAGCAGTTCTGGACAGACATATTTTTGAAGATTTTCAATACTTTTCGTTTTTGTTGCATTGGAACCCAAGTTCTTGATGGAATCAAATTCTTAACTCTTTGCCACACAATCCCGACTTTTAACGACCCTGACAGGGAAGCCTTTTGAAAATATTGTGGGAAAAGGAGAAAATGCTGGTAACCAGCATTTTCTCCTTTTCTCACAATGTTTTCCACCCTTTCAATGACAGAAATCATTATGTTAGCAACATATGATTTGTCGTCTGCAAATGCTTTCAATTTGGGTCAGTCAAAAATTTTGTCGTTTCGTTAAGAGTTCAGGGGAATTCTAAACTTTGGTAAAAATTGATTCAGATATTTATAAGAGACAGTATTTGACACAAAAGTTAATAAAGTACACAGGTGCACTAACAGGTACACTGACAGACAGCAGCAAACACAGGAATCGGGTCAAGACATTATAAGCTTGCTTGCCTTTGGCCAGAGGAGCCAAAACTGGAGGTGATCAGCATTGATTACAATTAAATTCAAAACATTAAACATGTCAAAACAACGTGGTAAAAGCAGAAACTGCATGTGTTGAGCAATGTCTCCTTTTGCAACAATGTTTTAAGACCCAGTTTGCCGTGAGTGGACAGATTTTTTTTTTTCAGGAGATAATGTGTTATCCCTCTCCCAACAAACCCACATTTTTACAACCCTAAGGAGGAAAACTTTTGAAAATATCATGCAAAAAGGAGAAAATGCTGGTGACCAGCATTTTCTCCCTTTCTTACACTATTTTCTACCATTTCTAACACAGACTCCATCATTTAACCCTTTACCAAACATTCCAGTCTTTTAAGAACCCTAGGGAGACAACTTTTGAAAACATTGTGGAAAAAGGAGAAAATGCTGGTAACCAGCATTTTCTCCCTTTACAACAATATTTTTGACCATTTCAAAGACACATTCCATCATTTAACCCTTTACCACACGACAAAATTTTACACTCGTCTGAAGTGAAAGTATTTGTAGACGACAAAGTGGATATGGTTCATATGGTGAGGGTTGTCTGTAAAAGGTTAGAAAACATTGTGGAAAAAAGGAGAAAATGCTGGTTACCAGCATTTTCTCCTTTTCCCACCATGTTTTCAAAAGGCCTCTTTCTCAGAGTACTATCTATGAAAACATTGTGGGAACAGGAGAAATTGTGGGTAACCAGCATTTTCTCCTTTTCCTAGTTTTTTTTCTACCATTTCAAACAAATATTGCGCCATCTGAGTCACATTTGTCATCAGAAAATGCTTTTAATTTGATCTAGTCTGAACTTTTACAGCTCGGTAAACAAATAAGCAACTTCTGCAATCTGCAAATGCTCTCAATATGGACAAAGCTAAAGTTTTGTTTCCTGGTAAAGAGGGAAGTGAGATATCAAAATGTTTTACTCAAATATTTTCCCTTGTTTTTCAATGTTTTCAGTTAGCTTACAACCATCATCTTCAACAGTAAATATTGCTATAAAGTATAAATGTATTTACAAACATTTAACACTTTATCAAACTACAAAATTTTGGACTCTTCCATATTGAAGGCATTTGCAGATGACAAAATAAACGTGACTCAAAAACTGAAATTTGTTTTGGTAAGGGTAGAAAACATTGTGGGAAAAGGAGAAAATGCTGGTTACCAGCATTGTCTCCTTTTCCCAGTTTTTTTCCCTACCATTTCAAGGCTTCTTCCTTAGGGTTGTTAAAACATGTAATTGTGCTGTAAAGGGTTAAAGACAAATCCCATCATTGGAGCAACATTTGTCATCTGCAAATGCTTTCAACTGAGATCAGTCTAAATTTGGCTGTTTTTATAAAGAGCTAAACTGACAAAAGTCTCAAAAATATTGTGGCAAATGGACAGAAACCGTTATGAAAGCATCTTCTCAATTTGTCACATTATTTTCATCAGCTACATGTAAAAATGATTGCAGATGAAGGAAAGGATTCAACATGTGATTTTTTTTTTTTTACTTTTTACCCTCGCCAAGACTTTGAAAAAATCTTGGTAAAGGTCCACTAGTTCTGAAATGGCAAATAGTTGGCTTTTTTTAAAAGAGGAATCTACATGTATATCAAATTTTGTAGGCCTAAGCCCTACTGTTTAACACTTTACCAAATGACAAAATTTTAGGCCAGTCCAAATTAAAAGCATTTGCAGACAACAAACTAAATGTTGCACAAATAAGGAAAGTTTTCCTTGAAAGGGTTAAAAATATTGTGGGGAAAGAAGAAAATGCTGGTTATCTGCATTTTCTCTTTTTTCCGCAATATTTTCAAAAGTCCTTTTCCTTGAGGTTGTTAAAACTCAGGATTGTGTGGTACAGGGTTAAAACATGAAAATTCTTGAAATTCTACTAAATTTCCAAGTGGGTCAAAACAGCCTTGCAATTACAGTTCTTTTTTTCTGGTAGTAACAGGTTAAATCTTCACTCCATAGTCCATTACTCCTAGCTGGAAAGGTTCAGTCTGATACCCATCTCTACATCACATTGTCTTCCTGAAAATAGAAAGCAAAACTCACACTGATTTCAAGCATATCACAGCAACAGCTCAGTCAAGTATTGATTGATTGATTGAATGGTGTTTTATGCCACTTTCAACATTATTTCAGTCGGTGACAGCTCACAAATTCATGTGTTTCCTGGGTTTCACACGTACTAGGCAAGGACATTCCCACGAAAAACCCACCTCCAGGTTACGAGTCCCCCACTTTACCACTGAGCCATGCAGGACCCCTTCAGTCAAGTATGTCCAGGGTTTCAACAGTACTAGGTTAGGGCTCTTAAGTGTCTTTCTGAAGGAACCCCCCCCCCCCATGAACAAGAGGGCCATGATGGCCCTGTATCGCTCCACTGGCTTATAAATATAAACCATAAATACTAAACATTTCAACTCTGAGCCAAATGGTTTCAAAATGAAGACTTACAAAGTTTTCTCTGTAAAAGCCCATGTAAAAGTTGAGACCCACAGGGCAAAGCCAATTTTTGATCCCAGAGCTATAATTACTTGAACCCTGGTAGAGGTCCACAAGATGAAGCCACATGCCAAAATAATACAAGTCTATGCTGTATGGTTATAAATAAGGTGATTTTCAAGTTTTGTCCATATGAAGCCTCTGTAAAACATAAGACCCCTGATGCAAGGCTAATTTCAAAAAAAAAAATCAAAACAGGAAGATTTCTTAAGTTGTCGCTATGTAAGCCCATGTAAAACTTGTGACCCTTGCGGCTGGGCCAATTTTGACCCCAGGGCTAAAATTCTGGCCCGCTTGGTAGAGGCCCACTAGATATAGCTACATGCAAAATTTGGTAGCTCTAGGCCTTATGGCTAGGTACAGGAAGATTTTTAAAGTTTTCTCTATATAAGCCTATGTAAGACTTGTGACCCCTGGGGCAGAGCCAATTTTGACCTCAGGGCTATAATTTTAAGAAACTTGATAGAGGTCTACTACATAAAGCTACATGCCAAATTTGGTAGCTCTATGCCTTATGGTTTCAGACAAGAAGATTTTTAAAGATTTACAATATTTTTCAGTTTTGTTGCCATGGTAACCAGAGTTTTCGAAGGAATCAAATTCTTTCAAAAAATTCTGAAGAGGCCCATGGCAGGATCATTTCTGTGAAGTTTCATGAAAATTGGATGGGTAGTTTCAGAGAAGATGTTTGAAATAAAAGTTAACGCACGGACGGACGAACGCACGACGGTCACCGGGCCATGATATAAGCCCGCTGGCCTTCGTCCAGTGGAGCTAAAAACCCTACCTTTCAAATCTGACATATATTTTATGATAAGATACCAACGTGTAAAATATCATATCCAACACAGTATTTCAGATTACAAATGGAAACCTGTTGATCTACTATACTCTGAGAAAAAACGCATTTGAAAACAATGTGGGAAAGGTAGAAAATGCTGGTAACCAGCATTTTCTCCTTTTGCCACAATGTTTTCTACCTTTCCCAAAGCAAATTTCAATTTTTAAGTCACACTTTTTTTGTCGTCTGCAAATGCTTTCAATTTGGAGTTGTCTCAAGTTTTGTCATCTGGTAAAGCGTTCATAGTTTGATAGATCAAACCCAAGCTTCCTGACGTATGACCTATATTTTGTCATTTTTTACCCGTGTTTGACATGCTCATTGCACAGAGTTCCAGACAGAGGGAGTGATTTTGATTTCAAAATTGAAAATATTAGTTATTCTCCACTAAACCCTATGTTATGGGTACTCATTAGAATCGTCTCATTCAGATGATTCTTATGAGTACCTATGCTTCCCCACTTTTTTGAACACCAAAGGGGATTTTTGAGAGTTTCAAAGGGGGAGATTCCGGGTTTCAAGGGGAAGATTTTTTGAGGCGTACCGGAAGGTCTCTCTAAAGATCTTTTTTAAATTATTCTAGGAAAAATATTTTTAATAATTGAACAAAAGTCTGGTTTACGATTAATTTCTTTTTATTCTTTATTAAATATTATTGATTATCAAATGTATGTGAATATTAAGAGCAAAAACAAATCTAGTGTCTTGGGTATTTTAGTATGGTTTAAGGGAGATAATCCTGTAAGGATTATGGAAATAGTTTATATAGACTTGCTTCCCTTGAGCTGATGTTGCAGGTGCTTCTGGGTAAAATCGCCATGCTGTATGCAGAGATAACAAGTTGGCTTCTTTAAAAAAGAAGCCAAGAGAGGTCAGCATCAATGTTTTCAAATAGTTTATTGGCTTTTGATTTCAATATATTTTGGTAGATGTAAACAAACAAGTTAGGCATTAAATGAATGAGAAAAAAACTTTTTTTTTTCAATCTTGCTGGTGTAAAGGCACAAAACAGTACATGTTCCACATTGTTATAATATTCTAGGAATTGGAGGCCATATGCTATTAACATGCTCGGAAATGCATATTTTTTTTTTCAAAATTAAAGGACACAAAACCGAAGATGATTATCCAATTTAGCTTATTTTCAAAAGGAACGACCCTCTAATGAATGTTTGTAATGTGCGCTTAGATAAGCCAAACTTTTTTTTTCGAAAGGAGAAATCGTTCAATTAAAATTTGATACAATATATAACACTGACGAGGCAAGAATCTTACCTGATAACAACAAATAAAGATGGCCTATACATAATACTAGTACCAGACATGTTAAAAATAAATGTAACATTTTTTAATCTTTTAACAAACAACAATGTTTTGACTGTCCCAAACAGAAAAAGTATGCAGACAACAATTTAAACTTTGATAATTAATGTGGAAGATGGTGCTTTGATGTGATGGAAACCATTGTGACAAAAGGAGAAACTGCAGTGACTAACAGCTTCTCCTCTTTCTACAATATTTTGAAAAGTTGTCTGCTGCAGACATGTAAAATGAAGAGGTTGTTTGCCTAAACGTTAAAAATTTAAGAAAGTAGATAAATGAGCCATGCTCTGAGAAAAGGGTGCTTAATGCATCTGCGAAAAGTATCGACCCATGTCAGCCTGGGCAATCCGCCCAAAATCAAAGGACCACGGACTCTTTTGAGGTGTGCGGTACGTAGGGCGAAGAGGCAAGACTTTCTTTCGTGCTCATAAGTTGATTTTCGCTGGATTCTCGCAATCCCGCATAATAGAAGCAGCTCTGTGTGTTATTTCATCAAATCTATATCATTATAAATCCATAGAATTTTTGAAAAAAACAGAAAAATGCTAGAATCTAGTCAGTTTTGAAAAATAGAACTTGAAAACATACTGATCAACTTATTTCTATCAATTTGTGGGGTACGAGTTCTTCAGAGAACTCGTGCTCTCGAGATTAGGGTACAAGTTCTCCAGGGTACGATTTCTCCAGATAGTATCAAGTCACGTGATCTTTTCCCGCGGTGTTCTTTCTCTTTTTTTTTTAACGATTTTTTTTTTTCTCTCTGCTTAGATTTATTTGTTTAAAGAAAAACTGCAATTATTGGAGAGATCATTTACTATCAATATAGTATGATAAATCTTTTTGGAAATCCGTCATATAAAAGAAAATGTTATTTCCTATTTCAGTTTTTTGATTTCGGTTTGTTTATAAAACCATGACGAAATAGACTGTGTATCAGAACAATTTCGCAAAAACAAATGGATTTAGACAGAGATTTCTGTGGCAGTAGTCTGCCTTTTAAACTCACCACTGTTGGAGAGGTCTGATGACCTCTCCAATAAAGAGCTAAATGATTAAATTCGAGTTGTTGCGTGTTAAATCACGAACTGGTAGCCCAATAGAACATCTGGCAACGAGGAAAAGTCATACCGGTTTGGTTTGTGCCCTACTGTTTGTAATGACAATTTGTTGTTGCTGTGAAATGGCGAGTTTTATTGAGCTGAATGGGCTGCCTTCTTTTGAACCACGAGGGGAGAGAATCGGTCAGTCATGGCATCAATGGATGAGAAGTTTTGAGCTCTTTGCGGTTGGAACGGGAGTGACAGATGATAGGCAGAAAATGTCGTTGCTTCTCCACTGTGCTGGACAACGGGTCCAGGATATCTATTTTACTTTGCCAAATAGAGACGCAGGCGAAGGCGAGACTTGGTATGGTAAAACTAAAGGTGTCTTGTCAGCACATTTTAAAGGGAAAATTAATGTGCCATATGAAAGGTTTAGTTTTCGAAGTATGACACAAAAACCTGATGAGAACATTGAACAGTACATAATTCGATTGCGTCATCAAGCCGAGCTATGTGAGTTTGATCGTGTCGACGAGCAAATAAGAGATCAAATAATAGAAAAGTGTAAGTCGCATACTCTCAGAATGAGACTTCTGGAGAAAGGTCGAGATCTCACCCTGGATCAGCTTAGAGTCACTGCTCAGGCCCTTGAGAGTTCAGAGACCCAGGCAAGACATATTGAGGCCCAAGGTGAAGGTCATAGGGTCAACGCTGTTAGTGCTGCTGCCAGTAAAGAATGTTATTGGTGTGGGAAAAGTGGGCATATAAGTACTGACAAACATAGTCCTGCTAAAAATAAGAAGTGTAATGATTGTGGGAAAATGGGTCATTTTGCAGTTAGGTGCAAAACAGGAAAGACAAATGAGTTAAAAGACACTAAACGAAAGAAAATGCAGAAACTGAACAAAATTCACGCTGTAAGTGGTGATGAAAACTGTGAAAATGTCAATGATGAGTACGCATTTCAAGTGGCAGTAGATGGAAATAAAATGTTGGTCAAGCTTCTTGTTGATAAATATGACATCAATTTTGTTATCGACAGCGGAGCGTTGGTGAACATTATTGATAAGTCGCTGTGGGGAACACTGAAAGACCAGAGAATTTCATGTAAGTCAGAAAAAACATCTAAAAGGCTGTTTTCATATGGGTCAAAGGAGCCTTTATATCTCCTAGGCAAATTTGTGACAACTGTCTCAACACACACTGGACATTCAGCCCCAAATACCGAGATCTATGTGCTTGATGGTTCTGGACCAGCCCTGTCAGGCAGGAATACAGCCTTACAGTTAGGCTTATTGAATTTTGGCAAAGACTATGACATAATAACATTCATAAAATAGAAGAACTTTTCCCCAAAGAGTGTTTCGAAGGCGTAGGGAAACAAAGATTTTCAGCTGAAGCTGCATATTGATAAATCGGTTACACCTGTAGCACAGAATATGTATTGCGTACCATACAGCTTGCGTGATAAAGTAGAACGAAAGATTGATGAACTCCTAGAAATGGACATAATAGAGAAAGTTGAAAAGCCTACCCCATGGGTTTCTCCTGTCCTTACAGTTCCTAAAGCCGATTCTGACACACGCACATGTGTGGATATGAGGCGTGCGAACAAGGCCATAGTGCGTGAACGGCATCCGATTCCGACAGTCAATGAGATTCTATATAAGGTCAATGGGAGCACCGTTTTCAGCAAACTTGACCTTAAATACGGATACCATCAGATTGAACTCGAGGACAAATCAAGGGAAATAACTATGTTTGTGATGCACAAGGGGTTGTATACGTACAAACGGCTGATGTTTGGAATCAGTTGCGCGCCAGGAAAGTATCAGTACATCATTGCGCAAATATTCCACGACATTGAGGGTGTTGAAAATATCCAAGACGATATAATAGTTCATGGCGTGACACAAGAACAACATGACAAGCGACTCCGTGAGGCAATTGAGAGGATTCGTGACAAAGGTCTTACGCTGAATAAGAAAAAGTGTCAATTTGGTCTTGACAAAATTGAGTTCATGGGTCACATTATACCCGGTAAAGGAATTGGACCAACTGAAGAACGCACAAAAGCTCTAATAAACGCTACGCAGCCAAAGAGTGCTTTAGAAATCCGTAGCTTCTTGGGTCTGGTGAACTTTCGTGCGCGCTACATACTTGATCTAGCGACGATTTGTGAACCTTTACGATGTTTGACCAAGAAAGGGGTTACATTTGTTTGGGGTAAAGAGCAAGAGCAGAGTTTTCAGAAGCTCAAACAATGTCTCTCTGGAGAGAAGACTTTGGGTCACTTTTCGATTGACGCTGCAAAAACAATTGTAGTCACAGATGCCTCAAATGTTGGAATTGCCGCTGTTTTGATATAGCAAGATAAGTTGGGTAATTCTAAGGTCATCTGTTATGCTAGCAGAGCATTGTCAGATGCTGTGAGGAAATACTCAACCACTGGAAAAAGAAGCTCTAGGTGTACTGTGGGGATTTGAGAAATTCAAACTGTATTTGATTGGAGTTGATTTTGAATTGGTAAGCGACCATAAGCCTCTAGTACTAATTTATGGGCCTAAGTCTAGACCGAATGCCAGGATTGAACGTTGGGTCATGAGACTGATGCGCTACAAATTCAAAGTTCGTTATCAGCCAGGCCGAGTGAATATTGCAGATGCCTTGTCAAGACTTATCCCCAGTCAAACTTGTAATGAGAGTGAACTAGAGAAGGTTACGACAGAGTATTTGTATTTTGTAGCTAAAGAGGCAACTCCTGCTGCTCTGACAGCAAGAGAAGTAGAGGAGGCGTCAAAAGTCGACCCTGAACTGATTAAACTGAGAGACTGCATTGATTCAGGAAAATGGAAAGAGGCGAAAGACCTTGTTTCCTATTATCCATTGAGACATGAGCTATGTAGATTAGGTTTTCTTGTACTTAGAGGTACTAGGTTAGTTATACCTAAAGTATTACGTCAGAGGTGTATTGAATTGGCTCACCAAGGTCATTTAGGGATAGTAAAAACCAAGCAACAATTGTGCACGAAAGTGTGGTGGCCGTTTTTGGATAAAGATGTTGAGAAGTATGTACAGGCATGTCATGGGTGTCAAATTGTTTCAGCGACAGTCCACCCTGAGCCTCTACAGACTACCAAATTACCTGAAAAACCATGGACTGATTTTGGGATTGATTTGTTAGGACCATTACCTTCAGGTCATTATATTTTTGTTGTCGTAGACTATTACTGTAGATTCCATGAAATAGAAATTATGAAAGATACCACTAGTGACAAGGTTATACAGAGTTTAGAAACCATGTTTAGTAGGTACGGTTTGCCAATCACCATTACGTCTGACAATGGTCCACAATTTCGGTCAGAGAAATTTGAAGGGTTCTTGAAAGCAAATGGTACATTTCACCATCGAACTACACCACTTCACCCAGCAGCCAATGGTGAAGTTGAGCGACAAAACAGGTTGCTGATGAAGAGAATCAAAATCACTCAAAATGTGCCTGATAGTGAGAATTTGAAAGAGATAACTCAAACAAATAACCCAAATCAGTCACAGAGCAATGAATCTGGAATTTCTACAGATACTTTAACTGATTCTAAGCTTGCACAAGACCCTGAGTATGAACCTGAGTACAGTAGGCCAAAAAGAGAAACCAAAATTCCAGAAAGGTTCAAAGACTTTTTAATGAATAAGTAATTCTTTGTTATTTTGAGAGGTAAAGGCTTAACAGAGGTTTAACATGGCTTGTCCTATTATTATCATGTTATTAAGCATTTTAGTTTAAGTGTTTCAACTAGACAAGTTCACTATTCATTTTATTTGTTTTTAGAATGAGAATTTGAATGGTCTTAATCTAGAAAGATTAATCTAAGAAAGGGGGAAGATGTAGTGTCTTGGGTATTTTAGTATGGTTTAAGGGAGATAATCCTGTAAGGATTATGGAAATAGTTTATATAGACTTGCTTCCCTTGAGCGGATGTTGCGGGGGCTTCTGGGTAAAATTGCCATGCTGTATGCAGAGACAATAGAGAGCTAAATGATTGAATTCGAGTTGTTGTGTGTTAAATCACGAACTGGTGGCCCAATAGAACGAAATCAATCATTAGTCATAAATATTTAGAAAGCAGCGACTATGGTAAAAAAGCACTGTACATTCATTATGAAATGTTACTTTGTCCATTGTATTTCACTGTTTTGTAAGTACATGTGCATCATATAATTTTGACTTGTTTTTTAAAGATATTCTGGCATTTTATATTGTATTCCTAATGTTTAGCTTTAAATATAGACTTCAGAGTACCACATTTTATCCTGACATTATTAATTCTCTTTGGTACTGAATAACCGCTAACAGGTGTCTCGAATAAACACCTTATAATCTGTCTCGTATTGCTGGTAAAGTTCTATCTAAAAGACAAGCTGTCAAATAAACTTTTTTGGAAAAAAAAAAGTTGAGTCCCACTGTCTGCATAAATCATCAGTAAAAATGTCTCAAAAGCATAAAGAAAAAAAATGTACTTTCCAAAAAAAAAATCTGGAGGCAATCTTCACACGACAAAAATTCTGGAAGCAAACATCAGCATTGGTAACGCTGGACAACAGTAGGTGCCTCCTATCAGTGCCCTATAGATTACTATATATTACTCTATTGCCAGTTACCAGTCATATATTGCTACGTCATTGATTTGAATAAAACTATGATCACATTCTGGTCGATCTATTTTTAGATAAATTGGAATTCCAGTGGTCAATTTGTGCTATAAGAGATTAAAACTGTGTTTTTTTTTCATTGTTTTGTTACTGATTACCTTAATGTTTTCACTCATTTTTGTCTGCATCCCAGGGACGCATTGAGCAATAGTGTTTTGTGTTTATAGATCTAGACTCTTACAACGTAATATACCTGTAAACGTCAGGTAAACGATGTTTTGATTTCCGCTCTGAAAAGTACCTGGGTCTGATCTCAAATTTGATTGGTTCACGATCATCGATCGATAAATCTCAGTATCTTGGTTCCTATATTTATAGACAACAAACCTGATTGACCGTGAAGGTGTCACACCACTGGTTTTTGGCCACATTGAAAATAGAGCAAAATCGACAATGTTTAGAGTTCCACAGATCGCTTAATGGCAAAATTCTGGCTTCTCGGTCTGTTGTTCTCTAAAGTATGACCATAGGCCTTCAAAAAAATGCAAAAAAAACCAATATGTCAACCGATTGCGTTTTTCGCTAAATTCCAACCAATACAGGCACCCTAAAATTTGCCCTCTGAGGAACACCTGTTCACGGCCATGACCCCAACATTTTGTTCCTCCAGTAATACAAAATAGTCCTGTCAAAATACATGTACATTATAAACGCATCTAAGTGGTCCCCCAATGCCCAAATTTGAAGCAAATCTAAATTATATACCTCCAAGCCATCTCAGCTCCATGAAACAGTTCAGCAGAAGTGCTACTGCAAAATTTCATATGGGACTACTTTTGACTACTATGACCCGGAAGCAGTCTTGCAGTGGTGCGACACCTATATAAAACAGATTTCGGCTTTTAAGTCCAGTCTTTTTAGTCCCAAGGCTGAGTCGGGGTATTGTGACTAGGAAAAATTGAGCCAGAGACAAAGCAGGGCCATTTTCAAAGAGAAAACCCATTTTTCCTAACATGACTGATTTTGCGGCCAAGACCTTAAACAAGAGGGCCATGATGGCCCTGGATCGCTCACCTAAGTCAATAGGCGAAATTTCACTCCAGGGTCATGATGACCCAATTAAAACTCATCTGACATATTGTTAAGACAATTGTCAGGTCAATTGAGCTGAAAATGTGGCCTCTGGAGTGTCCAAAATGTATTTCTTCAATCTGACCTAGTGACCTACCGTAATTCGCCAATGTATTCGGACAGAAAAAAATAATTTTTTTTTTGTGTCCAAATCTTTAGGAAATTATCATCTTGAAAAAAAAGGGGTGGCCGAAATAATAGGTTTTACCTTGTTGTCCAAATGTGTGTGTCCGGAAAAAATAAGAGTAAAATCCAAGAAATTTAGATCTATTTATAGCACTGATGAGGGGGTCAAAACTGTAAAGTATCTAAAGTTCCAGCGTGTTTTAAAAGCATGTGTTTTAAATATTTCTTAATTTCTTAGACCTTTAAGCAGTAGCTTTCTAAAATCATATTTCAGTAGTGCATGGTATATATCCAAGATCAGACCGCACATTCTCTATAATCTGATCTCTATCTACACCGTACGCCAACATTTTAGACTCCGCCATCTTGCCATCATCAAAGAGCCATCTGTCAACAAGATTTCACACCTGTCGTGGGTACACAAATGTTTGCAGTAAAATTTGGATTATGGGTATGACGTAATGTGCAAATCATCCAGAGCGAGAGGGTTGTAAAGCACCTGTTTTTGTACACACTCTCCCGGGTTACATGCTGACCTCCAATCAACATAAAATGACCACGCAATAAGCGTATATCATGCCCACTTTATACTAGCTGATAGTGTCTTTTTGTAGTAATGGTTGTTTCAGGAACTCATGGGCAGCTTTGTCACATAATTCGTGTAGTCAGCAGAAAAAAAGTCTGCCTGGTTTTTTTCTTTAGAAAATATTCCTTGCAATCAAAATAACAAGAGGGCCATGATGGCCCTGGGTCGCTCACCTTAGTAGAGTGCCTTAAAGGTTTTTCTTTGATTTGACCATGTGACCTAGTTTTTGACCACAGGTGACCCAATTTCAAACTCATATTTCATGAAGACAAACATTCTGACAAATTTTCAAGTCAATTGAGCAAAAAATGTGGCCTCGAGTGCCCTAAAGATATTTCTTTAATTTGACCTAGTGACCTAGATTATGACCCCAGGTGACCCAAATTTGAACAGGTCTTTGCTTATATCAAAAGAAACATTTTAACCAATTTTCAAATCAAATGAATAATAAATGTGGCCTCTAGAGTGCCCACTAGCTATTTCTTTAATTTGACCAAGTGAACTAGTTCATGACCCCAGTTGACCCAAATTCAGACTCATGTGAGATTTTACAAAGACAAACATCTAGTGACCTAGTTTATGGTTCCAGGTGACCCAAATCCAAACTCATCTGGTATTTCATCAAGACAAACATTCTGGCCAAATTTCAGGTCATTTGAGCAATAAATGTGGCCTCCAGAGTGCAAACAAGGTATTTCTTTAAATTGACCCAGTGAACTAGTTTATGACCCAAGTTAACCCAAATTAATCTTATGTGAGACTTTATAAAGACAAACTTTCTACCTAATTTTCAAGGCAATTGAGCAAACAATTTGGCCTTGAGAGTGCCAACAAGGTATTTCTTTAATTTGACCTAGTGACCTAGTTTATGACCCTAGATGACCCAATTTTGAACTCAATGAACTTGTTGCCCTTAGATGGGCAAACAAACTTAGAAGAGAATCACTACATACCAAATATCAAAGCTCTACACCTTCCAGTTTTAAAGAAGAACTTTGAAGTTTTCCTTCTTTGTTCCTATGTTCAAACTTGTGACCCCCGGGGCTGGGCCAGTTTTGACCCAGGGGCATCATATGAACAAACTTGGTAGAGGTCCACTAGGAAATGCTACATACCAAATATCAAAGCTCTACACCTTCCCGTTTAAGAGAAAAAGAAATTTAAAGTTTTCCTTCTTTGTTCTTATCTTCGAACTTGTGACCCCCGGGGCTGGGCCAGTTTTGATCCAGGGGCATCATATGAACAAACTTGGTAGAGGTCCACTAGGAAATGCTACATACCAAATATCAAAGCTCTACACCTTCCCGTTTAAGAGAAAAAGAAATTTAAAGTTTTCCTTCTTTGTTCCTATCTTCGAACTTGTGACCCCTGGGGCAGGGCCAGTTTTGACCCAGGGGCATCATATGAACAAATTTGGTAGAGGTCCACTCTGAGATGCAACATACCAAATATCAAAGCTCCACACCTTTCGGTTTCAGAAAAGAAGAATTTTAAAGGTTTCCTTCTTTGTTCCTATGTTCGAACTTGTGACCCCAGGGGCTGGGCCAGTTTTGACTAAAGCAGCATCCTTGGAACAAACTTGGTAGAAGTCCACTAGGAGATGCTACATACCAAATATCAAAGCTCTATGCCTTCCCATTTAAGATAAAAAAAAAATTAAAGTTTTCCTTCTTTGTTCCTATGTTTGAACTTGTGACCCCCAGGGCAGGGCCAATTTTGACTCCAAGGGCATCATATGAACAAACTTGGTAGAGATCCACTAGAAGATGCTACATACCAAATATCAAAGCTCCATGCCTTCCTGTTTCAGAGAAAAAGATTTTTAAAGTTTTCCTTCTTTGTTCCTATGTTGGAAATTGTGACCCCTGGGGCGGGGCCAGTTTTGACCCCAGGGGCATCATATGAACAAACTTGGTAGAGGTCCACTAGGAGATACTACATGCCAAATATCAAAGCTCTACGCCTTCAAGTTTCAGGGAAGAAGATTTTTAAAGTTTTCCTTCTTTGTTACTATGCTCAAACCTGTGACCCCCGGGGCGGGGCCAGTTTTGACCCCAGGGACATCATATGAACAAACTTGGTAGAAGTCCACTAGGCAATGCATCATACCAAATATCAAAGCTCTACGCATTCCAGTTTCAGAGAAGATGATTTTTAAAGTTTCCCCTCTTTGTTCCTATGTTCGAACTTGTGACCCCCGGGGCAGGGCCAGTTTTGACCCCAAGGGCATCATATGAACAAACATGGTAGAGGTCCACTAGGAGATGCTTCATGCCAAATATCAAAGCTCTATGCCTTCCAGTTTTAGAGAAGAAGATTTTTAAAGTTTTCCTTCTTTGTTCCTACGTTTGAAACTTGTGACCCCCGGGGCGGGGCCAGTTTTGACCCAGGGGCATCATTTGAACAAACTTGGTAGAGGTCCACTAGGAGATGCTACATGCCAAATATCAAAGCTCTACGCCTTCAAGTTTCAGAGAAGAAGATTTTTAAAGTTTTCCTTCTTTGTTACTATGCTCAAACTTGTGACCCCCGGGGCGGGGCCAGTTTTGACCCCAGGGACATCATATGAACAAACTTGGTAGAGGTCCACTAGGCAATGCTACATACCAAATATCAAAGCTCTATGCCTTCCAGTTTCAGAGAAGATGATTTTTAAAGTTTTCCTTCTTTGTTCCTATGTGGGAAATTGTGACCCCCGGGGCTGGGCCAGTTTTGACCCCAGGGGCATCATATGAACAAACTTGGTAGAGGTCCACTAGGAGATGCTACATGCCAAATATCAAAGCTCTACGCCTTCAAGTTTTAGAGAAGAAGATTTTTAAAGTTTTCCTTCTTTATGACTATGCTCAAACTTGTGACCCCCGGGGCGGGGCCAGTTTTGACCCCAGGGGCATCATATGAACAAATTTGGTAGAGGTCCACTAGGAGATGCTACATACCAAATATCAAAGCTCTGCGCCTTCTAGTTTCAGAGAAGAAGATTTTCAAAGATTTTGCTTTTTTTTTCCTTTTTGTTGCCATGGCAACCAGAGTTGTGGGTGGAATTCAATTCTTTGAACAATTTTGGTAGAGCTTCACCCAAGGAACATCCCTGCCAAGTTTCATCAAGATTGGCCCTGTGGTTTAGGAGAAGAAGATGTTTAAAGAAATTGTTGACGGACGCCGGACGCCGGACATAGGGCGATCACAATAGCTCACCTTTAGCACGTTGTGCTAAGGTGAGCTAAAAAGGAATGCATACGCAATTAATGCATTCGATCTAATTTTATATATACATGTAAATGGATTTAATACCGATAAATAAAGGAAAGAAACAATGAGGTCTGGTACTTATAATTTTTTTAATATTGTTCATGGAGGGACAATTTCACGGTTCTGCAGGTGCCTTTTGAAAACATTACGAAAAAAGGGAAAAACTGCTTACACAACACCAAAAAGCCGAGAAACATCAAACTCTTCAAGCACCTTTCAAAACTAGTTGCTTGAGCGGCCTGTGTAGATCAAGATCACACTAGGCAGAAACTTTGGTCTGATCTAAATCTACTCGTTTTGGTGAGAAGTTTTCAACAAAGACAACCTTGGTATTGCATTTTTTTTTTTTTTTGTCTTATTTCATGACTTAGAATAAGTGCCGAGTTACTTGACTCTTAAGGAATTCATGTTCATAATGATGAATATCAGCCATGCAGAAATGTGCAAATATGCAGCTGATCATTATCGGAAACATTTTCTAAAAAACAAATATGTATTTACTGGCTGATTTTTCGGAAAATTAATGTTACAGGCTGTCCGAATCTATAGGAAAATTAATTTTTTGGACTGTCCGGAATAAGGACTCAAAATAAATTATTTTTGAAAATTTTTGACCGTGTCCGAACTTTTAGGGTGTCCGAATACATTGGCGAATTACGGTAGTTTATGACCCTATTTGACCATATTTCAAACTCATCCGAGATATTATCAAGACAAACACGCTGACCAATTTTCAGGGCAATTGAGCAAGAATTGTGGCCACTAGAGCGCCCACAAGATTTCTTTAAATGTGACCTAGTGACCTAGTTTATGACCCTGTGTGACCCAATTTTGAACTCATCCAAGATTTTATCAAGACAAACGTGCTGATCAATTTTCAGGTCAATTGAGTAAGAATTGTAGCCTGTAGAGCGCCTACAAAAAATTTCTTTTAGTTGACCTAGTGACCTAGTTTATGACCCAAGGTGACCAAAATTCAAACTCATCTGAAATTTCATCAAGAAAAACATTCTGACCAATTTTTAAGTCAATTCAGCAATAAATGTGGCCTCTTAAGTGCCCACAAGGTATTTCTTTAATTTGACCTTGTGACCTAGTTTATGACCCAAGGTATCCCAAATTCAAACTCATCCGAGATTTTATTTAGACAAAGATTCTGCCCAATTTTCAAGACAATTGAGCAATAAATGTGGCCTCTAGACTGCCCACAAGGTATTTCTTTAATTTGACCTAGTGACTTAGATTATGTCCCCAGGTGACCCAATTTTGAAGTTATCCAAGTTTTCATCAAGACAAACATTCTTTTTCAGGTCAACTGAGCAATAAATGTGGCCTCTAGATTGCCCACAAGATATTTCTTTAATTTGACCTAGTGACCTAGTTTATGACCCCAACTTGTCCGGGATTCACCGAAGAACAAAGTGGTCCCCCACTGCCAAAATTTGAAGCAAATCTAAATTATGTACCTCCAAGCCATCTCGGCTCCATGAAACAGTGCAGCAGAAGTGCTACTGCAAAATTTCATATGGGACTACTTTTGACTACTACGACCTGGAATCAGTCTTGCAGTGGTGTGACAGCTATTGCAACAGGGGTCGCCACTGAGAAACTAAATTCTCCCTCAAGGCTAACGGTGGCGTGCCATTTTACTCAGACTTCCGGAACCTTAGATGTGGCAGGCCCTGATGATAACTATCCATACCTACCAAGCATTGGACAGGTATGTATAAATAACATTATCTCTCACTGATTTAGTGTTGAATCAACTTGGGAGAGGTGGGACAGGTTTGTGATTCGAACACAGGTATTACGCTAAAGGAGTGAGCAATGTACCACTGATTGAGCTTCAGCTGTAGCTGACCGCATTTATCACATGAATCTATGGAAAACGATGTTGCTCATCTGTTTATTTTTTTATGTGTGAAGAGAAAAGGGGAAAAACGAAATTTCAGCTGAATTCCATTTTCTACAATTTCGTTACATGTATACAGAATTAACCCGTTGAAAAAATGCAATTTTTTTTACCAGTTCGTAAAATTCACTGGATCAGGCATAGACCGGTGTATGGAATTACTGGAATAGACATGAATGAACCAAAATAGACTTGGAAAACATGGCGCAGCGACACCTCGTTTATCGCATGTAGGAATGGGGCAAAGCCTACACATACTCAGAGAAGCAAAAACATGGATTTGCACCTTAGACTAGAGAGAACGGACCTTTGTAAAGCCGTGTAAGACATAAGTTGGCGAGAACTGGTACTTGACGAGAACTGGTTGAATGCCAGTACAAAAATTATTAAAATATATAGCAGTTATTATTAGTCTGACAACCTGAAAACCCATCTCCTACTCCTCTAATTTTTCCCTTTTTGACCACCAGTGCACCTATCCATACTCTCCTGGATTTCCTTTTACCAGTACTCCGCACATTATTCTTTCCAAGCTGCTGGCGGCTTCCCTACCCGCCGTTTTCAACACTATTTCAGTTTTGCCCTGGCAAGCAGTGCAACTATCCATGCTCTCCTGGATTTTCTTTTTACCAGTACTCTGTACAATATTCTTTCCAAGCTGCTACCAAGTTACACACCTGCTGTTTTCAACACTATTTCAGTTATGTCCCGGCGACCAGTGCACCTATATGTATCCATCCTCTCCTGGATTTCCTTTTACCAGTACTCCGCACATTATTCTTTCCAAGCTGCTGGTGGCTTCCCTACCCGCCGTTTTCAACAATATTTCAGTTATGCCCCTGCGACCAGTGCACCTATCCATCCTCTCCTGGATTTTCTTTTACCAGTACTCCGCATGTTATTCTTTCCAAGCCGCTGGCGGCTTCCCTACCCGCCGTTTTCAACAATATTTCAGTTATGCCCCGGCGACCAGTGCAACTATCAATGCTCTCCTGGATTTTCTTTTTACCAGTACTCCGCACAATATTCTTTCCAAGCTGCTGGCGGCTTTCTAACATGAGCCAGGATTGCGTCCTGTTGCATTGACTTTATCGGCTATCTACTATTTCTTTCCCTTTCAGGAGAATACATGAACAGATTCAGACACTGGCTAACCTCTAATGTGGGGTTAGCCATGACAGCTGCGAATGCAGCCAACCACATACAACAGACGAGACAAATTTGGATGCAGGCCATCCCTTGTTACCAACATGACGCTGACAGCCCTAGAAGACACGACGGAAGAGATGAAAGATGACAGGAAGTTCTTCTGCATCCTGGTTACAATGCACAAGACCTCAGCCACCGTGGGCGCTGCTGTGGTCACGGTGTTTGAGGCCTTGTACCGACGACTTTAAGACCTTCTGACGACGCAACACCCGGACGCTTACCAACTGTTTACGAACTGGGGGAGAGCATTCACTAGCAGGTCATCTGTCAACCCATGTCTAAATTGAGCATGGACTGCTAGCGGATGCTCTAAGTACCATCACTAGGAAAGGACTGATGACCAACATGCAACAGCATGACCCCCCCGATCGCCGATGACCTGGCGGAACTACTCTGCCATAGACGGACGACGACCGACGCCCACTACAGACTAATAGACAAGATTGGGACCTCCGCTCGGACAGTGATGAAAATACAGGACTTCTACGGGGGCAGACAGAAGGTCTCAAGGACGGTGACAGTCACTGACAAGAACCTGTGAAGCCCGACTGTGACTGACCCGACCCCTACGAGCATGTCTCATGGTGACACTTCCTCGAACCGGACTGTGACTTACAAGACCCCAGGCCCAAATCAGACTTCCACGAAGACGAAAGTGACAGACAGTTCTAATTTCGGTGACAATTCCGGACTGACGTAGAGGTTGCTCTCAAGACTAGAATTACCAGAGAAGAGCACTTTTATAAGACAGTTTTTACCTTTGTGACGGACCTGGACCAGTCTCAGATACTGAGACGGGCCCAGGCAGACGAGACTGACAGAAAACATAAGATGATGACAGAAGCCTTCTACTTGTCGGCGACCCTCAGGACTGGTGTTGAAAAGAAATATGAAATGGACGTAGTTAGCATGGTGTCAAACTTGATTGACGTGGGGGCCTTCAACAAGCAGATGGACTTCCTGACACTGGTGCTTGCCCTGACTGCAAACCAGTTTGACGCGTACCTGACGATGGACGAATGTGACGGTTTGACGGTCTCGGCCCCATCTCTCTCACCCCTCCTGCGGAGCCTGGACCCTAGACCATCAGAGGAACAAGTTCAGTTTTGAAGGGAAATGGATGAGTATGAGGACAGGAGGCAGAAACAGGCTATGGTCCAGGCTCAGCAGGATGAGGTGCTCGAGCAGATGAGGCAGAGAAAACGACAATTTATGACCCAGGAAATGACTGACATTATTAGACAGGACTTTGACATTTACATTAGGACAGGACAGCCACCGAAAATGAAGAAAGTCAAATACCTTATGATGAAACGACCGATGCATTAGAGACAGCTGACTGCAAAACAGATTGTGGACAAAATTAGGAACTTAATAAGATATTCAAACAGACCAAAACAGACAGACTAAACGACTGACGCTCAAGACAGAGGCCTTTGACTGAACGACAGAAAAAAAAAAACAAGAGGGCCATGATGGCCCTGGACCGCTCACCTGAGTCAACAGGCGAAATTTCACTCCAGGGTCATAATGACCCAATTTAAAACTCATCTGAGATATTATTAAGACAAACATTCTGACCAATTATCAGGTCAATTGAGCTGAAAATGTGGCCTCAGAGTGTCGAAAATGTCCTTCTTCAATTTGACCTAGTGTCCTAGTTTATGACCTTATGTGACCATATTTCAAACTCATCCAAGACATCAAAACAAACTTGTTGACCAAGGTTCAGGTGAATTGGGTAAGAACTGCCACCTCTAGAGTGCCCACAAGGTATTTCTGTAATTTGATCTAGTAACCTAGATTATGACCCCATGTGACCCATTTTCAAATCCATTTATGATATCATCAAGTCAAACATGCTGACAAATTTCCAGGTCAGTTGAGCAAAAACTGTGGCCTCTACAGTACCCACAATACATTTAATTTGACCCAGTGACCTAGTTTATGACCCTATGAGACCTAATTTCTAACTGATCCGAGATATCATCAAGTCAAATATGTAGACCAATTTTCAGGTCAATTTAGCTAGAATTGTGGCCTCTAGAGTGCCCACAAGGTATTTCTTCAATGTGACCCAGTGACATTGTTTATGACCCTATGTGACCCAATTTTGAACTGCTCTGAGATATCATCAAAACAAAAAATGTGGCCTCTAGAGTGCCCACAAGGTATTTCTTTAATTTGACCTGGGGACCTACTTTATGGCCCCAAATGACCCAATTTCAATCTCATTCAAGATTTAATTAAGGCAAACATTCTTATAAATTTTCAAGTCAATTGAGCAAAAAATGTGGCCTCTAGAGTGCCCACAAGGTATTGCTTTAATTTGACCTTAGTGACCTAGTTTATGACCCTAGGTGACCCAAATTCGAACTCATCCAAGATTTCATCAGACAAACATTCTGACCAATTTTCAGGTCAATTGAGTAAAAAATGTGGCCTCTAGAGTGTCCACAGGGTATTTCTTTAATTTGACCTAGTGACCTAGTTTATTTTCCTAGGTGACCAAATTTCAATCTCATCCAAGATTTAATTACGACAAACATTTTGACCAATTTTCAAGTCAATTGAGTGAAAAATGTGGCCTCTAGAGTGTCCACAAGGTATTTCTTTAACTCTTTACCACACAATCCCGACTTTTAATGACACTGTGAAAGAAGTCCTTTGAAAACCTTGTGGGAAAAGGAGAAAATACTGGTGACCAGCATTTTCTCCTTTTCCCAAAATGTTTTCTATCCTACCCAAAACAATTTTCAATTTTTCAATTACATTTATTTTGTCATCTGCAAATGCTTTCAATTTGGACCAGTCTAAATTTTTATAGTTTGGTAAAGAGTTAATTTGACCTAGTGACCTACTTTATGACCCCAGGTGACCCAATTTCAAAGTTGTCCGAGATTTAATTAAGAAATACATTCTGACCAATGTTCAAGTCAATTGAGCGAAAAATATGGCCTCTAGAGTGCCCACAATGTATATCTTTAATTTGACCTAGTGACCTAGTTTTTGACCCCACATGACCCAATTTCAAACTCATCCGGGTTTTTTATTAAGACAAACATTCTGACCAAGTTTCATGAGTACCAGACTGAAAATGTCCTCTAGAGCGCACACAAGGTTTTTCTAAAATTTGACCTAGTGACCTAGTTTTTGACCCAACATGACCCAATTTCAAACTCTTCTGAGATTTTATCAAGACAAACATTCTGACCAAGTTTCACAAGTATCTGACTGAAAATGTGGCCTCTAGAGCATACACAAGGTAAAACGTTGACAACGGACACCGCACGCCGGACACAGCATGATCACAATAGCTCAACATGAGCACTTTGTGCTCAGGTGAGCTAAAAAACATAAGTCGAACAAGAGCACCACATGCAGGTGCCAACAATTGGCTGTTGTTTTTCAATGGATAAAAATTTCCCCAACAATTTTTTAACAAGAGGGCCATGATGGCCCTGGATCGCTTACCTGAGTCAATAGGCCAAATTTCACTCCAGGGTCATGATGACTCAATTTAAAACTCATCCGAGATATTATTAAGACAAACATTCTGACCAATTGTCAGGTCAATTGAGCTGAAAATGTGGCCTCCAGAGTGTCCAAAATGTCCTCCTTCAATTTGACCTAGTGACCTAGTTTATGACCCTATGTGACCATATTTCAAACTCATCCGAAACATCAAAACAAACTTGTTGACAAAGGTTCAGGTGAATTGGGCAAGAACTGCCGTCTCTAGAGTGAACACAAGGGGTTTCTGTAATTTGACCTAGTGACCTAGTGACCTAGATTATGACCCTATGTGGTCCAATTTCGAATCCATTCAAGATATCATCAAGTCAAAAATGCTGACAAATTTTCAGGTCAGTTGAGCAAAACCTGTGGCCTCTACAGTGCCCACAATACATTTCTTGAATTTGACCCAGTGACCTAGTTTATGACCCTATGAGATCCAATTTCTAATTGATCAGAGATATATCATCAAGTAAAATATGCAGACCAATTTTCAGGTCAATCTAGCTAGAATTGTGGCCTCTAGAGTGCCCAAAAGGTATTTCTTCAATGTGACCCAATGACATTATTTATGACCCTATGTGACCCAATTTTCAACTCATCCGAGATATCATCAAATTTTGAACTTGTCCGAGATTTTATCAAGACAAACATTCTGACCATGTTTCATAAGTATCTGACTGAAAATGTTGCCTCTAGAGAGCACACAAGGTTTTTAGAAGATTTTGACCTAGTGACCTAGTTTTTGACCCCACATGACCCAATTTCAAACTTGTCCGAGATTTTATCAAGACAAACATTCTGACCTAATTTCACAAGTATCTGACTGAAAATGTGGCCTCTAGAGTGCACACAAGGTTTTTCTAAGATTTGACGTAGTGACCTAGTTTTTGACCTGACATGACCCAATTTCAAACTCTTCTCAGATTTTATCAGGACAAACATTCTGACCAAGTTTCATAAGTATCTGACTAAAAATGTGGCCTCTAGAGTGCACACAATGTTTTTCTAAGATTTGACCTAGTGACCTAGTTTTTGACCCCACATGACCCAAATTCGAACTCGTCCGAGATTTTATCAAGACAATCATTCTGCCCACATTTCACAAGTATCTGACTGAAAATGTGGCCTCTAGAGCGTACACAAGGTTTTTCTCTAAGATTTGACCTAGTGACCTAGTTTTTTAATCCACATGACCCAATTTCAAACTCTGTCCGAGAATTTATCAAGACAAACACTCTGATCAAGTTTCATGTGGATTGGACTGAAAATGTGGCCCCTAGAGCGTACACAAGGTTTTTCTAAGTTTTGACCTAGTGACCTAGTTTTTGACCCCACATGACCCAATTTCAAACTTGTCTGAGATTTTATCAAGACAAACATTCTGACCAAGTTTCATGAGTACCAGACTGAAAAAGTCCTCTGTAGCGCATACAACGTTTTTCTAAGATTTGACCTAGTTTTTGATCCCACATTACCCAATTTCGAAACCATCCGAGATTTTATCAAGACAAACATTCTAACCAAATTTCACAAGTATCTGACTGAAAATCTGGCCTCTTGAGCGCACACAGGGCTTTTCTAAGATTTGACCTAGTGACCTAGTTTTTGACCCCACAGGCCCAATTTTGAACATGTCCGAGATTTTATCAAGACAAACATTCTGACCAAATTTCACAAGTATCTGATTGAAAATGTGGGATCTAGAGCGTACACAGGGTTTTTTTGTAAGATTTGACCTAGTGACCTAGTTTTTGACCCCATATGACTCAATTTCCAACTTGTCCGAGATTTTACCAAGACAAACATTCTGACCACATTTCACAAGTATCTGACTGAAAATGTGGCCTCTAGAACGTACACAAGGTTTTTCGAAGATTTGACTTAGTGGCCTAGTTTTTGACCTGACATGACCCAATTTCAAACTCATCTCAGATTTTATCCAGACAAACATTCTGACCAAGTTTCATAAGTATCTGACTAAAAATGTGGCCTCTACAGTGCACACAATGTTTTTATAAGATTTGACCTAGTGACCTAGTTTTTGACCCCACATGACCCAAATTCAAACTTGTCCGATATTTTATCAAGACAAACATTCTGACCACTTTTCACAAGTATCTGACTGAAAATGTGGCCTCTACAGCGTACACAACCTTTTTCTCTAAGATTTGACCTAGTGACCTAGTTTTTGATCCCACATGATCCAATTTCAAACTCTGTCCGAGAATTTATCAAGACAAACATTCTGGCCAAGTTTCATGAGGATCGGACTGAAAATGTGGCCTCTAGAGCGTACACAAGGTTTTTCTAAGTTTTGACCTAGTGACCTAGTTTTTGACCCCACATGACCCAATTTCAAACTCGTTTGAGATTTTATCAAGAAAAACATTCTGACCAAGTTTCATGAGTACCAGACTGAAAATGTAGCCTCTAGAGCGCATACAAGGTTTTTCTAAGATTTGACCTAGTGACAAACATTCTGACCAAATTTCACAAGTATCTGATTGAAAATGTGGGCTCTAGAGCATACACAAGGTTTTTTTGTAAGATTTGACCTAGTGACCTAGTTTTTTACCCCAGATGACTCAATTTCCAACTCGTCCAAGATTTTATCAAGACAAACATTCTGACCACATTTCACAAGTATCTGACTGAAAATGTGGCCTCTAGAACGTACATAAGGTTTTTCAAAGATTTGACTTAGTGGCCTAGTTTTTGACCTGACATGACCCAATTTCAAACTCATCTCAGATTATATCCAGACAAACATTCTGACCAAGTTTCATAAGTATCTGACTAAAAATGTGGCCTCTACAGTGCACACAATGTTTTTATAAGATTTGACCTAGTGACCTAGTTTTTGACCCCACATGACCCAAATTCAAACTTGTCCGATATTTTATCAAGACAAACATTCTGACCACTTTTCACAAGCATCTGACTGAAAATGTGGCCTCTACAGCGTACACAAGGTTTTTTTGTAAAATTTGAGCTAGTGACCTAGTTTTTGACCCCATATGACTCAAGACAAACATTCTGACCAAATTTCACAAGTATCTGACTGAAAATGTGGCCTCTAGAACAGACACAAGGTTTTTCGAAGATTTGACTTAATGACCTAGGTTTTGACCTGACATGACCTAATTTCGAACTCATCTCAGATTTTATCCAGACAAAAGTTCTGACCAAGTTTCATGAGGATCAGACTGAAAATGTGGCCTCTAGAGTGTACACAAAGTTTATCTAAGATTTGACCTAGTGACCTAGTTTTTGACCCCACATGACCCAAATTTGAACTTGTGCGAGATTTTATCAAAACAAACATTCTGACCAAGTTTCATGAGGATTGGACTGAAAATGTGGTCTCTAGAGCGTACACAAGGTTTTTCTCTAAGATTTGACCTAATGACCTACTTTTTGACCCCACATGACCCAATTTTTAACGCGTCTGAGATTTTATCAAGGCAAACTTTCTGACCAAATTTCACAAGTATCTGACTGAAAATGTGGTCTCTAAAGCGTACACAAGGTTTTTCGAAGATTTGACCTAGTGACCTAGTTTTTGACCCCACATGACCCAATTTCGAACTGGTCCGAGATTTTATCAAGACAAACATTCTGACCAAGTTTCATGATGATCGGACTGAAAACGTGGCCTCTAGAGAGTACACAAGGTTTTTCTAAGATTTGACCTAATGACCTAGTTTTTAACCCCACATGACCCAATTTCAAACTTGTACGAGATTTTATCAAGACAAACATTCTGACCAAGTTTCATGAGGATCGGCCTGAAAATGTGGCCTCTAGAGCGTACACAAGGTAAAAAGTTGACGACAGACGCGCATGACAGACACAGCACAATCACAATAGCTCACCATGAGCACTTTGTGCTAAGGTGAGCTAAAAAGATCACCCTAGGAACATTTCTGTGATATTACTTCAAAATCTGACCAGCCATTCCAGAGAAGAAAAATTAAACAAGAGGGCCATGATGGCCCTGGAGTCGCTCACCTGAGCCTTTTGACCAGGCACAACCAATTTCCAACATCTTGTGAGATATATGTATTACCAAACAATAAAATTTTAGACTCATCCAAGTTTGAACCTTCTGCATAAAACAAATAATACATGGATCAAGCTGTGGGATTGGTCTCTCAAAAGGGTAGAAAACATGAAAAAGGGAAAAAATGCTGGATACCAGCATTTTCTCATTTTCAAACAGTGTTTTCAAAAGGCTTCTTTCTGAGAGTCATTCATACACTAGGTTTTTCAAAGATTTGACCTAGTGACCTAGTTTTTCAGCCAACATGACACATTTTCAAACTGGTCCAAGATATTATCAGGACAAACATTCTGACCAAATTTCAAGAGTATTGGACTGAAAATGTGGCCTCTACAGCGTACACAAGGTTTTTCTAAGATCTGACCTAGTGACCTAGTTTTTGACCCCAACATGACCCATTTTCAAACTCATCCAAGATATTACCAAGGCAAACATTCTGAGCAACTTTAAAAGAGTATTGGACAAAAAATGTGGCCACAACAGTGTACACATGGTTTTTCTAAGATTTGACCAGGTGACCTCGTTTTTGACCCCACATGACCTATTTTCAAATTCTACTGAGATATCATCGAGACAAACATTCTGACCAACTTTCAAGAGTATTAGACAGAAAATGTGGCTTCTGGAGCTTACACAAGGTTTCTCTAAGATTTGTCCTAGTGACCTAGTTTTTCACACGACATGACCCATTTTCAAACTAGTCAGAGATATCATCAAGGCAAACATTCTGACCAACTTTCAAGAGTACTGGACAGAAAATATGGCCTCTAGAGCATACACAACGTTTTTCTTAGATTTGACCTGGTGACCTAGTTTTTGACCCAACATGGCACATTTTTGTACTATTTCAAGATATAATCAAGACAAACATTCTGACCATTTTTCAAGAGTATTGGACTGACAATGTGGCCTCTTTAGTGTACAAAAGGTTTTTCTAAGATTTGACCTAGTGACCTAGTTTATGACCCCACACAACCCAATTTCGAAATTGTCCAAGATTTTATTAAGACAAACATTCTGACCAAGTTTCACAAGATTCTGACTGAAAACGTGGCCTCTAGAGCGAACATAAGGTTTTTCTAAGATTTGACCTAGTGACCTAGTCTTTGACCCCACATGACCCAATTTCGAACTCGTCCAAGATTTTATCAAGACAAAGATTCTGACCAAATTTCATAAGTATCTGACTTAAAATGTGACCTCTAGAGCATACACAAGGTTTTTCTAAGATTTGACCCCACATGACCCAATTTCGAACTCGTCCGAGATTTTATCAAGACAAACATTCTGACCAAGTTTCACAAGTATCTGACTGAAAATGTTGCCTCTAGAGCGCACATAAGGTTTTTCTAAGATTTGATCTAGTGACCTAGATTTTGACCCCGGCCAACATGACCCAGTTTCAAAGTCCTCCGAGATTTTATCAAGACAAACATTCTGACCAAGTTTCACAAGTATCTGACTGAAAATGTGGCCTCTAGAGCGCACATAAGGTTTTTCTAAAATTTGACCTAGTGATCTAGTTTTTGACCCCACATGACCCAATTTCAAACTCGTCCGAGATTTTATCAAGACAAACATCCTGACCAAATTTCACAAGTATCTGACTGAAAATGTGGCCTCTAGAGCGTAGACAAGGTTTTACCAAGATTTGACCTAGTGACCTAGTTTTTGACCCCACATGACCCAATTTCGAACTCATTCGAGATTTTATCAAGACAAACATTCTGACCGAGTTTCATGAGGATCGGACTGAAAATTTGGCCTCTACAGCGTACACAAGGTAAAAAGTTGACGATGGACGACGCACACCCCATGACAGACGACAGACGATGAACACAGCACGATCACAATAGCTCACCATGAGCACTTTGACCAAGTTTCATGAGGATCAGACTGAAAATTTGGCCTCTAGAGCGTACACAAGGTTTTTCTAAGATTTGACCTAGTGACCCTACTTTTTGACCCCACATGACCCAATTTCAAACTCGTCCAAGATTTTATCAAGACAAACATTCTGACCAAATTTCACAAGTATCTGACCGAAAATGTGGCCTCTAGAGCGTACACAAGGTTTTTCTAAGATTTGACCTTGTGACCTAGTTTTTGACCCCACATGACCCAATTTCGAACTCGTCCGAGATTTTATCAAGACAAACATTCTGACCAAGTTTCATGAGGATCGGACTGAAAATTTGGCCTCTACAGCGTACACAAGGTAAAAAGTTGACGACGGACGACGCACACCGCATGACAGACGACAGACGACGAACACAGCACGATCACAATAGCTCACCATGAGCACTTTGTGCCATGTTTTTCGACAGATCAAAATTTCCCACAGTTTTTGAAAAGGATCACCCAAGGAACATTCCTGTGAAATTATTTCAAAATCTGACCAGCGGTTTCAGAGGAGTAGATGTTTGCAGAATTTCTTAGAAAATTCCATTTTGTTGCCATGGCAATCACAGCTTTTGATGGAATCAAATTTTGTGAACACTTTTTAAAGAGGACCTCCCAAGGAACATTCCTGCCAAGTTTGGTCCAAATTGGCCCAGTGGTTTAGGAGGAGATGATGTTTAAAGAATTGTTGATGACGCACGACAAACGACGCACGAAGCACAGACACACAACGAACGACAGATGATGGACACTTGGTGATCCTAAAAGCTCCCCTTGAGCACGTTGTGCTCAGGTGAGCTAAAAACCACAAGAAACTTCTAGTCAAAACAAGACTATAAAATGTGTGATGAACTACTAGTCAAAACAAGACTATAAAATGTGTGATAGTCAAAACAAGACTCTAAAATGTGTGCTTGGAAAAAAAAAGAACTAAAATTTCTGATAGTAAATTGAAAAAAAAAATCTAAAATGTCTGATAGTCAAAGAAAAACCCTAACAAGTCTAATATGTCTGATAGTCAAAGACTGAAAATTTAAAATGTGTTTCGAGAAGGGTACAAAACATTGTGGGAAAAGGAGAAACTGCTGGTTACCAGTAGCTGGTTACCAGCATTTTCACCTTTTCCCACAATGTTTTCAAAAGGCTTCTCTCTCAGGGTCGTTAAAAGTTTGAGAAGGGTAGAAAACATTGTGGGAAAAGGAGAAAACGCTGGTTACCAGCAGCTGGTTACCTGTATTTTCTCCTTTTCCCACAATGTTTTCAAAAGGCCCTGAATTCCGACAGTATCTCTATTTCTATCAATGGAGCGACCGTCGGCTCAGGGTCGTTAAAAGTATGATTGATTGATTGATTGTATGGTATTTAACACTGTTTTCAACATTATTTCAGTTATATCGCGGTGGCCAGTGCACCTATCCATGCTTTCCTGAAGTTTCTTTTACCAGTACTCCGCACAATATTCTTTCCAAGCCACTGGCTGCTTTCCCACATAACCATGGGTGAAAGTTGAAAATCCTGAAAAGCCCGAACTTAATGCTGGGGGCCTGGGGGCCACTAGGGCCCCCGGTGGGTCCAGGGGGCCAGAGGCCCCCGGAAGTGAGTTTTAGTGTTTTTTATGGGTAATTAAAGCTACTCCTAGAGGATAATGAGATCATTTAGTTGCACGAAAAATATCTTTCTCATAGCAAATTGATTGAATCTCCTACCTCATTTGATATGACAGTTTTCATAATCTTTTTATTATTAGGGTCGTCCGAATGCTATTTCACTGCCTTCTTTCCACTCGATCCATACTTAATCCTTTTACCAGCAGCTGGTTACCAGCATTTTCTCCTTTTCCCACAATGTTTTCAAAAGGCTTCTCTCTCAGAGTCGTTAAAAGTTTTAGAAGGGTAGAACACAGCATTTTCTCCTTTTCCCACATTGCTTTCAAAGAAACAAACAAGTCTATGTCTGATGTTAAAGAAAAAAAAAATCTAAAATGTCTGATTTTCAAATGTTAATGTTTAACTCTTTACCAAATGACATAATTTTAGACTGGTCCAAATTCAAAGAATTTGTAGACTATGAAATAAATGTAACTGAAAAATTAAAATGTGTTTTGAGAAGGGTACAAAACATTGTGGGAAAAGGAGAAAATGCTGGTTACAAGTTACCACAATGTTTTCAAAAGGCTTCTTCCTCAGGGTCGTAAAACTCAGGATTGTATGGTAAAGTGTTAATAGGATGCCCATAACATAACTAAGGACAGTGGGGATATTTTATGCCACCTGCATTCAAAGTAGCAGAAGTATCATGAGAACTTTGATGACACAGAAAAAAAATTTGTACATGTACCTCTGTCCAATGTTCATATCCAACCAGTCAAAGATTTGTCTCTATCTGGTGTTTTACACTACTTTCAGCAGTATATCAGTTACATCAAGGCAATAGCCAACATGTTTTCTTGGTTCCATCAGGCTTAGACAAGGACTCTGCAGTGTCATTCCCCAGGATACACCCATGAATACCACTACTGCAAACAAGGAACAAACTCAGAACCTCTAGATAACAAATCTGGAAATATGCTCACCAGGTCACCTGTAAGTAAATAAGATGTTTAACTGTAAATAAACTCTCTACGAGACAGCAATTGTTGTTGTTATGATTGTTCTAAATGAAAAAAATTGTGCATGTGACAAAAAATTATTTGATGAACCCTTACCATTTACCACACATTCACGAGTTTTAACCCTTTACCACACAATCCCAACTTTTAACGACCCCAAGGAAAAAGCTTTTTGAAAACATTGAGGGATAAGGAGAAAATGCTGGTAACCAGCATTTTCTCCTTTTCCCACAATGTTTTCTACTCTTCCCAAAACAAATTTCAATTTTTGGGTCACATTTTTTTTGTCGTCTGCAAATGCTTTCAGTTTGGATTGGTCTAAAATTTTGTCGTTTGGTAAAGAGTTAATGACCTTCAGGAAAGAACCTTTCAAAAACATTGTTGGTAAAAGGAGAAAATACTGGTAACCACAGTGTTCCCACTGAAAATTTTATTTGGGGGTTTTGTACCCCCTACAATTGAAAAATGGGGGTATAAGAAAAAAAATGGGGGTACAAATTAAAAGAGAAAAATTAATATGCCCACAACTCTAAATTGTTTACTTAATGCCTCATTTTCGATCAGATGCAGAACAAACATATAGATCTACTATGTAAATATACATTTTTAAACGTAACTGACACTTAAATAATTGTTTGTCAAAGTGTTAACTAGTAGTCTTTATGCTCATCTTTTCACATGCCTTATCTACATTAAACATTGTAGAAGTCTGACTGAAGACTGCTGTACTCAATATGCAGTGTTCCCACTAGCTTTTTATTTCAGGAGTACACACTTACCCCTTGAGTTGTGGGGGGGGGTCTAGATTTCATATTTGATTTTGAGATTATGACAGTAATGATTCTCAAAGCAATCGATACAGATGATTTGCACCAAAAAAGTTCGTTATATCAAGATATTTGTGGAAATTTACAGCTTACACCTATTAAAAGCTGAAAAGACAGTAGGAAGTGACTGTGATCGGACAATGTAACAAGAGGGCCATGATGGCCCTGTATCGCTCCACTGGCTTATAAATATAAACCACGAAGAAAAGTCTTCACTATATAAGGCCTTATAAAACTTTGACCTCATGGCTACAGTCTGACTAAATGGGGAATATTGTATTAGAAGAATAACATGCCAAATGTGGGAGTTCTTGGCCTTATGGCTGGTAACAAGATGGTTTCTGAACTTTTCACTCCATAAACCCATGTAAAACTTGTGATCCCCGGTGCAGGGCCAAACTTGATCCTAGAGCTGTAACTTGGGCCCTCTTTGTAACTGTCCACTAAATAATGCTATAATCATATGCAAAATTTGGTAGCCTAAGCCTTATGGCTATGTACACCAAGATTTAAAAGTTTTCCCTATGTAAGCCTATGTAAATCTTGTGAACCCCCCCCTCCAAGTATGAGGCCAAATTGACCCCAGGACTATACTTTGGACACTTTTGGTAGACTCCAACTAGATCAAGCTAAATGCCAAATTTGGTAGCTCTAGGCCTTATGGTTTGAGACAAGAAGATATTTAAAGTTTTCTCTATATAAGCCTATGTATAAAACTTGTGACCCCTGGGGAAGAGCCAATTTTGACCCCAGGGCTATAATTTCAAGAAACATGATAGAGGTCTACTACATAAAGCTACATGCCAAATTTGGTAGCCCTATGCCTTATGGTTTCAGACAAGAAGATTTTTAAAGTTTTCTCTATATAAGCCTATGTAAAACTTGTGACCCCTGGGGAAGAGCCAATTTTGACCCCAGGGCTATAATTTCAAGAAACATGATAGAGGTCTACTACATAAAGCTACATGCCAAATTTGGTAGCCCTATGCCTTATGGTTTCAGACAAGAAGATTTTTAAAGTTTTCTCTATATAAGCCTATGTAAAACTTGTGACCCCTGGGGAAGAGCCAATTTTGACCCCAGGGCTATAATTTGAAGAAACTTGATAGAGGTCTACTACATAAAGCTACATGCCAAATTTGGTAGCCCTATGCCTTATGGTTTCAGGCAAGAAGACTTTTAAAGATTTCCAATATTTTTCAGTTTTGTTGCCATGGCAACCAGAGTTTTTGAAGGAATCAAATTCTTTCAAGAAATTCTGAAGAGGACCATGTCAGGATCATTTCTGTGAAGTTTCGTGAAAATCGGATGGGTAGTTTCAGAGAAGAAGATGTTTGAAATAAAAGTTAACGCACGGACGGACGGACGGACGGACGCACGGATGCACGACAGACACTGGGCCATGACATAAGCCCGCTGGCCTTCGGCCAGTGGAGCTAAAAATGGAGCATTTTGTTGTGTCATGGGTTTCCGCGTTTTATGGACCGATCAATCTTTCATGTCCGTTCATTTATGGATAAGTCTTTCTGCATGAATTGAATTTTTTTTTCTACATTTTGAATGGTTCTACAACTAGTGTACCTTGCTCGCCTACGGGAACCCGAATTCTGAATTCCGAAAGCGTCTAAAGTAGGCCTATATTTCTGAGATATTCCAAAAACAGGTTTTCAGACGAAAGACGTTGACATCGACAAAACGCTTTTTTATCGACTGCGTTAAACAAAGGAGAGCTGAAGTAAGGATTTATTTGGAAACAAACAAGTCCCAGTCTGCAATATTATTGATCGCGATAATAAATACCGAGTACGCCGATCATGTAAATATTCTATAAATAGAAAGCTGGAAATCCAAAATGTTTCCGATGATTTATACTTTCTGCAAATCGCACTTGCGTGAGCTGTTCTATGCAGGTGTTTCCTACTTTTTTATGTGATCTTCTGTATTTTTTGTGCGTGATTTCACGTATAGGTTTGTAATTTTGTACGTGTTTTATTTCATTTATACGTGTTTCACGCACGATTTTGCGTGATCGGGAACTCTGTAACCAGCATTTTCTCCTTTTCCCACAATGATTTTGATACTTTGAAAAACAAATAACATTGTTTAAATCATGTTTATTTTGGAGTCTGCAAGAGATTTTAATTTGGACAAGTCTAACGATTGACTGATTGATTGAATGAATGGTCTTTTATGCTGCTTTCAACATTATTTCAGTCATATCACGGCAACAGCTCATATATTCACATATCTCTTGGGTTCCACCAGTACTAGGCTGGAAAATAATTATGCAAAGTGCACGAACAAATTTAAGTGGGTACCAAGCTTTGTCCTCAACACAGAACTGGTCACCAAATATTTTCACTGTAACATTTTGCGGTTCCCTCGTCTGTCTGAATAATTTTCGCTACGATTTTTTATGGTGTCAAAATCTACCACGTGTACAGAAAATCTGGTACTTAATTTTCAATGGGAAATTAAAATCATTTAATTACATTATGATGTGCAGTTGCAGTTTAAAACACATTTTTGACATATATCGACAAATGGAGCCGCAAATTAAACATGTAATTTTCATATGTATGGCATCTGCTGCAGAAAAAAATGTCATCACGATAAAAGCAGTTAAAATATTTTACATCGTGAAGATCTGAGAAAGGTAGGTTTACACAAGTGATTCTACCATTACACATTTTGTTTTATTTTGTCCTAACACGGCATGGCCTTTATTTGACAGAGTTTGAGCTTGCAATGAGCCAATTGGCCTGCTCCTCTGTGATTTTAAAATAGCCAGATCTACGAACATCCTCTTGGACAACAAGCATCGATCTGTCTACGCTTCCTTTTCAAAGCAGTTCTAATGTACTTCGCAACTTCGAGAAAGGAATAAAAGTGAAAAATCTTCCGTGAAGGCCGTCGATTATCAAAACTCATTGTCATGTTCGGCTTTTAAACCCTGACCGCTGTTGCGATTATATCTTAAGTATGTGCATGCCCTGGAGACATATGATGTATCCATATAATCACCAAATGCACAAGTTAACAATTCAATTAAGATCCCATTCATTATGGTAAAGGAGCTAGGGTGTTAAAATCCATTAATAAAACTGAAACAGCACAAAGTTAATCTGTACCCTCTAATTTTTCATTGCACCCCAATTCAAAACCTAGGGGGTACAGTGTACCCTTAATTTTTTCTTTGTACCCCCAATTCAAAACCTGGAGGGTGCATGTATCCCCAAATTGAAAACCCAGTGGGCATGCTGTATCAGTAATTTAAGATGGCTAGCCGTAAGACTCACTCCCATACCCTCAAGTGGCCCGCCACTTAAAGTTTTCAATTTCTACGCTCTACCACTTCAGCAATTTGAGGATTAACAGTTGACTGTCAGTTAGTAGTGTATTTCCACTTATATTTGTATGTGCCAGCCAAACCTGCTAATGGTAAATCGTCTATCAGTGAACTTGTTTTGGAGCGAACAAACCGGGGACCGAATAAAAAGATAAACTGGGTTTGGAAAGAACGCTTCTTTCTGTTTCAAATTTCTCCTGTTGTTTGTCATTTTCATTTCACGATCGATTTAACAAAAGGGTTTGCATACCTTTTGGAATGCCTCTATTTGATCGTAAAGACCTATTTGTCTTTGGAAATGGAAAAATTGTTTTCGGCAATTTCTGCACATGCAACTTTGAACATTTCCGCCAGTCTGGTTACCGTTTCCGCTGGTACCCGCTTTTGGAGCACACCTTTTCGTTCTTGTACTTTTTCGTACTTACTTATTAGTCCAAATCTTCTTGTACGCAATATTTAACAAACAGCATTTTTTTTTTTGCCCGTCCCCTAGATCTACCAGCTTGTCAAACTTCATAAATACTGAACACTTTAAGTGGATACATTTCATTAGTTTTAGATCGTTCTTTCTTTCGCTCATGTAGGCCTATTTATGAATTAAATAGGATGATAATTAACTCTTTACCACATAATCCCGAGTTTTAACAACCCTGAGGAAGAAGGCTTTTGAAAATATTGTGGGAAGAGGAGAAAATGATATGTGTCTGCAAATGCTTTCAACAATTTGGTGTAGTCCAAAATTTTGTCGTTTGGTAAAGAAAGTCCAGGGTCCATACTCACCAACCATTCTTAAGAACGCTCTTAGACTTATTCTTCAGGATTTTCCAAGTTTGAAAGTAACACAATTTCTGATTGGCCAAACCATATGGTTTAGCTAATCAGAAGGTGTGTTACTTTCAAATTTGGAGAATTCTGAAGAACAAGACCAAGAATGTTCTCAAGAATGGTTGGTGAAAACGGACCCTGATTGACTGGAAAAAAACTTCTCACTCAAGCAGAAGATCAGTCTTGGATTTAGAATACGAACGAGTCATAGGAGTTTGGGTGCGGAGGCCTCCCTGGTCTATCATTCGTCACAACTCGGCCAATTCCGTAACATGGATCCCCCGAAGTTTGTCGAACGTAGTCCGCGAGACGGAAAGCCTACTAGTATCCATCCAACATTTTCTCCTTTTCCCACAACGTTTTCTAAAGCTTTTTTCCTTTGGGTCGTTAAAATCGTTTGGCAAAGAGTTTAACATCATTTTACCAAACGGCAAAATTTTAGACTCGTCCAAAATAAGAAAAATTGCAGACGACAAATTTAACACGATTGGATTTGTGTGTGTGTAAATATTGTGAGAAGAAAAGGAGGAAATGCTGATTTCCAGGAAAGAAATGGTTTTGGACAAAGAAGCCCGGAACGTTCTGCTGCACTGTATTATGAGTGAAAATAGGAGGACGGATCTAAAATGTATTTCTGGTGTAGATGTGATGATTTCTGTGGAAACTGAATGAAAGTTCGTAATTTCTTGGGGAACTAATTTGTGCCTGTGCCCACATAGAGGAACATGGTCAACCACCCGAAAGAGTCTTTTGTCACAATGATTTTTCAAGGGTAGTTGTGTTACAGGTGGAATAGCGAAAAAAGCAATTGATTGAGGTGCCAGTTATGTAAGTTCTTGTAGACAAACTGCAGAGCTGTGGGTTTGCCAGTAAAAGTCCAGCAGAGGGTCAAAGATGGGGATTTCACTCTATTTTCAATGTAGCGAAAAACCAGTGGTGTGAAACCTGAATTTAGGGACTAGCACCGTTAAACTGGCAGCCTGCATTCGGCATACCTCGGGTAATCCGGTGATCAAATCCCTCGGCTGTATCACGTAGCTTGATATGCACCTACACGGTACATTTCGCACATCTCCGGAAGCACACCGCTTTACCGTTATTGAAATTGTAAGGCTCCTCTTTAAAAAGAACGCATGAGTAAATTTTCTATCGTTATCTTTCTAAGAGTATTTCAGTCGGCAAACAGTTTGTACATTCAATTTTTAGCGTGGTTTATCAATTCCGTTAGGAGCTTTCATCGACAGATCGATAGAAGTGAATAACTTCACAGTAGTTGTTCATGTTGTTGCTAAGCGATCTACAGGGGCGCCGCCATGTTTAAGATCATGTGATTGGTAGTTCAAAATGGAAGACTCCCTTATACAGACGAGGTTAGATGTAGGTACGGAATCGGCCGAGTTGTGACGAGTGTGGCAGCCTGTTATCGATCTTCGTATAGGGTATGTGTATTCCCCGACCCCACTCGAAAATATAAGCTATAATTCCCGGCCCCAAAGGCCCCACCATCTAAATCTTTTATTTGCATACCGAATTTGATGAAAGTAGTGTCAAATTAAAGCTTATGTTATAACCTTTGCAATGGTATATAGAAATATGAGATTTCATTTTCGTAAATTTGTGATAAAAGCGTTTGAAATTTGTCATTTTTTTAACAAAAATGTTCGGAAGTTTTTAGGAGATAGAAATCCGGCCCCAATGTTTAAAACTTTATTTTTTCTTTTATTTACAAAAGAATGATATGATGAGAAATTCAGTTTTTCAAGCTTTTAAATGATACCAAAAAAATTAAATTTGACCCAGGCATTCTTGAGTTATAAGCGTTTTAATTTTATCAATTTTTAGAAATAAATATTTAGAAATTTGAACCGAGTAACATATCCGGCCCCTGTATTAAAATTTTAACTATTAATCAAATCTAAGGAATCTGGATATAAAATCAAAGTTCATTATATAAGCTTTTCAATGGTATATAGAAATTAAAAATTGGTGCCGGCGTTTTCGTGCTAATATCTATTTTTAACAGGGTTACAAACTGCATAATATGAGCTTTTGAACGATATTTTAAAGCTGAAAGTTGATGCATTACTTTTTTTCTTTTTTTTTTTTTTTTTTTTTTAATTATTGGCGTTTCAATTTAGAAACATATTGAGTATATATATATATATATATATATTTTTTTTTTATTGAACGAGTGAGATGTCCGGCCGTTTGTATGAAAATTGATGTAGTTACGAGGTTATAATGTTAGCTTTAAAATTGTAAAAAGTAATAAAGGATTGATTCAGGTGTTTCTTTAGGTATAAGAGCTTCCTCATTAGCATTTGTCTAAAAATTGGAAATACGGAACATGTGAATATTAAGGCGCAAATAAAGTTTCTCGTTCCTAAGTTTCAAAATTTATTGTGTTATTGGTCTAGGAAACGATAAGATTCAAAGATCACAAGATCAGCTTTCAAATGATCTAGAGAACCTTGAATTTCGGTTTCAAATGTTATATGGAAAATACGACGTGAATCAGGCAATACCGAAATCAAAGTGTGTGAATTTGACCATTACGAATTAGCGTAAACGGTTAATTCGAAGAATGACAATCGAAAATGAAACAATTTGTAGTACACATTCATTGCATTTATTCCAATTCATAAACAGTATTATATCACGTAAAAGGGCTTATAAAACAAAACAACATCGAAACGAAACTGCATTGTGTGGGCGTAGCATATACAAGCCATGCTCTATGAAAAAGGGCCTTAATGCATATGCGAAAAGTATCGATTCAGGTCAATCTGCGCAGTCCGCGCAGGCTGACCTGGACCGAAACTTTTCGCTACTGGTCAATTTTCTGCATGTCAAATGACTAGTCTACCTCATGATTCAGTCGGTTGTTAGACAAAATGGATTGCATAGATCCGTAATCATGTGATGTCTTGGTTGGTATGATGCATTACAGAGATACATTAAGCCCCCATGGCTCACATCAGGACCATATATGCTACACGACTTAATAATAAACGGGCAAATATAAATGCGCAGATCAAGTTAACATTTCTAAACACCAGCATGTTTTTTCTTTTCCCACGATGTTTCAAAAAGCTTTTTTTCGCCATGCTCGAAATTGAGTGATCTCGTAGTACCTAAAGGACCGATTAAAGAGAAAAAGACGCTCACCTGCTGTAAGATTATAAAAAAGGATGAATTAAATGCATTTTCATTCACTCATTCGGTAAATCAGCTAAAAATTGTATTTTGGCCATAAAAGTACAAAAAGAAATCATGGTGACAAGAAGTGAAAACTGAACAGCATAAATACAATGCTACAATATTTTGTGGTTATCTAATAAAAACATTATAATTTGCCAAAGAAAAAGATAGTCCATTCATTTTTTTTCTTTTTTTTTTTGTGGCCAATCAGTTCTTAATTAACCCTTATCCTGCTTAATAAAAGAAATGAAACTTTTAGGCCGATGGTAAAAACCCAAATTTTGTTATTTCAATGGTAGTTCTAGGGGAAAGATATCTCCTTATCGGGCAGTGTAGATTTTAGATCAGACTGCACATTCTGATCTTGATCTACACTGTCCACAAAAGGTCTTTGAGTTGCGCTTAGCAGCCTAGGGGTTAAGATTATCATTTACAAAAGGAAGGGGAAAAATGTGGAAAAAGAACGAATTACTCATTTAAATAGAGCTGTATCTACTTTTCCATGATGTTTTATGATCTATTTAAACTAATCCAGGTGTTAAATTTAGTAGACTAAGATAATACTGCACATGAGGCTGATCTAATCATGGTAATGACTTCTCTTTCGACTACCAGTTAATCCTTTAAAACCTTTATGCATTTAAAAATTTCTCTGGTTGAAAGAGTCCAATGTGTTGTCGGTCAAATAACTTTAAGACAGGTGCCGTCACAATCCAATTACATACGCTTATCAACGCTTTAATTACGTATTACGCAATCTATGCCATTTCCACTGTGCTACTGTCAAGTCGCGTGCTTGCTTAGGCCAACCCTTTTTCGCACTCTGCATTACTTTCAGATTTTTTGTTATTATAGTTTGAAGATAGTTTGGCCTAACAGGTTGGTTTTTTTTTTACAAAACCTTGATGTCTTATCAAAAGCCATAGATGCGTTTGAATATATCTTTATGTAGAAATGCAAATATATAATAAGATTTCAATATCTTAATTAGTCATTTATAGGCTACCGTTGAGGTTCATTGGGAATAGGGTGGACTGATATCAGACATAAAGTTGTAAAGTTTGACCCTGAGGTTGTTTTGTGTGCGATTGCAGAAAATAAGGAAATAGATCAATTTGGAAGTTTATCCAATATGATCTGAGTCTACTCATAATTCTGAACATAGCAAATACTCGTCGCGCCTACGCTTTGGCTTAAAATGGAGATGCAGTGGACCTTTGTTGAAAAGGTAGAGCGAAATCAGACTGCACAGCACGTAGTCTGACCATTTGTCATCACTCTCCAATGCGATAAGACTTTTCCCGCCTACATGTTTAAAAGGGGGGGGGGGGAAAGAGAGAGAGAGAACAACTTCTGTACCGTCTGATCCTGATCCATCCCAACATTCAGATACAGTAATTAATTAGCATAAAGATAAAGTCTGGGTTGTGTATTTATGGTTAATACTCGTGATCTTGTCACGGCAAACTTCTGTAAAGTCGCGTGCTGAAATACGTATACCCTTAAGTACACTGTAAGTCAATGGGAATTTTGAATTTGATGAAATATTAATCATCATAACGTAAGAAATCATCCGATCCCGTATTTAACCCATTGTATATCTCTCCCGTTCAAAGGCAAATCTTACAATTTGAACGTGTGCAAATGCTTTGGATTTTGACAATTCTAGATTTTAGTATCGTCATAGTTAAAACTTGCGGACGGATTTGTGGATAACATATTGAATTTGGGTCATGAACGAAAAAATTCAGTTGGCTAATATTCCATCACTCTTCGCCTGAATTTTTTTTTTTGTACCGTTTGAAAGCTACAAACACAAAACATTCTTTTTAGAGTAAATTCATCGATGGTTACCACCAAATTAAAATAATAATAATACTAATAACAATGATGATAATAATAATAATTAGTGTGAATTGTGTAAATGCCGAAAAGAAATGGCGAGTTTCGTACCTATCTGTCATACACGATATCTCAAAAAATATTTTAAAGAAAGTATTGTGCTTTATGCCATATTAATGCTTTAAAAATACACTTTCATTTGGAATTAATTTCACCAGAATTAAACCAAAGACAAAATACTGATATACGGGGCCGGATTTGAGGGAAAACTAATTAAATTTGCATAGTGGGTCGATCATTTCAAAGATCTATTATTCCATTAATTTCAATCAGAATTTACTCATTTTTACACTGTTGGAAAGTATAAAACGTAAAGTTTTATCTATAAATGATTTCCGCGATATTTTCCATGAAATAAAGAATTTAGCACAGTGGCCGGATTTGTGAGGAAACTCTTTAGATTTATATCGTGGATTGATCATTTCAAACACTTATTATTCGATAATTGTCTATCGGAATTCACTCATTTTTGTACTGTTGGAAAGCCGAAGACGTACACTTTCATTTAGAAACAACTTCTGCGATGTTTTCCATGAAATAAAGGATTTATCATATGGGCCGGATTTGTGTAATTCATGAAATACCTGGAAGAAAATATGAAAAAACTTACCCATTTTTTATTGATAATATTTCAAAAAATATTTCAATGATCATGTTGTATTTTATACCATGTGAAAGGCTATTGTCTAAGCTTTCATATAATAATAATTTCAGCAGAATCAAGCAATAAATAAAATATTTAGCATGGGGGGCCGTTGGGGCCGGGAATTAAACCTATTTTTACGAGTGGGGCCAGGGAATACACTTTGCCTTCGTATATAGTATATCGGACGGTTACGGGAGATACAACGGGTACCAGTTGTGAGTTTCGCATTTTCGTCAATGACAAACTGAATGCCTCTTTTCAACAATCTTACACAGTTCAAGGTTGTAATAACTACTTTTCTCATCAAAGTTACTTTTAAAACTCACCTTTCTCCACTATTTCTAATTTTCACATGTCCAATTTGAAACCAACTGTTGACATTCACATGCATGATGTAGTCTGGATTACCTGTAGTCTGGTATCCTGCCGTACTACAAGAGTACGTCAGGCAAAGTGCAATAATGGCGGCCCCCGTTGGAAATACGGAGAGGAAACGGGATTTTGTTATTTCACATGATCAAATCGGATCATAAGCTGATTTCAAAACAGATCGTTTGCAATAAAGTCATGGAAGTGAGTTTTTCTGCATGTCATTCTTATTTAGCGAGAAAAACTACATATCAGAAATGCTTTAAGTATCCGAAATATCAATGGACCTATATAATGTCCGAAAAGAGGGCTACTTTTAAAATGATTCATAGTCGAATTTATATTTAAACCATACCCGAACAGCACGTTTTAGATTCGGTAATGTATTTTTTGTACAAAATTGATCTCATTTTATTAACTGTTCAAACCGGATCACATGAAACTGGGGAGAACGGGAAAGGGGTACGCTTGAGGACACCTAGGAGGCCGCCATTGTTGCGCTTTGCCTGACCCGATAACGTAGTGGTAGGGGCAAGTAATCCAGACTAGATTACCTGCCCCTACCACTACGTTATAGGGTCGTACTTTTCAAGTGCGGCGGGGTACCAGACTAATGCATGATGCTGCACAACCACGGAAATTCACAAGGTGACAGATCAATTTGATTTCAGAAGAAATGTGTGTTTCGTCATGTTTCATTTCACGTGTTGAGCCCGAATAAAACACTGAAAATGACTGATAATGGCTGGGAGGGGAAGAGATCGTGGAAAACCGTATCGTGTCACATCCAGGCACTCGGCTTTGGAAGAGGAGAAACTTTGCCAGCCTCCGCCCTTATTTCCGGCAAGTTTTTCTACACTATAAAATTTTGCTTAAACTCTTTACCAGTTAACAAACATCAAGGCCGGTCCAAACTGAATACGTTTGCAGACGACAAATTAAATATTGCTCATTTGGTGAGATTTGTCTTTGATTGGACAGAAAACATTGTGGGGAAAAGGAGAAAATGCTGGTTACCAGCATTTTGTTCTTTTTTCCACTATGTTTTCAAAAGCCTTCTCTTTCGAGGTGGTTAAAACTTTGGATTATGTGGTAAATAGTTAAGGGTTAAGGAAATGTTCGTAGTTTCCCCTTTTCGCACTATGTTTTCAAAAGCCTTCTCTTACAGGGTGGTCAAAACTTAGGATTGTGTGTTAAAGAGTTAAGGGTTAAGGAAATGTTCTTAGTTTCTCCTTTTCGCACTATGTTTTCAAAAGCCTTCTCTTACAGGTGGTCAAAATTCGGGATTGTGTGTTAAAGAGTTAAGGGTTAAGGAAATGTTCTTAGTGAGGCTTACTCGATGAAGCTCATTTTGGTGCTCAAGTGTTTTGTGTCGAGTCAGATAAATATATGTGTTTATATTGTTTTTGAAAATTCAGTGACGTTTTGCTCCCACAGAAACTAGGCCAGAATATATCAGTTGTATCGACATTTTTGAAATGTAATTTAGGACTCGGGCACAAATTTTCATTTCCTGTATAACAGCAGTCAATACATTTGTTTCTACAGTTTTGCAGGTGATAGGCTGAGAACCTGCAGTGTCTTGCCAAAGGGCACTTTCAGATAGCCTGCCTTGTCAGAAGAAATTGAACCAAGACCAGTTTGATTACAATACCAACTCTAACCAATGTATCACGGAGGACCTAGATTGATTAATTGGATGGTGGTTTATGTTGCTTTAAACATTATTTCAGTTACATCACGGTAACCGCTCACTTATTTATGTGTTCTCTCTTGGTTTCACAAGACCTAGAAAGGGGCTCTGATGTGGCTTGCCCAAGGAAACTCCGATGAAAAATACAGAGTTTGGAGTGGGGAGTGAACTTGGGACCTGATAATTCAAAAATAAGTACCTATACATATAGATCTCCAAACTGGATTACAGTGAACTCTTTACCACACAATTCCGACTTTGAACTACACAGAGAAAGAAAGCCTTTGAAAACATGGTGGAAAAGGAGAAAATGCTGGTAACCAGCATTTTCTCCTTTTCCCACAATGCTTTCTACCCTTTCAGAATCAAAAAGCAAAATTTCAGCCTTATCTAAATTGTCTGCAAATGCTTTCAATTCGGACGCCTTCAAACTTTTGTCGTTTGGTAATGAGTTAAGTCATAATGACTTTAAAGTCGGGAAATCTCCCACTACCAACTTTTTAATCACTGCATCATGCAGGACCTCAATTGATTAACTGCTTACTTAGTTAATTAGTTAACTAAGTGATTTATTAGTACCTAAACTGCTTGCTTGGATGGTGTTTTATGTCGCTTTTAACACTATTTAAGCCATATCACGGAGTCGACTCACTTGTTCATGTGTTTTCTGGGTTTCACCGGTACTATACAGGGACTCGCGGGTGCCTGGTCGAGGACACTCCAATGAAAAATTTCAGAGCTTCATGTGAGGATTGAACCTTGGACCGAAGGCCCCCTCAAATAAGTATGGACAAAGTGATAATGAGTGTTGTATATACGAAAATTTTCCCACATTTAAAGTTTTTCGAATCGGAATTTTGATCAACGCTGGGGCTGCTTGGCACGCCTAAATACACTTTTAATTTAAAAATATTTTCTTCCACAGAAGTACAATATACATAAACAATACAATACAACAGGTTTACAAATATGATTCTGCAGAAATGGATTGGAACGAAAGCAGAGCTTATAAAGTTCCTCTCCAATTTCCGGTTATTGCATGTATAAAGTACAATATACAGAAGAAGTCTAAGAAGGCACATAGAAAAAAAAAAAAAGAGATAGAGAAAAATAAAGGGGAACAGATGGGTGTGGAGTGTGGGATCTACTGGTGGAGATGTCACCTTAGAAGAAACCATATATAGAGACAATAAAAACTTACAACCTGACCGTCAATACTACATAATTGTTTGCTAGTACAGCTTATAAAAATGAAGCTAGTAATGTTTGTTAAGAATGATTGGATAAGTAATATACTAGATAAAAATATTTAGGTATTATGCAATAGATCAATACTAACCATATTACATTCAAAAGAAAGAGTGAGAAAACTGAATGTTTTCATTTAGTTTCTCCCGGAGAATACTGTATTGTCACTGAGAAGACAAAAGAATCAATACGCTAAGGAGTAAATCTTCCGCTTGCCCGGATATAAGTATGCACTGCAGCAAATATTCTTTCATTATCATGCAGGCTAAGACTTTCATCTCCATAAAGGATGATTCGAAGCGAGACTCTTGCAATATCGTTTATACTTGAGAATAAAATATTTCTTAAATGATTATAAGTTGAACATTTTAGAAAGAAAGGTTCAGTTGATTCAACTGAGCCACATCTACTCAGTGGCGATTGCACTAAATTTTTCAAGTATAAGTGTTGATTAAGAGAACTACATCTGTTGCGCAACCTAGCATGGATTATCTGAATTTTTCTTTCACCGAAGAAATAAAGTTGTCTTGGAGTGGGTTTGGAAAGGTTCAAATGATGCTTAAAAGATGCCAGTGATTCTGCGTTCTTAATCTCATCCGGTAGGGAATTCCAATCATTAATTACAGACGGCAGAAACGAATTATTATACAAGCTAGTTCTGCAAGCAATGGTTCGCAAATTATTTGGTCTACGCAGATTATAAGTTGATGAATTACCAACCGTTTGGGGGACAAGAACATTAAGGTAATTTGGAGAAAGTCCATTTACCATTTTGTAGAATTGATTCAGCTTATGTTTCCGCCTTCTTTCACTTAAAGTTTCCCAACCAGTTTCCTGATTTAGGTCAGCAATAGCTACAAGTTTAGTACAACCCGTAACTATGCGTTCAGCTTCATTTTGAACTTTGTCCAGTTGATCCTTTAAACCCTGAGAAAGATTATCCCATATAACATCACCATATTCCAAAATTGGTCTTATAAATGAAAAGTAAATGGTTTGAAGTGACAATCGATCGAGCCGAATTTTCAGATGCCGCATAACTCCAATTCTTTTCCATGCTTTTTCAATTGATTTATTTATATGGATGTCCCAAGATCCGTCATTAGAAAGAAAAATACCTAAATGCTTGTGATTTGTAACTGATGGAATTTCAGTATTTGACATGTAAAGATTCCGGTGGTTAGGCTTTAGACGTTTCCGGGATATAACCAGCGATTAAGACTTTGCAGGGTTGAACTTAACCAACCACTTCTGTGCCCAATTCGTAATTTTTATCAATATCACATTGTAAAATACTTCCTACACCAGCTGGATCATCTACAATCATTGATAAACTTGTGTCATCTGCGAAAAGCTTTACATTTGCCTGAATATCTTCGACAATATCATTGATATAAACTAAAAATAAAAGAGGTCCTAGGATAGATCCTTGAGGGACACCGGCTTGCACATGACACAAAGATGAAACTCCACCCGGTAAAATAACTCCTTGAAAACGGTTTTAAAGATAATTAGAAAACCAAGATAATAGTTTACCACGGATCCCGGCCCTGTTCAACTTGAAAAGTAAACCTTTATGCCAAACTTTGTCAAAGGCTTTACTTATGTCAAAAAATACAGCTCTGAATTCAAGCCCATCGTCTAGGGCTTTGCATATATCATTATAGAGACTAGTTACTTGATTAACTGTGGAGTCGCCAGGCATGAAACCTGACTGTAAGGGTGTGAAACTAGAGGCGCTTGAGCGCCTGTATCGCTCCATAGGCCTGATATTTCTATAATGGCGAAAAGAAGTTTTTAACAATTACCATTAGTCTCTCTTGAAATCGCAAAAATGATGCGCTCAAATTACAACTGAATACGTCATTAATGATTTTGACTTTGGTCCATTTACTTATAACAGAGTCCTAGTGACCAAGTGCAAGTGGGTGGAGCTTATCAGAAGCAAAGTGTGTCAATTAAAATCTTGCAAAATTAGACAGTCAATTTTTGACTGATTATCCAATAAATTGGATTCTGGGACTTTACTAAAACTTATTGAAATGCTGGCCAGCCAATCATGTTTTTGCTAGTTTTAGGCCAAAATACCGTATCCATTTATCTGACAACAAAATTTTAGACTAGTTTAAGTTAAAAAAAATGTGCAGACATCATTTCAAAGAAAATGTTAATTCAAAAATATATTCCATATTCGATAGAAAATATTGAGAAAAGGAGAAATCTCATATCACAAGCAATTTCTCCTTTTTTCTCTCCATTTTTCTTAATATTTAATGATGTTTCAGAAGTATCAAAAGAGGGGAATGTATGGTAGTGGTTTAATGCATGATTATGTATTAAAAATTCAGTTCTCAAAACATAGACGCAGCACAGCAATACATCTGAAATACTGTTCTAAAACTGTTCTAGACATTTCTAGAACTCATATGTAGAACTGTCTCTAGAAATACAAAGAATCTTGCTCTATAACAGTACTAGAATGTTAAATGAGACAGTTTGGGAAAGGGTTAATATCTACAATAACACAGGGTTCAAAACTTACCCTATATTCAACCCTTTCCCAGACAAGAACTTTTGACTGCTCCAAAATTAAATGCTGCTGAAGAAGACAAACATAAATTTCACTTAAACCAAAAGATTACTTTGTTATGCCATGGAAAACATTTAGGGAAAAAGCAATTTTTCAAATCCCTCAATGCTTTGCAAAGCTTTTTTTGTCAAACTCAGTATTGTATGGCAAAGGGGTTATATGTGGGGCTTGGCCTTGAACCTTGCAGTAAATAGTCCATTGTAACAAGAAAATGCATTAACTCTTTACCAAACGACAAAATTATAGATTGATATAAACTGAAAGCATTTGCAGATGAAAAAATAAATGTGACTGAAAAATCAAAATTTGTGTTAGGAAGGGTAGAAAACATTGTGGGAAAAGGAGAAAATACTGGTTACCAGCATTTTCTCCTTTCCCGACAGTGTTTTCAAAAAGCTTCTTTCTCAGGGTCGTTAAAAGTTGTGATTGTGTGGTAAAGGGGTCATCTAAAAGAACAGCTAGGAGGGCAAATGAATGAATGTTATAGCAATATAGATCAACTTACATCAATACACCAGATAGAATGAAATATGCTGGCATACAATGAACACCTAATCCCTAATAATCAACTTTTCACAGTCACAGTTAGAATGTCTTCTGTGGCAAACAACACAAAATGGTCTACAAATGCATTTACATAAATCAAATATCCTGCTCCAGGGAACAGATTAATTCTGGTGTACTGAAGTTGCGGGATCAGTTTGACTGGATAACATTAATGCCTTATCGCAAATGTAAAGCCCTGTCCCACTTTGTACCAGGTCACCAGGATTTACACCCCTTCTGTCCACTCTGCATTTACTCATTAGTAGGTCAACAAACCTTTACCAGAACTAATAAAAGTGCAGAGGTTCTCTTGTTCTATATCAAAAGGACTATAAAGTACCTACAACATGGGGGTTTTGTTATTAAAATACTTTTTCTTTTTTATCTTGGCATGGTTACTCAGGCTTAGTAATAAGGCAAAATTGAAAAGCTCAAGTTGTGACAGGTGCTCAAGCTTTTATCTTATTTATGGCCAGTGATATTTTATTACTAGTACTAACTAATAGCATATCATTGGAGTAAATTGTGATCTTAATACCAAGGAAAATGTGTGGGCTTAAATAGGACAGCCCTGACTAGGTCAAGTCAATCCAATTTTCTTCCTTTTTCTTTGTTAGTCGATAAAACTAACACAATAAATAGTTTTGGAGAAGAACATTTTTTTTGAAATATAAGCCTTGTCTATAAAAAAATGTGTTTTTAGGTGTATCATTTTTTTTAAAAGGAATTTGGTATACAACCACCATAGAAACAATTTGGCAGACAACCACCATAGGAACTTACCTGCAAAACAACAATGAAATCCAATGAATAGTTTTAGAGAAGAAATTTTTCAGAGATTTTACTTTATACCATAAAAAGAAAATGAGTCTCCCATAAAAGCCATGTTTTTTGACAGATCATTTTTTTTTTAAGGAATTCTGTAAACCTGTATCTAAGGAACATTCCTGCAAAATAATAATGCTATCCAAATAGCGGTTTGGGAGGAGAAGATTTTTAAAGGTTTTTTACTTTGGTTGCCATGGCAACCAGAATTCTTCATGGAACACAATTATTTGAAGGAATTTGAAAGAGGACCACCAAAGGAACTTTCCTGTGAAATTTGGTAAAAATCCAGTCAATAGTTTCTGAGGAGAAGTTTTTTAAAGAAAAAGTTTACGGACGCACGCACGGACGAACGGGCGAACGGACGGACGGACGGACGCACGACGGACACAACGCCATGACAATAGCTCGCTGGCCTTCGGCCAGTGGAGCTAAAAATTGATATCTTTCAGGTGGTTATAAACGTACTTGAATATGATGCGTTCGAATACTTTTTCAATGCTATTCAATAAGGAAACTGGCCTATAGTTGGACGGAAGAGAAGGGTCACCGGTTTTAAATATTGGACATACATTGGATATTTTCCATGAAGATGGGACTGTGTAGGTATTTAATGAGTGATTAAACAAATCACATAAATGAGGTGCAATCTGTCCAGCTACTTCAATAAGAATCCTATTATTAATACCGTCAGGCCCCGAAGCTTTTCCAAGTCTCAGTGATTTTAAAACATCTAGTACTTCAAACGGCCTGATATCAATTGTATCTAAAGAAGATTGTGTCAACGGGTAATTTGCATCTGGAAGAATACTTAAAGAATCATCTCTACTTGATTGATTTGCAAAATAAGAGCTCAATACATTAGCTTTCTCGACTTCGTCAATTACCATTGAATCGCTGGAATGATCAAAGAGAGGAGGGATTGACGATGAGGAATTTGAAGACATAAGTGACTTCAAAGTTTTCCACCAATCTCGCGGGGATAGTAAACCAGATTTCAATTTTATAGACAAGTGATCGTAATAGTTTTCTTTAGTTTGTCGAATAAGTGATATTACTTCGTTTCTAACAGATTTAAATTTTGTCCAGTGACTGGCTTTGTTCGATGCCTTAGCTTTTTTGTATAATCTCTTACGATACCGAATTTTCCTTTTGATAGAACAGGTCATCCATGGTGGTTCTTGGGGATTGATCCTAACAGTCTTGCTTGGAATGAACATACGAGTTTTATCCGTGATAACATTTGCAAAGTTTTCAGCGTATGTGTCAATATTATCATTGTGTATAGAGCGCCAATTGAAATTAGCTAAACAACCTCTTAACTGGTTGTAATCGCCTTGATCGTACTTCCAAATCGTACGTTGAATATTTTTCAACTTAGGTTTTAGAAAATTAAAAACACCAAAGACAGGACAGTGATAACGCGTTGTGAGACCAAGACAAGGCTCTCCAACGCCAGATGTTAGAATAGAGCTTTCATTAGTAACAAAAAGAAGATCAATAGTGGACATGGAATTTTCGGTAAAATGAGTTGGTTCGTCAATACATTGAACCAAATTAAACTGATTACACAGAGCTTCGACCTTACGAAATTGGTTTTCGTTCATAGTATTCAGATTAAAATCACCAGTAATTATAACATCTGCAATATTCGAATTTATAGCAAGATCTATAGAATCTTCAATAAGTGAAGTATAGGTCGAGTCAGAGTTCGGCGGTCTATAAAAAACGCCATACAAAATGTTCCTATTATTAATAGACTTGATTTGTATCCAAATACACTCTAATCTACCAATTTCGAGATCATTTCTGCGAATATATGAAAGATTATTTTTTACGTATAAAATTACACCGCCATATCGGTCATGAGTTCTATCTTTACGTTCTGGTGTATGGAAAGAAGGGAAAAGCAGTTCGTCTGAGGATAAGCTGTCATGTAACCAAGTCTCAGAAAACGAGACAATATCAAAAAATGAAAACTCTGCAATCAAGGTATCAAGCTTGTTAGCTATACTTTGGACATTGTAGTGGACGGTAGAGAGATGATTGGGGAGATTGAGAAAATTGTATAAATCTGTACTGGACATACTATCTGAAGACTCGCTATGCTGCGGACCAGGATTTGGATGGACATCGCCTGCTCGCAATATCAAAAGATGAGTAACTATTATCAAAGGTAATGGGCTGTAAATAGTTATCTGAAATATCAGTCTACAAAATTGTATGTTCTCTTCACAGCGTTTGCCTATCAATAAACGCTTTTTATTGTGGTGTAAAACCTGTTTGGTCAAGGGTAACGATTGTCTAATATTCTTCAGGACTGAATATGAATAGCACATTGTGCTAAGAACTGAAAAAAGGAAGAATAGTGTAACAGTCAGGTGAAAATGAAGATGTGGACAATATGTTGGGTGGCTACAGATATAACTTAAAATTCTACAATTCATGTTACTACGCCTAGTAAGTACAGGAACACCATGTAGCAGCCCAACACATCTCCAAATCTATGTTCTTTAAAATGTAACACAATTATGTTGTATATCAAATCAAACAAAATCATAAGACACTCCACACCATCAAGACAAAGAAGTAAACACATTAAAACTGAAAATTGGGGGTGGGGGGATCGAAATAATAAATGAAAATAACACTATAAAAGGGCTCCAAAAAGTACAGAAAAAGTCGGGAAAATTGTGGTGTATGTGTTAATGTGATTTTAAACAGTATTTAATATACCTAAAGAATGCCTGGTGAATGATGTTAACAAAAAAAAAGTACGACAAATATTCGGAATATTATAACATTATGCTTTGAATGATCAAAAACCTACTGACATGACAGTATTGCGTGAATGATATGATACATGATTCTAGTTGGAAAAATACTTCGGTATTATAGCAGTGGAACCCTTTCGGTAAATTGTACAGGCATACTTCGAAAAATACATTGATGTTTAAAAATAATAACTCTGTGAGTGTATCTTGTTCAAACTGCACATTATGTGCAGTTTGATCATGAACCACACCAGCCGCAAACTCAAGTAAGGATTTAATAGGAACTGCTAGAGTCAAGGAAATAAGTACAATATAATGAAACTAACATTAAAACCCTAAATATATACATACACACTCGAACAAAAAGAAATTAAAAAACAATTTTTGACAATAGGGGGCGTAAATAATTACAAACATAATAAAGTAATAGTATCTGACAAAATAGTAAATTTACCCAGCCAGCGCCCATAAACAAAATGGACCTTTTTCTTAGGAATTAGCCAAAATAACTATAACTTCAATGCTGCCTATGAACAAAAGGTCGATGTATAACAGTGGGTGTGTGTCCAAGATCAGGCCGCACGGTATATGATGTCTGATCCCGGCCCACACCAAATGCATGAAATTGTTAGACTGTATAAGACGCTCAAAGGTTTAATCTCAGCAAGGCGGAAAATGTACATCAGCGATCAAACTACACACTATATGCAGTCCGATCAAGATCCGCATCAACCAAAAGAAAGTAAAATTTTAATAGACAGGATTAAACTCAAGGAAAAAAAGTGTATTGTATTGAAATCAACCTTGAAATCAAATATATAGATATATACACATCCAAAGAACGAAAAAAAAAAAAAAAAAAACCTTTGATAATAGGGGACGTAACTCTATGAGTGTCTCCCTTTCAGACATAACAAATAAAAAAACTGACAAATCACTATAATTACTTAAAGCAGCGCAAATGAACAAAATGGACATGTCTTCTTGGGAAACAGCCACAATTATTGTAACCACTGGGCTGCGTACAGTAAAAAAAACACACACACACAGGTGAAAGAGCAAGATCAGACTGCATGGTATATGCCGTCTGAACCCGCTCCATACCAATCGCAAAAGCAGTTAAGTCTTAACATGCTCTCAAGAGCTGAAAAGACACTAGACTGAATGAAAATCAGACCTTGGATGAACAAAGTGGACATTTTCCTTGGGAAACGAACACAATTATAAAAAACTCACTGCTGCATACAGCCCGAGGTTCTTTAAATAATAACGGGTTTGTGTCCACGATCAGACTGCATGGTATTTGCTGTCCAATCCTGGCTCAAAAGAGTGGCAAATAAAAGAAATTTTAACAGGCACTCAAAAGTTGAAAAGGCACCAGACTGTGGTATCTGTAATAATAGCTGATCCCTTAAGCCATTTGAAATAATGAAGGATCCCTGGTAGGGTTGTTGTTGTTGTTACATTGTTGTTGTTGTTGTGTGCCAAGATGGCTGAATAAACGATGCGTGTGGCAAGAACGGTTGTAGTTCAATCCTTCCGTACAAAGACAACAGACATTACATTTGGCGACGAGGATGGACGTCAGAGCATTACCAGACTTTAATTGTACTGACCGTGCTAATATTTCCGCTGGATGGAGACGGTGGATCCGAGCATTTGAATTGTATTGCGCTGGAAAGGGCGTGACTGGTCATGCACAGAAGAAAGCTTTGTTGCTGCATACCGCTGGCATGGAAGTACAAGATATTTTTTTTACACTTCCTGAAGAGGAAGGAGAGGGTAATATTTATCAGAAAACAAAAGATGCACTAGAAAGGTATTTTACGCCTCAAGCTAATGTCCCTTACGAACGTCACATGTTCAGGTGCATGGAACAAGTGAAATCAGAAACTGTTGATCAATATGTAACGCGGTTGAGAGCCAAAGCAGAAACTTGTGAATTTGGTCCTCCAGAAAACATCGAGGAACAAATAAGGGACCAGGTGATACAGAAATGTTCCAGTAGCCATCTCCGTCGAAAATTACTAGAAAAGGGGAGGAATTTGAATTTAAATCAATTACAAGAAGTTGCCAGAGCATTCGAAGATGCCGACAGACAAGCTCGCAGCTTTGAAGGCAATCTTAGTGAAGAAGTTCACAGAGTCCTGGAAAAGAAACCAGCACAGGCCAAATCAAACCCTAAAAATAAAGGCATAGTGTGTTTTAGCTGCGGTAGGAAGGGACATAAGTCTAAAGATCCTAAGTGCCCAGCAAAGGACAAGAAATATAGGAAATGTCACTACAAGGGTCATTTTGAAAAATACTGTAGGTCAAAAACAGATAGGCAACATTCGAAATCCGACCAAGTCCACCAGGTAGAGGATACAGACTACGCGTTTAGCCTGGACGAAGGAAGAAACAGGATGGGAAAAGTACAAGTCAAGCTCGGTGGAGTCGAAGCTGATATGATTATTGACTCTGGTGCTACATGCAATGTTATTGACAGAAATACATGGGAAATTTTGAAAGACAAAGAAATAAAAGTCGGTCAGTCTTCAAAATGTATGACCCAATTATACTCATATGGGAGTCAAAAGCCTTTAGCAACTGCTGGACACTTTCTGACTTCAATTGAGTATAATGGGAAAGTTCTGAATGATATCAAGATTATTGTCATTGAAGGTAAAGGGCCATCCTTGCTTGGAAGACAAACTTCTATCGAATTAGGAGTCTCGAAATTAGAACCATATTTGGAGGATTCAATGAATGTAAATGCATTAGATAGTTGTTTAGATTTAAGTCATTGTGAAAAATTGTATCCCACATTGTTCCAGGGTGTTGGTAGATTGAAAAAATTCAAACTAAAAATTCCAATAGACAAGTCTATACAACCTGTAGTTCAGCAAATGCGCAGAGTGCCTTATCACTTGCGTAGTAAATTAGAAGAGAAATTGCTTGAACTTGAATCTATGGGGTTAATTGAAAAATGTGAAGGTCCAAGTAAATGGGTATCTCCTTTGGTCTGTGTGCCGAAACCAAATGGTGAGTTGAGAGTCTGTGTAGATATGAGACAAGCAAACAAGGCTGTCATTCGGGAAAGGCATCCCATACCTACTATTGAAGACATAATGCAGGATCTCAATAAGAGTAGCATTTTCAGTAAACTTGACTTAAAATGGGGCTACCATCAAATAGAATTAGACAATGAGTCAAGGGAGATAACCACATTTAGTACTCATAAGGGTTTGTACCGTTATACATGTCTTATGTTTGGTATTAGTTGTGCACCTGAAATGTACCAAAAAACAATACAGCAGCTTTTCACTGAATGTCATGGTGTACATAATATTCTAGGTGATATTATAGTACATGGCAGTTCTGTGAAAGAACATAATGAAAGACTAGAAGAAGTCTTGAGAATAATTCAAATGGCAGGTCTCACATTGAATAGAGACAAATGTCAGTTTGGTCTAGAAAAAATGGTTTTCATGGGTCATCTTCTTTCAAGTCAAGGAATAGGTCCAGCAGAAACTAAAGTATCTGCTGTGCTAAATGCTAGGAAACCTGAAAACACATCTGAGGTAAAGAGTTTCCTAGGCTTGGTGAATTATAGTTCTAGGTTTATACCTAACTTAGCAACTGTTTCAGCTCCTCTTCGTGACCTGACCAAGAAAAATACAAAGTTTAAATGGGGTAAAGTAGAACAACAGTCTTTTGATAGGTTGAAAACCTTATTGTCAAACACTGAAATCCTTGGCTACTATGATATTAATGCACCAACTCAAGTCATAGCTGACGCTAGCCCTGTGGGTTTGGGAGCAGTTTTAGTGCAGAAACAGAAAAATGAGTACAGGGTCATATGTTAGGCAAGTAGATCACTGTCAGATGTAGAGCGTCGTTATTCTTAAACCGAGAAAGAGGCTCTTGCCTTGGTCTGGGCCTGTGAGCGTTTTCATACCTACTTGTATGGCACAGATTTTGAGCTATTAACAGACCATAAACCTCTTGAGTTTATTTACTCAACAGTGCTCGTATAGAAAGATGGGTACTCAGATTGCAACCTTATCGATACAAGGTTCGCTATATTCAAGGTAAAGACAATGTATCGGATGCTCTTTCTAGGTTAACAAAATCAGATAAGGTAATCTGCAAGAATATCGATAACGGTATAGAGGAATATGTCCCTACTATTGCTATAGAGTCAACTCCAGAAGCCTTAACTACAAGAGAAATAGAAAGGGAGTCTGACCATGATATCGAATTGAAAGGAATTCGTGAAAAACTGTTGAATGGTCAGTGGCATAATTTGAGTTTTAAAGAGTATTTACCTGTTAAATCAGAGCTTTGTGCAATAGGTAAATTAGTGTTACGTGGTACACGTAGAGTAGTTCCATGTTCTCTGAGGGAGAGAATATTAGATCTTGCACATGAAGGTCATCCTGGCATAGTGTCAATGAAAAGAAGGTTACGCAGTAAAGTATGGTGGCCTTCTATCGATAAACAGGTTGAAAACCACTGTAAGAATTGTTATGGTTGTCAGTTGGTTGCCCAAGCTGAACGACCAGAATCTGTCGTAAGAACAACCATGCCAACATTACCATGGCAACATCTTGCTGCAGATTTATTAGGTCCCCTACCGTCAGGTGATAGCATTCTTGTAGTAGTTGATTACTACAGCAGATATTTTGAAATTGAGGTAACAAAGGTAACAACCTCTGAAAGAATTATCTCCCTTCTTGAAAGAATGTTTACCACTCATGGTTTACCATTATCACTGTGAACTGATAATGGACCACAGTTTGTCAGTAAAGAGTTTAAACAATTTTTAGCAGAAAATGGCATACAACACAAAAGAACAACACCATTATGGCCACAAGCCAATGGAGAAGTTGAGAGCCAAAACAGGTCAATTCTAAAAAGGATAAAAATAGCACAAGCAGAAGGGTTAGATTGGAAAAATGACCTAAGGAAATTTTTGATGATGTACCGTAGTACACCTCACAGTACTACAGGAGTAAGTCCTGCAAAATTACTTTTTGGACGCAAAATGCGTACAAAATTACCAGAATTACAAGAAACTCATTTAGATGGTGGCGAAATACGTGATAAGGATGCAGAGAACAAAGAAAAGGGGAAGATGTATAGTGATTTACGTCGTCATGTTCAAGAAAGAGAAATAAAACCAGGAACTCAAGTACTGGTTCAGCAGGACAAGGTTGACAAATTTACCACAAATTTTAACCCAAAGCCATTAACAGTTTTAGAAAAACATGGGAATCAGGTCACAGTTGAGACAGATGATGGGGTTTGTTATAAGCGAAATGTCTCTCGTGTCAAACAGTTTCGAAAGCCTGATCTAGACCAAGACTCGATTGATGCAGACTCAGGTAGACCAGTTCGTAAAAGATGTCTGCCAGTTAAACTGAAAGATTTTGTCATGAGTTAAATATTTTTGAAACTGTGTTTTCAATTTCATGTCTATAATTCTATAGAGACAGTGTTTCTGATATTCAGAGATGTTCATTAGAGACACATATTATATTTAAAGATGATTTTGGCTGTTAAGTGTATCTTACCAAGAGGTACCACTGTCAAGATACACCTGGTATTTCTTGTCAAGAGATACTTATTTTGCTCTTAATGCTTGATCTTCTAGAGAAATAAATCAAGTCATAGAGGGTTTAAATTTCTTTCAGGATTATTTTTTGGTTTAGCATGTATATGTCAAGGGGTACTTGATAATGTTATAAATGTTTAAGTGACATATGACTTGTTGGTTTGGATCAGTCATAATGGTATTCAATTTCACAATCCTCATGGTATTAATACAAGGGTTACTCTAATGTGCTCTGTTATTCTGACATTTTGTTTGGAAAAAGGAGGGATGTGGTATCTGTAATAATAGCTGATCCCTTAAGCCACTTGAAATAATGTAGGATCCCTGGTAGGGTTGTTGTTGTTGTTACATTGGTGTTGTTGTTGTGTGCCAAGATGGCTGAATAAACGATGTGTGTGGCAAGAACGGTTGTAGTTCAATCCTTCCGTACAAAGACAACAGACATTACACAGAGTAGATGAAGATTCTGATTCGGATAAACAGAATGGACATTTTTCTTGAGTAACCACCATATAGTCTCAAAACGAATCTAGGGCGACAAGTGATGCAATTCATACATTTCTGTGATTTTCCAGAGCAGAACATCTCGCACGCCACCAACGTGGTCTCGCACAAGGAAAAGAAAAATCACTCTCTTTCGCAAACACTGATTGATCATCCCTTACCAGACAACACATTATTACATTTGAGAGCGTTTGCAGACGACAAAAAAAAAAAAAAAAAAAAAAAAAATATGGCCGAAGCAATGGGGTCTGTCTATGAAACGGTAGAAAACATTACGAGAAAAAGAGAACATACTGATTACCAGCATGTTCTCCCTACCCATTGTGTTGTGTAATTCCAACATGGACAGGGCTGTTAATAACTCAGCATTATTTAGCAAGGAGTAATACAAATTAACAAAAGCATCGTTATTAACCCTTTCCCAAATGACAATTTTTAGACTCTTCCAAACTGTAGGAGTTTGCAGACGAAAATTTTAAATTTGGTAAAAATGGCGGAAATTTCTCCCATAGGGTAGAAAGCATTGTAGGAAAAGGAGAAATTGCCTGTCACGAGCAATTTCTCCTTTTCCCACAGTGCCCCCAACAGACGTGTACTGCCGACACGTAAAATTACGGGTTTGTTTAGGAAAGAGTTAAGCTAACTTACATTTAGCAATAAGATATAACTAAATATAATATGGGGTTCAAAAGTGGGAATGAAGACGGGAAGGGGGGGGGTGCTGAAACTATACTGTACAAAATAATTATACAGTCAGATCTAGGTTTTCAAGAACAGACTGACTCTCAATTCGATGTACTCTCAAGTTTTTGTCTTTCACGAAGATAGTACCATCATATGTCCATGCACTGACCACTCTCTTCTCTTTCGCCAATTTCCTTGCTTGAAAAAACATGTCTCTCCTGACCTTAGTTAGATCCTCATTTATAAAGGTACCATTGTATCCCTTGTGTTTTAGTTGTGACTTCTGTTTCATCAATTTTTGTCGAGAGCGGTAACTGACAAATTTGACTATGATATCCCTTGGTCTGTCTCTGTGAGAAGCATCCTTCGACTTGCCGACACGATGTGCCCGATCTACTTCTTCAATAGTCAAGTTGGAATTAATCGTATCTGCTAAAGTCATAATCTTGTCTTCCACCGATTCATCCTCAGTCTCTGGAATCCCTGATATTCTTATGCAGTTCCTACGACTGTATTGTTCGGCAGAGTCGAGTCTCGTCTCCACAACCTGTAGCCTCCTTTTCAATTGCAGATTTTCTTCTTCAAGATTGGCTATTCTGCTTTGCAGTCCACCCAGTACACCATTAACAATTTTCGTCACCATATCTTCTATTTGAATATTAATAGATTCCTGGATCGAACTTGTAATTTGCGTGATATGGTCATCAGATAAAGTTATTGTCATCGTGGGGTAGCCAACGTTTTCGGCGCTTGTGGAGACCTGACCGTTTCCCGTGTTGACATCGCTCTCACCGGCAACCGTTCGTGGCTCTTCCTCAATAATAGCAGATTCTGGATTAATTTTAGATTTCTTTGTGTCAATTAGTTCAATGGGAGAAGACAAAACACGTTTCGATGCTGAAGCTGACGCAGTTTGCCGAGGAGTTGATGCCATACTGCTTACTGTTAACTTTACAATTGTGACCAGTATAGTTTTGAGAAAATCGAGCGTGAGTGTTTTTATAGTAAGTCCAGTGAGCCCTCAACACCCTTTACTAAGTGATAAGATACCCTTTACTGTATCAAAATAATATCGCTATTAACAATCTCACAGTGATCACTGGCGCGTGAAAATAAAGAAATACAGTCTTACTCTAAAGAACCTCGCAAATGCCTTTAATTCACGAACTCCGCCTCAATAATAAAGTCAGCTCCTATTCACAAACATTTCAGGCAAAATACAAGTTACAAATTACTCAAGAAACATTACAAACTCAAGTTTCTTTCCCACGGTGAAATTCTCTGTTTATGCAGCCATAACCGGAACCGGAAACTTTCTACACTTTTGCAAACAATGTAGATTTAAGATCTGACTCCACGATCTGTACAGCCTGATCTTGATGTACATTCTCCAGTATAAGTAGCGATTTCGCCCGAATTTTTTTTTTTAAATCTCAAAAGTTACTCAGTTGTTTACTCTTGACTGGGAATTACCAATCGAGTTATAGCACAATTTAGGATTTGGGAGATAAGCAGTCTAACGGTCTCCCAGGGACCGGACATCTATATACCGCACGATAAAATATTAGACATTTCTATTGAAACCATTTGCAGACGACAAGCTAAATGTGGCTTGAGGGGTGGTATTATTATTTGACAGGCCTGAATCTATCGTAGGAAGAGAAGAAAATACTGGTTTCTGACTTTCCTTCCTTTTTAATTCATAATGTTTTCCCAAGTTTGTTTGTTCAGGTTGTAGAGCACTAGTGATGCCTGTATATGATTTTACCCAGTGTCTATATGTGTATAGGAGCCCCACCGGGTAGCTTACTGCTTAGCGTATCTGACTCGTGACCTGGTGGTTGCGGTTTCGATACCTGGTCGAGGCAGACTTTCCCACAATATTTCGCCTCTCACCTGAGATGCAGCATCGCGGCGAGAAAGTAGTCAGTGGCTCGGAAAGAAAGTTGTGTCGGTACTGATGTGAGGAGGCAAGGAAACGTATGGGTAGGTGTGCTGGCCGCTGTGATATGACCTAGCTCCGTTGAAACCCAATACAAATATGTGTTAATAGGAACTGATTAGACTTCATGTATGATCTAGATCTACACTTTTTGCAAAGGTATCTTTGGTCGAGCAGGTTAAGTGTTACAGAATAGAGGTCAAATTTAGACTGACAATTACAACTCGGTTACTTCATTCATCCATTCAATCATTCGTTCATCGATCCATCCATTAATTCATGCTTCGTTTTACAAGGCTGATCAATGTGTTGAGTCTAGGGGTTTGAACTTATAATCCATGCACAAGAGGCTTGATATGTCTAGTCCAAGGATTGGAACTTGCAACTCCCCTATTACGGACCTGGTGTGCTAAGCGCGGTGCCTCAGTCAGTAAAGTGAAGGATTTGTGATCAAGGGTCGCCAGTTCGGGTCTCGGCTCGTCGAAACTCATCTAGGAGGATTGACGACAGCCAATGGGACAGGATTCAGCTGTCTCTCATGATGTTTGTATGAGAAAGTAGCCAGTGGCTAGCGAAAAATGAGTAAAGCACTGATCTAAGAACTCCGGCAAAGCCTGGATAGGTGTATTGGCCGCAATAACACAACTGAGATATTGTTGAAAATGGCGTAAAACACCCAACAATCCTTAGACAGCCGAGGTTGAAATCCTTACTCGTAAATCATCACAGATGTTCTATTACAGTAAGGTACCCGAGCCCGGCTTTATATACATATATTACGAGACACTTTTCATAATACTCACTATTGCATAGAAACAATAACAAAACAACAAGTTTTCAGAAATACAAATATTCAAAATTTATTCTTGATAGGATATATTCGAAATTGAAACGTGCATTAAATCAAAAGGGAAAAAAGGAAAACGTTGGATAAATACTCATGTAGAAACGTATTCAGTATTTAACAAAGCTTTTCAGATATTTTATGACAAAACTAAACATCAAAATTGATTCATCACTGAACTAAGCTTGAAAATAGGTGGCACCGATATAAACAATTAGGCAACAGCAAAATGTAAACAAAGAGTTGACGGAACTTCTCTTTCTTAAATCAAACATACATGTATTACAGATGAAAATAACGCAAACATTCATAAAACTCAAATTCTCTCTCTCTGGTAAAACACGAATTGGACCCGAGAATGAACAAATGCAAACGAGTAATATAAAATAAAATCATCTAATCACGTGTGAATTATGGAGACTAGATAAGAGGACGGGTAGTCTGCGATTTGACAGCAGTTTTTGTGGGAAGAAAACATTTAGAACGGCGATAATGGTGCATACAAATTATTACTGCTGCCTCATTGTTTTCCGGATAAACAATGTTTGATAGATCGACGTTTGGAACTCAAATAGTGTTTATAGAATATCCAGAATATTGAAATTTTCCAAACGGGGGTGGGGATGGGGGTAAAGTTCATGAATAGCAAATTTTTGGTAGGGACTGGGTGGGGCAAGTACGATTGGAAATGGCGTAGATAAATAAATTGAACGAAAACAGAAAGAAATAATAATTAAATGATGACAAGATTTCCAACGACAGCTTGCTTACTAAACAAAGTACAATGAAATGTTGAGAATAAAGTAAATTTATCCTAAATCCTGCCGAATGTCCGTTACAAACTATCACAAAAATATCTTCCGTTAAGTTTATCGGCTGAAAATGGAGATTATTTAATAAAACTCATTGATACAAAAGCGGAGATGGGAGACAAAGGTCAGACTGCACGTATGAGCAGGCTGATCTTTGTCTACACACTCCTTTAAAAACACGCAGTCACTTGTGGGTAATTAATGAGGTTAAACGGTAACGATAGAATATATTGTGGTGCAGATTTAAATGTTGGCTGACTGAAGTACATGATGATCTACAATGTCCAGGTCGAGGTACCGTTAAAGCAGTGGGACCACAGTAACAAAGTTCTTTAAAGATGGCGACCAGTCATGGCTGATAAATAATTTGTCTCTGTAACAACACAGAGCGAGGGGTCTCCCTATATAACCTGCAGTCTGATCTAACACCGACTTGTATCGAGTCAGATCAGAGTCCAGTTTATAAACTTTGCCGTGACGCAGTGCACATACATACACGTTGTTATCTGGGTCTACACTGATTCCTGCAGGACACGACCCTTCGATTGTAAATTCTGAGATAACTTGACCCTCAACATTTCTACATTGTACTTTGTGATTGGCCCTATCAGTTATATAGACTCGTCCAGAAACAACGGCGAGATAAGGATCAGGGTAAAGATGCCTACCAATGTCAAACATGTTTAGCGTGACTCCGTCTGTAGATTTTATATAAACAAAATAGCGAGGGTGATCACTACCTGCTTTTCTACAGAGGGTAAAAATCTTGTCATCACAAAACTGTATAGACAGACATTCTCTCTGTGTTTTAAGAACTTTTTGTAGTTTTGCGGGTTTTTTACTTATATCTATAAACATTATTTGATGTTTCAGTGGTAACGTTACTGCTATCACACATTGGTTATCCGGATCAGCCCGGTCTGTTGCAGAAATATCAGAACTGCTGCCGGACACTAAGTTCGGTTCAGCAGAATTCTGTTTTAAATGTATCTCTGTAACACCATGAGGGTTAGAGTGAGACTCTACAAACCGTATATAACGTTGTAACACGTGACTTCCTACTTTATAGATTTTAATACAATGATTAATCCAATCACAGGCTACCCACCTTTTGTTCTCCAGTACACACAATCCAGTTATCCAACAATTCATCCCATCATGACTTTCATGTACAGACATACATTCCGCACACACACTCGGACACTCATCATCCACACAACTCTCACATCTCGCCATTCTCCACTTTCTCTCATTCACGCTCAGTTCCTCTATCTGTCTGTATAATTCTTCTTCCTCTTTTTCTCTCTGTTCGTCACTCCTTCCAGCACGGCTATAGATTATATTTCCTTCTGCCATGATGTTAATGTTTTGTCTGCAATAGATTTAGATCATTCAGTCAATATATAAAACTTAACTCTTTACAAAACAATACCACACGTTTTAACGAACCTGAAGAAGAAAGCTTTGGAAAACATTGAGGTAAAAGGAGAAAATGCTGGTAACCAGCATTTTCTCCTTTTACCACAATGTTTTCTCTCCTTTCAAAGTAAGGTGCCCTTGCTTCACTAACAACCGATTTGTCGTCTACAGATGCTTTCAATTTCAAGCTTTTTGATAAAGAATGCAAAAATTTTAGATCTACATTAAAGAAGTTATTTTACAAAGAAATGTTTTTCACCCGTGATCTCTGTTTCACTGATCGATATCTGGGAAAGCAGCCAGCATCTTGAGAGGAATACTGCTCGAAGTACTGGTAGAAGAAACTCGACGAAAGCATGGATAGGTGAACTGGCTGCCGTGATATAATCTAAATAGTGTTGAAACCGGCGTTAGACACCATTCAAACTCTAACGCGATTTGCCGGCGTTTCAAAATTCCATTCTCCCCCCCCCCTTTTTTAAGACTAGCCTTATGATTAGCCCAGAAATTTAGGCTCAGCCAATCATCAGACGGGTCTTAAATACAGTGAGAAACTTCTAACCTTTACTTAATTCAAGTAAACATAAAAAATACTGAAATGCTGATCTAGATCCTTACAAACATGTCCCGGTAGATCAACGGTCATTTACCTTACTTAGATCTATATATCTTGTTGTCAAACTCAGCGGTGATCGTTAGTTGTTTCTCTTCAATGACTTCTGAAAAAAAGTAAACAATGAAGTTAGTAGATCTAGGTCAAGATGAAATATTTATGACAGATAGATCTAGATCTAAATCGTCCTTAAAGATCTAGATTGATTTTATGAATTTATGATCCAGATCTATCATTTTTTTTCAATGAAGCCATCACAACGTCTGAGTGTCAGTTACCAGTAAGCTTCTCTGTGGTAGATCTATAACTTTATTGATGTTGAAAGCGACATAAACGCACTTCTATGACAAACATTAGTTTAATACAGTCCGTAGATCTACATCCTATAATTTCTAAGAAAGAAAAGCTTAGAAAATAGCGAACTGCATAAATCTAAGATCAGACTGCACGTTCTGTATCTGATCTTGATCCACACTCTTATCGACGATTTGAAAGATTTCAGATTTCATTTACAAAACACACTCGAACAATTAAGCAAATCTCAATTATAAACAATAAAAATACCCAAAATATGACCAGAATATCCGAGTTCTCTTTATTTTTCCGACCTGAAAAGGTAAAGCGATAATCTCTAGCAGAACAAGCACATTGTAAAGAAACGCTACGCGGGAAAAAGAAGACAAAAATTACGTCAGAGTTGGACATCAGTCATAAAGGCGGCATCGATAATATTGAGCGACACGATAATTGAATGGGCCTTCTGTACCGTATATCTAATTACAAACTTCATTCTTTGTTTTTCCTTTAAGTTGGCGATTTTGGAAACATCCTGGAAACGGGAGCATTCATACATATCGATACTTTACGCACGGCGGTTTTATAATCCATCCAAAAAGTTTTATCCCGTCTTTTGTCATTTTCCTTTGATCTGCAAGATCTAGTCTCTATTTGAAGTTGGACGAATTTTAGATAAACAGATCTGTGTTAAAGAGTTATGATGAAAGAATTGCTTTACAAATACAAGGTCTACATTTCCTCAATCGCTTCTACACGTATCGTTCTTTCCAAGCCACTGGCTGCTTTCTCACTTGAATGAAGTCTAAACAATGTACCAAGGTGTCAGTCGAACAAATCTAATGTAAAATTGACTAAATAATTATGATTCCTTGGAATGAATTTTTGAAGAGTCGGATATCGGATTGTGTAGGTTCAGGATCAGACTGCTTGCTCTGTGTAGTTTAATCTTGATTTACACTATCTGTAGTATCTAGGTAAGTACCTAAAGTCTGACTCAATTTATAATGTAATAGATCTAGGTCTATTAACTTTGAGCGGAACAATTCCATTTACAACGACCCTGACGTAGGGGGCTTTTGAAAACATTGCGAAAAAAGGAGAAGTGCTGGTAAGAAAAAATATCCCATTCACATTTTGAATTCAAATCACATTAGAGTTTACATAGCCCTGCAATCGGATGATGTGGATTCAGGATGAGACCGTACTTTTTTTTTTTATCTTGATCTACATCTACAGTCTACCAAAGCACCAAAAACGAAGATTGTCAAGTTTAAGTCACTGTGAAAGTAGTCTCAATAATGAGACGTTTGTGGTGCTTCTTTTCACATTTTGACATTTAATGTGCACCGGAGGCGACCAGTCAAAAATTAAAATCGCCTTCGGGGATAGTTATCTGTACTATTGTGCAACAGACTATGTTAGTCTATATCAAACTAAAACATGTACTTTCAGCGCAGTCTGATCTTGATCTGCATGACCCACTAAAGTCCTGACAAACTGTCTTAACTGACAGACAATGATATGAAGAAACATGTATGTACCGGGTAATATTAAATCTGTCACTGCAAATGTCGCCTTAGATTTTGCGGGCGGTGAAGATCAAGATCAGACTGCACAAAACGTGCAGTCTGATCTTTGATCTACACCGTCCGCTACCTGATGTTAATGTTTTTACCATAATTGGCTTCATTCGCAAAGAAAGTTTACTTTTAGGCCGCGAGAAAAGTTGACTCCAGTCAGTTGGCAGCGAAATAGTTAAACAACGTCAGTAGTCTAACGTCATCAATTGTCGGAAATATGTTTTGTCGAGTCGGGTAATCGGGCAGTGTAGATTAGGATTAGACGGCATGTGTGGTGCATTTACACACACTGGTCTTTCTAAGCAACTGGATACTTTCTCGCATACGCAATGTTCAACGATGAGAGAGGAACAAATCCAGTGTAACAATGACTAGCATCAGTGATAGTAATTAAAGATTTTTGTCGAGCCGGGTAAAAGGCCGTTGTAGGTTTAGGATCAGACTGCACGTTCTGTGTAGCCTGATCTTAGTCTATAATGTCTGTGTAAGTTATTTTTAATTTGGACAATCGAAATTATGCTTTTTGCTATCAAGCATACTGATCTAGATCTAGTTTATCGAGCCGGTTACAAGGAAAGTGTAGATTTAGGATCAGACTGCACGTAGCCTGATCTTAGTCTATAATGTCTGTGTAAGTTATGAACGAGTCTGAAATTATTTTGTTTGCTATTGGGTTAAACAAGTATATAGACCTCGATGTTCGAATTATGTTTATGTAGTCTGATCTTGATCTATCCATTGACTAAATTATCAGAGGCTTTACAAATCATCGTCAGGTTAACGTGCTAATGTTATGTAAATATCATGCAAACGTGTATTATTTGAATTTATCGATTTATTATTTTGTTTGGTGTACTTTTGACTAATTTACTCAAATATTCACAAACCAATTTCGGGTTTACTTGCAACATAACTTTTAAAGTTAACAAAAGGTGAGGCGACTTCGCAACTTTTGACGGAATTCAAAAACTCATTTTCAGGGTTTCCTCCTTGTTACGATTCCTAAAAATGGCTTTGAACTTGACTCTATCTTTTCCTTGAAATATTCAAACACTTTGAACAATTTGCGATGCATTTCTTCGAGATTTTCATAAATCTCCATTTTAATTCTCTTCTAGGAAAACAAAAGCATGAACTCATGCTAGGTAAATCCACCTTTTCCCACACTATTCTATTCCAGAATATTCGTGCGAGCTACGTGACGATAAGATAAACATTTAAATCTCTTTAATGTAAATCAGATAAAATAAGAAAAACCTACCTTTTGTTTAGATTGCTGTCTTACTATAAAAACGGTGCTTGATTTCTTTCTCAAAATTTTTAAACTTCGAAGCTGGTGAGAGCACAAAATGTTGATAGTAACATATGTAGCGACGTGGAGCAACGGCGTAATAGCAAGTAGAATCTGTGCGCACAGTACGGAGACGGTGAAATATATAGCACCTAAGTGTGCGCGATTGTGAGTATCCAATCATATTTGAGCAAACAGGTGGCGTGTTAGTGTTTGGGGCGTAATAAACCTCTATCTTGAAAGTACCTAATGCAGACATTAGTATATACAGAAACATTGAAACAAATGGGAAAAAAATGTCAACCGAGGGCCTTCATGTATATCGCATTCCCCTTTAAGCAAGATACGTTATAATACTTTATGCACTTTGATGTTCCTATAAGGATAGGTAGTTTGATAATCTATATAGTTTCTGCATGGGAAAAATGAAGGGCACAGCCTTGACGTTTTATGAAGCGAAAAATTATGGAAAGTTTTGCACATGTGCTAATCTTTGCATCAGACGATCACGTGTTTCATCTACCTTGCGGAAGACGAGCTTTGAAAACATGGTGGGCAGAGGAAAAAAAATATGATAACCAACGCTTTCTTTAATTCCCACAAACCTCTTACCATCGAGCCTTTTCTTATTATTTTGTCGCGTTCCAATGCTTTGAGTTTGAAAAATTCTAGATTTTCGTCGACTGCTTAACCCCTTTCCGTACAATTCCGAGTTTTAACGACCCTGAAAAAAATGGCCTTTGAAAACATTGTAGGACAAGAGGGAACTGCCGGTAACCAGCATTTTCTCCTTTTCCCACAATGTTTTCTACCCTATCAAAGACAGAAATGATAATTTTAGCTACATATAAATTGTCGTCTGCAAGTGCCTTCAATTTGGACCAGTCAGAAAATTTGTCGTTTGGTAAAGAGTTAAATTTGGAAGTAATTTATGCACTCACAGACAAATACTCAAGTTGTGACAACCATCTTTCCTGCATGTTTGATGGGAATGTCGAAGATAGACCGGCTGACTGAAGGATAAAGTATTCTTTTGAGAGTCTCTCTCTGTCTGTCTGTGTGTGTGTGTCTCTCTCTCTGGTCTACTTAAAAGAATATATCCACTTACAAAATTGTACAAAGCTCGTAGGACAAAGTAAACAAAAATACGACAGCACCCCGACAGTTTGACGAATCAAAGCATTGATAGTATTGTAGATTTATAGATTTATTTCAGAAATAACCTTTAGAAGCAAAAATCCTAACTTTGCTTAAACACAATGAATGGTCACGGATGTCACAAAAAAAGGTAGAGACCCTTGGGAATCGCTCTACTGACAGTGATTTCGCCTTTTTTTTTTTAGCATACATTCTTAATTCCTGATGCAAACAGAAAAAAGACACACATACAATAAAAATAGCAGAGGCTGGGTGTTGTTGCAAGTGAGCTAGAACCCACTAAGACAGCATAGGTAGGCATGGTAGACTGAAAAGAAAATAAATAAATAAAGCACACTTTCTCAAAACCAACTAGTTTAGTTTAAACATATTTATTTTCCCTCAAGTTTACATGGAAATGGGGTTGGGTCACAAGTTATAACAACTTAGAAATCGACCCTCCCCCTACAATGTAAATTTACAAGTGTTCACACAACTAATTACAATGCATGCGAGAGAGAGAGAGAGAGAGAGAGAGGAAGAGAGAGGGAGAGGGAGGGACAGAGAGAGAGAGAGAGAGAGAGAGAGGATTGGTCCATTTACTCCTGCATAATAGAAAGGATCGTTCCAAAATATATCAAGTAAATCTGCCAGTTTGTTGAATATACTCCTGGACCGATACAAATAATTCCATATTTTCGTTAACAGAACGAAAATATGGAATTATTTGTATCGGTCCAAAACCAACTGTTTGGAATCCAGCTAAATTTGACACGCTTTCAGTATTCATTATAATAAACATACCATGCATGTTACAAAGAGATGTGACTAATAATGTGAACTATGTTGAGTAAACAATACCAAATCATCAAATGGCTGCTTTTCCTAAAATGATTGCTACATTTTCCTGATTTTTAATAGCGTTTATTCCTCGATGATACAAATAATCTTTGCACATTTCAAAAGAATTGGATCAAAAACTCTGACTTAATTGCGTAAACTATACATGTAAATCTTCAACTTTAAATTACTACTTTTCCCATAATGATTGTCAGATCTTTTTCAAAATCAATAGGGTTCCATCTATTGATAATATAAACCATGAAATCAATAGGGTTTAAACTGTTGATGATACAAAGCATTTTTGCAAAAAAATCTGATTACAAATACCGACTATATCGCATAAACAAGAAATGGAAATTTTCAACTTAAAATGACTACTTTTCCAATATTTTTTTTTCTTTCTTTTTTTTTTTTTTTTTTCAAAATCAATATAGTTTAAGCTATTGATTTCATCAACAGACTGGGCAAGTGTCATTTACATCCCATCACAAATCGCGTAAACAAGAAAAAGACTAATGGACGGACGTATAGACGTGAAATGATACTTTAGATACAATGTATGTAAGGTCTGTACTTGTTAGAACCGTAAGGAAAGGCCTATCCTTGAAACACAGAAATCGAGACTTTTACTCAAACTAGATCTACCATTTACACCCTTTTTTAGACTAGCGAACCTAGTCTATAGGCATCATGATTGACCCAGATTCAAAGTAAACAAAAAACCCCACAGTTGCCAAATACTGCATCACAGAAAATACTTCTTTCTGTTAAAAATCTTAATTCTATTATATGACAGTTTTGACAAAAACCACCATATATCTACCACTCCACCTTGCACATGTCCTCTTACAAAGCAATAGACTGAACAAGATGTCATTTATAAGGTACAAGATCTTTGCTTATATGTAAATTAAGTGACCTATGCAAAGCAGGCTATTATCACATTCCTACACCACTGTAACATAATGAATGAATCTAAAAATAGATACACCTTGTAGCAAATCCCAGCTGCATTAACCCTCACTGGAAAGAGAACCCTTGTCATTCCTTCAGTCATTCATTATTTAGGTCATTGTGTACAGTTAAACTGTTATGCTAAACTGTTATTTCATATCTTTAATATTAACCCTTTACCACACAATCCTAAGTTTTAATGCCACTGAGGAAGAATCCCTGGTAACCAGCATTTTCTCCTTTTCCCACATTGTTTTCTGTCCTTTTGGAATCTGGTTTCATCAATTCAGCCACATTTAATTTGTGGTCTGCAACAGCTTTGAATTTCATTTTGTAAAGAGTTAAATAGTTAACTATATCTTGTGCTATTAGTTATTGACTTATTGATTGTATGGTGTTTAACGCCGTTTTTTAACATTATTTCAGTGATATCATGGCGGCCAGTGCTCCTATCCAAGCTTTCCTGGAGTTTCTTTTACCAGCATTACCGCGACTCAGTGACCTTTTGTGGACAGTGCGGATTAAGATCAGACTGCATAGAATGTGCAGTCTGTTCTTGGATTTACACTGTCCGATAAGGGGATATATTTTCTCAGAATGTAACTTTGAAATAGCAATATTCAGGTGTATACAATGGCTTGAAAGTTTCATTTAATTTTTTTCTAGCAGGTTAAGGGTTAAACTTAAACTGGATTATAGTTAATCAACAGCATGCATAGCCCCGGTAGCTCAGTCGATAGTGTACAGGACTTGAGAACAGGAGGTCGCTCGTTCGATCCCTGGCTTGGCCAATTTCTTTCCGAGGATTGATGATAGTCATTGCGACAGGATTCATTCCTCTCTCAAGTTTTGACGATGGTTATGTGTGAAAGCAGCCAGTGGCTTAGAAAGAACAGTGTAGCTATCGTCTTACTAATTTTAATAATACATTTCTCAAGTTTGATGAGATAAAATCTGAGAACTTATCTTTCTTTAAAAGCTAAGTCAACATTTTCAGTCTATAGATAAAGAAGATAAAAATAAGGGCAATTTTAAGGTTGCTGTTGTTCAGAATGATTAAGCAAAGTGGTCAGTGAGGAATCAAAGATCTGCACAAAACGTGCAGTATTTTCTTGATCTACACCGGGCATCACTACTTGTATCTTGTTTGATTCTCGGCAGAATAATAGATCAACGTAAAAATATAGAGCCTAAGTCTGAAAAGAAACTGTTGACTTATTTTTGTAAAAGGAGCATATTGAAAATTAAAAGATCGAATTCTTGAAAACGTCTTGCTCGTTTTCTTGGATTATAATTATGTTTGTAAATAATGTTCATGTTTTTGCCTCATTGCTGACAAAATCTCAGTAATTTATTCTTCTGTTTTCACCCTGTTTTGGCCTATAGACAACATGCATGCGCAGCCGATATGCTTTCCCTCTTCAAAAAAGTGGTTCTTGATCTAATACTGCTTTTTGTCTGTCAAAGGCAAGTACTGTGGACCCAGATAAGGCAAACAATATCAAATGTGGTTTTACAATAGTTTCCCGAGGACTAGAGGTACATGTATTTTATCTCCAGCTTTACATATTCACATTTTAGAACTTGCATATACATGCAATCCCAAAACTACATGAAACAAGCTGGCCACGTGCTTAGACTGAAATTGTTGAAGGTCGTTTAAAAATCATTCATACAAAGCGAAATTCACATTTATAACCATCAGTTAATGTTTCCTAGTTAACTTGCATTTATAGTTAAAACAGTTGATTGATTGATTGATTGATTGATTGAATAGTGTTTAACGCCGTTTTCAACATTATTTCAGTTATATCGCGGCGGCCAGTGCACCTATCCATGCTTTCCTGGAGTTTCTTTTACCAGTACTCCGCACAATATTCTTTCCAAGCCACTGGCTGCTTTCCCACATAACCATCATCGAAACAACGGTCAGCGGTGAGAAAGGAATGAATCCTGTCGCAATGACTATCATCAATCCTCGGAAAGAAATGGCCAAGCCGGGGATCGAACCAGCGACCTCCTGTTCTCAAGTCCTACACGCTACCGACTGAGCTACGGGGGCTTGGCTATAGTTAAAACAGAATGAATATTTTCTGATCGTTAAAAGATTGCATAAGATTCATATTATGTAAAGATGCGTAATACGAAAAACCTATAATTAGAAAATGTCAATTCAGTTTTTTTTAAATTTTCCATGGCGTTATCAACACCACAACGTTGTTTCGGTTTCGACAAACGCTTTCGCCAAATGTATGAAAAATAAACTAAAATAGTTTTCAAAACCGCCAGAAATAAAGACATATATACAATGAAATAGAAGTCAATTAATTAATATTTTTATAGCACTGCTGAATTTAAACCATATTGTACGTCCACCGCACGTACTTTGCCATCTGATCTTGATCTATGAATGATATATAGTGTAGTCTGCGTTGATGAAAGAGTACAAGTTGAATACGCGCTATTTTATCAGTCGTTTGGTAATTCGAAACAGGATGTGGTTCAGACAAAACCTTGAACGAAATATTAGCCCATTACTGTACATAGATTTAAAGACGAACAAAAGCTTATGCTAAAGGGATGTTGAGCAGAAATATTTCATGGGGGTAATAGGCACAAAACTTTTCAGTTCTTACCAACAATCCCTTCAGGAAGCAGGATATTGAAAACATTGTGGCAACAGAAGAATGTTCTGGTCACCAACATTTTTGCGGCAAGGTTTTCTACACCAAAGACAAATACCATTAATCCAGCCCCATTCAATATATCATCGGCACATACTTTGAAATTTAACAAGTGTAACATGCCGTTTTCTATAAAGTTAAATGATACGAAAACACTTTAAAAGAAGCAGTTGTCTATACAATTATTGAACGTTTCTGATTTGAAAGTGTCGAGAGTTTCAGACAGCATACATGTAGAATCCTTACCAGCAATATGATCACATTTTTGTCACAAAGCACTTCAGCTTTCTTTTTTTTTCATAAAACAGTTGGTGTCAAGTTTAATCGCTATACTAAAGTTCTGTATTTTAAATAACGAGCATGAATAAGAATTCTCTTGAAAACAATATGGGTAAAGGAGAAAATGATGGTAATCATGACTTGTTTTATTCCTTACAGCGTTCTTTTTCCCTTTAAAAACAAACAAACAAACAAACAAACAAGCAAAACTATTAAGCTACAATAAATTTTTCGTCTGCAAATATTTTTCAATATATACAAGTCTGAAGTTGTGTTTTCTAGCGAAGAGTTAGGCTTCAGGCTGCTCCACTGCTATATAGAGTTATTACATTAACAGTGAGAGTGCTTTGCTTCCGTGGACGGTGTAGGATTATGATCAGACTGCATAGATGTTGAAGTATGTTTAAATGATCGATACTCATTTTTTTAATAGGGAGTTGGTAAATTTCCATCATTCATTCTAAAGAAGAGGGTGCACATTCAAAAATTTTAAAAAAGAGTATGAAAGCATTAAAAGTGTTTCCTAAACAGGATACGTTTCCAGATCAGCTACTATTAATTTTTGCTTTAAAATTTCGAAAAGCCCAGTCTGGTAAAACATAGAAAGGTCATAGGATCATAATAAGATAAGTACAAAGACTTCATATTTGATCTGATTCAACGGAGATTCCGATTGCAAAGCGACTGTTTCGTTATTTGAACGCCAAGTTGATTAACCCTTTACCACGCGTCAAAATTTTACACTGGTCCATATTGAAAAAAAAATTACAAACCACGACTTATTTTCAAATTATGCTTTTTGTCCTTAAAGTCCCAATAAAGTCCAAATGTAAACAATGCGGGGTAAAAAATTAAGTTAAATTTTAATCATACCATTTAAAACTATGTAGATTAATATGACGATGACACTCTCTTAATGTGCGATTGGTCAAAGTTCCATTCGCTGGCAGAAGAATTAATTTCAAAACTACAGAAAATACTACCAGGTATCTCTAACTTTTGTTTACATCAATAACGATGACGTAGGTACACCACGTGATACCTAGGAGCTAAGGTAAACGAAAAACAAAATGGAGGACGGTGTGACGGTGTGAGAATCATATTCGATAGAAAACCAAGTTCGTTTACCGAATTTGCCGAAGAGCGACACACAAAGAACAAACGGGCGTCTATTTTAGGATTTGTTTCTTTTGTTTTGAACAAGAAGCTCCGTGTAAATATACAGAATGAGCGAACTGTCTGAAAACAGATGCGGATTTCAGTTCGCATTCTTGAATCGGTAAGCCGCACGTTCATCTTATATTTATTGTGTTAAAAACAGATTTATCGCTACATCTGTATTGATTTCCGCATTTACTGTTGGAACAGGATACGTAAGCACTTTTTGATTAACCCTTTAAGTGCTGAAATTAGGATTTGGACCTTTTTAATCTGGAAAAAGAGTCCGAAATTTTGCTATTTTAAGGTTTCTCCATTTGAAAATGTAACATAATAGCAGACAGTGTAGATCCAAGATCAGACTGCAAATTTTGTGCAGTCTGATCTTGATCTACACTGTCTGTAAAAACAACTTAGAGTCGGTTCCAGGGCTGTAAGGGTTAATGAATATCGGGTAGTAAGATGAAACACAGGTGAACGGCGAGCGACAGTATAAATCATATATTACACACTAATTTACTATTACTCAGTGTGTAATATATGAATTATACTGTCGCTCGCCGTTCACCTGTGAGGTGAAAATGATCTTTCATTTTTGCGCAGCACCCGATTGACCCATTTTCTATGCAGAGAATGCAGATAATGATTAAATGTGCATGAATGTAGTCTGAACCTCGGATATACGCGACGCATATTTATTCAGAGATTGGCCATTTACCTAGCAATCCCTAGTTTTTACGACATTAAAAAAATGCTTTTGAAAACATGGTGGAAATAGGAGAGAAAGTTGGAAGCCGACAGTTTCTCCTATTTCCACAGTATTTTTCTTGTATCACAGACAAATTTCATTATTTGAGAAATATTTGTTTTTCCACAAATGCCTTAGTGTTGGACAAGGCTAAGTATTTGTTATTTGTGTGTATGTGTGTGTGTGTGTGTGTTTATAACTTTAGAAATGCAACTGAAACTCAATGTGCTGAATTAAATCTGCACCATTTTTTAAAAAAATTGGCTGAATTTCCTGGGTGTCACAAATTTGAACGTAGAACCCAATTATCTTTCCCTAATCTGGTCAGTGCACATATCAATGGAATCCTGGTGATTTTTTTTTTGGCAGATGACAAAATTTTGGACTTGTCTAGATTGAAGCCATTTGCAGACGACATGGCTTGTATTGGATCTACATGATTTGTATTTGAAACAGGAGAAATAATTGTTGAATCAAAGGTAAATACTAGTCACCAGCAGCATTTTCTCCTTTTCATACAATGTTCTCAAAAGTTTTATGCCTCTGGGTCATTACAGCACTGGATTGTATGTTAACCCTTTATTACACAATCCCGAGTTTTAACAACCCTGAGAAATAAGCCTTTTGAAAACATTGTAGGAAAAGGAGAAAATGCTGGTAACCAGCATAACCAGCATTTTCTTCTTTTCCCACAATATTTTCTCCCCTATCAAAGACCTATTCTATCATTTGGCCCACATTAAATTGCCGTCTGCAAATGCTTTCAATTTGGACAAGTCTAAATTTTTGTCATTGGGTAAAAAGTTAAAGTGGGAATTTGCACATTATTAGGTCCGGGGTTCGATTGGCTGGTATTTTCGTGGGAGTGTATTTGGGCAAGACACTTCAGAGCCCTAGCCTAGTACTGGTGAATCCCAGTAAATACATGAATTTGTGTAATGTCGCCATGATATGACTGAAATACTGTTGAAAGCGGAGTAAAACACCACTATATTTCTAGCACCGTATGTTAAATGATATGTAAATGATATTCCAGAGTATGGAGAGAATTACTTTACACATCTCTGGCCAATGTGAATGGAACCTCCTACATGATGATACACATACTGTATTATACTGACTGAGCAGATGCAGATGAGCCTTGGTTTCTGACTCTGTTATGATTGTGAATCCATTCCAGTAGATCCAGAATTTGTCGACCTCTTTTCAGGTACATGTGTCTCAATCAGATAAAACAACTTTTATTTTCAGTAGCCAAATTCCAAAATTTACATGATTGGTAAAGTCATGAAAATTCAAAACAATGTACTGCAGTTTCAGGGATTCACCTCTACCCACCACCTGGGCTATACCTATAAAGAAGCAGTGTAGATTCAATATTACTGGTATACTGCAAGAAGTTTTTGCTGTCTCATCTAGATCTTGAATGAAACCCTTATTATAGGCCAGGATGAAAATGGAGCAGAATTCTTGAAAATATGTTGTTGGACAAAATACCTGTAGACAGCTGATTAAGCTACTGCTTTGCTTATGCAACTGAATTTTGTTTTGTCACTTAGGGCATCACAGTTCTCCTGTATTACACAGCTCTTTCAAAGACAGATATGTTTCATGCAACAAGCAAGGCAATATGGTGTAATATTATTTTATTATTTTAAATACATGTACATCACAATAGTCTTACAAGAGGAATTTGTGGACAAAAAATAAAAAATATATTCATATATACAGAGCAATGTTAGAAGCTATTGCTTGCCCTCAACCCTTACTCTTTACCAAACAACAATATTTTGGACATTTCCAAATTGAAAGCATTTGAAGATGACAAAATAAATGGGACTCAAAAACTGAAATTTGTTTTGGGAAAGGTAGAAAACATAGTGGGAAAAGGAGAAAATGCTGGTTACCAGCATTTTCTCCTTTTTCCACAATGTTTTCAAAAGGCTTCTTTCCCAGGGTCGTTAAAAGTTGGGATTGTGTGGTAAAGGGTTAACCAAAACATCCAAGTTCTTATGTAAAGCACTATTTAATCATTTTAACAAAGAAAAATGCTTTTGAAACATTTTGGAAATAGCAGAATTGCTGATAACCAGTATTTTTTCCTTTTCTCATAATGTATACTATTCTTCTTGAAGCAAGGCTTTTCATTTGAGCTACCACGTCCAATTTTTCATCTGCAATTGTTTCCAATTTGAACAATTTCTAAAATTTTACCAACTGGTAAAGGGTTGCGCACCTGCTTGGAAAGTAAGAAAACGGTAGCGGCTTTGCTTTATTTTGACAAAACTTGTTTCATAGTAGTAGACAGTATAGATCTAAGATCAGACTGCATGTTACATGTATGTGCAGTCTGATCTTTATCTACACTGTCTGCAAACACAACTTTTGTCTGCAAAAACAACTTAAGTTGGTTCCAGGGCTTTAAGCCGCACCCTGTAGTCCAGTCTGTAGCGTAAGGGACTTGAGAATAGGAGGTTGCTGGTTCGATCCCAGGCGCGGCCCATTTCTTTCCGCTGATTGATGATAGTCATTGCGACAGGATTCATTCCTCTCTCACCCCTGACCATTGTTTTGACAATGGCTATGTGGGAAAAGCAGCCAGTGGCTTGGAAAGAATACTGTGCGAAGCACTGCTAAAAGAAACGCTAGGAAAGCATGGATAGGTGCACTGGCCGCCACGATGTAACTGAAATAATGTTGAAAATGGCATTAAACACCATAGAATCAATCAATCCAGGGCTTTAAGGGTTAAGGAATGTCCTTAGGCAAGACATTGCAGAGCCCCAGCTTTGTGCTGGTGAAATACAGAAAAGACAGTAATAAGTTGTCACACTGACATGAATAAAAATCTGAAATAATGTTCAAAGTGGTGCAAAATGCTCCAACAAATAAACACCCAATCTTTACGAGAGAAGAACATTTTAGTCTTGTCTAACTTGAAACTATTTGCAGATGAAAAAGTACATGTAACTCAACACAGTAAATGTCTCTCTGGAAGGGTAGAAAACGGTGTGGGGAAAAAAGAAAAAAAAATGCAGGCTACCAACATTTTCTGCTTTTTCTACAGGCTATATTGTACCAAAATTTTCTCTTCATCCCACAATATTTGCAGAGGCTGTCTTGCTAAGAGTTGTTAAAACTTGGATTGTTTGAAAAAGGTTTAAATTTAATAATGCTCCTTTTACCTCTATTTCATATACTAGTAATTCTCAGCAAATTCTCTAAAATTCACTGGCTGTTTTTCCCCATGAGCAAACCCAGATCATGTTCAGGAGTTTGAGACGATCAAATCCTGTTGCAATGACACTCAACTCTTTACCACACAGCAATATTTCAGATTTTCCCGGAATGTTTTCAGAAGGCATCTTCCATAGGTTCGTTTAAACCTGGATTTGTGTGGTTAAGCGTTAATAAACAAGAACGTGAAAATGCTTGCAAGCCCACCATGGCCTTTTGGTTGATATGATTTGTAAAACGTGTTCAAAATTCAAATGTAGCTGGAGCTTGATAGGAAGTTTCCTACAAAAACTGACCTCCCCCAGCTTTATTGCCAGTAATATCTCTTTACTAAACGACAAAATTTTAGACTGGTCCAAATTAAAAGCAGTTGCAGACGACAAAATAAATGTGACTGAAAAATGGAAATTTGTTTTGGGAAGGGTAGAAAACATTGTGGGAAAAGAAGAAAATGCTGATTACCAGCATTTTCTCCTTTTCCCACAATGTTTTCAAAAGGCTCCTTTTTCAGGGTCGTTAAAAGTCGGGATTGTGTGGTAAAGGGATATCAGTTATTGACCCAGTGAACATGAGTAAGTGTACAGCAACTGCTATACAGTTGAAATACTGTTGAAAATAGATTTATTGCATTGTGACATATATCAGTCAAATACATTTACTTGTTTCTGTTTCTCTTCCTACCTTAGGTGCTCTATGATGGAAAGTTTTACGTGAACAGTATTTTTGCCCAAGATACAGATAGCCAGTATTAAGTTTTTACACCAGTCATGAAGAATATTGAATAAAGATTACCAATATGATTAACTCTTTACCAAACAACAAAATTTTAGACTGGTCCAAATTGAAAGCACTTGCAGACGACAAAATAAATATGATGGAAAAATTGAAATTTGTTTTGGAAAGAATAGTAAACATTGTGGGAAAAGGAGAAAATGCTGGTTACCAGCATTTTCTCCTTTTCCCACAATGTTTACAAAAGCCCTCTTCTTTTTAGGGTCATTAAAACCCGGGATTGTGTGGTAAAGAGTTGAGTGTGATATTTCTGTGACCATTGTTTTTTATTACTAAAAGGAAAATTATTGAAAGATACTAAACTCTGTTTCCAGTTTAAGCCTTTACCACACACTCATGGCTTTTAACAGCCTTGAGAGAGAAGCCCTTTGAAAACATTGTAGGAAAAGGAGAAAATGCTGGTAACCAGCATTTTCTCCTTTTCCCACAGTGTTTTCTTCCCTTCCCAAAAAGAATCTTAATTTTTGAGTCACATTTATTTTGTCAACTGCAAATGCTTTCAATATGGACTAGCATAAAATTTTGTCATTTGGTAAGGGGTTACAGTTTTAATTCATGTTTATGAATTTTAAAATAAAACCATATCTTACAAAGTTCGAGACCAATAAAAAGTATATTTGAGCAAACTGCAATTGTTTTCACTATCTACTTATTTTCAAGCTTTTAAATCAAGCATACAATGGTCCTTTAGCAGACAGTCTCGTCTTTTAATGACCCCCAGGGAGATAGCTTTAGAAACTTCGTGGGTGAAGGAGAAAATGTTGGTAACCAGCATTTTCTTCTATTCTCTCAATGATTTCTACCATTTCAAAGATAAATCTAATCCTTTACCCACACTGAATTACAGTAGTTGTCTAAAAACACTTCCAATTTGGACTTGTCCAAAACCTGTCATCTGGTAAATGGTTAACCCATTTCTGCACATAGTTTTTAACTCTTGACAAACAACAAAATCTTAGACTTGAAAGTATTTGCAGATGATAAATGGGACTCAAGTATTGAAATTTGTCTTTGAAAGGGTAGAAAACATTATGGGAAAAATGAAAAAAAAATGCTGGTAACCAGAGAATTTCAACAATGGTTTCAAAAGTCTTCATCTCTAGGGTCGTGAAAACTCGAGATTGTTTAGTAAAGGGTTAAACTGACAAAAACACTTTTTAAAGTACCTCACACAATAATCTTTTCAAGCCACTGGCTGCTCACTCAAATTTTTCCAAAAGAAACCTCCAAAATCCACAATTTTGATCCAAAATTTCTAAAATTACGATCACCAATCACTGCAATAGTCCATTCCAATGTTACTGGTATATTTTTACGTTAGTAGATGCACTAATATTGTCCATATTTGTCTATAGAATGAGAGCGATTTTTTTCCTGTCCACACTGTTCAAATGTCACGTCACTCTGTCCAGAATGAGACACTGAAATGACAAGAAGATAAATTTCTTTTTAACTCTTTACCATACAATCCCGACTTTTAATGACCCAGAAAGAAAAGGCTTTTGAAAAAATTGTGGGAAAAGAAGAAAATGCTGGTAACCAGCATTTTCTCCTTTTCCCACAATGTTTACTACCCTATCAAAAAGAGAAATCATCAGTTTAGCAATGCTTAATTTGTCGTCTGCAAAATTAATGCTTTCAATTTGGTTCAGTCTAAAATTTTGTTGTTTGGTAAAGAATTAAATAATGCAAAGTATGTCTGGGCCATGCTCGGGCAAAAGGGGGCTTAATGCATCTCCAGGCATTTTGGAAACATTGTGAGAAAAGGAGAAAATGCAGGTAACCAGCATTTTCTTGATTCCACACTATGTTTTCTACCCTATTAAAAACAAATTCCATCATTTGAGCCACAGTTAAATTTTTGGATGCAAATACTTTGAATTTGGACTAGTCCAAAATTTTGTTGTTTGGTAGAGTTAAATGAACTCCTAAAGAGGCCATTTAACAACTATGTCTTTGTATCTTACACAGCCATTGAGACTGCATTCGCATTTTGAGTCTGAAATACAAATTTATATAAGGTCTCCCTAGCTCAGTGGTAAAGTGTAGCACTCATAACCCGGAGGTCCAAGCTTTGAGCCTCACTGGAAGCAATGGGTTTTTCATAAGAGTGTCCTTGGGCATGACACTACAGAGCCATAGCCTTGTACCATTAAAACCCAGGGTATACATGAACAAGCAAGCTGATGCAATGAAATGACTGATATAATGTTTAATGCGGCATTAAACACCATTCAATCAATCAAGTAAATTTAGATTGAAAAACACATGTATTTTTAATCTACTACTCTCAGATTGTATCTCTAGAACTATTTTACAAGATATGTTCATTTCTTTATACAGTAAACCCTGCCCTGGTGGCCACCTTTATACTAATTCTTTTCAAGCTGATAAAACTTCCAACTTGTCCAGATTGAAAGCATTTGCAAACAACAAATTGAAGTGGCTCAAATGACAGAACTTGTCTAAAAAGATAACATCACCTTTCGAAGTAGAAAATGTTGGTTTTCACCTTTTTTCATTATGTTTCAAAAGCCTTCTTTTTCAAGGTAAAAAAACAACACAATTTGAGAGTCTCTTTGGTGCTGGCTTAATTCAAAGCAACTTTTTTGAGTGTATCTTTTGTGCTTGCTTATTAAAAGTTGGACTTTAATTTGTTTTAGCCCCAAGGCATGCCTTTTTCTCTCTCAAGAGTACATTACTTTTACAAAATACTACTGCAAAGCCCTAGTGGTGCAGCTAGTCGCATACAGGACTTGAGATTGGGGGATTGCTGCTTCAAATCCCTAGCTCAGCCAATTTCTTTCCCAGGATTGATGATAGTCCTTGTAACAGGATACATTCCTCTCTCAATGCTAATCATTGTATTTACAATGATTAGGTGGAAAAACAGCCAGTGGGATATTATGCAAAGTACTGAAAACAGAAACTCTTGATAAGGATGGACAGCTGCACTGGCTGCCGTGATAAAACTGAAATAATGTTGAAAATGGCCTTAAAAAACCGACAACTGGGGAATATTCACAAAAAAAAAATCATCTAAATGGAGAAATGTGAGAAAGGAGCAGTTGCTTGTAGCAAACAATTGCTCCTTTCAAAAATTTATGGCAAGGGTGTAAAAAAGTTGTATTTGATCAATTATCCCTTCAGCAGCTGATCCTTTCTAAGCTTGAAATATAATAGACTTCAAAGTTCTAACATTAATGTGTAATAGATGTAGATCTAAATATCATTCAAATACCTGTTGACATGGACTGTGCTAAAATCTGTGAAAAAATAAAAATGTCTACAGCAGAGATATAACACCAGACTGGGATATCTATTTGTCAGTTAACAAACATCTTGGTCTCTCTGTATCACACCCTAAAAAGATACATGTTTTTAGATTGGAAAGAAAAGAGATCAGTAAAAAATGACATAAAAAATATTTTTCTTAATCACAATGTGGTAGATAAATATTACTTGAGTACTAGTAAACTTCTACTTTTGTCTTCAATTGTCTTGAACTCCAACAACTTGAAATACATGTATTTATCAGCTTTGGAATATGTATCTATAATTTTGAAAAATAAATTAATATGGTTCATCTGCATGCAATAACTTGATTGATGAAGTAACATCAACTCTGTCTTCAAAAACTAGCAGTAAAAATATCTATAAGCGATGTGTTTTACTAAACTCTTGAAAGTTGAGAAATATCCTTTGTTGACAGCATAGATCGAGATCAGATTGCTGAATGCTCCTAGTAAGAGGTCTGGCCTTCCATATAAAACGTCCACCACCTGATGCTAAACTCAGGTCAAAATTCGCTAGTAATTACAGACAAAAAAAAACACCACAAAGTTCTTAACTTTTTCATTACCTACAAAGATCAAGATCAGATCGCACATAATGTAAAGTCTGATCTTCGTTATAAAATGTCCACATTTTGTTTGACTTATTCTCCATGGCTCATATTACAAACCTTTATACCCTGTGTAGTCATTCGATTTTGTATATGCGCCGAATTTCTTACTAGTCGAAATTGTAATAGGCCGAAAGTGTTATAGGCCGAGATGTCATTCGATGTTTGGACGACTCTTGACAAGAAGAAATAGGCATATCATGATCGAAATAAAGATAACACAACTCCGATTTACCAGTCAAATGCATACAAATAACTTAGATACGATGAGCGCTGGTAATTTAACGAAAATTAAAGACTTACCGAAGTTTCGCAACGTTTTTTAAGGAGAGAAAGCACATCGTCTGTGTAATACGTCATCGGTCACATGGTGTCTACAAATAGGACACTAGAATGATTCCGAATAGTGCGTGGCAACGTCACTTGGGAGAATTGATAAAAAATATTAGGATTTTTTGTATGGTTCTGTGACATGAACCGATGCTGCAATGAACGCCCCTATCACCTTGGCGACAAAATAAGAGTAAATCCAACAGATTCGTGCCTTTTTTCAAGCATAAAAAAATTCTAATTTTGGACTTTATTGGGGCTTTAATAGGTAGAAAACGTTGTGGGAAAAGAGGAAGACATTACTGCTGGTTACCAGCATTTTCTCCTTTTCCCACAATGTTTTCAAAAGGCGTTTTCCCTCAGAGTTGTTAAAAATTAGGATGGTGTAGTCAAGGGATACCACGTTTTTTAGTGTTTAACTCAAAATTAATGCGCAGCAAAAAGAAAATCTAAAATGGACTTTTTTAACTGACCGCTACAAATAACTTAAGATTTACTTTACATAAGTTGATATCAGTGTGATTCTTCTGTTACTTCTGCCGGTATTTTGGGGCGAGTTTACATCATTGAGGTAAAAGAAAGTACAAGTTTTTCAAGTACAAGCTGAATGACACAGGTATTATAGAACTTGTCTAGGATTGATGATCGTCATTGCGATTCATTCCTCTCTCACCTCTGATTATTGTTTCGAGGAGGGTTATATGGGAAAGCAGCCAGTGGCTCGGGAAGAATATTGCACGAAGTACAGGTGAAAGAAACTCTAGTAGAGCATGGATAGGTGCACTGGCCGCCGCAATATAACTGAAATAATGTTGACGTTTTACTTACATTAATCACTGATGCTGTAAAGATGCTACCAATGTACCATTTGCCATATTTCAATTGGTTTTAACTCAAGATGTGACTTGAAAAGGTATAAAGGTAATTTTTTTACAAGTCTACATGAGGTAAAAGAGAATTTAAGTTTACCATCTGCCACGATGTTTAAGCTGAATGTTACAGATACTTAAGGATGTCGACATGAGGTGAAGATAGTGCACATTTACTATTTGCCACAGTATTTTTAATGATTACAGAATATAATCAAGGATTTATCAACAAAAGGTATGCGCAGAGCACGCTTACCGCTTGTCTCAATATTTTTAAGGCCTACTGAAAGTAACGCAAGGTATGTCGACGTGAGGCGAAGGAAGTCCAAATTCACCTTCTGCAGCGATGTTTTAATTAAGTACATAAGAAAATTCAGAATGTGTCTGTAAAAGGCAAGGGCAGTCAAAACGCACCATCCGTAAGGATTGTGTAAGTGTAGAAATTAATTTAGGATGTGTCTATGAGAGGTAGAAGTAGTCCAAATTTACCATCTGTAACGATGTTTTCAAGCTGACAGCTTACTGTAGATGATTCAGGATGTGTCTATAAACGGTAAAAGTTGTGCAACTTGAACATCTACCACACCGTTTTTTTTTTTTTTTTGATGATTCTGAAAATTTATTTCAGGTTCGTTCACCGATTATAATGAAGAAAAGTTTTGCATATCTAAATGTTATTCAAGTAGCTTGTAACTCAGACAATTCATGAACACTTAACCGATTAATAATTTGTTTACAATTTCTTATTTTCCCAGAGAAAATCTCACCGTCTCGTACAGTGTACATAAATATCAGACTATACGTTCTGTGCAGTCTGATCTAGATCTACACTGTCTGCAACGGCGCACTGAGTCGCGCATAGCAACCCAAGGTTTGATAAGGATACATGCTATAAGAGATGTTAGAGAACCACCCCCATGTAAATCTGGACGGAACGAGGCATGTTGTTCTAGTTTCGGTAACCGAGTTACAAAATCACGTAACTTTTAGCCGGTTCGTTTGGGCCAACGGTAGAGCTGCCAGAATTGGAGGAGATATTCCGGTGCGTTCGATTGGGCGTCTTCCGCTTTTAGAAGCTCTGCCGTCTCTTCCACTCGATATTTGGAAGAGCCGGCAGAGATTCAAAACAAAATGGCGGAAGCGGCCAACGAAACGTGAGTTGAGGAATGGTTTCTTTTCAGTTGACATTTGTTTTTATTGTTGTCACGTGCAAGTATTTGTGTTTTTACTTGCTGAAAAGATTGCTCTTGCTCAGTATCCAGTTTGCGGTGGTAAATATGCAGTAAATACTGATTAATTCCTCCGCATGTCTTGAATCGCCCTCAGAATTTTTAGGGGCGAAATGTCTTGGGTTCGAAACGTTCTAATATCTCTCGAATTGGTATAAAAAGTATATATATTTTTATCACTAATTCGACTTACACTGATGAATACAAAGCTGCTATTTTGGGGATTGTTCAAGGCCTGTTTAGACAGAACAAGCTAGCGCCATTCTCATCAAATAGCCATTCTTCTACAAACAACAGCAGTTTGTTGTAAAAAGCCGCCATGTTGAATGATTCTAAATTCGTTCGATTGGCTTTCTATTCTAATCGCTTCTGTGAATAGCATTCTCCTCTTAGCAGAGCCCAAACGAACCGGCTACTAGTTTCTCTATTTAAGCACTGATCACGCGACAAACATACGCGAGGAAAATACGGGGGTTTCCGCTTCATAACCTGGGATACCGAATTATTCGGCTGTATCGTAAACAAGTGGAGAATTTGGACAATGTCTCTTTCTACCACATTTTCCTGTCAAATTAATATGTTAGTCTCTATAACCATTTAATTCATTTTGTATTTATTAACTCTTTACCAAACGGCAAAATTGTAGACTTGTCCAAATTGAAAGCATTTGCAGACGACAGAATAAAATTTAATGACTGAAAATTTGAAATTTGTCTTGGGAAGAGTAGAAAGCATTGTGGGAAAAGGAGAAAATACTGGTAACAGCATTTTCTCCTTTTCCCACAATGTTTTCAAAAGCCTCCTTCATCAGGTGTGTTAAAAGTCGGGATTGTGTGGTAAATGGGTAAATAATACAACAACATCAATACGCGATAACCATGTAAAAACAGGGAGAGAGACAAGCGAAACCCTGACCTTTTAGTAAAGTGCATTATAAATATTGGATGCGCACTTATATTTTCTGATGCATTTTCTTTGTGACAACCATCCTTGCTTTCTGCATATAACTTCTATAGCGCTATATAGGCAAAACGTTACTTTTGTAGACGGCATAGATCAAGATCAGACTGAACACAACGTGCAGTCCGGTCCAGAGTTGTCTGTCAACACGGCAAAACTACTTCTGAGCTTCAGGCTATATTTTTAATCGTCGATGTGCAGTCTGATCGTAATCTACGTTGTTTGCTCACGCAGTCTAAATTCTGTCTTTGTTTAAGAAGTTTGTACTTACAATCGTCGACAGAGTTGAACAAAAGACGTACTGATAACACAAAGGTCAGATTGCCAGCTTTGTTCAAATCAAAGCACTGGAAGCACTGATAGACTAGGGGCAAATGTACGATTGCATATAATTATGAACAAATATGTGCATAGCAATCTGTAAGAAATCGTGGACTACATGTATAATGCCAAAAAATATGCTTTGTTGAACCGATTTTCTCCAAATTCTGCACTTTGGGGCATATCATGACTAACACTGGGTGGGTCTATGTGTTTCCATACTTCCAAACAAGTCCATTAGCTCAGTCGGTAATACAGCAGATGTGGGATCACAGGTTGGAATTCCTAGTTATGCCAATTTCTTTCGGAGGACTGATGATAGTCATTGCAGCAAGATTCATTCTTCTTCCACAATGGTTATGCTGGAAAACGACCGGTGGCTTGGTAAGAATGTCGTGCAAAGTAACGCTTTAAAAAAATCTCAAGGGAAGCATAGATAGGTGCAATGGTTGTCGAAATGTAACTGAAATGATGTTAAAAATAATATTAAACAGTATAAAACTAACATCCAATAGATAGATTGTTTGAATGGTGTTTTACGCCGCTTTTAACCTCATTTTGAGTCATGAGAATGCAGTCAATGGATTAGAAAAAGAATTTGTTTGTTGTACTGATCTGAATAAAAAGAACAAATAGAGATGTTTTTGCAGTGATATAACAATAGTTATAGCAGGAAAATTGTTCAAGTCAATCATTCAAATAAAAACTAGACGGATAGATTATTTTGAGGTGTGTTACACTTTAACTATTATTTCAGTCATCATGTGGCAACTGCTCATTAACGCAAATGTTTCCTATATTTATCAGTATGATGCTTGGGATATAGAATAACTTGACCATAGACAATCCAGGGTTTTCGCTGAACTTTGGCATTTTGGGGTCATTTGACCTCCTAGAAATGAATTCAAGAAGGCAAACATGTTAAATTTGGGGGACATTTAGAAAATTTTGGGGTCTAAAGTCAAAGAAACCCATAGCTCTTTGAATTAACGTTTTTTGTTGTTTTTTTTCCAGGGAAGTTACTTTCGTTTTAAATCTTAGTGCTTCTTAAAACAATTCAGTTTTGTTGGTAAAAACAACCTTTACCAGATAGCTTTTAGGATGTTTAATATCATATAATTGTATTCATTATACAAATCGTTTTTGATTGGTCAAAATCGGGTCATGTGACTACAAAAACTTCATGTTATTTTTCGATGAACGTAATGGGACTATTTTCGGTTTTTCCAAGTTGTCGTGTTTTGTATAATTTTAGATTTCCTGCAAGCTCCTCGTGTGCTATTTTAAGGCTTTCATAGTTGAATCAGACCAATACGAATGACTTTATTTCTTTTGCTTGAAAAACTTGAAGAAAAGAAAAAACGAATTAACCTGAACAAAAAGGTTTACTATCTTTATTTGTATCCCTAAACACAGAAAGTACACCGAGCCAATTGTGTGTCAAGGATTTTAATGGTCGACGTCATCAGTTACATAATTGGATACGTCAGCGGCCGATTTGTATGAAACCCAGGTCACTAAGTTAAATTTAGTGCACTGTTTGAACAGAAAATTTATTTATGCAAACGAAGTTGATTTCTTCCGCTAGGTGGCAATTTTCAAATACATAGGTCTATCTGATATCCAAGGGCATTCTGGGTACAGAACCGGACTACTTTTCAAGGCGGCAATTGATGCAGCGAATTTCAAAACAAGATATACGTTTACTACTAAAACTTACCGTTTACGATTCAGCCAGCCATCGTTAGCCAGTATATAACCTATTCATCAGTTATTTATAAACACAGCCTCCATAAGCTTGGGAAATAGCCGCGGTATAAGCCCAGCAATGAAGGGATGTTATTATTATTGTCAGTAACACAAATCCCGGGTGTCCCCATGTCCATATTTAGATAATGTAAACAGATATTTGCAGTAAAGACTGGCATTTCATAAAAATAATTTTTCCCGTTTGAATTATTATATTTTTAAGAAGATCTTAGCGAAATTTCGCTTGATTTTTCTACAGAGGTATTATTTATATCCATTTCCTGCTTACTATTTAAGCGGCAATTTACACACAGCGTATTAATATTTATCCTGGACAAGATAGTGACGCGTCATAGCAGACAGGGTATCTTCGAAGAATATGACATGTACAGACAACGGATACATGTTGCTTCAATGACGTATGAACTACGCAATATGATAAGCTTGATTTGGTGTCATTTTCTGTTGTTCGGCCTTGGCCCGTTCTTCCTTTTGTAGTTCGCCTAATTTCGTGTTCGCCGAGCCCCGGTAGCGTACTGGACTTGAGAACAGAGGATTGCTGGTTCGATCCCTGGCTCGGCCAATTTCTCTCCGAGGATTGATGATAGTTGCGACAGGATTCATTCCTCTCTCACCGATGAGCATTGTTTCGACGATGGTTATGTGGGAAAGTAGCCAGTGGCTCGAAAAGAATATTATGCGTAGTACTGGTGAAGAAAATTCTAGGAGGGCGTGGATAGGTGCACTGCCGCCACGACAAAAAAAAAAACCATACAACAATACATCAATCATTTCGTGTTCGTTCTGGTTTCTTCAACACCATTATTCTCGACCTATGCTCAGCCCTCATGGGCAACATTTTGCATGAAGATACAAAAATAATTACAGTTTCATAAAAATAAGATGGAATGGGCTGAAAACTTGCTGAAAACGAGGAAAGATGTATCTTTAAAATAGATCGACAGTGGAAATCGAAGATCTGCACAAAACGTGCAGCATTTTCTTGTTATTCAGTCTCTCCAGAGTAAGAGAACGTTTTGACAGATTTAAGGGTTAAATATATCGTTCAGTGCCGACCATCCTACGAGATTCCGCTTCCTTGTAAAACTGTCCAGTACCTAGAAATGTGACACGTGACTTTAAAGCTGTAGAATACATTGTAAACAAAACACTTGAACTTAATTCATACGTATCCGCTTTTCGTGCAAGCAGGCGATCGTTCCCCTTTCTTTTCCTTTGAGCTGTGTTGATTTATTTCATTTCTCATTTTTTGTGATAAAATATTTAAGTTTTAACTGTAAAGTATGTTCCTGCAGATGCAAACACTGTAGACTCAAATGAGATGAGCAATATTTACCCAAGGACGAATAGTTTATTATAGTTTAGCATGATTTTTACCCGTTGCATATACAGTATAAGGGTCCCTTACATATATCTTCACGAGATATGATCACGGAAAAATTTTCAATTTAAGCCTATTGTCAGTTAAAGGAAAATGGTTTATTAGGAGATAGGATCACGGAAAAACCATCAATATGACCATTGTTTGCGTCAGCCACTGTAGCCAGATCTTTAAACATGTATCCGGGTGAACATTTGATAAGCTTGACTTCCCTGAAAAGTTTTTATATCTCTCCTACCACAAAGTCAAGTGCTTTGATCCGTTACCCAATATAAACTATATCATATCTGTAGCTGTCGACTTTTGAAGGAAAAAAATGATATGACAATGTCCTTTTTAATTGTTTGTTAGTCTTATATCTTGATTATTTAAGCAAAGTTATATGTTTTGTATTCCTGATGTCTCCATGTAACAGACAGATATTATCTAACTCTGTTGGCTGTGTTGTTAAAAATCCTTAACATGTATCAGTTAATTGCATCATGTGGAGTAATGACGGAGAAAATTATGATAAATCGGGGAAAGATGCTTCATACATTTATCTGTAAGCGTCAATCACTGAAAGATACCACAAAGTGTTTCCTGTAACAGGAATATTTTATCTTTCCTTACAGAAAAGTCAACATACAGGGGACCGGAGCTTGTTACACGTTTTCTTTTAAGAGCTGTAAACATAATGTAAATCATCAAAATTTTATTTCTAATGAAATGTTTTTCCAGGAATCTTTCGTTAAACTCTATACTGTAAAAACAAGTGAAGAAATACATAAAGCGCACTTGAACCTAACAGGTCATCAATATCTGTGCCAATAAATTTTTATCAACGTGTCCCTTGCATCGTTACATGTACTGGAGTAAGTTGTTACAGTAAGGAAACCATTCTATTGGAGTAGAAATCATTGTTGAAAAAGAAGCAACAGTCATTTAAACTCTAGGGGACATATATCTGGAAAAAAATCGAAAGGTCTCTCTTCATTTGAGTACCATTCACACAACCTGAAAGCTGTAAAGTTACACGGCTTAATAACTAAATTGTTAGCTGCATTCTTATTATTAGCTGCATTCTTAGTAGATCAATTTTGTTTTAACTCTCCAGGCATTGTAAGTCAGAATTGAAGTTTCTTCAAATTACATGTACATACTCACAAACTGATGCTTTAAAAGGCATAAGTTGTCTTTAAATGACATGTTTCGATTTGAGACATGTGCTTCATACCAGAAGGTCACTTCATAATCGAGAAACATTAAAAACGTTTAGAGAGGCGTTCCCCCCCCTTTTTTTTTAGATTTTTTTTTTTTTGAATGATTAACTTAACGTTGTCTAATGTGGATCTATTAATGTTCTTTAAGTGACTGAATCTTGTTGTTGTCTAATGTAAATCTATTAATGTTCTTTAAGTGACTGAATCTTGATTTGGAAATCATTTAAATTCATAGACTCTAACTCTCAAAGGCATTAGCAATAAATAGACTGCTATATATTTTATGCAAAATATTAAAATATCACGAATATTTTGAACGCGACTGCTATGCTCTTTTTCGGGAAATGTAAATGCTTTACAGACTTCTTATTTTAAACATGATGCTTAATTTGAAAAGTTGTTACACCGTAAAATTTGAGCCTAAGGATTTATAAGAACTTACCACAATCGCTCTCTACGACGTTATGTAAACCCTACTGCCTATGCAAGAACATATTGCAACTGAAGTTTAAATGGAAAATAAGATAAATCTGTGACAACTAGTAATATCAACTCGGATTTGTATATATTGATATGTGACCGAGGAAAACGAAACTTTCTAACGAAAACCAATATTTACATTTACTTAATGTTGATGAAGTTTTGGAAACTATCTCTAATGTAATCATGGTTAAAATTCTTCTTGCATGCCATCACGGAAAAGTGCAACCAAACTTTGCGATTCATATGAAGGTGATAATAAAGAAATACACAGTCATTATGCCGTCATCTCAATTGTAACAACTTTTGCCCCTATTTGCAGTTTGCTCCGGTATGCCCTACATCGTCTTTTTTCCCTGTCATTTTTTTCGGTACACAGGACACATGTCTTTAAAAGAGCTTTACAGTCTTTTCTGTTGTCCATACATACAATTATAAACAGCATGTTTGGATTACGATAAGAAAATCCAAATTCATTTATTTCCATCGACAAATTTATGGAAGAAAGCAACAAAACTGCAACATGATTATTTTAACCACACAAAAAAGGCGAAATTGGAAAGTTTTGTTAGATTTGAACCCTCGGCCTTGGTTATTAAATAACTTGAAAATGAAACAGATGTTTTTCTTTTTTCCAAAAATGTCTTACCAGAGTTGTAGACCTACTAAAATAAAGGATCCCTGCATATTTAAGAGAACCTGAACTAAAATAAAAAATCCCTGGTTGTTTCAGAGAACCTGAACTAAAGTAAAGGATCTCTGCATGTTTCAGAGAACCTGAACTAAAATAAAGGATCCCTGGTTGTTTCAGGGAACCTGAACTAAAATAAAGGATCCCTGCTTGTTTCAGAGAACCTGAACTAAAATAAAGGATCCCTGCATGTTTCAGAGAACCTGAACTAAAGTAAAGGATCCCTGCATGTTTCAGAGAACCTGAACTAAAATAAAGGATCCCTGCATGTTTCAGAGATCCTGAACTAAAGTAATGGATCCCTGCATGTTTCAGAGAACCTGAACTAAAGTAAAGGATCCCTGCATGTTTCAGAGAACCTGAACTAAAATAAAGGATCCCTGCTTGTTTCAGAGAACCTGAACTAAAGTAAAGGATCCCTGCATGTTTCAGAGAACCTGAACTAAAATAAAGGATCCCTGGTTGTTTCAGGGAACCTGAACTAAAATAAAGGATCCCTGGTTGTTTCAGAGAACCTGAACTAAAATAAAGGATCCCTGCATGTTTCAGAGAACCTGAACTAAAATAAAGGATCCCTGCATGTTTCAGAGAACCTGAACTAAAGTAAAGGATCCCTGCATGTTTCAGAGAACCTGAACTAAATTAAAGGATCCCTGCTTGTTTCAGAGAACCTGAACTAAAGTAAAGGATCCCTGCTTGTTTCAGAGAACCTGAACTAAAAAGAAAGGATCCCTGCATGTTTCAGAGAACCTGAACTAAAATAAAGATCCCTGCATGTTTCAGAGAACCTGAACTAAAATAAAGGATCCCTGCATGTTTCAGAGAACCTGAACTAAAGTAAAGGATCCATGCTTGTTTCAGAGAACCTGAACTAAAATAAAGGATCCCTGCTTGTTTCAGAGAATCTGAACTAAATTAAAGGATCCCTGCTTGTTTCAGAGAACCTGAACTAAAATAAAGGATCCCTTCTTGTTTCAGAGTACCTTAACCAAATTAAAGGATCCATGCTTGTTTCAGAGAATCTGAACTAAAATAAAGGATCCCTTCTTGTTTCAGAGAACCTGAACTAAAAATGTTGCCGACAAAACAAAAAACAGTTAAAATAGTTCCTGTCGTTCAACCAGTAATTCATTTATCTTCGGTTTAAATGTAATTCAGCTTCCTCCTGATACTCACACCATGTACAATTTAGAGACAGAAATTAACGACGATGGTCATTTTGACACCCCCGTCCCTACATCACTCAAATGAGCTGCGGCGTTTTAAGACTGATAGTAGGAACTTGTAAAAATCACCATGCAAAATGATGTTATTTGTAAAGTTAGTGCGAATGCGATCTCCAGAGATTTTCTTTTTTTCAGAAGATGACGTACATTTTCACCTATATTGTCGTGTTGACACTCTAGCGAAACATTTTAAACTTCAGTATGACCAATATAGGCTAGACAGTGGATTTCACAATAATTTCCTTGGAACCACGTTTGACCCAGTGAACTCGAGTGGCAATTGCAATCAAAGTACTGAAAGTACTGACAGACTAGCGAATTTGATTGATTGATTGTTTGTATGGTGTTTGACCCTGTTTTCAACATCATTTCTGTTATGTAGCGGTGGACAGTGCATATATCCATGCTTTCCTTCAGTTTCTTCTACCAATACTCAGCACAATATTCTTTCCAAGCCACTGAGTGCTTTCCACATAACCATCGTCGAAATGTGAGAGAGAAATGAATCCTGTTGCAATGACTATCATCAATCCTCGGAAAGAAATTAGCAGAGTCGGAGATCGAACCAGCGGCCTCCTGTTCTCAAGTCCTGTACACTACCGACTGAGCTGCCGGGGCTATGCGTGTTATTGTTTAACTATAATCCAGTATAAGTTTAACCATTAACCTGCTAAAAATGTTAAATGAAACTTTCAAGCCGATGGTAAAAACCTGAATATTGCTATTTCAAAGTTACATTTTTGAAAACAAATATCCTCTTATCGGACAGTGAAGATCCAAGATCAGACTGCACGCTCTGTGCTGTCTGATCGTAGTCCACACTGTCCGCAAACGGTCATTGAGTTGCGGTAGTGCTGGTAAAAGAAACTCCAGGAAAGCATGGATAGGTGCTCTGGCCGCCGCAATATCACTGAAATTATGTTGAAAACGGCGTTAAACACAATACAGTCAATGAGTCAATATCCAGTAGTAAAAGATGTAGTTAACTATTTAACTCTCTTTACAAAACCAAAAATTTTACACTCGTCCAAATTCAAAGCTGTTGCAGACCATAACTGAAATGCGGCTGAACTGATGAAACATGATTCCAAAAGGGCAGAAAAAAATGTGAGAAAAGGAGAAAATGATGGTTAACAGCATTTTCTCCTTTTCCCGCAATATTTTCAAAGGGATTCTTCCCCAGTGTCATTAAAACATGGAATTGTTTGGTAAAGGGTTAATATCCAAGAGGTGGAATAACAGTTCAGCATAACAGTGTAACTATATACACAATGATGTAAATAATGAATGACAAGGGTTCTCTGTCCAGTGAGGGTTGATATAGCCTGGCATTTGCTACAAGTTATTACCTATGTGTATCCATTAATAGATTCATTCATAATGTTACAGTGGTGTAGGAATAAGTCATTCTCTGCTTTGCATAGGTCACTTAACATATAAGCAAAGATCATGCACCTTATTAATGACACCTTGTTCACTTAATTACTTTGTAAGACAACATGTTCAACTTAGAGAGGTAGAGATTTAGTTGTTTTTGTCTAAATTGTCATATACATTGTCGTATACAACAGAATTAAGATTTCTAACAGAAAGAAGTATTTTCTGTGAGGTAGTATTTGGCAACTGTGGGGTTTTTTGTTTACTTTGAATCTAGGTCAGTCTTGATGCCTATAGACTAGCTTCGCTAGCTAAAGATAATTCGTCACTGACTTAAATAAGGTGGTAGCTGGCAAACCATCAGTAAAGACGAAAAGCAAGTGTTAAAAAAAATCAGTTGTATTTCCTAATGAGCTACGAAGCCTTTTCATATATTTTTTTAATTTCGAGCTTGAGTTTCGGAAAGTCTTTTGGGGGGATGTCGGGTGATCAAGTACATTTACAAGGAAAAACTGTATTTTATCAGCGTTTGACAAAAAGAAATCGAAAAAGGGCCACTTAAACATCTCTCCATAGTTACAGACTGAAAAACAGTCTAACCTAAAAAAAAAAAAGTTATAATGACTGGCGATATCTGTATGGCGATATCAGTATGAAAAGAAATCGGCCTCCTCTGAGGTATCGTATTGCGTATACCGTAATTATAATGTTTGTCTTGATCGACAGCTACACAAAGAGCTTTGTCATATAGACAGATTTTTATCAGCAATAATTGGTCTGTAAAAGGGGTATTTTTCTTAAGCCTTTACCGCACAATCCCGAGTTTAAACGACCCAAAGCAGGAAGGCTTTTAAAAACATTGTGAGAAAAGGAGAAAGTGCTGGTAACCAGCATACTACTTTTCCCACAATGTTTTCGACCCTTCCTAAAACAAATTTCAATTTTTTAGTCACATTTATTTGGTCGTCTGAAATCGCTTTCATTTTGGACCAATCTAAAATATTGTCGTTTGGTAAAGAGTTAAGTTAAACAAACCGTAATTTGAAAAGAGGGGAATCATTCAATGGCTTGCGTAAAATGACAATCTGATAAAAAATATTCTCTCCTACAGCGAATGTTAAAAAATAGGACTGTGATCGATATAAGCAGTATTACTTTTGTCGTGTTTGAGAAATAGATATACATGTATAACGAAAACTTAAATACATGTACCTAGCCTACAACAAAGATCAGACGGCACGTTCTAAAAAGTCCGATACTGATTTTTTTTTTTTTTTTTTTGTCTCTGTCTTTAAAAGAGGTGTCTTCGATGTCTTCGGTGAAAACAGTTTGTAAAGATCAATATTCTGTAAACAACGATTCCTTGCGATGTTTGCAGTTTAGCTGGTACATTAGTATTTAGATGTAGTTTAGAACCCGACGCTGTGCCAACATTATTCGACACTCCAAGTCTCATTTTCACACAACATTTTTAAACCCATAAAATTCATTTTGCCTAACAACCAGCTAAATCTCAAGGTAGACTGTGCTTTGACATACAGAAAATTGACTGATAATAAAAAGCAGACTGTGCAGGCTAATATGGGGAAATACTTTTTGCAGATCCATTAAGCCCCCTTTGCAGGGAGAGAATGACTCATATACATTTTCACTTTAAATATACGCTTTGTAACTTTAAATGGGTGTGGGATCAAGTTACATCATACTACCTGAATCCCAGGGTAAACTGGTCCTTGGGACATACAAAAAGTTGACACATAGCAAAACGTTTCGATCCATGTCAGCCTGTGCGGACTGTGCAAGCTGACGTGGCTTGATACTTTTGCAGATTCATTAAGCTCCTTTTCAGAGAGCATGACACATATATATTGGGTATGGGATCAAGTTACATAGGACTGGTTTCAAATAAAGAATCTTCAAAACATAACTACATTTCATGTAATTTATTTACATTTTTTAAATGCACATCGCTATTTCAACTCCTAACCTGACAACAAAATTGTAGACTTGTTCATATTAAACTGACAACAAAAGTGTAGACTTGTTCATCTTAAACTGACAACAAAATTGTAGACTTGTTCATATTAAACTGACAACAAAAGTGTAGACTTGTTCATATTAAACTGACAACAAAAGTGTAGACTTGTTCATATTAAAAGCATTTATAGGCAACATCTTATAATTTAAAAATGATAGTATTTGTCTTTGAAAGGGTAAAAAACAATGTAAGGAATGGAGAAAATGCTGGTTTAACAGTATTTTCTTCTTTTACTTCAAGGTTTTAACATGCCTTGTTCCTAGGGGTCCTCAAAACTTTGGATTGAATCTGAAGATGACCATTCAAACCCTGGTACTGAAGAATTTCAGCTCGTTTACAGGATATGAAATATTCCCTAAAAAAGCAGAAGTTGGTCTTTACAAGAAATTTTTCCTTTTAAAAAAATGCTTGCTGACATCTTTGACCAAGGTTTGGTTTGTTAAAGGCTAAGGAAGAATGTCCTGCAAATCTTACCATTTGAGCCCCACTTTTTTAAGGTCGTCTTCAAATGCTGCCAGTTTAGAGGATTCTCACATTTTGTCGTGTGGTAATGGGTTAGATAATAGCTTGTAAATAAACTGCAGTTTCAGAGGATGAGAGTAGTTTTTCTTCTGCTGATAAGGATATTCTTTAGCAATTAATGTTTAATATGTAAATAAACTGCCGTTTCAGAGGATGAGAGTAGTTTTTCTTCTGTTGATAAGGATATTCTCTAGCAACTAATGTTTAACCCTTTACCAGATGACAAAATTTTACTTTTGTCCATATTGAAAGCATTCGCAGATGACAAATTCAATGTGTTCAGACAGTGCAATTTTTCTTTGATAGGGTGGAAAACATTGTGGAAAAAGGAGAAAATGCTGGTTACCAGCATTTTCTCCTTTTCCAACAATGTTTTCAAAAGTCTTTTTTCCCAGGAGCGTTAAAAGGCGGCATTGTGCGATAAAGGGTTAACATGTAAATACATGCAAATGTGAAAACAATGTGCTAAAATGAGAAATTACATTTTTTTTCCTTTTACCACAATGTTCCTGTTGGAAATTTTTTAATCCAATTTGTACCGATTTTGAGTCCTCAGTTTTTATGAATATGGAAGTCAGAAAATAATTAAGCCCTTACCAAGCGAGAAAATTTTAGAGCTGCCTAAATCGAAGGATTCAAAGATAAAGAATTAATTCTTTACCAGATGACAGAATCTTTACCAAATTTAAATTGTTTGCAGATAACACTGAATGTGACCCAAATCATGGAATTCGTTTATGAAACAGTGGAAACATTGTGGGTAAAGGAAATAATGCGGTTTACCAGCACTTTCTCCTTTCCCAACAACATTTTCAAAACCTTTCTATTTTAGGGTTGTTAAAGCTCAGAATTGTGTGGTAAAGGTTTGGCCCGAAGAATGGAATTTGTTTTTGAAAGGATAGAAAACATTATGGGAAAAGGATTGCTGGTTAATAGCATTTAGTCCCTTTCCCACTATGCTTTCTAAAGTTTTTTGTTCCTCAGGGCCGATTAAACTCACTGCATTGTGTGTTAAATGGTTAATTTAAATAAAAAATTAAACCCTTTGGCTGGGGAAAGCTAGTGTTCCAAACACAGAAACTAAATTAATTGTCATTTGACAGTTTCAAGGTCATGTCACTTGGTAATTAGAGTAAGTGGTCAAATTACTGTGGGTATTTAATTAAATCCACTGTAATTCTCCGAAGGAAATGCATTCCTGACAAGTGTCATGAATGTATAATTTTCCCCCACTCCTTTCCAAGCAGTTCATATACCCATCTCACAATTCTTCTGAAAGCCAGGTGTCTAGAAAGTCTGAAATATAAAACAATGTCCAATTATACAGCAATTTAATAGCAGGAAAAACTGTTAGTGACAGAATAACCAATCTTTCATATGCATTTCACATGTATGGGCCCCTGTTCAATACTGGCAAAAAGAATTTCACAAAACAGTGTTCAAGTGTGAATCACATCATTTTTGGTTCAAATTCTATTACAATGCACCGGTATGTGATATTTGAATCTTTCCACCATGCTTGGGAGATTGTCTTGTCCATTCATCCAAAGATTGTAATAGTACTGTCTTTCATGCATTAATCAAGTAAGAAAAGAAAGTTCTGTCACATTGTCATCAAACAAATAACCTGCCTCAGGATTGAACCCGCAGCGGGTAAAGCATAAAGCAAGAACTCTTTTGTGTTGCTAAAAATACTAGCTAAGTAGCAAGGTACCGGTAACCTTTACACTATATTCTGGCTTCATTCACAGAAACAGCAGAGGTTGCTCAAAGTGAATGAATATAGCATGATGAATTAATGATAAATTCAGACTTGCAAATTTATTTACTCCTGACTGCTTTGGTCTTTCTCAGGTGGACCTGACTGCGGTACAAGATCATTTTAGGCCACTTCCAACACTTACATATTTAGACAATTCGCCCCGAATCATTCATGTTGTGTAATACAGACTAAAACTCCAGCCTAAATCTACCCATCAACAACTACACAGTTGTTACGCTGGCACCTGTAAAAATACATATATATGATTTTGAAAATGAGGACAAAAGTTTCAGTGTATTGGTTAAAATTATTCTAGTGGACATACAAAGCCTATTTTAATCATGTGAATCCATTAATACCAGTAATTAATCAGCCTGAACATTGTCCTCCTTTGCAGTCGATTGATGTTTTGTTTGACATTGCCGTTTTAAACACAATTATTACATTATAGATGTGAAGGGGCATTCAGAAAGGAAATTCGATTTCGTCGGCGTACACAATTCGTGAGACCATAAAACAGGGAAATTTCGCTGAATACACGTTGGAATGGTAAAACTTTGCAGTATACATGTAGGTGACAACATGATTGGCCACAGCCATTAATAAATGTTTAAGTGCCCTGCCGCCTGACCGTGCAACTTATATTCTACTCCAGGGCAAACAGATTTAACAATATTATTGAATATCACTAAAAGTTGTAACTGGAAGGATGCTTCCCTTGGGAACGCACGTTTCCTATTCATATGAACTGCAAAATGTATTTCAAACCCGGACTCTCATCTGTTCATCTAAATACGCAGCTATGAAATAAGCACGGCGATTTCGAATTTTGAAATCATAGAGGTCGTTCATAATGCCATACTCGCAGGTGGTAAAGTAAGCAATTTCTTATTAAAAAAGACAGAAAAAAACATTTTCTTTCTCCATAAAGGCTTCTCGAAGCGACCTAAGTACTCGAGAGAGTTTGTCTGTTTAACAAATCCGCACTGGGTAGTGGAAATCAGTCAGTTTTTTTTTATCTCTAAAGAAGAAAACTGGGCGGTCATTTACCATTTTTTCCATGGCTTTTTGCAAATGCAACTTATTACGGCTATTGGGCGGTAGTTACTAGGATTTGTTGAATCTTGGTCAGCTTTAGTGTCTTCCGGTTCTAATTAAAATTTGGAGTAAACAGTGGTGGGAACGATACGGTAATTGTTTAAGAAATGGGTATCATCAGACGCAACTGCAGTGTTATGAAATTTTCATGACATTTTCAGGATTCCTTTAAGGCGTAAAGAGCCTTTATGCTCCAGAATTTAGCGCTGGTTTGAAAAGAAATCGCCCTCCACTTACTATGTGTGCCATAATTACAATGTTCGTCTTGATTGGGAGCTAGACAAAAACCTTTTTCATACAGATAGATTTTTATCAGCTCAAATTGGTCTGTAAATAAAGAGTAATTTTCTAAAGTTGAATAAACTCTAATTTGATAAGAGAAGATCATTCAATTGCTTGTGTATGATTATACTTCTAGCTGTGAAAATATTTCCTCCCCTACAGAGAATATAAAGATTATTGGAACTAGGACTGTAATCAATGTTATTCGTATTGCTTTTTTTTTTTTTTGTTCATTTTTCAGAACGTTTGAAATAGACATAGAACATAGAACCAAAAATCTGAAGTAACTGCAGCTTATGTATAGGCCTACATAATAGCATTCATGAAACTTTTTTTTTTAAATATAAAACAAGAACTGATCTATTGAAACACTTGTTATAATAATTGTTCATTTTTTACACTCGTACAGTTAAAACTATTTCTTTGCTTTGGCATACACTGTATAAAATAGATCCCTACTGATCCTTACTTACGTCAATTACAAATGAAATATTGATAAACAAATTGAATAAATGGAAAGGCGTGTATGAATCTAAATGTTATAAGAGTAAAACATAAAAAAGGAACTATGGACATGTCAGAAATTGGAAGCCTTACTTTTGATCTACACTGACCGATATCCTAAGGCAACGAAGACAATACGGATTTCAAGACAATTTCGGTCACAATAAGTAACAAGATTTTAGAGGTGACAATCAAACCTTCTGTACAGATTGATCTTAATCTACACGGTCCAAACAAGCAATCAAACCGTAGATAAAGCCCAAATTATTGTGCACTATATATCCCTTCAAAGTATCGAAGTAAATGACAATGTCGGAAAAGTAGATACTGTCTGAGTAGAGAACAATATTGGCAAAAGACAAAGTGCATGTTACAATATTGTTTTCGTTTCCTATAAACAAACAGACAATATCCACTTTTCTCAAAATAGTTTTCTCGTGACTTGTCCTGAGTGTAACCTGTATCATAAAAGTTCAACTGTACCCGTTAACCTGGAACTTTAAACTCGAAAGAAAATCTAAGAAGTCAGAAAAACAAGGATATTATTATTATGGAGTAATGGCAAAGCGGGTGCGTCTTTGAAAACTATGAAGTCAACGGTTTATAAAACCTTTTTCTTGCAATACACAACCATTGATGTATTTTATGTTGAGTTTTGAGAAGGATCGGTCAGTGCATAGATCTTCGTGCAGTCTGATCTTATTTTACATTCATCAATTATCTGTTAATGGTTTCAGTTATATATTTCTAATCAAATATTGATCTACAAATCAAACTCCTCTCCTTAATTTTCAATAAATTAGGCAAGGTAGGATTTACTATGGGCCCGGTGCTTATATGGCTATTGTTTATATGTCTTTTTTCCTCATTTTAAATCTGTCAGTGCCCCTATTTGTGTTCTCGTGCTATTTCCTTGTCGGGTACTGTGCACAGCGCTCTGTTCATGTACAGGTTGCTTCTTTCCTATGTAACCATCATAGACACAGTTTGGAGCGATGAAACATTCCTCTCAAAATGACTGTCGTCAGTCCTCAAGAACAGTTTGTCCTAGCTGGGGTTTGATCCCAAGACCTCTAGACTACAAGCCCCATACTTTACCGACTGATCAACCGAGCAACTCAACATCAACTAATTTAAGCTATTTTTGTTCCTACTTGTATGTAAGTAACCGGCATACATTTGTATATGATTCGTGCTCTGGCAAAAGGGGGCTTAATGCATCTCCGTGATACCAAGCAAGTCATCATATAATTGCAGATCAATAAAATCAATTTTCTCCAACAACCAACTGAATCATGCGTTACACTGGTCCTTTTACATACATAAAATTGACCGAAAGCAAAAAGTTTCGGCCCAGGTCAGCCTGCAAGGACTGCGCAGGCTGACCTGAGTCGATACTTTTTGCAGATGCATTAAGCCCGCTTTTCACGGAGCATGGCCCATATATAAGTTCTGGTCACAGTTTTTTTTTAAAACGTGACTCACTGTAACGACAACGATCCCAAACCTTTCAACACAAAATGAACGAAACGGATATTTCCAAAAATACATGATCTCTACAATACAAGAAAAAACACTTCTAGAATTCGCTGCAAAATATAGGACATAATAGACCCAAGATTAGGTGTTAAAAGTTCTGTAGAGTCTGATCTTGTTCTGCTATGCCCACGCGTATAAAATACATTTCACATAACTCTGTACGTACACAATCTCAGATATTTTTAAATTTGTATATTTGGAACGTCGCTTGTCAATTCAGGTATTGAACAAATAAAGGGATAGATGGAAGTTATTTCAGACCAACAGACACAGAAACCATTACTATTTATCTAAGGTTCAATGCAATGCTACAGGACTTAAAAGAAGGGGGTCGCTGCTTCGAATCCCCAGTTCGGCGACGAATTTCCGAAGTTTAACAATAGTCATTTTGACACCATTCATTCCTTTCGCACAAGTGACCATTGTTCTGACAATTGATATGTGGGAAGGCAGTCAACTGCTTTAGAAGAATATCAAGCGAAGTGTTGATAAAAGAATCTCTATGAAAGTCTAGAAAGATTCACTGGCCGCCGCGACTTAACTGAAATAATGTTGAAAACGGCGTTAAACACCGTACAAACATTTTGCGATGCAAACTCTTCCTTTGTTGTGACTACGTCTCTTAATAATCACCTTGGCTTTTCTTTTTGTTGTTGCTGTTGTTTAATTCTGTTGCATGCAACAGATTCATTCATTATCAAATATGATAATATAATGTGAAAATGTACATTAATGTCTCTGAATTCAAAATGAACAAAACTTAAATCATACCATTTAAATGCATTGATATTATTGTGGGGATGACAGTCTGTTAGCGTACGATCGGTCCAAGTGTTAACGCGCTGGCAGACAAAAAAAAAAAGAATTTAAAACCAGGACAAAAAGTAAACATTTGATTGAACGATTTGGCAACTTTTTGCCTTGTTTTAAAATTCAAATTTCTACCAGTTACTTACATTTAGACCGATCGTACAATAACAGTTTGTCATCTAATCGGTCATTCTATACTTTTGAATTGTAGTATTTAAATATATTTTGACACCCACATCGTTTACTTTTGGCCACCTTTGAACCTTTAACTCATAATACATGCAATGATTAAACTGGCTTAAAGTTCTAGCTGATTTAAGCTATTACTGTTTACATTTCGTAAGTTAAACAAAGACAATAAGTGTTCTCTGATTGTAATCTACATACAGTACATATTACTGTATTTGACTCTGATTAATTATCATACAGATTGCTAAACTGTATTCTAAATTATCATGTATAATATAGACGGTTTCATGAAGAAAAAGGCATCGGTATATTGTTTGAACTTAATACCTTAAACGACATGGAAAAAATCAAAGCCTTGCTTTTTCCAATAGTAATATAATCATTATCCCAATCAGTAGATGTAAACTTGTGTGAACGAATTTTTAGAGGACATTCAGAGGACATCCGAATTGAATTTAATCCAACTTATTCAAAATTAGATCAGTCGATCCTCGTGAGGTGTTTGTCAGTAAATTAAATTCAACTACGGATAAAAGAAATATTGTTATCTGATCGAAAGACGATATATTGTATACTGATACAATAGAACGCGTTACCGTCGTAGGAACGCCGTGGGAAAATGAAAAACTACTAGTTACCAGCCTTGAGTAGCATTTAGATTTTGTTTGTGAACACTACCTAAATGTTCCTTTTATCCTTTAACCCTTTACCACACAGTCCCGACTTTTAACGACCCTGAGAAAAAAGCCTTTTGAAAACATTGAGGGAAAAGGAGAAAATGCTGGAACCAGCATTTTCTCCTTTTCCCACAATGTTTTCTACCCCTCCGAAAGCATATTTCAATTTCTAAGTCATATTTATTTTATCTTCTGCAAATGCTTTCAGTTTGGACCAGTCTAAAATTTTGTCGTTTGGTGAAGAGTTAACCACACTATCCCGACTTTAAATATCCCTGAAATAGAAGGATTCAGAAATCATTGTGGGAACATAATATTTTAGTGCTGGTAATTTAAATAGCTTTTTCCTCTTTTCTCAGAATATTTTCTCACTATAAGAGAACTAAATCTCGTTGTTACCTATTACAATTTTCTCAGCTGCAGATGTTTTTAAACTGGAAGACAATAAAAATCTATCATTTTCGAACGGGTTAATCATACAAAAAGAAAATCACTGTTTTTCTATTACTGTTTGGGAATGAGATTTTTTGGAAACATTATGGGATAAACAGAAAATGACAATAATTTAGCACGAGTTTTCTCCTTCTCCCACAATGTTTTCCTCCCTTTCAACAGCAAATTTCTTTATTCAATATCAAATCTTTAGCAGACGATATGTTTTACACTTGTCTAGATTGAGAGATTCCCAGACGACAAATTTAAACTCGTCAAAACTGAGAGCTTCTCAGAGGACAAGTTCATTATAAATCAATTGATGGAGTTTGTCATTAAAAGGCTACCACCATTTTTACTTTGTTACCATATTTTTCATAGGCCTTTCTGCCTCAAGGCTGTTAAAACTTGGAATTCTGTTGTAAAGAGTTTATTTTGTTGATTTGCAAATGTTTCAACTTGAAGAAATCTAAAAAGAATCTTGTCATGTAAAGAGTATACCAAATAGTTTCTAATTATCTATCTAGCCAGAGTACAGATCAAGATTATATAGCACTGGACAATACGTTATCTCTCTTTATTATTTACATTATGAGATCGTGTTTTCCGTCGCTTTTAATTTTGAAACAGATTAATCTGGAAAAATGTAAGCAGGAAATGATATTTTTTAAGAAAAGCTTGATTTTAATAACTTTGTGTATTAAACTCCTTTTGCTGCGATAAAAAATGAGATATCTAAGGCTGATACAGTTTGAAAACAATGTGAAAAATGAAGACAAAGGTCATACAGGGAAATGCTTTCATTTACGCCATGTTTCTGCAGGAAACTTGCGTGGCTCAGTGGTAAAGTGTAGAACTCGTAACCTGTAGGTCCCTAGTTCGAACTTCATTTGAAGCACTGAGACTTTCGTCGGAGTGTCCTTCGGCAATGCTCTTCACAGCTCCAGACTACTACCGATAAAATCCAGGACATAAATGACTATATGAGCTGTCGCTGTGATATGACTGAAATAATGTTGAAAGCTGCATAAACACAATTCAAACAATTATTTCTTTTGTCTTTCTTTAAAAAAAAATAAGATCACACTTAAGCGCTGTATTTTTCTATTTGAAGACCCCATACAGAGTAAAAGACAAATGTTCAAATCAAAGGTTAAATCTTTAACTCTTTACCACATGACAAAGCTATAGACTAGTCAAAACTGAAAGCATTTGCAGACGACAAATTAAATGTGACTCAAATGTTGAAATTTGTCTTGGAAAAAGTAAAAAACATTTGGAGTAAAATAAAAATGGTTATCAGCATTTCTTTTTCAAAATGTTTTCAAAAGTCTCCTCCGTCAGGGTCGTAAAACTCGGAATAACGGATTAACAGACGGGAAAAAAATAGGATCATCCAACCTTGAAACATTTACAGACTTCAATTTAAGTGGTTTAAATGAGGGGAGAGTTCTATGAAAGAGTAGAAAACATGTTGGAAAAGGAGAAAATGCTGGTTTTTACACAGTTATCTTCTTCAGGGTTGTAGTTCATATGCCACTGAAATTACATTGGTCAATCACGGGATAACGAATTTTCCTTAGCGGACACCGTTACTATAAATAGCACATTGGCGACTACCTGTATAGGCTCCTGATCACGGTTCTCGGCGAACCTTCTGTCGACCGAACACACGCCAAACACAATTCCTTCAATAAGAGGTCTGAAGTATCAGCCTGTAATGATAAAGAGCAATTAAATGCAACAGCATAATCCTAATTCTTAACATTTTATCAAGAAATTATGTTCAACTTGTGAAATAGTGAAATTACTGACCAATACAGGCAAGTGGCATGGTCGGAAAAAAATTACCAAAATAAGCCATTTTTGCCTATTTTCTAAAATTCACAAAATCCATACCCAGGAGACTAGCCTGAAAATGCTAAGCTAAATTGAAACTCGAAACAATACATAATTTGGGGGTAGAATAAAAAATAGCACGTTACCATGCCGTTTTTTCGCAATCTTTCACGGCATCAGTTTACCATTATTTTTGCGGCTAAAGCTAGCCACTAATTCCATGAAGCCTCACTTTCGCATTTGGGATCAAAACTAATGGAACAAAGAAGGAAAGTCATGACCTCCTGTTTTGAAGACAAACTAAATGCTTTTTTTCAATAGTCTTACACAATTCATGGGTGTAATGACTACTCTTCTTATCAAAATTGCATTCAAAACTAACCTTTCTCCAATATTTCTAATTTTGACCATGGCCAATTCGAAACAAACTGTTTACATGTGCCATAAACTGGTACCCGTTGTATCTCCCGTGACCGTCCGATAGACAACAGGCAACACCCGATTTATCGAGGGCATCTATTGGTTTTCACATGTACCAAATCCACCGATCAGACAGCTCGTAACAGAACGTCTTTATTTGTATTAAAATATCGAGCAATTATTTTATCTTTGGCTAAGATTTTCATGGCAGACGAAGATTTTTCTGACGGCGATCAATTTATTTAACTTGCTAAGGAATTTAATCTCTATCGATAAGATCTATCTGTGTGCATAAATAAAATCACAATTTGAATTTCCAAGTCTCGCGTTATCTCATGAAATCTCGAATCGGGCTGAAACTCGACTTGTAAGCATTGGGTTATCTGCTGTTGATACGAAGATCGATTACAGGCTCCCAGTTTACAGCTTATATATGGTGTCACACCACTGGTTTTTTGAAAATAGAGTGAAGCTTAACAAATCGCTTAATGGCAAAACTTTGGCTTTACGTCTCTTGCTCTCAAAAGTACAGTCATAGTACTTCAAAAAATGCAAAAAACACAACATGTCAACCGATTGCGGTTTTCGCTAAATCCCAATCAATACAGGCACCCTGTGAATACACATCGTGGTATTGTTGTATGCACTTCTGTTTCGTTTCTTCATTGACACACCAGTCAGGCCAACTACTGGCTTCTTGTTTCACTTTGAGAAAGGTGTTAACATACTCGGTAAATAGAACACCAGTTTTCATGTTGGGGTCATATCTGGAAACTGAGTCAAAATGCTAGATTTCGTATATGCTATTGATAATATAACTTTGTGATAAAGCTTCTTTGACTTTGTCCGTAACCCAAGTACCCACAAATGCTCGCTCAGAGTCACTATGATAACATTGACTATGTTGGTAGCGCTCAGTGCACAGCCGACATAAACTAAACATAAGTTTTCCATTTCATTTCATCGGTAGTACAGGTATACGAGTATGTAGCCCTCTGGGTGGAAGCACTTTACATTTAATCAAGCCTTCGTATTGACTGATGTCTTTAAAGTTATCCGTAATGATGTCTGGATGTCCAAGTGGAATTTTTCCGATCTTGTTTACAAATGGGTAGTTTGAGGTGACGTCATAGTACTTGATGTGTTTTTCTACAGTCGCGTCTCCGTAGAGTTTAAATGCTTCTGTTCGACCACCAAAGAAGGCATATCTGGGTTCCAACGGGCTAACAATTTCTAGGCTTTGAATATAATGTTTCATATTGACATCGCTCTCCATGTCTCGTTTGAAATCGCATTCCCATACAGAGATATAGGAATAACTACCATCTTTTATATATTGTTTTTTCTCCATGGTTCTGGCATATAAATCGCCCATACTCATTTCAAGTACAGTTGACTGTTGTCTTTGAAAAACATTTTGGGCATCCGTGCCAAAAGCAGCCATGGAACTCGAGAACAATTTTTTCACCACTTTGTTCGTAATAACCATCCGCTTCATACGGTCCGACGTGTTTTTCACCGATGTTACATGTACGTCCATGTTGGATGTTGATTTGTTCCTTATATGCTAGATAAGACATCCATTGGTAAGCCATCACAGATTGTTTTTCTCGTGGTCGGTAACCATGTGGCGGTACAACAGCAATGCTTTCATGCTCTAGAAAATTTGCCCTGTACACAAGATTGCATGCGGATGCAATCATTATACATTTTTCGAACGGATCTATTCCTTCATGGTTACCCTTTTTTAAGTCGATAAACAAAGTTCTGAACTTCAGGCAGCATTTTGTAAGGATGTCCACGTCAGATCGGCAATATCGAATAATCTCTTGGAAGTTGAATGGTTTCTGCTTGTTTTGCTCATACCACTTCATAAACTTTTCCCTAGCGTCTGGCTTCATACCGTCGGGTGTGTAATACTGGATGTCCGGGAGATGTTGTAATATAGCATACTGGTTTTCCTAGCAATTGAAGAGATGGGGGAAGTAACACTTTACTAATTCTGTTTCACCAAACGAGCCAGGCATATCTGCCAATGGCATTGGGATGAAGTTCAGCGAATCTATCATGCGAATGTTGCACACAGGAATATTGATTGACATATACTTTGACCCCGTGGTAATTACTTCTGGTAGGACGGCATTGTCGTGAAGATATTGTAGGATAGGGTAACTGTGATAACCTTTACAATTGTGACATATCACCGTTGCACCACCATTTTCCCCTGAGAAGAGCCATTTGCAAAAATCGTCCGTTGTACGCAATCCCTGAAATATTCTTTATTTTTTTTCGGGTTCAGTGTATGTTGAAATGAACCGCACCAGGACTTCTACAGTGTCCATAGGAACCGCTACCTGAAGGGCAATACCCAACATTACATTGGAATCGGTCGTCTTGTGTGCATTCAAAATCGAAAAATATGTATTGAGAGACATCTTTCTTGTCACAGCTTGTGTTAGGTTCATTGTCACTACCAACTGATTGCATATAACAAAGGTGATCTTCACTTTAAAAATCTTTACAGGTTTTACAATATTGCTCGTGGCAAATATGTGCTTTTTATGTAATGTCGTATTGATTGTTTGATCTCACTTCTTACATTTGTAATATATTTCACAGGTACATTTGCCACCCTCAGTCTTTCTCTGTGAGTGCATCTGGTAACATGTCCCATTCTTAAAATATCGGTTGCATTTTTCACAAAGCCACCAGTTCTCTTCTTCGTCCGCATGAGGTTGGTGAAGAGTACACATGGGTTATTGCATTTATGAGTCTCGTTGTTGTTGTACCCTTTTTTACACTGCTGGCAAAAGTAGCTTCTGTTAAGAAAACCTGTCATCTTTCATCTTACCATCGAGCTCAGGGTTCTCGATAGAGAGCCGTACCAAATCCCTATCGGGTATCATCTGATAAATGTTTTCAAGGATGGAATGAAATATCAGTTTCACTGTTTTTAACATAGACGGAAGTCCCTGTCATTGACATTAACTTTAAAGTATGTCGCAGTTGTTCTAAACTTCTCTGTCTTCTTTTCACTAACTTTCTCAATGTCATAAAAATTTGATGGATCTTCAGCTAATTTCTGTCGTTTGGCAGCTCCGCCGCCCTCCTGATTATCTGAAACACCTTTAGCCCTTTGCCAGCCATGTTTTTGGTGCAAGTGTTCGTCTAAGGCATCATTTCTGGTAAATACTCTAAGACATTCTGGACAATGTTGATTGTTATCGTTCTTATGTTTTTGCAAGTGTCTTTCCAAATTCCGTTTACTTGAGAACGACTTTTTGCAAGCTTAACATCTGTGTTTCCAATGATTCATAACGCGTCTATGCTGTAAAAGTTGACTAAGTTTGAGAAAACTGGCTCCGCATGTCTCGCACTGGTAAGTAGCCATCTTTAGTGTTCTGCTCTTGAAGAAGAATAAATCGGTTTGAAATTAGACACATATGTTGCCTATCCTAAATATACAGATGAACTTCAAGCTAGGGGTCAGGCGAGACAAATAAAGAGTCAGGCGAGACTAAGCAAAATCCATATTAGACAAAAAAATATCAAATTTACTGCATAATGTATTATTTTGAAATATAAAAAAACTTACCTTTTTTTTGTGTAAGAATTTTTGAAATGCCTTGTCTGTCAGTACCGCTTCTTTGGGGCATCAAACTGAAAATGAACTTTATTTGTTAGCTAATACACTAAAGTACATTTCTATAATAGAACAAATATTCTGATTGGCTATTCAGAAATACGGCTATCTTATTGGCTTTGGCCGCGGATCTATTTTGTACTCAAACGAAATAAAATACTGATTAATATGAATATACATCATTCATTTATAGGACACCAAAGCGGAAGCATTACATCAACTAAGTGTCCAGATTGTAAATTGGATTTTTCGAGAAGAGATGCTATGTTAAGACATAGGCGAAACAAGCATGTAGGAATCTGTGATGCATATCCGCAGTGCAGTGAAGTGTATCCACCACCACCACCACTGCAGAGCAGTGAAGCATATGCACCACCACCACTGAAGAGTAGTGAAGTGTATCGACCGCCGGTACCACATGGAGTATCTCCATCACAATCTTAAGGGATTCATCCACCGTCTACATTAGGCACAAACTCTCAAAGACACACTACGAAATTGCGACATCCTTTTACCGTGATAATTTCAGGAACCACAGGTAATTCATTCTTGTCACAATTTTAATTCGTTTCAACCATACTAATGAGGTTGCAAACATTTTCGATAATAGTGAATAGTTAGTTATATAATACTGCTATTGTATAGTGCAGATACTAGTGTGTCCTCCATTAAAAATACCCAGTGGGACTCGGAAAAAAAAAAAAAAAAAAAATGAACTATTGCTTTAGGGCATTTATATTTTAGTAAGTACTCATATTTTTTTCAGTGTTCACATTATTTTCGGTACCCAAATGATGGTAAAAGAGTACTCTAAAAATGCATCCTCTTTTTATTTCTTTCAGTACTCACCTTATTTTCAGTAGTCAAATTGTGATAAAAGAGTAATCTAAAAATACATCTCTTTTTTTCAGTACTCACATTATTTTCGGTAGCCAATTTATAATGAGAGTACTCTAAAAATGCACCTTTTTTTCTGACATGTGGCATGTTTTTTTTCCTATGTCTAAATGTATCGTTCTTAAACACATGACTTTATTTACAGCTTGTGGAAAGACATCTTTGGTCAAAGAAATCTTGAAACACCACCAGTTGATCATACAACCCAAGATACGTAGAATAGTGTGGCTGTACAGACGATGGCAGTCCCTGTATGCAGAAATACAGAAACTGGTGTAGCCTAGAGTGGAATTTATCCAGGGTATCCCAACCGATTTGGATGACGATGAGTTTTTTGACCCGAAAATCAATAATTTACTCATTCTGGATGATTTAATGTCGGTGACTATTAAGGACAAACGAATAAACGATTTATTCATTGAAGGGTCCCATCATAGAAATTTATCCGTCATTGCTATTAATCAGAACTTGTATGAAAATAAGGATCCGACTCAGAGAAGAAACTGTCATTACCTTGTGCTATTCAGTAATCCGGCGGATAAACAATCGGTGATGACATTGGCGAGACAAATGTATCTCGGTAATATGGGTGTATTTAGGAACTCATTCCATAAAGCTACCAAGTATCCTTATGGATATCTTCTTGTGGATCTGAAGCCTTTTACCAAGGATTGTGATAGATTAATACACATTATAAAATGGGACCAGAATCAAATGGAACTGACCAATCAGAACCCGGAATCAAACCCACAACCTATAAAAAGGGATACCTTTGAACAATTATCTCATTCTTGTGTTGGAATTCAAACTGAACAGATCGAGGGAGAGTATTTGAGTAATTTTGCTAATTAGCTCACCTGAGCACAACGTGCTCAAGGGGAGCTATTGTGATCGGTCATCGTCCGGCGTCCGTCCGTCCGTCCGTCTGTCCGTCCGTCCGTCCGTCCGTCTGTCCGTCCGTCCGTTAACAATTTCTTTAAAAATCTTCTCCTCCTAAACCAGATGGCCAATCTTGATAAAACTTGGCAGGAATGTTCCTTGGGTGAAGGTCTACAAAAATTGTTAAAAGAATTTAATTCCATCAAAAACTCTGGTTGCCATGGCAACAAAATGGCTGAAAATTGAAAAAATCTTTAAAAATCTTCTTGTGACAAACCATAAGGCCGAGAGCATTCATATTTTGTATGAAGCATCGTTTGGTGACCCTTTACCAAAATTGTTAAAATTATTCCCCTGGGGTCGTATTTGGGCTTTGCCCGGGCGCACCATATTTTACATAGAAACAAAGAAGGAAATCTTTAAAAAATCTACTGATGACAAACCATAATGGCTAGAGCATCCATATTTGGTATGTAGCATTATCCGATGATCCTCTACCAAAATTGTTAAAATTATCCCTCTGCGGTCATATTTGGGCTCTGCCCGGGCGCACCCTAAATTAAAATCTTTAAAAATCTTCTTCTGACAAAACATAAGGCTGAGAGCATTCATATTTTGTTTGAAACATCATTGGATGACCCCTTACCAAAATTTTAAAAATTATTCTCCTGGGGTCATATTTGGGCTTTGCCCGGGCGCACCCTATCTTACATAGAAACAAAAAAGGAAATCTTTAAACAATCTTCTGATGAAAAGCCATAATGGCTAGAGCATTCATATTTGGTGTGTAGCATTATCTGATGATCCTCTACCAAAAGTGTTAAAATTATCCCTCTGGGGTCATATTTTGGGCTCTTCCCGGGCGCACCCTAAAATAAAATCTTTAAAAATCTTCTTCTGACAAAACATAAGGCTGAGAGCATTCATATTTTGTTTGAAACATCATTGCGTGACCCCTTACCAAAATTGTTAAAATCATTCCTGTAGGGTCATATTTGGGCTTTGCCCGGGCACACTCTATTTTACATAGAAACAAAGAAGGAAATCTTTAAAACTTCTTCTGATGACAAACTATAATGGCTAGAACATTCCTATTAAGTATGTAGCATTATCTGATGATCTTCTACCAAAATTGTTAAAATTATTCTTCTGCGGTGATATTTGGGCTCTGCCCGGGCGCATCCTATTTTAAAATCTTTAAAAATCTTCTTGTGACAAACCATAAGGCGGAGAGCATTCATATTTTGTTTGAAGCATCATTGGGTGAGCCTTTACCAAAATTGTTGAAATTATTCCCTTGGGTCATATTTGGGCTTTGCCCGGGCACACCCTATTTTACATAGAACCAAGAAGGAAATCTTTAAAAAATCTTCTTCTGACAAATCATTAATGGCTAGAGCATTTACATTTGGTATGTAGCATTATCTGATAATCCTCTACCAAAATTGTTAAAATTATCCCTCTGCGGTCATATTTGGGCTCTGCCCAGATGCACCCTATTTTTAAATCTTTAAAAATCTTCTTGTGACAAACCATAACGGCTAGAGCATTCATATATTGTTTGAAGCATCATTGCTTGACCCCTTACCAAAATTGTTGAAATTATTCCCTTACGGTCATATTTGGGCTTTGCCCGGGCGCACTCTATTTTACACAGAAACAAAGAAGGAAATCTTTGAAAAATCTTCTGATGACAAACAATAATGGTTAGAGCATTCATATTTGGTATGTAGCATTATCTGATGATCCTCTACCGAAATTCTTAAGATCATTCCTCTGCTGTCATATTTGGGCTCTGCCCGGGTGCACCCTAATTTAAAATCTTTAAAAATCTTCTTCTGACAAAACATAAGGCTGAGAGCATTCATATTTTGTTTGAAACATCATTGGGTGACCCCTTACCAAAATTGTTAAAATCATTCCTGTAGGGTCATATTTGGGCTTTGCCTGGGCGCACTCTATTTTACATAGAAACAAAGAAGGAAATCTTTAAAACTTCTTCTGATGACAAAATATAATGGCTAGAACATTCCTATTAAGTATGTAGCATTATCTGATGATCTTCTACCAAAATTATTAAAATTATTCCTGTGCGGTCATACTTGGGCTCTGTCCGGGTGCATCCAATTTTAAAATCTTTAAAAATCTTCTTGTGACAAACCATAAGGCGGAGAGCATTCATATTTTGTTTGAAGCATCATTTGGTGACCCCTTACCGAAATTGTAAAAATTATTCCCCTTGGGTCATATTTGGGCTTTGCCCGGGCGCACCCTATTTTACATAAAAACAAAAAAGGAAATCTTTAAAAAATCTTCTGATGAAAAGCCATAATGGCTAGAGCATTCATATTTGGTGTGTAGCATTATCTGATGATCCTCTACCAAAATTGTTAAAATTATCCCTCTGCAGTCATATTTGGGCTCTGCCATGGCGCACCCTATTTGAATCTTTTAAAATCTTCTTGTGACAAAACATAAGGCCGAGAACTTTCATATTTTGTTTGAAGCATCATTAGGTGACCCCATACCAAAATTGTTAAAATTCTTCCCTTTGGGTCATATTTGGGGGTATATCCGCCCTGCAGTGAAAAGAATAGCCTGCCCTTAATAGACCATATAGGTTACAAATATACTCAGGTGAGCAATATAGGACCATCATGGTCCTCTTGTTCTAGATTTAGAAAGTAACACAAGTTTTGATCGGCTAAACCAAATAGTCTAGCCAATCAGAAGCTTTGTTTCTTTCAAATTTTGATAAAAATTCTTGAGAATATTCAATAAGACTAAAAATGTTTTTAGGAATGGTTTGTGCATACAGAGCCTGAAGTTTTATTTGTTTGGTATTGGAATAACCCTTTACTGCACAATGCCGCCTTTTAATGCCCTTGGGAAAGAAGTCTTTTGAAAACATTGTGGGAAAAGGAGAAAATGCTGGTAACCAGCATATTCTCCCTTTTCCACAATGTTTTCTACCCTATCAAAGAAAAACTGCACCATTTGAGTCACATTGAAATTGTCATCTGCAAATGCTTTCAATTTGGACAAGGCTAAAATTTTGTCGTTGGTTAAACTCCACACGTGGGCCTGTATTCACCAACCATTGTAGGTTTCAGTCTTAGTATAAATTTAGTATAAATTTAAATTTAGGAAATAACTTAATTTCTCTTTGGCTAAAGCTTTTGGTTTAGCCACTCATCGGCTAAACTTTTTGGTTAAGCCAAAAAGGTTTAGCCAATTGGGAACTGTGTTACCTTGAAATTTGAAAAAGTTCTCTTGAATTAGAGATTGAATGCAATTCAGAACAGGAGCTATGATTGTATTTTATTCGATCTGTTGTTACAGGAGAGTGATGGGGAAAAGAGCGACACAGATTTGGTTCTTGATGTCGGAAAAGAGGGGGTGAGAACATTTTATTCTTAACAAGATGATAGAAGTTTCGAATTAAAAGCATGCACAGATGGCAAATTAAAGGGGGTTAACTCCTAACCACAGGATAAAAAAGTAGACTTGTCCAAACTGAAAGTGTTTTTATAGAAGAATATAAAAGAAGCTGAAATGATGGAATTTGTCTTTGATAGGGTAGAAAACATTGTGGAAAAAGGAGAAAATGCTGGTTACCAGCAAAGTTTTCAAAAGGCCTCTTTCCCAGGGTCATTAAAAAACGGAATTGTGTGGTAAAGGGTTAAATCAAGAGATTTGTCTTGAATAGTTGTAGAAAACATTGTGGGAAAAAAAATGAGATACTGGTTACCGGCACAGCATTTTTATTCTTTTTCAAAATTGTTTTCAACGGCCTTCTTTCTCCGGATTTGGAAAACATAGGATTGTACTGTAAAGGGATGACCTCAAGTGTTTCAGCAAAGTCGACAGTGTAGATTCAAGATCAGACTGTTTTATGCAGTCTAATCTTGATCTAAACTGGGCGCAAAGGCATCATTTGGGTCACATTTAATTTGTTGTCAGCAAAAGCTTTCAGTTTTGATGAGTATAAAATTTTGTTGTATGGTAAATAGTTAACAGCATTTTCTCCTTTTCTCACAATGTTTTCTACCATATCAATGTTTTCTGCCATAATTTTCACAGTGTTTTCTATCATATGAAAGACAGAAATCTTCATTTTAGCAATATTAAATTTGTTGTCTGCAAATTCTCTCAATTTGATTAAGTCCACAATTTTATTGTTTAGTACAGGATTAACTCTTTACCACACAATCCTGACTTTCAACAACCCTGAAAGAGAAGGCTTTTGAAAACATTGTGGGAAAAGGAGAAAATGCTGGTAACCAGCATTTTCTCCTTTTGCCACAATGTTTTCATTCCTATCAAAGAAAAATTTTGTCGTTCAAAATGTCGTCTGCAAATGCTTTCAATTTGGATCTGTCTAAAATTTTGTCGTTTGGTAAAGTGTTAAGTAAATGTCACAGAGAAAAGTTTGTCCCATGTAGAAAAAATAATACACAGAATGTATATTCGGATTATAACGACAATCATGGTCTTTGTATATTACAGGAAAATACCTCCCCAATGAATGGCGACTTATCTCCACGAGAAAAAATGAAGCCATCAGTCATAGAAAATCATAAAAAAGAGGAAAGAGATCGCGAGAGGGCCAGCCCTCGTAGTGATTCGTCATCGGCATCTGTCAAACATAACAAGGAGGTGGGTATGATTGTACGTATTTCTTTTTGTTTCATTTTTTTTCAGTGCTTTGTGATTTGTCTCTTCAGTTTGCAGCAGTCACTTTTTAACAGAGATGTTTGAGCTGTACTCTGTGAAAAGGGGGATTAACGTACCTGCAAGAGGTTATCGACCCAGGTCACCCTGCGCAGTCCGCGCATGCTGACCTGGGCCAAAACTTTTTGCTATTGGTCAATGTTATGGATTTCAAAGGACCAATATACCTCGTGATTCAGTTGGTTGTTAGACAAAATTGATCCAATGGGGGCCATAATAATGTGATAACTTGCGTGGTAAAATGCATCACGGGGATGCATTAGACTCCCTTTTGTCAGACCATGGCTCATGTAGAGGATAAAGATTTTTATGGGGGAAAAATGATTAGTGCACATTTTTGTGGTCCTGGTTATGTTCAAGTCCCCATTAGCACTGAAAAGCAGGACCCTGGGATGTATAATTAGAAGATCAAGGTCCTGGGGGTTCCACCTCTGCTTAGGCATTTGGGGCCCCTCCACAAAAAAAAAAACAACTTAAGTCTGTTATTTTGTCCTCCCCCCCGCCCCACCACCACCCAGGATTATGCCTTTTGAAAACATTGTGTGAAAAGAATAAAATGCTTGTAAACAGCATTTCTCACAATGTCTGCCCTTCCAAACACTTTTTTCGTCTCCAAATTGATGCTTTTTATTCGGATCGATCGAAAATTTTGTCATTTGGTAAAGAGTAACGGAGTTAACAGGAGTGAACAAATTTAGTACCAAATGTATAAACTGTATATTCTTTACCAGATATCATAATTCATTTTAATCGTATATTGTAAACATTTGCCAACAACAAATTAACTCTTTACCAAACGACAAAATTTCAGACGGGTCCAAATTGAAAGCATTTGCAGACGACAAATTAAAGATTGCCCAATTAATGAAATTTGCCCACTGTAGGGTAGAAAACATTGTGGGAAAAGGAGAAAATGCTGGTTACCAGCATTTTCTCCTTTTCCCACAATGTTTTCAAAACCCTTCCTCCACAGGGTTGTTTAAAGTCTGGATTGTGTGGTAAAGGGTTAATTGTCAATTTAATGATTGACTTTGTATTGGATAGAGTAGATATTACTTTAGGAAAAGAAGAAAATACTTGTTCCCAGTGTTTTCTCCTTTTCTTGCCCGTCCTGGTGGTTAGCTCAGTGGTTAGCGTATCTTGACTCATAACCTGGTGGTTGCAGGATCGATACCCAGTTGCGGCATACTTTCTGTTCAGCGATTTTTTGCCTTTCACCTCAGTTGCAAGTGAGAAAAGTAGTCAGTGGCTTGGAAAGTAGGTTGTGTCAGAACTGGTGTAGAAAGCCAGGAAACATGTGAATAGGTGCACTGTCTGTGATATGACCCAAGCTATTAAAATGGCATTAAACACCAAAGCAAAATAAGTAAACAAACTCCTATTCTTATATAGTTTTCAAAAAACTTCCTTTCTCAGGTTAGAAAAAACACAGTTGAGTAAAGGGTCATACAGCAGCTGTAACTCTGTATAGGTTTGGACTTTGGGGTAATTAGGACAAGCTTGCTTGTGTCAGAATAGTGTGACTGATGAATAAATCACCTTAGTAAATCACCTCCCACAGATGACTTTCTTTTTGGGGTTCAGCAGAAGTAACAATTTGAAAAACATTGTGGCAAACGGAGAAATTGTAATAAGATGTGTCATCATCTGTATTACATTGTTGAACTTGTCTCAGTCGGAAATGTTTTGACATCTTTCAACTCTCTATCACACAATTCCGAGTTTTAATGACCCTTACAAAAGAAGGCTTTTGAAAACAGTGTAGGAAAAGGAAAAAATACTGGTGACCAATATTTTCTCCTTTACCCACCATGTTTTCTACCAATTCAAAGATAGAAATCATCTTTTGAGCAACATTGAATCTGTCATCTGCAAACACTTTCAATTTTAGTAAGTCGAAAATTTTGTTGCGTGGGAAAGGGTTAACTCTTTACCAAAAGACAGACTTTTAGACTTGTTCAAATTCAAGGCATTTGCTGGCAACAATTAAAGTGCAGCTTAAAGGGTAGATTTTTATACGCCCGTCGAAGACGGGACGTATTATGGGATCATCCGTGGCGGGCGGGCGGCATCCAGTTCTTTGTCCGGAGCATATCTCCAAAACTATACTACCTACGGTTATGAAATTCCATGTGTGGATAGATCTCATCAAGGGGGAGTGCAGTGCACAGGAATCATAACTCTTGCTTCCTTAATTTTTGAGTTATTGCCCTTTGTTGTTTTTCATACTTGAATTTTGTCCGGTGAATATCTCCAATACTATACTACCTAGGGTTATGAAATTTCATGAGTGGATAGATCTCATCAAGGGGGAGTGCAGTGCGCAGGAATCATAACTCTTGCTTCCTTAATTTTTGAGTTATTGCCCTTTGTTGTTTTTCATACTTGAATTTTGTCCGGAGCATATCTCCAAAACTATACTACCTACAGTTATGAAATTTCATGCATGGATAGATCTCATCAAGGGGCAGTGCAGTGCACAGGAATCATAACTCTTGCTTCCCTAATTTTTCAGTTATTGCCCTTTGTTGTTTTTCATACTTGAATTTTGTCCGGTGAATATCTCCAATACTATACTACCTACGGTTATGAAATTTCATGTCTGCATACATCTCATTAAGGGGGAGTGCAGTGCACAGGAATCATAACTCTTGCTTCCTCATTTTTTCAGTTATTGCCCTTTCTTCTTTTTCATACTTGCATTTTCTCCGGTGAATATCTCCAAAACTATACTACCTAGGATTATGAAATTTCATGCCTGCATACATCTCATTAAGGGGGAGTTCAGTGCACAGGAATCATAACTCTTCCTTCCTTAATTTTTGACTTATTTTCATACTTGAATTTTGTCTCGAGCATATCTCCAAAACTATACTACCTATGGCTATGAAATTTCATGCGTAGATAGATCTCATCAACTGGGAGTGCAGTGCACATGAACCATAACTCTTGCTTAATTTTTGACTTATTGCTCTTTCTTTATTTTGAAACTTTAATTTTGTCCAGTGCATATCTTCAGAACTATACTAGCTAAGGATATGAAATTTCATGCGTGGATACATTCCATCAACGGGAAGTGCTGTGCATATAAATTTCAACTCTTGCTTGCTTAATTTTTCAGTTATTGCCCTTTCTTGTTTTTTTTTCGAACTTGAATTTTGTATGATGCATATCTCTCAAACTATACTACCTCGGGTTATGAAATTTTAGGGCTGGATACATCTCATCAAGGGGTAGTGCAGTGCACATGAAATATAAATTGCTTATTTTTTATGCACCAGCATTTTCTCCTTTTCCCACAATGTTTTCTACCCTTTCCAAACCAAATTTCAATTTTTGAGTTACATTTAGTTTGTAAACTGCAAATGATTTCAATTTGGACTAGTCCAAACTTTTGCTGTGTGGTAAAGAGTTAATAGTAATACAATAATAAACAAGAGTTCCGTCAACACAAATACACTGCCATTATCTTCAATCAACAGTAAAAAAAATATTCTGCACTACTATTTTTCTATACCTCCCCTTTATCATTATTATGCCCCAACTTTACAACTTGGGGTAAGACGGGCGTATCTTGCGACAATTTGCCGCTCTTGTTTTTTTTTTGATAATGTAGAAGACATTGTAAGAAAAGGAGAAAATGCTTGTTTTCAAAAGCCATAGGAAAAGGAGAAAATGCAGGTTTTCAGAAGCATTCTTCCTCAGGGTTGATTAACCCTTTACCGCACAGTCCCGAGTCTTAACGACCCTGGGAAAGAAGCCTTTTGAAAACATTGTTGGAAAAGGAGAAAATGTTGGGTACCCAGCATTTTCTCCTTTTCCAAACCATGTCTTCTACTCTATCAAAGAAAAGTTGCACCATTTTAGCCACATTGAAATTGTCGTCTGCAAATGCTTTCAATTTGGACAAGGCTAAAATTTTGTCGTCTGGTAAAGGGTTAAACACGGGATTATATGGTAAATGGTTAAAATTTTGATAAAATGAAGAAACTATTCACAATGTACTGAATTTCCCGGTTTGCTATAAAAGTGTCTGAGTTTTCTTGATTCCTTTTTTCGAGCTCCATGTTCTAAATTTAGAAAACTATCGATGTAGACCCTGATATAATGACTTTATTTTTTGTAACCCTTTTAACCTGTTTCTGATTTCAGAGTGAAAAAGCAGCCACTCCAGTACCAAAGTCTGCCACGCCCACAAGTTCAGGAAGTACGACCCCGGGCCCGTCGGCCCCACTGAAGCCTGGTGCAGTTCTTAAACCTCCCCATCTGGGTATGGCTAATTTAGCCAGTCATACCTTACTTTTATACTACCTGTCTTTCTTCTAGTTTAGCCCGTCTTTCCTCTTATTTGGCCAGCCATACCACTTATTTAGCCAGTCATACCACTCATTTTGCCAGTCATACTGCTCATTTGGCCAGTCATACCACTTATTTGGCCAGTCATGCCCACCCGGGTAGCTTAGTGGTTAGCATGTCTGACTCGTGACCTGATGGTTGTGAGTTCGATACTCGGTTGAGGCGAACTTTCTTTCTGGCGATTTTTTGCCTCTCACCTCTGATGCATGTGAGAAAAGTAGTCAGTGGCTTTGGAAAGGAAGTTGTGTCAGTACTGGTGTGAGAAAGCCAAGAAACACATGGATGCGTCACTGACCGCCATGATATGACCTAAGTGTTAAAGTGGTGTTAAACTCCCAACACAAACCAAACCAATTGGCCAGTCATACCGCTCATTTGACCAGTCATACCACTTATTTAGCCAGTCATACCACTCATTCGGTCAGTCATACCACTTATGTGGCCAGTCATACCACTTGTTTAGCCTATCATTCCACTCATTTTCTTGTAACCCTTTACCACACAATTGCCAAACCCTGGTAGCACAGTAGGTAGCTTACAGGACTTGAGAACAGGGGGGTCGCTGGGTCAACATTTGAATACATAGTGGAAAAAGGAGAAAATGCTGGTAACCAGGATTTTCTCCTTTCTCCACAATGTTTTATATCCTGTCAACAGTCAAAGAACTTCTGCTATTTATATCACTTTTGATTCTGTCATTTGCAAAAGCTTTTAATTTGGAACAGTCTAAGGTTTGTTATTTTTTAAAGAATTAACTTGTTACCAAACAACATACTTTAAGAATAGTCTAAACTGAAAGCATTTGCAGACGACAAATTGAATATAACTGAAAAATGGAAGTTTGTTTTGGGAAGGGTAGAAAACGTTGTGGAAAAAGGAGAAAATGCTGGTAACCAGCATTTTCTCCTTTTCCCACAATGTTTTCTACCCTTTCAAAGAAAAATTGCATCATTTGAGCCACATTGAAAGAGTCGTCTGCAAATGCTTTCAATTTGGACAAAGCTAAAATTCTGTCGTCTGGTAAAGGGTTAATTGGTGTGGTTGAAATTTGTGGTTTGGTCTTGAGGCTTGGTTTTGAAAAAAATCTATACTATGTTCACCCAAGATTTCCTTTTTTCTTTTAACCCTCTCCCAAACGACAAATTTTGGACTGGTCCAAATTGAAAGAGTTTGCAGACGACAATTTTAAATTTGATGAAAATGGCAGGAAGTTCTCAGAAATGGTAGAAAACACTGTGGGAAAAGGAGAAATTGCTCATTATGAGCAATTTCTCCTTTTCCTACAGTGTTTTCAAAAGACTTGTACTGCAGACACGTGATAAATAAAGTACAGTTAACCCTTTACCACACAATTCTGACTTTTAACTACCCCGAGGAAGAGGGCTTTCAAAAACATTATGGGAAAAGGAGAAAATGCTGGTAACCAGCGTTTTCTCCTTTTCCCACAATGTTTTTTACTCTATTAAGGGCCAATTGGCATTTGAATCGCATTGTAATTTGTTGTCTGCAAATGCTTCCAATTTGGACCAGTCTAAAATCATGTTGTTTGGTAAAGGGTTAAACTTGTGATTTGTTAGTGACAGACTGCAAATTTTTCTATTGTTTATTATTCCAGTAGATGCCAATATTTTGAGGTACATCGATGGTCGTGTATTCAAATACAGCATTAAATTAACAATGAGGCAGTCTTTTTGATCAGGATCTACACTGTCTGCAAAAGCTGTCTGAGTTACCCTTACCAGCCATAGTGTTAATGTTTTGTACTTGGACCATCTTTTTTTTTTTTTTTTTTTTTTAAAAAAAAAAAAAAAGAGCCTGTTCTGACAAAAGAAGGCTTAATGCATCTTTGTGATGCATCATACCAATGCAAGACATCACATAATTAGGGATCCGTAAAATCCATTTTGTCTAACAACGGACTGTATCATAAGGTAAAATGGTCCTTCCACATACAGAAAATTTACCCATAGCGAAAAGTTTCGGCCAAGGTCAGCCTACCTGGACTGCAAAGGCTGACCTGGGTCGATACTTTTGGCAGATGCATTAAGCCCCCTTTTCACATAGCATGAATCAAATGCATATGTCAAGTTACAAACCATACATATGAGTACAAAAAAATTATTGTTCTGTTTTATATTTTGTAGGTGGATATCCGTTTATGCCATCCTCGGCTCACAGTATAGGGTCAGACCTCAGCCCCGCTGCCTTTGCGGGCTCACACATGAACAATATATCTCCAAATGCCCTCAACAGCTACCCAACAAGAGCACCCATGGTAAAATACTGAACTCTATACCGATCAACAAATTAAATGTAGCACAAAATTTGTAATGATTTCTGTCTTTTATAGGGTAGAAAACATTGTGAGAAAAGGAGAAAATGCTGGTTACACCAGCATTTTCTCATTTTCCAACAATGTTTTCAAAATCCTTTTCTTTCGGGGTCGTTAAAACTCAGAGTTGTATGGTTAACTACAAAGTCCTAAGTTTTAATGACCCTACGGAAAAGGCTTTTTGCTGGTTACCAGCATTTTCTCCTTTTCCCACAATGTTTTCAAAAGCCTTTACTTTCTGGCTCGTTAAAACTCGGGATTGGTGTGGTGTAGGGTTAACCCTTGTTACCACACAGTCCCAATTTTTAACAACCCAAGGGAAAAGGTTTTTATAAACATTGTTGTGGGTAAAGGAGAAAATGCTGGTAACAGTATTTTCTCCTTTTCCTTCAATGTTTTCTGGTTTACCAGATAACTTTAGCTCATTTTCACCAATTTTGAATTTGTTGTATGCAGATGTTTCAAATTTGGAAGAGTATGGAATTTGTCGTTTGGGAAAGGTTCACTGTCGTATTTTATACGTAGGGCCCAAAGGCCATATTTGCCAACCACTACATTGTATTTTGATTTAGGAGGATTCTCCATAGTTCAAAAGAAGACTGTTTGTGATTAGCTAAACCAAATCTTTTGGCCAAACAGAAAATGTGTTACTTTCTAAATTAACATTATGGCATGATTGTTTACCCCTATAAAAGTAAAAATGCTGAAAAAAAAATTGACTTCAGTGGGATAGAACCCATAACCTTGAAAACCACAGCAGCTCTATCATTTGATCTATGGGGCCAGTGTATGTTATATTGTTTTTAAAAGCGCACTGTCCCTTGTTATGCAATTACACCTCTATTTTTACAAATGGAATAGAAAATTTTACAATGAAAATGTAAAGAAATATGTAATTCCTGGTGTTTCCTACATGTATTTTCATTTCTGTTTTAATGTTAAACTTGATTGTGGCAAACTTTCTTTGTGGTGAATTTTCGTCTCTCACCTCTATTGCATGTGAGAAAAGTAGTCATTGGCTTGGAAAGAAAGTTGTGTCAGTACTGGTGTGAGAAAGCCAGGAAACTCATGCATAGGTGCACTGACCGCTGTGATATGACCAAGCTGTTCAAATGGTTTTTAACTCCAATACAAAGAAAAAAAAATTTAAAGCCATCTGTACATGTTAAAGAAAATCAACATCTTTTTAAAGATTTTCTCAAAAAAAAAAAAGTTGCACAACAAAGTCTGGTATAGCTCTTTACTTGTGCAAATTGAAAGTATTTACAGATGACAAAATTTTATGTGATATAATTTTGTCTGAAAGGGTAGAAAACATTGTGCAAAAAGGAGAAAATGCTAGTTGCCAGCATTTTCTCTTTTTTTCATGTTTTCAAAAGCCATCTTTCTCAGGTTCATTAAAAGTCAGGATTGTGTGGTAAAGAGTTAATGCTCCCCTTAGTTATGTATGACGTAAAAAATATTTTGAATATTGACCAATTTTGCCACAGATTTTACAGAACAGTTATTTTTTTCTTTTGCAGGATTTTCATCATCCGAGACCAGCACTAAATGGAAGCATTCCGGGAGGCAAACCGTAAGTAAAGTTAATGGTTGTGTACGCTTTATCAGACGACAAAGTTTTAGATTTGTCCAAACTGAAAACATTTCCAGATTATTTAACTCTTTCTTTATCAATGACGACTTAACTCCTTACCAAACGACAAAATTGTAGACTAGTCCAAATTGAAAGCATTTGCAGACGACACATCAACTGTGGCTCAAATATTGAAATTTGATTTCGGAAGGATAGAAAACATTAATTTTTGGGAAAAGGAGAAAATCCTGGTTACCAGCACTTTCTCCCTTTCCCACTATGATTTCTACCCTATGAAAGACAAATTTTATCTTTTAGTAACATTTAATTTGGATACAGCTAAAATTTTGTTGTCTGGTAAAGAGTTAAAGAGTAAATTCCTGGGGTGCTAAATTTTAGATCTGTCCAAACTGAGAGCATTTGCAGACGACAAATTAATGGTGGCCAGTGTGAACCCCACTGAATTTGTTGTCTGCAAATTCTTGGGGATTGAGCAGGTCTAAATATTTTTTCATCCACTAATTCAATACGTGTTCATTCGAATAGACTCTGACTATGGAAAAATCCCTGACATTTGTATATTTGAACATTTTTATCTGAATTGAACTGCATTTCACCTTCTAAACAAGACATTCTTTACCATACTACTACCGCAATGTCCCTTATTGCCACACCCCCTCTAATTTATGCCTCTCTATATCTTTTTTTTTATATACTAAAAATGGGCTTATCAGAGAGCCAATCCATCGATAAAGTTGAAAAAAAAAAAAAATCAGCTGGAATAAACTCAAAGATTGCTTCACAAATTGATGTAGTTAACACCTGACTTTCCGAATATACATACACTTCCAATAACATTATAAACTTCTGATAACTCAAAATTTGTCAGCTGACTTGGAAAAATAATAAGAAAGTGAAAGTATTGAAGACCAGTGTCCCATAGTAATTAAGAATGCTAATCTATATCTATATGAATCATGAACAACAGTAATATCGATACTCCGTTTTAAATACAGACAATTTCTCAAACTGCGATGGCTTTGCAGTTGGCACTGACTAAAACCCGTACAGTAATGTTATTGTCAACCTGGAAAAATTCTATGTTGTTCTACCTCTATTAACCCTTTCCCAAATGACAAATTTTGGACTGGTCCAAATTGAAAGAGTTTGCAGACGACAATTTTAAATTTGATGAAAATGGCAGAAAGTTCTCAAAAAGGGTAGAAAACACTGTGGGAAAAGGAGAAATTGCTTGTTACGAGCAATTTCTCCTTTTCCCACAGTATTTTCAAAAGACTTGTGCTGCAGACACATGAAAACCAGGGCTTGTTTGGGAAAGCGTTAATAGCCCCCCTTTCAGAAAATGTTATGCCCCCAGGGGCGTTAAAAAGAGCCGAATGGTTTGTCACTTCTACGACTTAACTGTATGTTCATGCAATAAGGTAAGTTGGATTGTCTGTTGCTTATACACTCACTGGTATGTTTCTTTCCTCCCAGAGCCTATTCATTCCATGTCAGCGCAGACGGACAGATGCAGCCTGTACCTTTTCCAGCCGATGCTCTCATTGGTCCAGGCATTCCCCGCCATGCCCGACAGATTAACACCCTGAATCACGGGGAAGTTGTATGTGCAGTTACCATTAGTAACCCGACAAGACATGTTTATACAGGGGGCAAGGTGAGGGTGCATTACTGTTATAGTGGATATTATTCGTGGGTCTTGATGGTAACCAGCATTTTCCTTTTTCCACAATTTACCCTTTCAAACAAAAATTTCCTAATTTGTGCAATACGTAGTTTGTCGTCTGCAAGTTCTTTCAATTTGGAGCAGTCTAAAAATTTGCTGTTTGGTAAGGAGTTAACTCTTTACCAAACGACAAAATTTTAGACTAGCTGAAATTGAAAGTATTTGCAGACGACAAAATAAATGTTACTTAAAAATTGAAATTTATTTTAGGAAGGGAAGAAAACATTGTGGGAAAAGGAGAAAATGCTGTTTACCAGCATTTTCTCCATTTCCCACACTGTTTTCAAAAGCTTTCTCCTTCAGGGTCGTTAAAAGTTGGGATTGTGTGGTAAAGGGTTAACCCTTTACCTCAAAATGGCGACTTATAAGGACCTTGAGAAAGAAAGCTCATGGAAATCTTGTGGGAAATGAAGAAAATCCTGGTTACTAGCATGTCTCCTTTCCTCACAATGTTTTCAAAAGTCTTCTTCCTCGGCAAGACCTGGGAACAAGGTTTGATGATAGTCATTGCGACAGGATTCATTTTGGATTTGGACAATTCTGAAGTGTTTGTCACACAAACCAGACTATTAATGACACTGAGAAAGAAGCCTTTTGAAAACATTGTGGGAAAAGGAGAACATGGTGGTAACCTGCATATTCTCCTTTTCCCACAATATTTTCTACCCTTCCCAAAATGAATTTCAGTTTTTCAGTCACATTTATTTTGTCATCTGCAACTGCTTTTAATTTGGACTGGTCTAAAATTTTTGTGACCTGGTAATTAGCATTTTTCCCTTTTTCCCCACAATGTTTTCTACCCTTCCCAAATCAAATTCCATTTTTTCAGTCACATTTATTTTGTCGTCTGCAACTGCTTTCAATTTGGACCAGTCTAAAATTTTGTTGTTTCATAAAGAGTTAAATTTTGTCATGTGATAAAGAACATGCAGCAAGGGCCTGATAGCGCACTGTCACTGTAGAAGTACTTTACATGTAGTAGTGTTGAAAGAGCTAAATGTCGGTGGGGGTGGGGTGGTGGGGGGGGGGGGCGGGATTTATAATATGATCCATGCTCTGGCAAAATAGGGCTTAATGCATCTCTGTGATTCATTGTACCAATCAAGCCATCACATAATAATGAATCTATAATTTTTTTTTTAACAACTGACTGAATAATGAGGTTAGACTGTTCCTTGGACATAAAGAGAATTGACTAATAGCGAAAAGTTTTGGCCCAGGTCAGACTGCAAGCTGACCTTAGTCAACATGTTTAGCAGATGCACTAAGCCCCCTTTTCACAGAACATGGTTCATACCTTGTATATTTTCAGGGCTGTGTAAAAGTGTGGGACATAAGCCAGCCAGGTAACAAAAGCCCCATTTCACAGTTAGATTGTCTGGTAAGTGAAAGTGATAAATTTATAGAACGCGGATCTATTGCAGCCCCAATGAAAAAGGCTTTTGAAAACATCATGGCAAAATAAACTATAAATGATGAGAAGTGACTTACTATTATCATTAGTTCTCATTAGCTTGACTGTTTTCAAAGAAGAAACTTGAAGTTATTGTCGTAGCTCTAGCATCGTCTGCGTTGTCATGCAAAAATTTTTACGTTTTATAATATCTGTGTTATTAATGTAAATATTTACTTCAAACTTGGACAAGTTATTCACTATCGAAAGGGGAATGCATTAAACAGTGGCCGATTAACTGTCAAAGTGTTTCTGACACAGTTATGCCCCTTCTTTAGAATTTTCGCTGAAAATCAAGCAACTGCAGCATGCGGTGCTCTTGTTTAACTCTTTACCATACAATCCCGAATTTTAATGACCCTGACAAAGAAGCCTTTTGAAAACATTGTGGAAAAAGAAGAAAATGCTGGTAACCAGCATTTTCTCCTTTTTCCACAATGTTTTCAACCCTTTCAAAGACAAATTCTATCATTTCAGCCACTTTTAAATTGTCGTCTGCGAATGCTTTCAGTTTGGACAAGTCTACATTTTTCTTGTGTGGTAAAGAGTTAAAGTTCTAGAACATTTATTCAAGAAAAGAGAAAATTATTTTTCTCTATTAAATTTACACAATATGGTCATATCTGAGCAGTGGTAATAGACTTACAAATGTAATTACAATTATTTGTGTAAAATTTGTATATAACATTTATTTCAACAGAAAGATATTGTATTTGTTTTCTGAAATTATTACATGATTCTTGATAATAAGTGCTAGTAGATGTTATTTTACTCTAACTACAGTAACTCTCAGTACGAACTTTGTATTCTACATTTTTTATTCTACATTTATTTCAGCAAAGAGATAACTATATTCGTTCTATCAAATTGTTACAAGATGGCCGTACTCTGGTGGTGGGAGGAGAGGCCAGCACATTGTCTATATGGGACCTGGCAGCTGTAAGTTTTTCTTATTTCATTTTATGTCAAAGAAGATTTCACTGTATGTTTGTCTGCAGTTCTAGTTATTTAGAGAATCCTCTTGTTGTGTCCATTGTAATTACATTGTACTATATCACACTTACTACAGGAGTGTGATTTTTTCCTCCTTTCAGAGGATTTCCTCCCTTTGAAGCTGAAACTGAAAATACAAAAATGTCTCAGCTGATGATGATTGGCTTAGAATTGATGTATGTACTGAAGTGTGTGAAGGGGGTCAAGGCATTTTCCTTTCTTCTCACATTTTGTCAATCACACCCCTATGAGATGGCAATAGTTTATATCCAGCAAACATTTAGTTTCACAATGAATGAAGAACAAAACTGCACGGCCGGGTAGCTCAGTGGTTTGGGGTTCAATACCCGTTGCAGCAAACTTTCTTTACGACAATTTTTTGCCTTTCCCCTCTGATGCATGTGAGAAAAGTAGTCATGGCTGCCGTGATGTGACCTTACCTGTTAAAACGGCCTTAAAGTCCAATAGAAAAAAAAGAACAAAACCATAAATTAGGGGCAGTGATTTCTGCATTCTTACAATAATTTGAAAGTGAAAGGTAATGTTTATGATACAACTTGGAAATTTCTGTAATCAATCTTATACAGTTGCATGTAAAAATTCACTAATAAATATTTTTGTTTACTAAAGGTAACTCCAAGAATCAAGGCAGAACTGACCTCAAGCGCTCCCGCATGTTATGCTCTCGCCATCAGTCCCGATTCAAAGGTTTGCTTTAGTTGCTGCAGCGACGGAAATATTGCCGTTTGGGATCTACATAATCAAACTCTAGTCAGACAGTTCCAGGGTCACACAGACGGGGCAAGTTGTATTGACATCTCGCCGGACGGAACAAAATTGTGGACGGGTGGTTTAGACAACACTGTGAGATCTTGGGATCTGAGAGAAGTGAGTGATTTAATAATGTATGAGCCATGCCCTCACAAAAGGGGGTTTAGTGTATCTCCCTGATGCATTATACAAAGCAAATCATCATAATTATCCCTTTCCCAAACAAGCCCTGGTTTTCATGTGTCTGCAGTACAAGTCTTTTGAATACACGGTGGGAAAAGGAGAAATTGCTCTTAACAAGCAATTTCTCCTTTTCCCACAGTGTTTTCTACCCTTTTTGATAACTTTCTGCCATTTTCATCAAATTTAAAATTGTCGTCTGCAAACTCTTTCAATTTGGACCAGTCCATAATTTGTCGTTTGGGAAAGGGTTAAGGATCCATGAAATCCATTTTGTCTAACAATCAACTAAATCGTGAGGTAGATTGATCCTTTGACATGCAGAAAATTGACTGAGAAAAAAGTTTGGACCCAGGTTAGCCTGCATGGACTGCCCACTTTCCATGGAGCCTGGCTTTTATAGTTACTTTTGGTGGGCAACACCCTTCGCACATTGGAGGAAGGAAAAAGTATACACTCTTCTCAGTTAAACCCTTTGCCACACAATCCCGACTTTTAATGACCCTCTAAAAGAACCCTTTTGAAAACATTATGGGTAAAGAAGAAAATGCTGGTAACCAGCATTTTCTCCTTTTCCCACAATGTTTTCTACCCTTCCCGAAACAAATTTCAATTTTTCAGTCACGTTTATTTTGTCGTCTGCAAATGCTTTCAGTTTGGACCAGTCTAAAATTTTGTCGTTTGGTAAAGGGTTAACTAATTATCCCCAGAAACAAATTCGGAGAGTGATTGATAAAAGTTTTCAAACTTGTTTCACCATTGATGTTAAAAATAGGTTTAACCCTTTCCTGCATAATGCCGACTTCTTATGACCCTGAGAAAGAAGGCTTTTGAAAACGTTGTGGGAAAAGGAGAAAATGCTGGTAATCAGCATTTTCTCCATTTCTCACAATGTTTTCTACTCTTTCAAGGACAAATCGAAAAATATTATTCACATTTTATTTGTCATCTGCAAATGCTTTGAATTTGGACAAGGCTAAAATTTTGTCGTTTGGTAAAGAGTTAACTCTCATTTTCTATTGCAGGGGAGACAACTACAACAACATGATTTCAGCTCTCAAATATTTTCTCTTGGTTACTGCCCGACAGGAGAATGGCTGGCTGTAGGGTAAGATACTTGGATTATCGTTGTAATTATCATCCCCAGATCCTCTGAAAATTACTTGGTGCCATTGCTACAGTGTTGATGAAGATCAGAAAAATTGACCAATAGCAAAAAGTTTAGCCCAGGTCAGCCTGTGCAGTCTTACCTAGGTCAGTACTTTTGGCAGTTGCATTGAACCCCATTTTCAAAGAGCATGGTTCAGATGTATTGGTTACCCTGATATGGCACTCTTGAATCTTGAATTTTAACAACCCACAGAATTGATTGATTGATTGTGTTGTTTAACGCCACTTTCAACAATATTTCAGTTAAATCACGGTGGCCAGTGCACCTATCGGTGCTTTCAAGGAGTTTCTGTTACCAGTACTGCGCACAATATTCTTCCCAAACCATTGGCTGCTTTTCCACATAACCATCGTCAAAACGGTGATCAGCGGTAAGGGGAATGAATACTGTCGAAATTACTATCATCACTCCTCGGACAGAAATTCGCCAAGGTTGGGATTTTGGCCAGCAATCCCCTGTTCCCAAGCCCTGTACGCTACCAACTGCACCACCAGGGCTGGGCGCAGACTTCAGAACGAAAACAGTCAAGAATTTTGTCATATGGTAAAGAGTTAACTTGGACATTTGCTATATTACAGAATGGAGAGTAGTAACGTTGAGGTGTTACATCACACAAAGCCAGACAAATATCAACTACATCTACACGAAAGTTGCGTGCTGTCCCTCAAGTTTGCGTACTGCGGAAAGTGGTTTGTGAGTACGGGTAAAGATAATCTATTAAATGCTTGGAGAACCCCATACGGAGCTAGTATATTCCAGGTATGTGGATTGCTGTCTGTTACCTTTATCCAACCGTCAAGTGTTTTTAACCCTTAGGCTGCTAAGCGTGACTCAAGAATCTTTTGTGGACAGTGTAGATCAAGACCAGACTCAAGGACCTTTTGCAGACTGTAGAATAAGATCAGACTGCACAGAACATGCAGTCTAATCTTGGATCTATACTGCCAGCTAAGTGGATACTTTTTGCCGACTACCCCCCCTCCACTCCCCAAAAACAACAACAACAAAACAAAACTTTGAAACAGCAAAACATAGTTGTTTACTATTGGTTGGAATATTTCATTTAAGTTAACCCTTTCCCAAACGACAAATTTTGGACTGGTCCAAATTGAAAGAGTTTGCAGACTACAATTTTAAATTTGATGAAAATGGCAGAAAGTTGTCAAAAAGGGTAGAAAACACTGTGGGAAAAGGAGAAATTGCTCATTACGAGCAATTTCTCCTTTTCCCACAGTGTTTTCAAAAGACTTGTACTGCAGACACGTGAAAACCAGGGCTTGTTTGGGAAAGGGTTAAGATCCTGAGGAAAAAGGCTTTGAAAAACATGGAGAAAGGAGAAAATGCTTGTAAACTACATTTTCTCCTTTTCCCATTAACCCTTTACCACACAATCCCGACTTTTAACGACCCTTAGGAAGAAGGCTTTTGGAAACATTGTGGGAAAAGGAGGAAATGCTGGTAACCAGCATTTTCTCTTTTTCCCACAATGTTTTCTACCCTATCCAGTACATAAATGATCATATAAGCTACATGTAAATTGTCGTCTGCAAATGCTTTCAATTTGGTCCAGTTCAAAATTTTGTCGTTTGGTAAAGAGTTAAGTTTTTTTAGCTCACCTTAGCACAAGGTGTTAAAGGTGAGCTATTGTGATCGCCCTATGTCCGGCGTCCGGCGTCCGTCAACAATTTCTTTAAACATCTTCTTCTCCTAAACTACTGGGCCAATCTTGATGAAACTTGGCAGGGATGTTCCTTGGGTGAAGCTCTACCAAAATTGTTCAAAGAATTTAATTCCACCCACAACTCTGGTTGCCATGGCAACAAAAAGGAAAAAAAAGCAAAATCTTTGAAAATCTTCTTCTCTGAAACTAGAAGGCGCAGAGCTTTGATATTTGGTATGTAGCATCTCCTAGTGGACCTCTACCAAGTTTGTTCATTTGATGCCCCTGGGTTCAAAACTGGCCCCACCCCAGGGGTCACAAGTTTGAGCATAGTAACAAAGAAGGAAAACTTTAAAAATCTTCTTCTCTAAAACTTGAAGGCGTAGAGCTTTGATATTTGGCATGTAGCATCTCCTAGTGGACCTCTACCAAGTTTGTTCATATGATGCCCCTGGGGTCAAAACTGGCCCCACCCCGGGGGTCACAATTTCCAACATAGGATCAAAGAAGGAAAACTTTAAAAATCTTCTTCTGTTAAACTAGAAGGCATAGAGCTTTGATATTTGGCATGAAGCATCTCGTAGTGGACCTCTACCAAGTTTGTTCATATGATGCCCTTGGGGTCAAAACTGGCCCTGCCCCGGGGGTCACAAGTTCGAACATAGGAACAAAGAGGGGAAACTTTAAAAATCATCTTCTCTGAAACTGGAAGGCGTAGAGCTTTGATATTTGGTATGTAGCATTGCCTAGTGGACCTCTACCAAGTTTGTTCATATGATGCCCCTGGGGTCAAAACTGGCCCCGCCCCCGGGGTCACAAGTTTGAGCATAGTAACAAAGAAGGAAAACTTTAAAAATCTTCTTCTCTGAAACTTGAAGGCGTAGAGCTTTGATATTTGGCATGTAGCATCTCCTAGTGGACCTCTACCAAGTTTGTTCATATGATGCCCCTGGGGTCAAAACTGGCCATGCCCGGGGGTCACAATTTCCAACATTGGCACAAAGAAGGAAAACTTTAAAAATCTTCTTCTGTAAAACTAGAGGGCATAGAGCTTTGATATTTGGCATGAAGCATCTCGTAGTGGACCTCTACCAAGTTTGTTCATATGATGCCCTTGGGGTCAAAACTGGCCCTGCCCCGGGGGTCACAAGTTTGAACATAGGAACAAAGAGGGGAAACTTTAAAAATCATCTTCTCTGAAGCTGGAAGGCGTAGAGCTTTGATATTTAGTATGTAGCATTGCCTAGTGGACCTCTACCAAGTTTGTTCATATGATGCCCCTGGGGTCAAAACTGGCCCCGCCCCGGGGGTCACAAGTTTGAGCATAGTAACAAAGAAGGAAAACTTTAAAAATCTTCTTCTCTGAAACTTGAAGGCGTAGAGCTTTGATATTTGGTATGTAGCATCGCCTAGTGGACCTCTACCAAGTTTGTTCATATGATGCCCCTGGGGTCAATACTGGCCCCGCCCCGGGTGTCACAATTTCCAACATAGGAACAAAGAAGGAAAACTTTAAAAATCTTCTTCTCTGAAACAGAAAGGCATGGAGCTTTGATATTTGGTATGTAGCATCTTCTAGTGGATCTCTACCAATTTTGTGCATATGATGCCCTTGGGGTAAAAGTTAGCCCTGCCCCGGGGGTCACAAGTTCGAACATAGGAACAGAGAAGGAAAACTTTAAGAATCATCTTCTCTGAAACTGGAAGGCTTAGAGCTTTGATATTTGGTATGTAGCATTGCCTAGTAGACCCCTACTAAGTTTGTTCATATGATGCCCTTGGGGTCAAAATTGGCCCTCCCCCGAGGGTCACAAGTTCAAACATAGGAACAAAGAAGGAAAACTTTGATTTTTTTTTTCTCTTAAATGGGAAGGCGTAGAGCTTTGACATTTGGTATGTAGCATCTCCTAGTGGACTTCTACCAAGTTTGTTCCAAGGATGCTGCTTGGGTCAAAACTGGCCCAGCCCTGGGGGTCACAAGTTCGAACATAGGAACAAAGAAGGAAAACTTTAAAATTCTTCTTTTCTGAAACCGAAAGGTGTGAAGCTTTGATATTTGGTATGTAGCATTTCCTAGTGGACCTCTACCAAGTTTGTTCATATGATGCCCCTGGGTCAAAACTGGCCCAGCCTCGGGGGTCACAAGTTCGAACATAGGAACAAAGAAGGAAAACTTTAAAATTCTTCTTTAAAACTGGAAGGCATAGAGCTTTGATATTTGGTATTCTCTTCTAAGTTTGTTTGCCCATCTAAGCGCAACAAGTTCATTGAGTTCAAAACTGGGTCATCTTGGGTCATAAACTAGGTCACTAGGTCAAATTAAAGAAATACCTTGTTGGCACTCTCGAGGCCACATTATTTGCTCAATTGCCTTGAAAATTAGTTAGAAAGTTTGTCTTTATAAAGTCTCACATAAGATTAATTTGGGTCAACTTGGGTCTTAAACTAGTTCACTGGGTCAAATTAAAGAAATACCTTGTTTGCACTCTGGAGGCCACATTTATTGCTCAAATGACCTGAAATTTGGCCAGAATGTTTGTCTTGATGAAATACCAGATGAGTTTGGATTTTGGTCACCTGGAACCATAAACTAGGTCACTAGGTCAAAATAAAGAAATACCTTGTGGGCACTCTAGAGGCCACATTCTTTGCTTAATTGCCTTGAAAATTGGTCAGAATGTTTGTCTTTGTAAAATCTCACATGAGTCTGAATTTTGGTCAACTGGGGTCATAAACTAGGTCACTTGGTCAAATTAAAGAAATAGCTAGTGGGCACTCTAGAGGCCACATTTATTATTCATTTCGTTTGAAAATTGGTTAAAATGTTTCTTTTGATATAGTCAATGACCAATTCAAATTTGGGTCACCTGGGGTCATAATCTAGGTCATTAGGTCAAATTAAAGAAATATCTTTAGGACACTCGAGGCCACATTTTTTGCTCAATTGACTTGAAAATTGGTCAGAATGTTTGTCTTCATGAAATATGAGTTTGAAATTGGGTCACCTGTGGTCAAAAACTAGGTCACATGGTCAAATTAAAGAAAAACCTTTAAGGCACTCTACTAAGGTGAGCGACCCAGGGCCATCATGGCCCTCTTGTTTATCCTATTTTACACTTTAGTGCACTTTCTCATGTTTTAACAACCCTGAGGGAGAAAGCTTTACAAAACATTGTGGAAGATGAAAATGCTGGTAACAAGCATTTTTTAGCTCGGCTGTTTCTAGAAAAAAAAAACCCAAAGTAGTGTCACATCCCTGGCATCGTCTGTATCGTTGTGCAAGACTTTGACTTTTTATATTATCTCGGTTATTACTGAAGATATTTACTTCGAACATAGAAAACTTGTGTTAATTATCAAAAGGGGAACCTACAAAACAAGGGCAAGGAAACATTAAAGTATTTTTGATAGAGTTATGCCCCTTTTTGGACTTACGATTTTCACCAAAAATCAAGCATCCACAGCCAAGCATTGGCACCCACATGCCGTGCTCTTGTTTTGTTGTATTTTTCAGTGAAAAGAATCATCGACTCATCTTTCTTTTGTTTTGTTGTATTTTTCAGTCAAAAGAATCCTCCTCAGTGCTGAGTTGTGACATTTCTATCGATGATAAATACATCGTGACAGGGTCGGGGGACAAAAAGGCCACATTATATGAAGTCATTTTCTAAAGTGTTCAGTGCACCATGTGATGAGTGAAACAGTTGGAAAACCCCTTGGTCTATTTTTAGAACACATGTAAATGATCTTGTCAACCCTTTACCGAAATATGTCGTATGGTGTTGGAACAACCCTGATGAAGAAGACTTTGGAAAACATAGCGGGTAAAGGAGAAAATGCTGGTCACCAGCATTTTCTCCTTTTCCCACAATGTTTTCTACCTAGTGTGTTGCTATTTGGCTAAGAGTTAACATAAGAAAACAAAAGGAGTTTGCTTTCAGGGGGAAGAAATGGCCGTGTTCTGTGTACAGTGTAGTAAAAGTGTACAAATTCTAGTGTTCACATACGTTTACTGCGTTTAATGTCAGTTACTTGACGGGTAAAATTGTGCATTTTCTGTGTTGTTTTTGACTACATTGACAATATTGGGCTGACACGTTTCCTGGTGATTCGGCCTTTTCATGGCATAAAACGGTGAGAAGTTGGATGATAATGAAGTGGTTGCTTATTTGACACAATGTTTCTCCATTTCTGTGTTGTTTTCACTTGTTTGTAGATCATATTCATGATGAGTGCTAGATTGGCCCTTTGTCCCACAATCTCATGTTTCAACAACTATGAGGAGGAATGTTTTTTAAAAACATTGTTGGAAAAGGTGAAAATGCTTGTAAGCTGCATTTTTTCCTTTTCCAACAATATTTTTAAACCCTTGCGAAGACAGTTACAGCAATTACAGCCACTTTTAGTATGTTTTCTGCACATGTTTTTGATTTGGACAAGACTTTTATCATCAGACAAACACAAACAACAAAATTTTAGACATGTACAAATTAAAAGCATTTGCATGTGACAGAATAAATGTTACTCACAGATTGAAACTTGTTTTTGGAACGGTAGAAAATATTGTGGGAAAAGGAGAAAATGGTGGTTAAAAGCAATCTTTTTCTAGGTCTTTTAACACTTTACCAGACAACAAAATTTTAGACTTGTCCAAGTTGAAAGCATTTGCAGACAACAATTTCAATGTGGCTCAAATGGTGCAATTTTTCTTTAACCCTTTACCAGACAACAAAATTTTAGCCTTGTCCAAATTGAAAGCATTTGCAGACGACAATTTCAGTGTGGCTCAAATGGTGCAATTTTTCTTTGATAGGATAGAAAACATTTTGGGAAAAGGAGAAAATGCTGGTTACCAGCATTTTCTCCTTTTCCCACAATGTTTTCAAAAGGCTTCCTTCCCAGGGGCGTTGAAAGGCGTCATTGTGTGGTAAAGGGTTAATAAGGTAGAAAACATTGTGGGAAAAGGAGAAGATGCTGTTTACCAGCATTTTCGCCTTTTTCCACAATTTTTTCAAAAGTCCTTTTCCTTGAGGGGGGGGGGGGTCGTTAAAACTCGGGATTGTGTGGCAAAGGGTTAAATTCCGGATTGTGTGGTTAAGTATAGAAGGAATGAAGAGTAGGGGGGAAAAGCAATTATTGCAATTTCACAACCTATTTGGCAGAAACATTATTGCAAACAATGTGAGCAGTGTAGATCTGAGATCAGACTATACAGAACACATCAGACTGCACATTCTGTTGATGAAATATGTGTACATTGCTGAAGAATGAATTTTTGCTGGTATTTTTGAGTGAATGATGGACTGAATGAAGGTGGTATTTGTAAATATGCTTTTAAAAGTTCCTGGACATTGTGGACTTTTTTCATTGAAATAATACATGTTTGTTTGGTGCATAATGTTGAATCTGATCCCAGCAGAAAAGTGAGCTGGTCCTACACATCTTGATTTACACTGTCGGCAATAGTGCCCCGAGTCATGCTTAGCATCGTCAGGGTAAACATTTTGCATGATGGAAGTTATTGCTCATATATTTCATGCATTCTGATCTTGATCTACTCTGCAAGTTCATCTGATGCTGAACAGGGTGCTCAAAATATCCATTTCCTCTGTTCCGCCAGTTTCTGTAGTTCACCTGAAATATCATTTTATGATTAAATGGCAATAAAAACTTTGTGGGTAACTTTCATTTCATAAACATTGCTGAAAGTTGTCAAGGGAAGAAACTCTTGTCAGGAAGAAAGGTAAAGGGAAGTAATCCTGACAACAGTTCTGCTGTCTATACTGTCCAATTTGTAAATGCTTTTTGATGTTGTGATTAATTTGGAAACAATGTGGAAAAAGAAGCCATAACGCAGTATTGAGCAGCAGCATCTTTCTCCACAATGTTTTTCACTTTTATTGGGACTTTTGTCAAACATTGCTTGTAAATCTATTTTACTACACAAAAACAGTTTTTGGGATCCCTGCTGTTCAACAGCTTTTGAAAACATTTAAAATTAAATAATTAACCCTTAAACACTCTATTATGAGTTCTTACAACACACAGAAAGAAAGACATGTGAAAATAATGTGGTAATAGGAGAAATTGCTGGTAACCAGCATTTTTGCCTTTTCCCACTTACCGACTTTTAATGACCCTGAGGGAGAAGCATTTTGAAAACAATGTGGGAAAAGGAGAAAATGCTGGTAACCAGCATTTTCTCCTTTTCCCATAATGTTGTCTACCCTTCTAAATGTTAATTTCATTATTTTAGCCTCATTGCATTAAATTTTGTTGTCAATGAAATTTTATTACTTCGAATATGGAAAAGTCAAGAATTTTGTCGTATGGTAAGAAATTAAGCCCTTGTTTCCATGGCTTTTTCCAAAGATCTCAACTGCAGAGGTATGAAAATATTGATTTTGTAGAGTAATTGGTGAAGAGAATAGAACGTTTTTGATTGAACAAATGTTAAACCCCATTACCACACGATTCCGAGTTTTATTGATCAAGATGAAGAAGGCCTTTGAAAACATTCTAGGAAAAGGAGAAAACGCTGGTCACTAGCATTTTCTCCTTTTCCAACAATGTTTTCTACCTTTTCACAGACAAATCCCACCATTTGAGTCTTGTTTAGTTTGTTGTCTGCAAATGCTTTAAAGATACATCCTTATAGCCAGAGAGAGAAAAACTCTGGCAAAACTTGTGTAGAATGGCTCAGAATTTGATATGCTGTGTAAACACAGATAAATTACCAATATATATTGTGTAAGGGATCAAGAAACTCACGGGATTTGTCCTCATTTATTTAAAACTAGAAACAATAACAATGATATCTTTGAAGGCTGTCGTAATCTGTGCAACCTTGCAAGCAACACCGGGTATGAAGATACAAGAATAATTATAGTTTCATAAGATAAAGATGAAATTGGTTAAAAACTGGCTAGATGTATCTTTAATTTTAGACCTGTCCAAATGGAACGGATTTGCAGTCTGAATTTTTGCCATTAGGTCAGGAATAAAGCTGTTATTTATACACTTTTCCACAGGCTGTCAACTGCAGTGGTATGAAAAGTTGTATCGATAGAGTTATTGGTAAAAGGAATAGAGTGTTTTTGACTGAATGAATGATTGATTAACTGTTGATAAAGTGTGACCCTTTACCTTTATGATGTCTGTCTTGGTATTTTTTGTGTCCATGATGAAAAATATGCCATTTTTTCTCTCTTTTTTGTTAGATTTGTGTACAAGAAAATTGTAGTTTATTTGGATAAAATGCCATTAAAAACAACTAAATGTTTTCATATGTGGACTTTCTTCTTTTTACATGAGAGAGAGAGATGAGCCATGCTGTGGCAAAAGAGGGCTTGATACATCTCGGTAATGAATTGTACCAATCAAGTCATCACAAAATTATGGATATAAAAATAGCCACTCCTTTAACAACTGACTGAATCATGAGGTAGACTGGTCTTTTGACATGCAGAAAATTGACCAATAGTGAAAAGTTTTGGCCCAGGTGAGCCTGCGCGGACTGCACAGGGTGACCTGGGTCGATACTTTTCGCAGATGCATTAAGCCCTCTTTTCACAGAGCATGGCCTGATATATATGTTGCTCTCTTTGCAGTCATTCAATTCTTGGCAATTGGAGATTTGACAGTAATTGCTAACTCTTTACAAAACTACAAAATTTTGGGCTGGACGTGCATTTTCTCCTTTTCCCACAATGTTTTTCATCCTATCACACTACAGACAATTGTCATAAAGCTACTTTTAATCTGTCATCTGCAAGTGTTTTCAATATGTATAGGTCTGAGATTTTGTTGTGTGGGAAAGAGTTAGCCCTTTACCACATGGTCCCGACTTGTAACAACCCTGAGAAAGAAAGCTTCTGAAAATATTGAGGGAAAAGGAGAAAATGCAGGTTACCAGCATTTTCTCCTTTTCCCACAATGTTTTCTACTCGGTTCAAGGCAAGTTTCACCATTTGAGCCACCTTTGAATTGTCATCTGCAAATGCTTTGAATTTGGACAGGTCTAGATTTTTTTCCTCTGGGAAAGAATTAAACATCAGACTGCAAAATACAGTTGAACTTGTCCTAAACAGCCACCCAAGGGAATCCAGAAAATTGCCTTGTAAGACAGGTGGCTGTTTAACAAGGTCTCATTGATATGTACTTTCAAAACTAGGATTTTGGACTCATTGCTTAATTCTTTACCACACCATAAAATTTTTGACCCGTCCAAATTGAACGTATTTGCAGACGACAAATATGCCCAAAATAAAAAATGTAATTTGTTTCAGGAAGGGTATAAAACTTTGTGGGAGGAAGGGTATAAAACTTTGTGGGAAAAGGAAAAAATGCTGGCCACCAACAGTTTCTCCTTTCCCACAGTGTTTTCAGAGGTCTCTTTTCTCAGGGTCGTTAAAAGTCCTGATTATGTCGTAAAGGGTTAACTCTTTACCAAACAAATCCTGAGTTGTGATGACTTGAATTAAAATGCATTTGAAAACATTGTGGGGAAAAAGAGAAAATATTAGTGACCTGCATTGTCTCTTTTTCCCCAATGTTTTCTGCTGTTTCAAAGGCAAATCCCACTGTTTGCACCAAACGTGATTCCTCGTCTGCAGGTGCTTTTGAATTGGACAAGTCTAAAGTTTTATTTTTAGAAGGGGATGACCTTTCAGGTCTCACCTTCTTATGTCAACCGTCAATTGAAATCCTGTGGCAACGAACCACTCCTCTGCGTCAAAAAAAAAGGTCCTCGTGTATCAATGAACAGACTTATCTGTGTCATTTCATATGCGAAAATAACTTGTGGATTCAAAAAACAGTACAAGCCAATTACACATACAATAAATTTCAGAGTTAAATGACATAAAATTTGCTATAGATTTGAAATTGGCCTCGTTTCGCAGCTTTGAAATGTCCTAGTTTATAGAATCAACATCACGGATGAATGTTAAGTAAGAGGAAAACTCCAAAACGCCCCCAAACTGTCATTTCACCCAAAACCACTTTCCTAATACCTAAAACCGCATGCTAAACGCACGACTTTATGAATATTAGGACTCTATGGAATAATGCTGTCAATCTTAGAAAAAGAAATATATATATGTTGTCATCCGTAAGATGAATGAATTTTTAATGAAATCATGGTCCAGTTAAAACCTATCTGCTAGCAAATTTCTACCATCTCCTAATAGTTCAAACATATTTTACTCTATATATTTACATGTGTTATATACAACATAGTCTCAATACATTAATCAAATAGAATTAAAAATTTTTAAACAGATAGTGAAAATATAGAATGACAGCAAAAACGAAAATATTATGGAAGAATTGGTGATTGAGCAGAGTGAATACAAAATTAAATTTAAACTTGTGTGTATATGTATCCATGTCCGCGGCAGTACAATGTTAGGAGAGGGGGACAAAGCATCCAGCACTATATAAATTTAAGCTAAACGAATCACCCACTATTATCGATGTAAACATAGACTGCATGAAAGATATTTTCATTTTCTTCAAGAGAGAGGTTATTGTCACCATAAAGGATAGTTCCAATATTGGAAGCGGATATTTCGCTTATACATTGCCTAAATGCTGTCCTGATATTATGACAAAATCTGCAATCAAAGAAGTAGTGTTTGTTAGATTCCATTTCCCTGCGACGACAAAGGGAAGTTTCTACAATAATTTTCCAAAAGAGGTGTTGTTTTAGATTATAGTTATTTCTAAGACGGGTATGCACTACCTGCAGTTTTCTTTCCCCATAGAATAAAAGTTTATAGGGAATAGGTTTATCTATGTTCAACATAGCGTTTAAAAGATTAGAGAGAGAGAGTCTGTTTCTCTTGTAGCTTGTGGCAAAGAGTTCCATGCATTTACAGATGAAGGTAAAAATAATTCATGAAAAGGTAAGTTCTATAGACGATGTTTGCGAAGAAAAAAACTGTTCGAATTACGAAGATTTTATGTTGTATTACTTCCAATAGTGGTCGATATAAGAGAGCATAAGTAGTTCGAAACTAGACCATTTACCATTTTGAAAAAAAAATATAGTTTATATTTGTTCGTGCACTCTTTTACTGTCTCCAAGCCTGATTCTCTAGTGAGGTCTGCAACTGTTACAGTCCTGGCTGCTTCGTTTTGAATCTTGTCAACTTCTTCCCTTTGGGTTTTATACATGTTATCCCAAATGGTGTCTCTAAGAATGGGCCTAATGAAAGAGAAATGTATGGTCTCTTATGAGTGGCGATCAATCTGGAATTTCAAAAACATAAAAAACACCTTTTTTTTCCGAGGCCTTTTGAATTTGGTGGTCCCATCACAAGACAGGTAAATACCAAGCTGTTGGTGAAACTGAACCGGCGGAATAACAACATTTGACATAGAGAGAACCGGATGAGCAGGTTTGATACGTTTACAAGATATTACAAGATACTAACAAAGACTTGGATGTAACCTTCTATCAGTGCTTTCAGTACTTTAATTGTAAAGAATTATTGAAATCTAAATCTGCATCATATGGACGTGTACTTCAGGGCCTGTATTCACCAACCATCCGTAACTGCACTCTTTGTCTTATTCTGGAGGGTCCTACGTGGCTCGGTGATAAAGTGTAGGACTCGCAACCTGGGGGCCCCGAGTTCGAGCCTCACTGGATCCACTGGGTTTTTCCCGGGAGTGTCCTTGGCCATAGCCTAGTACTGGTGAAACCCAGGAAATACATGAATATGTAAGCCGTTATATGACTGAAATAATGTTGAAAGCGGCGTAAAACGCCATTCAATCAATCTTATTCTGGATTTAGAAATAATACAACATCTGATTGGCGAAATTATTTGGTTGCAGGGTTTCATTAAATTTTAGAAAATTCTTGTAAATTGGAAAATTGGAAAAGGATGATGTTAAGACTGGTTTGTGATATATATATATATATATATATATATAAATAAGAGCCACGCTCTGACAAAAGGGGGGCTAAATGCATCTCCGTAATACATTAACCCTTTCCCAAACAAGCCCTGGTTTTCACGTGTCTGCAGTACAAGTCTTTTGAAAACACTGTGGGAAAAGGAGAAATTGCTCGTAACGAGCAATTTCTCCTTTTCCCACAGTGTTTTCTACCCTTTTTGAGACCTTTCTGCCATTTTCATCAAATCTGAAATTGTCGTCTGCAAACTCTTTCAAAGATAGCAAATGTTTTGGCCCGTGTCGCAGTCCGCGCAGGCTGGCATGGGTCGATACTTTTTGCAGATGCATTAAGCCCCATTTTCACAGAGCATTGTCCATATAAGATATTTTTTATATATATAATGTCCATTATTCCTCTGGTGGACAAGGGCCCCGAATCTGACCCCTATCTGCGCCCCTAAATCTGACCTCTGTCTGCGCACGGTCCTCTTAACCCTTTATCACACAATCACATGTTTTAACGACCATGAGGAAGAAGCCTTTTGAAAACATTGAGGAAAAAGGAGAAAATGCTGGTTACCAGATTTTCTCCTTTTCCCACAAAGTTTTCTGTCCTTTCAAGGACAGAAACCGTCATTTAACCCTTTCCCAAACGACAAATTTTGGACTGGTCCAAATTGAAAGAGTTTGCAGACGACAATTTTAAATTTGATAAAAAATGGCAGAAAGGTCTCAAAAAGGGTAGAATACACTGTGGGAAAAGGAGAAATTGCTCGTTACGAGCAATTTCTCCTTTTCCCACAGTGTTTTCAAAAGACGTGTAGACACGTGAAAACCAGGGCTTGTTTGGGAAAGCGTTAAGTTACATTTATTTTGTCGTCTGCCAATGCTTTCAATTTGGTTGATTTCCACATTTTGTCGTTTGGTAAAGAGGTAACCAGTACTTCGTACAATTACCATCATAAATTCCCTGAAAGGTTAATGTCGTCTGTGTCCAACCATTCTTTGACTCGTCCATGGTTGAGTCAATTTCACAGACAGGGTGTTTCATAGTACCTGATATAATTTGAAACCATGAAAAAATATTCTGCAACAGATTACATGCCTCACTGAGAAATTTTCCTGTCGATTTTTAACCTTTACCCTTCAAGTAACTTAAATGAAACTTTCAAACCGATTGTAAAAACCCAAATTTGATAATATTAAGGTTATTATTATTATTATTATTTTTTTTTTTGGAGGGGGGGATTTCTCCTTATCGGATAGTGTAGATCCAAGATCAGACTGGACATTATGTGCCGTCCAATCTTGACCTGCACTGTCCGCAAAAGGCCATTGAGTCGCGGTTAGCAGCCAAAGGGTTTAAAAAATAGTTTTCGTCAATAATGATATTTACAAACATCACCAGCAAGGAATGGTGTAGATCAAGATCAGACCGCACAGGCTGATCTTTGTAAACACCTTCTGTCGAAACCTGTACAGTTATATATATTTCCCAAGTCAAACAAACCGCCCCCCCCCCCAAAAAAAAATCTGCAGACTTTTCACGTGCTTATTTCGAACATGTTCTATATTCACTGCTTAGTGTGTTAGTCGCTTGTGTTATATTTTTTGTTTCTGAGACTGTGTATTGTTGTTTTATTTTTCTCCAAATTTGATGGATTATTTAATTAATGGATATATTCTGGAAAATACTAAACATCGAGGTGGGTGAATTTATTACTGTGGTTTTCCTCTTCCCCTTTTTAAATGTCATTTGTCTGTGCATTATCATTGTCTTCGTCATTAGTTTTCACACTAACCCATCCCAACGAGGTTAAATGATGGTCGTCGTGGTAGACTCAGTCGGTAATGTACGGGGCTAGACAATTTAGGAGTTGTGAGTTCGATGGCCAAGCCAGGTAACTCCGTTGATGACAACTGGGCTACAAAATTTAGGGTGGGTGGGTTCGATGCCGAGCCCCATAGCTCAGATGACGGCAACAGGGCTTGAAATTTTGGGGTTGTGCGTCCACAGTGATTAAGCGTAGGAGGCCCCGAGTTAGAGCCTCACTGATGCACTGGGCTTTTTGTGGGAGTTTCCTTGGCCAAGACACATCAAAGCCCTTGTCTTGTACTGGTGAAACCCAGGAACTGCATGAATATCTTGCATGTCGCCGTGATATGACTGAAATATTATATAAAGCGGCTTAAAACACCATTCAATCACCCCCAAGGTGAATTGATTGCCATTGTGACAGAAATCGTTTCTCCTGGGTCTTACATTTAGACACGGGAAAGCAGCCGATAACGCTGTCACCATCATTTTAGACTCTTTAACCCTTTACCGCACAATGCAGCCTTTTGACGCCCCCGGAAAAGAAGCCTTTTGAAAACATTGTGGGAAAAGGAGAAAATGCTGGTAACCAGCATTTTCTCCTTTTCCCACAATGTTTTCTACCCTATCAAAGAAAAATTGCAATATTTGAGCCACATTGAAATTGTTGTCTGCAAATGCTTTCAATTTGGACAAGGCTAAAATTTTGTCGTCTGGTAAAGAGTTAAGGTGATCGTTATATAATCCAGAGGTCCTGGGGTCGATCCGCACCAGCCACACTGGTTTTTCGTGGGAGCGTCCTTTGACAAGGCGGAATACCAGCTTAGTACTGGTGATGTTCAGAAAATACATGGTATGGATCAAGATCGGACTGTCAATGACAGGCAGTCTGATTATAGTCTTAACCCTTTGGCTGCAAAGCGCGACTCAGACCTTTTGCGGACAGTGTAGATCAAGATCAGACTGCACGGAACGTGCAGTCTGATCGTGGATCTACACTGTCCAATTAGGAGATATCTTTCCTCCCCAAAATACCTTCGAAATAGCAAAATTTGGGTTTTTACTATCGGCTTGAAAGTTTCATTTCACTTATTTAGCATGATGAGAGTTAGATCTCATATACTAGTTATATACTCTAGGTTTGGATACACTATATTTCTACATGTAATTTCTTCAATCCTTTCATATTCTAGTTATATACTCTAGGTTTGGATACACTATATTACTACATGTAATTTCTTCAATCCTTTCATATTCTAGTTACATACTCTAGGTTTGGATACACTATATTTCTACATGTAATTTCTTCAATCCTTTCATATTCTAGTTACATACTCTAGGTTTTGATACACTATATTTCTACATGTAATTTCTTCAATCCTTTTTTTTTTTTCCTACTTCTCGGATAATGACGGTTTATATAGGTCGTTGTTTTCCACGCATGTGGATTCGTAACTGTCGCGGACATTGCAAGCTTTAACTCACTACCAAACGACAAAATTTTACATTCCTCCAAATTCATATCTCATGTGTTGTAGACGACAAATGAACTGTGACTCAAGTGTTGAAGTGCGGCCCATAATGGAAGAAAACATTGTGGGAAAAAGAGAAAATGCTGTTTACCAGCATTTTCTCCTTTTCCAACGATGTTTTCAAAAGGCTTTTTCCCAGGGTCGTTAAAACTCGGGACTGTGTGGTACGGGATTTAACATGCAAGTGCGATTTTATGCTGAATGAAAAAAAAAAATTGTGTTACGTAGAAGCGAAGTGTCGCCATGATGTGCTTGTACTTTTGAAAGCGACATAACGGCAGCCTGGGTTCCAGTCTGATCATTTCTTCCCTTCTATCTATTTTGGCATTACTTTGTCAAAAACGACAAGATAAAAACAGTACAGATCTACGAATTATTTTTGAAGACCTATGTAGACCGTATGAAGGACAGATTAAGGAATTATTGGCGCCTGGACACAGGCTGAACAGCTCCTTTTGTCACAATCTTTTCACATGCGTTCATGTTTGGTATCATCACCATCAGTATTTTACAAGGATATATTCAAAGTTATCTGCAGCAAACGTGTTTGATTGTGGAGATGCTGAATTTGTATTTTCATTTGAAGCGAACGCTTTACCAGACGACAAAAACTAAGAGTCGTCTGTAATAGCCGTCTGTGCAGACGACAAATTAAATATGGGATTTTCTTTGAAAGTGAAGAAAACATTGTAGGAAAAATTTTGGTAAACAAAAATTTCTCCTGTTTCCACAATGTTTTCAAAAGCCTTCTCTCTGGTCGTTAAAACACGGGCTAGTTTGGTAGAAAGTTTTTGATTGGAGAACTTGACTCACCTGGCGTATATAACGAGACTTCCGGTAAAACTTTTTTTTTTTTTCAATGTTTTTACAAGACATTGTATTCAAATGGAAACTACAACCTTGATCTTATAGGCTCCAAAGTGGTGTAATGGTAGTGGGAGTCGACTCGGGACGCAGAGAACCGAGGATCGAGACGCGCCCAAACAAAAAAAAAAAACGCACAGAGAGGGGGGAAAAATAGACAATGCCACATGGATAGAGAAACAACAGCCGGATATAGAACGGGCAAGAAAGACACTTGGGTAGGCGATCGTGGGACCCAGGGAAATTACCTTTTACTACTCTGTGCATTTGAAATTATCAATATTAATACAGAGGTGTTTAATAAAAGATGATTATTTATTTGAGTTTTTCTTTCAAGTCCATAGAACTTTTCTCTGTGAAGAGATCAAGTTTAAGAAAGAAGAACACAAAAGTATGAAGAAAATTTTTTTTTAATACTGGCAATCAAATGTTGATGTACACAAAAGAAACATATTACCCAAAGATCAAATTCAACAATCTTAACTGAATAAGATGGGTTTAACACGTTACCTAACAACAAAATCTTAGACTGGTCCAAACTGAAAGCATTTGCAGACGACAAAATAAATGTAATGGAAAAATTGAAATTTGTTTTGGGATGGGAAGAAAACATTGTGGGAAAAGGAGAAAATGCTGGTTACCAGCATTTTCTCCTTTTCCCACAATGTTTTCACAAGGCTTCTTTCACAGGGTCGTTAAAAGTCGAGATTGTGTGGTAAAGAGTTAAGAAAACATTGTGGGAAAAGGAAAAAAATGCTGGCTAACTTACCAACATTTCCCCCCTTTCCCTCAATGTTTTTTACCCATTCACATACAATTATAAGAGCCATATTTAATTTGTAGACAGCAAATGCCTTCAATACAGACCCTTTACCACACAATCTCAAGTTTTAACGACCTTGAGGAAAAAGGCCTTTGAAAACATTATGGGAAAAGGAGAAATTGCTGGTAACCAACATTTTCTCCTTTGCCAACAATGTTTTCAACCCTACTAAAGGCGAATTTCAGATTTTGTGGCACACTAAATTTGTCGTCTGCAAATGCGTTCAATTTGAACCAGTCTGAAATTTTGTTGTTTGGCAAGAGTTAATCTAAAATTTTGTCATATGGAAAAGATTCGATACATATACACAAAAATCTTGCATGAAAAACATTGTGGAAAAAGGAGAAAATGCTGATTATCAACATTTTTCCCCTTTCACACAATGTTTTCAACCCTTTCACACACAATTACAATCATTTGAACCGTATTCAATTTGTTGAATGCCTTCTATGCAGATATATCTAAAATTTTGTCATGTGGAAAAGGGTCAAAACACATATACAATACAAGAACTCTTGAGTAAAACACATTGCAGGCAAAGGAGAAAATGCTGGTTATCAACATTTCCCCCTCTCCCACAATGTTTTCTACCCTTTCACACACAATTAGCATTATCTAAATCATATTTAATTTGTGGACAGTAAATGTTAACTCTTTACCAAACGCCAACATTTTAGACTGGTCCAAATGGAAAGCATTTGCAGACGACAAGTTATAGAATTTGTTTGAATATAGTTTGACACAGGGTTAAAATTAAGATAAACTCATCACAATATAGACCACTGTAACTTTTTACCAAACGACAAAATTTTAGGACTGTCCAATTTGAAAGCATCTACAGAGGACATACGAAATGTGGCTCAAATGATAGAATTTGTCTTTCACGAGATACAAAACACAGTGTAAAAGGAGAAAATGCTGGATACAAGTACTTCCACCATTTTCCACAAAGTTTTCAAAAGGGAAAAAATGTGGCCTTAATGGGCCAGAAAACATTGCTGGTTACCAGCATTTTCTCCTTTTCCCACAATGTTTTCAAGAGATAATTTTTTCAGGGTCATTAAAACTCTGGCTTGTGTGGTAAAGGGTTAACTCTTTACCATACAACAAAAATGTAGACTTGCCCAAATTCAAGGCATTTGCTGACGACGAAATGTGGCTCAAAAGATGAACTTTGTGATGGGATAGAAAACACTGTGGGAAATAGAGAAAATGTTGGTTACCAACAGTGGTCTTTTCCAAAAATGTTTTCTACCCTTTTACACACAATTACCATCATTTGAACCATATTTAATTTGTTGACAGCAAATGCCTTCAATACAGTTTACTTTAAAATTTTGTCATCTGAAATCATTATAAAAACTGACACAAGTTCATTATCTCTCCACCAAACAACAAAATTTTAGACGTGTCCAAATTGTACGACCTCTTTTCAGAGGTAAAAAAAAATCGTGGAAAAGAGAAAATGCCGTTTAAAAGGAAATTCACCTTTTTCCATAATGATTTCAAGAACCTTGTAAATTTTTTACTTTAACCCTTCAGCACACAACTCAAATTTGGACTTTTCCAAATCCAAAGTATTTCCAGACACCATATCAATTGTGTTTCAAATTTTAGAACTGGTCTCTGAAATGATTGAAAACATTGTGGGAAAAGGAGAAAATGCTGGGTACCAGCATTTTCTCCTTTTCCCACAATGTTTTCAAAAGCCTTCCACATCAAGGTCATTTTAACTTGGAATCGTGTGGTAAATGGTTAAAAACAATGGCTGGTTTGGGAAACCAAGACAATAACCTCATTAAAATATAGAATATTTAACCCTTTACCACACAACCCCAACTTTTAACGACCCTGAGAAAGAAGCCTTTTGAAAACATTGTGGGAAAAGGAGAAAATGCTGGTAACCAACATTTTCTCCTTCTCCCACAATGTTTTCCATCCTTCTAAAATCAATTTCAATTTTTGAGTTGCTTTTATTTTGTTGTCTTCAAAATGCTTCCAATTTGGACTGGACTAAAATTTTGTTGTTCGGTAAAAAGTTTTAAAAAAATTTCTATACTAAAGGATGAATTTTTGGACTGATCCACATTGAAAGTACCGGTACATGTATTTGTAGATGACAAATTAGATATGGCTGAAATGATGCAGTTTATTTATAAAAGGGTATAAAACATGGAGGATAAGGAGTAAATGCTGCTAACAGCAGTTTCACCACTTTCCACAATGTTTTCAAGAGCCTATTTAATCATGTTTTTTTTTCAAACAATAAACAATCGCTAGTTTGACACAGGGTTAAAATTAAGATAAACTCATCACAATATAGACCATTGTAACTTTTTACCAAACGACAAAATTTTAGGACTGTCCAATTTGCAAGCATCTACAGAGGACATACGAAATGTGGCTCAAATGATAGAATTTGTCTTTCATGAGATACAAAACACAGTATAAAAGGAGAAAATGCTAGATACAAGTACTTCCACCATTTTCCACAATGTTTTCAAACGATTACTACATAATACTTTTTTGAAACAAAATGGTTACATTCTACCATTTTCCACAATGTTTTCAAAAACGTACCACATATAAATTTTTATAACAAAATGGTTTGATTAAGGTTAAAATCAATACAATAAACTCATCACAATACAGACTGTTTTAACTTGATTACCAAATGACAAAACTTTAGACTCGTTCAAATATAAAGTACCATTTACAGATGACAGTTTATTTCTGGCTCAAACTGGTTGTTGGCACACTAGAAAGTATTGTGGGACTAAGAGAAAATGCTAGTTACCACCATTTTCTCTTTTTCCTGAGACAAATAAATGTGGCTGAAATGATGGAATTTGTCCCTGAAAGGCTGGAATGCATAGTGGAAAAAGGAGAACAAGAGGGCCATGATGGCCCTGTATCGCTCCACTGGCTTATAAACCATAAATACTAAACATTTCAATTCTGAGCCAAATGGTTTCAAAATGAAGACTTACAAAGTTTTCTCTGTAAAAGCCCATGTGAATGTTGAGACCCGCAAAGCAAAGCCATTTTTGATCCCAGAGCTATAATTACTTGAACCCTGGTAGAGGTCCACAAGATAAAGCCACATGCCAAAATAATACAAGTCTATGCTCTATGGTTATAAATAAGCTGATTTTCAAGTTTTGTCCATATGAAGCCTCTGTAAGACATAAGACCCCTGATGCAAGGCTAATTTCAAAAAAAAAAAAAATCAAAACAGGAAGATTTCTTAAGTTGTCACTATGTAAGCCCATGTAAAACTTGTGACCCCTGCGGTGGGGGCAATTTTGACCCAAGGGCTAAAATTTTGGCCCACTTGGTAGACGCCCACTAGATATAGCTACATGCAAAATTTGGTAGCTCTAGGCCTTATGGCTAGGTAGAGGAAGATTTTTAAAGTTTTCTCTATATAAGCCTATGTAAAACTTGTGACCCCTGGGGCAGAGCCAATTTTGACCCCAGGGCTATAATTTGAAGAAACTTGATAGAGGTCTACTACATAAAGCTACATGCCAAATTTGGTAGCCCTATGCCCTATGGTTTCAGACAAGAAGATTTTTAAAGATTTCCAATATTTTTCAGTTTTGTTGCCATGGCAACCAGAGTTTTTGAAGGAATCAAATTCTTTCAAGAAATTCTGAAGAGGACCATGGCAGGATCATTTCTGTGAAGTTTCATGAAAACTGGATGGGTAGTTTCAGAGAAGAAGATGTTTGAAATAGAAGTTAACGCACGGACAGACGCACGGACGGACGCACGGACGCACGACGGACACCGGGCCATGACATAAGCCCGCTGGCCTTCGGCCAGTGGAGCTAAAAATACTGAATACCAGTATTTTCACCTTCTCCCAAAATGTTCTCAAGTCTTCTTCCACCAAGTAGATTAAAGCTAAGTTCTTTGGTGAGTTAAGACATGCCAACATTTATAAATGGCTAAAAGGAAAAATATTTAAAGGAAAGGTAAACATAGTTTTTTAAACAACATGGAAAACAATGTGCATAAAGGAGTTATTTGCTTCTAGGAAGCACTAGCTACTTTATTGTGAACCCTTTTCCAAACAATCATGTTTTATCTCTTTACCACAGGACAAAAATGCAGACTTGTCCAAATTGAAATCATTACAATTCTAATGTGGCTCAAATGATGGAATTTGTCTTTGATAGGGTTGAAAACATTGTGGGAAAAGGAGAAAATGCTGGCAAACAGCCAAACTGTTTCTATATCAATGTTGATTTGGCCAGACTATTATGAAATAGTGAACAGTGGGGATCCAAAATCAGAGTGCACATTCTCTGCAGTCTGATTTTAATCTTCATTGTCAAAAAAGCAACTTAAGCTGGTTTCAGGGCTTTAACCCTTTCCCAAACAAGCCCTGGTTTTCATGTGTCTGCAATACAAGTCGTTTGAAAACACTGTAGGAAAAGGAGAAATTGCTCGTAACGAGCAATTTCTCCTTTTCCCACAGTGTTTTCTACCCTTCTTGAGAACTTTCTGCCATTTTCATCGAATTTAAAATTGTCGTCTGCAAACTGTTTCAGTTTGGAAGGGTCTAAAATTTGTCGTTTGGGAAAGGGTTAAGGGTTAACAAATTTGCAGCAGATGATTTCGAATACATCCTTAAACTGGGATAGTCCTGTATCGCTTCACTGCCTTACACCTACATGTAAGTGATCCACAAATGGCATGAAAAGGTACATTAGCTCTATCAAACAATGGAATTTTCTAAGTGACCAAATTCACAGCATCTGCAGGCAACAAATTCAGTGCAGCTCAAAAGATAATTTTTTTGTTATAGAAATGGTAGAAAACGGTGTAGGAAAAGGATAAAAGGCTGGTTAACAGCATTTTCTCTTTTCTCCACAATGTTTTCAAAAGCAGCCTTCTTCAGAATTGATGAAACATGGGATTGCTTTTTAGCAGGGTAATCCAAAAGATGTAGCAGATATTTCTTTTTTTCAGTGAAAGATCGAAATTGTTTCGTCAAGTGAAATTATCCCTTGTATTTTCACTAGTGGTGCCACTTATGAAAATATTACCAATCATGTTCACTCATGAAAGAAATTTCGATCTTTCACCAAAGAAAAAAAAAGCCCAAATGTCCTCCATATATTCTATAAGGGAAAATAAACCAAGCTTACAAAAGTCACTTTTTAGTAACACACCAAGATTATGTCAGCATATATAATAAGAGTCTACCCTATGATCCTCCATGCCAAAGAATGAATTTTAACATACTGTTTTTTGACAAAAGATTTCCAAAAATCATGATGCTAAACACCCCCTTTTTCCACTGCCATGAATGGCGAAGTTTTAGAAGAAAATACTGAAATTAATGTTTCTATTTCACTAATTGCTCTATGCCCAATATTAAACACATCTAAGTAAAATCTAAAATACAGTAAAAGTATATGTAGCAAAACCATTCATTATCAATTGAACACTGTTTAACCTTTACAAAACAACAAAATTTTAGACTTGTCCAAATTCAAAGCATTTGCAGACAACAAAATAATTGTGACTCAAAAATAGAAATTTGCTCTGGGAAGGGTAGAAAATCATTGTGGGAAATGGAGAAAATGCTGGTTACCAGCATTTTCTCCTTTTCCCACAATGTTTTCAAAAGGTCTCTATCTCAGGGTCATTAAAAGTCGGGATTGTGTGGTAAAGGGTTAACCTTTACCAAACAATCCCGTGTTTTAACAACCCCAAGGAAGAAGCCTTTTGAAGACATTGTGGGAAGAGGAGAAAATACTGGAAACCAACACTTTCTCCTTTTCTTACAATGCTTTCCAATGAATCAAAGACAAATTTCAACATTTATGCCACATTTGAAATATCGTATGCTTTCAATTTGGACAAGTCCACGTTTTTGTTGGGTGGTAAAGAGTTAACCCTCAAAACTCGAAAGTGTATAATACTTATCATGTTGCAATGAGTTATTTCCCTTTGACCATCATAAAACATACATGTAGTAGCTTATTCACAGAAACACAAACAAACCTCACAGCAGCCATTATTTTTGATATTTCGGGAATCTTTCAAAAACTCTCTCCAAAACAATCTCATATTTTTACAACCCTGAGGGGGAAAGATTTTGAAAACATTGTGCAAAAAGGAGATAAAGCCGGTGACAAGCATTTCTCCCTTTCCTACAAATTTTTTTACCATTTCAAAGACAGATACTACCACTTAACCCTTTACCAAACATTCCGGTGTTTTAAGAGCCCTATGGAATACTACTTTGAAAACAAAGTAGGAAAAGGAGAAAATGCTGGCAACCAGCATTTTCTCCTTTTCCCACCTTGTTTTTTACCCTTTCAAAGTATAACAATGTATTGCACCATTTGTGTCACTTCTGATTTGTTGTCATAAATGGTTTTGATCTGGTTTAGTCTAAAATTTTATTGCTTGGTAAACAGATAAGCAACAACTGTAGTCTGCAAATGCTTTCAATATGGACAAGGCTAAAGTTTTGTTGTCTGGTAAAGGGTAAACACACAATCCGGACTTTCGGTGAAGGCTGAAGTGAGATATCAACATGTCTTCTTGAAAATATTTTGGCATGTTTTTCAATGTTTTCAGTTAGCTAAAACCCTCATCATCAACAGTAAATATTGCTAAAACAGTTACATCAGTATGTATTTACATACATTTTCATACATTTAACTTGAGGCTATAGATCCCATAAATCTTTATCATACAGTCTGGAGTTTTAATGACCCTGAAAAAGAAGGATTTGAAACATTGTGGGAAAAGGAGGAAATGCTGGTTACCAGCATTTTCTCCTTTTCCCCACAAAGATTTCTATCCTGTCAGAAATGACTGAAATCATCATTTGAGTTACATTTAGTTTGTACTCCGCAAATGCTTTCGATTTAGTCTAGTCTGAAATTTTGTCATTTGATAACCGCGTGACAAAGTTTTGGACTTGTCCAAGTTGAAGGCAGTTGACAAATGTGGCTCAAATCTAGGTTTTGTCTTTGATAGGGTAGGACTGTTGAAAATATTGGTAACCACAAAATTCTCCTTTTCTCACAATATTCTTACACTATTGTAATAAAGACAAATCTTACCATTTGACCAACATTTATCATCTGCAAATGCTTTCAACAGATACCAGTCTAAAATTTGGTTGTTTTATAAAGAACTAAACTGACAAGAGTCTTGAAAATATTGTGGCAAATGGACAGAAACCTCACTGAAAGCATCTTATCAATTCGTCACATTCCTTTTTTTTTTTCATCAGCTGTATGTACAAATGATTGCAGATGAAGAAAAGGAATCAACATGTGACTGCATTTTACAATGATGAAAATTCCTATCTTTAAAAATAACAACATTTAATTTCTCCTAGAGTGCCAAATAAACTCTTTTTTGACAATATTAACCCTTTCCCAAACGACAAATTTTGGACTGGTCCAAATTGAAAGAGTTTGCAGACGACAATTTTAAATTTGATGAAAATGGCAGAAAGTTCTCAAAAAAGGGTAGAAAACACTGTGGGAAAAGGAGAAATTGCTCGTTACGAGCAATTTCTCCTTTTCCCACAGTGTTTTCAAAAGACTTGTGCTGCCGACACCTGAAAACCAGGGCTTGTTTGGAAAAGGGTTAACTCTATACCACACAAACAAAAACTTTGACCCATTTAAGTTGAAAGCATTTTCAGATGACCATTTATATGTAGATCAAAGGTTGATTTCTGTCTTTGATTGGGTATAAAGTACTGTTGGAAAGGAGACAATGCTGGTTACCAGTATTTTCTCCTTTTTCCACAATGCTTTCTACCAGGCTTCTTCCACAGGGTCGTTAAAACTCGGAATTGTGTGGCAAAGGGTTAAAGACATGAAAATATTGTGTGAAAGCAGAGAAAATGATGGTTACCAGCAAGTTCAAAATTTGGTTGTCTCGTAAACAGATAACAGAACATGGACATTTTAAGTCTAGACAGAGATAGCAATGTAGATCCTTGATCAGACTGCCTGTTCTGTACAGTCTGGTCTCCATTCACACCTCCCAATAATGCAGATGTTTCTAGGTACATATTTCATTTCAAAGACTACTATTTGTACGAAAGAAATCAATTCTTTTTCATGAAATGTCTCAAAACATACTGGAAAAATAAATATGTACAAGCATATTTAACTCTTTACCAAACGACACAACTTCAGGTAGGTCCAACTTCAAAGCATTTGCAGACAACAAAATAAATGTGTCTCAAAAATTGAAATTTGTTTTGGAAGGATATAAACATTGTGGGAACAGGAGAAAATGCTGGTTACCAACATTTTCTCCTGTTCCCACAATGTTTTGAAAAGCTTTCTTTCCCAGGGTTGTTAAAATTAGGGATTTTGGTAAAGGGTTAAAGTTACTTAACCCTTTCCCAAAGAACAAATTTTGGACTAGTCCAAATTGAAAGAGTTTGCAGACGACAATTTTAAATTTGATGAAAATGGCAGAAAGGTCTCAAAACAGGTAGAAAACACTTTGGGAAAAGGAGAAATTGCTCGTTACGAGCAATTTCTCCTTTTCCCACAGTGTTTTCAAAAGACTTGTACTGCAGACACGTGAAAACCAGGGCTTGTTTGGGAAAGGGTTAAAATTGAGGAACTATTTTTACCCCAATCGGCTATATTTGAAAATTTCTTGGTAGAGGTCCTCCAGATACTGCTTTCAGATTGGAAAAAAAAAATAGATTTTTAAATTTTTCACAGTATATAAGCCTGCATAAAAATTGTGAGACAACGGATAAAACCAGTGCAGTACTTTGAAAATAACTTGCTATATCTACATGTATACCAAATTTTGTAGGCCTAAGCCCTCTGTTTAACTCTTGACCAAACGGCAAAATTTAAGACCTGTCCAAATTCAAAGTTGTAGCAGATGACAAATTTCATGTGGCTCAATTAGTGAAATTTGTCTCTGAAAGGGCAGAAAACATTGTGTAAAGGAGAAACTGCTGGGTACCAACATTTTTCTCCTTTTCCGACCATGTTTTCAAAAGGCTTCTTCCGATAATACATGGGATTATGAGATAAAGAGTTAAGACAAGACCATTCTTGAAGATCTGCTAAAATTTCCCCATGGGACATAAAAGCCTTGAAATTACATTTTTTTTCAGGCAGTAACAGGTTAAATCTTCACTCCACAGTCCAGTAACAGAAGAAATCTTCACTCCATGGTCCAATACTCCTAGCTGGAAAGTTTCAGTCTGATACACATCTCTACATCACATTGTCTTCCTGAAAATAAAAAGCAAAATTAACATTGATCTCAACTCTTGTTTAAAACCCTTCAAGTGCCTTTCACAACTATAATTGCCTTAGCAGCTAGTGAAGATCCAAGATCAGACTGCATGTTTAGTACAGACTGGCTGAGGATCTACCCTGACCACTGTGCAGAGACATTCTGTCAAAAAGCAGTTTGGAAATCGCAATTAGTTGGCTTATTTTTCCTGAATGAAAATTTCAATTTAGTTTACTTCACACTTTCAGGGTAAATACATTACTAACGTCTAAAATGTCAACTTAGTGGCACCTATAAGCAGATATAAGCCCTTAGCTGGGAAGCAAAGGATTGAGGTGCAATAGATAATTAAATGGAGTTTTACACCACTTTCATCATTATTTCATGCACATCACAGCAACAGCTCATTCAAGTATGTCCTAGATTTCAAGACTACAATACCAAGTTAGGACTCTGCAGTGTCTTGCTCAAGGACCCTTTCTTGAAAAACCCTACCTTACATCAAATCTGACATATATTTTAAGATAATACATCGTGTGTAAAATATCAAAATCCAATACAATACTATTTCAGGAGATTGCAAATGGAAACCAGTATATCCAAAATAAAGTTAAAATATTCATATCTCACTTAACACTTAACCAAACAACAAAAAAATTGTCTTGTCCAAATTGAAAGCATTTGCAGACGACAAAATGGATGTGGCTCAAAAATTAAAAGTTACTTTTGGTAGGATAGAAAACAATGCAGGAAAAGAAGAAAATGCTGGCTACCAGTATTTTCCCCTTTTTTCCATAATGTTTTCAAAGGGCCTCTTTGTCAGGGATGTGAAATCTTGGGACTGGGAAAAGATTAATAAATGGTTGATTTTGCCATGGATCAAACTCCAGCTTCCTGACCTATGACCTATACTTTATCTATCATTATTTACCTGCCTATGAAATATCAATCCCATTCAAAATGTATTCAAAGATGACTAACAGAAAAAAATTTCCTTACTGTAAACAGGATGTCCATGACATACCTATGGACAGCAGGGATGCTATATGCCATCTGCATTTAACTCTTTACCAAACAACAAAATTTTAGACTAGTCCAAATTGAAAACATTTGTAGACGACAAAACAAATGTGACTAAAAACTGACATTTATTTTGGGAAGGGTAGAAAACATGGTGGGATATGGAGAAAATGCTGGTTATCAGCATTTTCTCCTTTTCCCCTAATGTTTTCAAAAGGCTTCTTTCTCAGGGTCGTTAAAAGTCGGGATTGTGTGGTAAAGGGTTAAAATGGCAGATGCATCAACAAACTTTTATTAATTAGAACAAAGTTTGTACATGTACCTCTGTTCATCTCCAACTAGACAGATTTGTCTCCATCTGGTATTTCACACCATTTTCAGCATATACCAATTACATCATGGCAACAGCTAAGTCTTGTTCATCTTTTTTCTGGGTTTCATCAGGCTTATGACTAGGGCCATTCATAGTCATTCCCTAGGATACACCCAAGAATACTATTGCTGCAAGTGAGGAACAAACCCAGGACCTCTAAATAACAAAGCTGGAAATATGTTCACCAGGTCACCTGTAAGTATATAAGATACATAACAGTAAATAAACTCTCTACCAGACAACAATTATTGAACATGTTACAATAATTCTTTTGAGGGTTATTGTTGCAGCATAAGTTAACCCTTATCCTGCTAAGTAAGTTAAATGAAACTTTGAAGCCAATTTTAACAACCCAAAAATACTATAGTATTACAAACTTATTTTTTGGAGAAAATTTTCTCCTTATCAGACAGTGAAGATCCAAGATCAGACTACACATTCTATGCAGTCTGATCTTGATCTGAACTGTCTGCAAAAGGTCAGTGAGTCGCACTTAGCAGCTTAACCCTTTCCCAAATGACAAATTTTGGACTGGTCCAAATTGAAAGAGTTTGCAGACGACAATTTTAAATGTGATGAAAATGGCAGAAAGTTCTCACATAGGGTAGAAAACACTGTGGGAAAAGGAGAAATTGCTCGTTACGAGCAATTTCTCCTTTTCCCACAGTGTTTTCAAAAGACTTGTACTGCAGACACGTGAAAACCAGGGCTTGTTTGGGAAAGAGTTAACCCTTTCCCAAACGACAAATTTTGGACTGGTCCAAATTGAAAGAGTTTGCAGACGACAATTTTAAGTTTGATGAAAATGGCAGAAGTTACCAAAATGGGTAGAAAACACTGTGGGAAAAGGAGAAATTACTCATTACGAGCAATTTCTCCTTTTCCCACAGTGTTTTCATAAGATTTGTACTGCAGACACGTGAAAACCAGGGCTTGTTTTGGAAAGGGTTAACTTACAACTGTTCATTAGATCTATATTGTTCAAAACAGTTCCTCCTTGTTATAACATTTTAGCCGAGTTTTAGTGTACATGATTTTTTCAGTCTTTCATTCATCAACTGTTCTATGGATATTGAAAGCCACGAAATGGGTTTTCCCACATGCCCCTTTCGGCTTCTGGCACAAGATTGAAGGGTGGTATATGTTGTTATTGTTGAATACACATGATTCAAGCAGTCAGATATGCCGGCAACTCCCCCTCACTATACAGTTCGAGGCTCAGCAGGATGAGGTGCTCGAGCAGATGAGGCAGAGAAAACGACAATTTATGACCCAGGAAATGACAGACATTATTAGACAGGACTTTGACATTTACATTAGGACAGGAGAGCCACCGAAAATGAAGACAGTCAAATACCTTATGACGAAACGACCGATGCGTTATGGACAGCTGACTGCAAAAGAGATTGTGGTCAAAATTAGGAAATTAATAAAATATTCAAACAGACCAAAACAGACAGACTAAAAGACTGACGCTCAAGACAGTGGCTTTGACTGAATGACAGAAAAAAACAAGAGGGCCATGATGGCCCTGGGTCGCTCACCTTAGTAGAGTGCCTTTAAGGTTTTTCTTTAATTTGACCATGTGACCTAGTTTTTGACCGCAGGTGACCCAATTTCAAACTCATATTTCATGAAGACAAACACTCCGACCAATTTTCAAGTCAATTGAGCAAAAAATGTGGCCTCGAGTGCCCTAAAGATATTTCTTTAATTTGACCTAGTGATCTAGATTATGACCCCAGATGACCCAAATTTGAACTGGTCTTTGACTATATCAAAAGAAACATTTTAACCAATTTTCAAATCAAATGAATAATAAATGTGGCCTCTAGAGTGCCCACTAGCTATTTCTTTAATTTGACCAAGTGACCTAGTTTATGACCCCAGCTGACCCAAATTCAAACTCATGGTAGATTTTACAAAGACAAACATTCTGACCAATTTTAAAGGCAATTAAGCAAAGAATGTGGCCTCTAGAGTGCTCACAAGGTATTTCTTTATTTTGACCTAGTGACGTAGTTTATGGTTCCAGGTGACCCGAATCCAAACTCATCTGGTATTTCATCAAGACAAACATTCTGGCCAAATTTCAGGTCATTTGAGCAATAAATGTGGCTTCCAGAGTGCAAACAAGGTATTTCTTTAATTTGACCCAGTGAACTAGTTTATGACCCAAGTTGACCCAGATTAATCTTATGTGAGACTTTATAAAGACAAACTTTCTAACTAATTTTCAAGGCAATTGAGCAAATAATGTGGCCTCGAGAGTGCCAACAAGGTATTTCTTTAATTTGACCTAGTGACCTAGTTTATGACCCAAGATGACCCAATTTTGAACTCAATGAACTTGTTGCGCTTAGATGGGCAAACAAACTTGGAAGAGAATCACTACATACCAAATATCAAAGCTCTACGCCTTCCAGTTTTAAAGAAAAATTTTTAAAGTTTTCCTTCTTTGTTCCTATGTTCGAACTTGTGACCCCCGGGGCTGGGCCAGTTTTGACCCAGGGGCATCATATGAACAAACTTGGTAGAGGTCCACTAGGAAATGCTACATACCAAATATCAAAGCTCTACACCTTCCCGTTTAAGAGAGAAAGAAATTTAATGTTTTCCTTCTTTGTTCCTATCTTCAAACTTGTGACCCCTGGGGCGGGGCCAGTCTTGACCCGGGGCATCATATGAACAAACTTGGTAGAGGTCCACTCTGAGATGCAACATACCATATATCAAAGCTCCACACCTTTCAGTTTCAGAAAGAATTTTAAAGTTTTCCTTCTTTGTTCCTATGTTCCAACTTGTGACCCCAGGGGCTGGGCCAGTTTTGACCCAAGCAGCATCCTTGGAACAAAGTTGGTAGAAGTCCACTAGGAGATGCTACATACCAAATATCAAAGCTCTATGCCTTCCCATTTAAGAGAAAAAAAAAATTTAAGTTTTCCTTCTTTGTTCCTATGTTTGAACTTGTGACCCCCCAGGGCAGGGCCAATTTTGACCCCAAGGGCATCATATGAACAAACTTGGTAGAGGTCCACTAGGCGATGCTACATACCAAATATCAAAGCTCTATGCCTTCTAATTTTACAGAAGAAGATTTTTAAAGTTTTCCTTTTTTGTTCCTATGTTGGAAATTGTGACCCCCCTGGGCGGGGCCAGTTTTGACCCCAGGGGCATCATATGAACAAACTTGGTAGAGGTCCACTAGGAGATGCTACATGCCAAATATCAAAGCTCTACACCTTCAAGTTTCAGAGAAGAAGATTTTTAAAGTTTTTCTTCTTTGTTACTATGCTCAAACTTGTGACCCCCGGGGTGGGGCCAGTTTTGACCCCAGGGGCATCATACGAACAAACTTGGTAGAGGTCCAACAGGCAATGCTACATACCAAATATCAAAGCTCTATGCCTTCCCATTTAAGAGAAGATGATTTTTAAAGTTTCCCCTCTTTGTTCCTATGTTCGAACTTGTGACCCCCGGGGCAGGGCCAGTTTTGACCCCAAGGGCATCATATGAACAAACTTGGTAGAGGTCCACTAGGAGATGCTACATGCCAAATATCAAAGCTCTATGCCTTCTAGTTTTTCAGAAGAAGAATTTTAAAGTTTTCCTTCTTTGTTCCTATGTTGGAAATTGTGACCCCCCCGGGGCGGGGCCAGTTTTGATCCCAGGGGCATCATATAAACAAACTTGGTAGAGGTCCACTAGGAGATGCTACATGCCAAATATCAAAGCTCTACGCCTTCAAGTTTCAGAGAAGAAGATTTTTAAAGTTTTCCTTCTTTGTTACTATGCTCAAACTTGTGACCCCCGGGGCGGGGCCAGTTTTGACCCCAGGGGCATCATATGAACAGACTTGGTAGAGGTCCACTAGGCAATGCTACAAACCAAATATCAAAGCTCTACGCCTTCCAGTTTCAGAGAAGATGATTTTTAAAGTTTCCCCTCTTTGTTCCTATGTTTGAACTTGTGACCCCCAGGGCAGGGCCAGTTTTGACCCCAAGGGCATCATATGAACAAACTTGGTAGAGGTCCACTAGGAGATGCTTCCTGCCAAATATCAAAGCTCTATGCCTTTTTTTTTTTTAGAAGAAGATTTTTAAAGTTTTCCTTTCTTTGTTACTATGCTCAAACTTGTGACCCCCGGGGTGGGGCCAGTTTTGACCCCAGGGGCATCAAATGAACAAACTTGGTAGAGGTCCACTAGGAGATGCTACATACCAAATATCAAAGCTCTGCGCCTTCTAGTTTCAGAGAAGAAGATTTTCAAAGATTTTGCTTTTTTTTCCTTTTTGTTGCCATGGCAACCAGATTTGTGGGTGGAATTCAATTCTTTGAACAATTTTGGTAGAGCTTCACCCAAGGAACATCCCTGCCAAGTTTCATCAAGATTGGCCCAGTGGTTTAGGAGAAGAAGATGTTTAAAGAAATTGTTGACGGACGACGGACGACAGACGCCGGACATAGGGCGATCACAATAGCTCACCTTTAGCATGTTGTGCTAAGGTGAGCTAAAAACACAAGAAACTTCTAGTCAAAACAAGACTATAAAATGTGTGATGAACTACTAGTCAAAACAAGACTCTAAAATGTGTGATACACTACTAGTCAAAACAAGACTCTATCTAAAATGTGTGATAGTCAAAACAAGACTCTAAAATATGTGCTTGAAAAAAAAAAAAAACCACTAAAATTTCTGATAGTCAATTAAAAAAAAACAAGAGGGCCATGATGGCCCTGTATCGCTCCACTGGCTTATAAATATAAACCATAAATACTAAACATTTCAATTCTGGGCCAAATGGTTTCAAAATGAAGACTTACAAAGTTTTCTCTGTAAAAGCCCATGTGAAAGTTGAGATCCGCAGGGCAAAGCCATTTTTGATCCCAGAGCTATAATTACTTGAACCCTGGTAGATGTCCACAAGATAAAGCCACATGCCAAAATAATACATGTCTACGCTGTATGGTTATAAATAAGGTGATTTTCAAGTTTCGTCCATATGAAGCCTCTGTAAAACATAAGACCCCTGATGCAAGGCTAATTTAAAAAAAAAAAATCAAAAGTGATCCAGATTTGGTAGCCCTTGGGTTTGCGGTTGGGAGCAAAGATTTTTTGAATTTCCACGCTATAAGCACATGTTTATGACCCATGAGATAGGACTAATTTTGACATAACTTGAATAACTTTGGAAGAGGTTATTTAGATTACACTCATACAATATTACAGCTGTAACTCAAGGTAAAGAACAAGAAGACCTTTTAAGTTCTCACTATATTAGCCTATGTAAAGCTTGTGACTAACTGGGTGAAGCAGTGTCAGAGACGATAAGCTTCATGGCCTTAGGCCTGTGGAGCTAAAAAGCAGTATCTTTTTCATGAGCTACAATGACCTTAGTAAATACAAGCTTTTGGAAAAGATTAAAAAGGTTTTTCAATACTTTTCAGTTTTGTAGCCATAGCAACCATAGCTTTTAACAGAACTTAATTTTTTGAAGACAGTCTGAAGAACATCATGGCAAGATGATATCTGTAAAGTTTGGTCAAAATTGGAAGAGTGGTTTCAATGAAAAAGATGGAACAATCTTGGTAGAAGTCTACAATATGAATCGGCATGCCAAATTTTTATAGCCCTAGGCCTTACAGTAAGGATAAAAAAGCTGGTTACCAGTATTTTCTCCTTTTTTCCACAATGCTTTCAAAAGGCTTCCCTCTCAGGGTCATTAAAAGTATGATTGATTGATTGATTGTATGGTGTTTAACGCCATTTTCAACATTATTTCAGTTATATCACGGCGGCCAGTGCACCTATCCATGCTTTCCTTTCTTTACCAGTACTCCGCACAATGCTTTCCAAGCCACTGGCTGCTTTCCCACATAACCATCATCGAAACAATGGCCAGCGGTGAGAGAGGAATGAATCCTATCGCAATGACAATCATCAATCCTCGGAAAGAAATTGGCCAAGCCGGGGAGTTTGAGAAGGGTAGAAAACATTTAGGGAAAAGGAGAAAATGCTGGTTACCAGCAGCTTGTTACCAGCATTTTCTCCTTTTCCCACAATGCTTTTAAAAGGCTTCTCTCTCAGGGTCGTTAAAAGTCGTGACTGTGTGGTAAAGGGTTAATCTGGTAAAAAGTTATGAAGAGAATGTTAATTTTCAGCAAATAAAGGCTGTTCAACAGTTTTTTTCTTTTTTTTTTCTATTCTTGCAATGTAAGATCAGACTGCACAAACATGCAGGCTGATCTTAAACTCCACTCATAACTGAATGAGAATGCAGACAGTGCAGCCCAAGATCAAACTGGAACGACAAATTGTAGACCATTCCAGCAATATACTCACAAGAATAGAGGGTAGATAGTGTTGTCCAAGATCAGACTGCTCATATCTGCAGTCTGATCTTAATCTGCACTCTGTTCTACCGCTTCCCATCTTCTTTCAAAGGACCATCTCCTTTCAAAGGACAAATCTTGTCAACATTTCGTTCTCTTCATGTTATTGAAGAGTGCAGTCTAAGATCAGACTGCACAAACAGGAAGGCCGATCTTAACCTCCACTCTTTACTGAATGAATATACAGCCTAACCCTAACCCATCTTCACTGAAAGGACAAATCTTGTCAAGATTTGAATCTCTTTATGTTATTGAAGAGTGCAGTCTGAGATCAGACTGCACAAACATGCAGGCTGATCTTAACCTCCACTCTTAACTGATTGAGAATGCTGATAGTGCATCCCAAGATCAGACTGGAACAACAAATTTTAGACCATTCAAGCAATATACTCAGAAGAATAGAGGGTAGATAGTGTGGGCCAAGATCAGACTGCTCATATATGCAGTCTGATCTCAATCTGCACTCTCTACTACAACTTCCCATCTTCTTTCAAAAGACCATATCCTTTCAAAGGAAAAATCTTTTCACCATTTGGTTTCCTTCATGTTATTGAAGACTGAAGTCTAAGATCAGACTGCACAAACATGCTGGCTGATCTTAACCTCCACTCTTGACTGAATAAAAATATAGCCAAAGATCAGACTGGACATACATGCAGTCTGTTCTAAAGGTCCACTCTTCAATGTATCTTTACAACATTTTTCTAATGCTGTTTGTGGAGAGTGCAGCCTAAGATCAGACTGCACATACATGCAGTCTGACCTTATACTCCACTCTTTACTGAATGAAAGTGCAGCCCCACCTACAGTCAGTCTGTCTTTACTTATTTTTCTTTCCTTCATGATCTTTGTAGATAGTGCAGCCCAAGATCAGACTGCTCTTATATGCAGTCTTATCTTAGTCTGCACTCTCTTCTACAGCTACCCATCTTCTTTCAAAGGACAAATCTTTTCAACATTTTGTTCTCTTCATGACAAAGAAAATTGCAGCCTATGAGCAAAATGCACAAACATGCATTCTGATCTTATACTCCACTCTTTACTGAATGGGAGTGCAGCCCAAGATCAGACTGCACATACATGCAGTCTTGTTCTAAAGCTCCAACCTTCAATATCTTTTCAACATTTTTCTTGTGGTGTTTATGGAGAGTGCAGCCTAAGATCAGACTGCACATACATGCAGTCCGACCTTATACTCCACTCTTTACTGAATGAAAGTGCAGCCCAAGATCAGACTGCACCTACAGACAGTCTGTCGTTAATTATTTTTCTTTCTTTTATAATCCTTCTGGATGGTGCAGACTGTTCATATATGCACCAATCTCTTCCTCTTTGACATAGGTGGACTCAGGGGATCAAGACGAACATTTTGATACCCGATTAGATGGGTTTCGACCCCCCCCCATTCTGTTTTCAAACCCATACGTCCAAGGTGCGACCTAGCCATGGTCAATGGGAGGTAACTCTGGTCCAATTTTCAAATTGCTTCAAATTTGGCACACAAAAACTTCCAGCTATACTCATCATAATGCACTAATTAAAAGTGGGCTAACTTAAGTATGGTCTTATATTTAAGCATTTGAACTGTGACCCTGCTGGCCGAAAAACCTACGCGCCGGCAGGTATTATGCAGATATCATAAGAGCATATTTTACCTCTCTGTTAAAGTGATTCATACCATCACAGACCTTTATACTGTGCATCTGCTAACAGGCAGACTTGTTTCCTTGGGAAAAATAAAGCGTAGCACCTTTCAGGGGAGCAGTCGTTTTTTAAGAGTTACCTCCCATATTTTAGAAGGGCCAAATTTCAGCGCAAAGAAGAATTCAGTTTCGTCGTTTGTCTTTTACTTGTCCTTGTTGTTATTATAAATTGGAAATTGAAACTTTTGAAATGATTTTTAGTAAAACTCTTTTGGCTGATAATTAGGGGTGAAACAATATGGTAAAAAGCGTATTGCAATATATTGCAATACGGCTGACCCGTATTGCAATACGTATTGCAATATGCTGTATATGCTGTCATTTAGCATATCTGACCACTTGTAGTCACTGTTAGGGTAGCATATGCTCAAAAGGTGATAAAGAAAACTAGTACATGTGCTTGGAACTCTTCCACTCTTTCAAGATAATGAACTAAAAAGCAATTGATTTGCATGAACAAATAAAAACAAACTGAAATTGACTAGTCTTTAACACTCGCTATCTTGACGATTTTCGTCTGCCATTTTTTTTTCTTCAAGAGCGTACTTGTTTATATAAAAACCAGCGCTACTATACCGAACTTCGGGACATGGCTCAACAGAGTAGACAGTGCAATGCACTAACTTAATCAGTTGCTTACTGCACTAACACTAATACTTTGCCGCTTAACTACTGGAAAACGCAAAAATAAGTGTGAGCAAAGTTATAAGAAATGAATAACATACAAACTCCATTGATCCAAAAGCATTAAAGCTCGACGTTTATTTGGAGTTCGTTTCGTGAATTTTATGTGGTCATAGTTTTACCTAAACACCGGTGACACCGCCTGTGGAAAAAATAAACAACTTTCGCTTTCGGAAATCTTTAGAACTGTAAGTTGAAAAACGATCGATTTCTGACAGAATTTTTGGGAAAACCGGACTTTCTGATGCAATTAAGAGAAGTTGACATATTGCAGAAATTCCAATACGGTAAAATTCGAACCGGTTTCGGTTTTTTTCTTTGAATAGACCGCGGTTAATCGGTAAACCATTTCACCACTACTGATAATCTATAATTTAAACATCGATCTTTTTCGTTGTGTTCAGAATGTCGACATGAAATTAAATGTCTCAAATATATTAGGAAGGTTTGAATGAAGAATTAAAAATGATAGAATTAGATAAACAAGAGGGCCATGATGGCCCTGTATTGCTCCACTGGCTTATAAATATAAACCATGAAGAGAAGTCTTCACTATATAAGCCCTTATAAAACTTTGACCCCAGGGCTACAGTCGAACTAAATGGGGAATATGTGTATTAGAAGAATAACATGCCAAATTTGGGAGTTCTTGGCCTTATGGCTAGTAACAAGACGGTTTCTGAACTTTTCACTCCTTAAACCCATGTAAAACTTGTGACCCCTGGTGCAGGGTTAAACTTGATCCTAGGGCTGTAACTTGGGCCCTCTTTGTAGTTGTACACTAGATAATGCTATAATTATGCAACATTTGGTAGCCTAAGCCTTATGGCTATGTACACCAAGATTTAAAAGTTTTCCCTATGTAAGCCTATGTAAATCTTGTGAACCCCCCCCCTCCAAGTATGAGGCCAAATTGACCCCAGGACTATAATTTGGGCCCGCTTGGTAGACCCCAACTAGATCAAGCTAAATGCAAAATTTGGTAGCTCTAGCAGGGTTTTCCCTTGGCAACAAAAGTAGGGGGTCATTGTGACCCCCTAGTCATAAATAATGGGGGTCATTCTAGACTTTGAGGGGGTCACAAAAAATGTAATTAGGTTAAACATTAAAGACTACTATGTATGAAACAATGTTTGTTTTTGTGTTTCTTATTCATCCCAAAGCTTTATATAACTTATTTATGAATTATTAAATAATGTAAGATGTAAGGGATTCTCTGTATAGAGGGGCTTTCAGTCTAGATGACATCTTTTTTTTTATAGAGTATCTTGAGTATGCTTTATTAAAAGCCTGGTCTTAACAAGCAAAGATGCTCTAGCTGCAGACAGCCTGTCATTTATTTACGTACTTTCAATCTTTCAAGGGCATCAATGTGACCACAGTGTTTTGGTGACGCACATTTGTGCAGCTACTCTCTGTGGTAAACTGGTTATTGTGTTTTGTTTTTGTCACAGGAATCAACCGTTTACTTGATACAAAAAGCTTGTTGTCGGGCGGATTTGATAACCTCTATTTTGTGTGTGTGTGTTTTTTAAACAGTATCCATCCGACAACAAATAATTTTCACCAATTAAACGTCCGATTCCTGTGTTTCGATACGCCGCCGTTTTCGACAAATAATTAAGCATTTGTCTTTAGCCTATTTTCAGTAAACTCTCGGGGCCTTGAAATGTTTTTCTCCCTACACGAACCAGGCGATCATCATCCGATCATTGTTCAAGGTCTCTTTTCCTTGCAGAGGGCAAGAATGACGCCAATTTTGACTTAGCCATATTGTTTTCATTAGAGATCGACTGGTTTAGTTTAGACGAGTTTAAAGACTTACGGTATTCTCGTAAAATCGATACACAGTCTAGTGTTTCGTCCCATCTTCTTCTCGTACTTAAGCTTTCTTATGTACTGGCGATGTAACATTGTCGGTAATAAAGACGATCGTAAGTAACCTTTATAGTTTTTGTGCGTCCACAGTGACGCACTATTGAAAAAAATATGGGTCATTTTCCTTAAAAATGCGTCAAAATGCACAAAATCGTGCGTCAAGGAAAACCCTGCTCTAGGCCTTATGGCTAGGTACAGGAAGATTTTTAAAGTTTTCTCTATATAAGCCTATGTAAAACTTGTGACCCCTGGGGCAGAGCCAATTTTGACCCCAGGGCTATAATTTCAAGACACATGATAGAGGTTTACTACATAAAGCTACATGCCAAATTTGGTAGCCCTATGCCTTATGGTTTCAGACAAGAAGATTTTTAAAGTTTTCTCTATATAAGCCTATGTAAAACTTGTGACCCCTGGGGCAGAGCCAACTTTGACCCCAGGGCTATAATTTCAAGAAACATGATAGAGGTCTACTACATAAAGCTACATGCCAAATTTGGTAGCCCTATGCCTTATGGTTTCAGACAAGAAGATTTTTAAAGATTTCCAATATTTTTCAGTTTTGTTGCCATGGCAACCAGAGTTTTTGAAGGAATCAAATTCTTTCAAGAAATTCTGAAGAGGACCATGTCAGGATCATTTCTGTGAAGTTTCGTGAAAATCGGATGGGTAGTTTCAGAGAAGAAGATGTTTGAAATAAAAGTTAACGCACGGACCGACGGATGGACGGACGCATGCACGCACGCACGGACGCACGACGGACACAGGGCCATGACATAAGCCCGCTGGCCTTTGGCCAGTGGAGCTAAAAATTGTTGTAAAATGACGAAACAAAAAAATTTAAATGTCAACATAAACAATTTAATTGGCAAAACGTAATTGTAAGTCAACGTTAAAATTGTAAAACATAGTTGAAAATTTCATCAGGAATAATGGAAGTCTGATCATGAATAATGAGTGAACTGGCAGATATCCCCTTCCATATGGCAACACCATCATAACAATAAACTGATCCAAAGTATTTTGCATTTACCTAAAACTATGTTTTTCAAGAATTTGATTCATTCTTTTTGTAAATTTGAAGTTTCTCCTTGTTGTTTTGATTCAATTTACAATGCTCTGGAACTGTTTTTGTTCTTTTGTACTCGAGATGTATCGAACTATTTGAAAGGTCGTTGGATACAACTGTTCAGAGGCACTTGCAGCAAACTGCCGAGTGATTACATACGACGGCTCTCGCCTTCCAAAAACCCTACCTTTATCAAATCTGACATATATTTTATGATAAGATACCAACGTGTAAAATATCATATCCAACACAGTATTTCTGATTACAAATGGAAACCTGTACTATACCAAAAATGAAATTGAAAAATGGTTATAACTCACCATTAACTCTTTACCAAACGACAAAATTTTAGACTGATCCAAACTGAAAGGATTTGCAGACGACAAATTAAATGTAGCTCAAATGATGATTTCTGCTTTGGACTGGGTAGAAAATATTGTGAGAAAACTGGCTGGTTACCAGCATTTTCTCCTTTTCCCACCATGTTTTCAAAAGGCTTCTTTCTCAATGTCGTTAAAAGTTGGGATTGTGTTTTAAAGGGTTAATCTAGCCTCCTGACCTATGACCCGTATTTTGTCATTTTTTACCCATGTTTGACATGCCCATTGCATTCAAAATGTATGAACTCTTTACCACACAATCCCGAGCTTTAACAATCCTGAAAGAGAGGGCTTTTGAAAACACTGTGGGAAAAGTAGAAAATGCTGGTAACCAGCACTTTCTCTTTTTCTATACCTCATCAAAGGCAGAAATCATCGTTTGAGCTTCAATTAATTTGTCCTCTGCAAATGCTTTCAATTTGGTCCAGCCCAAAATGTTGTGGTTTGGTAAAGAATTAAAGAAGACAAACAGAAACCATTTTCCTCACTGTTAACTCTTTACCAAACTACAAAAATGTAGACTGGTCCAAACTGAAAGCATTTGCAGATGACAATTGAAATGTGAATCAAATGATGTAAACTGTCTTTGATAAAGCAGAAACATTGTGGGAAAAGGAGAAAATGCTGGTCACCAGCATTTTCTCCTTTTCCCACAATGTTTTCGAAAGGCTTCTTCCTCAGGGTCGTATAACTCGGGACTGTCTAAGGACAGCAGGGATACTTTATGCCACCTGCATTTAAAGTGGCAGAAGCATCATGAGAAATTTGATGACACAGAAAAAAAGTTTGTACATGTACCTCTGTCCAATGTTCATCTCCAACCAGCCACAGATTTGCCTCCATCTGGTGTTTTACACCACTTTCAGCAGTATATCAGTTACATCATGGCAACAGCTAACTTGTTTGTCTGTTTTCTGGGTTTCATCAGGCTTAGACTAGGGCTCTGCAGTGTCATTCCCCAGGATGCACCCATGAATACCACCACTGCAGTGAGGAACAAACCCTAGATAACAAATCTGGAAATATGTTCACCATGTTACCTGTAAGTAAATAAGACATATAACAGTAAACAAACTCTCTACAAGACAGCAATTGTTGTTGTTCTAATTGCTCTAACTGAAAAGAATTGTGCATGTGACAAAAAATTATTTGATGGACCCTTACCCTTTACCACACATTCATGAGTTTTAACCCTTTACCACACAAGACCGACTTTAACGACCCTGAGGAAAAACCCTTTTGAAAACATTGAGGGAAAAGGAGAAAATGCTGGTAACCAGCATTTTCTCTTTTTCCCACAATGTTTTCTACTCTTCCCAAAACAAATTTCAATTTTTGGGTAACATTTTTTTTTGTCGTCTGCAAATGCTTTCAATTTGGGTTGGTCTAAGTTTTGTCGTTTGGTAAAGAGTTAATGACCTTGAGGAAAGAACCTTTCAAAAATTATTGTTGGGAAAAGGAGAAAATACTGGTAACCAGCATTTTCTCCTTTTCCCACGATGATTTTGATACTTTGAAAAAAAAAAAACAAGAGGGCCATGATGGCCCTGTATCACTCCACTGGCTTATAAATATAAACCACGAAGAAAAGTCTTCACTATATAAGCCCTTATAAAACTTTGACCTCATGGCTACAGTCTGACTAAATGGGGAATATTGTATTAGAAGAATAACATGCCAAATGTGGGAGTTCTTGGCCTTATGGCTGGTAACAAGATGGTTTCTGAACTTTTCACTCCATAAACCCATGTAAAACTTGTGATCCCTGGTGCAGGGCCAAACTTGATCCTAGAGCTGTAACTTGGGCCCTCTTTGTAACTGTCCACTAAATAATGCTATAATTATATGCAAAATTTGGTAGCCTAAGCCTTATGGCTATGTACACCAAGATTTAAAAGTTTTCCCTATGTAAGCCTATGTAAATCTTGTGAACCCCCCCCCCCTCCAAGTATGAGGCCAAATTGACCCCAGGACTATACTTTGGGCACTTTTGGTAGACTCCAACTAGATCAAGCTAAATGCCAAATTTGGTAGCTCTAGGCCTTATGGTTTCAGACAAGAAGATATTTAAAGTTTTCTCTATATAAGCCTATGTATAAAACTTGTGACCCCTGGGGAAGAGCCAATTTTGACCCCAGGGCTATAATTTCAAGACACATGATAGAGGTCTACTACATAAAGCTACATGCCAAATTTGGTAGCCCTATGCCTTATGGTTTCAGACAAGAAGATTTTTAAAGTTTTCTCTATATAAGCCTATGTAAAACTTGTGACCCCTGGGGCAGAGCCAATTTTGACCCCAGGGCTATAATTTGAAGAAACTTGATAGAGGTCTACTACATAAAGCTACATGCCAAATTTGGTAGCCCTATGCCTTATGGTTTCAGACAAGAAGATTTTTAAAGATTTCCAATATTTTTCAGTTTTGTTGCCATGGCAACCAGAGTTTTTGAAGGAATCAAATTCTTTCAAGAAATTCTGAAGAGGACCATGTCAGGATCATTTCTGTGAAGTTTCGTGAAAATCGGATGGGTAGTTTCAGAGAAGAAGATGTTTGAAATAAAAGTTAACGCACGGACGGACGGACGCACGCACGACGGACACCAGGCCATGACATAAGCCCGCTGGCCTTCGGCCAGTGGAGCTAAAAATTGGTTAAATCACAATTATTTTGGTGTCTGCAAGAGATTTTAATTAGGACAAGTCTAATGACTGATTGAATGAATGGTCTTTTATGCTGCTTTCAACATTATTTCAGTCATATCACGGCAATAGCTCACATATTCACATATTTCATGGGTTCCACCAGTACTAGGCTGGGGCTCTGAAGTGTCTTGCCCAAGGACACTCCCATTTTGAGAAAGGATTAAGGGTGAAAAATCTTCCGTAAAGGCAGTCGATTATCAAAACTCATGGCTGTATTCAGCTTTCAAACCCTGACCACTGTTGCAATTATATCTAACTACTGTATGTACATGCCCCGTAGACATAATGATGCATCCATATAATCACCAAATGCACAATTTAATAATTTAATTAAGATCCCATTCATTATGGTAAAAATTTTATTCAACACTGCCACCAGTTGCCCATATGGGTGAAGGGGATAGGGTCAAAACGACCCACTTCCAAAACGGCCTGGTCCAAAACGGCCCACTTTACCATTACGGCCCACTGATATGGGTACCAAAACGGCCCACTTTTAAATAGGATTCTTATCGTATTTTATTCCTTATCATATTTATTTCATTTTCGTTTATTGTTTATCCCCTGATTTTATTAAACTAATGTCGATTTATGCAAGAATAAATGATAATGTATCACCGGATTTGCCTGGTGTTATATTTCACGCATTGCTTGCTTCCTGCGCAGATAGCGTTTTCTAAATTAATGCTAGACTGGGACGTGTGAAGATGGCTTCAATCACAGGTGTTTGACATTATGTTGTAAGTTTCTTTTGTTTTTTATTAAGAGCTCATTATTTCTTTAAAATTGTGTATATCTTCATACTATTTCTTGCTGCTCGAATCATTTTCTATTGCTAAAATATAATTTCAAAAATTTCATTTTGGTCTATCTTAGATTTTTTTTTTTTTTAAGCTTCATAAATTTTATCTGTTATAAATTTCTTGATTGAGTGTTTTGTTTGACTGTTTTTTTTCTGTGTGCGTGTGTATTGTTTATCATATTATTTGAGAACGAGTCGGAAATTTCACTCTTGAAATGATAAACTTTCCATGCATGCCTTGTTTTCGGGAGGTTCGTCAACGGCAGCAAGCAGTGGAAGTGACCGGTATAGCTTTACACACAAAAAAAAAATCTGTTTCTCTGTCGCTCTCTCTCTCTGAGTATCATTTTTCAAATAAATCGCGGGGAAGTTCTTCATTCAATTTAGATATGTAACAAAGAAAAAACCATACGGATCATTTTTGCATGGTAGAATACTGTTGTTATAAGTTAACTTATATCAAATTGATGGTATTGACTATTTTGACTATTTAAAAAATGAGCATGCACTATTTTGATTTAAGCAAAACATTCTTTCGTAAAGATATAATTTCAGGGGGAACAAGACGGTTCCCCGACAAGACAGTTCCCCGACAGATTTGAAGACAGTTCCCCCGACACTTTTGGAGACAGTTCCCCGACACCTTAGCTGGTTTTCAAATGACAATTATCATGTGTAGAGATGGATGATGGAGAATTTTATCGATGAATTTAAGTAAAGTTTGTTTGAAACGTTTGAAACTTGTACCTAATTTTCTATGATTGGTATAAATATGAAATGTCTGTAATTTTCTACTGCCTATTGTAAATCATCGTGAATTCACCCTTTGGAGAAAAGTACGGGTCCGTCATTGGACATATATAGAATTCTTCACCACAAGGTACAAAAAATAGATTCCCATTACATCAATTATCCACAAATATTTCAAATTTTCTCATGATTATTAATCATTATTATCAGTAACAGGTTATTTGACATTCCACAAAAGTGTCTTGGAACTGCCTCGAATACTTGTGTCGGGGAACTGTCTTGTCGGGAAACTGTCTTGATACCATTTCAGGTGCCACATGCAGACAGACTGAGAGACGCTCAGAGTTGACGACTGGTCGGTATTTCGCCAGTCCATACGAACCAGTAATGACGTAGAAGGTATTGAATTTATCCAAGCAAAACCTTTTAAAGTAAATAGACCAAAGCCTAAAAAGTTGTTTAAAAAAAACATCTTTTTGTCCATCTTTCTTTTAATGAGGAACGGTCTATATGCAAGTGTCATCATTTGCTGCAATCATTGACGTAACCAGGGTTTAAAATTATTACACACTCCGGACTGACTGAACAAGTATTAAACTTTAAAGCATATAGCATTGGTGCTGAAACCCTTTACCACTTTTAACCGACTGTTAACTATCATGAAGAAAAAGGATTTGGAAACATCGTGGGAAAAGTAGAAGATGTTGGTAACAGGGATCGTAAATTATATGTTATATACGATCCCTGTTGGTGAGCAGCATTTTCTCCATTTTCCACAATGTTTTCTACAACATTTTCCCTCAATGTTTTCTGTAAACAGCATTTTCTCCGCTTCCCATCATTTTTGCTACCCTTTAAAGAAAATAAACGTTATTTGAGCTACATTTAATTTGTCGTCTGCAAATGCTTCAATTTGGAACTGTCTAAAATTTTGTCGTTTGGTAAAGAGTTAAGGGTTAAATTTTAATCAGTTTGCAAAATCACTTTAGTGCACCGATATTTAAAAAGAGGTTAATTAATAAAGTATGTAAATTTATTTCAGACTATACGTTTCTTGTCATTAATGGAAAGTTTAAATTATCCACCTTACTCAATACTTAAACTGGCCACAAAACATCTGTACGAGATAAAAAATGAACAAAAGAACAAACGACAACAAAAAAAAAAACGCCTACGTGATGAATATGAAGATGACGAGAGAATTCCATTACGAATAAGGCATGACAAAAAAAGTGGGCCGTTTCGGTATTGGGCCGTTTTGGTCATGGGCCGTTTTGGAAGTGGGCCGTTTTGACCCCAATCCTGGGTGAAGGTTGTCAGGGATAGTGCAAGATACAGGACGAAACCAATCCTGGTTCTTTGATATGTTGTATAGCACCGTCACATGGGACTATGGTTTAATGTCTCATCCAAAAGACTATCAGTAATTTAAGATGGCCAGTCCTGAGGCTCACACCCTCAAGTGGCCCGCCTCTTTAAGTTTCCAATTCCTATGCTCTACCACTTCAGCTATTTGGGCTGGTAAAAAAAAAAAAAAAAAAAATAGGATTAACAGTTGACTTGACTGTCAGTTAGTGTGCATCTACATTTGTATGTGCCAGTCAAAGGTGCTTATGGTAAATTGTCTTTCAGTGAACTGGTTTCCACTTTCGGGATGAACAAGCCCGGGACCGAATAAATAGAATAACTGGGTTTGGGAGGAACGCTTTTTCCTTTCTATATCAAATTTCCTTTGTTGTTAGTCATTTCTATTTCACGATCGATTCATCAAAAGGGTTTGCATACCTCATATAATGTCTCTATTTGATCGTAAAGATCTATTTTGACCTTTGGAAAAGGAAAATTTGTTTCCAGCAAAATTCTGCACATGCATCTTTGACCGTTTCCGCCAGTCTGGTTACCGTTCCAGCTGGGGTAACGGGCTTTTTCGTCCCTGGGCTTGTTCGCCCGGGCTTATTCGTCCGGGCTCGTTCGTTCGGACTTATTCGTCCCACTGGTTTCTCGCTAGTATTGGCTTGTTCGTACCAATTGAGTTCGACACACTCATAACACTTTTTCCTTTTTCAAAAATATCACAGAAACAAAACAAATAGATACATGTTTGTAAACGATGGATTTTAATCGACTCCATTTTACCGATAGTAGACTGACACTAGACTGACAGTCTGCTGTGCATGTGTATCTGCCAACCAAAGGTGTTAATGGCGGATACATCCCACTCGTCACAACTCGGCCGATTCCGTACCTACATCTAACCTCCTCAGTAGAAATAAAGGAGGCTTCCATTTTGAACTACCAATCACATTATCTTAAACATGGCGGCGCCCCTGTAGATCGCTTAGCAACGACATGAACAACCATGGTGAAGTTATTCACTTCTATCGATCTGTCGATGAAAGCTCCCAACGGAATTGATAAACCACGCTAAAAATTGAATGTACAAGCTGTTTGCCGACTGAAATATTCTTAGAAAGATAACGACAGAAAATTTACTCATGTTTTCTTTTTTAAGAAGAGCCTTACAATTTCAATAACGGTGAAGCGGCGTGCTTCCGGAGATGTGCGAAATGTACCGTGTAGGTGCGTATCAAGCCACATAATACAGCCGAGGGATTTGATCACCAGATCACCCGAGGTATGCCGAATGGGATACATCAGTGATGTAGGTACGGAATCGGCCGAGTTGTGACGAGTGATTAAACTGGCAGCCTGTTATCGATCTTCGTATCTCGGACGGCTACGGGAGATACAACAGGTACCAGTTTAACGAGTGATCCGTGATTTTGACGGTGTCCGGAGAAATCGTCCCCTGGAGAAATCGTCCCCAAACTGCTTGGGGATGATTTCTCTAGAGAAATCGTTCTCTGGGGACGAATTCTCTGGAGAAATCGTCCCCACATTCAAAATGTAAATATATAGGTGTTAAAGTTGTCTTTGAAAAATATTTCTGAAGTTAAATAGCATGTACCTTGTGTCACTTTTGATGTATATTGCATTGTTAGAAAAAAAAAAAAGTTTGATTGTTTTTTACGTTGCGTAACTTTAGACGTATATTTCATTGTTAGGTAAAATTTTGACCTTTTTGCTCAAATTGAACTAGTACTCGTATTTACATTGCGTGTGTTATGATGTTATGTTTCATAGTTAGAAAAAAAAAAAAAGTTGGAATTCTTTTTGCTTTTGTATGCACATTGCATATGTCCTGGTGTTTATTTCATTGTATTAAAATATACACAGACCGGTAGATAATTGTCACTTTTTAATATTTTGCGTTTTTATGTAACTGTTACTGAAACTTTGGTAGTTACACTTTGTATCTGCTTGTAGCAGATAAGGAAGATGAAATTGCGGAATTACTCTCAATACGCAAAAATATCAACAGCCGATAATGATAAAACTGAAGTTTGCCAAATACTCATGAGAATATATTGAGTATTGAATCCAATTCCTGAGTACTGCTTACAAAAAACATAACTGAATTTCATTGAGGAAAAAAGTCACATCCATGCCTGAAATGTATTTTTCGTAAAGACTCCCTGTTTAAAAAAAAAAAACACACACACACAAAAAATACAAATAAAAGGATGTCTTTCTGAAAATTCAGCCTAAATCAAAAACATTTTGAGTTAATAATTGATAATGTGCTTTATCATCAATTATTTTGTATCACCTGCACGCGTTGAATAGCTATGGTACTGAAGTCGCTTAACCCTTTACCAAAGACAAAATTTTGGACATGTCCAAATTGAGACCATTTGCTGACGACATATTCATTGTGGCTTAAATGATAGGATTTGTACTAAAAGAGGTAGAAAACATTATTGGAAAAGGAGAAAATGCTGGTACAAGCATTTTCTCCTTATCTCACAATAATTTCAAACGCCTTCCTTTTCAGGGTCGTTAAATCTCGCGATTGTGTGGTAAAGGGTTAATAACCATTTCAGTTGTCAATCAAACCATTTAGGTAATCCCCTTTACTGTTCCGTGGGTGTTTGTACTGAATTCAGTCATCAATTAATATATTATTGTATATAATAAGGATAAACAATTCACGAGTAATACTATTCAAAGCTGTTGTAGATAACGATATGACTGGCTAAAATGGAAATAAAAAATCACCTCATTTTTACAGTGCAAAAAAGCATTGGTGGGAAAGGAGAGAGCCCTGTTAATTAAATGTATTTCCATCTTTTCAGAAACTTTTTCAATAGAAAATATTGTTGGGAAATTTACGTTTACAAGGGGTGAAAAAAATGTTGAATACGTTGCAATTAAATCAACCTTTACAGTCCATTCTTTCAACATGGAATTGTCTAGAATATGTGTACTTAATGTGTACTTATACAAAATGTAGGGATCTGATTCAATCAACACCCTCCCAGGGATCGAACCAATGAACACAATCACGATCGAGCGGCCGGAATCGAACTACACAATAATACAATACAACACGTTTATTGCCTGAAACATCAATACAATGTTTATAGCAAGAAGAAAACATACACAAGAAAACAGAAAACAAAAGAACCAGGCCACCCCTAACGCAGGAATCGGACTCAAACACTATGAAACATAAATCCAGCTACATGTACATTGTATGTATTTGGAAAGAATGAAATTTCTGAAAAAAAAAGAATATTAATTACCCATACCTAGTGATACAGGAAATCACCCGTGTACCAAGTGATAAAAAAAGAGAGAAGTTTCGAGATAATAAAGAGAGAGAAAGAGAGATCTTCAGACGGAAAACAATTATAAAACATATATAAATACCCATAAGAAATGATTGAGACGGGGCCGTACAGAGAAAGAGAGATCGAGATCTATAGACGAAAAATCAAAATCAATAAACGCTAAAATTAATTTCCCTTGCCGAGTGATTCAAGAGAGAGAGAGAGACAGACAGACAGACAGAAAGACAGGGATCTATGGACGGCAACCATTATAATACATAAAAAAACATTTACTTAGTCCAGTGAGAGAGAGAAGAAAAAAATAGTCAGAGGGAGAGATGCAGACTCATTATGACAGCATAGAAATACATTTTATGATCGAATGACTCCTGACATATTTTACGAACGTATTTATAGAATTTGTATAATTGGATTTAAATCAAATTTAAACAAAATAAAAATCTTACAGGCATAGCCGGATTTAGGGGGTGGCGGAAGACGCGTACGCCGCCCCCCCGCCCCACCCTAAATCGACCGAGGTAGACAAGTCCTAAAACTTAACATCCACATATTTACTATATGTGTGACAATACTAATTTGATCAAATATCATATGGGCGGATTTAGAGGGGGCGTAAGATACGTGCGCCAGCCCCACCCCCTTACATCGACCGAGGTACGTGTAAGTTATGTAACACTTTACATGGGTTGTGATTTATTTGCAGATTTTCGCGGATCAAACAGTTCTAAAGGTCATCTTCGTGATTGGTCTAAATCCTAAGTCTTAATCTCGGACAACCAAAATTAATTTTTAAAATCTTTTTTATGACAGCTATTTATATATTCAGATGATTCAATTTTACATGTGACATAACTTAACACCTCGTCACAACTCGGCCGATTCCGTACCTTCATTCTAACCGTATGAAGTAGGTTTCCAATTTGGACTACCAGTCACATGGTCCTAAACATGGCGGCGCCTATGTAAATCGTTTAGCAACGACATGAACAACCACCCTGAAGTTGTTCGCATGTATCGATCTGCTGATGAAAGTTCCCAACGGAATTGATAAACCACGTTTAAAATTGAACATGCAAACTTTTTTCCGACGGAAATATTTTTAGAAAGATATTGATAGAAAACTGTGACTCATGTTTTCTTTTTTTTAAGAGGAGCCTTACAATTTTGATAACGGTAAAATGGTGCATTTCAGGCAAAGAAATGTACTGTTTAGGTGCATATCAAGCTGCGTGATGTACAGCCGAGGGACTTGGTCACCGGATCACCCGAAGTTTGCCGAATGTTTAAGATATGTGACTGGTTTCGCTGCATGATACTTTGATTTCTCATGTTATACACGGATCCGTGGAATACGATATTTGAGCAATGAGGTCTTTGAATTTATTTGGCCCGGTGCGCAGCCTTCCTGTCCGCTGTTAGCTCATAACTAAACGGTCATATACAGTCGTTATGCATAATGAAAACCACTTTCCCGTGTTGTCGTATAAAATTTGGTTGTAAAACACCCCAAATGACGATCTAACTGCGTCAAATACAGGGTTTCCATAAGTCACGCAAACACAGATTTCGATTAGAAGTGTTAAACGTTTGAAGAAGACCCAGAGCAGTTTCCTTATCGCATTTCTTAAAAAAAAATGTCGATTGTTTCAATTTGTTTGTTGGGTTCGTCACCAAACCACAGTCTTTACTTTTTCAGGTCGTAGTTCGATATCAACTGAAAGTTTTTGTAGAAATTCTTTCGTTCATCCGAAGTGATTGAGTAGAATATAATTCTTATTGTGCACTATTGGTTTGCGACGGGGCCCCAGAATTTCACGCTCGAAAATCGGGAAAAAGACTCGTAATATGCTCACTGTGACCTGTAGGTATACATTGTTATCGTGGCTGATACATTACCAAAAACAAAAGATTAAGAAAAATGCGACATATAGAATCGATAATGAAAATTTGATTGTCATTCCCTCTTTTTTTACACTTACAGAAAAAAAAAAAAAATGAAAATGGTCAATCTTTGTTATCGGTCATGCTATCTCGCACACAAAAACCCATTACTTTTCCTGGGTGCGTTAAAAGGGACAACTTAGATATACTCAAATTTATGTGTTTAAACACGTTTTTATTATTTCAAACTGTGTAGATCATTAATTTGAGAAGGCATCATGGTCGACAAAGAATCTAATTAATGGTCTTTTTATATCGCTGATGTCACTACTTTTTGTCCAAGGTGTGGGAAAATATGGAATATAGACTAAAAATGTTAACTGTACACTGATCACATAAATCTTTATTTTCGATTTGTCAGTATTTGGAACTCGACCAAACAATCATTTATAGCCTGGTGAGTGCTAGAAGTTTGATATATGGCCTTCGACTTTAAAGCTTAAATAGCTTCTAATCATACATATACATGTAAACAGATGGTTTATGACAAATTTGCGAGCAAAAATAGATAAATGAGTAGATTTGTGACCTGATTGCAAAATAAAATTGTTTCAGAACATTTAATTTGACTTCTTATGGCAGTAAACAACCAATGTGCAATGTGTGGTATATAGGGGGGTACCGTAAAAATATCTACATATGATATCAATTCAATCTATGATGTTCAATGAGATGTAAGTGATGTTATGGAATTGATTACTAAACATCAGACCACTAGACCAGTCTGAAGTTTTGACGTTTGGTAAATCACAGGAAATATGCTTTTTTTTTTAATTAAGGAGAGAGCGATCACAAAAATCTTTGTTTATATTTATATTGTGAGTTCGAAAATTCGAGTGCCGTCTGACTTACAATGAGCAGTGATTTTTTCAGTTTTAGCACAGAAATGATTCGCTTTTGATTTACAAAGCACAGTGACAATTGAAGAAAGTGAAGTGTCTTTGATCGAAAACTGTTTGATCTAGTTCCACGAACTAGTGAATTTAAACGGGTTTAAAGTTCTTCTTTTAGATAATTTACATTTTCAACTATTTTAATTTAAACAGCGACTGTATATTTGTTTCCGACTATTTTTCATGGAATAAGCATTTTTTTTTCGAGTGAAATAATAACAACCTATGCTCAAAATATGGTTAAATTAGAATCCGAGATAACAGTACGTAATGTTGCTGATTTAATACCGATCTCGGTCGCCATTTTGAAATAGTTGGCGAGCGGCAAGCGCTTGCTGACGGTCAATAGGGACAAAACTTGCTCGCAATCGCTTGCGGCGAGCACTAAAAGTTTTGCCTTATTGAACGCACAACAGTTTGCCGGATCGCATGTTCCGCTGACCCAACAACAATCTGCACGTGTAAGTATGTTTATCATTGTGGAACATTTTTGTTATATTTTTGTACTAGATGTCTTGAAGTCTTGAAAGCATTAGAATTATTTTATTTTTATGTAATCATTTGGTGCAATAATTATATAGCTAGACTATATTGCAGTCAATGCAGTGTTAAATTACAGTATATGTCTTCAGTTTTCGTGACCACATTTCAAATAATGCAAGGTTTGTTAGATTCAACAAAACATTAAATCATTTTGTTTAGTCAACCAGATGTTGTATTACTTTTAAATTTGGAGAATTATGGAGAGTAAGAATGAGAACGTTCTTAAGAATTGTTGGTGAATACAGGCCCTGATCTTGAGTGTCTCGGCACAGTGAGCAGTGTAGATTAAAGTTCAGACTGCATGTTTTGTTAGATCAGACTGCCTGTTTTGTGAGATCTGATGTTGAGTGTGAGAGCACACTGAACAGAGTTGAAAAAAGATCAGACTGCATGTTTGTGTGATTTGATCTTGGGTGTCTCAGCACAGTGAAAGTATAGATCTAGATCAAAGATCAGACTGCATGTTTTTGAGATCTGATCTTGAGCATTATAGCACAGTGAACAGTGTAGATAGATCAGACTGCATGTTTGTGTGATCTGATCTTGAGTGTCTCAGGAAAGCAGACAGTATGGATAAAACTATAAAGATCAGATTGCATGATTGTGTGATCTGATCTTGAGTGTCATAGCATAGTTAACAGTGTAGATAAAAGATCAGACTGCATGTTTTGTAATCTGATCTTTGATCAACACTGGATGTAAGTACAACTATAATTGTGAAAGGTCCATTTGCTCCATTTGCAGAAGGTAAGAAAACATTGTCAGCAAAGGAGAAAATGCTGGTTACCATTTTTTGTTATGGCATGGTTTCCTTCATCTGTTTGTCTGTCAGTCTGTTAATCTTTTCCTTGTTTACACGGTATGTCTGTATTTATTTTGTGTTTGGATTTTTGTGAAACTTACACAGTTTATGTCATTGATATAAACCCCATTGATTTTGAAAGAAATTCGACAATTACTGGATTACTATTTAAAAGTAAAGTGGCCATTTTAAGTTCAAATTTTACATTGCGTGTTTACGGGATAAAGTCTGCATTTGTGGTCTGATTTTCATGAATTTTTTTCCCAATTTCTTGATATAAAGCCCTATTCTCACTGTCCTGGTTTGGTGTTCCTGGTGAGCCCCAGTTTGAGAACCATGAAGAACCGGGAGAAAAGCCTTGTGGTACCGTGAGCATCCTGGATGTTTCGGGATGAACCGTGACGAACTGGCTAACAGCCCCGGTTGTTTTAAAATGTTTAATACAACCAGGGGTCACTGGGAAGGATGCAGACGACTGCCTTAATCCGGGGGTTTCCAGGCTGATGCCAGGACATTCCGGAAGCATGTGCGGGGCTATGTCCTCCCTCAACCTTGATAAACCGTAACATTCCGGGTGTGTTGTGGGCCGCGGTAGGTCCCAGCACAGCCCCAGTAAAGCCCTGTTTCATCCCAGTGGAGCCAGGAAACTCTCAATTTTTGAGCCTTGCTGTTTTCTATCTCAGAGTGAAAGGGGCATTTAACAAGATTTTGACACAGTTTATTTATTTTTTCTTTTTAAGAAAGTTGATAGGTTGTTAGGACTGTTTAGCCTTAGTCAAAAACAAAAACAAAAAAAAAACAATATAAAACAAAAAAATTGGACTCGAATATGCGACCTTTAAAATCAAAGACTGTGACTGTAATAATTGCTGTAACTTAAAAGCGCCCTTTCACTACTTAAGCTACCTTTATGGCCTGTTTACATCAAGATTAGACTGCAAAAAACATGCAGTCTGATCTTTGATCTACACTGTCCGCTTTGCTGAAACACTGTTGACAAAACACAACCACAAAATTGCCTGGGTCTCGTTCTTGACTGAAATTGTCCATTGGGTATATTTGGTGCTTTAACCCTTTCCCAAACAAGCCCTGGTTTTCACGTGTCTGCAGTACAAGTCTTTTGAAAACACTGTGGGAAAAGTGAAGACATAGTAGGAAAAGGAGAGCATGCCGGTAACCATTATTTTCTCCTTTCCTCACAATGTTTTCTACCCTGTCAAAAACAAATGTCATCATTTTAGCCACATTTATAGTGTTGTCTGCAAATGCTTTGAATTCCGACGAGTTGGAAGCTTTCTCGTTTGGTAAAGAATTGAGGTAAAGTAAACCCTGCAATGATGATTCATGCAATGTAATCTTTAACCCGTAAAGCACTGGAACCAACTTAAGTTGTTTTTGCTGACAGCATAGATCAAGATCAGACTGCACAGAACGTGCAGTCTGATCTTTGCTCTACACTGTCAGCTACTTCATTATTTCAGATGTTTTTCTTCATTGAAAAGATATATTTTATAAATTCAGCACTCAAAGGGTTAAAGAAGAACCATCAGGCTGAGCATTCATAAACCAAGATTAACCCTTTCCCAAACAAGCCATGGTTTTCATGTATCTGCAGTACAAGTCTTTTGAAAACACTGTGGGAAAAGGAGAAATTGCTCATAACGAGCAATTTCTCCTTTTCCCACAGTGTTTTCTACCCATTTTGAGAACTTTCTGCCATTTTCATCAAATTTGAAATTGTCGTCTGCAAACTCTTTCAATTTGGACCAGTCCAAAATTTGTCGTTTGGGAAAGGGTTAACAGGAAAGGGCAGTAGAAAATATCCCTATTTTTCATGTGGTCTTCACCCTCATCCTGCTGAATAAAAAGAAATGAAACTTTCAAGCCGATAGTATAAGCCCAAAACTTTCCTGTTTCAAAGGGATTTTGGGAGTGAAGATATCTCCTTATCGGACAGTGTAGATCAAAGATCAGACTGCACGTTCTGTGCAGTCTGATCTTGATCTACACTGTCTGCAAAAGGTCAGCAAGTCGCGATAAGCAGCCTAAGGGTTAGATGTTTGGCCAAAATTATGTGATATCTAATTTAAGAAAAAATATAGTATCAGAATATTGTTTTAACAAGACAACATTTTATACTAGTCCATATTGAAAACATATGCAGATGACACATTCATATGGGTTAAAAAGATCGGAGTTGTTTTTGAAAGGCTAGAAAACATTGTGGGGAATTGAGAAAATGCTGGTTACTGACATCGTCTCCTTTCCCGACACAGTTTTCAAAGGTTATCTTTTTCACGTTTGTTTAAACTCGGGATTTACATGGGAAAGAGTTAACTCTGTTGTACAGCTTCTTTTTTGTTTTCGTGTCAGTTAACAAGCTACACCAAATGTGCATGTGATGATATGATGTACGTAATTTAGGACTCACAAGTTCTGTTTATAATTAATTCCCGGCCGCAAAGTGGGGAGTATAGGAATATCCTTCGTCTATCCATCCATCCGTAACACTTTCTTGTTCGCTCCATATTTCCTGAACCCTTTGAAATATTTTCATTAAACTTTGGTCAAATGTTCATCTCAGTGAGACGGTGTGCAGTGTACAAGACCCATAAATCTGTCTTCATTGATTTTGGAGTTATTGACCTTTGTCATTTTACAGATTTGATTTTTGTCCAGAGCATAAGTTCCAAAGTATGAAATCTATCAACTTATAACTTCATATGTAGATAAATCACATTGAGGACAAATGCAGTGCAGAAGATCCATAACTCTGTCTTTGGAGTTATTGGCCTTTGTCATTTTACAAATTGGATTTTTATCCGGAGCATTTACTTCTAGGAATGAAAGCTGTCAACTTCAAACTTCATAAGCAGACAAATCAAACTGAGTAGAAATGCAGTGCAAAATATTCATAACTCTGTCTTCATTATTATTGGAGTTATTGCCCTTAGTTATTTTACATATTGATTTTTTTGTCCAGAGCATAACTTCCAATTGATGAAGGTTATTGGCTTCAAACCTCAAATACAGATAAATCACATTCAGGAGAAATGTAGTGCATAAGATCCATAACTTTGTGGTCATTAATTTTGGAGTTACTGCCCTTTGTTATTTTACTAATTGAACTTTTGTCCAGCAAATAACTTCAAATGTATGAAAGTTAGCGATTGCAAACTTCATATGCAGATAAATCACATTAAGGACAATTGCAATACACAAGACCCATAACTATGTCTTCCTTATTTTTGGATTATTGCCCTTCATTGTTTTACATATTGGGTTTTTGTCCGGAGCATAACTTTCCAGGTTTAGAAGCTATAAACTTCATACTTAAGATATATACAGATCAGATTGAGCATAACTGAAGTACACATGATTCATGAGCTGTTGATCTTAGTTAAAGAAAATGTGCAAAACACATATCCATTAGAGGTCACAATTACTTGATGGCCAAGGTCCCAGTCATGGGTCTAATGTTTGAATCTCGGCTTTCATGTTTTGAGCTTTTGTGTTTGCACATTTTGTGTTTGTGGGTTTTGTGTTTATTGTTATATTATCAAGGAACTATATTGACATACCGTTTTTCTTTGAATTCATCAATGCAACCAATAATATGGATAGATGGTTGGGTGTTTAATGTCCGTCAACAGTATTTCAGTCATGATACAATGATGAAAGGGTGATTAAAAGTGCTTAGTGCAATAAAGTGCTGTCTAGGTGCAGCTGCGGCAGGGGATATAGCTGTCCTTCAGACTGCCTTCTTGTTTATTATTGCAGCCATCAGATTTGATTTGGAAACAGACTGGAAGAACAGTTTTCCTAACCAGAGAGAAAAAGACAGAGAAGGTATGAAAGAGTTAACTCTTTAACACACAATCCGAAGTTTTAACGACCCTGTTAAAGAAGCCTTTTGAAAACATTGTGGCAAAAGGAGAAAATGCTGGAAACCAGCATTTTCTCCTGTTTTCACAATGTTTTCTACCATTTGCAAAACAAATTTCGATGTTTCAATCACATTTATTTTGTTGTCTGCAAATGCTTTCAATTTGGACCAGTCTAAAAGTTTGTCGTTTGGTTAAGAGTTAAACTTTGGTTAACTGTTTTCCAAACTTATCCATATGGAAAGCATCTGCAAAAGACAAATTAATTTTGGCTCAAATGATTTGATTCATTTTTGAAAAGGTAAAAGCCATGGTAGGAAAAGGAGAAAGTACTGGTTAGCAGCAAAACTTTTAGCTCACCTGAGCACAAAGTGCTCAAGGTGAGCTTTTGTGATCATGCTGTGTCTGTTGTCTGTCGTCCATCTTCAGGCATCAGCAGTTACCTTGTGTGTACTGTAGAGGCCTCATTTCAGTCAAATACTCATGAAACTTTGTCAGAACGTTTGACTTGGTTGTATCTCGGACATGTTTGAAATTGGGTCACGTTGGGTCAAAATGTTGGTCCTTGCGCCAAATATTGGAAAAACCTTGTGTTAATGGTAGAGGCCACATTTTAGCCTGATACTCATGAAACTAGGTCAGACTATTTGTTTTGATGATATCTCAGACAAGTTTGAATTTGGGTCATGTCGGGTCTAAAAGTAGGTCGTGTGGCCAAATCTTAGATAAACCTTGTGTGCACAGTAGAGGCCACAAATTTAAGCCTGATACCCATGAAGATTGGTCAGAATGTTTGTCTTGATGATATCTCAGACAAGTTAGAAATTGGGTCATGTTGAGTCAAAAAGTAGGTTACGGGGTCATATCTTAGAAAAAGTTTGTGCACACTCTAGTGGCCACATTTTCAGCTTGTTACTTATGAAACTTGGTCAGAATGTTTGCCTTGATGATATCTTTGGCAGGATTGAAATTAGGTTATGCTGGATCAAAAAGTAGGTCACTGGGCCAAAACCTTGTGTACACTCTAGAGGCCACATTTTCAGACTGATACAGATGAAACTTGGACAGAATGTTTGCCTTCATGATATCTTGGACAAATTTGAAATTTGGCCATGTCAGGTCTAGAAGTAGGTTACTCACATTCATCTGTATTACATCATTAAAACCAGGATCTCATCAGCTCTATCAACTGTAGGTGACTATATCCAGGTGAGCCAATTGATTTCTTGTTTTCCACTTCCCACAATATTTCCCAAAGTCTTTTGCATAAGGGTTGTAAAAAATGGGCGTGTTTGGTAAAACTTTAACCCAAAATCCTTGAGTTTCAACAACCCTGATGGAGAAAACAATCATGAAAAGTATGGATATAGTTGAGGTTACCAGCGTTTTCTACTTTTCCCCACTATTTTTCTACCTTATGAAAGACAAACCCCTTTATTTTAGCCAAATTGATTTAGGTGTCTGCCAATGCTCTGAATTTGGACCAGTCTTAAACTTTGTCAGGTGAAGAGTTTAACCCTTTCCTAAACAAGCCCTGGTTTTCACGTGTCTGCGGTACAAGTCTTTTGAAAACACTGTGGGAAAAGGAGAAATTGCTCGTAACGAGCAATTTCTCCTTTTCCCACAGTGTTTTCTACCCGTTTTAGACCTTTCTGCCATTTTCATCAAATTCAAATTTGTCGTCTGCAAACTCTTTCAATTTGGACCAGTCCAAAATTTGTCGTTTGGGAAAGGGTTAACAAACAAACTCAATGCTATCATTACAAACGTCACAGAAATCACATACAAAATAAAACCTCCCTCTATGTTTATTTGCATGTATAGTGCCTCTCAAATTTAGTCTTTTTCTGTATTTCATCGATGGAAATTTTCTGATTGTTACATAAATGAGAAATGGAGTTTACATCAAGCAGTCCGGACAGGTCCTGGATATTGCTAGTGATATAAACATAAATACTTCTATGTATGAAGTGTAGCTTTTTTTAAATACAAAATGCTGTTTATCCCTTTACCACACTATCCCTAGTTGTAAAGACTTTGGAGAGAAAACTTTAGAAAACATTGTGGAAAAATGAGAAAATGGTGGTAATCAAGATTTTCTCCTCTGCCCACAATGTTTTCTAACCTTTCAAAGAAACAAGCTTTTTATTCTTGCTGAATTTGTGGATCTCCTGTGCAAAAGTGGATCTGCATGGTTCAGTGAATAAGGCATTGAATTAATTCGTTACCAAACAGCAACATTTTAGACTTGTCCACATTTAAAGCATTGTAGATGACAAATTTAATACGACTCAAACAATGAAATGTACTTTTGAAAGGCTAGAAAGCATTTTCTTCTTTTCCCATAATATTTTCAAAAGTCTTTATCATCAGGTCGTTACAGATCTGTATCCTGTGGTAAAAGGGTAATAACAGCCAACAACTTCTGGGTTCTATTTCTGCTGGATGGACAGGCTGTGTTGGATGTCCTTTGGCAATGCACTCCAGAGTACCACCATGGTACAGATGAAACCAGGACATACTTGAGTAAGTTAACTGCAACTGTGATAGGACAAATATTGTTGAAAATGGAATAAATAATTCCTTTGGCAAAGCAAAACGTATTTTTTCAAAATGAATAGTTGGTGGAAAATTTCATCTTTCATAAGAAGCTGCAACATTTTATTATGTTAAAGGAAGACATACTAATAACAGCTGGTAACTTTTTTTAGCTCACCTGAGCACGAAGTGCTCGGGATGAACTATTGTGATCACTCACCGTCTGTCGTCGTCCGTCGTCAGTCCGTCCGTCGTCCGTCCATCCACATTTTTTTGTTTACACTCTAGCATCTACAAATATTAACCAGTCAGCACCAAACTTGGTCAAAATGTATATGACCATAAGATCTCGGATGAGTTTGATTATGGGTGTAATCGAACCAGAATGACTGGGGTTATTTGCCCTTGAATTAGAAAAATTGCTATATTTGACTTTGGTTAATATTTGTAGATGCTAGAGTGTAAACAATCAGCACTAAACTTGGTATAAATATATATGACCATAAGATCTCGGATGAATTCGATTATATGTCTAATCAAACCAGAATGACTGGAGTTATTTGCCCTTGAATTAAAAAAATTGTTACATTTGACTTTGTTTACACTCTAGCATCTACAAATTTAAACCAATCAGCACCAAACTTGGTCATATATGACCGTAAGATCTAGAATGAGTTTGATTGTAGGTCTAATAGGACCAGTTTTTGCTGTGTCATGGAAAAAAGGGGCTTGATGTATATTTTCATTGTGGACCAATATCTTTTTAACTACAGGACAAAAAATCATGAAACTTCATCTTTTTATTGTTTATTGCAAGCCACAGACAATAGTTATTTGTTTTTATTTCATGAAATGCCATGTCATGAAAAAAGGGGGCTAAATATTTAATTTGGTCATGGACCAATGACCATCTGTTTGTCCATCTTTCATGACCGATATCTTCTAAAATCCTTGACAAAAACTAATAGAAATTCATACAGGTGTTCCTAATGATGTCTGCTGATATTTATTGTTTTTTTTTTTTTTTTCCTTTTTGATATCAAATACTGTCTCATAGGAAAAAGGGGCTTCATGTATATTTCTGTTAAGGATCAATATACATGTATCTTCAACTCAAAATCCTGGACAAAAATTTGTGAAACTTCATACATGTGTTTCTTATGAAAGTCGGCCAATATCATTAGTTTAGCTTTTTTGATTAAATGTCGTGTCATGGAAAAAGGGGGCTTCACATATATTTTCCTTATGGATTAATATCTCTTTAACTACAGGACAAAATGTTATGAAACTTAATCTTTATGTTGTTTATCACAAGCCACAGACAATGGTTAGGCCTATTTGTTAGCTCACCTGAGCACGAAGTGCTGGGTGAGGTATTGTGATTCGTCGTTGTCCAGCGTCCGTCTTTCCACAATTCCTTTAAACATCTTCTCCTCCTAAACCAATCATGTTGAAACTTGACAGGCATATTCCTTGGGTGAAGTTCTACCAAATTTGATAAAAGAATTGAATTAACCCTTTAACTCCAGGGGTCACAATTTGGGGCAAAATGGTATACAGAGCAAACTTTAAAAATGTTTTTGTCTGAAACTAGAAGGCCTAGAGCTTTGATATTTGGTATGTGGCATTTCCTTGTGGACTTCTACCAATTTTGTTCAAATGATGCCCCTGGGTCAAAACAGGACATAAAGGTATACAGAATGAACTTTAAAAGTCTTGTTCTATTTAACCCTTTACAAAACAATCCCAAGTTTTAATGCCAGTGAGAAATAAGGCTCTTGAAAATATTGTGGGGAAAAGAGGAAATACTTGTAACCAGCATGTTTTCCATTTTCCACAATGTTTTCCACCCAACCAAAATCAAATTTAAAATTTTGAGTCGTATTTATTTTGTTGTCAGCAAATGGTTTGAATTTGGACAAATCTGAACCCTTTAAGCGCCTTTCACTACTATAGTTGCCTTTGTGTCTAGTGTAGATCAAGATCAGACTGCACGAAATGTGCAGTCCAATCATTGATCTATAATGTCTGCTTTGTTGAAACACTGCAGACAAAAGGCACCCACGCAGTTGTTATCATCTTGGACTCATTCTGGAATGAAAATGGCCTTTGGGTTTAAGGATTAAATTTTGTTGTTTGTTAATGATTTGAGCCAAACCTGTTAGCTCATTACCTACAGGGCTAGCTATGCAGGGATGTCAAGTTTAAATCTCAGTTGGGCCAAGCACTCAGGTAACCAGGATTTTTTAAACTTTTTCCACAATGTTCTCTACCCATCCCAAATCTAAGTTCATCTTTTGAGACAAAGAGCCTGGTTCACTAACCCCCAAAATTTGCCCAACCTCAGAATGTCACTATTTTTTGATAATCATACAATTGATATGTGTATAACCTGAGAATGACATTATTTTGGTGAAAAAGTTGAACTGAACATTGAAATTTAATGAAAAACAAGGCCTTTCGTAACGCGACGAAACGACGTTATTATTGACGTCGCTAATAAAAAACACGACGTTATGCCTGTGTGAAAAACAGAAAATCATGTCGAAACAAACACTTTTTTCCTGATCACACAGTGTATCCTTCCGATCCAGCGACCAACACTATTTAACCCTTTACAACACAATGCCGACTTTTCACGACCCAGAAGAAGACGGATTTTGAAAACATGGTGGAAAAAGGAGAATATGTTGGTAACCAGCATTTTCTCCTTTTTCCTTTAATAACTTCTATCCAATTCAAATACAGAAATCATTATTATTTCAGGCAAATTTATGTTGTTGCGTGCAAATGATTTCAGTTTGGTCAAGCACAAAATTTTGTTGTATGGTAAAGAGTTAAGAATGATGGTTATATACTTAAACGTCTGCAAGGTCTTTTCATTATGACAGTTTTGACGTTGGCCAATGGTCACATTCGATTCCCCCCGTTTCATTTTGAGCACAAACACTAGACATAAAGTATCAACCTTTACCAAACAATCTTTGGATTTTCACGACCTTGGGAAAGAAAGCTTTTGAAAACATTGTGGGAAAAGGAGAAAATGTTGGTCACAAGCATTTTCTGCTTTTCGCTAAAAGTTTTATATCCTGTCCAAAATAATTTTCAATTCTAAAGTCATATTTACTTTGTTGTCTGCAAATGCTTTTAATTTGGACCAGTATATATGATTAGGTATGTCGTTTGGTGAAGAAGTAAACATTAACACATTAACAAAAACAGTTAAGCAATTTTACACTGGCAGCAATAGTTTGGTACATGAAATAGGTGATGACGGATTCATAGGCAATAGTTACATAAACTTGTATAATTGCTGGTGTATGAATTACAAGTTCATGTTACTACTGACAATGAACGGTCTTTGGCAAAAGTAAACACGTAATTCACTGGTCACTATCACTACTGGAATCTGTGATTTGTTTGGGAGCGGCGTCTTCAAGATGGACAGCCCAGTCACGTACACCAATTTTTTCTCTGTTTTCATACCTTGCCGCAGATAAATACCAAACTATTGCTGCAAGATGAGAGCACATTCCAACAACTCGCGAACCAGCTTTGCATTGGCAGTACCACGCCTGTATGTTGGATTCATTAAACTGAATCCACATCATGTATTTCCTGCTCGATGTGAGTAGTATAGGGGGCTAGACTGGGTCAGTTGACCCAGTCTAGCTCCCCTGAGGGAGATTTTGACCCAGGGTACCTACCCCCGGGTAGGTACCCTGGGTCAATTCCGGTCGATTTGGGAAATTTTTGGACGATTTGGGTAAAAAATGGCATTTTTTGGCATTTTTGCTTCCCCCCCTCCAACCCAGTCTAGCTACCCTGAGGGAGGATTTGACCCAGGGTACCTACCCTCAGGGTAGGTACTCTAGGTTGCTTCCAATGGATCAGAAGTCATTGACAATTTGAAGAAAAAAGATAGATCTTTCATGGTAGATGGTTAGCCCTGAAAAGGGCTGTTTTGTTTGGAGATTGTGTTTTTATGCACAACCTCCAACTTTCCCGCAGGCCGGACATCTGCTCGCCGCTCGTCTTCTAAGTCTTCTCATTTGACTTTCATCCAAGTTGAACTTTAATGAGAACGGTGGCTCGTCATCATCATCCCAACATTCTGTTGTTGGAATGACAAACTCCTTCTTCTCTCTAGTCATCTCCGCCAACTGCCTATCCAACTTTTCTAATTTTAGATGGAGGGTCTCTGCCACTCTCATCAGATTTTTCACGCTCTTTCTGAGATCTTCCATCGTGAAATGAAAATGATAAAATAGAGTCGCCTTTTATAGCTTTTCAGGAGGATTGACCTACTTGTCTCATGACGTCATTTTCTCCTATATTTCTCCCGCTTCAGCGTTTCATGTTTTTTTGACTCCGAATTAACGTTGACCAATCCATAGCTTTGTTACAATTTCTTGTTCGGGGGTCGAAAAACTAGAGTTTGATTATCTTGTGTTTTTCTGACTATGACTTTTCAGAGTTTAATTCTTCTGAGAGAAAGAATTGACAATTTGAAAAAGTTCTTTTCTTGGTAAATGGTTAGCCCTGAAAAGGGCTGTTTTTTTGTGTAAAATACACTTTTTAACCTCTCTTTTCTCTATCCATATTTTCCGCTGGATATGGGATCTGTATCAGATGCTCCACTTCATGTTTGATACATCTGATACGTTCTCTTTCTTCTAACCAGTAAAGGAATGCGAGGATAATTGTCAATCCAAACATTGCGAATATCGGCTTATCTCTACGATAGTTGAGTAGTAAATGGGAGTTTTTAGTGTTTACATTTGGTAAATGTTGACCAATGCATAATTTGTTACATTTTCTTTAGTGTTTTGAGTTTTAGTTGACAATTTTGAAAGAAAAGATCTTTTCATGGTAAATGGTTAGCCCTGAAAAGGGCTTTTTTAGAAAGATTTTAATGAATTGTCAAGACCTACAATTCTTCTGGGAGAATTACTGGGATGATTTCACATCCGCAGAATTCACAGCAAACTGTAGATCCTTCATCATCATCAAAAAATCCTTCATCTGGGTCTGGACAATTATGCTTCTGACCAAGATAGTCCAGGAGTGTAAAGCATTTTCCACACTCTATCTGACATCTGTTTGCACAGTGAGGACAGAGAAGAATCTGAACCATACTGAAGCACTTATGTTTTTGTGAGAAAAAACATCGCCCTTATATAGTTCACAACATGGATTGACCTACTTGTCTCATGTTTTTAACTCCGAATTACGTTGACCAATCCATAGCTTTGTTACAATTTCTTGTTCGGGACAGAAAAACTAGAGTTTGACTATCTTGTGTTTTTTTCTGACTATGGCTTTTCTGAGTTTAATTCTTTTTGAGAGAAAGAATTGACAATTTGAAAAAGTTCTTTTCTTGGTAAATGGTTAGCCCTGAAAAGGGCTGTTTTGTTTTTTTGGCGGTTGTGATTTTTTCAACTTCTAATGACAACAACCGAAATTCGCCTGGCATACGGGGCATACTCCAACTCTTTTTGTGATTGTCATTACTCCGTTATTGAAAGTTATCTTTCTCCCAAATTTGACATCAACTAAAATAATATCAGGTGTTGTCTTTAAGAATAGCTGAACTAATCTTTCACCGAGATCTTTGTACGGTTGTGATATACGGTGTAGTTGTACGAGCTGAGTGTTTAGTAGCAATATCTGCTGTCCGACATCTAGATAGTCTTTGAGAGTCTCACGCAGTTGATGGTTGATTTCCTCCATATTGTTCTGTTCCATATTGATTTTTTAACTCCCGAACTGGTCGAGAGCTGAGAGTCGAATGATGAATGTATTGGGAAATATCGCCCTTTCTTTATACGATAGCAGGAGGATTGAAAAATAAGAGCGCGGACCTGGTGGAAAGCATATACATTTTTTTCCCCAACTACGTTTTCATGCTAATATAGTAAAAAAGTTATGACTCGTAGCATGGGAAAAAAATGTAAGCAGATGGAGTCTTTTGGAAAAACAGAATGAAAAAACTCGACTGCTTTTTGAACTTTTTTATTGAACAGAACTGAAACAATGAACATATTTACAATAAACTTAAAAAGACAAAAAATGAACATAATATCAATAAACTGTTAACAATAAAAAAATCATTTTTGAAAATGTTTTTCACTGTTTGTAGGGAGAAGTCTCTTAAATTTTCTTGTATAGATTTCCATAGTGTTGATTAAACCACAATGATACATTTCGATCGTTTCGATGGTGTTCCGTTGAGAGAAATTTCTGTTGAAGATATTTCTGTACATTATATCCTCTAGCAACAGCATCCAATGCGAAGATACAGTAAATTCCGCAAACTTTACCCTGTAGACTCTGAAGAGTTTGTCGGTTGTATCTCCACGAATAAGAATGATTGTCTAAAAAGTTAATAATTTCTGGCTCAAGTGGTGGTAGGCCGTAGGGATCAAAGTATAGTACATTGTTATTATTATCAAATATCACGGCTACCCAGTGTTCTCCTGGACCGGTTGATTTCTCTGTGTTCACAATGTAGGCTTTCACATGATTGGGTTTTTGTCGAGGTAACTGATCTTTTGCACAGACTTTTGCCTGTAGATTTTTTATCCATGTTCCATGATCCAATATGTATTGAATTTCAGAAGTATACATTTTCTAATCACTTTTCCAGGCTTGTTTTACTTTGTCACACCAATATTTTAAGAACGACTCCGTGATATCAGATAGAATGTTTTGTTTTATATTTCGCCAAAATCTATAGGCTTCCACATAGTCAGTTTCATCGAGTTTCATTTCTATGAGTTCAGGATACCATTTTTTCATGATTCTGTATGGATTTAATTCCTTCATAGCTTGTTCTATGAACATATCTGTATGTTCTTGTCTATCCTTGAATAAACATAGTTCATGCTGTACTTGACTGGGATGATCCACTTGACATCCGTAACACTCGTTGTGAACTTCACTGGCTATTAGATTTTGTAGTTCTTTAATCATATGTTTTTCAAAGCTGTTGTGAATGTCATTTTTCCGAGTAGAAAGACACTCTGAGGTGGAATATTTCACTTTTTCTGCTTCTTTTCTCAGTGAAATAGCAAATCTGACTCCCGACATTGTTTATTAGTCCTGAAAAGGACTGTTTTTTCTGATATATCTTTCAAAAGTTAATTAGTCCTGAAAAGGACTGTTTTTTGATATTATATTCTTTAGTCCTGATAAGGACTGTTTTTTGTGAAAGCTATCTTTTTTTGATCAGAGAGTTTCTGTTGATTTTTTTCAGGATTAATAATCTGTGATGATTTCTCTCAAACTGTTGATTTCAATCTGATTGTCAAATTCAGCAAAGACAATAACGTTGATCACCGTTGCCAAGGCTTGCGCGAATTGAAGCTCAATGCGAAGACTTCCAGTTTTTATAGGATGAAGTTGTCCTTCTTCACTGCCTTGATCAGGTGTCAAATCGTACCCCCACAAACAGTATCCACCAACATAGTCTTCTTTAGCAATATCAAATGATTTATTGAGTCCTAAGGCTGAGACAGCCTGATACATAGACAAATATGATTTCAAATACAATCCATTTTCAAAGTCAGGCTCAAAGGGTCTGTTATGAATACTGAGTCCATTACATGATACATCTATTTTTGACAGATTAAAGTGTTGAAAGAAAAATGGATTGTTAGCATAACCCCCATTATAAGCAGCATTTGTTACCATTGCAATGAAAACACGTTTTGGAAGCTGGCCTTGAAACAAATGATCTTCAATTTTAGACTGAAGTCCATTACCGATAGTAAACGTCTTTACTTCTACCCTACGGATAGGAATTTTCATGTTTTGCTGAGCTATGAGATGATTTAGATCATTTGCAACAACAGGCAACAATTCAATATTTCGTACATGAAGACTGACTGTTTCCATTACAATTTTTGCATCTGGTGCAGCAGTACCTCCTGTAAGGCAAAAGTTTGATGAGGATCTGTTTAATCTAAGTCTGATTTCAACTCCATTAGGTAAATATTTTTCTTGCTGAAATAGATCAAGATGTAATCGTCCGAAAAGCTCTGCAGTTCTGCTTAGTCCGATTACACCGATTCTGTTTACTAATCCAGTATTTCCTGCATCATGGTTGAGTGTTTCAAATTGCCCACTGGTGTCTTCAATCCAAAGTGCACCAGCTTTCAAAAACGTAGACTTGCTGTCAGCATTATAGGACAAAAGATTTTCGATATATGCTCTGTACGGATAGGTATCTGAATTACTGCTGATTAGTTTATTATTTAGATACAAATCGACGCTGCTAAACATACTATGCAGGAAATTGTTTACAGGTGCCACATTTGAACCGACGTCTAAATTAGTACCGTCGGCTTTAACGATTTTGAATTTGATATACAAATACGATTGTGACAAATCTGTCCAATGTTCGGTTTGGGGTGGTATGATGAATTCTATCTGTGAATTGCTTGTCAAAGATGCTATTGGAAAATGTTCAACCCATTGACTTTCTTGCATCGTTGTCATTGTAGGTGGTACAGAAAGAACATTGAGTTCTGATTTACTGCATTCACAAGACCCGTTTTGCATCATTTTTATATAATATATATATATAATATATCAATCAAATATATCGAGAGTCCTTGATCTACTGTAATGATTTCTTTGTCTTTTATTAATGATCTTGCCTTTGCGAGATCGAGAAGATGAATGACGTGTCTTTTGTGATTTTCTTTTATTTATCCCCGGTATTAACTGTTGTGCTAGATCATGAATGGCTTGTTTTCCCCTTGAAATTACAACTTTTTTGGGGTTTTCGCCACGTAAAAGGATATCTCTTGCCGCACCTAATCCTTGTCTGATTCCTTCTTTTTTTACAGCATTCAACCCAGATTTGACCAAGGGTTTAAGCAATGGAGTCACTGTTTTAAGTGCTGATCTAAATAGGGAAACTAGTCCGTAGCCATACTGATGTTTTTCGCCGCGATAAACTGGTAGCATTTTTTGGTCAAATATTTATTTAAATATTTATTTTAATATTTATTTGTCAAATATTTTTATTTTTCTGTCTGAAATGTAACTTGACGATTGTCTTACCAATAATAAAATGAAACGGTATACCAGAATCCCCTGTTATTTGAATGTGAATAGTATCGAAATCCGATTTCGAAACGGGGACGTAATGCGGTAATGTAATTTCATGGTTGATATGTTGGGCTTCATAATTATTTTCACCTGATATGCTTGCTTTGAACGGAAGAACACGAAGTATGGGAGCCAATGTATCACCCACTATAGTGTATTCAGCAACATCTGAATAAACAAACAGATGATTGTACCCAGCATCAATGTTAGGACTGTATTTAAATACATCTAAAATATTTCTACTCGAATAAATTATCTCATTTTTGAATTCTGGTGATCCTCCCAGTTTTAAAAACAGCTGTGGATGAAATTTGAATCCGGTTCTTGTTATATTTGTGAATCCCAATTTCGGGCGTTTGCTTGAGGTTGAATAGCTAATAGACACCCCGATTGAATGCTTCTGAAAGATTTCACTTAGGTTATTTTGAATCAATTCTTCCATTACCTCTATAACATGTTTTGGTGAAGTGTAACTACCCGGTGGAAAATTAAATCCAATTGTCCATTTTACTGCTTCACCTTTTGCGTTTCGTTTTATTGGAATTATCTTCATATTATCTCTTCTTTTATCTACCGCTGCTGCTGCATTGTATAAATTAACATCTGCAGTTATAATTTCGAACTTCGCTTCTTCTTCAGTTATGTTTAAAAACTGAGAGGGGGTAATAAGATGAACTAATGCAACTTCCCATTTTTCCCTGTCAATATGAATTGTTTTTGGTAAATGAACTTTAAAACAGCACTGTGTGTTGTTTGGATAAAGTTTTATGGAACTATCGCTAGGTAGAGTAAGATAAAACGAATTCATTTTTTAAATTTTTTTTGATTTAGTATTTTTTACTGTCAACGAAATCAACCCCACTAGTTGTTTTTTGTCCAGACTTTGTGAATTTTAGCCCCGGAGATGGAAGAATATACCCGAGTGAACTGCTTAACAGTATCAACCACAATTCACGATCTTGACTTTGAATACTTAAATGTACTATCGAGGTTGCAATAATTGCGTAAATGACTAATATCTGTGAAATATACGTAAACTGATTCTTTGGAACACGATTTCCACAACAGTTGTAATTTTTAGTACTAACACTATCGACACTTTCTGTCCCAGTCTCAATGTTTGACTGCGAATTTATCATAATTGTATTGTCTTTTTATTTATAAAAAATCTTGTAGATAAGATTTTTTTCCCAATCAAGATATCAAATGGGATTCTGGTATCCAACTTTGAAATTTTTTTGGATAACCTTTCCAATTGACTTTTATTTCTTTGATTATTTTTTTACCCTCACGTCTTGTACGTCTATCAAGAACTGAATCAATTTCATAAATTTCATCATCTTTTATCAATTGAAGTTCGTATTCATAATAAGTCCCCAAAATTTGTTCACCCTCTAAATCTTTTATTTTATAGGTGATAGGTGAAAATGTCTTGTTAACATGAGTGATTTCAAATATTTCTTGAGTCCAATTTGGTAAATAACCCTTATCAAATGTACGTTTTGTTTTATTGATACGAACACGATCTCCAATTTTGAATTTTGGCTTTTTTGTCATTGCAATTGTCGATAAACGAGGATACAGATTTTTCGAAATTTCTGCCTCATTTGATTTTGTTACCATTACAGGAGATGTTTTGATACTTCTGTGAAAAGTATGATTGTAATTCTTAACTAAAGAATTCAATACGTCAATGTAACGTCTTGTTTTCTTGTACGTAAAGTATTTCCACATTCTCGTTTTTAAAGTCCGTTGAAATCTTTCAACAATACTTGCTTTCGTCTCTGGATTTTCAGTGGTAAAGAAATGAATCTGATTCTTTTTCAAGTATTGCTGAAACAGCCTGTTTTTGAATTCCGAACCTTTATCTGTTTGAAGTGACAAAGGTTTTCGATTTGATTTCTGAACAATAGATTGAAATGCTCGAATCAAAGTTTTTCCCATCTTATTTGGAATAGGGATAACCCATGAAAATCTTGAAAACACGTCAATTATACAAAGTAAATATTTCTTGTTATCATTTTGTCTTGCTAAATGTTGCATGTTAGCCAAATCAGCCTGCCATTGATAGTCTATACCACTTACAATAGTTTTTCGTCTTTTGAAACGACGACGAATTGGTTTATGTAAGGTATAGGTGGATTCACCTCGTAACCACTCTTGAACATCTTTGTATCTTATTCCTTTCAAAACAGATTTTGCAGCGTGATACAATTGCTTTATTCCAGTAAATGCGACAGTACTTTTGGGATCATAAAACAATTTTCTTAACACGTAATCAAGTTTGTAATCAAGTTTAGGCTTTACCAGGATTCCCATGACTGAAGCGTTTTACGGCTAGGGGTCTTTTTTATAGATTTTGGTGGAGTTAACAACTCTTTAGTATAGAATTGCCTCAGTCTTTCTCTTTCTTCGGGTTTCATGTATGGAGATGATTCTTTTATTCTTTTTGCAGATTTTTTAACACTTCTTGTAAGCGATTTCCTTGCACTTTTTTGTACGCTTTTTGGCGTGTGAAATAAGTGATCGGATCCGCCGTAGGATCCTTCATCTTCGCTCACTGATTTACTCAGTGATTTATCTTGAGCTTTTTGCATCCATCTCCATCTATTTGAGTTACCAATAACTTCTCGCGGTATATTGCTTTCGTGTAATGCCTTTGAAAAAGTTTTCCATCCTCTAGGTTCAGTACCTTTTCTCTGACGAATTGTATCATTGATAAGATCGATGATATTGGAACCATGAATGCGTACACCTTTGTATGACACGACTCCTTGTTCGTCCCAAGTTAAATTATTGTTATCTTTTATCATACTCAAAAGTAACTCAGCTTTTCTTTTCATGGTTTTTGGTACGCTTTGCAAAATTTGATCATGCAAGGTAACAGATGCTGATTTCTGTATACTATCATCACTTTTTGTCGTTGGAAGTGAGTTGAACGAAGTCGGTCTTGCTTTTTGAAGCGAATTTTGTAACTTAAACAAAGTTTCACCATACCTTTGAGCCTTTTCTGTTTCTGACAAATCAGTGCTTTGTAAAATATGACCCATATCCTGCCGAAGATGTGCTGCATCCACAACTTGCGGATTGGGTGGTAAACGAGGTTTATGATATTGCTCGTCTTTCCAACGATTCATATTTTCTAAAACCTGATAAGGCACGATAACCATTTTTTTAACAGACATGATGCGATTTTTATTACAAGATTTTTTTATCTATAAGATTTTTTATCTACAAGATTTTTTATCTACAAGATTTTTTTATCTATAAGGCTTTAAGAGCCCCTCCTATTCCTCCGATAACGGCTTTTCCTAACAATGGCAATAATGCAGGTGCAAGTAATGAAAGAAATCCACCTTTTTGATTTAATATTTGTTTTTTATTTTTTACAGAAGCCGATTTCGAAGCTAAACGTCTGATATGTTGTCGGCTTGAATACAATTTCTTCTTCTGAGCTGATGATAAATGTACATTGCCTTTTAAAACGTTATGACAACATTCCGATATACATCTTATCACTTCTGGTGATGAATCTTTTACAAGTTTTTTACGTATTTTTGGTGTAGCCTGCATCATGGCCATAACCATTGAACCATGTTTTTTTATCAGAGGCGTTTTCCTTTTCATGTTGACTTTAACTCGATATCAGATTAAATGATAATACAACGTCCATGTCGTTATCATTTATACCTGATGTTTTTAACATACTGTTTTTTACAAAAGAAAACTTTTTTTAACATACTGTCTTTTACAGTCAGAATTACTTTTTTAAGAAAACTGTGAATAGAGAGCGTCAACCAATTTATCAGCGCTAGCCATGGACGAATCCACGGGAACGGATCTTCCTTTCCCAAGGTCAAGCACCTGATTTTTTTCGTCAAGTTTATATCTTCCTGTGCCGATGTTATATCGCAGCATATCTTCTATCATCCGTCTATATTTTCTTAATCCTTTTTTATGTTTAGCCAATGTATTTGGAGACCAAGCGACGGACGGAATTCTTTGAAACGCTAATTTTTTGCCTGGTAATATAAATCTTGAATACTTTCTTTGGTAATTCCGCATTCTTTCACCAAGTATTTCCTCTCTAGATTTTGGATATTGTTGATGTTCTGAAATGGTACTTGCTACAGGGGTTCGTTTTCGGGTAGTAACAAATCTTTCATCAATCGTAATTGGAGCATGCTTCTTTGGTGGAGCACGCTTTTTCGGAGATTTTTTCTTTTGAGATTTTTTCTTTGGAGATTTTTTCTTTGGAGACTTCTTCTTTTGCGGAGCACGCTTTCTTGGAGATTTTTTCTTTTTTGGAGATTTTTTCTTTTGCGGTGCACGTTTTCGTGGAACACGTTTTCGAGTTTGTCTTTCAACTCCAAATTTTCTGATGGTTTTTACTCCATCCCATCTCAGTAAGCTTCTGATAATAACACCACCTAGAAATCCTCCCCCTCCAGGTTTTAAAATGATTTTACGTTTACTTTCCTCGTCTGTGGATGGATCTGCTAACCGTTCAATATCTGTTCTATGTTTTGTCATGTACATTGTGGTTTGTTTTGGTAACTTGATTTTATTTTCAATGATGTTTTGCGCAGCCAACGTAAACCATTTTAAAATTTCTTTTAATCCTGCTTTTAACACAGCTTCTCTTTCATGTCTATCGGTTTGTTGGCTTAAATTTCGCAAAGCAGCTAAAACTGAACTCGGTGTGGATGGTAAAGCCATGTTTACTCACGGGTGTGAATCATAAAAATGATTTATGTTCAAAATGTGATTCTCTTTTAAGCAAGAATTTTGCATAAAGTTTTTTAAGCAGGAGAATAAATAATGGGTTCTCTTTCATCTCCTTGTGTACGCCAACGATGAAATATATCTGCTCGTAGTCTTAATTCTTTATTTGTTTGTGAATGAAAATCTATGACTAAATAACCATGATCCGTCGATGTAGCATCTTCATAAGCAGGTAACAAATGTGGGGCTTGCATTTGGTGAGCTAGTGTTTTAATCTGATTCTTATCTCGTTCATTTCGAAATAAAATCATATATCTGGAATTAAGACTAATGGTTCGACTCGATTTCGATTGCTGAAATATATTTTGCGTGATGTAAATCACACTTGCATTACGATGGTGTCCTTTTCTTGTAAACCAAAGTTTAATTTTTTCCTCATCTTTCTCACCCAACATATCATCAAAGACAATTAAATGTGGAAAAGATACATCACTGACAATTTCGTTTTCGTCGTCAGGAATTCCCTCCACGAATTTTATCAATTTGAACTGTGAATTGAACTTTTCTTGCATAAGATTGTAAGCATGCTGCCATTCTTTGTAACACCAAACAACTCTTTCAGGAACGATGTTGAACAAGTCTTCTCGATAGTCAATTAATTTATGAACGAACTCTGTTTTCCCGCATCCACTCGGTCCTGTGATGAAAATATTACAAGGGTGTTGAAATAATATGGATTGTACATCCATATTTTTTACTTTTCTCGTTAAAGGCTATTGATAAAATGACAATATCAATGAAAATAAAAGCATTTTTATTGAACATTTTTTATTGAACAGAGGTGAACAATAAAAAACATTTTTTTACAATGAAACATTTCTTACAGTATAGCATATAACATTTTTTTACAATGCAAATTCACAAATACCGCGATTTTTCCACTTGTCTTCATGTTCCACAACAGTTTTGTGCAATTGTTCATTACCCAAAGACATTGGATATACGCTATCCATTTCACTATAGTCACGTACTCCACTAGATGGAAAAACATGTTTAAAAACGTTTTTTGTTGAAAGAGATGAATATACGGTTTCTTTTGTGACATCTCTATCAAATAGGAGATACCCTTCCAGAGTATCCACTGTCTCCTCACTGTCTTGAATGGATCCTCTTTTGTAGCGTAAGTAAAAGTCAAACAGAACTGATTTCATTTTCAGGACGTTCAGAAAACTTTCTTCTGTTCTTCCTATGATAATGAATACCCATCGACTTGTGGCTTGCATTTGATTACTGAAATTATACATCTGTTTAGCAGTATTGAGATCTTTCCACCACCAACCTACTAAAAAAGCTTCGAGGATGGGATCTGAACCTGAGTCGTGCACCAACATCATAATAAAACTGTGTATGGCATACAGTTTGCAGGATGTTTCTCCTTTTGCAGCTCCCTTATTCAATCTATCTATCCAAAGTTTCAAACAGTTGAATTTAATATCAGACTGTACTTGTTCATCGAGCGTGTGTTGGCGAACAAATTCTCCATAAACTTTTTCACGTAGCTCTATTGGTAACGGTAACACGGTTGCCATTTTTTCACCAAGCGTCTAACATTTCTTCCGTCTTACTTTATCTGTTTACCGCAAAACAATGTGATATAGAAATTTATTTTCTCAGACTTTTATAACCATAGGGCACAGTGTCAGTAGCATTTACAATAACTCTTTTGGTGTATACAGAGCGAAACGTTTTTGTCTGCGGTTCGCTGGTCACTGTTCTATCTCTATGTCTTTTAATTTTACAATCATACTGAATTTTGATTTCTATCGTACGATCCAAAGCACATTTTGAATAGGTATCGAAATTCACCACCTGCTTGGTATTGTAATCCAAAGTAATTCCCTTCACTTTACATTTACTTATCTCTTCTCCATCTTTTGTTTTCATTTTGTAAGCATAATTTTTAGGTCCAAGTCCTCTGAAATGGGTAATTTTACAGTCAGGCTCTTCATCAGTCCATTTTCCTAACCTACTGTTAATAATGGGAGGGTTCCATAATTCAGGATCATGAATGTACATACAACTATCTGTATCGAAATACAGAACTCTATCTTTTAACTTTTCAAGAACGGCGTACAATTCCAACCTTGCATAAGCTGTTACGTAAGACCCTACTACCACGTTGGCTGTAGCGTGGGTATCAATATGTTCCAATTTTGATTCATAGTTAACCAAGATGAATGGACAGTCCTCGTCAAAGATTTCTACATGCTTTACAATGAAATTGGGATTGGTGACTAATTCGAAATATTTAGACGGATCACTGATGTATTCCGTCTGAGTCATTTTTTCACGCTGGGCTAATTTTCCCCAAAGACAGTTCAACATAATCTTAGCAAACGATCTTCTCCCAGGATTTTTTTGAATACAACTTAGATCAAGACGAAACCCTTCTGCCTTCTCATATTCACAAACGAATTGATCTTTTTCCGAGTCTGATTGACACCAATTTGGGTAACCACTGGCTTCTTGCTTAATTTTCAAGAAATTATCCACATAACCTTTAAAGAACTGATCTGACACAGAATTGAAATGCCAGATTTCATACACTTGTATTAGCCGATAGCCACAGTCAAGAGCTTTGAATAATTCAAAAGTAACCCAAGTTCCAACCAAAGCCCTCTCTTCTTCACCGTGGATACAAATGTTTGAACTTTCTTCTGCACATTTCATACAGAGTGGAAACATCATTTTATTGTTACAGTGAACTGGAAGAACGGGGTGAAACAAATCAGTTGGAGGTAAAACTTTGCATTTGATTAACCCCTCATACTGACGAATATTGTTCATGTCAATATTCTCACTAGACAAAATTTTTGGCTGACCCACAGGATAGGATTTATGTTTACAAACATAAGGGTACAGAGAACAGATATCAATGTACTTGATTTCCTTCTTGCTTTTTTCATCAACATCGTAGCTAATTTTTATTGCATTACATCTTCCCCCAGACAATCCCTCCCTCGGATCGATGGGGTCCAAATGTGGATATAACTTTTCAATGAGTTTTTTGTACTCTTTATCCTTCATCTTAGCATCGAATTCGTGCTCCCAAATGTACACTACATTATACCCCATTTCTTTGATATCTGCTATACGTTTAAAAGTATGTTCGTACAATTCAGACATGGGTCTCCCATTGATGGGATTGATCTGTTTTCGATCTGTATAACATACAGGACAACCATGATACAAATCCCCAAGGAATTCATAGACAGTGTTTGATTGACGGTGAAAACCATCTACAGTATATCTTCCGATTTGAACTTCCCCACCATTTTTTGCATGGCGAATATGAATACCTTTTTCCCGAGCTACGCTTTGAATCCAGCGTATCGCTTTCATAGAAAAACGACGTCTGGACGAATCTTTACTTGAAATGATAGCAATTTGATTTCCTGGCAAATATTTGCTTCGCCAGACTTTGTTACAGACATCGGCGATGGTGATTGCCTCTAAAAATGGACAAATACCACCCTGTTCGATAAACAGCTTTCTGAATTCACCACATCCTCGTCTTAGGATATCGACATCTGACCTACAGTACGATTCCATCTCTTTTTGAAAATTGAATTCCTTACCCTTTTGAACTTTATCATTATACCAGACTATGAATTTCGACCTACCCTCTTCAGACATTGAGTCGGGTTTGTAATAAGACATATCCAAGTATGGTCCAATATAACTCCAAAATTCATCTGTATTTGCCCAGTGAGGAAAGTAACCTTTTTTCATTTCTTGAAGACCAAATTTGGCTGGAAATTTCGCCAGCCCAAAGTTCATGAAATTGAAGGAGTCGATCAGGCGCACACCATTCAATTCTAACTTCATAATATTGTTTCCATTCATGATCAGTTTTGGAAGTTTTAACCCAACTTTGACAATATAGTTAAGAATGAACTGGCCGTCATAACCTTTTAAATTATGGGCCATAGCTGTGACTCCTTTGTGATGTTTTGAAAAGAGCCACTTGCAAAATTGACTCAAAGTTTCTTCTCCTTGAAAAATAACTTCCCTACCCTCTTCAAATTCACTGCATGTAGAACAATGAAAATCAAGTGGTTTATCGATACAATCATCACATGCTCTATGTGCTATACAATAATTTGGGATGTGCACCCATGTGTCTTGTTTGCATTCAAAATCAAAGAAAATGAACTGTGGTTTTTTGACTACAGAAAAACTCGTCTCATCATTGCTGTTATGATTCGTCTTACTTTGGTAAGGTTGAATATAACATCGATGAGAAAAGTCAACAATTTTCTTACAGATATGGCACCGTTTCTTTCCATTGCAGATATGATTTCTCTTTCTGGTAAGACACTGTGCACCACATTTTGAACAGAGTTTCACTAATTCACAAATGGATTTCTTTTCTTTACCTTGAACATTTCTGTGATTTTCAAAGCATAAAACACTAAAAAATCGCCTATGACAGTAACTGCAAACATACTCTTTGGATTCTGATGGACATTTTCCAGCACGAAAACAACCTTTGCAGATTTTTGAGCAAGCATGGTCTTCCCGCCCGTTATAGCCCACATCACAGAACTCACAATAATATGTACAACAAAAAAAACCTTTGATGGATTTGATGTAGTCATAATGGTTTTGATGGAAGTATAAATGTATGATCTTACTATTGGTTTTCACTTCTGGATGTTCAAATATTTTCCTCGTTTTGGAATGCTGGTCGTGAACTTTAATGACATAGTCTTTTTCATACAAAAACAATTGAATTTTTTTGAATTCATCAATTCCTACAGACTGTGTTGGTAAAACTCCAGCTTCATTCATCAATTTCTCGGCTTCAGTCTTTTGAAGAGCGTGGTCTGAACGACGAATATTATTCCATCTCCTATTCCACGCTTCGTTGTTTTCACGTTCATTGTAGCAAATTCCCACAACAACGGCTCTTGCAAAACATAATTGATCATAGTTGTTAATTTGAATAATGCATTGTTTCTTCTTGGCAAAAACCTTTGAATCCAATTCCGACGATTTATATTTCACTTTTCCGTTACCACATGGAGGTATTGTATGTGTAATGTCAAATGTCATGAATCCATCGTTCAAGACAAAATCAGTATTCGACTGTAAAACTCGTTCAATTTCATTCAATATAGTTTCACCTTGCAGCTGATCTGTAGCTAAAAAGGGAATATGAATCCCCATCTCCAATGAAGGATGATCGATGCTAATTCTAATCATATCTGTCGGGTTTGCATTTAACTTTCGAATGATTTCATGGGTAACATCGTCAAATAATCCAAGCAGCCTCTGGGGTGATAATTCTTCAAATTTCTTAAAACTCACTGACAATACATGTGATTCTGTTCTAAATTTTCTTGACTTCTTTTTTCCCCTTTCTATTAAGTCGTATAGATTTTTCATATCCGAAGTAGAACTGCTGTTTTCTTCTTTTTTATCCACGAACATATTTGGTGAAAAGATATCATCTTCACTGTCACTTTCTTCTTTCAATGGTACAGTTTTTTTCTTTTTTGCTAGTGGAAATGACTCGTCATCACTATCACTTTCTTCTTTCAACGGTAAAGATTTTTTCTTTTTTGGTGGAAATGACTCATCGTCACTTTCACTGTCTGAATAATCTACTATTCTTTTTCTTTTAACCATCGTTTCAGCTCTAGCTGAGAAGACAAAATGAAGGAACCGAGAAAAAAACCTAACAATTTATTGACTCTTTCCTTGCAGTAGTGTATAAATAGAGACATCGACTGTGAAAATCTCATTATTCCTCTGACCAATCTCAGACAGTACAGTTGATAAAAGAAAATGAGCGAGTTCAAACTGCAAAATACATCACCACTTAGAAAGAGGATGGCATTGTATGTTAATCCATACACCCACGATTATGAGATCAGCAATATTCCGTCAAAGTATCAAGTTAAACATAACGGCGTCTACGTGGGATCATTTTTATCCCAACAACATTTAGCAGAAAAAGATGTTTACCGCATGACCAGCTACAGAGTTTTGGATCAAACAACGATCGACAAACGATATGGGATGGATAGCGTGAGAACAAATATTTGTTTTACGTGCAACAAAACAGGGCATTGGGCCAGACAATGTCCAGAAAAAGAAAAGCAGACAGGAGAAAATGTTTTTGTCTATGTGGACCCGCTCAGCCATGACATCAAAATTTCACCAACAGCTGTCAAACTCCAACATATGAAATACGTCGGGGTAGTAAATTCATTCTGCAAATCATTCTGCAATGAAAATACATGGAAAAAAAGTTCACCACAGGATACATCATCCGTTGAAACTCAGACCGTAGACATGCAGACTGACACACGGGTATCAAGGATTCAGAGATCTGCAAAATAGCAGATAAATTAGAGGCTTTACGGAAAAATCTGGACAAACAAAATCTCATAGATTCCACAAAAAACGAATTTTCTGCAGAGTCGGATTGTTCGAACGGGAAGGAAGAACCAAAAGATTTAGTGTTGATAGAAAAAAGACCAGAGGAAAAACGTCAAAATAACGAAAAGAAGAAAAAACGACAAAACAACAAAAACAACTGTTTCTTTTGCAAATCGACAAAACACGGGAATGAAATGTGTCCAGATATGGTATTAAAAAACAATGAAAGGGGAAAAAAACGTAAGAGTAAATGTGAATCTGACATTCCGAAGAAAAAAAGAAAAACAGTCTAAGTGAAAAAAAGTTTTTTCATTCATTTTGTCTTTTTACAGTTCAAAGTTCTATGACATTCCGAAGAAAAAAGAAAAACATGCTATGTGAAAAAAGTTTTTTCATATTTTTACAGTTCAAAGTTTCATTGTAATGAATATTGTACAAAATGTTCTAAAATAAAAAGTTTTAAATAAACATATAGGACTTGACTTTTTTTGTTTTTTGACAATTTGAAAAAGTTCTTTTCTTGGTATTGGGTAGCCCTGAAAAGGGCTGTTTTAAAATTAAAGAGAACGTATTCTTTACCATTTCAATGAAGGATACATTCTCATTAATTTATTTTGCCAACCGCGATGTTCTGTTGGCGGTATCAACTCTGACAGGTCTGGGTAAATATTACCCATCTTAACGATTGGGGTACGAGTATAAAACTCATACCCTCGTCTTGCAAAGAACTCCCGAAGAGCTTTATGCTTTAGTCTCTTCCTTTCTTCTGCCTCGTCTTCTTTCTTTTCCATGACCTCTTGCTCCCATTTCTCTTTCATTTCTTTCTTATTCTTCTTGCCACCAAACAGCCCACAGCAAAATTTCGATAACTTCATCGTGAAATGAGTTAATAAAAGAATAAAAAATGCTGTCTCTTTTATAGTTTGACAGGGGGATTGACCTACTTTGCGTTAGAATTAAAAGTGCGAACGTGGGCGAGAGCATGTAGACAGAACATAACGTACTATATGATCTATCTACAACGTCTAAGAGTATCAAATCCAAAAAAATGTAACGAAACTAACGATTGGTTAACGTTAATTCCAAGTCAAAATAGGTCAATCCTCCTGTCAAGCTATAAAAACACCGATTTCTCCCATACATTCATCATTTTGACTCATAGCTCTCGAACATTTCGGAAGTTAAAAATCAATATGGAATACAACTTAAACGATTTCAACTTAGATGCTTTCCTTCCAGTGGAAAACAATGGAGACATTCTTTCATCGGCTATGAATTCAGCAAACATCAATCCGACGACTGTATTGGATAACATTTACGAAGAGGTGAAACAGTTAAATTCGAAACAAGAATCTATGCTATCTCGGATCTTAAAAGAACTGGAAACATTCAACAAACATTTGGAGGAGATTAAAACTTTAAACACAAACACCGAACGGTTGTGGAAAATCATTGAGACACTACGCTATCAAAGTCAGAGCATTTCAGCAGTTCCAGTAAAGATTCCTGTGGAGTTTGACTTCGATAAGACAAATCTTCACAAGCTAGTGGACTCTATCGTAGCTGTTGTGAAGAAAGAAAAACAACCAAAAGAAAATCAACCGAGAAGAACAACAAAACGAAAATCAGAGGAAAACGATAGCCATCTCCACAAGCGGCATGTTGACCAAAAGAGATCTTCACCGATACTGACAGGCCAGGGTAAATACGGGAAAAACATTGATAATTTCGATGACTTCAAAATCCCAAAAATCCCAAGAAAAACGAAGAAAAGCTGTCAGTAGAGAGAAAAAACACAATCTCCAAACAAAACAGCCCTTTTCAGGGCTAACCATCTACCATGAAATATCTATCTTTTTTCTTCAAATTGTCAATGACTTCTGATCCATTGGAAGCAACCTAGAGTACCTACCCTGAGGGTAGGTACCCTGGGTCAAATCCTCCCTCAGGGTAGCTAGACTGGGTTGGAGGGGGGGGGAAGCAAAAATGCCATTTTTTACCCAAATTGTCCAAAAATTTACCAAATCGACCGGAATTGACCCAGGGTACCTACCCGGGGGTAGGTACCCTGGGTCAAAATCTCCCTCAGGGGAGCTAGACTGGGTCAACTGACCCAGTCTAGCCCCATATACTACTGATGTGTGACGACTTTGCATCTTGACACAGAGCAAACTTGGTTCGTCAACATGTACACGAATCTCACAGTTACCCTCCAAGTGCTCTTGAATGTAACTTGTGCTCAAGCGCAGTTGATACACACCAAAGGTGAGCTCGCGAAGCTGATCTTCTGTTAAGCGAGGAAAGGTGTCGATTTCCACTTCATCCACTGGCCGCCATATTTTAATTCTTCTCGCTAGTCCTTTTTCCTCAACCATATCCTTCAGTTCATTTTCTTTCCTGCTCTGTTCTAGCATTCCTTTTGCGAGCTCCTGATCGCCTGATGTAGCGCTAAGGGGTGGAAAATATTTGTTCGAAAGGGCACACACTATTCGAACAAAATCGCCGATAAATGGAATCTGGCTGTTTGGCAAAACATGGTCAAGGTACTTGAATCTTTTGATTCTCGCATTTGCTGACTCGACAACCCAACGTATCTGCAGTTTGATAAACAGAAATTACTTCATAAGTAAACGAGCCATGGCCTGTGAAAAGGGGGTTTAACGCATCTGCGAAAAGTATCGACCTGGGTCAGCCTGTTCACGTAGGTTAACCTGGGCCGAAACTTTTCACTATTAGTCCAAGAACCAATCTTCCTCATGATTACTTCAGTTGTTACAAAAAGTGGCTGTTATGGATCCATAAGTAAGTGATAGGTTGCACGGTGTGATGGATTACAGAGATTCTTTAAGCCCCTTTTTGCCAGAGTATATTTAATATATCCTTTCCAAAATATCAGTTAGTTTAAACTTAGCCTATACATTCATTTTACATCGATTTTCAAACAATCTCAAAATTTAAACTAATTTTTTTCGATTCTGCTTCCTGGGAACTACCAGTACTTGCGCCAAGAGTGGTGACTAATGGAAGGTACAGGATCATTAGCCGCTGCCTGGAATCGAACTCGGGACATCTTGATTGTAAAACCGACGCTCTTCTTTCTGACCACGGATACAACACAACTCTCAGTCAGTTTTATTTCACCATTAATTCATTTATTTTATTATAATGATTATTTAAGGAGTCTTAGATTTGAATATTGTTTATCCTGAATCCTGATCCCGACGCTGCTATTTGTTGAGAGATTGTGGGAAAATAAATACCGCCATGGAAAAAAACTAGAACTATACGACGCTATCAGAATGACTTTTGTTAAATGTCAGACAGGATGTTGGCTTATTAACTATAAATACAGACTTAACTATGAAACTATGCTTCTTGTATGGAGCGTTGCCATTTTCTTAAATATATTCTAAAAACTATTTGCATTACACTTCGTTAATCTTTGACTCAAATCTATTTGTGATTCAATCTACTTTTCGATCTAGATGTACATATAAAGATATCATTTTTGTAGACAATTTTCAGTGTAAGAAAATTAGCATTTTTCATATTTTGCAAAAAGCAATCCAACCATTAATCATTACTCTTTTTATCACGCCATTATTCAAATCGGTTTTATATTTTGCATTCTTTTATGCAACGATGACAATAAAAGAAACTATTGATTCAATTTTTGGAAGTGCTTGATTTTCTGACTCACAGTTGAGGCGAAAACTAAAGATTGACATTAGTCCTTAGTTGCCATTGTTGTTGCTTTTGTAAATGTTGTTGTTAAGATTCAGATGCATGTGACTGTTCTTACTATTTGCCTTAAGGAATCTTACCTTTGTAACCAGTCGACTTGAATTAGCTTCTTCTGTAGACATCTGTCTATGCCCTTTCGAAAGAATACTTGGCATTTCAGCCTGGATACCAAGTTCCTCTAGTAATTTGACAGAGTCTCGAAAGCCCCGGTCCACAACAAATACATCGCCATCCTTCAAAAAGCATCTGATGTCTTCTATATTTGACATAAGTATGTGGTTCAGTATTGAGGCATCATTGTTTTTGCTGTCTGACAAATAGGGTCCAACGATTGTTACAAAATAGCCAGTGGTTGTAACAACTACCATGGGCTTAACTAGTGGACGACCCTTGTGTGTGCAGTATGTTCTCCGTTGAAACTTAAAGTTGTTAGATTTATTAATGTAAATGTAAGTCCCATCAAGGACGAGGATTACTTGGTCGTCAGCTGTACCAAACAAGGTCTTTGCTAGGTCACGGGTATGGTCCCTGATAACAGATTCCCTGGTTAGGCTATCGATTCCGAGGTAAAGAGGCACAAAACCACGCATAAATGCTTGTCTCACTGTGGACACTGCACGACGGACACTGGACTTGGTAATACCAAATATAGTAGATAATAGCCTGTTAGACATACCAGAGCAAAGCTTTACAAGGAAAATTCCAATGCTTGTTCTTGAAGACCGGCTTGGTGAGTTTTTTACCTTGTCAGTAAGATGGCGACATACATCATCGAATTGAGACTTAGTCAGTCGAGTCAGGGATGGGTAATCTGAATCATTCAGTGAATCAAAGTTTAAAGATTTGTTCATTTGTAGACATAAGGATCTCATTTTCTGGAGCAAGTCGTTGATAGCAGTTCTGTTAAGCTTTGTAGTATCTGTCTTGGTCTGAATGCTAGTGACAGCAGAATGGATCAGCCCTCCCTCATGGATGTGACGAGGACAGCATCTGGATCCTGCAGGTATAACAACATTGTGTGCTAAGAAAGTTGACAGGCGACCATCTGCTGACAAACAAACCAACTTTGGACCAGGTCTTTTGCACACAAAACGTCTTGAGTGACTTCTACTCGTAGAGGGAATTTTAAGTGTGATCTGAAAAGAAAAAAAAAAGTACTGTGATTCATTACTCTACAATAACTATCTAGACAGTTACATTTATATACAGTTAAATATATATTTGTGTGTAGGCTGCATTTCTTTAGTTTATAATTGATGCATAATAGCTTATATTTTTCGTCAATATAGATAACATTGTAGCCAAGAGACATTGCTCGTTACAAGCAACATCCTCTACCACCAAATCTAAAATTACAAGACAATTTCCACAAATACGTTGTCGGGAGAGACAGGTTAGCAAAATTGTACATGGTTTTAGCTGAACGTTTGAATACGAAATGTGGAAACACTGCTCCTGAAGATGCATTAATATTTGTATTATTGAATAAAATGTGGCTTTTCTATCAATATCGGTCATGTTCAAAAGAAGTGTTATAATTCATGTTTTCTTTACAATGACAACAGTTTTACTTACGGATAATGGACTTAAAAACTGTTTAGACGTCGATGGTTGGGGGTCATAGTCTGGATCATCTTCTTTGTTGTAGGTGGGTTTCAGTTTAGGCGGACTCTTGGTACATTTATAACACCGTACTCGACAAGAACCACAAACAACATCTGTGTCAGACAAAGCAGGCAACAGGTTCTTCAGGATTTTTCTCAGTTTTTCTGTTACAGGGCGACGATCATTTGGTTTTACTCGTTTGTGACAAACAGTACATAGGTAGCTTTTCACCATTCTGAAAAATAAGTTTAAAATGGTCTAAATAGTTAATTAAGTTAATTTTCTCTATACGACAATATGCTGTACTCGGATAGTCATGATATTTTGAACACGAAATTTAATGAAAAATATGGTACTTAAAAAAAAAATTTACAATATAAATTATAGCATGTAACAGGTTTTGAACATACGACGTTCAGTATCTGAGCGCTCTATGTGTACCATTTGACCATATGACCTTACAATATCGTCGTCATTAAATAAAGTATACATAACTAAGCCTAATGTCTAAAAATAGAACTATCTCCTGTCAGACGAAAAAAAAAAAAGAAAAATTTTCTCAAGTACCTGCAAATTCTAAACAGGATGTATCTATTTATTATTTTTCTCAATACTCGTGGTAAAAATATTGTAAAACAAAAGCGAATACAGTTTACAATGTATTCAATGGTCGTTTATCTTTTCGTTTATCTTTTCGGGATACAGATAAATATACCCACCCTTTTCGATATGTGTCAACAAGAATTCTATAATTAGTTTGTCACGATAAAAAGTTTTCGGGACCCAAGTTTTAAACATGATTTAAATATTATACTTACTCGGAAAATGCTGGCGGGTCTATAATGATGTTTGAAGTACCGATTGCATCGCTAAGAGCGTATCGTCTGCATTGTTTACATTGGAGACGGGCGAAAATCGTACTCGGTAAAGTTCGTACATCGCCTTAATATTTTCGCTTTTCATCACTATTTACAATGTTATATAGTGAAATGCATCGATTGAAGTAGCAATTGTCATCTCATCTAGCAATGTCATATATAATGTATTCGTAAAACAACAGTTTTGGACCCACAAACTCGAAATGGCGCTGTCTGTTTGGATTTATAGCGGCTACTTATAGGCGTCAAAGCCCACGCCTCATATACAATTTATTAAAATTAGAACATGAGCGCATTTGAGTACCACTACGAGACATATATCATTTTGTTTGTATCTTAATTGTTAATACAAACATACATGTTATTTTGTGGTACTCGCTTGCGCTGGTAGTTTATTTTTAATATAATTAGACAAAAATGGTATGATTTTCCTGTTTTTTGGAAAATAGGGGGTTCTAAAACGTGAAATTACTCACCCACAAAAATATTTGAAATTAATAAAATAGCATTTTTTATACAGTTTAGAAGTTGTTTTGAATAAATATTAATGAATTGATGATATTTCTCATAGTTTACTTTTTTCACAAATTTTGGGCAAATTATGGGGGTTAGTGAACCAGGCCCTTTATTTTGTTGTCTCACGTCTGCAAATGCTTTGAATTATAGACCAGTCCAAAATTTTTGTTTGGTAAAGAGATAAATATAGACCAAGTAATATGCATTTCAAGACTGTGTTGTAGGCAATACTATCTTGCAGAATATAAGGCATATATATCCAAGATCCAACTGCAGTCTGATCTTTATCTACACTGTCTGATAAAACATCCTGTCTTGCGTACCCCTAGCCTTGGTTCCCACCTGATCATTTTTCCTTTTATCTATTCAGGACGGACGGATGCAGCTTAAATTTGACATGAAGCCCCCTTTTTCCATGACACAGCAATAAATTCCAAAACCCTGACAATATGCGCTAGGTCACTTGATGTGTGAAAATTTCATCCAAATCTGTTGAGATATGTCCAGTAATTAAAGAGATATTGGTGAAAAATGAAATATAACATGAAGACCCCTTTTTCCATGATGCAGCTATAAATTGCAGAACCTTGACAATATGCGCTAGGTCACATGATGAGAAACATTCTGTGAAAACTTTTGAAAACATTGTGGGAAAAGGAAAAAATGCTGGTAACCAGCATTTTCTCCTTTTTCCCACAAAGTTTTCTACCCTATCAAAGAAATATTGTGTCACTTGAGCCAATATGAAAATGTTGTCTGCAAATGCTTTCAATTTGGACAGATCTAAAATTTTGCCATGTTGTAAAGGGTTAAAGGCTTTGACAGCATTTTTCTCTCTGGCTGTTAGGATGTATCTTTGAACATTGTGTTCATTGTATTTTGAGTTCATTTTTGTTCATTCATTTAACTCTGTAGTATAGATTTTATCTTGTAAATCTTAGAAGTCATTATAATTTTTGTTCTTCAGTTTGTGGTGTTTGTCTTAATTTATAAATAAGTTTATGATCCTCCCCCACCCGATAGATTTTGGGCATATACTCCACCATGAATTGAAGTACCGTTTGAAAGATCTGTTCAGGTAGGGCCAAGGTCAATGTCACACTTAAAGGTCAAATTTTTGTAAGCTGGACGTATTAAAAGGTTGGTGCAAGACTATTGCCATCTTCGCAAGCCAAGGATACTAACTCCACTTTGTTCGTTACGTACCCTTGGCCGCTCGCTTCTTTAAAAATCGAAACTCCCGCTGCGCCACCTATCGAATATCACGAGTTGCCTAACTTTTGCTGATGTTATTTCTGACCAATCAAAATGCTCGTAATAAAATTTGTTAGGCTATGCATCAAATATGGCTGCGCTTTCGGATTCATCACAAATTTCTGAAATTAATCAGACATACGATGATTCGCAATCATTTGGCTGTGGAACCCGTCCTAATATTTCACATAATTGATCATGAACTATAAAAACTCATTAAATATCAATCGTCTACTCTTTTTTGGCAAATTTTCGTCACAAACACGACAACTTCCGTTTTTGATGGGCGCCGCCATTATTGTTTTCTGTTTCGCGGAAAATCTTGTTACGGATGGTTTGATTGGACGTGATGGGTTTTGATCGCATCCAATGAAATCGCGCAGCGGGCGTTTCGATTTTTAAAGAGGCGAGCGGCCAAGGGTACTACCTTAGTATCCTTGGCTTGCGAAGATGGACTATTGCAAGTGTAAATACATTGTTTATGTGTTTACAATAGCAATTACCCATGAACATTTCCCTGGACAACCACTGTAGTTGTTGGTGTATTTAACAACATTATAATACTAACTTGTATAGAAAGTCTTGAATCGGCAAACATTCTGTACTAAGTTTGTTCAAATCAGGCAACTTCTTGCCACACACCAAAAGGCCTAGGGCTTTGTTATTATTCCTTCAAAACTATGTTCTGGAGGTATATAGGAGTCAGCTTGTCGGTCCATTCATCCATCCATCAGTCTCTGTAGCATTTTCTTGTCAGAGCTAGTTCTCAACAACTACAGGACAGATTTCATTCAAACTTTAGAGAGACTCGGTGCCAAGCAAGAATGTGCATATTATATTTTGGTAACGATTCACTGAATTTTTACAAACTTATTTTCCTTTGATGAAATTTCTTGTTCTCCCTATTTTTCAACAACTATTGGACAAATATCATTCAAACTTCTCACAAATATTTATATAACCGGGTTTGGTTAAGAAAGATTATCTTATTGTCTAAACCAAGAAGACTTAGAGCTTTGGCCTTGCACTTCGATATTTGGTATTTATCTTCATTGTAGACCTTTACTGCTTGGTACTCAGGTGAGCGATATAGCACCATCATGGTCCTCTTGTTGTATTATTGTAGTTATTTCTCAAAGTTGCGCTTATTACGTCCCTAAGGTCAAAAATACCTGATACTGGTATCTGTGCCACGTTTTCGTGATATCTACCTACCATCTAGTAATGAAGAAGATTGTTTTTTTTTTCACTTTGTAACAATGGCTTGCTTTGTCATGTGCCCCTAGTCTTAGCATGAATTTAAATTTTCGAATCACTTACTATTTCCTTTTGTATTTGTAAATTAACAGATAGATGGACGACGGAGGGCGAGCCATCACAACAGCTCCCTTGAATATAGTTGTCAGATAAACGAATTTAATCATATTTACTATAGCTATGGTTTTCGACTGATCATATCTTTGACTAGAAATCTTATCATTTAGGGCATATTGAAAATACGTGTAAACCATTTGTGTTTTTGTTGATAACAAGTGTTTTGAAGACTTTTTCGGCTCTGCCGAAAAGTGCCTGTGGGTCCTTTTGAAGAGTTTACTGTTTCAGCGTTTTTTTTTTTTACCTTTTCTTTGCTCAATATGAGAGATTTTTACACTAATCAATACATCACAAAAACGAGCGGGCGCCAGAGATTAGAGGCTGTTAAACAGTTCGTTCTTACTTTTACAGACTTTTTCGATGAGATACTCAGAGTGGGGGGAAAACAAATATTCAATTTCTAAGGCGGTTTAGATCAGAATGTCTAGTATGTGAGCGTATAACCTTAGGGTGAATATAAGATATGTGCAGTCTGATCATGATCTACATTGTCCGCTATAGAAACTCCAGTTTTTACCTTTTGAAATGATGACGTATCGGCTGTGTAGAAAATGGACCTTTAAAAACTGATAAACAAGCATGTTTGGAAAATTCACATTAACTGTTAAACTCACTTTACACTCGCTTTAACCCTTTTCCACCGTTCTATCTCACGATTCAGAAGGTTTTTAGACAACCTGGATGTATACTGTGTAACGACTCGCCTGGTAGTGTGCATATTATACAACGACTCGCCTGGTAGTGTACATATTATACAACGACCCGCCTTAGTAGTGTGCTTATTATACAACGACTCGCTTGGTAGTGTGCATTAAACCCCCTTTTCCAGAGTGTCACTCAATTGTATTTCAACCGTCTGTAAATAGAGCTTTCATGTCAACAACTTCCCGTATAGAATTACTACACGTTTGAATTAACCCTTAGGCTGCTAAGCGCGAATCGGGGCGCTCTTGCAGACAATCAATTACAAGATCAGACTGCACAAAACGTGTCTTATCTTGGATATACATTGTCCGATACGGTAATCTCTTTCCGGTGAAATCAATTTTGAAACCGCAATATTTGGGTTTTTACTATCCAGTGGAGATTTTCGTTAGATTTATTTAACGGTTTAATGGTGAATGAACGTACCCAAGTTAAACCCCATCCCGAGACAGACACCATACAGTTTGCAGCATTTACAGACAGCGTAGATTAATAGCAGACAGTACCAAAAGTGCAGCACATTCCTGAATCGACAGTGTTACTTAATTTTATCTGAGCCGTATCCCGATTAGGTTTTTTTTTTCCTTCTTTCTCTGTAACATGTTCCTTTCGCTATCGAATTTTAAGCCAAAGTTATCTATAATGTTGAGAACTATTTCCCCTAAACCGAAACCAAAACTTGTAGATTGCATCGGTTTACAAAAACGCTATTACAGTTTTTAGATGTAGCTGTATAACACTTTCCTTATTTCTCCTTCCTCTTCTAAGAACGTATTTGAAAAGTAAATTTAACTTTGAATTCTCCTACAGCATTGTGTATTGTATTTCTCCTTTTTTCCCCCCCACAATTATTAAGCAATCCTTAACATTGTTTAGAACTCAGAGATAAACAGGTCAGTGGACTTTTAAAAGTACCAAATCAGTCCGAATTTACGAAAGTTAACAGAATTATTTTTGTTCTAACTGAAATATAAAAAGAGCACTTTGGGAAATGGAGAACATGAAAATGTTTTCTTTTTCTCACATCTTTGTTTATTTTACCGTCATTTGATCCGAATACAATTTGTCGTCTGGAATGCATTCAATACTGACAACTGTGAAATATTGTCGTCCTGAAAAGAATTACGACCTTGGGATGTCAACTGTCGCACCATATAAGGATTAAAGCCATTATTTCTAAAAACTGTGCCGCGTGATCAGTGAAATCGGAGAAAGGTAGTTTCACAATTTAGAATTCAGTTATGAAAAGAGGCCATCAGGTCGGGAGTGAAAATTCCCCGTATTCGTCTTTAATTACAGGTACGGCCTTGCTTTTTGTCATAGTATAAAATACCCTAATGTTTTGCTGTAGTAAACTGAAGTCTTAACATGTAGAGAAAAAATAGGCTCGCCCATATTACAGGGAATGTCTTTTACTTTACCACAAAATCCCAAACTGAAAATGTCCTGAAAAAGAAGGCTTTTGAAATCATTCTGTGATAATGTAACCAACATTTTCTCTTTTTCCACAATGTTTTTTCCCTAGCAAAGACAAATTCAGTCATTTAAGCATGTTCAGTAAATTTGTCGTCTGCAAGCATATACTTTCAAACTGTACGAGTCTGAGCTTGTGTCGTCTGATGAAGGCTTTAAGTTTCTTTGTCTTTTGTTTCTATGGTGTAAAACAACGTTTTCAACATTATTTCAATTACATGATGGCAGTCAGTGCAGCTTTCTTTGCGTTGCCAGAGTTTTACCAGTGCTATACAACTATTTTTTTTCCAAGGCCACTGGCTTTGTTCCAGCATAACCGTCGACGAAACAATGATCATCAGTGATGAGCAAATGCGTCCTAGCCTAATGACTATGACCAATCTTTGGTAAGAAAGTTTGAGTTCTAATCATTAGCCCACTTGGTTCTTGAAAGTTCTGTACGTTACCGACTGAGCTAACGGGCTCGACAAACGATTAAAAAGTAGAAAAGATTGTTGGTAAATGTTTCAAAAGTCGCAAAATCGTAAGCATGGGATTGTTAGGTAAGGTAAAATAACGTAGATTGTCAGCTAACTCCTGTAGGTATATTTTGACCAATCTGTCGTCGACAAACTTAAATGCGGACACTAAGACAGGCAGCAATTCAACTAAAACTTAAATCAGTTAATCCTGCCTCAGGACGCATTTTCAGGTGTTACTTGTTTCTTCATCACACGAGAGTCAACTGAATTAGCTTTTCCGAAAACAGAAATCTGGAAGAAAAAAAAGAAAATGCACGTTTAAATGGATGTTGACAAACAACATAAATCTGAAAAGAAAAAGAAAATGCACGCGTAAATGTATGTTAACAGACAAAATTATTAACGAATATTTCACAGATTTTGGCGACTCGAATTTTTACAGATTCACCCGACAATGAAATATCAATCAGAATGGAAAAGCTTTTAGCAAGTATGTTATTCAATTTTTGATTAGTTGTTTTTGGGAGACCGTCTTGTACGTTTTTGTATACCTTTATCGGTTTTTAGCCTGGGCTTGGCTTGCCAAGTCCAAGGCCATAGTAATCGTATACCAAACTTTCAACCCCATCCACATGATCCGAGCAGTTACGGAAAAGCCCGAGTAAAAGTGAAAAGTACCGCCTGCAATGCATCTCACTACGCTGAAAGAAACGACCCACAAAAATGATAAAAATATTTGGGTTTGAACATCATAGATTTAAGTTCACAAAGAACTGTGAGAGATGCGCGATGTTTATCTAACGAAAGTATTTGACTAAGAATTTCAAGCCCTAATGATGTTATTTACAAGTGGAAATTAGTGCGCTGTAACACTGAAGAAACATTGGCAAATCCTTAGATATAGTTACGGAATCGCCCGAGTAGTGACGAGTGATGTTGCCGAACAATACTCGGAATCTTTCGTCTTTCCTATATTTTTGACACGATGTGCATGACAAAACGCAGACGATGTGCTCTTTTCCCAAAACAGCTGAACATTTCAAAAACTCGGTAAGACTTATTTTCGCAAAATTACTGTGCTTCTCGTATCTAAAGGTACAAATATGTTTTGATTGGCCCAGTATGTACGATGCCTTATTTCTTCTTGTCAGAGTTGTCCCGATATCCTTTGACATCTCGGACCATGACCATTTCAAGCCATTTTGGGCATTACAAACTCGGCACACAAAATCGAATATGTAACGTTACACTGGGTATAAAACTTTGTAATATGAGCCATGGACAACCAGATAAGAAGACCTGAATGGCGAGCGTGTTATATCAAAGATCAGACTTCCCATCAAGTGCCATCTGATCTTGATTTTTGATCTCCTCCGCTATTTATCGATAATAAATTGCTTGACCTGAAATTAGCATCATTTGCTAGGCGTTTTATATCGAAGATCATATTTATTACTCGGTGCAATCTGATCTTGATCTAAGCTGCCAATATGGAATATTTTACCCATAGGCTTCTCAGCGCAACTCGATGCTCTTTTTTACGGATAGTGTAGATTAAGATCAGACTGCACAGAACGTGCAGTCTGATCTCGGATCTACATTGACTCATACGATGAGTTATTTTCAACCAACAACAATTTTACAATCGCCATGTTACAGCATTTATAAGTGGTTTGACACCTTCATCTATTGTATTGAACAATTTAACCCTTTACCAAACAATCCCAGCTTCTAATGACCTTGAGAAAGAAGCCTTTTGAAAACATTGTGGAACAGGGAAAAAATGCTGGTAACCAGCATTTCCTCCTTTTCCGATAATCTTTTCTACCCTTCTCGAAAAAGATTTCAATTTTTCAGTCACATTTGTTCTGTCGTCTGCAACAGCTTTGAATTTGGACAGGTCTAAAATTTTGTCGTTTGGTAAAGAGTTAAGGGTTAAGTGATAATAGGTACTGAAAGAGTAAGGTTTTTAACACACTGCTTACGGATCCATATTTTTACTGCCAGTTGTTGCAGACAAATTTGATGTTAATTCATTTATAAAGTTACTGTGTGCAGATGAAATGCTCCTTCCAAAATGATAGGAACATATTTCAAAGCTGATGAATTTTCAAATGTGTCGGAGTGCAGGGCAATTCAAGACCGTCAATATTAGTGCTCATCTGTGTAAATCCACAATGTTACTAAGAATAATGTAAGAAAAATATTTTATCGTCCGATCATGCATTTGGTTCATTTGGTTTGTCCAAAAACTATAGCTTGGCCGTGGGCATGTTCATCCCTGGGCTTTTTCATCCAGGCTTGTTTGTCCCACATCATTACACCCTACTTTATTAAAATGAATTTTAAGTGAAACATGAATTAAAAAATCAAGTAACATCATATATCTACAGTTAGGAAGATTTATTTATTTATTTATTTATTTTACTTTAATCAATGTTTGTGAATCACCGGTTTTTCTTAGAATTTTCACCGTCAGCAATGGGGGAACAATCTCAAATTTGTCGCCATCGTTGGCTACTTCTAAATACCAAGATTACCAATCGTCAAAATTCAGGGTCCGTATTCACCAACCATTCTTAAGAACGTTCTTTGTCTTGTTCTCCAGAATTTTCTACAGTTGAAAGTAACACAACTCCTGATTGGCTGAACCATTTGGTTAAGCCAATCAGGAGTTGTGTTACTTTCAAATGTAGAAAATCTTGAAGAATAAGACTAAGAATATTCTTAAGAATGGTTGGTGAATACGGACCCAGAATTAAGGTAATATAAAAGCTCAGTGATTAAGTGAGAGAGGATTGAATTGTGTCGTAATGACTACAATCAATCATCGAAAAGAAATTGGCTGAGCTAAGGATTCAAACCAGTGACCCCCTGTTCTCAAGTCTGGTACGCTAACGACTGTGCTAATGGGGCTCGACTGCAGTAATTGGTTTTAACTTTTACCAAATGATAAAATTTTAGACTTGACCAAATTGAAACCCTTTGCAAATGATGGAATTTGTCGTAGATGGGGTAGAAAGTATTGTGGGAAAAGGGAAAAATGCTAGTATACATAAAAGCAGCAGTATCTTGAATCACTTCGAAAATTCAGAAAATGAATTGAACAGGTTAGGAACAGGCCCAGAGTTCTTAAATTTTAAAGAATCAAAAAGAATAGAGAGCAAATTGCTTGTTTACAAAAAAGAGAGCCATTTTCTTTTTACCCCAAAAAGGGCCATGTTTTGCTCCAAAAATATTGACCATCAGCAAATCATTTTTATGCACCATGTCTTGGATAAAGTTAAAAGTAAACTGTAGCAAACACCAATCATCTGAAGACTACATCTTTGGCCAAATGTTCACCACATTTAGTCCTAGTATTTGTCTTTATAATATTTAATCCTTTACCACACAGTCCTGAGTTTTAACAACTGTGATGACGGAGGATTTAGAAAATATTGGAGGAGGGGCTCAGGAGAAATTGCTGGTGACCAGTATTTTCTCCTTTTTCCACATTGTTTCGCTACACTTTCCAATGTCAGCATTAGCATCACATTCGATTTGTCGTCTGCAGTAGATTTCAATTTGGAGAAGTCTAAAATTTTGTTGTTTGATAAGGAGTTAAGATAATTTTGACAATTGCCACTATGCAAATATGAAAATTGGGTTAGCATGTTTGTTTCCTAATTACAACGGTCACAAGTTTAAATTTTGGTCAATCTTGATAAAAATAAATAGGTCACAGAAGACAGATTACAATCACTCTTGTTGTTGTTGTGGTTTAGCCAATTAGAAGTGTTACTTTCAAATCTAGAAGACTGAGAAAGTTCTTAGGAATGGTAAGTAAATAGAGATCCTGATCTGTCCATCTGTCTTAATGGTATGCCATGCAAATTTTCATTTGTGTTTAAAGCCAAGCCAAGACAGGTGGTTCAGTCTATTAAATACAAGGCTTGAAAGCCAGGTTTGCTGAGCTCTGCCTATTTCTTTCAGACAATTGTTGATAGGCATGGGAAGAGGATTCAACCCCTCTCACTGCTGTATATTTTTTCAACTATGTTTATGTGGTAAAGTAGCCAGTGGCTTGGAAAGTACAAGTTAAACCAATTCTAGGAAGACATGTATAGTTGCACTGGCCTTTGCAGTTCATAATTGAAATAATGTTGAAAATAGTGTTAAACCATAGAAGCAAGTTTTGATCCAAATTTACTGAAAATTGTTGGGCCAAAATTTTGTCTAGATAATCTTTTTGACTTTACAATACCGATAGCAAAATCAGTATAAGCATCAAAAATCCTAAAAGGGTATCAACCAGGTTACCTTCCCGCCCATTGTCAATGAAACTTGGTCAAAATGTTAGATTTCACTGTGTTCTAGGGTAGCCTTGGCTTTAAATTGAAACTGGGCAGAATATTTGTAATTTTAAACCAACGTTTCCCTAAAACACAGCGAAATCTAACATTGAAACTGGGCAGAATATTTGAGTCCAGCCCCTATAGCTCAGTCGGTAGCGTACAGGACTTGAGAGCAGGGGGTCGCTCGTTCGATCCCCGGCTGGGCCAATTTCTTTCCAAGGATTGATGATAGTCAGTGCGACAGGATTCATTCCTCTCTCACCGCTGATCATTGTTTTGACGATGGTTATGTGGGAAAGCAGCAAGTGGCTTGGAAAGAATATTGTGCGTAGTGCTGGTAAAGAAACTCGAGGAAAGCAGGAATAAGTGCACAGGCTTCCGTGAAATAACTGAAATAATGTAGAAAAGGGTATTTAACACTGTAAATCAACCAATCAATGAGAATATTTGCCTTGATAAATATTTCAGACAAGTTTAAAATGAATCATATCGGGTCAAAAAGTAGGTCACTGGGGAAAATCGTTGGAAAACCTTGTTTGTACTCAGAGATAAAATTTTCAGTCAGATACTCTTGAAAATTGGTTGGAATTTTTGTCTTAATGACATCTCGTACAAATTTGATATTAGGTTGTGTAGTATCAAAAAGTAGGTCACTTTTATGAATCAGAAAAACGTTGTGTGCACCATATAGGCCATATTTATCAGCAGTAGGCCTATTCCTTTTTGCATGCTGCTCATTTTGATTGGTTGCATGAGCCTTCACAAATTTATGTTTTTCCATTCTCTTGTCAACTCTACAGACTGTCAGTATGAGACAATGTAGAGATATTTTTATTAGTCTACAAATGTGATCTAGAAGTTTCAAGCCTGTACAAATGTTACAGAAATTTTGAGCTTCTTGGCCTCTTCTTTTTTCTTCTCCACCCCTTCAGATGCCCAGGCTTTCAGTGCCCTTGGCGCTTTGATTACTTGTCTGACTTACGCTCGGCGACAGTATCGAACACGTCAAATTGACTTTTTTTTTCAGTGATATTTGCTATTCGCCCCTATTACTTGTTTTAAGACACATGGGTACTAAGTGTTTGGGCACAACCGGTTTTATTCACCAGGCAAATGGTTTATTTCTTTACCACACCCGAGAAAAACCCCGGCGTCGAATGCACCTGTTTATGTAGAAGTAGAATAAGTGATTATCAATGAGATAAATGATAATGAAAAAAAAAAAAAAACTTGCACAGTTCCCCCCCCCCCCCCCCATACCCGCGTTAAGGCTTCTCAGAACGTTCTGGTCATTTAGTGTAAGTAGGGCATTATAGTCTTAGATAAAACTACATTTTTTTTTGCGGTACGGTCATGACTACTTCGTCTGCCAAACAAACTTTAGTTTTCACCTTTTAAAGACCAAGCAGTGGTCAAAAGTTTAACCCTTTCCCAAACGACAAATTTTGGACTGGTCCAAATTGAAAGAGTTTGCAGACGACAATTTTAGATTTGATGAAAATGGCAGAAAGTTCTCAAAAAGGGTAGAAAACACTGTGGGAAAAGGAGAAATTGCTCGTTACGAGCAATTTCTCCTTTTCCCACAGTGTTTTCAAAAGACTTGTACTGCAGATACGTGAAAACCAGGACTTGTTTGGGAAAGGGTTAAAAAAAAAAACATGCATATTAACGTACTCAAGTTTAACCACTTCCCAATAGAAAGGCTATGATACATTTTGTAGCATTTGCAACCGACATCAATAAATATCAGACAGTATAAAACAGGCAGCACACTCCTGAATCTACTTTGTTCGCTTATTCACATCGAGATGTTTCCGGATCGATGGTTATTTCTTCTTTCACCGTGGTATTTTGTTTTTGGCCGTCGATTGAGGCCGACCTATTGTGTAATGTTTATATTGAAAGCGTTTACGAGACCATAACGTATAATACCAATTTATAATGAACCATTTACGGGAAGATGATGTATTATGCCCGTTTCTACTAAAAACATTAAAAAAACGGTGAGGAATGATGCCCGTTTGTAAAGTGTTTTCTACCCTATCAATGACAGAACTTATCATTTTAGCTACATTCAAGTTGATTTCCGTAAATGCTTTCAATTTGGTCGTGTGCATTTGTAGCTCACCTTAGCACAATGTGCTAAAGGTGAGCTATTGTGATCGCCCTATGTCCGGCGTCCGTCGTCCGTCGTCCGTCAACAATTTCTTTAAACATCTTCTTCTCCTAAACCACTGGGCCAATCTTGATGAAACTTGGCAGGGATGTTCCTTGGGTGAAGCTCTACCAAAATTGTTCAAAGAATTGAATTCCACCCACAACTCTGGTTGCCATGGCAACAAAAAGGAAAAAAAAGGCAAAATCTTTGAAAATCTTCTTCTCTGAAACTGGAAGGCGTAGAGCTTTGATATTTGGTATGTAGCATTGCCTAGTGGACCTCTACCAAGTTTGTTCATATGATATCCCTGGGGTCAAAACTGGCCCCACCCCTAGGGTCACAAGTTTGAGCATAGTAACAAAGAAGGAAAACTTTAAAAATCTTCTTCTCTGAAACTTGAAGGCGTAGAGCTTTGATATTTGGCATGTAGCATCTCCTAGTGGACCTCTACCAAGTTTGTTCATATGATGCCCCTGGGGTCAAAACTGGCCCCGCCCCGGGGGGTCACAATTTCCAACATAGGAACAAAGAAGGAAAACTTTAAAAATCTTCTTCTGTAAAACTAGAGGGCATAGAGCTTTGATATTTGGCATGAAGCATCTCCTAGTGGACCTCTACCAAGTTTGTTCATATGATGCCCTTGGGGTCAAAACTGGCCCTGCCCCGGGGGTCACAAATTCGAACATAGGAACAAAGAGGGGAAACTTTAAAAATCATCTTCTCTGAAAGTGGAAGGCGTAGAGCTTTGATATTTGGTATGTAGCATTGCCTAGTGGACCTCTACCAAGTTTGTTCATATGATGTCCCTGGGGTCAGAACAGGCCCCACCCCTGGGGTCACAAGTTTGAGCATAGTAACAAAGAAGGAAAACTTTAAAAATCTTCTTCTCTGAAACTTGAAGGCGTAGAGCTTTGATATTTGGTATGAAGCATCGCCTAGTGGACCTCTACCAAGTTTGTTCATATGATGCCCCTGGGGTCAAAACTGGCCCCGCCCCGGGGGTCACAATTTCCAACATAGGAACAAAGAAGGAAAACTTTAAAAATCTTCTTCTCTGAAACAGCAAGGCATGGAGCTTTGATATTTGGTATGTAGCATCTTCTAGTGGATCTCTACCAAGTTTGTGCATATGATGCCCTTGGGGCAAAAGTTGGCCCCGCCCCGGGGGTCACAAGTTCGAACATAGGAACAGAGAAGGAAAACTTTAAGAATCATCTTCTCTGAAACTGGAAGGCTTAGAGTTTTGATATTTGGTATGTAGCATCGCCTAGTAGACCTCTACTAAGTTTGTTCATATGATGCCCTTGGGGTCAAAATTGGCCCTGCCACGGGGATCACAATTTCAAACATAGGAATAAAGAAGGAAAACTTTAATTTTTTTTTTCTTTTAAATGGGAAGGCATAGAGCTTTGATATTTGGTATGTAGCATCTCCTAGTGGACTTCTACCAAGTTTGTTCCAAGGATGCTGCTTGGGTCAAAACTGGCCCAGCCCCTGGGGTCACAAGTTCGAACATAGGAACAAAGAAGGAAAACTTTAAAATTCTTCTTTTGTGAAACTGAAAGGTGTGGAGCTTTGATATTTGGTATGTTGCATCTGCTAGTGGACCTCTACCAAGTTTGTTCATATGATGCCCCTGGGGTCAAAACTGGCCCCGCCCCGGGGGTCCCAAGTTCGAAGATAGTAACAAAGAAGGAAAACTTCAAATTTCTTTTTCTCTTAAATGGGAAGGTTTAGAGCTTTGATATTTGGTATGTAGCATTTCCTAGTGGACCTCTACCAAGTTTGTTCATATGATGCCCCTGGGTCAAAACTGGCCCAGCCCCGGGGGTCACAAGTTCGAACATAGGAACAAAGATGGAAAACTTTAAAATTCTTCTTTAAAACTGGAAGGCGTAGAGCTTTGATATTTGGTATGTAGTGATTCTCTTCTAAGTTTGTTTGCCCATCAAAGCGCAACAAATTCATTGAGTTCAAAATTGGGTCATCTTGGGTCATAAACTAGGTCACTAGGTCAAATTAAAGAAATACCTTGTTGGCACTCTCGAGGCCACATTATTTGCTCAACTGCCTTGAAAATTAGTTAGAAAGTTTGTCTTTATAAAGTCTCACATAAGATTAATTTGGGTCAGCTTGGGTCATAAACTAGTTCACTGGGTCAAATTAAAGAAATACCTTGTTTGCACTCTGGAGGCCACATTTATTGCTCAAATGACCTGAAATTTGGCCAGAATGTTTGTCTTGATGAAATATCAGATGAGTTTGGATTTAGGTCACCTGGAACCATAAACTAGGTCACTAGGTCAAAATAAAGAAATACCTTGTGGGCACTCTAGAGGCCACATTCTTTGCTTAATTGCCTTGAAAATTGGTCAGAATGTTTGTCTTTGTAAAATCTCAAATGAGTCTGAATTTGGATCAACTGGGGTCATAAACTAGGTCACTTGGTCAAATTAAAGAAATAGCTAGTGGGCACTCTAGAGGCCACATTTATTATTCATTTGATTTGAAAATTGGTTAAAATGTTTCTTTTGATATAGTCAATGACCAGTTCAAATTCGGGTCACCTGGGGTCATAATCTAGGTCACTAGGTCAAAGTAAAGAAATATCTTTAGGGCACTCGAGGCCACATTTTTTGCTCGGTTGACTTGAAAATTGGTCAGAATGTTTGTCTTTGTGAAATATGAGTTTGAAATTGGGTCACCTGCGGTCAAAAACTAGGTCACATGGTCAAATTAAAGAAAAACCTTTAAGGCACTCTACTAAGGTGAGCGACCCAGGGCCATCATGGCCCTCTTGTTTAAGGATAAAAGTTTTGGGGGTCGTTGCACCTGCCTATCTTCAAACTACATATCAGATGCTTGTATTTTATCAGATGATACAAGATGGATTTCTTTTAATTTTACCCTACCAAACTATCCTATAATGTCATAAACCCCCCCCCCCCCCCAAAAAAAAAGACACTTTTAAAAAATCGTGGGACATTAGAAAATGATACATGTTCCCTTTTCCCCATAATGATTTCTATTGAGCTGAAATAAATTGTTCGTTTGCAAATACACTCAATATCGGCAAGCCTAAAATATGTCACTTGGTAAAGAATCCCGCCTTGAGATATCATCAGTCATGCCATATAAGGATAAAAAATCAATTATTTCTTAAAGCTTGTACCACGTGATCTAAAATGGGACATATTTAGTTTCACAAGTTAAAATCTGTTTATCAAAGTGGGGCATCAAAACAAGAGCTAAATTTTCCATATCCGTCTTTAGTTACAGGTAAAGCTATACTCCACTGCATACCTTGATCTTTTTTAGGACAAAATTTCGGCTTTGTTCGTGTTAAGAGCTTTTACAGATGTCAAATCTGATTGGTCAGTTTCCTCAAGATAGTCTAGCTCTTATGTATAGCTCTGTCTGAACAATGGTCAGGGTGGCATGCCAAAGGACATCTGATCCCATATGAGAGAATGTGCATATATCTCTATATATCCACATTATATTTTTTACTCCTCCTCTTCATCCGAAAAATAGCCGATCGGCACAGTGTGTATTCCATCTTCTAAAACATGCCTTACATCTTGTAAAGGGTTCAATGCAATCTTATTAAACTCTTCTGTGTATACTTGATGGTTTGAACTTCGAAACCCTGAAAATTTAACATGCTTTTCTTCTTGTTCAAAAATACATTTTAGATAATCATTAAACTCTATATCTTTGTTAAGACAACAATCAACAACACCTTTAAGTTTCAGTGTTTCCTTTAACTTTCCTTTGTCTTCTACCCTGTATGCGTATGACTTGGCACACGTAGCAGCATAGTCTTTTATTGGCTGTCCTTTCGTTTCATCTTTAAAAAATCCCAATCTGTTTTTATTTTTCATACTGTGCAACGGGTGAGACTCTGGATATTTCCAAGTATCAAAACAAGTACTTAAATCTTCTTTCATATCTTCATATATATCCTCTGTCTGAATATTTAAAATGAAGCTGTCGGTGTCTGTGTATAGCAATTTTACCCTTTCCCCAAATTTAGGTTTTAAATATTCATAGTATAGTTTGTACATTTTTGATTTTGATAGTTCCAAAACACAAAATCCAATATATATTGGTTTGTTAGCGTTTACGAGGGTTTTCTTTTTTGTCACTGCAACGAGATGAGGATTAAATATTTTAAAGCCTGTATATTCTGGACTTTTTAAAAGTTTTTCAGCTCTTTTTTCTGTGTTTACTATCTCCACATTTGAACGCTTACGAGGGTTTTCTATTGTCTTCCCATATATACTATTAATACACAGTTTAAAAAAAGTCTTGTTTACTCTTTTCTTTGGCTTTTCCTCTTTCTGTTGTATTATTTGTAATATATGGTTCAAGCCATTGAGAAACTTTAAAAATATATCCTCTGTGAATCTTTGTAATCTTAACACCTAAGTCGTAATACTTTAAAAGTTCTGAATATACAAGATATTCTTTTTTGTTTTTTAAATTTGATACAAGCTTTTGAACTCCATTAATTTTTAGCTCCACTGGCCGAAGGCCAGCGGGCTTATGTCATGGCCCGTTGTCCGTCGTGCGTCCGTCCGTCCGTCCGTCCGGTCGTCCGTCCGTCCGTCCGTCCGTCCGTGCGTTAACTTTTATTTCAAACATCTTCTTCTCTGAAACTACCCATCCGATTTTCACGAAACTTCACAGAAATGATCCTGACATGGTCCTCTTCAGAATTTCTTGAAAGAATTTGATTCCTTCAAAAACTCTGGTTGCCATGGCAACAAAACTGAAAAATATTGGAAATCTTTAAAAATCTTCTTGTCTGAAACCATAAGGCATAGGGCTACCAAATTTGGCATGTAGCTTTATGTAGTAGATCTCTATCAAGTTTCTTCAAATTATAGCCCTGGGGTCAAAATTGGCTCTGCCCCAGGGGTCACAAGTTTTACATAGGCTTATATAGAGAAAACTTTAAAAATCTTCTTGTCTGAAACCATAAGGCATAGGGCTACCAAATTTGGCATGTAGCTTTATGTAGTAGATCTCTATCAAGTTTCTTCAAATTATAGCCCTGGGGTCAAAATTGGCTCTTCCCCAGGGGTCACAAGTTTTACATAGGCTTATATAGAGAAAACTTTAAAAATCTTCTTGTCTGAAACCATAAGGCATAGGGCTACCAAATTTGGCATGTAGCTTTATGTAGTAGACCTCTATCATGTTTCTTGAAATTATAGCCCTGGGGTCAAAATTGGCTCTTCCCCAGGGGTCACAAGTTTTATACATAGGCTTATATAGAGAAAACTTTAAATATCTTCTTGTCTGAAACCATAAGGCCTAGAGCTACCAAATTTGGCATTTAGCTTGATCTAGTTGGAGTCTACCAAAAGTGTCCAAAGTATAGTCCTGGGGTCAATTTGGCCTCATACTTGGAGGGGGGGGTTCACAAGATTTACATAGGCTTACATAGGGAAAACTTTTAAATCTTGGTGTACACAGCCATAAGGCTTAGGCTACCAAATTTTGCATATAATTATAGCATTATTTAGTGGACAGTTACAAAGAGGGCCCAAGTTACAGCTCTAGGATCAAGTTTGGCCCTGCACCAGGGATCACAAGTTTTACATGGGTTTATGGAGTGAAAAGTTCAGAAACCATCTTGTTACCAGCCATAAGGCCAAGAACTCCCACATTTGGCATGTTATTCTTCTAATACAATATTCCCCATTTAGTCAGACTGTAGCCATGAGGTCAAAGTTTTATAAGGGCTTATATAGTGAAGACTTTTCTTCGTGGTTTATATTTATAAGCCAGTGGAGCGATACAGGGCCATCATGGCCCTCTTGTTATATGTTCCGGGCATGGTGGGTAATCTTTAAAATATTCTTTCTTGTCTCTCGGAATCTCTAAATCACATACAAGAGCACAGGGGTAATTTCTCCAATTCTTAAATTCAGCTTTGTTTAATTTTCTTTCAATCTCGTAAGGCATTGGTTCACTCATGGCCTCCCCGTAAAGGTTGTTTTTGTCAATGTAAAATATGTAATTACTGGGTTTGTTAGGGTCGTAATCACTTAAATATTTGTTATTGGCTTTACAATATCGGCTAACACACATAGACACACCTCCACGGATCCCATTTTCAAAATCTTCGTAAATATCTCTATCTGTTATTAAATTAATTTTTTGTTCTGTGAATTTTAACATATTCATCCACGAAGCACCGGGTGAAGTATAGCCGTAAACAATTGGATCTAATCCGTAAGCTTGTATATTAAGTTTTCTGAAGTTTTCAAATACATCAGCTAAAAGTAAAGTATCCAATTCACAATATTTAAGCTGATAGTCATTTAAAGTTTTACATCCGAAAGCAGACCAAGCATTTAAAGCATGGTTGTAGTCTTCCTCACTGATGTTTTCTTTTTTCAATGATGAGTAAAAAGCTTCTATCGGTGGAAGTTGTGCCTCTTGTGTTTTTTCGAAACAGTTCATATATTCGTACGGATAGACTCCTTTACTTGTTAACAACTCAGGAGAAACACCAGGGAAAGCATGAGATGTATATTTGAAAGTGTTTTTAAAATCTTCTTTACTTGTATCATCAACCAGCTGAGACAAGGAAGAAGACAAAAATTTAAAACTGTCTAAAAATCGTATTTCATGTCTCTTACCTGATATATAGGTATATTTGCTAAAACTGATATATTTTTCCTCAGTTGATGGCAACACTGAAAGATGTCCTGAATATTCAGCTAGTTTTAAAATGAAAAGATGAGCATCATATCCGCTTAAGTTGTGGCATAGCACAGGAGTTAAGTTTGAAGCAAGGCCTTCGTTTAAAAAAGCTGTGTTTGCTCTTTCTATTTCATCCATTAAACCTTTAACAAACAGATCTGCTACATCTTGTTTTTCTTTCTTGATTACCAAAGAAACTTTTTTACTTCTATATATCTTTTCATTTTTTGAAACAACAAAGAAACAAAAACCGCTGGGCTCATGTCTGCTTGTCTTGTTCTCTTCTTCACATTTAATTAAAAAACTTTCAAAATCAAAATATATTGTAATATTAGGTGGCTTGTCTGGTTTTACTTTAAATTCTAAAGTGGCTGCGTCTGTGTCTTCTTCAGGTAATTGTAAAAGTGTGGTATCAGAACAGTTTAATTCATGTTCTTCTAATTTTTCTTTTTCATTAAATACACGTTGGCACTTGTAGCAGAAGTAAATACGTCCATGATGCTTTGTAAACTGAGAAGACAAAAGACGGGATAGATCGGATATTAAATAAAAATGTTCTTCATAGTACAATATATAAATTTTTTCTCCTTCTCTTTTTCCTTCGTCAAATATTACAGGTGTTCTTTTGTTTTCATTGTCCACACCATATACAATTAAATGAATATGAGGATTACGATCCTGGAAAAGTTGAAGATCATTAGCTGATGTTGGATAGTTGATATCTGTAAAATCAGCATATTTGTTTGGTTCTTCTTTTAATATCTTTCTTAAGTCTTTTGTGATCCTTCCCCTGTCCTTGTCTTTTGGATTGAAATAACGGAGTATACACCAGTAAAAACAGCGCTCATCTCCAGAAAGAATACATACAACAGCTCTTTTTAAAATTAACCATTGTGGGAGTTTGTTGTCTCCACATCCTCCTTTAAAAGGATTGTATTTACCATAGTTAATACTTACACATTCAAAATTTAAAAAAGTCCATCCTGAACCTTCGTAGTCTTTTTTGTAAAAAGTGTTTAAAACTTCTTGCATCATCAAAGATATTAATTTTTGTTTGTTGTTTAGTTGGTTGATTATGTGAGGATTAGAATTGAAATAAAATTTTTTTGTTTGTTCCCCATTTGTCATTTTTACACATACACTTAAAATAGCCTTGTATCCTGTATTTTTAGACAAAGAAAGAGCAGCGGGAGCCTTAAACTTTGAAAGATATGTTTCAAGACTTAAACTTTTACTATATTGTGGAACATCTAAAAATGTTTGTTTAAAATATCCATTTAATGCTGAATTGGCCACAGTTGTTTTTGTTTTTTCCACTTTTGTAAATTTTGGAGGAGGTCCACTAGTTTTAACCATTTTAACAACTCCATTTTTAACAACAAAATTATAATACTGACTCATTTTTATTTTAATTTAAGTAAAATTTATTTGAATAAAAATTAATGAAAATGTCTAAAAACCCAATTACTAAAGCAAAAAGTAAAAAGGTGGAAATTGTGGAACCTTCAGCTCCAACAGACCCAAATTCTCCACCAATTCCTATTTTGTCTCTTGGCCCTGAAAATTCTATTAAGGGTGAGAAGAAGACAGATAAAATTTATTTTTCTGATATTAGACAAAATGGAAAGACTGGTGTTTTTACTAATATTGTAAGTAGAACACCAGAAAACAAATCAACTTTAATAACATTTGGTTCAAACAAATATATTAATATTGAGTTGAATGAAATGTTTGAACAGTTCTTAATGGGTGTTTACGCAAGGTTCGACCCTGAATATATGGATTTAATTAATGATTCATATCAAATTGAGGGAGTCTTGGAAACATACAGAACACAAGGATTTGTAAAGTGTAAGGTAGACCTTGAACGATTTAACAACAAATTCTTTTCATCTGTTGAAAATGACGGAGGAGTTAAGAAAATCAGACCGATGGACTCAAGTAATTTTATGTATGACAGAATTACAAACGGTGTATATACTTTAAAGGTTTGTGGATTGTGGAGAAAGGAAAGCCTGGTAAGTGGAAGATATCAAACAACACACTCCGGACTTACCATTAAAGTTTTAAATGTTCTTGTTAATGGATACGCAAGCTCTGAGACGGATGCTGATGAATATGAAAATAGTATTTTTTCACAACTCAAAGAGGATAGTATGTCTCTCCTGTCTGAGTAAAATTTATATGATGCCTTTAACTTGCTGTATGTCTTGCATTACCCATTTTTTTTTAATGATACTTCTGAAAGGTATCATTAAAGTTTTGAAAATATTTAAAAAAAAATATATATACTATTAAAAAAGGGAGGGATGCATTCGGACGGGTTGGGAATGTGCAACATTTTAATATTCTCTTTTAACATTTCGCATTAATTTCCATACATATATTTTACCAAACCATCGGTAAAATATATATTTTAATTTAATAGTGTTGTTTAAACTGTTGTGGTTCATATATTGGCATGTAAAACCTTCCAAAACCATGTCTGTATTTTCCGTTAAATATTGGACTGCTTCTATCAATCACAGCAAAGCCGAACGGCTCACTCCAACAAGTATACAAGAAGTTTTTAAATTCTTCTAATGTCATATCACGGCTTGCGTAATCCAAGTATATATTTTGGATGTTTTTGTCTGGAACATCAAAAAGTATTAAAAAGTTTGAGTTTCCCCTGATTGTATGCCTTGGCAATGAAAAGAAAGATTGAGACAAATAAAAACAGTCTGTGTTGCTGTGTCTTCCTCTCGTATAGTATTTTTCAGGGACATCTTGTTTTTCTTTTAGTAAATCGTCAAATATCATTAAATTTTTATTACTACTGTTTAATTCTCGAGGATCGGGGACAGTATCATCTTCTTCATTAAAACAAGGTGTGACCTTTGTTCCTTTCTTCTTTTTTGATTCTTCTTTTTTAAGTTGTTCTATTAGTTCTTTTCGTGGGATATCTTGATTTTCAATCTCTTCCATATTTTCAAATATTGTATTAATAGTTTCTTTTGTCAATTCATTTTCAAGAGCTTCTCTTAAAAGTATATATTCTGGCTGTTGTTTCATTGACTTCCCGAATATATACAAATGATCGTAATCCAACCACCCAGGCCTTAAAATCAAATTTAAAAGAATTGTTGTTTTACCACATCCAGACTCACCAATTATTAAACCTCGTATGCTTCGTGGCAGCATTGGGTTGTTCTTTCTTTTTGTCTTGTTTAAATTACAACTGTAATTTTTTATTTCCATATCTTTAATTTAGAAAAAAATTTATTAAAATTAAAAATGTTGTACATATATTGTACCGAATGTAAAAAATATATACACTTATCTGATCCCTTTGATTTAACTGCTGTGTGTTTTTTATGTGGAAAGAAGAGAAAACATCCACCCACTGAAGAAAAACCTTTATCAATTGTGCCATTTGTAAGGGGGTTAGATGATGAATGGAGAAAAGCACTATGTGCACTATATATACACAGCATATACAACTTTTCTTGGTTTAGTTAAAAAAAATATATTAAATAAATGAGTTTAATATATTGTGTTAAATGTCGAAAAAAGACAGATACATCAAACTTATTACAAACAACATTAACAAACGGGCGTCATGCCTTAAATGGCGTTTGCTCTGTGTGCGGGACGAAGAAGTTCCAGTTTATAAAAGGCTCCATGAAGAAAGGTCGGGGGATCATGAACAAATTTATAAACAACCTTCCTTTTGAAATGCATCTCCCCGGTCACAACTTCTGCGGGCCAGGCACAAAACTTAACAAACGTTTAAACCCTGACATGACACCGAAAGCATGGAGTAAACCAGTTAATAGGGTTGATAAGGTTTGTATGGGTCATGATATCTGCTATTTAAAAAATCCTGATACATCCACTCGTAATAGTGTATGTGATACAAATATGTTAAATGAACTAAAAGGTATATTCAACCCCACATTAAAGGAGAGATTGGATCGAGCTTTTGTCACTCCTATCATTGCAAGTAAAAAACGTTTTGGTATGGGACACAGTAAAAAAAAAAGTTGTCATTAAATATTTCTTTAAGTGATGAATTACACAGGCCAACCCGTCGAAACTTTCCCACACGTCGAGTCATAGTAAAAAAGTTAAATGATACATGGGCCGCTGATCTAATGTTTATGCCCAAGAAAATCCGTAAAGGTGAAGCTGAAGGAATGGAGGAGATTGAACAACTACAACAAACAAGAGAACGACAGACAGCCAGTGAGAAACAGACAGACAACTTAAATATTTTTTTAGTTGTTGTTGATGTCTTCAGCCGATACGCTTGGGTTCGTGAGATACCCAACAAACAGGTTAACAGTGTTGTAAAGGCATTTGAAAACATTTTTAAAACATCAAATAGGAGACCTCTTAAAATATGGACTGACCGAGGAGGAGAGTTTACAGGATTGATTGACAAGGAAGAAGAAAAGCCTAAAACAGCTTTTCAGTGTCCTCATTGCAATGAATACTTTAAAAGTAAATCAGGATTAACGGGACACATTAATCGTTTTTGTCCTGTTTTACATCCAGAGAAAGCAAAGGAAGAAAAGACAAGACTTAAAGGGGTTGAGTTGTATCATACAGAAGGAAGACATAAATCAACAATAGCAGAAAGATTTATTAAAACTTTAAAGGATAGAATAGGGCGATATATGACAGAATACAACACAACGGATTATTTACCTCATTTACAAGAAATAGTGAAAGATTACAATGAAACACCACACAGGAACTTTAAAGATCGATACACTCCAGAAGAAGCAAGCAATCCAGAAAATGAAGAAAAGATTTACAAAGAATTTTATGAAAATCCAAAACTTAAAAAGTTTAAACCTGACAGGACAACACAAAAAACAGTTTTAGAGGTTGGCGATTTGGTGAGGATACCAAGAAGAAAAACAGCAGGATTTGAAAAAGGATTTACTGCTAATTGGACAAGAGAAATATTTAAAATACGAGAAATAAAAAATACTAATCCAACAACATATTATTTAAGTGATGCCAAAGGCCACCATATAGAAGGAGCATTTTACAGACCTGAACTGCAAAAAACACGTTTCAAGTTTCAGGAATGGATGGGAGACAGCAAACCAAGGATTAAAGAAAATGCAAGTTTAGGCATGCAAGCAGTGGCAGCAGAAGCACAAAGGCAGAAGGAGAAGAAACAAAGACAAAGAGACAGAAAGAAGCAAACAGCCGGAGGTTTAGAAGTTTCTAATATGGTACGAAGTCTACCTATTAAATCATTAAACAACTTTGAAATTATGAATGCATGTAAACATTTAAAAGGATGGAGAGGTGTCTTCTCACGTGATGCATTACCAAAAAAACCCAATGTTTACGAATGTGGAATATTAAACCTTGATGATTCCGAAGGACCGGGCACACACTGGACGGCATGGCATAGGAACAAAAAGAATAAATTTTATTTTGATAGTTATGGATTGCCTCCACCTCTTGAAATGCAGAAATATTTAAAAAGTCCTATTTCGTATTCATCTGATCAGATACAAAGACCAGAAACCGTTATTTGTGGTCATCTCTGTATTCATGTATTAGAAAAACTAAATGAAGGATTTCATATTCAACCTGTAGTATCTCATTTAATGGATTTAAAAGAAAAAGGATTAATTTAAAATATGAATATGAATAGTCCAGTTACAAAATTCGGAAGATTAGAGGAAGAGATTAGAGAGCTTGAAAGTGAAGCTGAAGCAATAGCAGGAGGTGTTTCTCTTCCTTTCATTGTTGAAAACTTTCTGGGGAAAGATGGAGGAGAAATGAGAGGAGATATAGACATGACAGGACAAAATATTAAAAATTTACCTGATCCAACAGAAGGACAAGAAGCTGCCACTAAAAATTATGTTGATACTGCAAGTGGTCATTCATTTTTTTGAAGAAAACCCAATGCTGGATATGTAGCAAGTAAAGATTTAGATATGAATGAACACAGACTTTTAAACTTACGTATGCCAGTAGACAACTTAGAAGCAGCCAATAAACTTTTTACAGAAATTACAGTCAATGATTTAAAAAATAGATTAGAAAACAACAATCCATTTTTTTTAAATACCAACAAACACAAAGCAAGGAGTGGAATCGATATGCAAAATTTTAAAATAGAAGGTTTACCTTTCCCACGAATGACAAAGATGCAGCAACTAAAGTATATGCTGATGCTCTTGTTGAAGATAGAAGACAAAGAATGGAAGCTAATAATCCTTTTACTTTTCAGAATGATGTGTATACAGCAAAAGGAAAAATAGATTTACAAGGTTTTAAAATAGAAAATGTAGCAAATCCGGAAAATCCCAAAGATGTAGTAAATTTAGAATATTTTAAAACGAATACAACACATGCTTTTGTAAGAAAAAACGGGGGTTTCGAGGCTCAAGAAGCAATATATTTAAGAAACAAGAAGCTAGGAGGTTTAAAAGATCCAGTGCAAGACAGAGAAGCAGCAAATAAAAAATATGTTGATGAAGAAATAGAAAAATTAAAGGACTTTTGTGAAGAAAAAACAGCTGATATTGTTGCTGCAGGTGGAAACGTTGATTCTGCAGCTTTGGATGCTGTTAAAATAGATTTAGAAAAAAATCAGGCATTTAATACAAGAAATAGAAAAACATTTAATGCAAAGGGAAACATTAACATGAAACAAAAAACATTACGTAATTTACCGGAGCCAGAAGAAGAGACGGATGCATCAACTAAGGGTTATGTGGATGAAATGAAAGAATTTTTTGAAGAGAAGATTAAAGAACTGGAAAAACCAGAAGAAGTTAAAGAAAACAGGGATATGAAAGGTTTTAAAATTGTTAATGTGGCTGATGCTGTTGATTCTGGAGATGTAGTAAATAAAAAATATGTTGATGAAGAAGTAGCAAAAATAGCTAATGATCCGGCATTTTTAAGGAGAAATGGCGGATTTCTTTCTTTAGATGCTATTGATATGAATACAAACCGTATAAAAAATATTGGGAGAGCACAGGAAAACACTGATGCTGTAAGTAAGTTGTATGTTGATGAAGAAGTTAAAAAAGGTAATGAAAATTTACTTAACATGGCTCTTTTTTCCCATTCTCATTCTACTATTTTAATACGAGGAGAACTAGAAGGCCCGATAATTGGAATAGATGAAGTTGAAAATGCAAATAGAAGAATACCAACCGCTAACGGTGGTTTAATTAGTGTAGATGAAAAAGGAACACCAATATTACCAAGTATTGTATATTTTGGAAAGCATGATGGGGGTGAGGTTGCATACAATGCACAAGGAAAAATAAAAATTAAACCTAGCTATATATTTCCATTTCCAGGTGCCATTGTTAAAACTTCAGCTATTTTTATGTATGATGATGGAAATGAAAAAGAAGAAAATTTTAAAGTTGTTTGTAGAATTACTGAAGGTGATGATGGAGAGATAAGGCCAGGAGAAAAGGAAAATACAGATTTAAGTAAAGGAATAGTGGAAGGAATAGGAAGAAAAAAAGAATATGAATACAATTGGAAGAAAAAAACAAGTGGGAAAGTTGTACAACATTGTGACACACCAGGGGAAATTAAAAAAAATAAGTTTAATGAATGTTCAAGTTTAATTGTGTATTTTAAGTCATCTCATTCACAAGTTAAACGATGTGTGTTAACGTTTGCTGTTCAGCTTTTTAATTTCATTAACGTAAAAGAATTTTTAGAAGCAGTTAAAAATTTTAGTAAAGATTAAAGGATTAAAAACATTTCATAATATTTAACCTTTCACTAGGTTATATATTACACATTGCTGTATATTTTCCTTTCTTCATTAATATCTCTCAATACTTTATTAATACTACAGAAACCATAGTTTAAAACAAATTGGTCTTCTTTCTTCTGTAGTAAATACTCCAATATATGAGGTCTGTTTTCTGTTTTTCCTTCTTCTGGTTCTTCTATGCAAAAGAATACTTCAACATCAGGAAAAAAGAACAAACTAAGTATTTCATACATTTCATCAATCTTTTTAATAATGTCTTCTGTTCGTTCATCGAATAAAAAAACATTGTCATAGTGATATATATACACATGAGACACCACAACACAAGACACAAGCATATTAAAATTTTCTTTTTCTTGTTTTCTTTTACTCCACTCATAATATAGGAAAGACTTGAAACGTTTTAAATATGTAATTGGTTGATCATATGAAATATACTTGTTAGGCTTCACTGGTGCAAATTTAAACTTCATCTGACTGTAAAAGTCCCCTGTTGCATTTGTCTCTTTCTTCGTATGATTAAACTGATTTTTTAAAACTTCTGTACACTGATTTATAAAATTTAAACTCATTTTATAAATCAATATTTTTTCTTAAGACATTTAATTTTCAATATTTGCTTCATCAGCTCTTTCAATTTTTGTAATCCCTTCTTCATCATATGTAACAATATATTCTCCATTTTTAAATTCATTTGTGTTTCGACACCAAGATTTATTTACATCATTTCCATCATACAAGTCAGTATCATTTAAAACTTCTTTCATTAATAGTTTCTTTGGTGTTTGTCTTTCATTCATTACATCTATTAAATAGTCTTTAATACTTCTTTGTTTCAACATTTTTTTAAAAAAGTTTTCTTTTAATAGAATTTTTTGTTCTGCATTCAGGACACTTATCATTTGTTATTTGTTCATTACATTTATCACATACAGACACATGGCCACAATTGCAAAAAAGTATATTTGGTTTTTCATTAAAACATATGATACATTCATCATATTTAAATACTTGTGTTTCATTAATGTTTATGATTGCTTTTTTATCTTTTTCATCTTGATATACTTGACATATTAAACGATAATTTTCTTTCATCACACACACCTCTGCTTCTAGATCTCTAATGCGTCTCTCTTGCCATATATTAGAATTTCTTAAATTTTCAATTAGATATGCTGCTTCATCAAACAATAAAAATTTACGTCCGCTTAAAGTTTTGAATCTGTCAATTTGTAAATTTAGTTCATTTTCTTTTTGTACAAATAAAAACTTTCTTAGGTTTGCGAAACTACATCCTGCATCATCATTACTAACAAAAAAATAAACTTTCATATCTTCAAAATAAAAATCTTTAAATACTTTATCAAAACTATTAAAACTTTCAATAGTGTGTATGTTAAATGGAAAAAGACCAAGATTAATAGATCTATGTGATCGTTCATGACTAATAAAAACAGCATTTAAATATAAAATGTGATCATATCTCCACACTTTGCTGCATTCATAGTACAAAGCTGGATTTATCTCTTTTAAATATGATTTTTTTCTGTTTTTAACTCTTGAAAATTTAAAATTTAATTCTTCAAGATGTTTTTCATATTCTTCATTTTCTTCTTCCCATTCATCTTCATCTGCTGTGAATCGAGGACTTTTACTGTATTTAATTTTATTAATTAACACTCTTGTTAATTTTTGCTTTTGTATCGCATTAATTCCCATTTTTAATAATACAATATTTTATTTAAGTCATTTTCAAATTTATTTTGATTTTAGTTAATTTCTCATTTAATTAAAAAAATGACTTCATTACAATTAGTACTATCTGAAAACAAAACAGATTTTACAACGAATTTTAATCCCTCCATTAATTTAAATCATCCTTGTGAATTGGCTTTAATTAATCTAGAAACATATTACAGCATTCCAAATATTAAACCTGGGTTTGATAGCTTTAAACTTAACAAAGGAGAAAATTCACATGATATTACATTAAAAACGGGAAGTTTTAGTTTAGTTGATATTAATCGTTCTATTGAAGCTATATTTGATACAAAAAATTTAAAAGATGTAAACAATGAATACCCTGTTAAATTACATGGTGATTTAAATACTTTTAAAACTGTGATGTTTATCCAACCCGGTTACAGTGTTGATTTTTCATCAAACTCATTAAATCGTATTCTAGGTTTTGAATCAAAACTATATACAGCAGGAACTCATGAAAGTGAAAATCCTGTTAATATACTTGCTGTTAATAGTATTTTAGTAAATTTAGATATTATCAGTGGTTCATATGTGAAAGGGCAAAAAGGAAACACAGTTTAATCATTTTTCCCAAGTGTTAACCCAGGTCATAAAATTATAGAACGTCCTCCATATCCAATTTACTTACCTTTGCTTTTAAATGATTTGCACACTGTCAGAGCAACTTTAACTGACCAAGAAGGAAATTTAATAGATTTGAGAGGAGAAAATATAACAATGCGTTTTCATATTAGGGAAATTAAAAACAATTAAAAAAATGACTAAAACTTCCTATATTGAAACAAAAATTAATCTTTCTGATGGACAAAAAGAAAAAGTATCATCAGCATACAAAAACAAACAACAGACAACATTAAACCTAAAGCCTGAAAATGTTGGTGGTTCTGAAAGTTTCTATTTTACAAAAAGACAACTGGTAAGAATGAAAAAGGCTTTTAATGCTGGTAAAGGTGTAAATATTAATCTTTCATTTGCACAGATTAGATACAATGCTAAACATGGAGGATTTCTTGCTACTTTGGCTGGTTTGGCTGCTCGTGCTCTTCCTGTTGTTGGTGCCGTTGCAAAGAAGGTACTCCCTGCCCTTGGACTTGGTGCCATTTCTGGATTAGCAGACAAAGCAGTAAAAGCAATATTCGGGGATGGATTGTATCTGTCTAAAAATGGGCATGTGGCACAAGTTGAAACAGATGGACACGGATTGTATTTAACTCCCATAGATGTAAAAGGTTCGGGTTTTAATGGTGATGGATTGTATTTAGTAAAAACTGGAAATGTTCAGGATGGCTCAGGCTTGCTTTCTAGTATTCCTTTAATTGGTCCTTTGCTTAAATCTATAATTTAATATTATAAAATATGAATCAGCCAAAGACGATATATTGGATACCTCACGAAGGTTTAAAATATCCAGCAGTTAAAAAATCAGGTTCAACCTGGTTAATATACACACAGGCAGCCTTAAAGCTTGAAGCAGAAGAAAAAAAGACAATTGGTTTAAACTTTGGTCTTGTTAACGCTGGCGGGTTGGTTCTGGTTGTTCCATCTGATGAGATAAAAAAAAATCTGGAGTTTAAAAATCCTTTTTTCTGTGAAAACAGAACGGACAACATTGTTACAACTCTTTACAACTTCTCTAAATCAGCTGTGTTAATACCAGAAAAAACCCCACTGTGTTTTATAAAATATTTAAGGCCTTAATGATCATATTTAAAATGACAGAGTTAAAGGAAGAAACACTAAACGGTATGTATCCAACAGTTGTAAGACCCAATCCTTCAGCTCCGGTTGCTGTGATTGAGATGACAGACAGCGGCCAGAGTTTCAGGCTAAACAAGATTTCAGAAGTTCAAAAGTTTCTGGAGGATGAAGTCCGTATTCGTGGTGGCCTTTCAAAGAAGTATATAAAATATAGTAAGTATGTAGACAATGTTGAAAGTGGATTAACAATAGTAGCACTAGGAGCAGGAGCCGGAGGGATTGCCTTGTTAAGTACCGTAGTTGCGATACCAGCAACCATAGGCCTGGAGATTGCTGCGCTTGTTGTTGGTGTGGGAGCCATCACAAGTAAATTTTTTACAAGAAGAGCAAGAACCAAGGGAGAGAAGCATGGGCAGATAAAAAGTATTGCTTCAGCTAAGTTAGACACTGTTAATACACATATTAGCCAGGCTATAGCTGATAATAAAATCACACATGAAGAATTCACTTTAATAATGGATGAATTAGCAAAATACAAGGAACTAAAGGAAGAGATCAGGACCAAGACCAACAAAAAAAAGAAGGCAGAAGAAGAGAACAGTTTGATCGAGAAGGGAAAGAGAGAAGCCCGGGAAGAGTTCAGGAGACTCGTAGAAAAGAACCAGGGAGGCCCTCTACCTTACTAAGCTTCAAGATGCCGAACTTTAGTTTTAGTTGTTCTTGTGCATGTAGTAATATGTAATAAAATATATTAAGTAATTACTTAATACATTTTAAGTATTACATACATTAAAAAAAATGTCGTTTGTAAACATCAAAGATATCAACCGAAGAGATGAAATTATAAAAAATTTTCTTTCTTTAAAAAAACAAATACAGGCAAGGGACAGGATGGAAAAAATGGGAGAAATTGGGAGAGAAGAAGTATTAAGTAATTTTTTTAAACCTGTTACAAAAGGAACAGAACAACTAGGAAAAAAACTTACAGAAGGAACAGAACAACTAGGAAAAAAACTTACAGAAGAAATTGGTAAAATTGCAAAACCAGATACAAGTGCAGAGCCGTATACTGGTGAGCTGCCTCCTCCTATTGATGAAAATGATGATCCAGAATTAAATGAATATTTAAAAAACATATCTAAAATTAAAACTATTCAGACAGAGGTAACAAAGGAAGGAGTTAATTTTAAAATGGCTGGTTTTCCTTTGAATGTTACAAAAAACAATATTGAATATATGGGAAGTGAATACACAAGAACACCTGAATTAATGAAATTACTTTTTTCTAATGATCCACCAGCTAATATTAAAAACAATAATCCACAAGCTTACGAAGACTTTAAAAGTATGATGAGAGATGCAGACATTCTTCTCGAACGAAGTCCATTAACTGGTAATATGGTCTTCAGCAGAAATATATCAAAAAAAGGTAGAAGATGGAAAAATCTTTTAAAAATTGTTGCTAATGATTTGAAAAAAGAACAAGAGGGAGAAGGGTTACCTGATACAGCAGGAAAATTAATTAAAAAGCATCATGATGCAGAAACAAAAACAAGAGAAAAACACAGAGGTAAACAAAAAACTGTAATTATCCCATCAGACCCACTTGCTTTGGCTGATCGTTTAAGTCTTGTATGTGGTAGCATTAAAGCAGGTAATACAGGACTTAAAAATGAAATGGTTGAATTGTGTAATGCATTGATTAGAAAAAAATTAATGACAAGAAAAGAAAGAGATGAGCTTTTAAACACTGTTTAAATTAAAAAAAGTATAGTTAAAAAAATGATCATTATAGAAGATGAACCAGGCTATCAAATGGAATATGTATATGGAGGAGCCGGATTTTTTACTCCAGTAGCTTTTCCCGTGTTTTTTCCAGTGGTGCAAGTAAAGCAGCACAAAAAGTAATTAAAACAACAGCTAAAAAAATAGCTACTGATACAGGTAAAAAGCTTGTAGAAGAAGGAAGTAAAAAGGCTGAACAGATTGCCAGAGAAAAAATTAAAAGTTTATTGAACAAGAAACAAACAAACAGAAGAAGAAAAGTTTCTGAAGCTCCACCTGTTGCAACGATTCCCCTCGACTCCCCTAATTTCGGAGTGATACCAAGAAGAAAAGGATTAAATGAAGGACTCGGTATTAAAATCATTTAAAATATTAAAACACTAATGTAAAAATAATATGGCTAATTATGCAATATTGAATTGGAAAGAAGAAGTTCCTGTTGATGAAACAATTGAAAGTTATCAGTTTCATGAATATCCACCAGACAAGGGAACCACTCAACTAAACACACCGGGCGAAATCAGGCTCACAATCGAATCACAGGATGTTTTTACTCACACTGCTAAAAGTTACCTTCATATTATTGGATATATACAATCCACGGAAGAAGTAACAGGAGGGAGTAATAAATATCAAAGAAATGACCGGGTAGCTTTAGTAAATAATGGTTTAATGTATCTTTTTAGTCAAATAAAATTTATTCTTTCAGGTCAAGAAGTAGAAAATATCCTATATCCAGGACAAGCCACGACAATGCTGGGAATGTTGAAGTATCCGGATGATTTTAATAAATCAAGAGGATTAAACCAGTGTTGGTTTAAGGACTATGAAACAGGCGGAACCGATGCCCTTAATGTTGGTTTTGATACAAGACAAAAATTAATATTGGGAGGAAACACTCCCGGTAATTTTTCCTTTTTAATTCCCATTTCTCATATTTTTGGATTTTTTGAAGACTACAATAAAATTATATATGGAGTAAAACAAGAGATCAGCTTAATACGAAAAGGAGACAATGAAGCCATTCATATTGCTGATGGTAATCGACGAGTAGCAGGCGCTCCAAAAGACTATGGGAGGGCAATGTTACGAATTTCGAAGCTTTCTTGGTTTGTTCCTCATGTGTTGCCTTCTGATGAAGAAAGATTTAGACTTTACAAGCAAATAGATAGCAAAATTGAAACAAAATTAGGTTTTAAGAGTAGACAATGTGAAAGCATCATAGTTCCAGAAGCTCGTGAGTTTGTTTGGAGGTTGGCTGTTAAGTCAGCAGCAGAAAGACCACGGTTTTTAGTTCTTGGATTTCAAACAGGAGATCCAGAATTGCAAACAAGAAACTCTGCTATTTTTAATCATCTAAACTTGACAAATGTACATATGTATTTAAATACTGAAAGATATCCTGAAATAGACTACAATATAAATTTTAATGAAAATGAATATGCACGGGCATTTTTTGAAACTGCCAACTTTAGATATATGACACAACACATACCAGAAGTAAACTCAAACTTTTCTATCAATTCAATAGACTTTAAAAATTTGTATCCTCTCTTTGTTTTTGATTTGTCAAAGTAAAAGACAAGACTGAGAGCTTCAGTTGTTGATATACAAGTCAGGGCTAAATTTGGTGAAAATGTTCCAGCTAACACAAGGGCCTTTGCTGTAGTATTGTCTGATAAAATATTTAACCTTCAATCCGATGGAAAGAAGATGAATCCAGTATTTTAAACAATTAATTAATTAAAAAAATCTTAATATGTTTAATTAAACATATGAAGATTATATCATTGTGTAATGTAATGTAACAAGTCTGTCTTTTTTTTGGCTTTTTGGATGTTTTTTAGTACCACTCAATAAAACTTTTATGGGAGCTTTAACCTTTGTTAAGTCTTCTATTTTCTCTAATTCATCTTGTAAAAAATAACCCTTTAATGGATATCTTTCTTCATCATTTGTTTTAACAAATAACATTTTTACAAGTTTGGAGCCGTAAGTGTATTCAGAATATGCAAAAGCTTCATATTCTCCTTCTTCCATTTTTGTTATATCTGGTATGCTTGCAGGTTTGGGTTTTTCTAATTTTTCTAAAGGTTGATTAATTTTATTTAATTCCTTTTGTAATTCATCATATCTTTTTAAAATGTTTTCAATGTCCACATTAATATTTTCTATTTTTGTTTTAAGAGATGTCAACCATTCTTTTTTTAATACCATTTCGTAAGGGCTATCTCTGACATATTTTTCTCTTTTTCTAAAACATAATGTAATTGCTTTTACTGGCATGTAATAAATTTTTACACCTTTCTTTTTGTCTGTTGTGTTAACAGCATCATATTCTTCAAACAATGATCCTAAAATATCCGGATCTAACAAAGCATATTTAATTCTTTTGTTGGAAAACAAACACCTTTTTCTTCTGTATTTCCATATGTAAAAAGTATCCTGAATGGTTTTTCTTTGCATCTCTCATTGTATTCACATATTTTAAAAGCATACATTTTAAAATACTGTGCTTCTAGTAATTCTTCTTCTATTTCTTTTTGATTTGTATTAATTTTTAAATCTTTTTCTAATGTATCCCTTCGTTTTTTTGCTTTTTCATATTTTTCCAAAATTTTTTTTATTTTGTTCCATTTCTTCTTTAATCTTTCTTTCTCGTATTTCTTCCTTCATTTGTGTTTTAAATTGTTCATGTCCCTGTTTTTCCCACCATTCATAACGTCGAAGTTCATATTCTTCTTCTTCTAATTTTTGTTTTCTTTTTCTTGTAGAAAGTAAAACAATATTAAAACTTCCATCTGTTAAAAAAGGTTTGTGTAAAATTGTTCTTTGTCCTGCTTCTCCACTACCGTTTTTAATTCTAAACCTAAACTGTATATTTTCAGTATTTGGACAAAAATCATTCATATCACTTAAATCTTCAAATCTTTCATAATCTAAAGTTGGTTGATTTGTGGGAGTTAAAAATGTTGGTCCTGTTCTCATGTAGCATTTTTCAGGTTCAAAAAATAAATATTTTACACCATCTATAAGTTTAATTTCATATTCTATTAAATTAATTTGTAAATTGTTAAACCCGAAATCACTCATGACTTCTTCTTTTGCATGTTCCCAACGTTTTAAAAAGTCTTCATCTGTTTCATTTTCTTTTTGTTTTAACTGTGGATAGTTAACTCCGCAAAATCTACGGGTAGTACTCATACCATAGAAAACCTTCAGTAATTCATTTGTTGTTCTATTAGCAATTAAACAAGATTTAGTAATTTTAGACGCTAAATTTAAATATTGGTTAATTTTTGGTTGAATGTGAAAAATTTCCTGTTTTTTAATGATATTGTATTCTTCTCTTAAAACTTTAACATAATCTGTATCTGTTCTTGCTGTAATAATTGAAACCTCAAGACGTGTTACACCATTTTCATTAACTTGAGGATGTTTATAAAGTTCTTTAAGGTGTTGGTCTTGGTGATTATAAGCATATTCTGCAAGATGAGCCCCGTAGTGTTGTTGTGTGTTTCCCGCTTCAAAATTAGAAACAAATTTGTTATAATATTTAACTTTTAAAAACACATAATCTTTTTCAAATTCATATTTTACTATATTATAACCTGCTGTTCTTTCAACTTCACGTCTATCAATTAAAACTCTTTTTTTAAAAAATTCAGCATGTTCTCTTTCATGTTCTCTTTTTTTTTCTTCATATTCTTCTTCATCTTCAGCATTAAAATTAAATTTTGGTTCATCTTTTCCTTCTTCAAATTCCCCGGTACTAAGTAAAAAATTATAAAGTTCATCTCTATCCAAGGTTCCCGCAAAATCCAATGTAATATCACACTGATAATTAGCAAAGCCTTCTTCTTTTAATTTTTCTTTAATCAGATTTAAATTTGATATTAACAGTTCAAAAGGAATATTTGAAACACTAACTTTAATACCAACAATGCCGATTGGGTTTTGTTCAGTATCTTTTAATTTTTTAGAATTTTTTAAAAATTCTCCTCCACTTTGAGTATTCAACTTAGCCAAAACAGGAATTATTTTACTTTTAGATTTTGATGAAAATTCAGCAGAAGCAACTATTTTTAATTGATTAGCTAAAGAAACACCCAAAACAGATTCAATATTATTTTTTACAATATTCATATACTTTAATGTTGGTGGTATTACATTTGGATCTTTTAAATCTGATTTTCCTAAAAGATTAATTCTTCCATCGCTCTTTCTTTTGTATTCATCTTTGTAAATGTAAGTACAAAAATATATATCATCAAAAAAAGGCCTCATATTTTTTAAACGTGTGGGTGCCATTTTTCCTTTTGAATTTTTTGTATATGAAATACCTGATATATCATTAATTGCATTTGAGTCATAAATATTTTCTATTGCAATATGATATGAGATATTATCAATACTTGTTAATCCTATACTTTTTAAGCTAATAAGTTCAGGTTTTCTCTCTTCTTCATTCCCATATTTTTCTAATTCCCTCAACATTTTAATTTTCTCTTCTTGATACATTTCTTTAAGTTTCCTTTTTTAATATCTAGAAAAAAAACTTAAGTCATTTTATTTTTTGCGTCTTAAATTACTTTTTTCTCTGTTTCCTCTCTTCTTTTGTTGCTTTGTCGCCGACCAACTCGACAGGCTCCCCTTAACCCTCGTCCTCGGTTCGCCGTGTGCGGCTGATGGACTCGACAAACAGGCAAAACTAGAAAAACTGACTGACTGACTGACTGACTGAGGAACTGAGGAACTGAGAAACTGAGAAACTGAGGAACTGAGGAACGGGCTAACTGGGCTAAACTGGCTAACTGGGCTAAACTGGCTAACTAACAAAACAGCTAACTAACAGAACAGACGAATGGAGGCAAAGGGGGTAAACTGGCTAACTGGGCTAAACTGGCTAACTGGGCTAAACTGGCTAACTGGGCTAACCGGGCTAACTAACAAAACAGCTAACTAACGGAACAGACGAATGGAGGCAAAGGGGGTAAACTGGCTAACTGGGCTAAACTGGCTAACTGGGCTAACCGGGCTAACTAACGGAACAGACTGACGGAGGCAAAGGGGGAAAGTTGGGAGGGGGGAAAGATTGAAAATTGCACTCCGGTTATTACTTAACATATGCAGACATTAACAGAGGATAGTATGCATGTTTTTGCGTTTGCACTCTCTCCCTTACTCTCTCATATGATCAAATCAGATGTTTATTCTAGCTCAAGTTCATTTACAGGTAAGTGTATAAGTAGGAGTATCAGCTGTAGATCAGTGTGTCCATTGTGCAAGGATGTTCTGCTCTGTTCCTCTTAACATACTTTTAAAAGTTTTGCAGATTATTGCCTTATTAAAAAAATAATAATAATTTGCGTCAACAGCCAAATATTGAAACATATACATGTTATCTAAATACATGTATATACAGAAACTCGGAATCTCTGATGATTGGCATTTTTGAATAATAGGCCTTCGTTTTGATAATATTTCACAAAATGGCAGTGAGTGTAGATCCCAGTGTGCAGTCTGATCTAAATCTACACAGAACAAGTTTACTCTTCACCAGAAAACAGATTTTTAGAGTTGATTTTTAAATGCTTTTAATGGAGAGAAAAATGTAGCTGTAATATGTCATCTTTCTTCGAAAGAGTTGGAAAACATTGTAGGCAAGGAAGAAAAAAATGCCAGTTAGCATCATTTTATTCTTTTGCCACAATTCTTTTAAAAGCTTTCGTTTTCAAAGTCAAAGCGCGGGATTGCGTGGTAAGAAGTTAAGCATATAATGCATTGTTTAGTACTGGCGAAACCCAGGGCAGCCATGAATATATGAGCTATCGCCATAATATGACTGAAATAGTGTTTAAAGTGGCTTAAAACACCATTTAATGTATCTATCAGTCAGTCAGTCAGTCAGTTAATCAACTATATATACATGTACTAGGACGAAAAAGAAACGCAGGGTACCTAAACTAAGCAAATAAAATAATATTGCTTGACCTAAATGGATGAAATTCGGTCAGGTCCAAATATCGATAAATGCCTGCAATATCAGATGGCTAAAATTAATGAACCTCGTAAAAGTTAACCGTAAGTGGGGTAATTGTGAAAAAGCAAAATACCCGTGCACAATTTTGAGGACGAGATATTCAATTGTCAAATTTAGTCAATGAGATGCTTTTGAAGTTGTCACATTGATTTTCTGAGTTTTGAACTGCTTTCAACATCTGCGAAGTATGGTACGCTTAACCGTAGTTCAGAGGGGGCAAGCTATAGCACTACTGTTGGAGGGTCGAACCCAACAACAGGTTGCTGCACAGTTCAATGTGCATATCTTGACTATAGAACGCCTTGTCAGACGCATGCGAGAGACGGGAAGGCTCGAAGACCGACCGCGAACGGGACGTCCACGCGTTACGACGCCACGTCAGGACAGGACTATCCACCTAGCCCACTTGCGCAATCGCCACCGTACAGCCAGTGAAACCGCTAATAATACACTTGGCAATCATGGTCACCATATTCATGCTGACACTGTACGGAACCGGCTACGTGTCTACGGTCTGCAAGCCCGACGCCCTTACATTGGTTTGCCACTTACCGGTCCACGTCGCGCACGTCGTAGGGCGTGGTTAGCGGCACATTCTCCACAAAATTTCTCAATGAGGCAGTGGAGACGGGTTCTCTTTACTGATGAGTCCCGGTTCACTCTGTATCGTTCTGATGGTCGACGTCGAGTATACCGACGTCGTGGGGAACGCTATACTGACGCTTGCGTTCGTGAGAATGATAGGTTTTGCGGAGGATCGGTCATGGTATGGGGAGGGATTTCTCATGGGTTGAAGTCTCAGTTAATTGTGATTGACGGTAACCTAACCGCCATGCGGTACAGAGATGAAATACTCTTCCCTGTTGCAGTGCCATTGTTACAGAGGCATAACCTCACATTCCAACATGATAACGCTAGGCCGCATGTTGCCCGCATTTGTCAAAATTTTCTCGCAAACCAGAATATCCAGCCCCTTGATTGCCCAGCCTACAGCCCTGATTTATCCCCTATTGAGCACCTCTGGGACGAACTGGACAGAAGAGTCAGGAGACGCCAGAACCCCCCAACAAATCTGGCCCAGCTGAGGCATGCTCTATTAGAAGAGTGGGAAAACATCCCCATGGCAACAGTTAACCGGCTGATAAACTCCATGCATAGGAGAGTCATAGCTGCGACAAGTGCTCGAGGTGGCCATACGAGATACTGAACAAGTTTTGAGTCTCCATATGCAGTCAGTCACTACTTTTTTTCACTCAGGAGGGGGTACTGTCAATAAGAAGCCATTTTCTCATTTCTTTTTGGCCACACTGAAATGAAATTTCGTCAAAATATTCAAAACTGATCAGTGGTAAACATAAAATCATAATTTACAATTCTCAATCAAGTTATACACCTCTAAACTACCTTGAAAAGTTACCCTGCGTTTCTTTTTCGTCCTGGTGCCAATATCTAGGTTATTTAACAGATACATTGTGACAACCTATTAACCCTCTCTGTGCCATAGACGAAAATAGGGGCTGTTGTGGATTGCATAGATCAAGATCAAGCTGTAAAGAATGACTTGTCTGATCTTTGATTTATACCGTCTGCTTGTTTTGTCAGGTCTATAAGATAGAAAACTTTCTGAGTTTTAGTGGATTGTTATCTCGACCATCGAAAAATTTCGAGTTCATGAAGAAGAAGAGAAAATGCTTCTTGTTTTCCTTTAACTTTTGTTTTGGTTACTGAAAGCAAATAAAATGCTGTACTGATATTTACTGTTATTACATTTTCTAAGACCTACAATTGTACTGTAATAGCAAGGTTTACTTTGTTACAAAATGTTTGATAGAGATGAGATTTCAAATTCTTTGCAGTCTGATCTTGATCTCCATTCTCCATGAATAGGATTTTATTTATGACGGGCATTGTCTGTGTGTATGAGTTGTGTTTTATGCTGCTTTCTACACTATATCAGTTATATCACGGTAACAGTCTGCTTATTTGTGATTTTGTGCCCTGGATTTCTCAATTACTAGGCTGGTGGTCTGTAGTGTATTGTCCAGGGACACTATCAGTTTCAGGATTGTTCAATTATGAATGCAGAGCATTAATTTCAGTCAGGGAGTAGCCATGTAACAATATAATCATGTTCAATGGTAAGCTTATACAGAAAATATTTTAGAATTTAAAAAGTAAAAACGTATTTTAAGATTTTTTTCTCTGAAATCTATGTTGTTGATATTATCAGTATTACATATTTCAGTGACATCAGGGCGACAGATGGCTGAACATTTGTTTCTACAGTTTTGCAGGTGATAGCCTATGAACCTGCAGTGCCTTGCCCAAGGGCACTTTCAGATAGCCTGCCTTGTTGGAAGGAATTGAACCAAGAACAGTTTGATTACAATTCCATCTCTAACCACTGTATCACGGAGGACCTAGATTGATTAATTGGATGGTGGTTTATGCCGCTTTAAACATTATTTCAGTTATATCACGGTAACAGCTCACTTATTCATGTGTTATCTGGGTTTCACAAGAACTAGAAAGGGGCTCTTATGTGGCTTGCCCAAGGAAACTCTGATGAAAAATACAGAGCTTGGAGTGGGGAGTGAACTTGGGACCTAATGACTCAAAAATAAGTACCTATACATATAGATCTACAAACTGGTTTACAGTTAACTCTTTACCACACAATTCCGACTTTGAACTACACAGAGAAAGAAAGCCTTTGAAAACATGGTGGGAAAAGGAGAAAATGCTGGTAACCAGCATTTTCTCCTTTTCCCACAATGCTTTCTACCCTTTCAGAATCAAAAAGCAAAATTTCAGCCTTATCTAAATTGTCTGCAAATGCTTTCAATTCGGACGCCTCCATAGTTTTGTCGTTTGGTAATGAGTTTAGTCATAACGACTTTAAAGTTGGGAAATCTCCCATTACCAACTTTTTAATCACTGCATCATGCAGGACCTCAATTGATTAACTGCTTACTTAGTTAGTTAACTAAGTGATTTATTAGTACCTAAACTGCTTCCTTGGATGGTGTTTTATGTCGCTTTTAAAACTATTTCAGCCATATCACAGAGTCGACTCACTTGTTCATGTGTTTTTCTGGGTTTCGCCAGTACTATACAGGGACTCGCAGGTGCCTGGGCGAGGACACTCCCATGAAAAATTTCAGAGCTTCATATGAGGATTGAGCCTTGGACCGAAGGCCTCCTCAAGTAAGTATGGGCAAAGTAGTTGAGTGATAATGAGTTTCGTATATATGAACATTTTCTCACATTTGAAGTTTTTCGAATCGGAATTTTGATCAACGCTGGGGCTGCTTGGCAAGCCTAAATACACTTTTGTAGACAATGTAGAACTAAGGTCTGACTGCACGATCTGTACAGTCTGATCTTGATGTACATTCTCCGGTAGAAGGAGCGATTTCGCCCGATTTTTTTTTTTTTATTAATCTCAAAAGTTACTCGGTTGTTTACTCTTGACTGGGAATTACCAATCGAGTTATAGCACAATTTAGGATTTGGGAGATAAGCAGCCTAACGGTCTCCCAGTGACCGGACATCTATATACCGCACGATAAAATATTAGACATTTCTATTGAAACCATTTGCAGACGACAAGCTAAATGTGGCTTGAGGGGTGGTATTATTATTTGACAGGCCTGAATCTATCGTGGGAAAAGAAGAAAATACTGGTTTCTGACTTTCCTCCTTTTTTTCATGTTTTCTCAAATTTGAATGTTCAGGTTGTAGAGCACTAGTCATGCATGTATATGATTTTACCCAGTGTCTATATGCGTATAGGAGCCCCGCCGGGTAGCTTACTGCTTAGCGTATCTGACTCGTGAATTGGTGGTTGCAGTTTCGATACCTGGTCGAGGCAGACTTTCCCACAATATTTCGCCTCTCACCCGAGATGCATGTGAGAAAGTAGTCAGTGGCTCGGAAAGAAAGTTGTGTCGGTACTGATGTGAGGAGGCAAGGAAACGCGTGGGTAGGTGTGCTGGCCGCTGTGATATGACTAGCTCCGTTAAAACCCAATACAAATATGTGTATAGGAACTGATGAGACTTCATGTATGATTTAGATCTACACCTTCTGCAAAGGTATCTTAGGTCGAGCAGGTTAAAGGTTACAGAATAGAGGTCAAATTTAGACTGACAATTACAACTCGGTTACTTCATTCATCCATTCAATCATTCGTTCATCTAGCCATCCATTAATTCATGCTTCATTTTACTAGGCTGATCAATGTGTCGAGTCTAGGAGTTTGAACTTACAATCCATGCGCAAGAGGCTCGATATGTCTAGTCCAAGGTTTGGAACTTGCAGCTGCTGTATTACGGACCTGGTGTGCTAAGCGCGGTGCCTCAGTAAAGTAAAGGGTTTGTGATCAAGGGTCGCCAGTTTGGGTCTCAGCTCGTCGAAACTCATCTTGGAGGATTGACGACAACCAATGGGACAGGATTCAGCTGTCTCTCATGATGTTTGTATAAGAAAGTAGCCAATGGCAGGCAAAAAATGAGTAAAGCACTGATCTAAGAACTCCGGCAAAGCCTGGATGGGTGTACTGGCCGCAATAACACAACTGAGATATTGTTGAAAATGGCGTAAAACACCCAACAATCCTTAGATAGACAGCCGAGGTTGAAATTCTTACTCGTAAATCATCACAGATGTTCTATTACAGTCAGGTACCCGAGCCCGGCTTAATATATTACGAGACACTTTTCCTAATACTCAGTATTGCTTAGAAACAATAACAAAACAAGTTTTCAGAAATACAAATATTCAAAATTTATTCTTGATAGGATATATTCGAAATTGAAACGTACATTAAATCAAAGGGGAAAAAGGAAAACGTTGGATAAATTACTCATGTAGAAACGTATTCAGTATTTAACGAGGCTATTCAGATATTTTATGTCAGAACTTGACATCAAAATTAATTCTTCACTAAACTAAGCATGACAATAGGTGGCCCTGATATAAACAATTAGGCAACAGCAAAGTGTAAACAAAGAGTTGCCGGAATTTCTCTTTCTTAAATCAAACATACATGAATTACAGATGAAAATAACACAAACATTCATAAAACTCAAATCCTCTCTCTCTCTCTCTGGTAAAACACGAATTGGACCCGAGAATGAACAAATGCAAACGAGTAATATAAAATAAAATCATCTAATCACAAATGAATTATAGAGACTAGATAACAGGATGGGTAGTCTGCGATTTGACAGCAGTTTGTGTGGGAAGAAAACATTTAGAACGGCGATAATGGTGCATACAAATTATTACTGCTGCCTCATTGTTTTCCGGATAAACAATGTTTGATAGATCTACCTTTGGAACTCAAATAATGTTTATAGAATATCCAGAATAGTGAAATTTTCCAAACGGGGATGGGGGGGAGGGGTAAAGTTCATGAATAGCAAATTTTTGGTAGGGACTGGGTGGGGCAAGTACGACTAGAAATGGCGGAGATAAATAAACTGTACGAAAACAGAAAGAAATAATAATTAAATGATGACAAAATTTCCAACGACAGCTTACTTACTAAACAAAGTACAGTGAAATGTTGAGAATAAATTTTATCCCATATCCAGCCGAATGTCCGTTACAAACTACAACAAAAATATCTTCCGTTAAGTTTATCGGCAAAAATGGGGATTATTTAATAAAACTCATTGGTACAAAAACGGAGAGTGCAGACAAGGATCAGATTGCACGTATGTGCAGGCTGATCTTTGTCTACACTCTCCGCTAAAATCACTGTCACATATGGGTTATAAAAGAGGTAAGGCCGTAACCATGGTAACGATAGAATATATTGTGGTGCAGATTTAAATGTTGGCTGACTGAAGTACATGATGATCTACAATGTCCAGGTCGAGGTGCCGTTAAAACAGTGGGACCATAGTAACAAAGTTACGTTCAGATGACAACACGTCATGGCTGATAAATAATTTGTCTCTGTAACAACACAGAGCGTAGGGTTTCTCTATATACCTTGAGGTCCGATCAGACTTCAGTTTACAAACTTTGTTGCGATCATATGCACATACATACACGTTGTTATCTGGGTGTACACTGATTCCTGTATGCCCTGACCCTTCCATCGTAAATCCTGGGATAAATTTACCCTCAAAATCTCTACATTGTACCTTGTGATTGCTCCAATCAGTTATATAGACTCGTCCAGAAACAACGGCGAGATCACGACCATAGAAACCAATGTCAAACATGTTTAGCGGGACTCCGTCTGTAGATTGTATATAAACAGAACAGGGAGAGTCAGGACGACCTTGAGAGCTAACAGGGCTGGGAGACAAAAATACTTCTCCACAGAGGGTAAAAATCTTGTCATCATGAAACTGTATAGACCAACATTTTCTCTCTGTTTTAAGTACTTTTGCGGTTGTGTTACTTGTATCTATAAACAATATTTGACGTTTATATGGTAACGTTACTGCTATCACACATTGTTTATCCGGATCATCCCGGTCTGCTGCAGAAATATGGGAACTGCTGGCGGACGCAAAGTTCGGTTCAGCAGAATTCTGTTTTAAATGTATTTCTGTAACATCCCAAGGTCTAGAGTCAGACTCTACAACATCCTCAGGTTTAGACTTAGACTCTACAAACCGTATATAACGTTGTAACACGTGACTTCCTACTTCATATATTTTAATACAACGATTATAACAATCACAGGCTACCCACCTTTTGTTCTCCAGTACACACAATCCAGTTATAAAACAATCCTCCCGATCCAATTCGTGTTTTACTTCAACTCGGTCATAAACAATGTCGTGGCTGTTGTTGAATATCTCCGTTCTCTCCCTTCTCATTCTCTCTCTCTCATTCACTCTTATTTCCTGTATCTGTAACCACACTCCCTCATTCACGCTCAGTTTCTCTATATCTATATACATTTCTTCCTCCAATGTTTCTGTGTCGCTGAAATCCGTACAGCTGTAATATTCCTCATCGTCGCTCTCCGTACTTCTGTACAAAATATTTTCAGCCATTCTTTAGTGTGTGTCTGCAATAGATTTAGATCATTCAGTTAACTTAAGCTCTTTACAAAATAATACCACACGTTTTAACGAACCGGAAGAAGAAACCCTTGGAAAACATTGAGGTAAAATGAGAAAATACTCGTAACCAGCATTTTCTCCTTTTACCACAATGTTTTCTCTCCTTTCAAAGTAACATGCCCTTGCTTCACTAACAATCGATTTGTCGTCTGCAGATGCTTTCAATTTGAAGCTTTTTTGATAAAGAATGCATAGATTTAGATCTACATTAAAGAAGTTATTTTACAAAGAAATGCTTTTCACCATTGATCTTTATTTCACTGATAGTTATGTGGGAAAGCAGCCAGCACCTTGAGAAGAATATTGTGCGAAGTACTGGTAGGAGAAATCCTAGGAAAACATGGATAGGTGAATTGGCGGCTGCAATATAATCTAAATAAAAAACGGCGTTAAACACCATTCAAACTGATATTATGACTCGATTTACCGGTGTTTCAAAATTCCATTCTTTTTTTTTTAAGACTAGCCTTGTTGATTAGCCCAGATATTTTGGCTCAGCCAGTCAACAGACAGGTCTTGAATACAGTGAGTAATTTCTAACCTTCATTCATTGTAATGATAAAAAAAAGCCCTAAAACAACAAAGCTGTATAAAATCTTGTAGATCTAGATTTACAATGTCCTATAAACATGTAGACCTACTTAGATATCAACTGTTACCTGTTTACCTGAAATACTTATTTAGCAAGCTGAACTGTGATAGATAAGATCTAGTGCCTTGTTCTTTGATGAATTCTGAAAAAAAAAAAAAAGATTAAAGATAGTAGATCTAGTCTAGAATAAGATCAAGTTCAGGGTCAAAATGAAATACTTCTGACAAATAAATCGTTTTTAATCTAGATCTATTGATATAATGATCTATCTATCAGTTTTGTTACATAAAATCATCCTAACGTCTTAATGCCAGTTAACAGTAAACTGTCGCCGTGGTACAAGTTAGATATAGATCTAATTACACCTAGATCTACTGTTGAAAGCGACATAAAACCCCATCTAACAACCATTACTTCATTACAGTCTCCAGTTCTAGCTCCATTTCTATGAAAGAAAATACATGTATTTAAAAGTAGCAGATAACGTAGATCTAAGATCAGACTGCAGGTTCTGTAATCTGATCTTGATCCACACTCTTAGCAACAATTCGAAAGGCTCCATGTTCAAAGCACACGAACAGCTGTGCAAAATTCAATTATAAACAATAAAAAATACTTAAGAAAACGACCAGAATATCCCAGTTCTCTATAATTATGTCTACACCTAAAATTCTAAAGCGACAATCACTAGAATAAACAAACACATTGTAAAGAAACGCTACGCGGGAAACTGAAGACAAAAATTACGTCAGAGTTTGACGTCAATCATAAAGACGGCATCGATAATATTGAGCGACATTAATGAATGGGCCCTCTGTAGCGTATATCTTGAAACTAAATCTTTTCTAAGCTTAGGGCATATCAAGGCGACCTGAGCACCTACGCATGTGTTTCCTGGCTTTCTCGCATCAATGTACACAATTTTTTTTTCCAAGTCACTGACTACTTTTCTCACATGCGTCAGAGATGAGAGGCGAATAATCGCCGGAATGAAAGCATCGAACCCGCAACCACCAGGTCACGTGTCAGATACGCTAGCCACTGAGCTACCCGGGCGGGTCACAGCTGTTTATAAACAACCCGAAATGTTTAATCCCGTGCTCTGTCATTTTTTCCCAGATAAATATTTGAAAGTTGACGACTTCAGATAGATCTAAGTAGATCTAGATTAGCCTTTCTGTGGTATATCTATAGAGTTAGGCCCATGTTGAAAAATAGCTTTTTAAATGCAAACAAGGTCTACATTTCCTCAGTCGCTTCTACATAGATCGTTCTTTTCAAGCCACTGGATGCTTTCTCACATAAGTCGAAACAGTATTCCAAGGTCTAAGACTAACAAATTAATGTAAAAATGACTTAATTATTTTCAATCCTTGGAATTAATTTTTGCAGTGCCGGGTCATGTAGTGTGTAGATTAAAGGATCAGACTTTGCTCTGTGTAGTCTAATCTTGATCTACACTTTCTGTACTATCTAGGTAAATACCTAAAGTCTGAATCAGTATTGCTAAGATCAATTTATAGTCTAATAGATCTAAGTCTATTAACTTTGAGCCGAACAATTCCATTTTCAACGACCCTGGCGGGCGGGGGTGGGGGGAGGAGCTTTTGAAAACATTGTGAAAAAGGAGAAGTGGTGGTAAGAAAAAAAATCCCTTTCATATTTTAAATCCAGATCGCATTAGATTTTACATAGCCCAGTAATCGGATGGTGTGGGTTCAGGATGAGACTGCACGTATCTTGTAGTCTAATTTTGATCTAGATCTACACTGTCTACCAAAGTACACGCGTACCAAAACGTTTAATCAGGATTATCAAGTTTAAAATACTGTGAAATATCAAAATTATACATGCACTTTCAGTGCAGTCTGATCTTTCAGTGCAGTCTGATCTTGATCTGCACGATCTACTACAGACCTGACCGACCGTTTACTGACTGGCGATGGTAAGAGTTAACGTGCTGTGTGATATTAAATATTTAACAAAACGTGCAGTCTGATCTTTGATCTACACCGTCCGCTACCTGATGTTAAGCTTTGACCAAAATCTGCTTCAATCGCAACAAAAGTTTACTTTTAGGCCACGAGAAAAGTTGAATTCATCTAAAATGGCAGCGAAAGAGTTAAATAATGTCATCAATTGTCGGAAATATTTTTGTTGAGTCGTGTAATTGGACAGTGTAAATTTAGGATTAGACGGCATATTAGGTGCATCCACAAACAATAGTCTTTCTAAGCCACTGGCTACTTTTTCACATAAATAATGTTTCATGATGTGAGAGGAACAAATCAGGGTAACAATGACTATCATCAGTGAGTAATTCAAGATTTTTGTCGAGCCGGGTAAAAGGAAGGTGTAGATTTAGGATCAGGTTGCATGCTCTGTGTAGCCTGATCTTATTCTTTACTGTCTGTGTAACTTGTTTTCAATGTTGACGACTTTGAAATTATGTTGTTTGCTATTGAGTTAAACAAGCATATAAATCTAGTTGTTCGAATTAACAATGTGTAGTCTGATCTTGATCTATACTTTTGAATAAATAATCACAGACTGCAAAAATATTTTCAGCCAGGTTTACGTACAGTGCTAGATTTATCATGGAAATGTGTAAATTTTTACATATAGAGTCTATCGGTCAATTGTTTTTTGCGTTAGATCTAGCCTGATCATGATGTATCCTAGATCTACACTTTTTACTTAATTACCGAAAACTCCACAAAACATTGTAAGGTTCACGGACTATGTTACATCTATCATAAAAACGTGTAATCATTAAAACGTAATCGAATAATTATTTTATTTCGTCTGATCTTGATCTTCATTGATTCGAGTTAATAAACAAAGACTTTACATGTTCTTGGTAGAAATAAACAACAAATAATTTTCTCATTTTCACCGTTTTATTACAACTATGTAGAGTCCAGTTTTTTCTATATTTATTTGCATTTTTAGCGAAAGAATTGATAGCACACAGACAAAAGCCTATTCGAATTGCAAAGTTGAAATATGTTTGAAATAGCATTTTTCGAGTTTTTACTATCGGTCTGAAAATTTCGTTTCACTTACTTAGTAGGATAAGGGTTAAAGTGTGTATACAATGCACGCGGATAATAAACATCTGTAAAAAAAAAAAAAATACATTTGACTTCGGCAACAGTTGCTATAGAAAATAGACTCTCTCTCTCTTCAATGTTTTCCTGAGTTTTAACAGCCAAAAGATAGAAGCATTTTGAAAAACGTGTTTGGAAAAGGAAAAATGTTGGGAAAAAGTATTTCCCGTCGTATCCACCATGTTTTCTATCCTTTCAAAGAAAAATCCTACCGTCTGAGTCACGTGTAATTTGTTGTCTGTAATGCTTCCAAATCGAATAATATGGCATTTTTGTCGCTTGATAAAGAGTTTTACGTTGTAGACAATTAATTGTAGACAATTAATTGTAGACAATTAAAACTAGATTTAAAGTTTCAGTCGTACAAAAAATAAACAACGTCGGTTCAGAGATAGGGTATCCTGTTTGCCTCGATTAATGTAAAAAAAAAAATAAGGATAAACCGTTTTATTACAATATTCAAAAATAGAAGCAAAACTTGTGACACAAAACCAGAGATTGGTACATAATATAGACTATAGGCTGAGAAAGAATCATACAGGAAAATGTGTACTTACTTATGCACCTGTTTTCTCCCAAGTATGCAATCTGTTGTCACCCTGTTACAACGTTTTATTCTGACGATCTGAACACGAGAAGATATAACAGCAAGAATGACGAAGCCCGCACAAGCGGTCGACTATAAAGATCTAGGCTATTACTGTGGGGTGTATTGTTACCTGGTTACCGTTGCTTGGTATAAAACATTGAATCAATAAACAGATACATGTTTTGCTACGTGCCTCGTAGAAAAATATTACGAAACATTGTGGCGAAAGCATAAAGTGCAGGTAACTAGCATTTTCTCATATTCCCATTTTTCAGACCTGTCTGAGCAATTGCTTTGATTTCAGAAGAGATCAACATGCCGTCTGCAGATACTTTCCATTTGAACAAATCTACAGTTTTGTCGTCGTCTAGTAAAAGGGTGAAAAACGCAAAATGTTAAAGGGGGATATCTGGATTTTTTTCAATACTTTTAGAAATTATTTAGTACCGACATGAATGTGTTCATTTTCGTCTACTAACCCTTAAAGCGCCGAATAAACCCATTGGACATTTCAGTCTAGACTAACACCAAGATAATTACAATTTTGTGCTCACTTTTTATGTCTAGTGTCTCAGCAAAGCGGACATTGTAGATCAAAGATCAGGTTGCACGTTTTGTGCAGCCTGATCTTAATCTACATTGACCGCAAAGGCAACTATTGTTGTGAAAGGCGATTTAATCCTTTACCACACAATCCCGAGTTTTAACGACCCTGAGAAAGAGGCCTTTTGGAAACGTTATGTGAAAAGGAGAAAATGCTGGTAACTAGTATTTTCTCCTTTTCCCACAATGTTTTCTCTCCTTCCCAAAACAAATTTCAATTTTTGAGTAAGATTTATTTTGTCGTCTGCATATGCTTTGAATTTGGACGAGTCAAAAATATTCTCGTTTGATAAAGAGTTAAGGGTTAATCCTTTATCAAATGACAAAATTACAGACTTGTCAAAATCGAAAGTATCTGCAGAAAAAAGTAAATGAGGTCGAAATAATAGAATATGTCCTCAAAAGGACAGAAAACTCTGTCTAAAAGGAAGTTTATCGTGGTAACGAGCAATTTCATCTTTTCCCATAATGCTTTCAAAAGCCTTCTTCTTTAGGGTTGTTAAAACTCGAGACTGTGATGGATGGATACACGGTTTAAGAGCTACAAAGAGTACGTAAGAAACCTTGAATTAATACGTAGCATAATATTGTAAATCCTGTCTAGCATTTCAGCATACATGTATCTCTAGTTGATACTTATCAGAGTCTATCTAAATATTCTACAGTAACGAATATGTCTTCCCAAATAATTCTGAACATCTTCCTTTTATTGGTCATTTCATGAAAAGATACGTCAGGGTAAATGTCAAATATAATACAATTATGTAGATTTGTAAAACAAAACAAAACAAAACAAAACAAAAAAGCCGACGAACTAAAAACTTCCTTAACCAAACTACGCATGTTCGAATCCCCAGCTCGGCCAATATCTTTCCGAGTATTTATGATAGTCATTGCGCCAGTCAATCCTCTCTCACTGCTGATAATTGTTATCTTGGAAAGCAGCCAGTGGCTACAGAAGAATATTGTGTGAAGTACTGGTAAAAGAAACTTCAAGACAGCCGGGATAGGTACATGAAAACAAACGACCAAGTCGACCAAACTACAACGATAACCTATCAGCAACATAGGCAAAAACAGGAACTTTTGAAGGTGGCATAGATCAAGACCAGACTGCACAAAACAGACAGTCTGATCTTGGATCTGAGTTAAGTCAAGCTTTTAACCCTTTACCACACAATCCCTACTTTTAACAACCCTGAGTAAGAAGCCTTTCCAAAACATTGTAGGAAAAGGAGAAAATGCTGGTAATCAGCATCATCAAAGCTTCTCTTTTTTCCACAATGTTTTCTATCCTTCCCAAAATAAATTTCAATTTCTGAGTCAAAGTTATTTTGCCGTCTGCAAATGCTTTCAATTTCATTAAGTCTAAAATTTTGTCGTTTGGTAAAGAGTTAAGATAAAACTCTGAGTTTCTGCCGTCGAAAGAGGCCTGGATTATGTATTCGGTGCTGAAAGGGTTAGACAATATTTTTAGATGTTATCTACCAACAGCTGCCGACATTGCTAACCATCAATAAAAGGGGATATTCACTTTTTTACAGTGTCACCAGACTTTAGAATTAAATACGGTGGTAGCTGGCAAACCATCAGTAAAGACGAATAGCAAGTGTTAAAAAATAAATAAATTGTATTTCCTAATGAGCTACGAAACTTTTTAATATAATATTATTTCTTAGATTTCGTGCTTGAGTTTCGGAAATTCTTTTTGGGAATGTCGTGTGATCAAGTACATTTACAGGGAGAAGTACATTTTATCAGCGTTTGACAAAAAGAAATAAAAAAAGGGCCACTTAAACATTTCTCCATAGATACAGACTGAAAAACAGTCTAACTTGAAAAACATCATAATGACTGGCGATATCTGTATGGCGATATCAGTATGAAAAGAAATCGGCCTCCTCTGAGGTATCGTATTGCGTATACCGTAATTATAATGTTTGTCTTGATCGGCAGCTACACAAAGCCCTTTGTCATAAAGACAGATTTTTATCAGCAATAATTGGTCTGTAATAAAGGTATTTTTCTTAACCCTTTACCACACAATCCCGAGTTTAAACGACCCAAAGCAGGAAGGCTTTTGAAAATATTGTGAGAAAAGGAGAAAATGCTGGTAACCAGCATTTTCTCCGTTTCCCACAATGTTTTCTACCCTTCCTAAAACAAATTTCAATATTTTAGTCACATTTATTTGATCGTCTGAAATCGATTTAAATACGGGCCAATCCAAATTATTGTCGTTTGGTAAAGGGTTAAGTTAAACAAACCGTAATTTGAAAAGAGGGGATCGTTCCATGGCTTGTTTAAAATTACAATCTGATAAAAAATACATTCTCTCCTACAGCGAATGTTAAATCAAAGTACTGAAAGTACTGATGGACTAGCGAATTTGATTGATTGATTGTTTGTATGGTGTTTGACTCTGTTTTCAACATTATTTCGGTTATTTAGCGGTGGACAGTGCACATATCCTGGTTTCCTTGAGTTTCTTCTACCAGTACTCCGCACTATATTCTGTCCAAGCTACTGGCTGCTTCCCACATAACCACCGTCGAAATATGAGAGAGAAATGAATCCTGTCGCAATGACAATAATCAATCCTCAGAAAGAGATTTGCAGAGTCGGGGACCGAACCAGCAGCCTCCTGTTCTCAAGTCCTGTACGCTACCGGCTGAGCTGCCGGGGCTATGCGTGCTATTGTTTAACCATAACCCAGTTTAAGTTTAACCCTTAATATGCTAAAAAAAGTTAAATGAAACTTTCAAGCCGATGGTAAACACCTGAATATTGCTATTTCAACGTTACATTTTGGAAAAAAAAAAACAAAAAAAAACAAAAAAAAACAAAAAAAAAAAAAAAACAAAAGCAAAAAACATCTTATCGAACAGTGTAGATCCAAAATCAGACTGCACGCTCTGTGCCGTCTGATCTCATTCCACACTGTCCGCAAAAGACCAGTAAGTTGCGGTAGTGCTGGTAAAAGAAACTTCAGGAAGGCATGGATAGGTGCTCTGGCCGCCGCAATATCACTGAAATAATGTTGAAAACAGCGTTAAATACCATACAGTCACTTAGTCAATATCCAATAGCACAAGATGTAGTTAACTATTTTAGTCTCTTTACAAAACCAAAAATTTTACACTCGTCCAAGTTCAAAGCTGTTGCAGACCATAACTATTAAATGTGGCTGAACTGATGAAACGTGATTCCAAAAGGGCAGAAAACAATGTGAGAAAATGTTGGATATCAGCATTTTTTCCTTTTCCCGCAATATTTTCAAAGGGATTCTTCCCCAGTGTCACTAAAACTTGGAATTGTTTGGTAAAGGTTTATATTCAAGAGGTAGAATAACAGTTTAGCGTAACAGTTTAACTGTGCACAATGACCTAAATAATGAATGACAAGGGTTCTCTGTCCAGTGAGGGGTTAATATAGCCGGCATTTGCTGCAAGTTAATACCTAGATGTATCTGTTAATATATTCATTCATAATGTTACAGTGGTGTAGGAATAAGTGATTCTCTGCTTTGCATAGGTCACTTAATTTACATATAAGCAAAAATCTTGTACCTTATAAATAACATCTCGTTTACTTTATTACTTTGTAAGACGACATGTTCATCTTGGAGTGGTAGAGATTTAGTGTTTTTTTTTTTTTTTTTTTGTCAAAATTGTCATATATAACAGAATTAAGATTTCTAACAGAAAGAAGTATTTTCTGTGAGGCAGTATTTGGCAACTGTGGGGTTTTTTGTTTACTTTGAATCTAGGTAAGTCTTGATGCCTATAGACTAGCTTCGCTGGTCAAAAATAGGACTGTGATCGATATAAGCAGTATTGCTTTTGTCGTGTTTTAGACTTTTGAAATAGATATGTAACGAAAACTTAAATACTTAGCCTACAACAAAAGATCTGACGGCATGTTCTAAAAATTCCGATACTGATTTTTTTTCTGTCTCTGTCTTTAAAAAAGAGATGTCTTCGGTGAAAACAGTTTGTAAAGATCATTATTCTGTAAACATCATTTTCTTGCAATGTTTGCAGTTTAGCTGGTACATCGGTATTAAGATGTAGTGTAGAACTTATTGTATGTTTCACAATCGATCGGGTTTACTAACGACTTATAAGAATTAAGGTCTATGAAGGATAAAATCCGCATGGTTACCATTGATGGACACAGGGAATGTGGTCTGCCAGTAATGAACGGTCTTTTGTCTGCCTCTAAGATTTAATGAAGGGGAGTTGTCCGCCATTGCGAAATCGTGAAGGGTCTATTGTCCACTTCTAAAGATCGAAGGGGATAGTGTCTGCCATCGTGAAGGGGTTTTTGACCGGCTTGCCTGTTTCAGAGGTAGGGGATAATGACCGGCTGGGGCTTTTAACCGTTTACCATCGTGTCTATATCTGTCGACTCCCCATCTCTAGACACATGACCGTACATCTTGTACTGCAGGTTTTCATAAATGACATGAACAAAACCAGTATATATATATATATATTGCGAATTAAGACATTAAACAAAATAGCGGACAATTTAGAAATAGACACTATCGGTTCCTTTTTGGCAGATCCTGATCTTTACTGTAGGCCAAAGCGACCAAAGTTCTTCTCTGTACTGTAAGGGTTTTCTTTCGTAAAATATCAATTGCTGATATGTTTCAGGTCATTGTATATAAATTCAACTGTATACCTTAGTATTTGAAAACAAAAGAGACAAAGCGCTATTCAACTATTTTGGGGACAATCAGTTAAATGCTTTAACCAAAAGGCTGCAAAGCGTGACTTACAACACTTTTGCAGATATCGTAGACTAGGATAAGACAGAGCAGAACAAGTAGACAGGTAAACATAAAAGGTTCAAACAGGTGTAACGGTAATCTTTAATTTTACCAGACTTTAGTTCTGTTCCCTTTGGCAACTGTGGAGATCAAGATCAGACGCAACAAAAAAAGTTATTTGATCATGACTATATACTGCTGAACATTGTATGAGATACTCCGATTAAAATAATGTATGTTTTGTTTCTTAATGTCAGGGCTCGTTTTACAGATCAAATACATATTTTTTTGTTATACATACTTACTTAACACTTAATTAATTTTTAAAATATAGCTAGGTGCTCTCACTGTATTTTTTTACCGTCAAAGCTGATCCCCAAATCTATGTTCCAGGTACTGATAGAGATCAAGACTCAAGACTTTTGAATATGGAAGTTTGAACATTGCATTACAAGAGAAAATTGCGTCTCATAACAAAAACATTAATAATAATAAACAAAAAACAGTCCTTGTTCTTTCGATATTTTTTAGTTCCGAAATATATGTCAATACAGACGTTTAGGACGTTGAGGAGCCATTTTTAGCGTTAAATGTAATGTAACGGTTTTGGAAGTTTAATATTTTGATCAGTAACTAAACACATATGTTTCAGTCTAAACTGGTAAGTGTACATGAAAGTGAGAAAGGGGAGGATACACTCTCGTCTAATGTCATGAAATACACTTGCAAATGTGTTTTGTGTCTGACTGCATATTATTTTAACAATATATTGTGAACCAAAAACAGTAACCAAATTTACATATGATTTCATGTAAGAGTTCATATGGTCCCTATCAAATTTTAAGTAGGTTTATATAAACGCATATCGATTGCATCGAATATTCATCCGTTGTGTATATATACTATATCCCTTCAAAGTATCGAAGTAAATGACAATGTTTAAAAAAGTAAATACTGTTTCTATTTTTTTTTTTTTTTTTTTTTAAAGTAACCTCGTAATTCTGTGTCAAAAAAGTTTTCTGTCTGCTGTTCAACTTTTAAGATGTTTCTTGGTCAAAATTATTCACAATGTATTGGACAGAGTCTATCAAAAGGTCGACAGCACAAACTGTACAACGAGATCTAGATCTACACAGTCAAAACAAATAATAACTGGAGGCATGGTGTAAAGCATAGACCCTCAAAGTATATGAGTGAAGAACAATATTGGCAAAAGAAAAAGAGCATGTCACAATATTTCGTTCATCTCCTATAAACAGAGAGACAATATCTTTTCTCAAAATAGTTCTCTTGTGACTTGTACTGAGTGTAGCCTGTCTTATAAAGATTCAACTGTACCAGTTAACCTGGAACTTTAAACTCGAGAAAAAATCTAAGAAGTCTGAAAAACAAGGAATCTTTTATCATTATGATTATTATTATTATTATTATTATTCTGGAGTGATGACAGAATGGGCGCGTCTTTAAAAACTAAGAAGTCAACGGTTTATAAAACCCTTTTCTTACAATACACAAGCATTGATGTATTTTGTGGAGAGTTTTGACAAGGGTCGGTCTGTGCATAGATCTACGTGCAGTCTGATCTTGTTTTGCATTCATCAATTATCTGTTAATGGTTTCACTTAAATATTTCTAATCAAATATTTATCTACTAATCAAACTCCTCTTCTTTATTTTCAATAAATAAGGCAAGGTAGGATTTACTGTGGACCTAGTTGTTATATGGCTATTGTTTATATGTCGTTTTCTTCATTTTAAATCTATCAGTGCCCCTGTCTATGTGCTCAAGGTATTTCTTTGTCGGGTACTGTGCACAGCGCTTTGTTCATGTACAAGTTGCTTCTGTCCTACATAATCATCATAGACACAGTTTGCAGCGATGAGACATTCCTCTCAAAATGACTGTCGGCAATTCTCAAGAACAGTTTGTCCTAGCTGGGGTTTGATCCCAAGACGTCTAGACTACCAGCCCCATACTTTACCGACTGATCAACCTAGCAACTCAACATCAACTAATTTGAGCTATTTTTGTTCGATTTGTTCTTTCACTTACAGAAATTGCTGTTGGTCCGATAATCTTTTTTTTCTTTTAAATATTAAAGCATTTTCTTGATGCTTACCTAAAAATTGAAACATATGCTTTTAGTGTAGAATCTAGAATATATTTAAATAATTAATGTGTGAAAAATGTAATTTGTACTCCCCGACTGATTTATCAAGCGACCATTTTATTTAGCGACCATTTTTTATTGTCCCAAGCGTGGTCGTTGAATACAAGATTCGACACTCCAAGTTGGGGAGAGGTAAAACCAAAAGGCAGACACGCCTCGAGAGCTATTTCCAAAATAAAACTTCAACATGTGGTAAAAGTCTTTTTTCTTGAAATGTGAATACTTTGAATTGATATTCGTACTCTTTAAACACTTTTCTGCATCATCTTGTCGTTCTACACGGTGTAGATCTATACTTTACTGAAAAGTAACCGGAGAATACTGGTTTACAGTCAGTGAGTACCCAAACGAAGACGTACTCAAGTCAAAACGTACTTAAGTGCAACAGAAACATACGTGTACAAGTGAAGTCAAAATGTACCTGTCAATGTGAAGGCAAAATGTATCCATGATTTTTCTAGAGTTTTTATCTTTCAACGTTGTAAATATGTTAGTAGAAAGTGTTGTGTCTACCATTTAAAAGTTTATGATAAAACATATCACATTATCTCATAGTTATGTAGATCCTTATTTATTTATCACCATAAACAGACTATATATTCTATCCATTTCAGACTAGATCTAAAAAGATGTGCTGGTGTCTTGTGCCGTAAAATTGGCTTGTCTGTTTCTTCAAGGATACATTCTCATTGCTAATAGTTTAATAGCCATTCCACTCTTAACTATGCGAAAAGATTTGTACAATTGCAATGCGTTTATTGACAGTAAAAAAGTTGTAGCACAAGTGTTGGTATAATCTTCGCAATGTTGGAAAAAAATTGAGGTTAAAGGCAGGGTACCAGTATATTCTGTTTTTCCCACAGTGTTTTTTAACTCTTTACCAGTCAGAGGAATAATATACACTTGTCCAAGTTGAAAGCATTTGCAGACGACGAATGAAACATGGCTGATATGATGGAAATTCTCTTTGAAAGTTTAGACTTGAAATATTGTGTGTTAAGACTGTTTCTCATTTTCACACAATATTTTTAAATCTATAAAATTCATTTTGTCTAACAACCAGCTGAATCGCAAGGTAGACTGGTCCTTTGACATGCAGAAAATTGACTGATAACAAAAAACAGACTGCAGGCTAACATGGGCAAATACTTTTTGCAGATCCATTAAGCCCGCTTTACTGAGAGCATGACTCATACACATTTTTTTTACTTCAAAGATAAGTTTTATGACTGTAAATTACTAGATCAAGTGGGATCAAGTTACATCATACTACCTGAATCCCTGGACAGACTGGTCCTTGGGACATACAAAAAGTTGACACATAGCAAAACGTTTCAACCCAAGTCAGCCTGTGCGGACTGTGCAAGCTGACATGGCTTGATACTTTTGCAGCTTCATTAAGCCCCTTTTTCTGAGAGCATGACACGTATATATTGGATATGGGATCAAGTTACATAGGACTGGTTTAAAATAAAGAATCTTCAAAACATAACTTCACTTCATGTAATTTATTTACTTTTTTTTAAAATGCATATCGCTATTTCACCTCCTAACCTGACAACAAAATTGTAGACTTGTTCATATTAAAAGCATTTATAGGCAACACCTTATAATTTAAAAATGATAGTATTTGTCCTAGAAAGGGAAAAAAACAATGTAAGGAATGGAGAAAATGCTGGTTTACAGCATTTTCTTCTTTTGCTTCAAGGTTTTAACATGCCTTGTTCCTAGGGGTCCTCAAAACTTTGGATTGAATCTGAAGATGACCATTCAAACCCTGGTACTGAAGAATTTCAGCTCGTTTACAGGATATGAAATATTCCCGAAAAAGTAGAAGTTGGTCTTTACAAGAAATTTCTCCTTTTAAAAAAATGCTTGCTGACACCTTTGACCAAGGTTTGGTTTGTTAAAGGCTAAGGAAGTATGTCGTGCAAATCTTATCATTTGAGCCCCACTTTTTTTTAAGTCGTCTTCAAATGCTGCCAGTTCAGAGGATTCTCAAATTTTATCGTGTGGTAATGGGTTAGATAATAGCTTGTAAAGAAACTGCAGTTTCAGAGGATGAGAGTAGTTTTTCTTCTGTTGATAAGGATATTAAATTAATGTTGATAAGGATAGCAATTAATGTTTAATACTAGTATGTAAATACATGAAAATCTGAAAACAATGGGCAAAAATTTGAAATTACATTTTTTTCCTTTTTACCACAATGTTCCTGTTGGAAATTTTTTAATTCAATTTGTACCACTTTTGAGCCCTCAATTAGTTTATATGACTATGGAAGTCAGAAAATAATTAAGCCCATACCAAACGAGAAAATTTTAGACTTGCCTAAATCGAAGCACTCAAAGATCACAAATTAATTCTTTACCAGATGACAAAATCTTGTCCAAATTTAAATTGTTTGCAGATAACATTGAATGTGACCCAAATCATGGAATTTGTTTATGAAACAGTGGAAACATTGTGGGTAAGGGAAATGATGCTGTTTACCTGCATTTTCTCCTTTCCCAACAACGTTTTCAAAACCTTTCTATTTCAGGGTTGTTAAAGCTCAGAATTGTGTGGTAAAGGTTTAACTGTGGCCCAAAGAATGGAATTTGTTTTTGAAAGGATAGAAAACATTGTGGGAAAAGGATTAAATGCTGGTTAATTGCATTTACTCCCTTTCCCACAATGCTTTCTAAAGTTTTTTTTTTTTTTCCTCGGGGCCGATTAAACTCACTGCATTGTATGTTAAATGGTTAATTTGAATAAAAAGTTAAACCCTTTGGCTGGGGAAAGCTAGTGTTCCAAACACAGAAACACAGAAACTAAATTAATTGTCATTTGGCAGTTTCAAGGTCATGTCACTTGGTAGTTTGAGTTAGTGCCCAAATTACTGTAGGTATTTAATTAAATCCACTGTAATTCTCCTAAGGAAATGCATTCCTGACAACTGTCACTGCACATGAATGTATAATTTTCCTCACTCCTTTCCAAGCAGTTCATATACCCATCTCACAATTCTCCTGAAGACCAGGTGTCTAGAAAGTCTGAAATATAAAATAATGTCCAATTATATAGCAATTTAACAGCAGGAAAAACTGACGCTGACAGAATAACCAATCTTTCACATGTATTTCACATGTATGGGTCCCTGTTTAATTCTGGCAAAAACAATTTTACAAAAAAGCGTTTAAGTGTGAATCACATCATTTGTGGTTCAAATTCTATTACAATGCACGGGTATGTGATATTTGAATCTTTCCACCATGCTTTGGAGATTGTCTTGTCCATTCATCCAAAGATTGTAATAGTACTGTCTTTCGTGTACTAATCAAGTTAGAAAAGAAAGTTCTGTCACATGGTCATCAAACAAATAACCTGCCTCAGGACTGAACCTGCAACGGGTAAAGCACAGAGCAAGCACTCTTTTGTGTTGCTGAAAATACTAGCCAAGTTCTATATTAAGGCTTCATTCACAGAAACAGCAGAGGCTGCTCAAAGTAAATGAATATAGCATGATGAATAAATGATAAATTCAGACTTGCAAATTTACTTACTCCTGAATTCTTTGGCCTTTCTCAGATGGACCTGACTGCGGTACAAGATCATTTTAGGCCACTTCCAACACTTGGATATTCAAACAATTCGCGCTGAATCATTCATGTTGTGTAATACAGACTAAACCTCCAGCCTAAATCTACCCATCAACAACTACACAGTTGTTACACTGGCACATGTAAAAATACATGTACCGGTATATGATTTTGAGAATGAGGACAAAGGTTTCAGTTGTGGAAATCAGTCAGTCATTTACCATTTTTTTTCCATGGCTTTTTGCAAATGCAAATTTTTACGGCTATTGGGCGGTAGTTAATAGGATTTGTTGAATCTTGGGCAGCTTTGGTGTAGGAATAACAATAGCTTCACGCTAAGAAAACACATGTCTTCCGGTTCTAATTAAAATTTGGAGTAAACAGTGGTGGGAACGATACGGTAGTTGTTTAGTAAATGGATATCATCAGACGCAACTGCAGTGTCATCATTTTTATGACATTTTCAAGATTCCTTTAAGGCGTAAAGAGCCTTTGTGCGCCAGAATTTAGCGCTGGCTTGAAAAGAAATCGCCCTCCACTTATGTATCTTATTATGTGTGCCATAATTATAATGTTCGTCTTGATTGGCAGCTAGACAAAAACCTTTTTCATACAGATAGATTTTTATCAGCTCAAATGGTCTGTAAATAAAGAGTAAATTTCTAAAGTTAAATAAACTGTAATTTGATTAGAGAGGATCGTTCTATTGCTTGTGTATAATTATACCTCTAGCTGTGAAAATATTTGCTCTCCTACAGCGAATATAAAGATTATTGAAAAAAGAACTGATCTATTGAAACACTTGTTATAATAATTGTTCCTTTCTTCCACTCGTACAGTTAAAACTATTTCTTTGTTTTGACATAGACTGTATAAAATAGATCTGTACTGATTCTTACTTACGTCAATTACAAATGAAATATTGATAAACAAATTGAATAAAATAGGAAATAGGAAGCCTTACTTTTGATCTGCACTGACCGATATCCTAAGGCAACGAAGACAATATGGATTTCAAGACAATTTCGGTCAGAATATATAACAAGATTGTAGAGGTGTCAATCAAACCTTCTGTACAGATTGATCTAAATCTACACGGTCCAAACAAGCAATCAAACCATAGATAAAGCCCAAATTATTGCGCACTATGTATCCCATCAAAGTATCGAAATAAATGACAATGTCGGAAAAGTAGATACTGTCTGAGTGGAGAACAATATTGGCAAAAGAAGAAGTGCATGTTACAATATTGTTTTCGTTTCCTATAAACAGAAAGGCAATATCCACTTTTCTCAAAATAATTTTCTTTTGACTTGCCCTGAGTGTAGCCTGTATCATAAAAATTCAACTGTACCCGTTAACCTCGAACTTTAAACTCGAAAGAAAATGTAAGAAGTCGGAAAAACAAGGATATTATTATTGAGTAATGGCAAAGCGGGCGTGTCTTTGAAAACTATGAGGTCAACGGTTTATAAAACCATTTTCTTGCAATGCACAACCATTGATGTATTTTATGTTGAATTTTGACAAGGATCGGTCTGTGCATAGATCTACGTGCAGTATAATCTTGTTTTGCATTCATGAATTTTCTGTTAATGGTTTCACTTATATACATGTATTTCTAATCAAATATTGATGTACAAATCAAACTCCTCTTCTTTATTTTCAATAAATAAGGTAATGCAGGATTTACTATGGACCTGATGGTTATATGGCTATTGTTTATATGTCTTTTTCTTCATTTTAAATCTATCAGTGCCGCTATCTATGTGCTCGTGGTATTTCTTTGTCGGATACTGTGCACAGCGCTCTGTCCATGTACAAGTTGCTTCTATCTTACGTAACTATCATAGATACAGTTTGCAGCGATGAGACATTCCTCTCAAAATGACTGTCGTCAATTCTCAAGAACAGTTTGTCCTAGCTGAGGTTTGATCCCAAGACATCTAGACTACCAGCCCCATACTTTACCGACTGATCAACCTAGCAACTCAACATCAACTAATTTGAGCTATTTTTGTTCGATTTGTTCTTTCACTTACAGAAATTGCTGTTGGTCCGATAATCTTTTTTTCTTTTAAATATTAAAGCATTTTCTTGATACTTACCTAAAAATTGAAACATATGCTTTTAGTATAGAATCTAGAATATATTTAAATAATTAATGTGTGAAAAATGCAATTTGCACCCCCCGACTGATTTATCAAGCGACCATTTTATTTAGCGACCATTTTTTATTGTCCCAAGCGTGGTCATTGAACACAAGATTCAACACTCCAAGTTGGGGAGAGGTAAAACCAAAAGGCAGACACTCCTCGAGAGCTATTTCCAAAATAAAACTTCAACATGTGGTAAAAGTCTTTTTTCTTGAAATGTGAATACTTTGAATTGATATTCGTACTCTTTAAACACTTTTCTGCATCATCTTGTCGTTCTACACGGTGTAGATCTATACTTTACTGAAAAGTAACCGGAGAATACTGGTTTACAGTCAGTGAGTACCCAAACGAAGACGTACTCAAGTCAAAACGTACTTAAGTGCAACAGAAACATACGTGTACAAGTGAAGTCAAAATGTACCTGTCAATGTGAAGGCAAAATGTATCCATGATTTTTCTAGAGTTTTTATCTTTCAACGTTGAAAATATGTTAGTAGAAAGTGTTGTGTCTACCATTTAAAAGTTTATGATAAAACATATCACATTATCTCATAGTTATGTAGATCCTTATTTATTTAACACCATAAACAGACTATATATTCTATCCATTTCAGACTAGATCTAAAAAGATGTGCTGGTGTCTTGTGCCGTAAAATTGGCTTGTCTGTTTCTTCAAGGATACATTCTCATTGCTAATAGTTTAATAGCCATTCCACTCTTAACTATGCGAAAAGATTTGTACAATTGCAATGCGTTTATTGACAGTAAAAAGGTTGTGGCACAAGTGTTGGTATAATCTTCGCAATGTTGGAAAAAAATTGAGGTTAAAGGCAGGGTACCAGTATTTTCTGTTTTTCCCACAGTGTTTTTTAACTCTTTACCAGTCAGAGGAATAATATACACTTGTCCAAGTTGAAAGCATTTGCAGACGACGAATGAAACATGGCTGATATGATGGAAATTCTCTTTGAAAGTTTAGACTTGAAATATTGTGTGTTAAGACTGTTTCTCATTTTCACACAAAATTTTTAAATCCATAAAACTCATTTTGTCTAACAACCAGCTGAATCGCATGGTAGACTGGTCCTTTGACATGCAGAAAATTGACTGATAACAAAAAACAGACTGCAGGCTAACATGGGCAAATACTTTTTGCAGATCCATTAAGCCCGCTTTACTGAGAGCATGACTCATACACATTTTTACTTGAAAGATAAGTTTTGTAACTGTAAATTACTTGATCAAGTGGGATCAAGTTACATCATACTACCTGAATCCCTGGGTAGACTGGTCCTTGGGACATGCAAAAAGTTGACACATAGCAAAACGTTTCGACCCATGTCAGCCTGTGCAAGCTGACATGGCTTGATACTTTTGCAGATTCATTAAGCCTCTTTTTCAGAGAGCATGACACGTATATATTGGATATGGGATCAAGTTACATAGGACTTGTCTCAAATGAAGAATCTTCAAAACATAACTTCATTTCATGTAATTTATTTACATTTTTTTAGCTCACCTGAGCACATAGTGCTCAGGGTGAGCTATTGTGATTCGTCAATGTCCGTCGTCCGTCTGTCTGTCTGTCTGTCCGTCCGTAAACAATTACTAAAAAATCTTCTCCTCTGAAACCGCCGATCAGATTTCAATGAAACTTCACAGAAATAATCCTTACGTGATGCACTTTCAGAATACTTCAAAGATTTGGATTCCATGAAGAACTCTGGTTGCCATGGCAACCGAAAGAAAAAACTTTAAAAATCTTCTCGTCCCAAACCGTAAAGGCTAGAGCTTTCATATATGGCATGTAGCATCATCTAGTGACCCTCTACCAAAATACTTCAAATTATGGCCCTGGTGTTAAAAACTGGCCCTATGTTGTGGGGTCTCGGATTTCACATAGAGATAAAGAAGGAAATCTTTAAAAATCTTCTTGTTCCAAACCGTAAGGGCTAGAGCTCTCATATATGGCATGCAGTATCATCTAGTGGCCCTCTACCAAAATACTTCAAATAATGGCCCTAGTGTGGAAATTGGCCCTATGTTGTGGGTTCTCGGATTTCACATAGAGATAAAGAAGGAAATCTTTAAAAATCTTCTTGTCCCAAACCGTAAGGGCTAGAGCTTTCATATATGGCATGTAGCATCATCTAGTGACCCTCTACCAAAATACTTCAAATTATGTCCCTGGTGTTAAAAATTGGCCCTATGTTGTGGGGTCTCGGATTTCACATAGAGATAAAGAAGGAAATCTTTAAAAACCTTCTTGTCCCAAACCGTAAGGGCTAGAGCTTTCATATTTGGCATGTAGCATCATCTAGTGGCCCTCTACCAAGACACTTAAAATTATGGCCCTGGTATGAAAATTAGCCATATTTTGTTGGTCTCGGATTTCACATAGAGATAAAGAAGGAAATCTTTAAAAATCGTCTTGTCCCAAACCGTAAGGGCTAGAGCTTTCATATATGGCATGTAGCATCATCTAGTGACCCTCTACCAAAATACTTCAAATTATGTCCCTGGTGTTAAAAATTGGCCCTATGTTGTGGGGTCTCGGATTTCACATAGAGATAAAGAAGGAAATCTTTAAGAATCTTCTTGTCCCAAACCGTAAGGGCTAGAGCTTTCATATTTGGCATGTAGCATCATCTAGTGGCCTTCTACCAAAACACTTAAAATTATGGCCTTGGTATGAAAATTAGCCATATTTTGTTGGTCTTGGATTTCACATAGAGATAAAGAGGGAAATCTTTAAAAATCTTCTTGTCCCAAACCATAAGGGCTAGAGCTTTCATATTTGGCATGTAGCATTATGGTGTTGAGTCTTCTTGCAAGTGGTTGTGGGAAAGAGGTTGATCACCATTATTATATCTTATCAATTATCATTATATCTTGAAAAGAGTCAACTCAATTCTGATCTGCTAAAATATTAATTAATTTCTTGAGCATCTCTGCAACAATTACAGTAAACTTTGCTTATTACTATATTGCTTAATACGATATATTGCTTATAATGACGTTAATCCCTTGGTCCCAACAAGGTCTCTTTTTATAAGAATATACATCAGTTAAAACGATATTCAGATAAAACGATATGATTTCTTCGGTCCCCTGAGTATCATTATAAGTAGAACCCTATTTTGGGCTGTCGCAGATGTCAACCCGTACCAGGTATGTGCCATATTGGGAAACACTGAGTCTTTTAACTGCTTTCTGCAATTATTGTCTAATTGTTGTCAACTTTTCATTTGCCTGTCTGTCAAAAGGTCATTGCATATCTAATTAATTTTTGAACCTACTCATAAAAAAGGTATAATCACAATATTAAGATTGAATATCAAGGCCAAAAGAGAGATGTTTTAAATCGATTCACACGGAAAAAAGAGAGTATAATTTCTTTTAATTTCTGCATATTTCTTAATTCTATCATTTTTTTTTTTTTTTCTAAGCATACAGAGAAAATCAAGTTCAGTTCTAAATGATTAAAAGAAACTGATAATAAATGCAGTTAATACACCAATAATCTCATTCAGCTATCGACATTTCCATGGAAAATCGTATATCTCAATCTTTTCACCAGGCAGTCAAAGGAGATGCGGCGTGCGGTTCCCTTTGATCTTTATTTGAAACGCGGACAGTAACTGGCAAGTGACAATGGAAACTGAAAATAGAAAACTGGTTCTCGGGTTTTTCCCTCGCGCTAGTACACTAGAAAGTGATATCAGGGGCTGTAATCATGTCTATAATACGAGAGGATTTCAATATCCAATCACAGTGATGGAAAAGTTGGTAGAGGTTAAATGTACACCGAATAAGTCTGTACACCAAATAAGTCTGATGTCAGTCATAATACGGCAACGCCTTAATGCACAGTTCTTTACAAGATTTGTGTAACTATAAACTCCGCCCATAGGCGGTATCGGATAAAAATAGACATCCGACTTAACCGTTTCCCAAACGACAAATTTTGGACTGTTCCAAATTGAAAGAGTTTGCAGACGACAATTTTATATTTGATGAAAATGGCAGGAAGTTCTCAAAAAGGGTAGAAAACACTGTGGGAAAAGGAGAAATTGCTCGTTACGAGCAATTTCTCCTTTTCCTACAGTGTTTTCAAAAGACTTGTACTGCAGACACGTGAAAACCAGGGCTTGTTTGGGAAAGGGTTGAACGGTGTACAGACTTATTCGGTGGACGTTTAACTTTTACCTGGAAAAGTTATTGACCGTCTGTTGTGTATTCAACAGGGACACAACCCTTAAAACACACTCGTTGGTTATTAAAGGGCTGTAATACCCTTGCAATTCCATAGCACTATGCAGATGTCGGAAAGCTTTGAGGAAAGGAAAACATTCACGCCGTGTGATAAGCAATCTCTGTACTTACGAAACTATTTGTTTTAGCGGACTCAGCGATATAGAGTGGACACACCGTTCAACATTTTGTCTGAAAGTAGTCCGGAAAAGTCAATTTACGATCGCTATAGGCAAGGGAATCCCTTGAGAGGGATCCCCTGGCCTAAAAAATGGGTCATGTTTGGTCAAAAGGCTCTCCTGAGTAACTTTAGGGCCATCATGGCCCTCTTGTTATTTTACTGGATTTCAATTTTTTTAGTTCTTTCTCCAACTGAAACTGCCACATTGCATCGGCCTTACACATGTTCTTGCAAGTGACGTAATTAACCTGTCGTCTGCAAAGTTGGATCAAGGGTAGGGACCAAGGCAGCACTTAGTGTCTGTCTGTCTGTCTGTCTGTCTGTCTGTGCAACTTGTATCCTTGCTCTCTCTCTCTCTCTCCCCTCTCTCATGGTATTGTTTAATTCTTTACCAAACAACAAAATTTTAGAATGACTCAAATTGAAAGCATTTGCAGATGACAAATTACATTTGACTTAAATTACAGGATTTTTGCCTTTGATAGGGTAGAAAACGTTGTGGGAAATGGAGAAAATGCTGGTAACCAGCATTTCTTTTTTCTCACATTGTTTTCAAAAGCCTTCTCTTTCAGGGTCATTAAAAGGTGGGATGTGTTGTAAGCTTCATCACACAACCCCGACTTTTAAGGACCCTGAAAAAGAAGGCTTACGAAAACAATTTGAGAAAAGAAGAAAATGCTGGTTACCAGCAATTTCTCCTTTTCCCACACTGTTTTCTACCCTATCACAGACAGATAGCATCATTTTATGAACATTTGATTTTGTCATTTGGGAAAGGGTTAAGGTCAGTGGAATTGACTGAGGTTACGACTCAACATTGTAGAGGAAGATTACTGTCTGACAGTGGGGGATGTTTGTAGGGGGATGACTAAACACTGTGGTAGGGAATGCGTTTAGATCTGGACACTGGGAGAACAGGACAGGGAAGACTAAACATTATTGCAGATTTTGGAGGGGGAGGGATGACTAAACATTGTTTAAAACGTTGAATCTCTGACAGGAAATCGCATTAAGTCAGGACACTGGGAGAATGTGGAAGACTGAATTTGTGGCAGAAATTGAAACCATGCTCCACAAGGGGTTTCGGTTAGGTTTTTGAGAAGGGTTGGGTATGACTACACATTTTGGTGGAATTCCTATAATTTTGTTTGCCCTTCTCACTGAATTCTCTGTTCGGGCAAGCATCAGGCCATCGCCAGTGATGCTGCTATACATCAGACAGAGTATTCACCTGTATGATCTTTTCCTCACACTGTCTCAGTTCTAGTTTTTCAACTCACTCCTTTTTATCCTACAAATGTTGGCTGGATGTGTAGGCATAGAAATAAAAATTGTCATCTGACACACCTTTAACATAATCTGAGTCATGAGGCTGCAATCTCTTGCATTCTTCGGTACTCGTACTCGAATTTCAAGCGCAAGCCTTGTCTCTGGTTTTTGTATCGTCCAGTTTATTCTGTATTTCTTCTGATAGTCTGCTCTTCTTGCAATCATTGTTAACCGCCTATTGGCCCATATGCACAGTGCAGTACCGTAGGTTTTCCAAAGCTTTTTCTTCACTGGTAAGTCCACTGAATTATTCGATTGTAGAATTTGGGCGGATATACGTCCAGTAAATGTACGTGAATAGCTAATACTTTCGCTCATAGTGGAAGATGTTGTTCTATTGAAAGCTTCACATTTCTGTGTTGATGTTCCAGGGCTTACACTGAAAACCGCTGCTTCACTTAGTGGTATCTGCAATATTAATTCCATCAGTGCTTTGTCACTGTCATTCATCCTCAGATATGTTACCTTTGCAGGACCTAGCACACTTGACTTGTGCCTCTAGTAACCAATTCTTTTCCCACTACAGACAAGGGATTCATTCATACAATTACTGCAGTTTCCTGCACAGCATTTGACAGTGGCAGAACGGGTTTCCAGAAAGTTTGGTAGCATCATTGTTACATCTCCTAGGTAGGACTTGGTATCTATATCAGTTGTCATTGTCGTTACATAGAAGTTCTTGAGTGACAGGTCATGGGCAGTGTTGAAAGCCACGCATCTTTCTGAGTGGGTTTCGAAGCAATGTACATCCAGCATGACTACGGCGTTTGACCTCCAACCTCTTGTTAGCTAACCTGAGCATGAAGCGCTCAAGGAGAGCCGTTGTGATTGTGCTGTGTCCGGCGTCCGTCGTGCAGCATGTGCCGTCAACATTTATCTTATGTGCACTGTAGAGGCCACATTCTCAGTCAGATATGCTTGAAACTTAGTCAGAATGTTTGTCTTGATGATATCTTGGACAAATTCGAAATTGGGTCATGTCGGGTCAAAAAGGTCCCTGGGTAAAATCTTAAAAAAAAACCTTGTGTGCACTGTAGAGGCCACATTTTCAGTCTGATACTCTTGAAACTTAGTCAGAATGTTTGTCGTGATGGTATCTTGGATAACATCCAAATTGGGCTCTGTTGGGTCAAAAAGTAGGTCAATGGGCTAAATCTTAGAAAAACCTTGTGTGCACTCTAAAGGCCACATTTTCAGCCTGATGCTCTTGAAACTTGGTCAGAATGTTTGTCTTGATGATTTCTTGGACAAGTTGAAAATTGGTTCATATTGGGTCAAAAAGTAGGTCACTGGGCCAAATCTTAGGAAAAAAACTTGTGTGCACTCTAGATGCCACATTTTCAGTCTGAAGCCTATGAGAGTTAAGTAGAATGTTTGTCTTAATAATATCTGGGACAAATTTGAAATTGGGTCATGTCCGGTCAAAAAAGTAGGTCACTGGGCTAAATCTTAGAAAAACCTTGTGTGCACTCTAGAGGCCACATTTGTAGTCAGAAACTCATGAAACTAGGTCAGATTGTCTGTCTTGACGATATTTCAGACAAGTTTGAAATTGGGTCATTCGGGTGGAAAAGTAGGTCACTGGGCCAAATCTTAGAAAAAACCTTGGTTGCTCCATAGAGGCCACATTTTCAGACTTAAACTGATAAAGATTGGTCAGAATGTTAATCTTGTTGATATCTCGGACAAGTTTGAAAATGGGTCATGTCAGGGCAAAAAGTATATGTAGGTCACATTGTGAAATGCTAGATAAACCTTGTGTGCACTCTAGAGTCCACATTTTCAGGCTGATTCTCATGAAACTTGGTCAGAAAGTTTGTCTTGATGATATCTTGGACAAGTGGGTCACGTCTGATCAAAAAGTAGGTCACTGGACTAAATCTTAGAAAAACGTTGTGTGCACCGTAGAGGCCACATTTTCAGTCTGATACTCATGAAACTGGATCAGAATATTTGTTTTAATGATATGTTGGACAAGTTCAAAATTGGGTCATGTTGGGTCAAAAAGTAGGTCACTGGACCAAATCTAAGAAACACTTTGTGTGCACTGTAGAGGCCACATTTTCAGCATGAAACTCATGAATGTTGGTTGAAATGTTTGTTTTAATATCTCAGACAAGTTCGAAATTGGGTCATGTTGGGTCAAAAAGTAGGTCACTGGTCTTAATCTTAGAGAAAATTTGTGTGCACCTTAGAGCCACATTTTCAGCCTGATACTAATGAAACATGGTCAGAATGTTTGTCTTGATAATATCTTGGACTACTTCAAAATTGGGTCATGTCAGGTCAAAAAGTAGGTCACTGGACCAAATCTAAAAAAAAAACATTGTTTGCATGCTGCAGGCCACATTTTCAGCCTGACACTCATGAAAGTTGGTTGGAATGGTTGTCTTGATGACATCTTGGACGAGTTGGAAATTGGCTCATACAAAAATATGTGTAAGAATTGTTTATTGTAATTAAATTTCAGTTTTGGTGATAGTAGCAGTAGTAGTATCAGCAGCAGCATTAGTAGAAAAAGCAGTATAGCTGTACCAGTATCATTATTGTCATTACAGTATAGTGTGTATTATAGGTGTTTGAAATACTTCTTTGTTTTGTTTATTTAGGTATTTATTTTCTAATTATTTATTCTATCATCTTTGTTACATTAGAATATCTTTATTGTGTATTGATTTTATTTATACATTCCATGTAAATAAATTTTAATTATTTATTCATTTTATTTTATTTTATCAGTACCAGAAGTAGTAGTAGCAGTGGTAAGCAGTATAAGTTATGGCAGTCATGCTAAGCAGTAGTAATAGTAGTAGTAGTTGCAGTATTAGTAGTAGAGGTAGCAGTAGTTGTTGTTGTTGTTCAAGGATAAGGCTTAGTCAGAGATACTTAGCTCCCTAGTTTTTGCACTGGTAACGTCAGTTTTGAGAAATTCCTAGGAGGATTTGAAATTACAATGTTTTTTTTTAAAAAAACATTGTTTAGTGTACACCATTTTTTAATTTCTGTTCTAAAACTGACCTATGACTTGATAAAAGAGAAGTTCCTGACCATTTCCCTGTTTTCTACAGACTTTTAGCCAAATTTGAATGAAAATTCAAAGATTTTTTACCTCAGAATGGAGATCTCTTGCCTCATTTGGGCTCCTTTTCATAACCTGTTTTTTTTTTTTTTTTTTTTTTTTGATATTAAGTTTTCTTTTTTTGTGTTTGTAAAGAAGGCTTGAGGGCTAAAGTACTTTTTATTTCATTAAAGTCCGTAAAGTTTGTGGAAGATATGGGTGAATAGCAGCTCATAGTGACTGGGGCTTAAAATTGGTCTTTTGTCTTGTCTTAGCTGCAAAATCATAGATGTCTGAAAATCTGTCTCAATTTCCGTAAACTTGTCCGATTTCAATATCCTTAAGCTGTGTTAGTCTTGTTTCAGTCCAATTCATTGATAAAAGCCAAAGAAATGTCAATTTGCATAAAATCCCAGTACAAATAGGTGTAAGACCAGAAGGGAATGCTTCCAGGTCATAGTTGTGAAAAGTAGTCCCACTTGAAAATTTTATACTGGGCACTTCTGCCACACTGTTTTATCATGAAGTGTGGAAAGATAGGTCTAAAATGTGCTTTTGAAATTGATTTGATTATTTCTTCAAAGAATGAATGCATTTTTTGCTATTCTTTCAGGACTATTTTTAGCTCACCGGAGCACAAAGTGCTCAGGATGAGCTATTGTGATCACTCACCGTCCGTCGGCGTCTGGCGTCCGTCGTCCGTTTGTCGCCCATCTGTCCACATTTTTTTGTTTACACTTTAGCATCTTTAAATATTAACCAATCAGCACCAAACTTGGTCAAAATGTATATGACCATAAGATCTCGGATTAGTTCGATTATGGGTCTAATCGGACCAGAATGACTGGAGTTATTTGCCCTTGAATTAGAAAAATTGCTATATTTGACTTTGTTTACACTCTAGCATCTACCAATATTAACCAATCAGCACCAAACTTGGTCAAAATGTATATGACCATAAGATCTCGGATTAGTTCAATTATGGGTCTAATCGGACCAGAACAACGGGAGTTATTTGCCCTTGAATTAGAAAAATTGCTATATTTGACTTTGTTTACACTCTAGCATCTACCAATATTAACCAATCAGCACCAAACTTGGTCAAAATGTATATGACCATAAGATCTCGGATTAGTTCGATTATGGGTCTAATCGGACCAGAACAACGGGAGTTATTTGCCCTTGAATTAGAAAAATTGCTATATTTGACTTTGTTTACACTCTAGCATCTACCAATATTAACCAATCAGCACCAAACTTGGTCAAAATGTATATGACCATAAGATCTCGGATTAGTTCAATTATGGGTCTAATCGGACCAGAACAACGGGAGTTATTTGCCCTTGAATTAGAAAAATTGCTATATTTGACTTTGTTTACACTCTAGCATCTACCAATATTAACCAATCAGCACCAAACTTGGTCAAAATGTATATGACCATAAGATCTCGGATTAGTTCGATTATGGGTCTAATCGGACCAGAACAACGGGAGTTATTTGCCCGTGAATTAGAAAAATTGCTATATTTGACTTTGTTTACACTCTAGCATCTACAAATATTAACCAATCAGCACTAAACTTGGTCAAAATATATATGACCATAAGATCTCGGATGAGTTCAATTATGTGTCTGATCAGACCAGAACGACTGGAGTTATCAGCCCTTGAATTAAAAAAATTGCTATATTTGACTTTGTTTACACTCTAGCATCTACAAATTTAAACCAATCAGCACCAAACTTGGTCAAAATATATATGAGCGTAAGATCTCGAATGAGTTCGATTGTAGGTCTAATAGGACCAGTTATTGCTGTGTCATGGAAAAAGGGGGCTTGACATATATTTTGGTTGTGGACCAATATCTCTTTAACTACAAGGCAAAATGTCACGAAACTTCATCTTTTTATTGTTTATTGCAAGCCACAGACAATTGTTATTTGTTTTTATTTCATGAAACACCATGTCATGAAAAAAGGGGGCTAAATGTTCAATTTCGTCATGGACCAATGACCATCTGTTTGTCCATCTTTCAGGACAGATATCTTCTAAAATCCTTGACAAAAACTAATAGAAATTCATACAGGTGTTCCTAATGATGTCCGCTGATATTTATTGGTTTCTTTTCCTTTTTGATATCAAATGCTGTCTCGTAGGAAAAAGGGGCTTCATGTATATTTCTGTTAAGGATCAATATACATGTACATGTACCTTCAACTCAAAATCCTGGACAAAAATTTGTGAAACTTCATACATGTGTTCCTTATGATAGTCCGCCAATATCATTAGTTTGGCTTTTTAGCTCACCTGAGCACGAAGTGCTCATGGTGAGCTATTGTGATCGTGCTGTGTCCGTCGTGCGTTGTGCGTCGTCAACTTTTTACCTTGTGTACGCTCTAGAGGCCACATTTTCAGTCCGATCCTAATGAAACTTGGTCAGAATGTTTGTCTTGATAAAATCTCGGACGGAGTTTGAAATTGGGTCATGCGGGGTCAAAAACTAGGTCACTTGGTCAAATCTTCAAAAAACATTGTGTACGCTCTAGAGGCCATATTTTCAGTTGGATCCTCATGAAACTTGGTCAGAATATTTGTCTTGATAAACTCTTGGATGAGTTTGAAATTGGGTCATGTGGGGTCAAAATCTAGGTCACTAGGTCAAATCTTCGAAAAACCTTGTGTATGCTCTAGAGGCCACATTTTCAGTCAGATACTTGTGAAATTTGGTCAAAAAGTTTGTCTTGATAAAACCTCGGACGAGTTTGAAATTGGGTCATGTGGGGTCAAAAACTAGGTCACTAGGTCAAATCTTAGAAAAATCTTGTGTACGCTCTAGAGGCCACATTTTGAGTCCGATCCTCATGAAACTTGGTCAGAGTGTTTGTCTTGATAATATCTGGGATGAGTTTGAAATTGGGTCATGTGGGGTCAAAAACTAGGTCACTAGGTCAAATCTTCGAAAAACCTTGTGTACGCTCTAGAGGCCACATTTTCAGTCAGATACTTGTGAAATTTGGTCAGAATGTTTGTTTTGATAAATTCTGGAACGAGTTCGAAATTGGGTCACGTGGATTCAAAAACTAGGTCACTAGGTCAAATCTTCGAAAAAACCTTGTGTATGCTCTAGAGGCCACATTTTCAGTCAGATACTTGTGAAATTTGGTCAGAATGTTTGTCTTGATAAAATCTGGAAAGAGTTCGAAATTGGGTCATGTGGGGTCAAAAACTAGGTCACTAGGTCAAATCTTCGAAAAACATTGTGTACGCTCTAGAGGCCACATTTTCAGTCAGATACTTGTGAAATTTGGTCAGAATGTTCGTCTTGATAAAATCTGAGATGAATCTGAAATTGGGTCATGTGGGGTCAAAAACTAGGTCACTAGGTCAAATCATCGAAAAACCTTGTGTACGCTCTAGAGGCCACATTTTCAGTTGGATCCTCATGAACCTTGGTCAGAATGTTTGTCTTGATAAAATCTGGAACGAGTTCCAAAATGGGTCTTGTGGAGTCAAAAACTAGGTCACTAGGTCAAATCTTAAAAAAACCTTGTGTGTGCTCCAGAGGCAACATTTTCAGTCAGATACTTGTCAAATTTGGTCAGAATGTTTGTCTTGATGAAATCTCGGACGAGTTCGAAATTGGGTCATGTGGGGTGGAAAACTAGGTCACTAGGTCAGATCTTCAAAAAACCTTGTGTATGCTCTAGAGGCCACATTTTCAGTCAAATACTTATGAAACTTGGTCAGAATGTTTGGCTTGATAAAATCTCACGCGAGTTCAAAATTGGGTAATGTGGGGTCAAAAACTAGGTCACTAGGTCAAATCATCGAAAAACCTTGTGCACGCTATAGAGGCCACATTTTCAGTCAGATACTTGTGAAATTTGGTCAGAATGTTTGGCCTATTGACTCAGGTGAGCGATCCAGTGCCATCATGACCCTCTTGTTTGATTAAATGTCGTGTCGTGGAAAAAGGGAGCTTCACATATATTTTCATTATGGATTAATATCTCTTTAAGTACAGGACAAAATGTTATGAAACTTCATCTTTATGTTGTTTATCACAAGCCACAGACAATGGTTAGGCCTATTTGTTAGCTCACCTGAGCATGAAGTGCTGGGTGAGGTATTGTGATTCGTCGTTGTCCAGCATCCGTCTTTCCACAATTCCTTTAAACATCTTCTCCTCCTAAACCAATCATGTTGAAACTTGACAGGCATATTCCTTGGGTGAAGTTCTACCAAAGTTGTTAAAAGAATTGAATTAACCTTTTAACTCCAGGGGTCACAATTTGGGGCAAAATTGTATATAGAGCAAACTTTAAAAATGTTTTTGTCTGAAACTAGAAGGCCTAGAGCTTTGATATTAGGTATGTGGCATTTCCTTGTGGACTTCTACCAATTCTGTTCAAATGATGCCCCTGGGTCAAAACAGGACATAAACGTATACAGAATGAACTTTAAAAGTCTTGTTCTGTTTAACCCTTTACCACACAATCCCACGTTTTAACGCCTGTGAGAAATAAGGCTCTTGAAAATATTGTGGGTATAAGAGGAAATACTTGTAACCAGCATGTTTTCCTTTTTCCACACAATGTTTTCCACCCAGCCAAAATCAAATTTAAATTTTTGAGTCACATTTATTTTGTTGTCAGCAAATGGTTTGAATTTGGACAAGTCTTAACCCTTTAAGCGCCGTTCACTACTATAGTTGCCTTTGTGTCTAGTGTAGATCAAGATCAGACTGCACGAAATGTGCAGTTCGATCATTGATCTATACTGTCTGCTTTGTTGAAACACTGCAGACAAAAGGCACCCACGCAGTTGTTATCATTTTGGACTCATTGTGGAATGAAAATGGCCTTTGGGTTTAAGGATTAAATTTTGTTGTTTGTTAATGATTTGAGCCAAGCCTGTTAGCTCATTACCTACAGGGCTAGCTATGCAGGGATGTCAAGTTTAAATCTCAGTTGGGCCAAGCACTCGGGTAACCAGGATTTTTTTTAACTTTTTCCACAATATCCTCTACCCATCCCAAATCTAAGTTCATTTTTTGAGACAAATTTATTTTGTTGTCTGCAAATGCTTTGAATTATAGACCAGTCTAAAATTTTTGTTTGGTAAAGAGATAAAGATAGACCAATTAATATGCATTTCAAGACTGTGTTGTAGGCAATACTATCTTGCAGAATACAAGGCATATATATCCAAGATCCAACTGCAGTCTGATCTTTATCTACACTGTCTGATAAAACATCCTGTCTTGCGTACCCCTAGCCTTGGTTCCCACCTGATCATTTTTTCCTTTTATCTATTCAGGACGGATGGATGCAGTTTAAATTTGACATGAAGCCCCCTTTGTCAATGACACAGCAATAAATTCCAAAACCCTGACAATATGAGCTAGGTCACTTGATGTGTGAAAATTTCATCCAAATCTGTTGAGATATGTCCAGTAATTAAAGAGATATTGGTGAAAAATGAAATATAACATGAAGACCCCTTTTTCCATGATGCAGCTATAAATTGCAGAACCTTGACAATATGCGCTAGGTCACATGATGAGAAACATTCTGTGAAAACTTTTGAAAACATTGTGGGAAAAGGAAAAAATGCTGGTAACCAGCATTTTCTCCTTTTTCCCACAAAGTTTTCTATCCTATCAAAGAAATATTGTGTCACTTGAGCCAATATGAAAATGTTATCTGCAAATGCTTTCAATTTGGACAGATCTAAAATTTTGCCATGTGGTAAAGGGTTAAAGGCTTTGACAGCATTTTTCTCTCTGGCTGTTAGGATGTATCTTTGAACATTGTGTTTTGTATTTTGAGTTCATTTTTGTTCATTCATTTAACTCTGTAGTACAGATTTTATCTTGTAAATCTTAGAAGTCATTATAATTTTTGTTCTTCAGTTTGTGGTGTTTTTCTTAATTTATTAATAAGTTTATGATCCCCCCCACCCGATAGATTTTGGGCATATACTCCACCATGAATTGAAGTACCATTTGAAAGATCTGTTCAGGTAGGGCCAAGGTCAATGTCACATTTGAAGGTCAAATTTTTGTAAGCTGGCGTATTAAAAGGTTGGTGCAAGACTATTGCAAGTGTAAATACATTGTTTATGTGTTTACAATAGCAATTACCCATGAACATATCCCTGGACAACCACTGTAGTTGTTGGTGTATTTAACAACATTATAATACTAATTTGTATAGAAAGTCTTGAATCGGCAAACATTCTCTACTAAGTTTGTTCAAATCAGGCAACTTCTTGCCACACACCAAAAGACCTAGGGCTTTGTTATTATTCCTTCAAAACTATGTTCTGGAGCTATACAGGAGTCAGCTTGTCGGTCCATTCATCCATCCATCAGTCTCTGTAGCATTTTCTTGTCAGACCTAGTTCTCAACAACTACAGGACAGATTTCATTCAAACTTTAGAGAGACTCGGTGCCAAGCAAGAATGTGCATATTATATTTTGGTAACGGTTCATTGAATTTTTACAAAGTTATTTTCCTTTGATGAAATTTCTTGTTCTCCCTATTTTTCAACAACTATTGGACATATATCATTCAAACTTCTCACAAATATTTGTATAACCGGGTTTGGTTAAGAAAGATTATCTTATTGTCTAAACCAAGAAGACCTAGAGCTTTGGCCTTGCACTTCGATATTTGGTATTTATCTTCATTGTAGACCTTTACTGCTTGGTACTCAGGTGAGCGATATAGGACCATCATGGTCCTCTTGTTGTATTATTGTAGTTATTTCTCGAAGTTGCGCTTATTACGTCCCTAGGGTCAAAAATACCTGATGCTGGTATCTGTGCCACGTTTTCGTGATATCTACCTACCATCTAGTAATGAAGAAGATTTTTTTTTTTTTCACTTTGTAACAATGGCTTACTTTGTCATGTGCCCCGAGTCTTAGCATGAATTTAAATTTTCGAAGCACTTACTATTTCCTTTTGTATTTGTAAATTAACAGATAGATGGACGACGGAGGGCGAGCCATCACAACAGCTCCCTTGAGTACAGTTGTCAGATAAACGAATTTAACCATATTTACTATAGCTATGGTTTTCGACTGATCATATCTTTGGCTAGAAATCTTACCATTCAGGGCATATTGAAAATACGTGTAAACCATTTGTGTTTTTGTTGATAACAAGTGTTTTGAAGACTTGTTCGGCTCTGCCGAAAAGTGCCTGTGGGTCCTTTTGAAGAGTTTACTCTTTCAGCGTTGTGGTTTTTTTTTTTTTACCTTTTCTTTGCTCAATATGAGAGATTTTTACACTAATCAATACATCACAAAAACGAGGTGGCGCCAGAGATTAGAGGCTGTTAAACGGTTCGTTCTTACTTTTACAGACTTTTTCGATGAGATACTCAGGGTGGGGGGAAAACAAATATTCAATTTCTAAGGCGGTTTAGATCAGAATGTCTAGTGAGTATGTGAGCGTATAACCTTAAGGTGAATATAAGATATGTGCTGTCTTATCATGATCTACATTGTCCGCTATAGAAACTCCAGTTATTACCTTTTGAAATGATGACGTATCGACTGTGTAGAAAATGGACCTTTAAAAACTGATAAACAAGCATGTTTGGAAAATTCACGTTAACTGTTTAACTCACTTTACACTCGCTTTAACTCTTTTCCACCGTTCTATCTCACGATTCAGAAGGTTTTTAGACAACCTGGATGTATACTGTGTAACGACTCGCTTGGTAGTGTGCATATTGTACAACGACTCGCTTGGTAGTGTACATATTGTACAACGACCCGCCTGGTAGTGTACATATTATACAACGACCCGCCTTAGTAGTGTGTATATTATACAACGACTCACAGGGTAGTGTGCATTAAACCCCTTTATCCAGAGTGTCAATTGTATTTCAATAGAGCTTTCATGTCAACAACTTCCCGTATAGAATTACTACACGTTTGAATTAACCCTTAGGCTGCTAAGCGCGACTCGGGGCGCGCTTGCGGACAATCAAGATCAAGATCAGACTGCACAAAACGTGTCTTATCTTGGATCTACATTGTCCGATACGGTAATCTCTTTCCGGTGAAATCATTTTTGAAACCGCAATATTTGGGTTTTTACTATCCAGTGGAGATTTTCGTTAGATTTATTTAACGGTTTAATGGTGAATGAACGTACCCAAGTTGAACCCCATCCCGAGACAGACACCATACAGTTTGCAGCATTTACAGACAGTACCAAAAGTGCAGCACATTCCTGAATCGACAGTGTTACTTAATTTTATCTGAGCCGTATCCCGATTAGGTTTTTTTTTCCCTTCTTTCCCTGTAACATGTTCCTTTCGCTGTCGAATTTTAAGCCAAGGTTATCTATAATGTTGAGAACAATTTCCCCTAAACCGAAACCAAAACTTGTAGATTGCACCAGTTTACAAAAACGCTATTACAGTTTTTCGATGTAGCTGTATAACACTTTCCTTACTTTTCCTTCCCCGTCTAAGAACGTATTTGAAAAGTAAATTTAACTTTGAATTCTCCTACAGCATTGTGTATTGTATTTCTCCTTTTTTTCCCCCCACAGTTATTAAGCAATCCTTAACATTGTTTAGAACTCAGAGATAAACAGGTCCGTGGACTTTTAAAAGTATCAGATCAGTCCGAATTTACGGAAGTTAACAGAATTATTTTTGTTCTGATTGAAATATAAAAAGAACACTATGGGAAATGGAGAACATGAAAATGTTTTCTTTTTCTCACATCTTTGTTTATTTTACCGTCATTTGATCCGAATGCAATTTGTCGTCTGGAATGCATTCAATACTGATGACTGAAATACTGTCGTCCTGAAAAGAATTACGACCTTGGGATGTCAGCTGTCGCACCATACAAGGATTAAAGCCATTATTTCTAAAAACTGTGCCGCGTGATCAGTGGAATCGGAGAAAGGTAGTTTCACAATTTAGAATTCAGTTATAAAAGTAGGCCATCAGGTCGGGAGTGAAAATTCCCCGTATTCGTCTTTAATTACAGGTACGGCCTTGCTTTTTGTCATAGTATAAAATACCCTGAATGTTTTGCTCTAAACTGAAGCCTTTACATGTAAAAAAAAAATAGGCTCGTCCATATTACATAGTATAAAATACCCTAATGTTTTGTGGTAGTGGTTGTCATAATAAAATACCCTAATGTTTTGCTGTAGTAAACTGAAGTCTTTTCATGTAGAAAAAAAAAAAGGCTCGTCCATATTACAGCACGTGTGTCTCAATTGATAGGGAATGTCTTTTACTTTACCGCAAAATCCCAAACTGAAATTGCCCTGAAAAAGAAGGCTTTTGAAATCATTCTGTGATAATGTAACCAACATTTTCTCTTTTTCCACATTGTTTTTTCCCTAGCAAAGACAAATTCAGTCATTTAAGCATGTTCAGTTAATTTGTCGTCTGCAAGCATATGCTTTCAAACTGTACGAGTCTAAACTTGTGTCATCTGGTAAGGCTTTAAGTTTCTTTGTCTTTTGTTTCTATGGTGTAAAACAACGTTTTCAACATTATTTCAATTACATGATGGCAGTCAGTGCAGCTTTCTTTGCGTTGCCAGAGTTTTACCAGTGTTATACAACTATTTTTTCCCAAGGCCACTGGCTTTGTTCCAGCATAACCGTCGACGAAACAATGATCATCAGTGATAAGCAAATGCGTCCTAGCCTAGTGACTATGATCAATCTTTGGTAAGAAAGTTCGAGTTCTAATCATTAGCCCACTTGGTTCTTGAAAGCTCTGTACGTTACCGACTGAGCTAACGGGCTCGACAAACGATTAAAAAGTAGAAAAGATTGTTGGTAAATATTTCAAAAGTCGAATAATCGTAAGCATGGGATTATTAGGTAAGGTGAAATAATGTAGATTGTCATCTAACTCATGTAGGTATATTTTGACCAATCTGTCGTCGACAACCTTAAATGCGGATACTAAAACTGGCAACAATTCAACTAAAACTTCAATCAGTTAATCCTGCCTCAGGACGCATTTTCAGGTGTTACTTGTTTCTTCATCACACGAGAGTCAACTGAATTAGCTTTTCCTAAAACAGAAATCTGGAAGTAAAAAAAGAAAATGCACGTTTAAATGGATGTTGACAAACAACAGAAATCTAAAAAGAAAAAGAAAATGCACGCGTAAATGTATGTTAACAAACAAAATTATTAACGAATATTTCACAGGTTTTGGCGACTCGAATTTTTATAGATTCACCCGACAATGAAATATCAATCAGAATGGAAAAGCTTTTAGCAAGTATGTTATTCAATTTTTGATTAGTTGTTTTTGGGAGACCGTCTTGTACGTTTTTGTATACCTTTATCGGTTTTTAGCCTGGGCTTGGCTTGCCAAGCCCAAGGCCATAGTAATCGTATACCAGAATTTCAACCCCATCCACATGATCCGAACAGTTACGGAAAAGCCCGAGTAAAAGTGAAAAGTACCGCCTGCAATGCATCTCACTACGCTGAAAGAAACGACCCACAAAAATGATAAAAATATTTGGGTTTGAACATCATAGATTTAAGTTCACAAAGAACTGTGAGAGATGCGCGATGTTTATCTAACGAAAGTATTTGACTAAGAATTTCAAGCCCTAATGATGTTATTTACAAGTGGAAATTAGTGCGCTGTAACACTGAAGAAACATTGGCAAATCCTTAGATATAGTTACGGAATCGCCCGAGTAGTGACGAGTGATGTTGCCGAACAATACTCGGAATCTTTCGTCTTTCCTATATTTTTGACACAATGTGCATGACAAAACGCAGACAATGTGCTCTTTTCCCAAAACAGCTGAACATTTCAAAAACTCTAAGATTTATTTTCGCAAAATTATTGTGCTTCTCGTATCTAAAGGTATAAATATGTTTTAATTGGCCCAGTATGTACGATGCCTTATTTCTTCTTGTCAGAGTTGTCCCGATATCCTTTGACATCTCGGACCATGACAGTTTCGACCCATTTTGGGCATTACAAACTCGGCACACAAAATCGAATATGTAACGTTACACTGGGTATAAAACTTTGTAATATGAGCCATGGACAACCAGATAAGAAGACCTGAATGGCGAGCGTGTTATATCAAAGATCAGACTTCCCATCAAGTGCCATCTGATCTTGATTTTTGATCTCCTCCGCTATTTATCGATAATAAATTGCTTGACCTGAAATTAGCATCATTTGCTAGGCGTTTTATATCGAAGATCATATTTATTACTCGGTGCAATCTGATCTTGATCTAAGCTGCCAATATGGGATATTTTACCCATAGGCTTCTCAGCGCAACTCGATGCTCTTTCTTACGGATAGTGTAGATTAAGATCAGACTGCACAGAACGTGCAGTCTGATCTTAGATCTACATTGACACATACGATGAGTTATTTTCAACCAACAACAATTTTACAATCGCCATGTTACAGCATTTATAAGTGGTTTGACACCTTCATCTATTGTATTGAACAATTTAACCCTTTACCAAACAATCCCAGCTTCTAATGACCCTGAGAAAGAAGCCTTTTGAAAACATTGTGGAACAGGGAAAAAATGCTGATAACCAGCATTTCCTCCTTTTCCGATAATCTTTTCTACCCTTCTCGAAAAAGATTTCAATTTTTCAGTCACATTTATTCTGTCGTCTGCAACAGCTTTGAATTTGGACAGGTCTAAAATTTTGTCGTTTGGTAAAGAGTTAAGGGTTAAGTGATAATAGGTACTGAAAGAGTTAGGTTTTTAACACACTGCTTACGGATCCATATTTTTACTGTCAGTTGTTGCAGACAAATTTGATGTTAATTCATTAATAAAGTTACTGTGTGCAGATGAAATGCTCCTTCCAAAATGATAGGAACATATTTCAAAGCTGATGAATTTTCAAAGATGTCGGAGTGCAGGGCAATTCAAGACCGTCAATATTAGTACTCATCTGTGTAAATCCACAATGTTACTAAGAATAATGTAAGAAAAATATTTTATCGTCCGATCATGCATTTGGTTCATTTGGTTTGTCCAAAAACTATAGCTTGGCCGTGGGCATGTTCATCCCTGGGCTTTTTCATCCAGGCTTGTTTGTCCAACATCATTACACCCTACTTTATTAAAATGAATTTTAAGTGAAACATGAATTAAAAAATCAAGTAACATCATATATCTACAGTTAGGAAGATTTATTTATTTATTTTTTTTACTTTAATTAATGTCTGTGAATCACTGGTTTTTCTTAGAATTTTCACCGTCAGCAATGGGAGAACAATCTCAAATTTGTCGCCATCGTTGGCTACTTCTAAATACCAAGATTACCAATCGTCAAAATTCAGGGTCCGTATTCACCAACCATTCTTAAGAACGTTCTTTGTCTTGTTCTCCAGAATTTTCTACAGTTGAAAGTAACACAACTCCTGATTGGCTAAACCATTTGGTTTAGCCAATCAGGAGTTGTGTTACTTTCAAATGTAGAAAATCTTGAAGAATAAGACTAAGAATATTCTTAAGAATGGTTGGTGAATACGGACCCAGAATTAAGGTAATATAAAAGCTCAGTGATTAAGTGAGAGAGGATTGAATTGTGTCGTAATGACTACAATCAATCATCGAAAAGAAATTGGCTGAGCTAAGGATTCAAACCAGTGACCCCCTGTTCTCAAGTCTGGTACGCTAACGACTGTGCTAATGGGGCTCGACTGCAGTAATTGGTTTTAACTTTTACCAAATGATAAAATTTTAGACTTGACCAAATTGAAACCCTTTGCAAATGATGGAATTTGTCGTAGATGGGGTAGAAAGTATTGTGGGAAAAGGGAAAAATGCTAGTATACATAAAAGCAGCAGTATCTTGAATCATTTCGAAAATTCAGAAAATGAATTGAACAGGTTAGGAACAGGCCCAGAGTTCTTAAATTTTAAAGAATCAAAAAGAATAGAGAGCAAATTGCTTGTTTACAAAAAAGAGAGCCATTTTCTTTTTACCCCAAAAAGGGCCATGTTTTGCTCCAAAAATATTGACCATCAGCAAATCATTTTTATGCACCATGTCTTGGATAAAGTAAACTGTAGCAAACACCAATCATCTGAAGACTACATCTTTGGCCAAATCTTCCCCACATTTAGTCCTAGTATTTGTCTTTATAATATTTAATCCTTTACCACACAATCCTGAGTTTTAACAACTGTGACGGAGGGTTTAAAAAATATTGGAGGAGGGGCTCAGGAGAAATTGCTGGTGACCAGTATTTTCTCCTTTTTCCACATTGTTTCGCTACACTTTCCAATGTCAGCATTAGCATCACATTCGATTTGTCGTCTGCAGTAGATTTCAATTTGGACAAGTCTAAAATTTTGTTGTTTGATAAGGAGTTAAGATAATTTTGACAATTGCCATTATGCAAATATTGAAATTGGGTTAGCATGTTTGTTTCCTAATTACAACGGTCACAAGTTTAAATTTTGGTCAATCTTGATAAAAATAAATAGGTCACACAAGACAGATTACAATCACTCTTGTTGTTGTTGTGGTTCAGCCAATCAGAAGTGTTATTTTCAAATCTAGAAAATTCAGGAGAATAAGACTGAGAAAGTTCTTAGGAATGGTAAGTAAATAGAGATCCTGATCTGTCCATCTGTCTTCATAGTATGCCATGCAAATTTCCATTTGTGTTTAAAGCCAAGCCAAGACAGGTGGTTCAGTCTATTAAATACAAGGCTTGAAAGCCAGGTTTGCTGAGCTCTGCCTGTTTCTTTCAAACAATTAATGATAGTCATGAGAAGAGGATTCAACCCCTTTCACTGCTGTATATTTTTTCAACTATGTTTATGTGGTAAAGTAGCCAGTGGCTTGGAAAGTACAAGTTAAATCAATTCTAGGAAGGCATGTATAGGTGCACTGGCCTTTGCAGTTCATAATTGAAATAATGTTGAAAATAGTGTTAAACCATAGAAGCAAGTTTTGGTCCAAATTTACTAAAATTGTTGGGCCAAAATTTTGTCTAGATAATCTCTTTGACTTTACAATACCGATAGGTCCATTTGTATACATTTCAAAAGCAGTATAAGCATTAAAAATCCTAAAAGGATATCAACCAGGTTACCTTCCCGCCCATTGTCAATGAAACTTGGTCAAAATGTTAGATTTCACCGTGTTTTAGGGTAGCCTGGGTTTTAAATTGAAATTGGGCAGAATATTTGTAATTTTAAACCAACATTTCCCTAAAACACAGCGAAATCTAACATTGAAATTGGGTAGAATATTTGAGTCCAGCCCCTGTAGCTCAGTCAGTAGCATACAGGACTTAAGAGCAGGGGGTCGCTGATTCGATCCCTGGCTGGGCCAATTTCTTTTCAAGGATTGATGATAGTCAATGCGACAGGATTTATTCCTCTCTCACCGCGGATCATTGTTTTGGCGATGGTTATGTGGGAAAGCAGCAAGTGGCTTGGAAAGAATATTGTGCGTAGTGCTGGTAAAAGAAACTCAAGGAAAGCATGGATAGGTGCACAGGCTGCCGTGAAATAACTGAAATAATGTTGAAAAGGGTGTTTAACACTATCAACCAATCAGAATATTTGCCTTGATAAATATTTCAGACAAGTTTAAAATGAATCATATCGGGTCAAAAAGTAAGTCGTACGAAAACCTTGTTTGCACTCAGAGATAAAATTTTCAGTCAGATACTCTTGAAAATTGTTTGGAATTTTTGTCTTATTGACATCTCGTACAAGTTTGATATTAGGTTGTGTAGTATCATTAAGTAGGTCACTTTCATGAATCAGAAAAACGTTGTGTGCACCATATAGGCCATATCTATCAGCAGTAGGTCTATTCCTTTTTGCATGCTGCTCATTTTGATTGGTTGAATGAGCCTTTACAAATTTATGTTTTTCCATTCTCTTGGCAACTCTACAGACTGTCAGTATGAGACAATGTAGAGATATTTTTATTAGTCTACAAATGTGATCTAGAAGTTTCAAGCCTGTACAAATGTTATAGAAATTTTGAGCTTCTTGGTCCCTTCTTTTTTCTTCTTCACCCCTTCAGATGCCCAGGCTTTCAGTGCCCTTGGCGCTTTGATTACTTGTCTGAGTTACGCTCGGCGACAGTATCGAACACGTCAAATTGACTTTTTTTCAGTGATATTTGCTATCCACCCCTATTACTTGTTTTAAGACACATGGGTACTAATTGTTTGGGCACAACAGGTTTTATTCACCAGGCAAATGGTTTATTTCTTTACCACACCCGAGAAAAACCCCGGCGTCGAATGCACCTGTTTATGTAGAATAAGTGATTATCAATGAGATAAATGATAATGAAAAAAAAAAACTTGCACAGTTCCCCCCCCTCCAAATACTCGAGTTGAGGCTTCTCAGAACGTTCTGGTCATTTAGTGTAAGTAGGGCATTATTGTCTTAGATAAAACTACATTTTTTTTTTTTTGCGGTCCGGTCATGACTACTTCGTCTGCCAAACAAACTTTAGTTTTCACCTTTTAAAGACCATGTAGTGGTCAAAAGTTAAAAAAAAAGAAAAACGTGTATATTAACGTACTGAAGTTTAACCACTTCCCAATAGAAAGGCTATGATACATTTTGTAGCATTTACAACCAACATCAATAAATATCAGACAGTATAAAACAGGCAGCACATTCCTGAATCTACTTTGTTCGCTTATTTACATCGAGGTGTTTCCTGATCAATGGTTATTTCTTCTTTCGCCGTGGTATTTTGTTTTTGGCCGTCGATTTGAGGCCGATCTATTGTGTAATGTTTATATTGAAAGCATTTACGGGACCATAACGTATAATACCAATTTATAATGAAGCATTTACGGGAAGATGATGTATTATGCCCGTTTCTACTAAAAACATTTAAAAAACGGTGAGGAATGATGCCCGTTTGTAAAGTGTTTTCTACCCTATCAATGATAGAACTTATCATTTTAGCGACATCGGTTATCGGTCTTGTTAATGGCGGTCATTGTTTTGGATCTCGTCGGAAATTCGTACAAATTTTGAAAATGGGTGTAGATATCGCCACTTATAGAGCAAGAATTGGTCAATTTTGTATGCCAAGAAAGACTAGAAATAGACTAGAGACTATTTGTTTATGTAGGAGCACTGTAAGTTGTCTTCTCCGATGGACTTTGTTCTTGTCATTGTTATTGACCTTGGGTGGGGATGTGGAAACAAACCCGGGTCCTCCAAAAGCCCAGAGACAAAAAACTTTACAATTCTCAGATGCTTTGGCATCACCATCCTCTACACCACCATTACCTCGGTCTAAACGTAATCAAGAGAACCAAGAAAGTGAAATTATGGCATTTTTGAGGGAAATGAAGGCTGACCTGAAATCTGATATGAATACCCTTAACAATAAAATTGATGGGATTGAACAAAATGTAAATGAACTTAGATCTGAGAATGAGCGCTTGAGTGTGGAAAATAGGAAACTAAGAACAGAATTGGACAAGATAAGTGTTAAACTTGATTCATTAGAGGCACATTCCAGACGTAATAATTTAAGGTTTTATGGACTACGAGGAAATGGAAAAGAGTCATGGGCGGAATCAGAACAAAGGGTGCGCGACTTTATAGTGGGTACAATGAATATGGAGGATTATGAACAGGTCGAAATTGAGAGAGCACACAGACTTGGGAGTATCCATTCCCCATCTAGACCAATTATCGTAAAATTTAGTAGATATAAAGATAAAGAAAGCATTTTGTTAAAAGCCAGAGAGTTATTTAATGCTGATTCTGAGTTTAGCGTTAAAGAGGATTTTACAGAGCGCATACAGAAACATAGGAGAGAATTGGGAAAACGTGTGATGGAAGAAAGAGCGAAGGGTAAAAGTGCACGTTTGAAGTATGACAAACTTATAATTGGGCGACAGGTATACAGGTATGATGAGAGAACCAATAAGATTATTTGTCAAGGAGGTCAAGAAGGTCAGCATGAACAAGTACACGTGAATGGAGAGAATCAGCGCTGTGACGAAACATCCAATGACCAATCAAGTAGTGACAGGGTGACACAGTCAGGGGCGGTAGGCGGAGAGTTTTAGCAAGTCGGCCGTGGTCCAAATCATAATATAAACATTGTCACGTGGAATATTCGAGGCTTTAAGAAATTTATAAATGATGATAATCTATTATCCTTTTTATGTAAATTTGATATAATTGGCTTATTAGAAACATGGAGTGACTCAGTTGGTGAATTTTCAGAAGTTTTGGAAGGTTACGTTTACTTTGATTCCGTCAGGAAAAAGCCAAAAAGGTCCTTCAGAAATAGTGGAGGTGTCGGGGTGTTTGTAAAAAGATCGTTAGTAGCTAATGGGTTTGTTGAAAATTTAAAATCTAGCTTTGATGACAGTGTCGTACTCTACATTAAATCGGGCATCTTCGACTTAATGCAGGATATGATACTGTATATCACCTATATATCTCCAGAAGGGTCCACTATTTATGATAAAAAAGAAATAAAAAATGGCATTACAGCCCTTGAAAATAATATTACATATTATAGACAGAAATATCCTTTTTGTTATTTGTACATTGCTGGAGATCTAAATGCACGTACAAAGGACTTATATGATTTTATTATTGACGATACCCTTGACTACGTTTTTAACACTACTGTTGATTATGATACTGATAATTTTATTGTCTCAAGGTGTAACAAAGATTCAGAGCGTTCTAATACGTTCGGAAAGTCACTTGTAGAATTATGTTGTGTAAATAATGTACATATTTTAAACGGTAGGTTACATAACGACAAATCTGGGGAATTTACTTGTTTGTCCGAAAATGGTACTAGTGTGGTCGATTATCATATTGTGTCTTCCCCGCTCTTCCAGTTTGTAACTTATTTTAGTGTATTATTCAAAGATGAATCCGATCACCTACCAATCCATGCTCAATTAACTTTTATTAACAAAAAAAGTGATTCGCAAAAGTCGCCAGAGAGATCTTCTAGAGAAAGCAACGAATGTTTCAGTCGTAAATTTCCTAAATACATATGGAATGAATTGTACAAAGAGGCATTTATTTACTCTTTTGCACATAAATTTGCTGAAAATTTACATTTGCTCACAAACTTAGTTGAAAATGATGTTAACCAAGCCGTTTCTTTAATAGTTGATATTTACCAAAATTCTAGTGTGAAAATGTTGCATAAACACAATTTTCGAAAGCAGCACCAGAAAAATCAACCTTGGTGGGACGGTGAATGCGATGAATCAAAGTACTTGAAATACTCAGCTTTACGACATTTTCGAGTGACAAATGCGCAGTGTGACTACACTGATTATATAAAGGCTCGAAATAATTTTAAAGCTTTATGCACGCAAAAAAAGAATGCAAATCATTTTGAAAATCGAAAGAAACTTCTATCGTTTAAAAATGACCCTAAAAACTTCTGGTCGTTGTTAAAACAAAATACCAGTAATTATAACAGCAGTGCCTCAGGAATTAGTATAGAAAACTGGAAACTACATTTTGAAAACTTACTGTCAAAAATTGATCAACCTTCATTGGTAAATTTCGATGTTAATCAAAGTACCACTGGTGACTGTTCAATTTTAAATGACACAATCCATATACCAGAAGTTGTACAAAGTATAAGGAATCTCAAGATGGGGAAATCTCAGGGCTCTGATGGTCTTGGGGCCGAGTTCTATAAGAATACATGTAACGACATTGCACCTATTCTGTGTTGCCTTTTTAATACAATATTAACTTCGGGGGTATTCCCTGATATGTGGCGGGAAAGTATTATTATTCCTGTATATAAATCGGGGTCTAGGGATGACCCTTCGAATTACCGAGGTATATCGCTAGTTAACGTTATGTATAAAATATTTTCAAACATTTTACATGATAGACTAGTTAAATGGTCAGATATTTATAATAAAATAGACGAGGCCCAAGCGGGATTTCGGTCTGGGTACTCTACGACTGATAATTTATTCACTCTTCAAAGTTTGATTCAAAAATATATTAGTAAGCCAGGGGGAAGGTTTTATGTTTTATACGTTGATTTCAAACAGGCATTTGATTCTATTGTTCATTACAATCTTTTCCGCTGTCTACAGAAGAGCGGTATCCATGGAAATATTCTAAATATATTAGTATCAATGTATTCGGATATTCGCGGAAATGTTCGCGTAAATAACGCTGTCTCAAGTCGCATTTCATGTAACATAGGTACCAGACAAGGGGACGTAACAAGTACGATCCTGTTTAATTTATATATTAATGAGTTATGTACCTTCTTAAGGCAAAAGGGCCATAGAGGTATTTTTGTTACCGAAAATATACCAGAAATCATATGTCTTTTATTTGCTGATGATGTGGCAAACTGTTCTGAAACAGCTATAAATTTACAGCTACAGTTAGATTCTATTTCTGAATTTTGTAATAATACAGGTATGAGCATAAACCATTCTAAGACTGAAATTATGGTTTTTCGAAATGCAGGTCCGTTAAGAAACTATGAGCGTTGGACATATAATAACAACCCAGTACATGTTACTGCACTTTATAAATATATGGGTCTTCTTTATACCCCAACTCTGTCATGGAAGTCTGCAAAAAACAAACTTGTAAGCCAGGCAAAAAAGTCTATTTTTTGTATTAAATCATATCAACGAAAGTTTGGGTGTTTTTCACATTCGGAATACTTTAAATTATTTGACTCCATGGTTAAGCCTATTCTTTTGCACGGAGCCGAGATCTGGGGTTTCGAGTTGGCAGATGACATTGAAAGAGTACATTATAAATTTTGTAAAGATTTTCTTGGTGTAAGCATTTCTACCAATAATTGTATGGCTTTAGGAGAGTGTGGGAGGACACAGTTATGTGTTGATTATTATACAAAATGTGTGAAATACTGGTTAAAATTATTGCATATGCCTGATCATCGATTTCCTAAAAATTGTTATATTATGTTAAAAAATTTAGATGATATTGGTAGACAAACGTGGGCTTCTAATTTAAAACATTTATTATATCTCTATGGTTTTGGACATGTATGGTTGTCCCAAACAGTTGGTAACCCTGATGCATTTTTAAGTATTTTTAAGCAAAGAGTTAGGGACTGTATGGAACAAAATTGGAATAATTCTGTAAATACAGATTCTCGCTGTTCAACATATAAGTTTTTTAAATCTATGATAACTCCTGAAAAATATCTATGTATTGATCTTTCGGTCTCTTTGAAAATATCTTTAGCTAAATTTAGATGCTCAAACCATAAATTTAATATCGAGCTTGGGAGGCATACAGGTGTAGAAAGACATAACAGACTATGTAACTTTTGTAGGCAGAACTATGACATACTGTGTATAGAAGATGAGTATCACGCATTTTTTCAATGTTTTCAATATAATGCAGAGAGAAGAAAATATCTTTTTAACTGGTATAAGGGAAATACTACCACTGAATGTTTTTATCGCTTAATGCAAAGTTCTCAAGAGTCTACTGTCCGAAAATTAGCAGTCTACATCCATGAACTCATGAAAGTAAAGGCAGGAGAAAAATCATAGCTCAGATGTTATAGATCTAATACATGTATTATCAAAGTGTTTGCTTATCCGATAACTGTTAAGATATGTTTATTTGTATTATAATGTATTTTGGGCCGGTGGCCTACATGTACAATAAAAGAATTTGAATTTGAATTTGAATTTGAATTCAAGTTGACGTCCGTAAATGCTTTCAATTTGGTCGTGTGCATTTTTAGCTCACCTTAGCACAACGTGCTAAAGGTGAGCTATTGTGATCGCCCTATGTCCGGCGTCCGTCTCCGTCGTCCGTCGTCTGTCGTCCGTCGTCCGTCAACAATTTCTTTAAACATCTTCTTCTCCTAAACCACTGGGCCAATCTTGATGAAACTTGGCAGGGATGTTCCTTGGGTGAAGCTCTACCAAAATTGTTCAAAGAATTGAATTCCACCCACAACTCTGGTTGCCATGGCAATAAAAAGGAAAAAAAAAAAGCAAAATCTTTGAAAATCTTCTTCTCTGAAACTAGAAGGCGCAGAGCTTTGATATTTGGTATGTAGCATCTCCCAGTGGACCTCTATACCAAGTTTGTTTACTTGATGCCCCTGGGGTCAAAACTGGCCCCGCCCCAAGGGTCACAAGTTTGAGCATAGTCACAAAGAAGGAAAACTTTTAAAATCTTCTTCTCTGAAACTTGAAGGCGTAGAGCTTTGATATTTGGCATGTAGCATCTCCTAGTGGACCTCTACCAAGTTTGTTCATATGATGCCCCTGGGGTCAAAACTGGCCCCGCCCCGGGGGGATCACAATTTCCAACATAGGAACAAAGAAGGAAAACTTTAAAAATCTTCTTCTGTAAAACTCGAAGGCATAGAGCTTTGATATTTGGTATGAAGCATCTCCTAGTGGACCTCTACCAAGTTTGTTCATATGATGCCCTTGGGGTCAAAACTGGCCCTGTCCCGGGGGTCACAAGTTCGAACATAGGAACAAAGAGGGGAAACTTTAAAAATCATCTTCTCTGAAACTGGAAGGCGTAGAGCTTTGATATTTGGTATGTAGCATTGCCTAGTGGACCTCTACCAAATTTTTTCATATGATGCCCCTGGGATCAAAACTGGCCCCACCCCTGGGGTCACAAGTTTGAGCATAGTAACAAAGAAGGAAAACTTTAAAAATCTTCTTCTCTGAAACTTGAAGGCGTAGAGCTTTGATATCTGGTATGAAGCATCGCCTAGTGGACCTCTACCAAGTTTGTTCATATGATGCCCCTGGGGTCAAAACTGGCCCCGCCCCTGGGGTCACAATTTCCAACATAGGAACAAAGATGGAAAACTTTAAAAATCTTCTTCTCTGAAACAGCAAGGCATGGAGCTTTGATATTTGGTATGTAGCATCTTCTAGTGGATCTCTACCAAGTTTGTGCATATGATGCCCTTGGGGCAAAAGTTGGCCCCGCCCCGGGGGTCACAAGTTCGAACATAGGAACAGAGAAGGAAAACTTTAAGAATCATCTTCTCTGAAACTGGAAGGCTTAGAGTTTTGATATTTGGTATGTAGCATCGCCTAGTAGACCTCTACTAAGTTTGTTCATATGATGCCCTTGGGGTCAAAATTGGCCCTGCCTCGGGGGTCACAAGTTCAAACATAGGAATAAAGAAGGAAAACTTTCTTTTTTCTTTTTTTTTTTTTTTTTTTTTTTTAATGGGAAGGCATAGAGCTTTGATATTTGGTATGTAGCATCGCCTAGTGGACTTCTACCAAGTTTGTTCCAAGGATGCTGCTTGGGTCAAAACTGGCCCAGCCCCTGGGGTCACAAGTTCGAACATAGGAACAAAGAAGGAAAACTTTAAAATTCTTCTTTTCTGAAACTGAAAGGTGTGGAGCTTTGATATTTGGTATGTTGCATCTCCTAGTGGACCTCTACCAAGTTTGTTCATATGATGCCCCTGGGTCAAAATTGGCCCCGCCCCGGGGGTCACAAGTTCGAAGATAGGAACAAAGAAGGAAAACTTCAAATTTCTTTTTCTCTTAAACGGGAAGGAGTAGAGCTTTGATATTTGGTATGTAGCATTTCCTAGTGGACCTCTACCAAGTTTGTTCATATGATGCCCCTGGGTCAAAACTGGCCCAGCCCCGGGGGTCACAAGTTCGAACATAGGAACAAAGAAGGAAAACTTTAAAATTCTTCTTTAAAACTGGAAGGCGTAGAGCTTTGATATTTGGTATGTAGTGATTCTCTTCTAAGTTTGTTTGCCCATCTAAGCGCAACAAGTTCATTGAGTTCAAAATTGGGTCATCTTGGGTCATAAACTAAGTCACTAGGTCAAATTAAAGAAATACCTTGTTGGCACTCTCGAGGCCACATTATTTGCTCAATTGCCTTGAAAATTAGTTAGAAAGTTTGTCTTTATAAAGTCTCACATAAGATTAATTTGGGTCAGCTTGGGTCATAAACTAGTTCACTGGGTCAAATTAAAGAAATACCTTGTTTGCACTCTGGAGGCCACATTTATTGCTCAAATGACCTGAAATTTGGCCAGAATGTTTGTCTTGATGAAATATCAGATGAGTTTGGATTTGGGTCACCTGGAACCATAAACTAGGTCACTAGGTCAAAGTAAAGAAATACCTTGTGGGCACTCTAGAGGCCACATTCTTTGCTTAATTGCCTTGAAAATTGGTCAGAATGTTTGTCTTTTTAAAATCTCACATGAGTCTGAATTTGGGTCAACTGGGGTCATAAACTAGGTCACTTGGTCAAATTAAAGAAATAGCTAGTGGGCACTCTAGAGGCCACATTTATTATTCATTTGAAAATTGGTTAAAATGTTTCTTTTGATATAGTCAATGACCAGTTCAAATTAGGGTCACCTGGGGTCATAATCTAGGTCACTAGGTCAAATTAAAGAAATATCTTTAGGGCACTCGAGGCCACATTTTTTGCTCAATTGACTTGAAAATTGGTCAGAATGTTTGTCTTCATGAAATATGAGTTTGAAATTGGGTCACCTGCGGTCAAAAACTAGGTCACATGGTCAAATTAAAGAAAAACCTTTAAGGCACTCTACTAAGGTGAGCGACCCAGGGCCATCATGGCCCTCTTGTTTAAGGATAAAAGTTTTGGGGGTCATTGCACCTGCCTATCTTCAAACTACATATCAGATGCTTGTATTTTATCAGATGATACAAGATGGATTTCTTTTAATTTTACCCTACCAAACTATCCTATAATATCATAACCCCCCCCCCCCCCCCCAAAAAGGACACTTTTAAAAAATCGTGGGACATTAGAAAATGATACATGTTCCCTTTTTCCCATAATGATTTCTATTTTTCGTCATTTGAGCTGAAATAAATTGTTCGTTTGCAAATACACTCAATATCGGCAAGCCTAAAATATGTCTCTTGGTAAAGAATCCCGCCTTGAGATATCATCAGTCATGCCATATAAGGATAAAAAATCAATTATTTCTTAAAGCTTGTACCACGTGATCTAAAATGGGACATATTTAGTTTCACAAGTTAAAATCTGTTTATCAAAGTGGGGGATCAAGACAAGAGCTAAATTTTCCATATCCGTCTTTAGTTACAGGTAAAGCTTTACTCCACTGCACATCTTGATCTTTTTAGAACAAAATTTCGGCTTTGTTCGTGTTAAGAGCTTTTACAGATGTCAAATTTGATTGGTCAGTTTCCTCAAGATAGTCTAGCCCTTATATATAGCTCTGTCTGAACAATGGTCAGGATGGCATGCCAAAGGACATCTGATCCCATATGATCAAATCATATGTTTATTCTAGCTCAGGTTCATTTACAGGTAAGTGTATAAGTAGGAGTATCAGTAGTAGATCAGTGTAACCATTGTGCAAGGATGTTCTGCTCTGTTCCTCTTAACATACTTTTAAAAGTTTTGCAAATTATTGTCTTATTAAAAAAAATAATAATAATTTGCGTCAACAGCCAAATATTGAAACATATACGTGTTATCTAAATACATGTATATACAGAAACTCGGAATCTCTAATGATTGGCATTTTTGAATAATAGGCCTTTGTTTTGATAATATTTCACAAAATGGCAGTGAGTGTAGATCTAAGTGTGCAGTCTGATCTTAATCTACACAGAACAAGTTTACCCTTCACCACAAAACAGATTTTTAGAGTTGATTTTTAAATGCTTTTAATGGAGAGAAAAATGTTGCTGTAATATGGCATGTTTCTTCGAAAGAGTGGGAAAACATTGCAGGCAAGGAAGAAAAACATGCCAGTTAGCATCATTTTATTCTTTTGCCACAATTCTTTTAAAAGTTTTCGTTTTCAAAGTCAAAGCGCGGGATTGCGTGGTAAGAAGTTAAGCATATAATGCATTGTTTAGTACTGGCGAAACCCAGGGCAGCCATGAATATATGAGCTATCGCCATAATATGACTGAAGTAGTGTTTAAAGTGGCTTAAAGCACCATTTAATATATCTATCAGTCAATCAATCAGTTAATCAACTATATATTTTTGTTTGCCAATATCTAGGTTATCTAACAGATACATTGTGACAACCTATTAACCCTCTCTGTGCCATAGTGGATGGCATAGATCAAGCTGTAAAGAATGAGTTGTCTGATCTTTGATTTATACCGTCTGCTTGTTTGGTCAGGTCTATAAGATAGAAAACTTTCTGAGTTTTATTGGATTGTTATATCGACCATCGAAAAATTTCGAGTTTATGAAGAAGAAGAGAAAATGCTTCTTGTTTTCCTATAACTTTTGTTTTGGTTACTGAAAGCAAATAAAATGCTGTACTGATATTTACTGTTATTACATTTTCTAAGACCTACAGTTGTACTGTAATAGCAAGGTTTACTTTGTTACAAAATGTTTGATAGAGATCAGATTTCAAATCCTTTGCAGTCTGATCTTGATCTCCATTCTCCATGGATAGGATTTTATTTATGACGGGCATTGTTTGTGTGTATGAGTTGTGTTTTATGCTGCTTTCTACACTGTTTCATTTATATCGCAGTAACAGTCTGCTTATTCATGATTTTGTGCCCTGGATTTCTCAGTTACTAGGCTGGTGGTCTGCAGTGTATTGCCCAGGGACACTGTCAGTTTCAGGATTGTTCAGTTACGAATGCATAGCATTAATTTCAGTCAGGGAGTAACAATATAATAATGTTCAATGGTAAGCTTATACAGAAAATATTTTAGAATTTAAAAAGTAAAAATGTTTTTTAAGATTTTTTTTCTCTGAAATCTATGTTGTTGATATCATTGATATTACATATTTCACTGACATTAGGGCGACAGATGACTGAACATTTGTTTCTACAGTTTTGCAGGTGATAGGCTGAGAACCTGCAGTGTCTTGCCAAAGGGCACTTGCAGATAGCCTGCCTTGTCAGAAGAAATTGAACCAAGACCAGTTTGATTACAATTCCAACTCTAACCAATGTATAATGGAGGACCTAGATTGATTAATTGGATGGTGGTTTATGCCGCTTTAAACATTATTTCAGTTATATCACGGTAACAGCTCACTTATTCATGTGTTACCTGGGTTTCACAAGAACTAGAAAGGGGCTCTTATGTGGCTTGCCCAAGGAAACTCTGATGAAAAATACAGAGCTTGGAGTGGGGAGTGAACTTGGGACCTATTGACTCAAAAATAAGTACCTATACATATAGATCTACAAACTGGTTTACAGTTAACTATTTACCACACAATTCCGACTTTGAACTACACAGAGAAAGAAAGCCTTTGAAAACATGGTGGGAAAAGGAGAAAATGCTGGTAACCAGCATTTTCCCCTTTTCCCACAATGCTTTCTACCCTTTCAGAATCAAAAAGCAAAATTTCAGCCTTATCTAAATTGTCTGCAAATGCTTTCAATTCGGACGCCTCCATACTTTTGTCGTTTGGTAATGAGTTAAGTCATAACGACTTTAAAGTCGGGAAATCTCCCACCACCAATCTTTTAACCACTGCATCATGTAGGACCTCAATTGATTAACTGTTTACTTAATTAATTAGTTAACTAAGTGATTTATTAGTACCTAAACTGCTTCCTTGGATGGTGTTTTATGTCGCTTTTAACACTATTTCAGCCATATCACGGAGTCGACTCACTTGTTCATGTATTTTTCTGGGTTTCGCCAGTACTATACAGGGATTCGCAGGTGCCTGGGCGAGGACACTCCCATGAAAAATTTCAGAGCTTCATATGAGGATTGGACCGAAGGCCCCCTCAAGTAAGTATGGGCAAAGTAGGACTTTGTTGAGTGATAATGAGTTTCGTATATATGAAAATTTTCTCACATTTGAAGTTTTTCGAATCGGAATTTTGATCAACGCTGGGTCTGCTTGGCACGCCTAAATACACTTTTGCAGACAATGTAGATCTAAGATCTGACTGCACGATCTGTACAGTCTGATCTTGATGTACATTCTCCGGTATAAGGAGCGATTTCGCCCGATTTTTTTTTATTAATCTCACAAGTTACTCAGTTGTTTACTCTTGACTGGGAATTACCAATCGGGTTATAGCACAATTTAGGATTTGGGAGACAAGCAGCCTAACGGTCCCCTAGGGACAGGACATCTATATACCGCACGATAAAATATTAGACATTTCTATTGAAACCATTTGCAGACGACAAGCTAGATGTGGCTTGAGGGGTGGTATTATTATTTGACAGACCTGAATCTATCGTGGGAAAAGAAGAAAATACTGGTTTCTGACTTTCCTCCTTTTTTTTCATGTTTTCTCAAGTTTGTTTGTTCAGGTTGTAGAGCACTGGTCATGCCTGTATATGATTTTACCCAGTGTCTATATGTGTATGTGTATAGGAGCCCCGCCAGGTAGCTTACTGCTTAGCGTATCTGACTCGTGAATTGGTGGTTGCGGTTTCGATACCTGGTCGAGGCAGACTTTCCCACAATATTTCGCCTCTCACCTGAGATGCATGCGAGAAAGTAGGCAGTTGCTTGGAAAGAAAGTCGTGTCGGTACTGATGTGAGGAGGCAAAGAAACGCATGGGTAGGTGTGTTGGCCGCTGTGATATGACCTAGCTCCGTTAAAACCCAATGCAAATATGTGTATAGGAACTGATGAGACTTCATGTATGATCTAGATCTACACCTTCTGCAAAGGTATCTTTGGTCGAGCAGGTTAAGGGTTACAGAATAGAGGTCACATTTAGACTGACAATTACAACTCGGTCACTTCATTCATCCATTCAATTATTCGTTCATCTAGCCATCCATTAATTCATGCTTCGTTTTACAAGGCTGATCAATGTGTCGAGTCTAGGGGTTTGAACTCACAATCCATGCGCAAGAGGCTGATATGTCTAGTCCAAGGTTTGGAACTTGCAACTCCTTTATTACGGACCTGGTGTGCTAAGCGCGGCGCCTCAGTCAGTAAAGTAAAGAATTTGTGATCAAGGGTCGCCAGTTCGGGTCTCAGCTCGTCGAAACTCATCTTGGAGGATTGACGACAACCAATGGGACAGGATTCAGCTGTCTCTCATGATGTTTGTATGAGAAAGTAGCCAGTGGCAGGCAAAAAATGAGTAAAGCACTGATCTAAGAACTCCTGCAAAGCCTGGATGGGTGTACTGGCCGCAATAACACAACTGAGATATTGTTGAAAATGGCGTAAAACACCCAACAATCCTTAGATTGACAGCCGAGGTTGAAATTCTTACTCGTAAATCATCACAGATGTTCTATTACAATCAGGTACCCGAGCCCGGCTTAATATATTACGAGACACTTTTCATAATACTCACTGTTGCGTAGAAACAATAACAAAACAACAAGTTTTCAGAAATACAAATATTCAAAATTTATTCTTGATAGGATATATTCGAAATTGAAACGTACATTAAATCAAAAGGGAAAAAGGAAAACGTTGGATAAATTACTCATGTAGAAACGTATTTAGTATTTAACGAGGCTATTCAGATATTTTATGTCAGAACTTGACATCAAAATTAATTCATCACTGAAGTAAGCATGACAATAGATGGCACTGATATAAACAATTAGGCAACAGCAAAGTGTAAACAAACAATTGACGAATTTCTCTTTCTTAAATCTAACATACACGAATTACAGATGAAAATAACGCAAACATTCATAAAACTCAAATTCTCTCTCTCTCTCTCTCTGGTAAAACACGAATTGGACCGGAGAATGAGCAAATGCAAACAAGTAATATAAAATAAAATCATCTAATCACAGGTGAATTATGGAGACTAGATAAGAGGACGGGTAGTCTGCGATTTGACAGCAGTTTGTGTGCAAAGAAAACATTTAGAACAGCGATAATGGTGCATACAAATTATTACTGCTGCCTCATTGTTTTCCGGATAAACAATGTTTGATAGATCTACTTTGGAACTCATGTTTATAGAATATCCAGAATTTAGTGAAATTTTCCAAACGGGGATGGGGCTTTAAAGTTCATGAATAGCAAATTATTGGTAGGGACTGGGTGGGGCAAGTACGATTGGAAATGGCGTAGATAAATAAATTGACCGAAAACAGAAAAGAAATAATAATTAAATGATGACAAGATTTCCAACGACAGCTTGCTTACTAAACAAAGTACAGTGAAATGTTGAGAATAAATTTTATCCCATATCCAGCCGAATGTCCGTTACAAACTATCACAAAAATATCTTCTGTTAAGTTTATCGGCAGAAAATGGGGATTATTTAAAACTCATTGATACAAAAGCGGAAAGTGTAGACAAAGGTCAGACTGTAAGTATGTGCAGGCTGATCTTTGTCTACACACTCCGTTAAAAACACGCAGTCACTTGTGGGTAATTAATGAGGTTAAACGGTAACGATGGAATATATTGTGGTGCAGATTTAAATGTTGGCTGACTGAAGTACATGATGATCTATAATGTCCAGGTCGAGGTGCCGTTAAAGCAGTCGGACCACAGTAACAAAGTTCTTTAAATATGGCGACCAGTCATGGCTGATAAATAATTTGTCTCTGTAACAACACAGAGCGAGGGGATCCTCTATATAACCTGCAGTCTGATCTAACACCGACTTGTATCGAGTCAGATCAGAGTCCAGTTTATAAACTTTGTTGTGACCCAGTGCACATACATACACGTTGTTATCTGGGTCTACACTGATTCCTGCAGGAAACGACCCCTCGGTTGTAAATTCTGAGATAACTTTACCCTCAACATTTCTACATTGTACTTTGTTCTTGTCCCCATCGGTTATATAGACTCGTCCAGAAACAACGGCGAGATAAGGACCAGGGTAAAGATGCCTACCAATGTCAAATATGTTTAGCGTGACTCCGTCTGTAGATTTTATATAAACAGAACAGCGAGAGTGATCACGACCTGCTTTTCTACAGAGGGTAAAAATCTTGTCATCACAAAACTGTATAGAATAACATTCTCTCTCTGTTTCAAGTACTTTTTGTAGTTTTGCGGGTTTTTTAGTTATATCTATAAACATTATTTGATGTTTCAGTGGTAACGTTACTGCTATCACACATTGTTTATCCGGATCAGCCCGGTCTCTTACAGAAATATCAGAACTGCTGCCGGACACTAAGTTCGGTTCAGCAGAATTCTGTTTTAAATGTATTTCTGTAACACCATGAGGGTTAGAGTCAGACTCTACAAACCGTATATAACGTTGTAACACGTGACTTCCTACTTTATAGATTTTAATACAATGATTAATCCAATCACAGGCTACCCACCTTTTGTTCTCCAGTCTACACAATCCAGTTATCCAACAATCCTCCGTCCAATCCAATTCGTGTTTTACTTCAACTCGATCACAAACAATGTCGTGGCTGTTGTTGAATATCTCCGTTCTCCTTCTTTCACTCTCATTTAAAACCATACCAATGTAATCCCTTCTCATTCTCTCTCTCTCAACCTGATCTCTTATTCTGTCACTCATTTTCCTCATTCTCCTTTCTCTCACTCTCTGCTTCCAGTTGAACTCCCTTTGTTTCCTTTCCAAATCCCTTTTCTTTGTTTTTCTCCCTCTCACTCTGTCCCCCAATTCCTCTCTCTCCTGTCTCTCACTCTCCTTTCTCCCCACATTCATCCCATCATGACTTTCATGTTCAGACATACATTCCGCACACACATAAATCTTGCATAGAAAACAAAAAAAAACAGCCACCCTTCCATACAGCTGTCTCGCACGCTCTAAATCCTCAGACAACGAACTCTCAGACTCCGGACACTCATCATCCACACAACTCTCACATCTCGCCATTCTCCACTTTCTCTCATTCACGCTCAGTTCCTCTATCTGTCTGTATAATTCTTCTTCCTCTTTTTCTCTCTGTTCGTCACTCCTTCCAGCACGGCTATAGATTATATTTCCTTCTGCCATGATGTTAATGTTTTGTCTGCAATAGATTTAGATCATTCAGTCAATATATAAAACTTAACTCTTTACAAAACAATACCACACGTTTTAACGAACCTGAAGAAGAAAGCTTTGGAAAACATTGAGGTAAAATGAGAAAATGCTGGTAACCAGCATTTTCTCCTTTTACCACAATGTTTTCTCTCCTTTCAAAGTAAGGTGCCCGTGCTTCACTAACAACCGATTTGTCGTCTGCAGATGCTTTCAATTTCACGCTTTTTAATAAAGAATGCATAAATTTAGATCTACATTAAAGAAGTTATTTTACAAAGAAATGTTTTTCACCCGTGATCTCTGTTTCACTGATCGATATCTGGGAAAGCAGCCAGCACCTTGAGAAGAATACTGCTCGAAGTACTGGTAGGAGAAACTCAACGAAAGCATGGATAGGTGAACTGGCTGCCGTGATATAATCTAAATAGTGTTGAAACCGGCGTTAGACACCATTCAAACTCTAACGCGATTTGCCGGCGTTTCAAAATTCCATTCTCCCCCCCCCCCTTTTTTTTTAAAGACTAGCCTTATGATTAGCCCAGAAATTTAGGCTCAGCCAATCATCAGACAGGTCTTAAATACAGTGAGAAACTTCTAACCTTTACTGTATTCAAGTAAACATAAAAAATACTGAAATGCTGATCTAGATCCTTACAAACATGTCCCGGTAGATCAACGGTCATTTACCTTACTTAGATCTATATATCTTGCTGTCCACAAACTCTGCGGTGATCGTTAGTTGTTTTTCTTCAATTACTTCTGAAAAAAAAGTAATGAAGTTAGTAGATCTAGGTCAAGATGAAATATTTCTGACAGATAGATCTAGATCTAAACCGTTCTTAAAGATCTAGATCTATCGGCTTTGTTCAATGAAGCCATCACAACGTCTGAGAGTCAGTTACCAGTCACCTGTCGCTGTGGTAGATCTATAGCTTAATTGATGTTGAAAGCGACATAAACACCCTTCTGTATAAGCCATTGGTTTAATACAGTTGGTTGATCTACATCCTATAATTTGTGAAAGAAAAGCTTAGAAAATAGCGAATTGAGTAAATCTAAGATCAGACTGCACGTTCTGAATCTGATCTTGATCCACACTCTTAGCGACGATTCGAAAGATTTCAGATTTCATTTACAAAACACACTCGAAAAATTAAGTAAATCTCAATTATAAACAATAAAAATACCCAAAATATGACCAGAATATCCAAGTTCTCTTTATTTGTCCGACCTAAAATGCCAAAGCGATAATCTCTAGCAGAACAAGCACATTGTAAAGAAACGCTACGCGGGAAAACGAAGACAAAAATTACGTCAGAGTTGGACGTCAGTCATAAAGGCGGCATCGATAATATTGAGCGACACGATAATTGAATGGGCCTTCTTTAGCGTACATCTAATAACTAACTTTATTCTTTGTTTTTCCTTTAAGTTGGCGATTTTGGAAACATCCTGGAAACGGGAGCATTCATACATATCGATACTTTACGCACGGCGGTTTTATAATCCATCCAAAAAGTTTTATCCCGTCTTTTGTCATTTTCCTTTGATCTGCAAGATCTAGTCTCTATTTGAAGTTGGACGAATTTTAGATAAACAGATCTGTGTTAAAGAGTTATGATGAAAGAATTGCTTTACAAATAGATCTACAAGGTCTACATTTCCTCAATCGCTTCTACATGTATCGTTCTTTCCAAGCCACTGGCTGCTTTCTCACTTGAATGAAGTCTAAACAATGTACCAAGGTGTCAGTCGAACAAATCTAATGTAAAATTGACTAAATAATTATGATTCCTTGGAATTAATTTTTGAAGAGTCGGATATCGGATTGTGTAGTTTCATGATCAGACTGCTTGCTCTGTGTAGTCTAATCTTGATTTACACTTTCTGTAGTATCTAGGTAAGTACCTAAAGTCTGACTCAATTTATAATGTAATATATCTAAGTCTATTAACTTTGAGCCGAACAATTCCATTTACAACGACCCTGACGTAGGGGGCTTTTGAAAACATTGCGAAAAAAGGAGAAGTGCTGGTAAGAAAAAATATCCCATTCACATTTTGAATTCAAATCACATTAGAGTTTACATAGCCCTGTAATCGGATGATGTGGATTCAGGATGAGACGGTAGTCTACTTTTTTTTTTTATCTTCATCTACACTGTCTACCAAAGCACCAAAAACGAGGATTGCCAAGTGTAAGTCACTGTGAAAGTAGTCTCAATAATGAGACGTTTGCGGTGCTTCTTTTCACATTAAAATTTTGGACACTAACTATGCACCGGAGGCGACTCGTCAAAAAGTAAAATCGCCTTCGGGGATAGTTATCTGTACTATTGTGCAACAGACTATGTTAGTCTATATCAAACTAAAACATGTACTTTCAGCGCAGTCTGATCTCGATCTGCATGACCCACTAAAGTCCTGGCAAACTGTCTTACTGACAATGATATGAAGATACATGTATGTACCGGGTAATATTAAATCTGTCACTGCAAATGTCGCCTTAGATTTTGCGGGCGGTGAAGATAAAGATCAGACTGCACAAAACGTGCAGTCTGATCTTTGATCTACACCGTCCGCTACCTGATGTTAATGTTCTTACCATAATTGGCTTCATTCGCAAAGAAAGTTTACTTTTAGGCCGCGAGAAAAGTTGACTCCAGTCAGTTGGCAGCGAAATAGTTAACAACGTCAGTAGTCTAACGTCATCAATTGTTGGAAATATGTTTTGTCGAGTCGGGTAATCGGGCAGTGTAGATTAGGATTAGACGGCATGTGTGGTGCATTTACACACAGTGGTCTTTCTAAGCAACTGGATACTTTCTCGCATACGCAATGTTCAACGATGAGAGAGGAACAAATCCAGTGTAACAATGACTTGCATCAGTGATAGTAATTAAAGATTTTTGTCGAGCCGGGTAAAAGGCCGTTGTACGTTTAGGATCAGACTGCACGTTCTGTGTAGCCTGATCTTAGTCTATAATGTCTGTTTATTTTTAATTTGGACAAGCGAAATTATGCTTTTTTTTTATCGAGTTAAACAAGCATACTGATCTAGATCTAGTTTATCGAGCCGGTTACAAGGAACGTGTAGATTTAGGATCAGACTGCACGTAGCCTGATCTTAGTCTATAATGTCTGTGTAAGTTATGAACGAGTCTGAAATTATTTTGTTTGCTATTGGGTTAAACAAGTATATAGACCTCGATGTTCGAATTATGTTTATGTAGTCTGATCTTGATCTATCCGTTGACTAAATTATCAGAGGCTTTACAAATCATCGTCAGGTTAACGTGCTAATGTTATGTAAATATCATGCAAACGTGTATTATTTGAATTTATCGATTTATTATTTTGTTTGGTTTGACTAATTTACTCAAATATTCACAAACCAATTTCGGGTTTACTTGCAGCATAACTTTTAAAGTTAACAAAAGGTGAAGCGACTTCGCAACTTTTGACTGAATTCAAAAACTCATTTTCAGGGTTTTCTCATTGTTACGATTCCTAAAAATGGCTTTGAACTTGACTCTATCTTTTCCTTGAAATATTCAAACACTTTGAACGATTTGCGATGCATTTCTTCGAGATTTTCATAAATCTCCATTTTAATTCTCTTCTAGGAAAACAAAAGCATGAACTCATGCTAAGTAAATCCACCTTTTCCCACACCATTCTATTCCAGAATATTCGTGCGAGCTACGTGACGATAAGATAAACATTTAAATCTCTTTAATGTAAATCAGATAAAATAAGAAAAACCTACCTTTTGTTTCGATTGCTGTCTTACTATAAATTCGGTGCTTGATTTCTTCCCCAAAATTTTTAAACTTCGAAGCTGGCGAGAGCACAAAATGGTGATAGTAACATATATAGCGACGTAGAGCAACGGTGTAACATCAAGTAGAATATGTGCACACAGGTTTGGTTATTTCCGTTTATTTATCGTCGCTACCGGTTGCCCATCTGAGCGACGCCCCCAGAAGACGGTTAGTTGTTACGGGGGATAGTGCAAGGATACAGGTCGAAACTACTGAGAGCTTCGCCTGGTTCTTTAACGTGCTCGGCGTATAGCACCGTCACACGGGACCTCGGTTTAATGTCTCATCCGAAAGACTATTAGTAATTTTTTAGTTGGCCAGCCGGGGATACGAACCCACAATCTGTAGGACATTGTGTTCACAAGTCCTACGCTCTACCTACTGAGCTATATCGGCTGGTGTGTGCACACAGTGCGGAGACGGTGAAATATATAGCACCCAAGTGTGCGCGATTGTGAGTATCCAATCGTATTTGAGCAAACAGGTGGCGCGTTAGTGTTTGGGGCGTAATAAACCTTTATCTTGAAAGTACCTGATGCAGACACTAGTATATACAGAAACATTGAAACAAATGGAGAAATTGTCATCCGAGATTCTTCATGTACATTGCATTCCCCTTTCAACAAGATACGTTGTAATACTTTATGCACTTTGATGTTCTTATAAGGATTGGTAGTTTGATAATCTATATAGTTTCTGCATGGGAAAAATAAAGGGCACAGCCTTGACCTTTTATGAAGCGAAAAATTATGGAAAGTTTTGCACATGTGCTAATCTTTGCATCAGACGATCACGTGTTTCATCTACCTTGCGGAAGACGAGCTTTGAAAACATGGTGGGCAGAGGAAAAAAAAAAATATGATAACCAACGCTTTCTTTAGTTCCCACAAACCTCTTACCGTCGAGCCTTTTCTTATTATTTTGTCGCAAGCTAATGCTTTGAGTTTGAAAAATTCTAGATTTTCGTCGACTGCTTAACCCCTTTCCGTACAATTCCGAGTTTTGACGACCCTGAAAAAAATTGCTTTTGAAAACATTGTAGGACAAGGGGAAACTGCCGGTAACCAGCATTTTCTCCTTTTCCCACAATGTTTTCTACCCTATCAAAGACAGAAATGATAATTTTAGCTATATATAAATTGTCGTCTGCAAGTGCCTTCAATTTGGACCAGTCTGAAAATTTGTCGTTTGGTAAAGAGTTAAACTTGAAAGTAATTCATGCACTCACAGACAAATACTTTAGTAGTGACAACCATCTTTCCTGCATGTTTGATGGGAATGTCGAAGATAGACCGACTGACTGAAGAATAAAGTATTCTTTTGAGAGTCTCTCTCTCTCTCTCTGTCTGTCTGTCTGTCTGTTTGTCTGTCTGTCTCTCTCTCTCTATCTCTTTCTCTGGTCTACTTAAAAGAATATACGTGTATCCAATTACAAAACTGTACTAAGCTCGTAGGACAAAGTAAACAAAAATACAACAGCACACCGACAGTTTGACGAATCAAAGCATTGATAGTATTGTAGATTTATAGATTTATTTCAGAAATAACCTTTAGAAGTAAAAATCCTAACTTTGCTTAAACACAACGAACGGTCACGGATGTCACAAAAAAAGTAGAGACCCTTGGGAATCGCTCTACTGGCAGTGATTTCGCTTTTTTCCTAGCATACATTCTTAATTCATGATGCTTGATTGATTGATTGATTGTATGGTGTTTAACGCCGTTTTCAACATTATTTCAGTTATATCGCGGCGGCCAGTGCACCTATCAATGCTTTCCTGGAGTTTCTTTTACCAGTACGCCGCACAATATTCTTTCCAAGCCACTGGCTGCTTTCCCACATAATCATCGTCGAAACAATGGTCAGCGGTGAGAGAGGAATGAATCCTGGCGCAATGACTATCATCAATCCTCGGAAAGAAATTGGCCAAGCCGGGGATCGAACCAGCGACCTCCTATTCTCAAGTCCTGTGCGCTACTGACTGAGCTACCGGGGCTTGGCAATTCATGATGCAAACAGAAAAAAGACGCACACACAATAAAAATAGCAGAGGCTGGGTGTTGCTGCAAGTGAGCTAGAACCCACTAAGACAGCATAGGTAGGCATAGTAGACTGAAAAGAAAATAAAGTACACTTTCTCAAAACCAATTGTTTGGAATCCAGCTAAATTTGACACGCTTTCAGTATTCATTATGATAAACATACCATGCATGTTACAAAGAGATGTGACCAATAATGTGAACTATGTTGAGTAAACAATACCAAATCATGAAATGGCTGCTTTTCCTAAAATGATTGCTAGATTTTCCTGATTTTTAATAGCGTTTATTCCCTCGATGCTACAAATAATCTTTGCACGTTTCAAAAGAATTGGATCAAAAACGCTGACTTAATTGCGTAAACTATTCATGTAAATTTTCAACTTTAAATTAGTACTTTTCCCATACTGATTGTCAGATCTTTTTCAAAATCAATAGGGTTCAAGTTATTGATAATATAAACCATGAAATCAATAGGGCTTAAACTGTTGATGATACAAAGCATTTTTGCACGAAAATCTTATTACAAATACCGACTATATCGCATAAACAAGAAATGGAAATTTTCAACTTAAAATGACTACATTTCCAATACTGATAGTACATATATGTGTGTGTGTGTGTGTGTGTTTTTTTTTTTTTTTTTTAAATCAATATAGTTTAAGCTATGGATTTCATCAACAGACTGGGCAAGTGTCATTTACATCCCATCACAAATCGCGTAAACAAGAAAAAGACTAACGGACGGACGTATAAACGTGAAATGATACTTTAGATACAATGTATGTAAGGTCTGTGCGTGTTAGAACCGTAAGAAAAGGCCTATCCTTGAAACACAGAAATCGGGACTTTTACTCAAATTAGATCTACCATTTATACCCTTTTTTAGACTAGCGAAGCTAGTCTATAGACCCTTTTAGTCTCTGACCACTTCCTTGTCACGAGATCGGAAAACTGCGCACGCGCACTCGTGTAGGGCAAAAAGACCAAATAAAACAGTAGCAGATTATTAAAAGTGTACACAAAATTGCTAAATTATGAGCGATTATATGAAAAGCTTACTCCCAGAGGCAAAGAAACAACAATCAGACTAACGTATTTGCTAAGGGTTTAGTAACGTGGATGAAAACGATCCGTATTTTAGTGACATTAGACGAAGACGTCAAAAAAAAAACGTGTAGCTGTTTTGGGCAGACGTTATCATCAAAGGAAATGTTAACCGACCCCAGGCAGTAACAGACAAACCCCATGAAGCATGGGCAGGAACACTGCGGGAATGGGAAAAATGCATGTTACAAGCATTCTTTACCTTTTGCCGTAGTGTTTCCACAAGCCCATTGATGTAGGGTCGTTAATTAAGACGAGCAAGAGTTAGGTAAAGGGTTTATAAAGGGTAGCCATCTGATATATCACATACTTGTTAGTGTAATCGACAATACAGTGGATATTTTGTTTAATTTCAATGGTGGAGGGTGTGGGTCGAGATCGGCATTGTTCATGCTGTTACCTCTAATAGTATAGAGAGTGTGTATTGTGATCAATTTCATCATGGCGCAGACGTATTTGAATGAATGAATGAATGAGCGAGCGAGTGGATGGATGGATGGATGGATGGATGGATGAACTAACGCGCGAACGAAGAACGCACGGACAACTGTATAATGCCCTGTTGTCGTCTGTGGCTGCTCTTTCCATAATTGCTTTTCAGCGGGGATCGGTTGTAACATGTAATTTAGAAACACCCCTTTTCTGAAAACAATGTTGGAAAAGGTTGAAATAATGTTTACCAGCATATGCTCTTTTTCTCACAATGCTTGAAAAGCTTTCTTTTTTCTTGGTCGTTCAGACTTGTGATTGTTGGGTAAAGGGTAAAATGGAAGTTGTAACAGTAATTAGTTGAGCACAATGTATACGGCATTTTGGCGTGTCATATACATGATAATGTAAGGAAACAATATGGACCTTAGCCTTAACCCTTAGCCTCCGTTACGTGACGGTGATCTTGAATTTACTTTGCGAAAAGCATAATGAGAGATCTGTTTGCACATGGGGGTAGTGTGGTCTTGAAATACACTGTTATAAATCCTAGTTATGGTTTAAGTAACTCTGATTAAGATTTATGACATAAACTTAACGTGAATTCCTCTTGTGCTGGTCAAAAATATCAGTACGGCAGGATATGGGTAAAGAATTAATAACATTAAATGACGATGGTCAATAAAATACAAACCATCAACGGTGTAAAATATTTTTAAAAAACATATGAGATCAAACAAATAATTTGAATAAAATGTGCGGGGACGCGTTTTAGGGGACGTTTTTCGTCATGGAAATTGCGGACATTTTAACCAAGAGTAGGGCGTTTTGACACTGGGACGTTTAGGCCAGATACTGATTTACTAATCTATTTGTACATCCTTGTGCAAAGCATGATAACGGCATCCTGTAACACAATTGATCTTCACAGATTTTAATCAATAAAATCTTTCGACAAAGCCAAAACATTGGTGTAAAAATAGCTTTCAACAGTGGCGATATTGAACTTTTTGCCCTACAAACAGTGCGCATGCGCGAAAAGTGGAATTCTGGGATCGTATTTCCTTGGCAACGAACGGCGTTGTAAAAGGGTCTATAGGCATCATGATTGACCCAGATTCAAAGTAAACAAAAAACCCCAGAGTTGCCAAATACTGTCTCACAGAAAATACTTCTTTCTGTTAGAAATCTTAATTCTATTATATGACAGTTTTGACAAAAATCACCAAATATCTACCACTCCACCTTGAACATGTCCTCTTACAAAGTAATAGACTGAACAAGATGTCACTTATACGGTACAAGATCTTTGCTTATATGTAAATTAAGTGACCTATGCAAAGCAGGCTATTATCACATTCCTACACCGCTGTAACATAATGAATGAATCTAAAAATAGATACACCTAGGTAACTTGTAGCAAATCCCAGCTGCATTAACCCTCACTGGAAAGAGAACCCTTGTCATTCCTTCAGTCATTCATTATTTAGGTCATTGTGTACAGTTAAACTGTTATGCTAAACTGTTATTTCATATCTTTAATATTAACCCTTTACCACACAATCCTAAGTTTTAATGCCACTGAGGAAGAATCCCTGGTAACCAGCATTTTCTCCTTTTCCCACATTGTTTTCTGTCCTTTTGGAATCTGGTTTCATCAATTCAGCCACATTTAATTTGTGGTCTGCAACAGCTTTGATTTTCATTTTGTAAAGAGTTAAATAGTTAACTATATCTTGTGCTATTAGTTATTGACTTATTGATTGTATGGTGTTTAACGCCGTTTTTTAACATTATTTCAGTGATATCATGGCGGCCAGTGCACCTATCCAAGCTTTCCTGGAGTTTCTTTTACCAGCACCACCGCGACTCAGTGACCTTTTGTGGACAGTGCGGATTAAGATCAGACTGCATAGAATGTGCAGTCTGTTCTTGGATTTACACTGTCCGATAAGGGGATATATTTTCTCCAGAATGTAACTTTGAAATAGCAATATTCAGGTGTATACAATGGCTTGAAAGTTTCATTTAATTTTTTTCTAGCAGGTTAAGGGTTAAACTTAAACTGGATTATAGTTAATCAATAGCATGCATAGCCCCGGTAGCTCAGTCGATAGTGTACAGGACTTGAGAACAGGAGGTCGCTGGTTCGATCCCTGGCTTGGCCAATTTCTTTCCGAGGATTGATGATAGTCATTGCGACAGGATTCATTCCTCTCTCAAGTTTTGACGATGGTTATGTGTGAAAGCAGCCAGTGGCTTAGAAAGAACAGTGTAGCTATCGGCTTACTAATTTTAATAATTCATTTCTCAAGTTTGATGAGATAAAATCTGAGAACTTATCTTTCTTTAAAAGCTAAGTCAACATTTTCAGTCTATAGATAAAGAAGATCAAAATAAGGGCAATTTTAAGGTTGCTGTTGTTCAGAATGATTAAGCAAAGTGGTCAGTGAGGAATCAAAGATCTGCACAAAACGTGCAGTATTTTCTTGATCTACACCGGGCATCACTACTTTTATCTTGTTTGATTCTCGGCAGAATAATAGATCAGCGTGAAAACATAGAGCCTAAGTCTGAAAAGAAACTATTGACTTATTTTTGTAAAAGGAGCATATTGAAAATTAAAAGATTAAATTCTTGAAAACATCTTGCTCGTTTTCTCGGAATATAATTATGTTTGTAAATAACGTTCATGTTTCTGCCTCATTGCTGACAAAATCTCAGTAATTTATTCTTCTGTTTTCACCCTGTTTTGGCCTATAGACAACACGCATGCGCAGCCGATATGCTTTCCCTCTTCAAAAAAGTGGTTCTTGATCTAATACTGCTTTTTGTCTGTCACTGGCAAATACTGTAGACCCAGATAAGGCAAACAATATCAAGAGTGGTTTTACAATATTCACCCGAGGACTAGAGGTACATGTATTTTATCTCCAGCTTTACATATTCACATTTTAGAACCTGCACATATACATGCAATCCCAAAACTACATGAAACAAGCTGGCGACGTGCTTAGACTGAAATTGTTGAAGGTCGTTTAAAAATCATTCATACAAAGCGAAATTCACATTTATAACCATCAGTTAATGTTTCCTAGTTAACTTGCATTTATAGTTAAAACAGTTGATTGATTGATTGATTGAATAGTGTTTAACGCCGTTTTCAACATTATTTCAGTTATATCGCGGCGGCCAGTGCACCTATCCATGCTTTCCTGGAGTTTCTTTTACCAGTACTCCGCACAATATTCTTTCCAAGCCACTGGCTGCTTTCCCACATAACCATCGTCGAAACAATGGTCAGCGGTGAGAAAGGAATGAATCCTGTCGCAATGACTATCATCAATCCTCGGAAAGAAATTGGCCAAGCCGGGGATCGAACCAGCGACCTCCTGTTCTCAAGTCCCACACGCTACCGACTAAGCTACGGGGGCTTGGCTATAGTTAAAACAGAATGAATATTTTCTGATCGTTAAAAGATTGCATAAGATTCATATTATGTAAAGATGCGTAATACGAAAAACCTATAATTAGAAAATGTCAATTCAGTTTTTTTTTAAATTTTCCATAGCGTTATCAACACCACGTTGTTTCGGTTTCGACAAACGCTTTCGCCAAATGTATGAAAAATAAACTAAAATAGTTTTCAAACCGCCAGAAATAAAGACATATATACAATGAAATAGAAGTCAATTAATTCATATTTTTAGAGCACTGCTGAATTTAAACCATATTGTACGTCCACCGCACGTACTTTGCCATCTGATCTTGATCTATGAATGATATATAGTGTAGTCTGCTGATGAAAGAGTACAAGTTGAATACGTGCTATTTCATCAGTCGTTCGGTAATTCGAAACAGGATGTGGTTCAGACAAAACCTTGAACGACATATTAGCCCATTACTGTACATAGATTTAAAGACGAACAAAAGCTTACGCTAAAGGGATGTTGAGCAGAAATATTTCGTGGGGGTAATAGGCACAAAACTTTTCAGTTCTTACCAACAATCCGTTCAGGAAGCAGGATATTGAAAACATTGTGGCAACAAAAGAATATTCTGGTCACCAGCATTTTTCCGGCAAGGTTTTCTACACCAAAGACAAATACCATTAATCCAACCACATTCAATATATCATCGGCACATACTTTGAAATTTAATAAGTGTAACATGCCGTTTTCTATACAGTTAAATGATAGGAAAACACTTTAAAAGAAGCAGTTGTCTATACAATTATTGAACGTTTCTGATTTGAAATTGTCGAGAGTTTCAGATAGCATACATGTAGAATCCTTACCAGCAATGTGATCACATTTTTGTCACAAAGCACTTCAGCTTTCTTTTTTTTTCATAAAACAGTTGGTGTCAAGTTTAATCGCTATATGAAAGTTCTGTATTTTAAATAACGAGCATGAATAAGAATTCTCTTGAAAACAATGTGGGTAAAGGTTAAAATGATGGTAATCATGACTTGTTTTATTCCTTACAACGTTCTTTTTCCCTTTAAAAACAAACAAACAAACAAACAAGCAAAAATATTAAGCTACAATAAATTTTTCGTCTGCAAATATTTTTCAATATATAGAAGTCTGAAGTTGTGTTTTCTAGCGAAGAGTTAGGCTTCAGGCTGCTCAACTGCTATATAGAGTTATTACATTAACAGTGAGAGTGCTTTGCTTCCGTGGACGGTGTAGGATTATGATCAGACTGCATAGATGTTGATGTATGTTTAAATGATCGATACTCATTTTTTTAATAGGGAGTTGGTAAATTTCCATTATTCATTCTAAAGAAGAGGGTGCACATTCAAAAATTTTAAAAAAGAGTATAAAAGCATTAAAAGTGTTTCCTAAACAGGATACGTTTCCAGATCAGCTACTGTTAATTTTTGCTTTAGAATTTCGAAAAAGCCCAGTCTGGTAAAACATAGAAAGGTCATAGGATCATAATAAGACAAGTTGGCTTCTTTCAAAAAGAAGCCAGGAGAGGTCAGCGTCAGTGTTTTCAAATAGTTTATTGGCCTTTAATTTCAACCTCTTTTGCTTTACATGACGGTCATTTGATCTTCTTTCCGCCTTCTCAAGTCGCATGATCTTGTCCAGCGGTCTTCTTTCTCTTTTTTGACAAAATTCTTCATACTTTTTCTTCTGCTTTGATTTATTTGCTTAATGAAGAATTAAAGTTATCTGAGAGGTCATTTGTAATCATGGCAAATTAATGTAACAAATCTTTTCTGAAATTCGTCATATCTAATAGTGGGTGCAGGACAACTAGCCCCAAAGATAACTCGCCCCAAGGCAACTCGCCCCCAAAAAAAACTCGCCACAAGGCAACTCGACTCACCTTCAGAAGACAACTAGCCCCAAGTTATGAGACAACTCGCCCCACATATAAGACAACTCGCCCCGCTCTTATTACTATCACCTGAACGTATTTATAAAACTACACGACGATTTTTTTGTGGGGCGAGTTGTCTTTTGGGCGAGTTGTCTTTGGGGCGAGTTGTCTGTCATTCCTAAAAATAGAACCACGTCTATTTCTTATTTCGGTTTTTTGATTTCGCTTTATTTACAAAACCATGACGAAACAGACTGTATACCATACTAATTTCGCAAGAAATATGGATTTAGACAGCGAATTCTGTGGCAGTCTGCATTTTAAACTCACCACTGTTGGAGAGGTCTGATGACCTCTCCAATAAGTACAAAGACTTCATATTTGATCTGATTCAACGGAGATTCCGATTGCAAAGCGACTGTTTCGTTATTTGAACGCCAATTCAATTAACCCTTTACCACGCGTCAAAATTTTACACTGGTCTATACTGAAAAAAATTACAAACCACGACTTATATGCTTTTTGTCCTTAATAGGTAGAAAACGTTGTGGGAAAAGAGGAAGACATTAATGCTGGTTACCAGCATTTTCTCCTTTTCCCACAATGTTTTCAAAAGGCGTTTTCCCTCAGAGTTGTTAAAAATCAGGACGGTGTAGTCAAGGGATACCACGTTTTTTAGTGTTTAACTCAAAATTAATGCGCAAAAAGAAAATCTAAAATGGACTTTTTTAACTGACCGCTACAAATAACTTAAGATTTACTTTACATAAGTTGATATCAGTGTGATTCTTCTGTTGCTTCTGCCGGTATTTTGGGGCGAGTTTACATCAATGAGCTAAAAGAAAGTACAAGTTTTTCACCTGTCACGATGTATGAGCTGAATGATACAGGTATTTTAAAACTTGTCTAGGATTGATGATCGTCATTGCGATTCATTCCTCTCTCACCTCTGATTATTGTTTCGAGGAGGATTATATGGAAAAGCAGCCAGTGGCTCGGGAAGAATATTGCACGAAGTACAGGTGAAAGAAAATCTAGTACGGCATGGATAGGTGCACTGGCCGCCGCAATATAACTGAAATAATGTTGACGTTTTACTTACATTAATCACTGATGCTGTAAAGATGGTACCAATGTACCATTTGCCATATTTCAATTGGTTTTAACTCAAGATGTGACTTGAAAAGGTATAAAAGGTAATTTTTTTACAAGTCTACATGAGGTAAAAGAGAATTTAAGTTTACCATCTGCCACGATGTTTAAGCTGAATGTTACAGATACTTAAGGATGTCGACATGAGGTGAAGATAGTGCACATTTACTGTTTGCCACAGTATTTTTAATTATTACAGAATATAACCCAGGATGTATCAACAAAAGGTATGCGCAGAGCACGCTTACCACCTGTCTCAATATTTTTAGGCCTACTTAAAGTAACGCAAGATATGTCGACGTGAGGCGAAGGAAGTCCAAATTCACCTTCTGCAGCGATGTTTTAATTAAGTACATGAGAAAATTCAGAATGTGTCTGTTAAAGGCAAGGGTAGTCCAAACGAACCATCCGTAACGATTGTCTAAGTGTAGAAGTTAATTGTGGATGTGTCTATGAGAGGTAGAAGTAGTCCAAATTTACCACCTGTAACGATGTTTTCAAGTTGACAGCTTACTGTAGATGATTCAGGATGTGTCTATAAACGGTAAAAGTTGTGCAACTTGAACATCTACCACACTATTTTTTTTTTTTTTTTTTCAATTCTGAAAATTTATTTCAAGTTCGTCCACCTTTTATAATGAAGAAAAGTTTTGCATATCTAAATGTTTTTCTTGTAGCTTGTAACTCAGACAATTCATGAACCCTTAACCGATTAATAATTTGTTTACAATTTCTTATTTTCGCAGGGAAAATCTCACCGTCTCGTACAGTGTACATAAATATCAGACTATACGTACTGTGCAGTCTGATCTAGATCTATACTGTCTGCAACAGCGCACTGAGTCGCGCATAGGAACCCAAGTTTGGAGAAAGACACATGTTATAGGTATAGGATATCGACCGAGTACGAGGTCTTTCCGTATGAGAAAGACCTGGGCACGAGCTTCACTAACACCGAGAGCGCGAAGCTCGTGCCCAGGCCTTTCTTATACGGAAAGGTCGATGTACGAGGTCGATATCTGACTTGCACACCGGCCACCATCAGTACTGAGTAGATGACTAAACCATTATGTCGAAAAGTTTGGACCTGTTCGATGAAAAAAGAAGCACTTTACATGTTTTTATCGATGAACAACTTTTTGGTATTTTTCATTCATTTATTTATTTTCTGACTTGAATATTAATAATTCGTGGCTAGAAATTGATACCTCATGAGTATCGAACTTTGGACTTCTTTATTTGTTTAGGTTTGTTGATGCCGCACAAGGGAATCCATTGCTCAGTAAAGGTTCGAATTAAATGATTAAAAACATTCGCTATTTCACACAGATGAGAATACTAGAACAATATTTTTAAAAAATGAGGTGGTTTTAAATATGAATGAATTATTGTAATAAGGGGACTTAAATGACATGCGAATAGAAACGTATGAAAATGCATTTTTCCGACAATGTTTTAATTGTTATCGCACATGTTTGAGATAGGAAGGGATAGAATTTTTGATATCTCTAAAAAATGTATTTAAAAACTGTTGAGTTGGTCATCAATAAAAATTATATTAAAATCTATTTCTCCAAAACAAACATATTTGCAAGATTCTTCCTATTCATAAACAAATTCTTAATCAAGGTCGCGAGAGTACTAATGTCATTAACGACCCTGTCTGCATCAAGTCGGGTCCGTTAATGCACGCTGACGGGTCTTTCCCGCACGTAAGCAGGTCTTTCTCGCACGTGGGCAGGCTTTCTTTCTACAGAAAAACCTGTCCACGTGCAAAGATAGACCTGTGCTCGTGCATTCTATTGTTAAGACGGTTCGTTCTGAAAAATATAGACCTAGTCCAAACAGAGGCGCCGGTGTGTAAGAAATGATAGAGAACCACATGCATGTAAATCTGGACGGAACGAGGCATGCTGTTCTAGTTTCGGTAACCGAGTTACAAAATCACGTAACCTAGTTTTTCTATTGAAACACTGATCACGCGGCAAACATGCCTGAGGAAAATATGGGGGTTTCCGCTTCGCAATCTGGGATACCGAATTATTCGACTGTATTGTGAAACATTGAAACAAGTGGAGAATTGGGACAGTGTCTCTTACTACCACATTTTCCTGTCAACCTAATATGTCAGTCTCTATAACCATTTAATTTATTTTGTATTTATTAACTTTTTTACCAAACGGCAAAATTTTAGACTTGTCCAAATTAAAAGCGTTTGCAGACGACAGAATAAACTTTAATGTGACTGAAAAATTGAAATTTGTCTTGGGAAGAGTAGAAAACATTGTGGGAACAGGAGAAAATGCTGGTAACAGCATTTTCTCCTTTTCCCACAATGTTTTCGAAACGCTTCTTCCTCAGGGTCGTTAAAATCGGGATTGTGTGGTAAATGGTTAACCCTTTACCGCACAATGTCGCTTTTTAACGCCTCTCAGAAAGAAGCCTTTAGAAAACATTGTTGGTAAAGGAGAAAATGCTGGTAACCAGCATTTTCTCCTTTTCCCACAATGTTTTCTCCCCTATCAAAGAAAAATTGCGCCATTTGAGCCACACTGAAATTATCGTCTGCAAATGCTTTCAATTTGGACAAGCTAAAATTTTGTCGTCTGGTAAAGGGTTAAATAACACAAACGATATCAATACGATAACCATGTAAAAACAGGGGGAGAGACAAGCGAAACCCTGACCTTTTAGTAAAGTGCATTGTAAATATTAGATGCGCACTTATATTTTCCGATGCAATTTCTTTGTGACAGCCATCCTTGCTTTCTGCACATAATTTCTATAGCGCTATATAGGCAAAACGTTGCTTTTGCAGACGGCATAGATCAAGGTCAGACTGAACACAACGTGCAGTCCGGTCCAGAGTTGTCTGTCAACACGGCAAAACTACTTCCGAGCTTCAGGCTATTTTTTAACCGTCGACGTGCAGTCTGATCTTAATCTACGCTGTTTGCTCACGCAGTCTAAATTCTGTCTTTGTTTAAGTAGTTTGTACTTACAATCGTCGACAGAATTGAACAAAAGACGTACTGATAACACAAAGATCAGATTGCCAGCTTTGTTCAAATCAAAGCACCGGAAGCACTGATGGACTAGGGGCAAATGTACGATTGCATATAATTATGAACAAATATGTGCATAGCAATCTGTTAGAAATCGTGGATTACATGTATAATGCCAAAAAATATGCTTTGTTGAACCGATCTTCTCCAAATTCTGCACTTTGGGGCATATCATGACTAACATTGGGTGGGTCTATGTGTTTCCATACTTCCAAAGAAGTCCATAAGCTCAGTCGGTAATACAGCAGATGTGGGATCACAGGTTGGAATTCCTAGTTATGCCAATTTCTTTCGGAGGACTGATGATAGTCATTGCAGCAAGATTCATTCTTCTTCCACAATGGATATGTTGGAAAACAACCGGTGGCTTGGTAAGAATGTTATGCAAAGTAATGCTTTAAAAAAAACTCAAGGGAAGCATAGATAGGTGCAATGGTTGTCGAAATGTAACTGAAATGATGTTAAAAACAATATTAAACAGCATAAAACTAACATCCAATAGATAGATTGTTTGACTGGTGTTTTACGCCGCTTTTAACCTCATTTTGAGTCATGAGAATGCAGTCAATGGCTTAGAAAAAGAATTTATTTGTTGTACTGATCTGAATAAAAAGAACAAATGTTTTTGCAGTGATATAACAATAGTTGTATCAGGAAAACTGTTCAAATCAATCATTCAAATAAAAACTAGACGGATAGATTATTTTGTGGTCTGTTACACTTTAAATATTATTTCAGTCATCATGTGGCAACTGCTCATTAATGCAAATGTTTCCTATATTTATCAGTATGATGCTTTGGGTATAGAATGACTTGTCCATGGACAATCCAGGGTTTTCGCTGAACTTTGGCATTTTGGGGTCATTTGACCTCCTGGAAATGAATTCAAGACGGCAAACATCTTAAATTTGGGGGACATTTAGAAAATTTTGGGGTCTAAAGTCAAAGAAACCCATAGCTCTTTGATTTAACTTGTTTTTTTTTTTTTTTTTTTCTAGGGAAGTTACTTTCGTTTTAAATCTTATTGCTTCTTAATAAAATTCAGTTTTGTTGGTAAAAACAACCTTTACCAATTAGCTTTTAGGATGTTTAATATCATATAATTGCACTCATCATACAAATCGTTTTTGATTGGTCAAAATCGGGTCATGTGACGACAAAAACTTCATGTTATTTTTCGATGAACGCAATGGAACTATTTTCGGTTTTCCCAAGTTGTCGTGTTTTGTATAATTTTAGATTTCCTGCAAGCTCCTTATGTGCTGTTTTAAGGTTTTCATAGCTGAATCAGACCAATTCCAATGGCTTTATTTCTTTTGCTTGAAAAACTTGAAGAAAAAAAAAAAACCCGAATTAACCTGAACAAAAAGGTTTTCTATCTTTATTTGTATCCCTAAACACAAAGTACACCGAGCCAATAGTGTGTCAAAGATTTTAATGGTCGACGTCATCAGTTACATAATTTGATACGTCAGCGGCCGATTTCTAGGAAACCCAGGTCATTAAGTTAAATTTAGTGCACTGTTTTAAAAGTATGGTGGCATATTTCTGCCACGAGATACGAGATAGCTATCATGATAATTTTAGAAAACTATCACGATAAATAAAAGTTTCCTGGAAACTTTTTCGAGATAGGGATAGGTTTCCTGAAAAAAATATCACGATAAACTTAATATTTTATCGCAGAATTTTTCAATTGTGCACGGAGCTGACATTCGAGATGAAATTATCGTGATAGTTCTATCCGTTTCTCGATATCTATAAATAGCAAATTTTATCATTTGGATGAACTCGGTAGTTTTTGACTTCACAAGATTGCAGTAAGTAAAAATTCGAATCATTAACAATTATACCTTAATTGGTAAATTTTGACAAGACTGGAAATGAACAGAAGTCTGTAAAATCACAAAGACGACTCGAAATGCCTCCTATGAACAACTTTTAAACCATTTAGGGACAAGCAGAATTCATGAGGTTGAAGACGAAGGTGTTCCGAAACAGTATCTAATTATAGATACCGTGAATGTCAGTTATGGGCACGAAAGCAAAAATAATCATGATAACAGTTAGAATTATCGCGACATTTTTATCGTGAAAATTCTTTTTATCTAGATAATATTTCCAGGAAACTTTGTTTTATCACGATAATTCTTTTAAATTATCGCAATAGCGATCTCGTATCTCGCGGCAGAAATATGCCACCATATAAAAGAAAATTTATTTATGCAAACGAAGTTGATTTCTTCCGCTAGGTGGCAATTTTTAAATACATAGGTCTATCTGATATCCAAGGACATTCTGGATACAGAACCGGACTACTTTTCAAGGCGGCAATTGATGCAGCGAATTTTAAAACAAGATATACGTTTACTACTAAAACTTACCTTTTACGATTCAGCCAGCCATCGTTAGCTAGTATATAACCTATCCATCAGTTATTTATAAACACAGCCTCCATAAGCTTGGGAAATAGCCCCGGTATAAGCCCAACAATGAAGGGATGTTATTCTTATTGTCAGTCAGTAACACAAATCCCGGGTGTCCCTATGTCCATATTTTGAAAATGTAAACAGATATTTTCAGTAAAGACTGGTATTTCATGAAAATTATTTTTCCCGTTTGAAATTATTATATTTTTAAGATCTTTGCGAAATTTCGCTTGATTTTTCTACAGAGGTATTATTTGTATCCATTTCCCGCTCACTATTTAAGCGGCAATTTACACACAGCGTACTGATATTTATCCTGTACAGGATAGTGACTCGTCATAGCAGACAGGGTATCTTCGAAGAATATGACATGTGAAGACAACGGATACATGTTGTTTCAATGACGTATGAACTTCGCAATATGATAAGCTTGATTTGGTGTCATTTTCTGTTGTTCGGCCTTGGTCCCGTTCTTCCTTTTGCAGTTCGCCACATTTCGTGTTCGCCGAGCCCCGGTAGCTCAGTCGGTAGCGTACTGGACTTGAGAATAGAGGATTGCTGGTTCGATCCCCGGCTCGGCCAATTTCTCTCCGAGGACTAATGATAGTTGCGACAGGATTCATTCCTCTCTCACCGCTGAGCATTGTTTCGACGATGGTTATGTGGGAAAGTAGCCAGTGGCTCGAAAAGAATATTATGCTTACTACTGGTAAAGAAAATTCTAGGAGAGCATGGATAGGTGCACTGCCGCCACGACATAAAAACCATACAATCAATAAATCAATCATTTCGTGTTCGTTCTGGTTTCCTCAACCCCATTATTCTCGTCCTATGCTCAGCCCTCATGGGCAACATTTTGCATGAAGATACAAAAATAATTACAGTTTCATAAAAATTAATATGGAATGAGCTAAAAACTTGCTGAAAACGAGGAAAGATGTATCTTTAAAATAGATCGACATTGGAAATCGAAGATCTGCACAAAACGTGCAGTATTTTCTTGTTATTCAGTCTCTCCAGAGTAAGAGAAAGTTTTGACAGATTTAAGGGTTAAATATATCGTTCAATGCCGACCATCCTACGAGATTCCGTTTCCTTGTAAAACTGTCCAGTACCTAGAAATGTGACACGTGACTTTAAAGCTGTAGTATCCATTGTAAACAAAACACTTGACCTTAATTCATACTTATCCGCTTTTCGTGCAAGCAAGCGATCGTTCTCCTTTCTTCTCCTTTGAGCTGTGTTGATTTATTTCATTTCTCATTTTTTGTGATAAAATATTTAAGTTTTAACTGCAAAGTATGTTCCTGAAGATAACAATAATAATAGTATGTGCCTGCTGTTAATAATAATTACTGTATGATGATATTAGTAAGATCCTTATCAGAATCATAATCATAGAAATAATGCATTGGCATGTACAGCAAAACCACAGATAATTAAAAAGGTCACTTCAATAGTGGTCCTAGATCTTATAATAATTTTTGTCTGTCACTTGCCAACACTGTAGACTCAGATGAGATGAGCAATATTTGCCCAAGGACAGGAATAGTTTAGCATAGTTTAGCATGATTTTTACCCGTTGCATATACAGTATAAGGGTCCCTTACATATAGTGTATCTTCACGAGATATGATCACGGAAAAATTTTCAATTTAAGCCTATTGTACGGTGGCACTGTGCATTTTTTTTTTTTTTTTTTGTATTTATCTCGTTCCCACGAGATAATAATTCGTTTTCTCGAGTTTTCTTTTTTTTATGAAAAAATTATGCAAAAAACAAAATTCGTTTTTCTCGATTTTTTTTTTTTTTTTAATAAAAAAATATGCAAAAAACAAAATTCAAATTCGTTTTCTCGACTTTTTTTTTTATATAAACAATTTTGCAAAAAAAAGCCCCAACTTTCATTTTCTCGATTTATTTTCATATAAAAAAATATGCAAAAAAATGAAATACTATGTCGTTCGAACGAGATAATCAGCCAATCCAAGTCATCCATTATGTCGTTCGCAGCGAGATAATAAGTCGTGCTCACGACATAACCATCCAATCAGATTCCTCCTACTAATTCCTATTTTTACACGGCGTCCATGTTCTTCATAGTTTCATTCAACAATGTAGTTTGCATCCACGATTGTTACAGAAAACCTTTTTAACAGTAAGCATACCATATTATACATGATTCAAAGACGTGGATATAGACCTAGTAATCTTGAGTTAATAGAAATCAATTACAAGTAGATCCTGATTTGTCCTGCTCAGGGATCGTATATCGTCTAAAGATTTCAATGCAACTTCTATATATATCTATACTAATGTAGAGTTTACCAAAAATTATCTGGTAAAAGTTTTCTTTCTAGATAATCTATTTATAGCTAGGTATTTTTTGTCCGACCTTTCCTGATAAAACAATTCGGTTAATTTCAGTTGCGTCCCTTGTCTAGATTTCGCCTCACACTACCAACGAGAACACCGAAAAGTCTCGAGACATCAAGCATGGAGGACTTTTTAAAGTCACGGGGAATCCCAATGCATACCATTGACAAGTTCAAAGATGACAATGTATGCTGAACAGTTTTTAAATGATATATTTCATGAACTGATGATTCTCAAGCTATCATACTCACCGTGTATCATCGACTCCGGAACTTGGTACCAGCCGAGTCGACACAAAAGGTAGTCATGGCACGTAGTGGGGTGAGTCAATCGTTTTTTGAATGGTTTTTAATGAGTGTCTTCCAACCAAATGATAAGCGTCGGTGTTTAGAGATGTCCAACTGTTGTCCATGATCGTAAGTCAAAAATATTATTCATGCATGCTGCAAAAAACAGCGAAATCCTACTAGCTGGTACTGCTCAAACCACCACATCCCATTGAAAATCGTTCGTTTTGCGTTGTTACAAAGCTTGTTACTCTTGGTTTTTAATATCAAAATATCCCGGACATTTGGAATTGTCTTCGGTATAAGTTTCATATGCAACAATCAAGATTTGATTGAATTATTCTCGAAAACAAGAATCCTTGGGAGTACGGCGATTTGAAAGGTTGGTGTACGGCAACATGAAAATTTTACTAGAGTAACTGTACGGAAACTTGCATCGGTATGATACCACAAAAGTGGCTATTTTGACGCATTCTTTTATCCCTTTGCAGGTTCTAGTGCCCTTCGATAGCGGATATTGCTCTGAGAGGCGTCTAGATCAGCCCGAATAACATATTTAGCGTTTTAGCGTCACAGAAAGGCAAAAATAGTCCGGTTACAATATAGAAAAGGACTACCACGAACTGCGGCAGTAAGGGATTTAGAAAAGTAATTAGAAATGTCTTTAAAAAAGACAGACGGCGTAAGAGATACTGGAATATGAATACTGAAACTCTTTTGTTGCTCAATATGAAGTAAAATTATGAAAAGTAGCCTCACGAGCAATTTTCCTCTTTCTCCTCAATGTTTTTAATTTTGTTAAAAAATAGTATCGGGCTATTGGGTAACGCTCAGGAAAATATTTAGTTTCCAGATAGCACAAGAAAAGAATTATTCCCTGCTACATTAGTTTGCTATGGTATGAATCAAGGCCCGGGGCATAGATTAGCAGTAGCAAAACTTGTTGATAGTGGTTTCATAAAGTGCGAGCAAATATGCCAGCAGGGGCCCGCCGAACATGTGCACATATTTTACCAATCGCAAAATTACCATCTATTCTTTCTTTATTAATACCATGAAGTAGTTCAAAAGCCAGCGCATTTACCTAGGCCGAAAAAAAGGTTTCATTCTAGTGGTACTAAGCAGTTGTCCGCGATTCATGGTGGTCGAAGATTTTAGGTGGTTGGACGCTAATAAATGAGCCGGAGCACAACAAATTCTACAGTTTATATGTCCATCCTGCTAAGATCAGCCTGTTCATTTAGATCAGTGTCTTCAATGACCACTCTGTTGATAGCTAAGGACCTGGCAACCCTACTTCAGGCGACCAGCGAAGACTCTGACCAGACTCTGACTATAGATACGGAGGCTGAGCTAATGTACGAGGGTTGTCGCAGAAGTAAAAGGACTATTGTTGTAACATAAACAATTATTGGCGTGTTAACAAGTAAACTCACATGGATCAAGTGTCATGATCAATTCCCCAAACTTTAATAAAGATACATAGAATAATAATGGAACTACAATCAAAATACATACAACACTATTTTCCACTCGGCGCACAGAATAACGTCACGTCACGTCAAAAACAATGTCGCTAATTATTAGGGATGGCAACGGTTAGTAAAATTACTAACCGGTTAACTGTTCAATCTTTCGATCGGTTAACCGGTTAACCGAACGACCATGTAAAAAAAATTCAGATGAAGGTACCTGCCATATTTGCTCGAGATGTCAACATTGATAACCGGTGCATAAGAAATGCATACCCGTAACGTTTACTTTTTCTGTACTTTGGCGCAGAAGGCGGCCAATCTATCGACGATCTCCCTCACGGCAGTATAATCAATTTTCCACAATGTTTTCTTCAGAGTACTAGAAATTATCAGGCTATTCACAACTTCTCATAATCAATTAAGTGGATCATGCAGATGACGCTATGGTTATCGTCAAACGAAAGGGCCATCGCTAAGTGAATCGGGTGTTAACCTTCTCCCAAACGACAAATATTAGTTTTAGACCCTTCCAAATTCGAAGCCTCTGTCGAAAACAATTTTATTTGTTATTGATACAAATGATTCTTACTTCTTTAAAAAGGTAGAAAACATTGTGGGAAAAGAAGAAATTACTCGTTATGAGCAATTTCTCCTGTTGTCGCAATGTTTTCATAGATTTTCAACCTCAAGGTCGTGAGAACAAGGGATAGTATGGGAAAGGGTTAAGATAACTGGTATATGGACGAAAACTGCTAAATAAATTACCAACAACACAAACATAACCCTTATTATTTTGATTTTAATTATTATTATTATTTTTTTATATTTAAACTTATAGTCTATATATGGAAACTGAACATAAATAATAATATTCGAAATTTACAGGAAAAATTCATTTCAAGCAGTCACTGATTTGCCCTTTACCGATAAACCCCGATTTTTGCGACCTTGAATGAAAAGCTTTCGAAAGCATTGTGAGAAAGGGATCAAACGCTCGTAACGAGTATTTCTTCCATTTTTTACAATGTTTATCGATCTACATCTCAGACACAAATATCAGTATTTACTCCGCTTTGTCAACTTTATTAATTTGTAAATGGTTAAAAAAAATTGAGACCGTGAAGGAAAAGGTTATTGAAAGCATTGTGAGAAAGGGATCAGATGCTCATAACTAGCATTTCCTCCATTTCTTACAATGTTTATCGATCTACACTTTCGGACACAAATATGATAAAATAACACTGTTAAATCGGCAGATATTTTGTCAAGTGAAAATCCTTTCAATCCGGACCTTTATCAAATTTATTAACTGGTTGATGGTTAAACAATCCTCACTTATTAAAAACTGAACATATGTACACCTAAAACACAGTGAAAAACTCACTTAGATCCTTACACAATCTATTCACTACACAACGGAAACTTGTTCTTATTGAGGAATATAATGTTGTCCACTAAGTCACATGACAGATGTGTTCTTAACTTGTTCACAAGTAATCCAGCTGCATAGAAGATACGCTCAGAGGGGACGGATGTTGCTGGTATGACTAAGACTCTTTTGGCTATATGGGAAATTCGGGGGTATTTTGATTCACGCTCTTTCCACCAGGTTAATGTATTGTCTGAGGAAGTTTTCTCGCATAGGTAAGATTTTAACTCGTCGTCGTCGGAGCCACATTTTTCAGGAGACGTAAAGTCCAGAAAGTCTAATGCACATTCTACTCTTGACCGTTTAGCTGATGGTTCGTCTGTTCTGGTCTGGGCCATTTTCAGGGGCATTTTATCCAGCATAGCGTCGAGAGTACTTTCGGCAGTTTTGCGTTGATCTGGATTGAGGAACAGCAGCTTTTTGTATCGTGGATCTAATAATGATGCTATAACAGGGGTAGTCTTGGCAGTGTTTACGTCTGTCGGTAGATAACGCTTGTTTAATTCCATAGCTATGCTTTCTTTTACTTTACGCACTACTGAATTGTCCTCACTGGTCACTTTCAAACTTTTGTTCAAGAGTCCACACACAACAGGATATACGACTGAGCAGGAAACACTTTTTTCTTTTCGCTGTTCGAAGAGTCTCTGCAGCATGAGTTGTGTTGAATTCCAACGTGTGGGTACATCCTGGATAAGTTGGTGTTCTGGTACATTCAGCATCTTCTGTCGTTTTCCCATCTCAGCTGTGATAGTCGTGGAGTGTTTGAAATGTCCAACGAGTTTTCTACATTTAGACACGAGTTTGCTTACACTAGGTAACTCCAGAGAAGGTTTAATGCACAACTGAAGTGTGTGGCCGAAACAACTTAGATCATCCCAGTCTTCACACATAGATAGTCCATTCTCCATATTGCGTGCGTTGTCGCGTACAACCGTGGAAACTTTCTGGTCTACAACGAACTCAGAGACACAACTCTTCAATTTTGCAGCTATGTTCTCTCCCGTATGTCTCTCCGGCATAGCTCTAGTCACAAGGACGTTACTGGGCATTTCCCACTTGGAGTCGATGTGATGTTCAGTGACAGTAATGTAGGATTCAGTGGCACTAGATGTCCATGTATCTGTCGTTAAGGAGGCGTTAAACCCCAATACAACCAACTGTCGTTAAGGACACAGAATCTGCGCTGTCTAATTCGGATGTCAGCGATATTTTCTCGTCGTCGTATCTTTTAACGATGCGGGATCTAATCGTATTTCTGCATGGTACAGTATAATCTGGGGCAACAATCTCCATCAAATTTCGAAACCCATCTCCTTCGACGATGCTGAGTGGAATGTAATCTAAAACTACCATATCGGCTATAGCTTGTGTAATCTTCTCCTTCTGCGATGAAGTCGTTTTCTTTGGTGTATTGACAAAGAGTGTCATAGAGGACTGGTTTTCCTTTTCTCTCTGTCCTGTTTCATGAGATGGATGCTTCCCCTTCAAGTGGTTGCGCATGTTTGACGTACCACCTGTCATCTTCAATTCTTGACTGCACAAAGTGCATTTTACAGTGTTCCCGTCGTTGTTTCGCTTGAAATACTTCCAAACGGCTGATGTAGGTGGAGGCATGTTGTTTGTTTTCGAGATTTGTGCTTAAGATTAACTTCTAAAGGTATATTTCGATTTTCAAGGATACTTATCAAACTGATAATGAACGAAGAGTAATCGCTGTGCGTTTTTGACCAGAGGTCGATTAACTTGTTAATTTTAATCCGTCTTACGCTGATTGGTCAATCAATGCACATATTTGAATGGGGGCGGGCACTTAATGAAATAATCCAAACAAATCAAATCAATAAACTGTAGAAGCGAGTGCCTTTGATTAGAGGAGGACACCTGTTTTTGACTGTTTATTATTGGAGACAGGAGACCAATTAGCGGATTAACAATGTTTATAGCATAGACACGTCAAACTGTGTATCACACCTTCGCCGCGTCTTGGCGACATAGATGCGCGTATAGTGCAGTTATGGTTTTCAGAACCGGCAAAGTTAATTTTGTAGACGTTTTTCTTCACTATTTTGGTACATTTTTGGTAATTTATATTTCTGGTTAACCGGTTTCCGATTTCCTAACCGGTTAATCGGTCATTCGATCGGTTAACCGGTTAACCGTTGCCATCCCTACTAATTATATTTTCTCCACGTAGTCCCCACTAGTGTGAACACACTTCCTGTGTCGGGGCACCCATCTTGCCCTCACCTTGCTCATGTTCAGATCTTTCAGTATCCGTCGAACTGTATCTTTACTTGTACCCAGGGCTGATGCTAAGTTTCGAACAGTAAACCTTCGGTCCTCGGCGATCTTTACCTTTACCTGCTGTGTGAGAGAATATCGCATACTGGCAGGGCGCCCACATCGCTTCTCGTCTTCTATGGACTGACGATCATCGCAAAACTCTTTATGTCATCTAAACACTTAAGAAAGGCAACAGTTATATTGATAGGCTTCCTGAATAAGTTTATATGTCTGTGTAGGTGTTTTACCGAGTGTTTGACAAAATACCGCCCATAACTTGACATCGCCTGTTGACGTCATGAAGCTTCCTATCTGTAGACACTGATGTGATGAAAAACGATGTATCTTAGATACCGGAAATGCTATGGCGCACAAATAAACAGGAATTGACGTCGTAACGTGACTTGCCGTGCAGCCGAAATTTCGCGCGCAAAAACAAAGCATGAGAATAGCTATTACGACATATAAAAGAGCCAATGTTCTCTGTGCGTAATAAAAAACGACGTGCGCCGCCTACCATGACCGTTGCCTTGGAAACTCTGCATTCTCAGAAGTACATAAGATAAAATTTCATTTGGAGCACATGTGCCGGTGGCATATATGTTCAGTTTTATTCATACCGAAATATATGTATGTGCGTGGGACAATTAAGCAGCATCAAGAAAAGTCCTTTTACTTCTGAGACAACCCTCGTATTTGCTGGGCGCGCTTATTGGTTGTACGAGTTGCTGCGGCCCGGTACGAGGGCCGGTGGAAAAAGTTTATCTGCGGCGATTGCCCACCTATGAAACCATTCATAATTGATATCATTGTAAAGATCAACAACTACACTTTAACATGTTTAATGCATCTGCTACAAAATACAGTAACAAGAACATATACTGTATTTATACTGGAAACTTGCATGGTCAGTTACCACACCCACCCTGCTCAGAAAAAGTGGGGGGGGGGTGTTGGGTTTGAAATAATGTTTCTGCGAGAAAATGCCAGAAACTGAAAATTTAAGAACGAAGAATGAGTCGCAGGTCGTCACAGTGTTCTGCTTTCAAAAATACCTGCTTTCCTTTAGTTTTGTGGTCGTGGTAGGGTCAACAATAGAGATTTTATGGCATCATATATATACCCGGAAACAGAACATCATGCGTGGAAACAGGCCGCGTGAGTCGTCAAGTAATGCCATACTCAGTATGACAGTTTCTTTAAAAACACTGATTAACATTTAAAGTACAATTTCATTATTGTAATAGCTCACTTTTCTACAACATGTACTCATGATTATCTGATATAGATACGGCATGGCTGTTCCAGCGTCTGGAAAATCTCAAAGAATACCACCGATATTGTTACAGTTTGTGACACGTTGTTTTATTTCACTAAGGTTCAAACTTTCCTTTATACGAGCTCACCGTTTAAAACTATGTCTCTACTATAAATACAATGTACCCTACAAAATTAATGGCCCTCGTATAAATGAATCCATCTTTAGCTCAAGATACTGGAAATCTTCATTTCTCTCGGGTTATATTGCCCGAATTAGAAACTTACTGTCACAGGCCAGTATACGACTCGGTAGTTTTGTGGCTAGACTAATCGCACGGCCTGCGAGAGGAATTGGCTTCCAGTCGAGCTGTGTGCTTTTTTCTTTCGATATGACCATACTCCAACAAAGAAATTCTCTTGTAACTAATGTTGGCAACTGTGAAAATGGTACTAACTAGGGAATACTACCCTTTTGCGCGCTACATTGCATTAAATTTATTTTCACAATAAATCGCCGTACAATTAGCTAGCAAGACGCCGTCCAGTATTTTTAATGCAGTGCATCAAGTTGCCGCACTCAAGCCTTCCGAGTTTTATGAGGTTTTTATCGAGTTCCATTATTGTTTTGAGAAAGCTATTGATTATATATAAGCAGCGGTGATGGGAATGCATATGCATAATAATGGACTGAAATTCGTCACAACCGTTTGTATGATAAACAGGTGGGTTTTGACGAAGACACATAATTTCAGCAGTACCAGGCAGCTCGCTTTACAATAAAAAGTGAACTTAAAATCATTTTCATATCATTTCTGGATGTGCATTTTAAACAAAAATATATTCCGTGAATGGAGACGCTCTCATTGACGCGTAATTTCGCGACATAACATCAAAATAAAGAATTTTCTTAACCTGGACATGACCAATTTTTGTTTATCACCGCTTCAGCTGATACCAAATCTCGGAGTCGATGATACACGGTGATACTTCCATCACCCAGGTGATGGGTGTTTTGTTACTTCACGGTTACAAGGAATGAAGTAGGCTAAAAATACTACAAATGACTCATTGATTTTATGCCTTATGCTAGAAGTTTGAAAGATAGCAATTATTTGAATTTGCACTAGCCCATTGCTTGAGCAAAGTGCAAAAGGAAACGACTTAAAACAAATTTTCCAAAGTATCCCAATTAATATTAGGGTAACTAGTAAAAGCAGGGTGTTACATTCCAGGAACACAATTGTCATGGGTTTTGCTTGACAATGTAATGACTTTCATATAAGCATACTGGTACTGTTGTTAGATACGTGTGTGTATGTGTGTGAACTATTTATGTAATGTTTGGGTGAAAAATGTAAATGTTACTTGGATATGAGGAGTCATGTGTGGTGTGCTGTCCATGGTCCTAGAGGTAGAGCATCTGTCTCCTGATCAAGAGGTCCCAGGTTCAAATCCTACAGGTGGCATGTTTCAACATCTGGGATTTTTCACTGGCCCACACAGTAGGCACGAGTGCTGGTGCAGTTACCAGAAAGCAGAATCGAGAGAGATTAAGTTGTAAAAACTTGTTTTCCATGAATGAAAAATAAGTACTGTAGGTTTAAACTAAATAAATTGAGCTTTGGACATAACTGTTGTATCATAGACCTAACAGAGATTCTACAAACTTGTGATCAATCATGTCTTTCATGGGAGACTGTGAGTGTGCATTAACAAACAACTTCACCTTCTTCCACAATGTTTTTAATCTGCTAGTATTTGATATTGTTAAGGACGCCATTTCTAATATGACACAGTAGCTTCTTTCAATTTGGGATGGTCTAAAAATATTGTCATAGGAATGGGTTTAGGCCATATTTGGATGAGTGTAAACTTCTGGTGGATCTTGAAAATTGGACTATATCGTTTTACCAGATAAGGCCTGGTTTTTATGGTCCAGAGGTAGAGAGCTTTTGAAAACATGGTGGGAGAAGAAATTTCTCCTTTGCCTGTAATATCTTTCAGAATACCCTTTCAGAGACAAATCCATTAACTTTAGCCACAGGTACTTTGTCCTGTACACATGCAATTACATGTAATTCAAAGACGCCAAAGCTTTGTCATCCAGTAAGGAGTTAATTGTTTCCCTGAGAAGCAATCATGGACTCCTTTATGTTGAAAGCCTCTGAAGAGAAGAAGTGAACTCATCTAAGTAATATTATTTCAAATAAAGTTAAAACACATTTTGGGGAAAGGAGAAATTGGTTGTCACCAGATACTTTTCTCTTTCCCCAAAATGATTTTGAAGTCATCTCATGCTGATAGATTAGAATGTATGGGTTACCAGATAAGCCCTGTATTTTATGGCTCTGATGCAGGAGGCTTTAGAAAACATTGTAGGAAAAGGGAAAAATGCTCATAATGAGCATCTTCTCCTTTATCCCACAATGTTTTCTTCTTCTCCAGAGACAAATTTCATCTTTTGAGCCACAGTTATTTTGCATCTATCTACAAATGCTTTTGATTTGGACAAGTCCTTCGACATATTCAGTCATATAGGATCGTATTAACGCATTAACAACCAACAGATTTTGGACCGCCCTGATTGAAAGCAGTTTGCAGATAATAATTTTAATTGTAACCAAAGAGGAGAAAGGTTTACTGATTGGAAAGAAAACATTGGGGGAAATAGAGAAGTTGCTTGTTTCATAATACTTCAACTGAAAACATATAAAAACTAAGGTTAAATTGTATTTCGATAGGTTCAGACAGGGCATAAAAATAAGACCTGTGTTTTTGGGTGTATGGGAGTTTGCAAAGGACGGGGGTAACAATATATTTTGTGTGAGAAGCGGTTACACCACCCTGAGCATGCAGAAGTCGGTAAATGTATGTATTTTCTTTGCAGGTTATGAGTAATTATATACTATTTGAAGTACGGTAGCACTGCTGAAGAAGTGCCCCATTTTAGCACTTTTTGCTGTTTCATAAAATTGAAATAGGATTAATATTGTATACTTTCAGATTGACTGTGTAACTATTGCCATCATGAGTGATGAGCAACGGCAACCATACCTTCCCCATTATGGGGATAGGTTAGCATTGCTGGCATTCGCCAATGCAGAGATGAAAAAGGCCTCTAAGTCAACCCTAGGTAACTTATACTAAAACTACTGTCCTTACATTTTAAGGTCATTGCAGTACATGATAGAATAGGACAATCTAAACATAATTTTTGCAGATATTGTGACTAAATTTGATGAAGATTGGACCATATCTTTGGTAATGGACCCCCTTGCTTATTCTAAACCACAAAGTAGAGAGCGAAGTACTGGTATCACCATGTATGACTCAAGTTGTCTTTGTGTCCAATGTCCATCCATTATTTTTGTCCTCATACAATTAATTTCCCTCTCAAACTGAAAAGCCATTTGGCCTAGTGCTATGAAACTTCACTCAATTGTTATCCATGACGAGAGTGAAACAGAATTGGTTTAGGGTCACAGACTGAAATGTCAAGGACACTGCTAAACTTTGTATTAGCCTTAATTATATGCTCTTACTCAAAAACCATTTCCGGTAGAACAATGAAAATTCACCAGAAATTTGACCCAGTCATTTTTGGATACAGAGGTTGCAGTATTGAACATCATAAGTGTTGCCATTTTCAGCACCCCTGCTCCAGTCCTTCCTGTTCTATCTCTCCAGCATTGGCGTATTGATAGGAAGTGATATTCCTTGCACTCCGCTCCTAAAGCTGTGTTCTTCATTGTAAATATTTGTTAACCTTCTACCATACAATTGTAGGTTTTAACATATCTGACATAGATACCTTTTGAAAAAATGTTGAAAAAAAAGCATATATTACTGGCAAAGATATTTCTCCTTTTCTCACAATATTTTCTATCACATTAGTGAAGAGAAAAGCCCTAAGTTTAAAACTGTTATTACATTGTTACCTGCAGATGATTTAAATTTTGGCTGTTGTGTGACATTTGGTAAAGGGTTAAAACAAATATTCTAGAGTTGTCTCATTCAGTCGATATTAACCATTTGGGCATGATCATTTATATTGCTCAATTTGCTGAAAGCATTGTACAAGAACACAAAATACTACAATCATTGACTTTTTATTTTTATGCCCCCAAAGGGTTGCATATAGAAATCGCCCTGGCCGTCCAGGGTAACCTATTTTGGCAAGTTGGCTTTTCTCCAGTTTCCTTTCACCCACAGTCTTCAAACTTTATAGGATGATTGTTCTTAGCAAGAACTGGATGCTTGCATGATTTTCAGGCAGTAGATCAAAGGGTCAAGGTCATTGTGACCTCTAATGTTCAGGTTAACTTTTTTTGGCAAGTTGCCTTTTCTCCCTTTTCCTTAAAGTCTTAAAATTTCATAGAACGATTGGTCTCAACAGATACTGGATGCTTGTAGGATGTTGGGTCAGTAGGTCAAAGGTCAAGGTCACTCTTACCTACTGAATTTCAGGTAAACCTTTTTTTGAAAATTGGCAATTTCTTGAGGTTCATTTGACTCACAGTCTTCAAACTTCATAGGATGATTGGTCTTAACAAGAACTTGATGCCTGTATGTTGTTCGGTCAGATGTCAATGTCACTGTGATCTCTGATTTATTTCAGACTAACCTTTTTCATTAAATTGCCTTTTCTCCGCTTTCTTTTGACCCAAAGTCTTCAAACTTCATAGGATGATTGGTCTTAACAAATTTTGGATGCTTGTAGGATGTTAGGTCAGTAGGTCAAATGTCACTCTGACCTAATTAATTTCAGGTTAACCTTTTTTTGGCAACTTATATTTCTCTAGTTTCATTTTACTTAGAGTCTTCAATCCTCAAAGAATGATTGATCTCAACAAAAATTTGATGTTTGTAGGTTGTTCAGTCATGTGATCTGATTAATTTCAGGTTAACCTTTTTCTGCAACTTACCCGGTAGCTATTTCCTAGTTTTATTTGACTTTGTCTGCAAACTTCATTGGATGATGGGTCTTAACAAGTAGTGGATGCTTGAAGGATGTTGGGTCAGTAGGTTGAAGGTCAAAGTCAGTGTGACCTAATTATGTTCAGGTTAGTCTTTTTCAGCAACTTGGCCATTTCTTTAGTATATTTTGACTCACAGTCTTCAGTCTTCAAACTTCATAAGACGATTGGTTTTAACAAGAACTTGATGCCTGTTAGTTGTTCAATGCCTGTTAGTTGTCCGGTCAGTAAGTCAAAGGTCAAGGTCGCATCCCATTGTCTGTCTGTCCCTTGAAGATTTCAGTGAAACTTGCTTCAATTGCCTCAAATGTCAGAGTCACACTTGAGGTAAAAGGTCATATGTGATCGACTGCCTTGTATTTTTTAATGATGGACATAAATCGATTTATACTTCAGGCTTTCTTTACAATTCCTATGCTTTCCAGGACATTTGTGCTTCTCAAACACAGATTCTTTTTTTTTTTTTTTTCTATTTTATTTATTTATTTATTTTTTATGCCCCCTCACAAAATGGGGGGTGGGGGATGGGGGGCATATAGTTGATGCCTTGTCTGTGCATCCATCCGTCCATACATATATCACCATCAAGTGTAGATGTGCATATTATGTTAAGCTCCCCACAAAATATGGGGGTTGCAGAAAGTTACTGCCTTGTTTGTCCATGTGTGTGTATGTCCGTCCAACATTTTTGTATGGGCTATTTCTCCGCAAACTCTAGTTGGAATTTGGTGAAACTTTAGTAGATGTATCGATTGATTGATTTCATGCTGTTTGACGCCATTTTCAACATTATTTCAGTTATATTGTGGCGGCCAGTTCACCTATCCATGCTTTCCTGGAGTTTCTTTTACCAGTACTAAGCACAATATTCATTCCAAGCCACTGACTGCTTTCCCACATAATCATTGTCGAAACAATGGTCAGCAGTGAGAGAGGAATGAAACCTGTCGCAATGACTATCATCAAGAAATTGGCCGAGTCAGGGATCGAACCGGGGACCTCCTGTTCTTAAGTCCTGTGAGCTACCGACTGAGCTACGGAAGCTCAGCTTACTAGATGTATCACTAGCAAGTGTAGGTGTAAATGTTTTGTGGTTGTTCCGGTTCAATGAATTTTCACAGAGTTATGTCCCTTTTCTTAATTCCAGACCAAATTTTTGTGTGGACTAATTCTCTGCAACCTGTGGTGGAAATTCCATGAAACTTTTTCGTATGCATCCCTACCAAGTGAAGATGTGCGTATTATGCCTGTCGTCTGGTTCGACAATTTTTCATGGAGTTATGGCCCTTTTCACCATTGTTACATCCTGTGGGAATTTCATGAAACTCTATAGGATGCATCACTACCAAGTGTAGTTGTGCATGTTGTGCCAGTGTTCCGGTTCGATATTTTTTTCTTTGTGTTACTGCCCTTTGCCCAACATAAGACCAGAATTTTGTCCAGGCTATTTCTCTGTAACCTCATGTGGAAGTTTAATTAATCTTTATCGGATGGTATACTACCAAGTGTAGATAAGCATGTTATGGATGTTTTCTTGTTCAGTAATTTTTCATGGAGTTCTAGCCCAATGCTCCATTTCAGACGAAATGCTTACCTGGGTTATTTCCCTGCTACCTCTTGTTTGAATTTCATGAAATTTTATAGGATGCATCACTACCAAGTTTAGATGAGCATATTATGTGTGCGTTTCGATTTTATGTTGTTTCATATTGATGATTTTTCAGGGAGTTATGGTCCTTTACTTTATGTCAGACCCTTATCACATTGCTCCTGCTACTCTATCAAGTACTGTCAACTCCATTTGTAATGACATCCCTTGTTGCGATATATCCCTTAAAACGAACCCGTTTGGACAGTCCCTACCGCATTGCTATATAATATCAAATATGTAGTTCTCCTTAATATAATATGGCTTTTAGCCATATTGCAGATAACAAGACGTCAATTTTAGGCCCATGTCTGTCCTATTCTGTGTATTTAACGACATTTATACCTGTCAAGTATTGTCAAAGGTCTAATTTGCTACCTGAGCTAGGTGTGAAAACTAGTACAAACCAAATGTCATAGCAGCAAGGTCAAAACACCCATAGACACATTTCTCAATAGTCTGTATTTATTAAATCCATGGTTTGACCAAATTCTTGAACAGTATAAAACTTTTATGACATGTAAATTCACTGATTCGGATACATGTAGCAAAGGGTGCATGCTAAGAAGGCTTTGGAAAAGATTTCAGTGCAGATAATCTGCAATGAAAAATGACAGATTTTTTTCCCCAAGCTTAATAGACGATCATGGTTATCAGTCGCATTTTAGCCCTTGCCATGAACATGTACTGTGTAATTTCTGCTCAAGTTTTACGTTTATTTTAACTCTTTAACAGATGACAAAATTTTGGTCTCATCCAAATGGAAAGCGTTGGCAGATGAAAAATTAACTGAGGCTCAGATGATGGGATTTGTCTCTAAAAAAGGTAGAAAAAAATTGTTGGAAAGGGAGAAAATGCTTGTTTGAAGCATTTTCTCCTTTTCCCACAATGTTGTCAAAAGTCTCCAGTAAGGCCATAAAAAGCAGGGCATATGATCATATCTGGTAAAGAGTTAACGTGTTGGTAAAATCATCGTTAGAATGGAAAAAAAATAGTATGATGTTGCGTTGAGAATTTATATTAAACCGATGTTATCTAAGATAAGGAAAATCTTTTTACTTAAATTTACCTAAGGGTTGCCGTTATGTATAGTGACCATAAACTCAGAATACTCGTATCGAACATGCCCCTAGCTGGGCGGGGGGATAGAAATAGCTCAGCTGTCGCACTACAGCAGGGGTAAACCCCCCCCCCCCACTGTGCCTACCCGTTTGCCGTGGGCTGCAACTCGTGTCGTTCGATGACGGGATCCTGGTGGTTGAGTGGATTCAGGGCTCGGCTGTTTGATAGCTCTGTTTTCGCAACACACCACTTTGGCCTTGAATTGAATTAAACAAGAGGTCAGGAAGGCCCGTCCTGATCAATCGGCTGGTCATGCCTTGCCCTAGGGCATCTAATATGTTCATTCTCTTACACCCTTCTCTCTATTAAAATTACTGTCTTCTCCATATCTAGTCCACACTCTTTCCAGATTTCATATTTCTTGTTCTGCCCTAGAAGGCGGTGGCTCATGGGTCAATCGGGTGAAAGTTTTTTGGTATTTGGCTGACATTTGTAACCTCTCAATGATTGTCTAAGCTTGGTAGAACTTTCTGCGAGAATGCATCTGTCCAGTCTAGCCCTTTCATACCGAGTATACCACTGATGTATCCCTGTCATGGTCTGCGAATGGGCTTTCCCCAGACCATGTCCCCTTGTTGGGCTCCATGGCGGGTGGGGAGCATCGGTGATGAAATTTACACACAAACATGGCATCCCCAAAAAAGGCCAAGCTCAATGAAAGCAAACGCCCTTTATCAGACAGTGAATCCGAAACTGAACCTTCAATTTCTACTTCTTCTTTTCACTCTCCGCGTTTTATCGTTATCCAATCCCAAGATCCTTCAAAACCCATAACAAAACTATCTCCTTTCGTAATAGAGAAACAAATTACCAGCATCCTTGGAACTCCAAAATCTGTTAAAAAACTCAAAGACCAGACCCTTTTAGTTGAATGTCTTACAAATCAACAAGCACTGAATCTTTTAAAAAACACAAAATTTTTTGACACAGATGTTAAAATTTTTCCACATCCTTCACTAAATTCTTGTAAAGGAGTAATTAGATGCAAAGAGCTTACTTACTGCAACTCTTTGCAAGAAATTAAAGACAACCTGAAACAACAAGGTGTATCCGATGTCCAACGGATTTCTGTATGCAGAGATGGAGAACAGAGACTCACAAACACATACATTTCAACATTTTCTTCATCTGTTCTTCCAACATCAATCAAGGTAGGCTTTCAAATTGTAAAAGTAGATGTGTATGTGCCAAATCCCTTGCGATGTTTTAAATGCCAGCGGTACGGCCATCACATCAGTAAATGTCCAAACCACGAAACATGCTCTAAATGTGCTCATCAAGGACCTGACCATGACAGTACTACATGTTCAAATCCTTCTCTTTGCATTAATTGTAAGTCTCCACACTCTACTTTTTCAAGAGAGTGTCCTGTATGGAGAGAAGAAAAAGAAATACTGTCCATTAAATACAACAATAATGTAAGCTTTCCAGAAGCAAGGAAAATATTTGAACAGCGCAAGAAAACTTCTTCTAGTCCTAGCTATGCAGGTGTTGTTGGCTCGTCAACTGAAAAGGACGACTGCAGCACTTGTAAAATTCTTGCGAAAGTTCTCCTTCAAAAATTTCCTGATGTAGCTATTGAGCTGAAACAACTTCTCCCTCCATCCACCTCGTCCAAACTTATTCCTGACTCTCCATCTGCGTCTAAAACAAACAAAACCCCTTCTGCAACCTCAAAACCCACAAACTCTCAAAGTATTTCTTCACAAAAAACTTCAAAGCCGTCTACCTCTTCGCAAAATATCTCTTCCAAAAAACCTTCAAGGCCATCTCCCCCTTCACAACAGCCTCCAAAGAAACCCCAACCTCCATCTTCACAGTCTAGAATAAAATCTAATGTTTCATCTAAAGATAACAAATCTAATCATACACCTCGATCTCCTAAAAGGTCTTCTTCCAAACCTAAACCACAATCTAGAGATTCCCATGAATCTTGTGAAATCACAGTCAGAGTAAATGATCCTGTCCCTACCTCCAACAGATTTTCGAAGCTAGAGGACATGGATGCAGATGCTGAAAATCTGGAAGGTGAGGCTTCAGATTCAGAAGCCTCTATCTGGTCCATTTCTAAAGATACCTGGAACAAGGACACTGACACTTGGCACTCGTCCAAACCCGAGACAACTGTAATGAAATCTTAATTAACCTATTTTAAAATGCATTGGTTTACAGCCTCTTTTTTTACTTTAGCTTTTATACTTTCTTCATGCACAATGGATACCATAATCCAGTGGAATTGTCGAGGTCTGAAGTCAAACTTTGACGAACTTTCCCTTTTAATTAGTGATCACAAACCAGTTGCTGTTTGTCTTCAAGAAACCTTCCTTAAACGGGAGGATGATATCTCTATCAAATACCATTCCATTTACAATAAAACCTTTACCGAAGGCGAGAAAGCTAGAGGTGGTGTTTTGTTATTGTTAATAACAACATACCTCATAAAGTTATCTGTCTTAACACAAACTTGCAAGCTGTTGCCATCAGATTATCTTTACACAGTGCCGTTACACTATGTTCCTTATATCTCCCCCCGAGCACACCTATTAATGAGACCAATCTGAATGATCTCATTTCCCAATTGCCATCCCCCTATATTCTTGCTGGGGACTTTAATGGTCACAATGTTATGTGGGGTTGCGATGACACTAACCAGAGAGGTTTACAGTTGGAGAACTTCATTTCGAACAACTCTTTGTCTTTCATGAATGATAACAAGTCCAAAACCTACCTACATCCAGCAACTGGATCTTACTCATCTATTGATTTAACCTTATGCAGCCCAGTCTTACTTCCCAATTTCAGTTGGAAAGTGAAAGAGGATTTGTGTGGAAGTGATCACTTCCCTATTATCTTTTCATCTGCACAACCATCCAGCAGCATAAAAAGGCAGAAATTGAAGCTCTCCAAAGCCAATTGGAATAGATTTGAAACCCTCTGTGAACAGACCATTACACATGACAAATTTGGAGATTGCGATGATCCCGCAAAACTTTTCACTTTCCTATCAATTGATGCAGCTAAACAGTCCGTCCCTCAGACCTCGACAAATCCAAAACGTCCTGACAAGCCTTGGTACAATGATGATTGTAAACAGGCTGTCAGAGACAGAAAACAAGCCCTTAGAAAGTTTAACCTCAGACCTACCAAAGAAAATGATAACCTATTCCGTATTTCCAGGGCAAAGGCTCGTCGTAAGTAGGTAGATTTCAGGGGCTTACAAGACCGACATCTTTTGCCCGGAAAAATTTAAAAGATTATTTCTTACCCCTCTAACTTGTCAACTATCCTCAATCCTCCCATAGGTATTTTCCCACTAGTCCATCTTTTTCTCCATCCCACATATGCATTTTTGGTCGAGTACCTAGCCCCCTTCCTAGATACTACTCTATCTTTTTGTCTATTGCCTATGCCTGCCTATGCCCTTAGTACTTTTCTTTCTTGTTTATGCCTGCCTATGCCCCTAGTACTTTTCTTTCTTGTCTATGCCCACCTATGCCCCTAGTACTATTCGTCTTTCTTATATCCCCCCTACGATCTCGGTACTCTTGTCTTCGTGATATCCGGCCTAGGCCGAGGTAGGACTTCCTGCCCGACCCACGTGTCCCCGTCCCGCCTCCGTTAACAAAATTTATAACCGGCGAAAGTTATAAATTTTATAAAAAAAATTTTTTTGAAATTTTACTAAATTTTATCCGGTTAAAAGGCGTGGAGTAAAGATGGATTTATTACGTAAAGTAAGTACTAAATTTATTTCGGGTCTAGTTAAAATGCTAGAAGATAAAAATAAAAGACCGCGTCATATACTAGATAATTATGAAAGTAGTTTTATTTCGCGTTTAGTTGAAATACAAGAAGATAAAATCCATTTAGCGAAATGGGGATATTCTGGCATGTTTACGCGTCATATACTAGATAATTATGAAAGTAGTTTTATTTCGCGTTTAGTTGAAGCGCAAGAAGATAAAATAAATTTTGCGGAACGGGGATATTCTAACTGTTTAAATATAATTTCCGCATATTCTGACTATTTTGATATAGCTTCCGCTTATCCCATTTTCGAAGCTAATGATTACCAAGGTGTTTGGGAAGATGAAGAACTTTATTCCGATCTCGATATTTACGGTAACAACAATGGAAGAGAAGTTTTTGATGATTTAAGAAGAAGATCTGATGACGGACCTTTTTATTACGAGGATAATTCTGGAAGTAATAGTATAATATGCAAAAACAACATCTTAACATTTCGAGAAGAAGAATGCGTTATTTGTAAAGACGCGATACGAATATGTTGTTTCCTAATTGCGGACATATAATCATATGTTATGAATGTTATAGTAGGGTCGATTTTGAAAGAAAATGCCCTTTATGTAAAATACCGATACAATTAGAACGAAAGTTATAAATATATATTTTATTTTAAAATATATATTTTTTTATCGATGATAAAAAGTTTTTGAAATTTTATTAAATTTTATCTGGTTAAAAGGCGTGGAGTAAAGATGGAGTTTGAAAAGAAAAAAGTATTTAATACCTTAAGTTTAGAAAAGATAAATAAAATATCGTCATTTTTTTGGAGAAGATCATTTTTTAACTCAAGTTTTATGCTACCGGATGGACGAAAAGTAGTTTCATTCGTTTTACGAGGAGATCATTGCGAATCGCAGAATAAGTTTTTTAAAAGTTTGAGATCGAGTTTTCGTCATTTTTTAAGTAGAGAAAAAGCTGCGAATAATGGAGAGTTTAAAGTCGATTTAAATCTTCTCAATTTGGATGATACGCAATTCTATATATTAGAGAATGTCTCATCGTGCGAGTTTCTTACTCGAGAACATAATGAACGTTTAAAATTGCTCTCGTTTTACATGTTGGACGAAAAATATGTTTACTTTCTAATCATCTTTAAGGATGGGAATTTTACGGATGATTATTCCTCCAAAAAAATTAATGGCGAAAAAACATTTACTTCCGAAAAATGCGTCATTTGCTTAGAAAATATGCCGATAGTAATTTTTAGCGATTGCGGCCATACTTGCATGTGTGAAGAATGTTCTGAGGCAAATAATTTGATACCGTGTCCGGTTTGTAGAACTAGGAATAGGTCATCTTACTATTATCTACATAAGTAATATTTTATAAAATATTTATAACTTTTACGAAAGTTATAAATTTATTTTTTTTAAAAAAATATCGATGAAAAAAAATTTGAAATTTTACTAAATTTTTTCCAACTAAAAGCGTGTAGTAAAGATGGAGAAAAATAAAATAGACTTTACAGATTTTGTCGATATGGATTATAGGTTAAACGGTTATTCTGTAAAAGATATCTTAGCAAGAATGGACGAAGGAAAGAGAGCGCATAATACGTTTTTATCAGAAACACCCCTTTCGAAAGGGTTTTTTTATAATTTCTTAAATCGTTTTAACCGCGAAAAAAAATTTCGTTTATTCGCGAAAGGGTGAGAAGGTATCGAAGAAATGTTATATGTTCCTTACGTAAAAACGTTTTTAGACGAATTATACGAAGGTTTCTATAAGACCACGAGAATTTTCGAAACCGAAGAGGAAGATAGAATGAACAAGAGGCATCGTAAATGTATATTAAATATGTTACCTTTTATTAGGGATATCGGTTCTTTTTATCGTTTCTTTTTTTATATGTTTTTTCATAGGATAGTGAATGAAGAAGGCTCTAATACATCAAATTTTTGTTACAGTTATTCGCAAAAATATGTTAAATGTAATAGGGATCGCCATATAAAAAAAGGCTGGAGACAATATAAACGTAAGTAATCGTTTATAAAAATTTATAACTCCGCGGAGTTATAAATTTAAATCGATTCTACTATGCCCCCATGCTAAAGTATCTATATTATCCTCCAATATAAATCTTTTATCATCCGCGTAACTTAACGCTTTTTTATTTAACTCTTCCGTATAAATTTCGTGTTCGCGGCTTCTTATTACACTTAAAATTCTATAATGGTCTTTTTTCGTAGACAAACAATCTTTATAGTTTTCTAAATTTAGTTCGTTTCTAGCGATCGCTTTTTTTACTCCCTTACATCTTCTATCTTCGTCCTCGCCCTCGTATATTAACTTTCCGTTTTCGTCTATTTTAGTATTTAATTTTTTATAAGCGTACAATTTAGCGCCTAAACCGACGAACTCCGTCATAATGCAACCGTTTAATTCGTCTTTAAACATACCCAGTACCTTTTTGTTCTTTTGGCTATGTAACTCGTGTTCTTTAGGGTAACCGCTCATGTCAAACATCTTATCGGCTTCGCGAGCGATATCTTTATATAAATCCTCGGTTTCTATTTCGAGAATAAGACTATCCGTATCGGTATAACACATCCTTACTTTTTCTCCGTATCTAGCTTTAAAATAATTATAATAAGTTTTTTGCATAAGCGTTTACTAATATCTAATATACACATGCCTAAATAAGCGGGTTTGTCATATTTTATTTCCGTTTTTTTCATGTGGACGGCGACTAAATTTTCGTCGAATATCGTAGTATGATGGTAGTTCGGTTTGTCGACGAGTTTTTTATAACAAAAACTAGTCTCACCATTAATTAATTGTATATCTACTCTATTTCTTAAATTTTCCATGGTTTTACTGAAAACCGAATTAACTTAAAAAAATCTTTTTCGAATTCGTTTTTCCCGTCTTTTCTTAACTCGATATTTAAATCGATATATTTTTTAATATCCGAGCTTTCCTCGAATTTAATTCCCCGATGTATTTTTTTAATCTCTAAACCTAACTCTAAATAAGTTTTTAAAACCTCGTGATGTATAACGTAATTTTCTTTGTCGTTTAAATTAGGAATTAATTTTTCTACCTTTTCTATTTTTAAGCGTTCGGGCGCTAAAGGAAAGTCGTTATGTAAATCGTGCAATTCTTCGGGATACCCTAAATCGACCTCTAAAAGGCAAGGAATATTTTTCCATCCTTTTAATTCTTCTTTACTCATCCATTTAAAGCCTCGTACGGGTAATGGTTTACTCATAGCCCAAGGGTAAAGACTGTTTGCGTCTATATTAAATATTTCGACGGTTTATTCTCGACGTAATCTTTAACCATATATTTATTGTTAGCCCTAGAATACCTTTTACTACACATAGATATACCGCCTCTGATACCTTTTTCCGCCATTAAAAGCATTTCGATGTCTGAAAAAATTTCGAGCTTTACTCCAGTTTTCTTTAACATCGCGTCGTACGCTAACCCGGGTGTAGTAAAATACCAACAAGGGTCTAAGTCGTAGTGTTTACGACATACGCTCCTAAAGTTTTCGAATACATCCGCTAAAAGTAAAACGTCTATCTCGTTGTAAAGTTCTAAATAATCCTTAAGCGTTTCGGCGTTAAAAGTATTCCAAACATTTTTCGCGTGTTCGTAATCTTCGTCGCTAATACTTTCCTTGTTTAAACTCGAATAAAATTTTTCTTTAGGCGGTAGCCGAGTTTCTTTTAACCTTTCGAAAGAATCTAAGTAATCGTAAGGAAAAACTCCCTTTCTTCTAACTAGCGGTAAATGTTCCTTCGAAAAATATCTCGATAAAATATTTAATTGGTCATCGCTTAAATTTTTCGAAAGCTTATCTAGGCTCGAAGACATAAACTTAAAGCTATCGAGAAACCTAATTTTATGAAATAGTTTTTTGCCTAAGCGAATAGTTTTACTAAAGCTAATGTATTTTTCCTCGTTGTTAGGTATGCAATCGATAGGTCCGTTAGTTATACCGAGAATCTTAATAAAAAGATGAGTGTCATATCCGCTTAAATTATGGAAGTAAACGGGCGTAAAGTTAGGAATTCTCGCTTTAAGATTACATTTCGGATGGGCGGCTCCTCTATATTTACTGGTAAAATGACAATGGTCTCTTACTTTACAATTTTTGGAAGTAAATATAAATGTCTCGTTACAAATATGGCACCTAGTTTCTCTTTCGTGTTTTATTTCTTCCTACTCAGTTATTTTAATCGGTACGGGGTCTCCATAATATTTTCTAACGATTTCTTTAACATCCTCGGTTAACGTTTCTATAAATTTTTTATGAGCGTCTTCTCCGGTATAAATTCTTAATATGGGCCGACTTATCCCGTAAGAAAATATTATAACGTAGCAAAAACTACAAGGAACGTGCTTTTGCCTTTTTATAGTATAACTTTCCTTTTCGCTCGGTTGACAAGTTTCTATAGGTAACAGTACGCTTTCGAAATCGGCGTATATGGCGACGGGAAACTCTATTTTTTTATCGTGATTTTTAAACTCTAATACGCTACCCTTCTCGGGCATTTTTAAAAACACGGCTTCGTGTTCTCCGCAATATTTTTTTATGTTTTTGTAAAAGTTCTTCTTTTCCGAATGGATTTAAGCATCTTTTACAAAAATATTTTTTTTCCTTATGTTTCGATATTTGTTTACTCATTAAGCGACTAAAATCTTTTATAACGGCGTAGTGGCTTTTCATTTCCTTCGTAAGGTAAAGTAAATCGACGTGTTTATCTTTTTCGTTTTTAGTAATTCTTAACGGGTAAATTTTTTTCCTATCGTTGAAACTATAAAGGTTTACACTGATTCCCAGATTTTGTCTTTCGAACTTATCTATATCACTTAACGTAACGGGATATTTTATTTCTTTCATATTTAAGTTATTTTCCTTCGATCGTAAATCTCCGTCGATTCTTTCGGGATGGCCGTTTTTAGGATTTAACGCTCTTAAAACGGCCCATAAAAAACATTTGTCATCGTAATTTTTCGGATTAATACACGCTTTTTTATTCGAAATCCAATCGGGCAGTTCTATATATCCAGTAGCTCTTAAAAGTTCGAAAATACAGGTATGTAGCTTTAAATGTTTTACGCTATGAAAAACCCAACCGCTACCTTCTCTCATGAAATTATCGTAGTTTTCTAAAATTCTTCCTATCATAATATTATATAATTCATTCGCGTCGGTTGCCTCTAAATTAATTTCGTTTATGTTGGAAGAAAAATTAACTTCTACCGGATTTTCAGCATCGCCGATTTTAAACATAAGGCATTGAAGAACCATTTTTACTTTAGTATTCCGCATACTTCTTAAAATTTTTACCATTTCCGGTCTCGCGAGTTCTAAAAACTCTTGGGGCGAATCAACCGGTACTCCAGGTATTTTATATTCGTTTGACCATTGTTTAAGAGCCTAAAGATGTTTTTCGGCCTTTATTCGTTCCTTTTTTCTATATAATTTCCCGATCTTTCTTTTAAGCGCGTTAAGTTCGGGCGAAATACTTTTAGGAACTTCCTCAACTTCTTCTAAACTTCTTAATAAATCCTCGAGCTGTCGTTGTTGTCTAGGCGGAGTTACCGGTACACTTGCCGTTATAGGCGGAGCGATTGTTGGTCGTAAAACCGGAGTCCTTATATCTTCGTTATCTCTATCTAATATCGGCGTTCCGGGATTACTTAAAAGATTAATTAATTGATTTCGCCTAAGTCTCGAATAACCCCTAAGGCCTCTCGACCTAGCTAAATTTTTCAGTTCCGGTACCGTAAGTCTATTAAATTCCATAGTTTTTTAATGCACCTAATATAATTTAAATCGTTATTCAATTTTATTACGATTTTTTCATAATAAAATTTTTAATACACTACGCTCATTTTATTTCCGTCAGACTGGAAGTTTATTACCCTATCGCTAAGTATAAGGGCATACGCATGCGTGCCTGCAGGTACATTAGCTGCGAAATTCGCCTTCACGTGAATATCAGTTACGGAGTATTTTATTCTTTCGCTTTTTTTACTAACATCGAACAAAAACAAAGGATACAGATCCTTATACTCTAACGGGGTAAAATTAGGATTTGAGGCTAAATCATCCATAAGAAAAAACTTGGATCTAAACGCGCGACATCGTCGTACGCTCTACTAAATTTTTGTTCGGGAAAAGAAAGTCTGTAGTCCATTCTCGGATATTTAAAAGAATTCAACGTAACGTGAATATCCGTAACGTTAACGTTATCAAATATGGCTGGATTTTCTATTTGCGCATTTTGTTTGCCCGTTTGAAAACCGATAATAATGTAACGCGGAAATTCCGGCAATGTTTTAACGGCGAGTCTCCAAGTAAATGATGTCGCTTGAGGAACTACTGAAGTATTGCATTGTATCATTCTATAATTAACCGGAAATGTTCCTTTGTTCTGTATATGTTTATAAAGTTCCATTTTATACTTATCAGTAGGTAACACATGAGGCATATACCACGCTATTCTTTCCAGCACAACTTTACCCACTTCATGACTAACATTTCCAGCACCATCAACGGCCCGAGCAGCTTTATAAATAGCATCATTATTACCCGCTCTAGTTAAGTAAAGAGTTTGTTTCATCCCGTATAATACTTTATCATAATCTTCGCAAAAACCGAAAATATGTTTTAATGGGATTTTAAATTCGAATGTGCCCTTGTTGGCATCTACGGCAATATTATTGATAAGGAGATTTTTTCTCGTCATCCAACCATTATTATTAGCTACTGTAGTGTTTGTATCCTTATACCACAATTGGTTTAAACCCCGCGATTTAGAAAAATCGTCGTCATATTTTAATAATCCGAGCATAGTAGTAGCCCACCCCGGATGATTTATTCGTTCGATCTCTTTACCCGAAAGATCGTACCTAATACTACTAAAAAGATACATTAAACCGTTGTTCGTTAAAGCAACGTTGTCATTATTGGTATATACTGCCCCTGTGGTTTTTAGTAATTTACCTTCTATAAGTAAATAGCTTTCGCTAGGATGCATAAAAATATCTTGAGTTTCGATGTTAATCGTAATATCTCCGCTGGGATTGTTAAGATTATTTACGGCGCCTACAATCGGTAAATACTCGAAGTATTCGTACTCTTCGATACTATCGTCTTTAAAAGGCGTTTCAGTAATGTCTAAAATACTCATTTTTATTAGGTTATAATAATTCTTAAATTATTATAACTTTTTACGTCGTTTTAATCCCAGCGCCGCTATTTAATTTTTTAACTAATTCTTGTATCGCGATCGGATCGTTACCGTTTCCGGCTATTAAATCGTTTATATTCTTCGTAGCCATAGACGTTGCTGCCGCGGGTAAAGCGTTATACTTTTTCAAAATTTTCTTAGATTTCGGCGTTTTCGATTAACTTTTTTCCCGCATCTACTGCGGCGCTTTTTCCAGCCTCTAAAGCTTTTTTAGCTCCTTCCTTAGCGACGCTCTTTCCCACATCAACAGCGGAAGATGCTATTTGTTTAGCCGCGCTACTACTTAAAAGTCTCGCGAAAAAGTTAGCTAAGCTGTCGAAAATTCCTGCTCCACCGTATCTATTCCTTCTAGTAAATCCACGTTTCTTATAGATGTACATATTTTATAATAAGGACATTATTTTTTTATAACCTTTTTTATCGAAAATGCCTTGCCTTTTTAATTCGTTGCACACGCTTACTAATTCGTTTCTTAAGCCCGTATTACCGGCCGCTTTACTAGCCATAAGTAAGTCGAGTTTTTCTATTAACGCGTTAGGGTCACCGGGGATAACAACTTTTTTAAGACCTTTACCAGTTGTTAAGTCTTTCCAAGCATCATTAATAAGAATTTCCCATTTTCCCGTTTTTCTAAATTTAGGGTTAATGGATTTTTTTTTCCCAGTTGTCGGATCATTGTTAACGTACATAGTGTTACTATCTTTTAAAATTTTTTGGTATGACGAAATGTCATTAGCGGTAGCATTTCCCGGGTCAGGATCCCTCGATGTAAGAAGTTCCCACAATCCATCTGTTAGAATATAAGATTTTTTACCAATAAAAATTTTTTTACGGTCTTCGGATAAGTAAGCTTCTTTATCACCCATAAAAACTTCGCCTCCTTTTTCGTATATACCAAAATCGATATCACTGCCAGGAAAAACTCCCCCTATTTCCTTTTTAGATGTTGATGGTATTGGTGAACTATAAGGGGGAGGGATAGCAGAAGGATATTTTTCTTGTATAAAAAGATGTAAAGGCGTTTTTTGTCGTGGCATCCTTTCAGGTAATTGTTCGATACCCTCTTTAATAGGCCTAAGACTTTCCGTAATCTCTCTCGCGGTAGTTTTTTGCGTTTCCGTAACGGGTTTAAATAACTCCGAAAGACCTTCTCGTAATTCTATTTTACCCGTTTTCTCCGCTAATTCATTAGCGCGAATATTTTTTTTTATCTCGAGAAATTCTTTTATGACTCGTTCCCTTTTTGCGGGATCTTTAATTTTTAAAAAAGACATTTTTTAATATAATTATTTTTTTTAACCCGTTTCGTAACTAAAACTACATGAAAACTTAATTTTAGGCTTTTTAATATTCCAACGCCCCGCCGTTATTCTTTTCAACCAACCTCCGAAAGGACTCGCGCTGTTCTCTTCTCCCTCTTTCTATTAAAGTAGCTTCCGTTTCGCTCGTAATCTTTTTCTTAAATTTAGACCTTATTTCGTCCTTCATCTTTTTATACTTTTCTAATTCCTCCATAATCAGTTGGAACTCTTCGTCCGTGACTTTATTATCCGATAAAGCTTTCGAGACGTGGGAGGTTATAGTATTTAATTTAGTATCCGCGACGGTTTTAATTTTCTCATGTTTTTCCGCTTTCGTCTTTGAATTAAAAACCCGCAAAGGCCAGCGAAACCTTCAAGCGCTATAACCGCGGGTATCGCGACTACCGTAGTTAACAAACCTATACCACCTATTACCCCGGCTGTCGTAAGCGTAATTAAAACGGTATCTATATTGTCTACTATTTTCGCGGATCTAAAATATTTCTTACTTAAAGCTTCTCTTTTCGAGACCTCACCTTCTAAAAAGTTTTGTATCTCGTTAATTTTATGCAAACGATAGCCCTGCCCCTCATCAACCGGAGGGGCCGTCGGTAATTCGGGATATCTATTAATCTCTTTCATCTCCATTTTTTAATGGGCGAAATTTTTTTAATAACGATAAAAAAATTTGAATCGTACGTTTATTATTAAAACGAGACGCGAAATGAAAGAAGGGGAAGAAGAATGGATTAAAATACAATTAAAAGAAGATCCTAATAATAAAGAATTAGGATGGAACCATCCCATATTTAAAGAACTTAAGAAAAAAGAAGAAGAGTACGATTTATATATTCAAACTCCTTTGGAAGTAGCGGAAAGAGTACTTCAATGTAAGAAATGTAATAGTAAAAAGGTATTATCCTTTCAAACGCAAACGAGGTCGGCCGACGAACCTGTGACTACGGTCGCTAAATGTTCTTACTGTAAAGCCGAGTGGACGGAGAATAATTAACGATAATGAACGAAGCATAAAAGTTCGTTTTCTTTTATTTTTACCGGTTTCTCCGAATTATTAGTAATAGCGACTAAAATATTCTCGGCGTGCCCTAAGCTAACCTCGTTTTGTAAACTACATTCCTTGTATCTTAGATGATAGTCTAAAGAGGTTAGAATTACACCTTTAGTCGACTTAAAGCCTAAACCTAATGCCGTGTGAAATACTTTGCCCGGCTTTAGCGTAATCTCTTTTTAGCTAAAGATTTCCCAAGTTAACGGGTCTACTTTTATCGGGGGGTATTTTAATTTAGGATATAGTATCCAATGGATCATTTTAGGTCGATAAATTTTCGATTTTACGTTAAATTTGTGAATGTTCATCTTTTTTATATTATATTATAAATTTATAACATAAATTTATAATATAGCTCCTAAAATGGGAATATTAGCGAAAGGACTATTAGGATCTAGAACAAGACCTTTTCCGTCATAAAATTTTCCTCCCTGTTTTAAATATAAACCGTCGCCGACGGACTTTAATCCTTTACCCTTATACGGACTTAAATAAAGACCTTTTCCGTTGGTTTCTACCCGGCAAATGCAACCTCCTTTTTTAAGGTAAAGGCCCGATCCCATAGCTTTTTGTACTCCCGTTGATGCTAAACCCGAAAGAGCACCTACTCCCAATGCGGGTAAAACTGTTCTCGCTATAGCCGGTAAAGCGCTAGCGGCTAAGCCCGCTAACATTCCGAGAAAACCTCCCTCTATTTTGGCGTTATGTTTAAGTTGGTTAGTACCCATTCTGATCGTTACTCCCGTACCTTTTTCAAAAGCTTTCGCTATTTTTTTCGCTTGAGACGAGGTAATGGCTAAAACGTCATTACCGCGTAAATCTTCGCGCGTTAAACAAATACTCGTTTGACAACCTCCTTTTTTAATAGCGGATTTAGATTTTTGCTTTTGGCCGTGCGATATATTAACTTTAATGTTCGTGTAGCTAGTCATATTTTTTATACGTTTTTATTTTTCTCTAATATGAAATCTAATCGTTACTTTTTCGCCCCTAAGATCTAGTAAATTCCCGTCTTGATCCGTAATTTTTACTTCCATATTGTGTATTCGTTTTCGGATTCGTGAAAACCATTTTCGTATTTTGCGCGAGTAAAACCTAGTACTTTAGAAATGGAATTCGGATGATTAAAATCTACTTCGTAACCGTTTTCTAGGGTAAGAATAGATTTTAGCGTATTCGTGTTCGCGGAAATATTAATAGGGTAATTATCGTTAACTAAATCGATGTGACCTTTTTTTCTCATTTCCTGATGAATGGTATCGTTAATGTCTGTAAGGTCGTAACTTCCTACGGGTATTTCTATTTTAAACCAAGAAACGCCATTGTCCGGGGAATAAATAAATATGTTGTTCGAGTCGCTAATGTTAGGAAAAGAGTAATATGTTTCGAGGTTTACTAAAGCTATTTCATATTTACTTTCGTATTCCAAGCGGATCGGGGGATTAAAATTCGTCGTAAACAGAGTTTTGTCATCGCTTACTACAATTTGTAAAGATTCTTTAGGCCCCGTGTTTTTGACTATCTGTTTTAATAGTTCTTCCATTTTTTATAGTTAAAAATATATCTTTATAACTAAAGATATATTTTTTTAAGCGCGATAGTGGACAGTTACGCCAGGCTGATTCTCAAACTCTAAATTCATTTTAAAAATCTCTAAACAGAAAATAGCCTTTCGTAATTTAGATAAGCTTTCTTCATCTAAATTTTTTGATTTAAATATATCGATTAGACGTTCTTCCGAATCTGAGAAGATACGTATTTTTCCCCTTAAAACCCGACTACCCGAATTTTTTAAAAACTGATTATGCGAATAATTAAAAATCACGCTTTCAAGTTCGCGTAAAATATTACGTTTTACGAGCCATAAATTATAATTCTCTATAATACGGTAATTATCTTCCCCGTACTCGTTTTTAAACCTATTTTTAATATTTTCCTCCATTTTTCGCGATTATTATTTAATTTTTAATTCTTTTTTTTCATTATTTTTTCTTTAAAGACTTCGAGCGGGTCCTCAAACTCTCTCGTTCTAAAAAAATTTAAATAGCAAATAGCCTTATCTAGATCGGATAAGCTTTCTGTATCTAAATTTCTTAATCCGAATATATCGATGTAATGTTCTTCCAAATCCGAGAAGGAGATATAATTAAAACTCCGACTAGCTAAATATTTGAGAACCACGCTTCCAAGTTCACCTAAAATATAAGGATCTAGGTTCCATAAATTATATTTCTTTATAATACGATATTTATCTTCCCCGTACTCGTTTCTAAACATTTTCTTATCATTTTCATCCATTTTTTCACGATTATTATTAAATTTTTTAATTCTTATTTCATTTTTCTATCCACCCGGAATATAAAAGTTATCTAAGCCGTCTCTGTATTTTCCTTTGTCTTTTTTACTCGTTAAATCGATAACGATAAAACCGTGCGGCTTTTCCCATACTTTTTTACAAAAATTCCTAAACTCTTCTTTAGGCATATCTTCGCTTACGTGGTCGGCGTAAATATCATTAATGTTTTTCTGGTCTTGTTTAAAAAGGCAAATAAAATTAGCGTTTTCCCTAATAGTTTGCCTAGGCAACCTAAAATAGTTTTGCGAAAGGTAAAAACAATCGACGTTACTATGCCTTCCATGAACGTAATAACACTCGCACTTATTTTGTTTTTCTAAAAGTAAGTCGTCGAAGATCATTAAATTTTTGTTTTCCGATTTTACCTGTCTCGGGTCGGGTACATCTTCAGTACGCTCGAAAAAATTACATTTTATATCCGATTTATTCGCTAAGGTTTTAGACCACTCTTCGATCAAAGATTCGGGAGAAACGTTTGCGCTTTGAACTAAGTCTTGTTCGTTAAATAGTCGTAAAATCGCCTCTTTCGGTAATTTTTCTTCGAAGGCTTTTTTAAGTAAACGATATTCGGGTTGAAAAAGGCTTCTCCCGAAAACCATTAAATTATCGTAGTCTAGCCATCCCGGCCTTATCAAAAGGTTTATTAAAAGCGTAGTCTTACCGCAACCCGATTTACCGACGATTATTCCCCTAATACTTTTAGGCAAAATAGAATTGTTATGTCTCTTCGATACTATATCGTTCCACGATAAATTGGCGATATCCATTTTACTTAAATTAAAAAAAATTTAAGCTTATAAAAAATGTATTGCATTAAATGTAAAAAAGTTACTGATACTAGTAACGTAGAACACGTCGTTACTAAAAATGGAAGAAATATGGCTCGAGGTAAATGCGACGTATGTGGAAAAACTAAAACTAAATTTGTTAAAAAAAAAAAGGCGGATCATTACTAAATAAGTTTATAAATAACTTACCCGTCGAAATGCATCTTCCCGGGCATAATTTTACCGGTCCTGGTACTAAGTTAAATAAAAGACTCAACGAAGATTTAACGCCCAAGGAATGGAGTAAACCGATAAATCACGTCGATAAAGCGGCGTACCATCACGACGTTTGTTACCTTAAGTATGATGATACGGCTACCAGAAATTCTGTTTGCAATGCTAATATGTTAACGGAATTAAAAGGAATTTATAATCCTACGCTTAGGGAAAAAATAGAACGATCTGTCGTCGGTAATCTGATTGGGGCTAAGAAAAGATTCGGGATGGGGGTTAATAAAAAAAAAAAATTCGTCATGACGAATTTATCGGAAGAATTACATAAACCCGTAAGAAGAAAATTTAAGAAAAGGAAAGTCTTAGTAAACGGTATCGATAGGATATGGGCCGCAGATTTAGTAGACATGCAGGCATTCGCTAAATTTAATCGAGGTATAAAATATCTTCTCGCCGTCAACGATATCTTTTCCAAATACGGTTGGTTAATACCGTTAAAAGATAAAACGGGAAAATCCGTCGCCGAGGCATTAAAGGGTATTTTTAAAGAGAGAAAGCCGGAAAAAATGTGGGTGGATAAAGGTAAAGAGTTTTACAACAGGCACGTTAAAGACCTGATAGAATTGTATTCTACCGAGAACGAGGAAAAATCTAGCGTCATTGAAAGATGGATTAGAACGATGAAAGAAAGAATGTGGAAATATTTTTCCGCTAATTCCACTAACGTTTACATTAACGCGTTACCCGATCTCGTTAAAGATTATAATAAAGCGAAACATTCTTCTATTAAAATGTCACCGATAAACGCTAGTAAAAAGGTAAACGAAAACGTGGTTTAGAAAACTCTTTATCCCGAAGGTCACGAAATAAGGGACATAAATCCCAAGTTTTCCGTAGGCAATAAAGTACGAATAACTAAAAAGAAAAAGACCTTCGAAAAAGGATATACTACGAGATGGACTGAAGAGGTTTTTACGATTTCCGAGGTAAAACGTATGTCACTAGTAACGTATAAAATTAAGGATCTTAACGGAGAAGAAATAGTAGGTAGCTTTTACAAACCCGAACTACTAAAAACTAGCCAAGAGACGTTTAGGATAGAAAAGGTTATTAAAAAGGGAAAAAAGAAGTCTTTGGTAAAATGGAAAGGATACTCGGACGAGTTTAATTCTTGGGTCGACAACGAAAACATTAAAAATATTTAAGTTTTAAAAAAAATGTCGGATATAGCGATTAAAAACGTAATTTTACCTAATAAACCGTTAAGTAACTTCGGACTAGAAGACGCCGCGAAAAGACTAAAGATACCTTCTTTTAGGGGCGTATTTGTACGAAACGAACTACCTAGAAAGCGTAGAAAAAAAGAATGCGGAATATTAAATCTGGATGATTCGAGCGGACCAGGTACGCATTGGGTCGCGTGGTATAAAGACGGAGATAAAAAAAATTATTTCGATAGTTACCGTATAAGACCGCCTATCGAAATACGAAACTATTTGTCAGATCCGATACTTTACAATACGGACCAATTACAACAAGCCGATCAAGTATTTTGCGGACATTTATGTTTGTTCGTTTTAAAAGAGTTAACCTCGGGAAACGAATTCCAAAGCGTTTTAAATAAACTTTTTTAGTTTATTTAAAAAAGATGCCAGTCAATAAATTTGGAGGAACGGGTGACGAAGTTAAACCGAGCGAAGATGGTATTTCGATCTCTTACGTAAATAATAATTTTTTGCGTAAAGACGGAACGACGGAAGTTACCGGTTCTATAAATATGAACGGTAATACGTTAACGAGGGTTAGTAATCCGGTAAATCCGCAAGACGTCGCTACTAAAAAATACGTCGATTCCAACTCGGGATTATTAAGCGAAAATGGAGGCTTTCTCATGATGAATTATTTAAACATGAGTTTTAATAAAATAAAAAATTTAAGAGATCCTACGGAACCGAATGAAGCCGCTAATAAAAAATACGTGGATGATAAAAGCGGTGGAATAGTTAAACGAGAGGATGGTAGTTTTTCGGCTATAGGGGATAGAGATATGGGAGGAAATAGAATTAAAAACTTACCCGAACCCGCCGCTTGGGATGATCCCGTAACTAGGTCTTTTCTTAGTAGGGAGTTGTCAGGTTTTTCCAACCGCGAAAGCTCTTTATCGAGAAACAATGATGGTTCTTTTACCGCGAAAGGGCAAATAGATATGAATGGAAAAAGAATCGTAAACTTACCCAAACCTAACAATAATAGCGAGGCTGTATCATTGATTTATTTAACCGAACGGTTAGGGGCTTTATCAGCAAATTTAATAGATTTATTTAAAAAGGAAAAACCTAAACCCGTAATAAGTATCCATGCTGAAGAACGAGGGCCTTTAACTAGCGGAAATTACGAATTTTCTTTCGGAAATGGTAGTAGCGGAAGATCGCACGGTTTAGGGGGTTATTGTATGTCAGCTCCGGGTAGAATTTTAAGGGGTTCTTTAATGGTTTTAAAAGGAAACGATGTTTTAGAGGAAGAGGCAAAAATCAACGTAGTAATAAACGGTATCGAAAAAACCGATTACTCCTTAATAAAAAAAGTAAGAAAAGGTTGTAGTTGCGTAGTTTTTCCTCAACCTTTAGAAGTAAAGCAATGGGAGGTTATAAACTTTTTAACGAAGACCGATAATCCCAGCGCGAAAAACTCTTATTTAACGTTACTCGTAGAACTCGATTTGTAAATATATTAAAGAATTTTCTCGTATTTAAAAAATGACGGAAAAGGAACTAAAATATTTTATTGGAAACGAGGTAGAAGATTTTTTTGACGCTATAACGGCGGACGTTACCGAACTCGCTAAATACGAGGCTTTGTTTAACACCAAAAGTTCGCGGGAATATTACCTAGGAATAGTTAACAAACTATACAGTTTTTTAATAAAGCAGTGTAGAAATTCTTTAATAAATTACTACCAAAATGAGATTAAAAATATTTTTCCCGAAAAGATCGAAACTTTACCGAAAAACGAAAATATTACTAAAACCGTTAAGATTGAGAAGACTTGGGAACCGGTAGGTGAGACTGAGGAGTCTTAATATATTACTTAGTAAAATTAAGTAATATATTAATCGATAAAATATTTTACTGTATTTAGTATCTTTTTAAAGACTTCCGTTTTTGGTCGCGATGTATATATCGGTATCCAATTATCTTTTTTAGATAAATATATATCTTCGTAATTTTTTCTCGCCCTTTTTAAAAAATTGCGGGTTTCGTATATTTCTCCGTCCCTACGATTAAAGGTAAAAAAATCGTTATACAAATAAAAAACTAAATCGGGTTCCAGTAATCCTTTATCCACATTTTCTAGCCATTCAATAGGAATGGAATGATCTAACGTTTTCGTGTAAACGACTCCGGAAAAATAATATCTGTCAGAAATAAAAATCGTCCCTTTATTATTTACCACGTGATTAAGAGTATCGTAAGATTCCCACCTATTTGCGGAAAAAAGTAAATGCGATACCCTGGGATTAATAGAGTTATTATTTTTTAAATAATTATCGAGAATTTTACCTATCGCGGTATTTCTGACCGGAAACGAAATAAATTCTACATTATTATTCATTTTCAACTCGTTAAAAAGTTTTTTACTATGAGTACTTTTACCAGTTCCATCACAACCTTCAAATACGATAAACATGATTAAGTTTTAATATGAAAGTAAAATAAGAAAATCAATTTATAACTTTTTTTAAAAAGTTATAAATTTATTCTTCGTCGTCGGAACCTAGCGTTACTTCCGATTTGGAAGTAGGAGGTTTTTCGCGTTTAGGGGGAGGAGGAACGCCCTTTCTAAGAATAATAACGTCGGAAATAGATGTTCGTACTTTAAGTACGGATGAATTACTAAAAATATCATCTAAATCTATATAAGCAACTACTTTACATTTCATTTCTTTAAATCCGATAGGATCCGATTCTGTGAGTTCTCCGTCTTCTTCCTTTTCATAAAAAATAGTTTTTATTTTACAATCTTTAAGAACGTTATTTTCGAAAATCTTTTTCGCTTTTAGTCTCGGGAAAAAAATATTATCTTTAATAATTTCTAAATCTTCGCTATCCTTCTTTTTAGTCTCTTTTTCCCATTCTTTTCGTAAAAATTTCGAAATACTATTTAAAATTTTTTCGAACTTAACTTCTTTTTCGCTCGGATTTTCCTTATCGTAAACGGGTACTAAAGACATATAATGATCGGGCGTACTTTTAAACTTCGCAACTCCGTAAGAAAACAAAAGGGGAGAACGTAATCGTAAACCGTTCTCTTCTCCGTCGGGATAGACGTATTTAATTTCCCACGTTTTAAACTTGTGTTGTTTATTATCTTTGCATTCGCAAAGTCTTACGTTTTTTATATCGAAATCTTTATAATTTATAAATTTATTATTCGCCATTTTCTTGACGATTTTACCCAAAAAATGATTTTTAAAATTTCAATTTTTTAAAAATAATAATGGACGTAAAAGTTTCTACCCAAACATTTTTAGCTTATACGAACATGGATAGTCTCGACTTAGGAAAGTTGTTCGGCGAAATAACTCTAACTACGGAATTAACATACGGGCACTATAAAAGAAAAGAAATAGGAGACAAAGGTAAGAAAAAAAGTAAACCGACAAATTTTTCTAATTGTATTTCGTTTTCCTTTCTCTTCGACGAGAAAAAGATAAACCTAAAGCTCTTTAAAAACGGGGTAGTACAGATTACGGGATGTAAAAGTTACGTTCATTGCGCGAAAGGATTAGTCTTTTTATGGAGCGTACTTAAGAAAACTCCGTCGTGTTCCTTACTTAATAACCTAAATGTCTACCTAGTTTCGGTAATGAAAAATGTCGTATTTAATACCGGATTTCCTGTTAACGGAGAAAAACTGGAAAAATACTTCTCGGAAGAAAATAAAGAACATAACCTCTCGATAATTCTATCTTCTAAAGGAAGTCGGTTTATTAAACCTATAGAATCTACGAGTGACATGCCGGTTTACGCGTTCGATATAAGCGGGAAAGATAATACCGTAAGTTTAAAAAAAGAAATAACCTACGAAAAGTTACGAGAAGAAAAAAAGATTACTAAGCTAACCGTCGAAAAATATGACTCTATAACAGTATTTAATTCGGGGTGAATTATATTTTCCGGAGTTCACGAAAAATATCAGGATCCTACGATAAAATGGTTTTTAGATACGATATTCGTGATAAAAGATAAGATAGAGATAAAAGAAAATCCCACTATTTCGCTTAAGGATTACTTACGCCCTAAAAATCTATAAATTTATAACTTAAACTTTAAGTTATAAATTTTTTAATCCCTCACGTATAAACTAGATAAGTACCTTATACCTTTCTTTAATTCGGTTTTTAAATCCAATAAGACGGTAATAACGTAATCAATGCTTTTATAAATTTTTTCTTTAAGAATTTCGTCTTTAATATTATTCGATTCATTACGTATTTTAATCATAATCGCACCAATTTTGCCGTTTATAACGCTCCGTAATTCATCGAGAATATCTACTACGTAATTAGTAGGCGGCTCCCGTATAATTTCGTCGCTTACCGAATCGTAAAAAAAATTAAGATTTTCGCTAATAGCCGTAAATAAACGTAAAATATCGTAACGAGCTTCTTCGAGGATCGAATTGGGAATATGGAACCAGAAAGGACCGACGATTCTAGAAATATGGGTTAAAATTTCTCTGACAAATTTTAAAGTATCGTGGGTATATTCCGTCAACTCTATAGTTAAACCTATTATTTCTGACACGACGCATTCTAATTCTTTCCAACTTCTTTTATTAACTTTACTAAATAATACTGACGACATTGTTTCTCAATTTATAATTTAAGTTATAAATTTTTTCAAAACTTTAATTAATTGTATTTTTTTTTTTTTTTTTTTTTAAAAACGCGAAAATGGGAGAAATAGTAGAATCTAATTATTCGCGAGAAATTAGGGCGAATAACGAATTAAAAAGGAAGATTAGGCGAGTAATAGCGGAGTTAAAAGAAGAAAACGAAATTTTAAAGCTGATTCGGCGATTTAAAAGAAAAATCTCGAAAAATAATAATCGTATTAAAAAGTTAACGATGATCGTGAAAACGCTGGAAAAAGAAAACTGGTATCTTTTAAAGAGAAAAAAACTTTTATTAAGTTTAAAAGGGTAAAATATATATTTTAAAAATAAAATATATATTTATAACTTTCGATAATTTATGAATCACTATCATAATTTGCTAGGGTCCGTTTCTAATATTATTTCACTATAAATTCTACACAATGGACAAATACCATAGTCATTAAGTTTATCGTAACAATCATCACATATACATATATGCCCGCATTCAGTAAAATGTACACTAGGGGATTCTTCTAAACAAGCAACGCATTTATCAGACTTACGTATTCTCGCTAATTCCCTCGGCTCTGGCCTCTTTCTTTCTGATTCCTTCATTTTTTCTTTAGGGTTTATGATAACCGTAAAAATAATATATTGACGGCCGTTTTCCTCAACTACATCAAAATCTACTTTTTCAACCTTAAACTCTGTCCTGCTAAGAAAATGTAACTTCGCGGATATAATATACGTTAAAAGATTTCCATCAAATATACTATAATCATTAGGTAAGAATCTTTTAAATACCTTTTTATTCGTTTCCGCACTAAACTCCTCGCCGTAGGGTTTTGACGCTAAACAACCACTAATTTCTTTCCTAGCTTTCTCGCTTATTTTATTTAATACGCTCATTTTTTTTACCACGCTTTTAGCCAGAAAAAATTAAAAGAATTTCAAAAATTTTTTATCATCGATAAAAAAAATATATATTCTAAAATAAAATATATATTTATAACTTTCATTCTAATTGTATCGGTATTTTACATAAAGGACATTTTCTTTCAAAACCAACCATACTATAACATTCATGGCATATGATTATATGTCCGCAATTAGGAAACAACATATTCGGTACCGCGTCTTTACAAATAACGCATTCTCCTTCTCGGAATGTTGAGATGTTGTTTTTACGTATTATACTATTACTTCTAAAATTATCCTCGTAATAAAAAGGGCCGACATCAAATCTTCTTCTTAAATCAGTAAACTTTTTATTTCCATCATAGTTGCCGTTAATTTCGAGAGCGGAATAAAGATCTGTATCTTCCCAAAAACCCGGTTGATCGGCAGACATGTAGGAGAAAAACTGATAAAATATATTTAAATAAAAACGCTCATTTTCGTTATACTCCCGTCCCGAATTTTCACGCGCTATAGTATCGAATGCCTGTTCATTAAGACTTTCTTCTTTTATATTTTCTCGAAAAATTAAATAAAAAAACGTAGCATCTTTTACATTCTCAATTTCCTCATTACTTGCATACGCTTCTTTACTAAGTTCGTAGTAAACAACCGACTTAAATCGAAATAACGGCGAATGTCCATTTTCGCATATAACCGAAGGAAAATACACGTACAAGTTACTATATCTCCATTTCGCGAAATGAATTTTATCTTCTTGCGTTTTAATTAAACGCGAAATAAACCTACTTTCTAAATCATCTAGTACGTTACGTCGCGGTGAAAATCTTTTAACTCGCATAAACATGCCAGAATATCCCCATTTCGCTAAATGGATTTTATCTTCTTGCGCTTCAACTAAAAGCGAAATAAAACTACTTTCATAATTATCTAGTATATGACGCGTAAACATGCCAGAATATCCCCATTTCGCTAAATGGATTTTATCTTCTTGTATTTCAACTAAATGCGAAATAAAACTACTTTCATAATTATCTAGTATATGATGCGGTCTTTTATTTTTATCTTCTAGCATTTTAACTAGACCCGAAATAAATTTAGTACTTACTTTACGTAATAAATCCATCTTTACTCCACGCCTTTTAACCGGATAAAATTTAGTAAAATTTCAAAAAAATTTTTTTTATAAAATTTATAACTTTCGCCGGTTATAAAATTTTTTTACGGAGGCGGGACGGGGACACGTGGGTCGGGCAGGAAGTCCTACCTCGGCCTAGGCCGGATATCACGAAGACAAGAGTACCGAGATCGTAGGGGGGATATAAGAAAGACGAATAGTACTAGGGGCATAGGTGGGCATAGACAAGAAAGAAAAGTACTAGGGGCATAGGCAGGCATAAACAAGAAAGAAAAGTACTAAGGGCATAGGCAGGCATAGGCAATAGACAAAAAGATAGAGTAGTATCTAGGAAGGGGGCTAGGTACTCGACCAAAAATGCATATGTGGGATGGAGAAAAGATGGGACTAGTGGGAAAATACCTATGGGAGGATTGAGGATAGTTGACAAGTTAGAGGGGTAAGAAATAATCTTTTAAATTTTTCCGGGCAAAAGATGTCGGTCTTGTAAGCCCCCGAAATCTACCTACTGTCGTACCATTAGAGAAAGTAAGCGCAAGGCTTGGAGACAATATGTTTCTAAATTAAATAGTAGAACCACTACCAAAAAAGCCTGGGACATGATCAGAAAGATCAATGGCAAAGGCCAACCCCCTCTTAGTCACCTTGAAGTTAACAATACGTCGTTGGAATCACCCCAGGATATAGCTGATGCTCTTGCCGACACCTTTTGCAAAAAGTCCTCCTCTGCAAACTATTCTGAAAAGTTTCAGAGGAATAAAGCCAGAGAAGAAAGAAAAAAACTTAATTTCAATTCTTCTAATTCAGAGCATTACAATAAACTATTCACCTTTAAAGAATTAAAATCTGCTCTGAATAAAGCTCACGATTCTTCTCCCGGCCAAGATAAAGTTCATTACCAGTTTTTAAAACACTTACCTTTTACTTCTCTCTCTGTTTTACTTGATATTTTTAATGATATCTGGCAGTCCGGTGATTTTCCTTCGTCCTGGCGAGAGGCACTAGTCATTCCTATCCCAAAACCTGGTAAGGATGCTAGTGACCCCGCCAACTATCGTCCAATAGCTCTTACTAGTTGTCTCTGCAAGACTCTAGAACGTATGGTCAACGACAGACTTGTCTGGTTTTTAGAAAAAAACAACCTCATCGTTGATGTACAGAGTGGATTTCGTCGTCAACGTGGCACCATCGATCATCTTGTCCGCTTTGAAACCTTTGTCAGAGAAGCCTTTATTAATAGACAACATGTAGTATCTGTCTTTTTCGACCTTGAAAGCGCTTATGATACGACTTGGAAATACGGAATTCTTAAAGACTTACATGACTTTGGTCTTCGAGGCCGTCTTCCTCTTTTTATCTCAGCCTTCTTGAGATGAACGTCTTTTCCGCGTCCGAGTTGGCAATACTGTCTCGGGAGCCCGTGAACAGGAGATGGGTGTGCCCCAAGGATGTATTCTCTCTGTTACACTTTTTAGTGTAAAAATAAACAGTATAGTTAAAGCTATCTGTCCTGGTGTAGACTGTTCTCTTTATGTTGATGACTTTGTTATATGCTTCAGATCTTGAAATATGAATATTATTGAGAGACAACTTCAACAGTGTCTCAACAAACTCCAAACGTGGTCTGATGAAAATGGCTTCAAATTTTCAAAGTCCAAAACAAAATGCATGCACCTTTGTAATTTACGTGGTGTTCATCCAGACCCTGAACTGTATTTGGACAAAACTAAAATTGAAGTCGTTTCTGAGTTTAAATTTCTCGGAGTCATCTTTGACAGAAAGCTTTCCTTCCTTCCTCACATCACTGCACTTAAAAAGAAATGCAAGAAGGCTCTTAATCTTCTAAAGGTTGTAGCCCATTCTGATTGGGGAGCAGACCGTAAAGTCCTCTTGCGGCTTTATCGGTCTTTAGTTCCCTCCAAATTAGACTATGGATCTATCGTATACGGATCATCCCGTAAATCTTACCTTAAAATTCTCGATCATATACACCACGAAGGCCTGCGTCTTGTACTTGGAGCTTTCAGAACTTCTCCTGTCAATAGTCTCTATGTTGAGGCTAATGAACCTTCTCTTTCTTACAGGAGGGAAAAACTCTCACTTCAATATCTTTTAAAACTGAAATCAAATCGTTTTAATCCAACTCATAAAGTTGTTTTTAAACCTTAGTATAAACGTCTTTTTGAAAGGAAACCAAATGTTATTCCTCCATTTGGTATCCGCATGGAGCCCATTGTAGATAACCTTGCCATAGACATTGAGTCTATTGCCGACTATAAAATCTCTGAAATCCCTCCATGGACACTAAACAGTGCAGAATTCAGATTTGACCTTGCATCCGACAAAAAGTCAGTCACGGATAGAACTGTGTTTCATGCTAGATACAACGAGATAAAGGAGCATTATTTTTCCGTCAAACCAATCTATACAGATGGATCTAAAGAGGGAAATTCTGTAGCAGTTGCCGCTATTTATGGAGAAAGGAGCTTAAAGTGCCGCCTTCCAAACAATTCCTGTATCTTCTCTGCAGAACTTAAAGCTATTGATCTTGCCCTTAATCTAGCTGAACATTCTAATTCCAACCGTTTCATTATCTTTTCGGACTCTTTGTCAACATTACAGGCCCTTTCAAATCAACGACTTGAGAATCCCTTGATCTGTACTTTACTTGAAAGGATCTCACAAATTTCTTCTATGAATAGATTGGTGTTCTGCTGGCTTCCAAGTCACGTAGGCATCAAAGGCAATGAAAATGCCGATAGGTCTGCCAAATCTGCACTTAACCTTCCCATTTCAGATTTTAAAGTTCCACACACTGATTTTAAATCCTCTGTTTTAACACATATCCAATCTTCTTGGCAATCCCAGTGGGATGCTGATGTTTTCAATAAACTGCATTCAGTTAAACCTTCCCTTGGTGAATGGTACCCCGTTTACAGGTCTGTTCGTCGAGAAGAAGTGATAATTGCAAGACTTCGAATTGGCCATTCACGCATTACACATTCCTGGCTCTTGACCAGAGATGATGCCCCTGAATGTATTCCATGCAATGCACCCTTCTCTATAAAACACATTCTACTAGATTGCATTGACTTTCAGCCAGTTCGTACAAAATATTTCAGCGTCGATAGTTTAAAAAATCTTTTTGATTCTGTCAGCGTTGAATCTATTATCGCTTTCATAAAGGAGATTGGCATTTACAATAAACTGTGATATTTGCTTTTTGAGTTTCTTACCCATGTTTTTACATTCTTTACACACTTTTCTCAATGTTAAGCTCTCATTTCCTTTAAACGACTATTCACAGTCTTAACCTTTTCATTTAAAACTTTGAGTAGGCAAGGATTATCCTGCCACTCAATATTATATAAATAATATATTTCATGCAAATTAAAGGTTACACATAACCTTTCAGCATTTAAAGTCACACATAATACTTCTTAATTCAACTCTTTTATTATTATTGATGTATTCAAACTTTTTCAGTTTAAACAATTCCACTTTTATTATCTTTTAACACAGATATGCGCGCTAAATGACCAAAGCTGTCGATGTGCCATAAAACAACATACATTCATTCATTCATTCGTATCGAACATCGAAAATGTAACAAGGATTGTAACAATATTCAGATGTAATTATATATTTCATTGGGTACCTTCACTACCTTGAATATCATCACAAGCCAAGTTAACTGTACTTGTTTGGATGGCATCCATTAATGCCACCAAAATACATAGAAAAACTTTAACCCTTTACCGCACAGAGCTGCCTTTTAATGCCCCAGGTTCAACAGCCTTTTGAAAACATTGTGGGAAAAGGAGAAAATGCTGGTAACCATCATGTTCTCTTTTCCCACAATGTTTTCTATCCTATCAAAGACAAATTGCACCATTTGAGCCACATTGAAATTGTCGTCTGCAAATGCTTTCGATTTGGACAGTACAAAAATTTTGTCGACTGGTAAAAGGTTAAAGTAAACTTTCACCTAAGCATGTTTAGGTGAGGGATCCAGGACCATCATAGCCCTCTTGTACATTACCTTTAGGTCACTTACTGTTCAGCGTTTATCAAACATCACCTTTTTGCATATATATCCATAAATCTGCTTTGCATTTTGATTCATCATAACTTTGTTTGGTAGCTGACTTTCCTTTTATTCCAGGTCAAAACAGAGTGTATAGCCCACCACTCAGAAAGAAGAACTCGAATGCATTGAAACTTACCAGAAGAGTTGAAGTTGGATGGATGAATTACCGTCCCCCAACGTTATCTTACCGACAAATGAGGTCCGCCTCAGTTGGAGGAACTAGACATTTTTGCATGGAATAAACGTTACGTGTTCAAGAAATTTGTGAACTTGCCATCAATACCTTCTTCCCCAACAGTGTCTCTAAGTTTGGGAAAAAAGATAACTTTACCTTCCAAATAAGAGACTTTAAAGGGGATTCAGTGGATGAAAAGACAACGGTAGAAGAACTGTATTCCAAAAGCAAATTGAGAATGTTACGACTGTATCTTTACAGCAAACAAAACAGTGATATTGAAACCACTTCCGTTGAGAGTACTATAGCACCAGAACAAAAAAATAGTGACACTGTTTCTACTGCAGTTGACACTACTATGATAAAGATCGGGTTCTAGCTCCAGTCAATGATTTGAAAGTTAGTGATACTGTTTCTCCTACAGTGGACACTTCTATGATAGCTACAGATTGGGCCCAATCTCCAGTAAATGATTTGCAAGTTAGTGATACTGTTTCTCCTACAACTGAACCTTCTATGATAGCTACAGATCGGGTTCCGTCTCCATTCAATGATTTGCTTCAGCCTGATGATTATATGGAATCAGGTATGCACAGATGCATGAGAGTGAATTTCTAGATAAACCCACTATAATTAAATGTTCTTGTCCTTAACCTTACCTTTAAGCATATGAATCTGAGCACAACATGCTCGGTGTGAACTATTGTGACCAGTAAATATCAAGACTTCTGTCTGTCTGTCCATCTATCCCTCCACACTTTCTTTAACCTTCTACCAGATAAGCCATTTTTTGTTTATGGCCTTAAAGTAGAAAGCATTGTGAGAATAGGAGAAATGCTTACAAGTAACAAGCATTTTCTCCTTTTCCCACAGTGTTTTCTACCCTCGAGAGACCATTCACATCATTTCAGCCCCAGTTTATTTGCTGTCTGAAATGCTCTCAATTTGCACAAGAACTTGAAACATCACTCATCATATGCTCAAGGGTTAGGTTTGGTTTGTTTGAATAATGATGCCTTATCAACAGAATTTACGTTATTTAACAGAGACAATTCACTGATCCGTGTTTTCTGGACTTTTTAGCTCACCTGAGCACAACATGCTCTAGATGAGGTTTTGTGATCGCCTTTGTCCATCATCATTCAACAATTCCTTCAAATATCATCTTCTAAACCGTGTGGAGGATTTCAACCAAACTTCACAGGAATGTGCCTTAGGTGACTCTCTTACAAATTGTCAAAAAAAAAAAAAAAAAAAAAAGAATTAAATTAAATCAATGCAGAACTCTGGTTGCCATGGCAACATAAAGGAATTTTTTGATAAATTCTTAAAAACTTCTTCTCAGAAACCATAAGGCCGAGAACTTTGATATCTGTGCAAGTTGCTTCACCTTATGGACCCTTACCTATATTGTTCAAATTATGCCCCCTGGGTCAAAATTAGCCCCGTCCCGGGGTCGCAAGTTGAAAATAGACTGACATAGTGAAAACATTAAAAATCTTCTTGTCCCAAACCCTAAGGCTTTAATATTTGTTATGTAGCTTCACCTTATCAACCTCCAAAAAGAGTATTCAAATTACCTCCACAGAGTCAGAGGCAGCCCTTTCTGGGATTTCACAAGTTAAACTCTTTACCAAATGACAACATTTTGGACATTTCCAAATTGAGAGCATTTGCAGACGACAAAATAAATGTGACACAAAAACTGAAATTTGTTTTGGTGAATAGCTTTCAACTGAACTAGTACCGTTTTGCATGTAAAAGCTATGAAATGTTTAACTTGGAAAAAAATTGTTTCGAACCTAAAAATTAAACCCAAAATAGGAGACATCAACAGTGATTTTATCATTGCAATGTTAGTTTTATCAGTTATTATTTAATTCCTTTATTACTTTTTTTTAGTTACTAATTCAATGAAGCTGAAACAATACCTTTCAAAAAGCTGGTCTGTGGAAGACTTTCTTCAAACTTCAGATAGGGAAAGATTTCTTTCAAAGAGATAATTGTTCAAGGTCATTCAATGCAAGAAAATGGAGGAATCCAATATAATATTTCATTATTACCTTTTTAGACGTTATTTTAAGCAATTCTTACTTTTTTCTGTAGAGTCTGCTGCGATGGCCTAGTGGTTAGAGCGCCTAACTCATGAGCGGAAGTTTGTGGGTTGGTGCTCCGGCTGGGTCAGACCAAGGATTAAAAAATTGATAGTGTTGGCTTCCCCCTTTGGCACTCAGGGTAATGGGGATAGCATTACAGCTGGCCTGCTAACATTAGGATAATGTGTCAAGTACTGATTAAAAAAAAAAGAAAAAAAAAAAAAGGTCCAGGGGACATTGATCTGTGAACTATCGCCGTTTAACAACTGAAATACTATTGAATTTCATACGGCATTAAATACCAAACAAACAAATATTCTGTATATGTATTTTACATTGAGGCTAACTGGATTTTGTTTACTGTTTCTTTTAGCCCAAAACCCTGACTTCAGTAGGGGTCAGTACCATATCTGACTTATAAGCTGTTGGTCACAGATTTGATACCTGGTTGATTTATTTTGTGTGTAATGCTATATCAGCTGTATTTCAGTTATTTCTAGGCAACAGCTCATAAACTCAATGTTTTCTTAACATTTTTGAACCAGTACTTCACCTGTCACATTATACGAACAAGGTTGGGTAAGTTGTAATGTTATCCCCTTAGTCGTGAGTACTAAGGTGGGAAGCTTTTACTACCATTTAAAATTGCCTTTAAGGACCCGGCAAGGGATGGAACCCTTCAGCATCTGCTCCAATGGTATGTGATCTAAACACAAAGCAGTTGCAGGCAAACCTCAGTTTGCCTCTCACCTTTGATATACATATGAAGTCTGTTAATGGTGGGGACCTTGTTTTGTGAGTGCTGGTTTAGGTAATCCAAGATGACATGGTTAGGTATGCAGACCGTAGTGTAATAACGTAAGCTGTAAAATGCAGAATTGAACTCAAACAAATCCAAATGTAAAGATGGATTTTGTCATTGTTATGACTACAAACCTAAATTTAATCTATGCTGCATACCAGTCAAAGGAACAGATGAAGTCACAGAAGACATGGTTTAGATCTTAGCAGAATTTCACAAGAATGCTGTTTTGCCTGATGTTACAACAAAAGTCATAGTTTATAGAAATGACGTTCTTCAGAGTGCCCTCAGAGCACTTGACCGAAAAGCTTTAAACTTAAATGCCCGACTGTTTGTCAAATTCAGTGGTAAACTAGGACAGGATTATGGGGGCCCAGGAAGAGAATTTTTCAGGTATAGAGAAAATGTAATCCTTGCAAAGACAGATTCCACTTATACTGGGGCTGAACTTTTTCACAGACTGTGAAATGCACCTTTTGTTAAAAAAGAGGCCCATTAGGGCCTGAATCGCTCTACTGGCTGAGCACATCCGGGGCACAAATGGCTTCTTTCCCAACAGCATAGTGCATATATTTTTCATTTTCAAAAGGAGTAATCCTTGTGCGGAGACAAAAAAAACTGTGCAAATTTCAAGAGAATCACACACAAAATGTGGACCTTATTCTGTAAACGAAGGAAATGTTTATAAAAATTTCTGACAGCTTCTTTTCCAACAACATAGGGCATTTTTTTTTTTTTTTTTTTTTTTTTTTTTTTTTTTTTTTTTTTCAATCTGTGCAAGTTCCAAGAGAATCAGACCAAAAATTTGGACTTTATCGCATAAACAAGAAAACATTAATACAAATTTCAAATGGCTTCTTTCCCAACAACATAAGACAGATTTTTTTTTTTTAATTTTCAATCGGTATATCCTTGTGATGAGACAATCAGTCTGTGCAAGTTTAAAAAGAATCGGACTAAAACTACGGACTTTATTGCGTAAACAAGATAAGTCTAACAGACTGACAGATGGACAGACGGATGGACGACAGACACCGCGCTATGATATGCGCTTTTCTGGCCTTTGACCAGTAGAGCTAAAATTGAATTGCTTGGTCTTTGCTGTGACTATTCAAAGACTAATGATAGCTAGTGTAAACACCCTGACAATGACCTGGGACCCAACTCTGGCAGAGACTTAGGATCCAGTTATATTTAGGATTACACACATAGTAAAATTTTGGCTAGAAGTAACCAGAGCAGACAAAAGAAAATTAATCAAAAAAAAAAAAATGTATAACCAAATGCTTTACGATATAGACCATCATTCAAACCATTCAAACCCCATCAATTGGGCAACAAAAGTAAAAAAAAAACTTTTACAAAAACTTTTATTTGTTCCTTGGATGGACTTCTTACAGATATTTTCAAGGAACCTGGATATTGCAGAAATCCTGGCTGCCATGGCATGACATAGTATTCACAATATGGCCTATTTACAAACTTAAACATCTTTTCATGAGAAACATATGGTTGAATGTCATTGATATTTTGCAAATATGCACCTTGAGTGGACCGTTTTCAGATTCTCCATGGCATCTTGATATTTAAAAAGATCATAGCCGCAGTGGCATTGAAAAGTTTTCAAAACATGGCCTATTGTACAAAACATTTTAAACATCTGTCAGAAATCTATTTCCCCCAGCTGGGCGGGGGGATAGAAATAGCCCAGCTGTCGCACTACAGAAGGGGTAAGACCCCCCCCCCCCGTGCCTGCCCGTTTGCCGTGGGCTGCAACTGGTGTCGTTTGATGACGGGATCCTGGTGGTTGAGTGGATTCAGGCTAAGGCCCTTAAATCGCTCTGTTTTCACAACACACCACTTTGGCCTTGAATTGAACTAAACGAGAGATCAGGAGGGCCCGTCCTGATCAATCGGCTGGTCATGCCTGGCCCTAGGGCATTCCTCTTAACTGTGTATTGCTTTATCGTACTCAAAAATTCACAGAAGAATATCATATCTTTTTTCCTCTCTGTCAAAGATAGAAATCAATGCCCTAGAAGGCGGTGGCTCATGGGCTAATCGGGTGAAAGTTGGTGTTTGATTGACACCTGTAACCGCCCAAAGATAGCCTATGCTTGGTATGAAATTCTGAGGGCCTACATTTGTCCGGTCTAGCCCTTTCATTTCGAGTATATTGCCGATGTATCCTTGTCATGATCTGTGTTTGGTTTCCTCAGATCATATCCCCTTGTTGAGCTCCGAGGCGGGTGGGGAGCATCGGTAATGAATTAATAACAACTCTCATGGCAACTCCAAAACAGCCAAGCGTGTATTTTGAGATTCAGATTCTGAATCAGATATTTCTTTTACTTCTAACTCTACTTTTGCTAGGTTTATTGACATAGAGTCAGCTGACACATCAAAAAGACTCACACAATTATCACCTTTCATCATTTAAAAAACAATCTCTTCTATTTTAGGCACTCCAAAATCTGTAAAGAAATTAAAAAATGAAACCCTGCTAGTTGAATGTTTTACCCAACAGCAGGCAAAAAATCTTTTAGGCCACAAAAAATTCTTCAACTTGGATGTTAAGATATATCCTCATAAGACCTTAAACACAAGCAAAGGAGTCATCAGATGCAAAGAACTTTCCTACTGTGACTCCATAGAAGAGATTAAAACGAATCTACAACCTCAGGCTGTGTCTGACGTAAGGAGAATCTCTGTTTTTAGAGATGGGGTACGTAGAGATACCCATACATACATTTTAACGTTCTGCACTCCCTCCTTACCTGCTTCCATTAAGACAGGATTTCAGTCGGTGAATGTCGATGTGTATGTGCCAAACCCACTGCCTTGCTATAAATGCCAGCGGCATGGACATCACGAAAGCAATTGCACAAACACCCTTGTTTGCCCAAAATGTGCTTTTGAGGGCCCCGACCATGATCCGAAAACTTGCGACAATCCAGTTCTGTGTTATAATTGCAAGTCTTCTCATCCAACCTTCTCCAAAAACTGCTCAGTATGGAAGGATGAGAAGGAAATCCTATCCATCAAATTTAAAGAAAACATGAGTTTCTTGGAAGCTAAAAATAGTAGAAAAACGCAAAAATGATGTGACCTTATTGACTAGTGCAACATCTTATGCCAAAGTCACATCTCCCATGTCTCCACAGGGACATTGCTCAACCTGTGAACTCTTGGCAAAAAAACTTCTAGAAAAGTTTCCAGAAATGGCCAACGAGTTGAAAAGCCTTGTCCCTGACATTCAACCATCCAAACCCCTCAAACAGACACAACCTACACCCAAACCCACTACTGCATCCTCTTCTCAAAAAGCACCATCTACTTCCTCCCAAAACAAAAAGAAAATCATTTCACAAGAAACAAACTCGTCATCTGACTCCCTTAAACTCAAATCAACATCAGCAAAGAAACAACTAACTGCTTCCACTACCCAGAAGACCCAAGCAAAACCTCAATCAAAGTCACCAAAGAAAAAGACATCTACAGCACAGAAGCCTAAAGCTTCCAGCTCTACTGGTGACAATAAATCCAAGAATGGTGATTCCTTACCTATTTCAAATAGGTATGAACCTCTGGAAGACGAGGAAGAAAACATGGAAGAAGAGGAATTGGAGGGAGAACTCTCCGATTCTGAACTCGCCCCTTCTCCAACTGACTGGGATAAGGACGTAGAATCCTGGTCAACCTCAAAACCCGAGACTGAAGTCATAGTCCATGTAAATACATAGGGTATATGAAATATCTACAGAAACATTTCATAACCCATGTTTACATTCTTTTAATGGGCATAATGGCTCACAATATTATACAATGGAACTGTCGAGGTCTAAAGTCAAATCATGAAGAGATATCACTTCTAATTAAAGATTACAACCCTGTAGCAATTTGTTTACAGGAAACTTTCCTGGAGGAATCTGGAACTGTCTCTTTCAGATATCACTCAATTCATAATAAAATATACAAAGAGGGTGATAGGGCCCAGGGCGGCGTGTCTGTTATTGTAAATAACAACATCCCCTATACACAAATACGTTAAACTCCACTCTACAAGCTGTTGCTGTTCGTCTTTCCCTTCATAAAACTATTACCCTATGCTCTATTTACCTTCCCCCCAGCTCTCCTATCAATGAAAACAAGCTCAATGACCTCATCACACAGCTACCATCTCCTTTCATCTTGGTAGGAGATTTTAATGGTCACAATATTATCTGGGGTAGCAGTGATACAAATCAAAGAGGCTTACAACTGGAGAACTTTATTTCTAATAATTCTTTGTCAATTATGAACGACAATAACTCAAAAACATATCTTCATCCAGCAACTGGGTCTTACTATTCCCTTGACCTTTCTTTGTGTAGCCCAGCCTTGCTTCAGGATTTTAACTGGAAAGTGGGAGACGACCTTTGTGGAAGCGACCAGTTTCCAATTTTTATTACATCTTCTGAGCCATCTACATGTGAACATCCAAAGAAATGGAAACTCTCTAAAGCCAACTGGGACCTTTTTCAAGTTCTCTGTGAACAAACTATTACAAGAGATAAACTTGTAGATTGTACTGACCCTGCAGAACTATTTTCCCGGCTGCTCATTGAAGCGACAAAACAGTCAGTACCACAGACCTCGACAAAGCCAAAACGCCCAAACAAGCCGTGGTTCGCTGATGAATGTAAGTCGGCTATAAAAGAAAGGAAAGAAGCTCTCAGAAAATTCAACCTGAGACCCACTCCGGAAAACCATAACCTTTTTCGTATTTCCAGGGCACAAGCCAGACAAACCATAGAAAGTAGTAAGCGTAAGTCTTGGAGGCATTTTGTTTCCAGACTTAATGCTAGAACGTCTACAAAAAAAGTCTGGGACATGATCAGAAAGATTAAAGGCAGTGCTTCTTCACCTATTAAACATCTTTCTACAAACAATACAAATATTGAAAACCCTAAAGATATTGCAGATACTTTAGCCGATTCTTTTGCCAAGAAGTCCTCCTCTGAGAACTACTCTGAAAAGTTCCAGAGGAATAAAATTAAAGAAGAAAAGAAAAGGCTGAATTTCAAATCCAACAATCTTGAGTTTTACAATAAACTGTTTTCATTCAAAGAACTCAAGTCCGCTTTAGATAAAGCCCATGATTCCTCTCCAGGTCAAGATAAAATACATTATCAATTTCTAAAGCATTTACCAGATACCACCCTATCAATCTTACTTGATATTTTCAATGATATCTGGCAAAAAGGTGATTTACCTTCCACCTGGAAAGAAGCTTTAGTAATCCCAATTCCAAAACCAGGGAAAGATACTTCCGACCCAAACAGCTACAGACCCATAGCTCTCACAAGTTGCCTCTGTAAAACTTTAGAGCGAATGGTCAACATCTGCCTTGTATGGTTTTTAGAAAAAAATAATCTGATTGTTAATGTTCAAAGTGGATTTAGACGTCAACGCAGTACAGTTGACCACCTTGTACGCTTTGAAACCTTTCTTAGAGAAGCTTTCATAAAAAAGCAACATGTTGTGTCAGTATTTTTTGACCTGGAGAGTGCTTATGACACTACCTGGAAATATGGAATTTCAAAGAACTTGCATGACTTTGGTCTCAGAGGCCGCTTGCCTCTTTTTATATCTTCCTTTTTAAATAATCGCATATTTCGTGTGAGGGTAGGTACAACCTTGTCAGATGCAAGGGAACAAGAAATGGGTGTGCCACAAGGATGTATCCTCTCTGTGACACTTTTTAGTATCAAGATAAATAGCATAATAAAAGCTATTAACCCTGGTGTGGATTGTTCTTTATATGTGGACGATTTCGTTATATGTTTTAGATCAAGCCATACGGCCATTATTGAAAGACAGCTTCAGCAGTGTTTAAACAAACTGCAGACATGGTCTGATGAAAACGGTTTTAAGTTTTCAAAGACCAAAACAAAATGTGTTCACTTTTGCCAGTTACGAGGTCATCATCCAGACCCGGAGCTACATCTTGACAACACAAGAATTGAAGTTGTTGGGAGCTGATAGGAAAGTTCTTCTACGTCTCTATCGCTCCCTTATCCTGAATAAGGGAGCGATAGAGACGTAGAAGAACTTTCCTATCAGCTCCCCATTCCGAATGAGCAACTGTTTTTAGAAGATTGAGTGCCTTATAGCATTTCTTTTTAAGTGCTTTAATGTGGGGCAAGAAGGACAATTTCTTGTCAAAAATGACATTCTCAATTATCTTCTTTCTACATCTATCAACAATAGTTTCCTTGTTGTACCCTTGGCCTTTAGAAAGACAACATTTAGGTATTGTACAGACGCACACAGTGTAGATCAACATGTGCAGTATGATCTACAGTTTACACGTTCCAATATTTTGAGAGAAAGTATAGTCACAGCATCCGAATGTAATACTAGTATTTGGTTTCCTTTACTTACTATTAGGATAATTCTTCCTCTCACTTCTGTATACGAATATTTGTGGAAGGCGTTGATTAAGATGCGACTGCACAAAACATACGATGATGATCTAAACTATCTGGCAATCCGCCCAAAACCAAAGGGCCACGGACTCTTTTGAGTTGTGCGGTACGTATTGTAGGGCGAAGAGGCACGACATTTTTGCGCTCATAAGTTGATTTTCGCGGGATTCTCGGAATCCCGCATCCTAGAAGCAACTCTGTGTGTTATTTCATCAAATCTATACCATTATAAAACCATAGAATCTTTGTATAAAACTGAGAAAAATGCGAAAATGCTAGAGTATTGTCAGTTTTGAAAAATAAAATTTGAAAACATACTGATCAACCTATTTATATCTATTTATGGGGTACGAGTTCTCCAGAGAACTCGTGCTCTCGAGATTAGGGTACGAGTTCTCCAGGGTACGAGTTCTCCAGATAGTATCAAGTCTCGTGATCTTTTCCCGGGCGTTCTTTCTCTTTTTTTTTTGACGAATTTTTTCTTTTTGCTTAGATTTATTTGTTCAGTGAAAAATTACAATTACTGGAGAGGTCATTTACAATCAATATAGTATAATAAATCTTTTTGGAAATCTGTCATATAAACTAGAGGCCCTTGAGGGCCTGAAATCGCTCTACTGGCATTGATTTTGCTTTTTTTTTTCCAGCATACATTATGAATTCATGATGCAAAAAGGTGAAAGACAACCTCCCCCCCCCCATCAGAAAAAAGGAGGTTTTGTTGCAACTGGGCTTGAACCCACTAAGAAAGCACAAGTAGGCATGTTGAACTGAACAAATAGTGAAAAAAAAAATGAAGTACAATTTCTCAAAACCAACTGTTTGGAATCTAGCCAAATTTGATAGGGTTTCAGTACTCATTGTATTAAACAATCCCAGCAAATTTCAAAGAAATGTGACTAATAATGTGGACTGTGTTGAGTAAACAATACTTCAAATTGCTGCTTTTCCTAAACTGATTGCTAGATTTTCTTCATTTTTTAATAGAGTTCAATCCCTTAATGACACAAATAATCTTTGCAAGTTTCAAATGAATTGGATCTGAAATGCAGACTTAATTGCGTATACAAGAAATGTAAATTTTCAACTTTAAATAGCCCCTTTTACCATACTGATTGTCATTTTTTTTTTTTTTTTTTTTTTTTAATCAATAGGTTTCAAGCTATTGATTTCAAGCTATTGATAAAATAAAGCAAATGTGCAACTTTAATTAAAATTCGACCACAAATGGCGAGTTGTTGTAGCGTAAGAAAGAAATGCAAATTTTCGAATTTAAATGGCACCTTTTTACATACTGATTGTCGAATTTTTGTCAAAATCAATAGGGTTCAAGCTTTTGATTATACAAAGCAACTGTGCAAGTTTCATGAAAATCCAATAACAAATGCTGAATTTACCGTTTAAATAAGAAATGAAAATTTTGAACTATAAATGGCTACTTTTTACATACTGATTGTCAGATTTTTTTTTTTTTTCCAAAATCAATAGGATTCAAGCTATTGATGAAATAAACAATCTGTGCAAGTTTCGCGAAAATCCGACCACAATTACAGACTTTATCGCTTAAACAAGAAATAGACCATGGCTCATTTAATTCATTCAGCAGGTTATGAGTTAAGATTTAGTAGATTAAGATCGGATTGAACAGAACTCACAGATTGTATATTTTGAGCTATTTTGGCCAATTACAGACGACTAAAGCTCCTTTGTTCTATCACGGAACGCCGAGTTCCGGTAGCTCGGTCGGTAGCGTACAGGACTTGAGAACAGAAGGTCGCTGGTTCGATCCCCCGCCGCTCGGCCAATTTCTTTCCGAGGATTGATGATGGTCATTGTGACAGGATTAATTCTTCTGTCACCGCTGATCATTGTTTCGACGACGGTTATGTGGGGGAAAGCAGCTAGTCATGGAAAGAATATTAAGCGGAGGTAAAAGAAACTCCAGGAAAGCATGGATAGGTGCACTGGCCGCAGTGATATAACTGAAACAATGTTGAAAACGGCGTTAAACACGGTACAATCAATCAAACAATATATCACGGAACACCGAAATTTTCATTGATCGATCATGGAACACCATCATTAAAAATGGCACATTGGCACATCACCTCAACACTGTATATAATACATCACCTCTATACCGCGCAGGCTGTTATGGGTCAATACTTTTTTGCCATGGGTGAATTTCCAAGGACCGTTCTGTCTCAGGATTTAGTCCGTTGTGAGACAAAATGGATTTTACTGATAACCATATGATGACTTGCTTGGTATAATGCATCACGGAGATGCATTAAACCCCCTTTTTCTCAGAGCAAGGCTCATACATGTATATGTATAATAACTCGTGTTAATATGGGCCCCGAATTTGATCCTTATCTGCACCCAGAGTCTGACCTTTACCTGCGGCCCCTGAACCAGTACTTCGTGCAATTACCATCATAGTTCGCCTAGAAGCTAAGTTTTACGATTCGGACAAATTTCCTCTCAGGGTGGGGATTAAACCCGGGACATCTAGGTGAACGCTCTACCACGTCGCCACAAAAGCTAGCTCTGGAGCAAAGCAGTATAAGTGTCTCCTCATACAAACAAACGCTATACATTTTATATCTATCTGTGGGACAGAACCGTAGATTACATGATTGTCGTCTTTGTCCAACCATTCTTTGGCTCATCCATGGTAAATGAGACATTTCAGAGCCCTAGCTTAGTACTGCTGAAACCCAGGACATACATGAATATGTGAGCTGTCGCCGTGATATGACTGAAATAATGTTGAAAGCGGCGTAAAAGATCAATCAATCGATCAATCAATCAATTAATAGGTCAAACAATCAATCAGTCGATGGGTCTGTCGGTGGATCAATCAATTAATCGATCGATCGTTCGGTAGGTCAGTCATTCAGTCAATCAATCAATCAAGAACAGGGCATTTCATAGTATCATACACTTTCAAGTCATGAAAAAAAAATCTACAACAGATGACATGCCTCAATGAGCACTAGAGGTAAACCTCTTCCTGTCGACTTTGTTAAAGAGTTTTCGTCAATAATTTAGCTCTGGCGAATGGGGGCTTAATGCATCTCCGAGGTGCACTCTACCACGCAAGCCATCATATAATTGTGGATCTAGAAAATTCAATTCGTCAGGCAACCAACTGGGAGACAAAGGTAGTATGGTCCTTCGACCCGCAGAAAATTAAAAAATAGCAAAAAGTTTCGACCCATGTCAGCCTGCGCGAACTGCGCAGGCTGACATGGTTCGATACTTTTTGCAACTGCATTACGCCCCCTTTTCGCAGGGCGTGACTCAATTACATTTTCAAACATCACCAGATAGGAATGGTGTAGGTCAAGATCAAACTGCACAGACCGATCTTGGTGAACACTGTCTGTCGAATACACGACAGAAAAACCTGTACAGTTATATATGAGTCATGCTCTGTGAAAAGGCGGTTTAATGTACCTTAGTAATTCATTCTTCCAAGCAAGTTGTCACATAATTATGGATCCATGAAATTCAGTTTGTCTAACAGCCGCCTGAATCCCGAGGTAAAATGGTCCGTGAAAATGCAAAAAATTTACCAAAAGCAAAAAGTTTCGATTCACGTCAGCCTGCGCGGACTGCACAGGCTGAAATGGATCGATACTTTTTGCAGATGCGTGAAACTCCGTCCCCTTTTCACAGAGCATGGCTCTTATATATCCCCAGTCCCCGCCCCCTCTCCCCATTACCATAACCACCAAATTTGCAGACTTTTCACGTGCTTGATTCGGACATGTTTTGTATTGACTGTTTGGTGTGTAAGTCATTTGTGTAAAATGTTTGTTTATGGGACAATTTGTGGGCGTTTTTTTTTTTAATTTGAAGGATTATTTAATTATTAGATAATATCTGGAATTAATTAACATCGAGGTGGGTGAATTTATTGCTTGGTTTTTCTCTTTTTTCTTTTTTGAGAGTCATTTTCTGTGTAATTATCATCATATCGTCGTCTTCGTCACAAATTTTAACACTACCCCATCCCCAATAAGGTTAAATGATGTTCGTCGTGATGGGCTCAGTCGGTAATGTACCGGGCTAGAAAAGTTAGAAGTTGTGGGTTTCTTTGGCCGAGCCAGGTAGCTCAGTTGGTAGCAGGGCTTGAAAATTAGGGGTTGTGGGTTCGATGCCGAACCTGATGGTTCAGTCAGTGACGTAAAACATGTGAGTTCGATTCCTGGTGCGGCCAAAGGGTTTCAGCATGACCAGATAGATTTAGGTATAGAATTCATAGTCCGCCGGTCATGGGTTCGATCTTTAAGCGATGGATAGGGGTTTCACGGGAGTGTCCTTGGACAAAACACTCCAAAGCTTTGCCCTTTGTACCTGTGAGACGAAGGAAGACATATATCACAGGAATAAGTTATCTGTCGCCGTGACATGACTTTATGAAATAATGCTTATAGCGTCATGAACCACCAATCCGACAAAGACACCACCCCGCAAGGAAAACTGGAAGTCCCGAGGTTAGTACTGGTTAAACCCAGGAAGTACATTAATATGTCGACTGTCGCCGTTATGTGACTGAAAAAAAAAAAATTGAAAGCGACGTAAAACAGCATTCAGTCAATCACCCGCAAAGTGAAGAGATTGCCGTTGTGACAGAAGTCGTTTCTCCTAAAACTTGCATTTAGGGACGGGAAAGCAGCCGATAACTTTATTACCATAGACAAAATTTTAGACTTGTCCGAATTCAAAGCGTTTGCAGACGACAGATTAAGTTTCAGGGATTTGTCTCGGAAGGAATGGTAAATATTGTGGACAACGGAGAAAGTCCTGGTTACCAGGTTATCAATGCATGTCTTGCTTTATACTAGCACTAGACTAGGGCTTTGCAGTGCTTGCCCAGGGACACTCCAACAAGAATAGCCCTGCAAGCGGGAATCGTTCAAGAATTTGATTATTACAATCTTGTCGTCTGGTAAAGTGTTTAGGTGATCGATACATAATCGAGAGGTTCTGGGGTCGATCCTCACCGGCCACACTGATTTTTCGTGGTACTGTCCTTCGGCAAGGTGGACTACCACCTTAGTACTTGCGATGTTTAGGGAATATGTAGCAGTCGTTATGGATCAAGATCAGACTGCCTATGACAGATAATCTGATTAAGGTCTTACAAAAAAAAATCATAGTATATAGGCTTTAGTTGGCACTCCAAGTTTTGATACACTATATTGCTACATGGAATTTCTTCAGTCGTATTTTTTTATTTTTTCATACTTCTCAGATAATGGCAATCTATGTAGGTCTTTGTTTTCCACGCATGTTGACTCGTAATTGCCGCTTACATTATAAGATATAAACATGCAAGTGCTGTTTTTAGCCGAATAAAAATATTTAAGTCATGAAAAAGCGAAGTGTCGCCGTGATGTGCTTGTACTGTCGAAAGCGGCATAATGACAGTCTTGGTTCCAGTCTGATCATTTTTCCCCTTCGACAAAGATTTAACAATGATTGTGTATTATTTTTTTAGGTTTCTTTGTCAAAACGACTAAAAAACGGTACAGACTTACAGATTATTTTTGTAGATTATTTTTTAAAGATCTATGTAGACCATAATAAGGACTGGTTGAATCGTAAACTGCTGAACAAATGAAACGAAAATTTCCACTCAAAGGTAAAAAACCAAATATTGCGGTTCCAAAGTTGATTTCACAGGAAAGAAAAACCCGTATCGGAAAGTGTAGATCAAAGATCAGACTGCACGTTTTGTGCAGTCTGAGCTTAATCTACTCTGGCCGCAAAGGTGTCTGAGTCGCGCTTGACAGCCTTAGTTTTAAGAAATTATTGGCGCTTAGTATTAGACTGAACAGCTTTTGTCACAATATTTTCACGTGCGTTCATGTTTGGTATTATCACCATCAGTATTTTACAAGGATATTTTCAAAGTTACCTGCTACATATGGCTTTGATTGTGGAGGTGCTGAGTTTTGTATTTTTTTTTTTTAGTTGAAGCGAGCGCTTTCCCAGACGACAAAAATTAGGAATCGTCAGTAATAACCGTCTGTGCAGACGACAAATTAACCCATTACTACACAATGTCAACTTTTAACGACCCTGAGAGAAAAAGTTTTTGAAATCATTGTGAGAAAAGGAGAAAATGCTGATACCTTTCCATAAACAAATTTCAGTTTTTGAGTCCCATCTAATTTGTCGTCTGCAACTGCTTTCAATTTGGACCAGTCGAAAATTTTGTCTGGTATCGAGTTAAATGGGGCTCAAATAATGGGAATTTTCTTTGAAATTGAAGAAAACGTTGCAGGAATTGAGAAAATTTTGGTTACCAGCAGTTTTCACTTTTCCACAATGTTTTCAGAAGCCTATCTGTGTTGTTAAAACAATTACCAGTTTGGTAGAAAATTTTGATTGGACAACTTAACTCGCCTGGCGTTTACAGCGAGACTTCCGGTAGAAATTTTTTTTTCAATGTTTTTACAAGACATTGTATTCAAATAGAAACTAAAACCTTTTTCTTATAGGCTCCGAAGTGGTGCAATGGTAGTGGGAGTCGACTCGAGACACAGAGAACCGAGGATCGAGACGCGCCCAACATCCGAAAAAAAAAAAGAAATCTCACAGACGTGGGGAAAACGGAGAACGGCACCTTGATAGAGACAAACTGCTGGATAGAGATCGGGCAAGAAAGACACTTGGGTAGGCGATGGGGGAGACCCAGGAAATTACCTTTTACTACTCTGTGTGTTTGATTTTATTACTTTCAATACTGAGGTGTTTAATAAAAGATGAATATTTATTTGCGTTTTTCTTTTAAGTTCATAGAACTTGTTTTCTCTAAGGAGAGAACAAGTTCAAGCAAGAAGAACACCTAAGTATAAGAAGAAAATGTTTTATTACTCAAAATGAAACGGTGATGTATACAACAAACAAATTAGCCAAGGATCATCAAATTCACCTACCTGAAATTAAAAAGAAAACTTTTGAAAACATTGTGGGAAAAGGAGAAAATGCTGGTTACCAACATTTTCCCCTTTTCCCACAATGCTTTGTCCTTTCGTGAAGAATTACCATTATTCAGACCATATTTAATTTGTTAACGGCAAATGCCTTCAATACAGATAAATCTAAAATTATATGTCATCTGGAAGAGGGTCAATACACAAATGAGCCATGCTCTGACAAAAGGATGCTTAATGCATCTACGTGATGCATTATACCTATCAAGCCTTCATATAATCATGGACCCAACAGTAACCTTTTTTAACAACCAACTTTATCATGAGGTCGAATGGTCTTTGGACATGCAGAAAATTGACCAATACAGGAAAGTATCAGCCCAGGTCAGCCTGGGTGGACTGCGCAGGCTGACCTGGGTCGATACTTTTTGCAGATGCATTAAGCCCCCTTTCACAGAGCATGGCTAAAATATAATAGTCTTGAATAAAAGGAAAACATTGTGGGAAAAGGAGAAAATGTTGGCTATCAATATTTCCCCCCTTTCCCCACATTGTTTTCAATACAGATTAACCTAAAATATTGTCATCTGGAAATGGTTCAGTACATAAATACAAAAGTCTTAACCCTTTACCAAACGAAAAAATTTGGGACAAGACCGAATTGTAAGCATTTGCAGATGACAATACTCAAATGTGTTTCAAATGATGTCTGTCTTTGATAGGGTAGAAAACATTGTGGGAAAAAAGAGAAAATGCTGGTTACCAGCATTTTCTCCTTTTCCCACAATGTTTTCAAAGCCTTCTTTAAACCAGTGATTGTTTTTTAAAATGTTAAATAAAATCATAAGAAAGATAGAAACAAATTCATTATCAATCCACTAAACTATAAAATTTTAGACTTGTCCAAACTGAAAGTTGACAAAATGAACATAGCTATGACAACGGAACTGGTCTTTCAAGACATAGAAAACATTGTGGAAAGGTGAAAATGCTGGTTACAAGCAAATTCACCATTTTCAATAATGTTTTCAAAAATTTTATATATCTTTTTGTTTAAATTACAACGGCTGGTTTGAGAAAAGGTTAACCCTTTACCACACAATCCCGAGTTTTAACGACCCTGAGAAAGAGGTCTTTCGAAAACGTAGTGGAAAAAGGAGAAAATGCTGGTAACCAGCATTTTCTCCTTTTTCCCACAATGTTTTCCGTCCTTTTACAGACAAATATCACCATAGGAAAAATGTGTAATTTGTTGTCTGCAAATGTTTTCAATTTCGACAAGTGTAAAATTTTGTCGGGTGGTAAAAGGTTAAAATCAAGACAATAACCTCATCACAATACAGAATATTAAAAAAAAAAACCAAATGATGAAATCTTGGACTTGTCCATATTGAAAGTATTTGGAGACAACAAATTAGATGTCGCTGAAGTGATGTGGCTTGTCTATGAAAAGGTAGAAAACATTGAAAAAGGAGAAAATGCTGGTTACAAGCATTTTGTACTTTTCCCACAATGTTTTCAAAAGCCTCCATTAAAACTTGTGATTGTGTGATAAAATCATTACAAAAATTGAAACAAGTTCATTATCTCTCCAAAACACAACAAAATTTTAGACCTATCCAGATTGAAAGACAACAAACTAAATGTAGCTATAACAACAAAACTTGTCTCTCAAAGGCCAGAAGACTATGTGGAAAAGAGAAAATGCTGGTTACATGCAAATTCACCATTTTCCACAATGTTTTCAAGAACTTTATACATCTTTTTGTTTAAAATCAACGGCGGGTTTGAGAAAAGAATGAAATCAAGACAATAACCCCATCACAATACAGAATATTTAAAACAAAAAAAAACTTTACCAAATGATAAATTTTGGACCCATCCATATTGAGAGTATTAGCGGACAACAAGTAAGATGTCTCTGAATTGATGTAATTTGTCTATGAAAGAGTAGAAAACATGGAGGAAAAAGGAGAAAATGCTGCTTACCAGCATTTTAACCATTTTCCACAATGTTTTCAAGAGCCAATTTTATCATGGTTTCAGTTTAACCTTTACCAAACGACACAATTTTACACTTGTTCAAACTGAAAACATTTGCAGACGACAAAATAAATGTGGCTGAAAAATTGAAATTTGTTTTGGGAAGGGTAGAAAACATTGTGGGAAAAGGAGAAAATGCTAGTTACCAGCATTTTTTCTCCTTTTCTCGTAATGTTTTCAAAAGGCTTCTTTCTCATGGTTGTTGAAAGTCGGGATTGTGTGATAAAGGGTTAAATAATGGCTGGTTGGATAAAGGGTTAATTTTAAAACAAACTCTTGACAATACAGACTATTTTAACATATTACCAAATGACAAAATGTTAGTATTGTCCAATTTGAGAGCATTTGCAGAGGGCAACTGAAATGAGGCTCAAATGACAGATTTCGTCTTTCAAGAGATACAAAACACAGTGTAAAAGGAGAAAATGCTGTTTACAGGCACTTCCACTATTTCCTACAATGTAGTCAAAAACCTACTTCATAATTATGTGTTTTTTTTTTAACTAAAATGGTTTGACCAAGAGTTAAAATCAATACAATAAACTTATCATAATACAGGTTGTTTTAACTTGTTACCAAACGACAAAATTTTAGATTCTTCTAAATTAAAAGCATCTGCAGATGACAGTTAAGTTGTGGTTTAATCAACTGGATTGGTTTTTGGCACATTAGAAAGTATTGTGGGTCTAGGAGAAAATGCTGGTTACCACCATTTTCTCTTTTTACCCCCCGACAAATAAATGGGGCTTAAATTGATTTATCCCCCACGACAAATAAATGGGGCTAAAATGATGGGATTAGTCTTTGAAAGGCTAGAGTGAATGGCTGAAAAAGGAGAAAAATGCTATCATTGTTTTCTCTTTTTCCCTAAATGTTTTCAAGAGTCTTCTTCTTCCAAGTAGATAAAAGTTGGGTTTTCTTGGTAAAGGGTTAAGACATACCAACAACATGTACAAATGGCAAAACTATAAATATTTTAACTCTTTACCACACGAAAAAATTTTAGACTTATCCAAATTGAAAGCATTTGCAGACGACAATATAAATGTGACTGAAAATTTGAAAAATTGTTTTGGGAATGGCAGAAAATGTAGCAAAAGGGGGCTTAATGCATCTCCATGCTACATCATACCTATCAAGCCATAACATAAATATGGATCCATAACAGCCACTGTTTGTAACAATCAACTTAATGCATCTCCATGACACATCATACCTATCAAGCCATAACATAAATATGAATCCATAACAGCCACTGTTTGTAACAATCAACTTAATGCATCTCCATGACACATCATACCTATCAAGCCATAACATAAATATGAATCCATAAAAGCCACTGTTTGTAACAATCAACTTAATGCATCTCCGTGACACATCATACCTATCAAGCCATAACATAAATATGAATCCATAAAAGCCACTGTTTGTAACAATCAACTTAATGCATCTCCGTGACACATCATACCTATCAAGCCATAACATAAATATGAATCCATAACAGCCACTGTTTGTAACAATCAACTTAATGCATCTCCGTGACACATCATACCTATCAAGCCATAACATAAATATGAATCCATAAAAGCCACTGTTTGTAACAATCAACTTAATGCATCTCCGTGACACATCATACCTATCAAGCCATAACATAAATATGAATCCATAACAGCCACTGTTTGTAACAATCAACTTAATACATCTCCGTGACACATCATACCTATCAAGCCATAACATAAATATGAATCCATAACAGCCACTGTTTATAACAATCAACTTAATGCATCTCCGTGACACATCATACCTATCAAGCCATAACATAAATATGAATCCATAACAGCCACTGTTTGTAACAATCAACTTAATGCATCTCCATGACACATCATACCTATCAAGCCATAACATAAATATGAATCCATAACAGCCACTGTTTGTAACAATCAACTTAATGCATCTCCATGACACATCATACCTATCAAGCCATAACATAAATATGGATCCATAACAGCCACTGTTTGTAACAATCAACTTAATACATCTCCGTGACACATCATACCTATCAAGCCATAACATAAATATGTAGACATAACAGCCACTGTTTGTAACATAACAGCCACTGTTTGTAACAATCAACTTAATCATGAGGTAGACTAGTCCTTGGACATACAGAAAATTGACCAATAGCAGAAAGTCTTGGCTCTGGTCAGCCTGTGTTAACTGTGCAGACTGACCTGGACCAATACTTTTCGAAGATGCATTAAGCCCCCTTTTCACAGAGCATAGCTCAGATATAATGAGAATCTACCTTATGATGCTCCATGCCAAAAAATGAATTCTGACAAAGTGTTTTTTTGACACAAGATTTCCAAAAATCATGAAGCTGAAAACAAATATTTCTATTGGCATGAATGGTAAAAGTTTTTGAAAAAATACTGGGATTATATAAACATTGCTCTGTGTCCAGTAAGAAACATATCTAAGTAAAATCTAAAATACATACATGTAGCGAAATCAATCATTAAGAACTGATCATTGTTTAACAGTAAAATTTGAAAGCACACAATACTATGCTGCAATGAGTTATTTCCCTTGGACCATCATAAACCATACCAGATTATTCAGAGAAAACAAACCATCCTCACAGCACTGCAGGTCAGAATTCTTTCCAAACATCTGTCAAAATATCTGCCTATAGATCAAGTAACTCTTTGACAAACAATAAAATGTTAGGCCAAAATCATCTGCAGACATCAAATTGGGTTGAAATTACAGCATTTGCTTCTCAAAGAGAAAAGCTGGTTACCAGCATTTTTTCCCTGTAATGTTTTCAAACCCACATCTTCCTCATGGTCATTATAACTGGGGATTGTTTGGTTAAGAGTTAGTATTTTAAACAAGGAACAAGCAGTTCTGGACAGACATATTTTTGAAGATTTTCAATACTTTTCGTTTTTGTTGCATTGGAACCCAAGTTCTTGATGGAATCAAATTCTTAACTCTTTGCCACACAATCCCGACTTTTAACGACCCTGACAGGGAAGCCTTTTGAAAATATTGTGGGAAAAGGAGAAAATGCTGGTAACCAGCATTTTCTCCTTTTCTCACAATGTTTTCCACCCTTTCAATGACAGAAATCATTATGTTAGCAACATATGATTTGTCGTCTGCAAATGCTTTCAATTTGGGTCAGTCAAAAATTTTGTCGTTTCGTTAAGAGTTCAGGGGAATTCTAAACTTTGGTAAAAATTGATTCAGATATTTATAAGAGACAGTATTTGACACAAAAGTTAATAAAGTACACAGGTGCACTAACAGCTACACTGACAGACAGTAGCAAACACAGGCATCAGGTCAAGACATTATAAGCTTGCTTGCCTTTGGCCAGAGGAGCCAAAACTGGAGGTGATCAGCATTGATTACAATTAAATTTAAAACATTAAACCATGTCAAAACAACGTGGTAAAAGCAGAAACTGCATGTGTTGAGCAATGTCTCCTTTTGCAACAATGTTTTAAGACCCAGTTTGCCGTGAGTGGACAGATTTTTTTTTTTCAGGAGATAATGTGTTATCCCTCTCCCAACAAACCCACATTTTTACAACCCTAAGGAGGAAAACTTTTGAAAATATCATGCAAAAAGGAGAAAATGCTGGTGACCAGCATTTTCTCCCTTTCCTACACTATTTTCTATCATTTCAAACACAGACTCCATCATTTAACCCTTTACCAAACATTCCAATCTTTTAAGAACCCTAGGGAGACAACTTTAGAAAACATTGTGGAAAAAGGAGAAAATGCTGGTAACCAGCATTTTCTCCCTTTACAACAATATTTTTGACCATTTCAAAGACACATTCCATCATTTAACCCTTTACCACACTACAAAATTTTACACTCGTCTGAAGTGAAAGTATTTGTAGACGACAAAGTGGATATGGTTCATATGGTGAGGGTTGTCTGTAAAAGGTTAGAAAACATTGTGGAAAAAAGGAGAAAATGCTGGTTACCAGCATTTTCTCCTTTTCCCACCATGTTTTCAAAAGGCCTCTTTCTCAGAGTACTATCTATGAAAACATTGTGGGAACAGGAGAAATTGTGGGTAACCAGCATTTTCTCCTTTTCCTAGTTTTTTTTCTACCATTTCAAACAAATATTGCGCCATCTGAGTCACATTTGTCATCAGAAAATGCTTTTAATTTGATCTAGTCTGAACTTTTACAGCTCGGTAAACAAATAAGCAACTTCTGCAATCTGCAAATGCTCTCAATATGGACAAAGCTAAAGTTTTGTTTCCTGGTAAAGAGGGAAGTGAGATATCAAAATGTTTTACTCAAATATTTTCCCTTGTTTTTCAATGTTTTCAGTTAGCTTACAACCATCATCTTCAACAGTAAATATTGCTGTAAAGTATAAATGTATTTACAAACATTTAACACTTTATCAAACTACAAAATTTTGGACTCTTCCATATTGAAGGCATTTGCAGATGACAAAATAAACGTGACTCAAAAACTGAAATTTGTTTTGGTAAGGGTAGAAAACATTGTGGGAAAAGGAGAAAATGCTGGTTACCAGCATTGTCTCCTTTTCCCAGTTTTTTTCCCTACCATTTCAAGGCTTCTTCCTTAGGGTTGTTAAAACATGTAATTGTGCTGTAAAGGGTTAAAGACAAATCCCATCATTGGAGCAACATTTGTCATCTGCAAATGCTTTCAACTGAGATCAGTCTAAATTTGGCTGTTTTTATAAAGAGCTAAACTGACAAAAGTCTCAAAAATATTGTGGCAAATGGACAGAAACCGTTATGAAAGCATCTTCTCAATTTGTCACATTATTTTCATCAGCTACATGTAAAAATGATTGCAGATGAAGGAAAGGATTCAACATGTGATTTTTTTTTTTTTACTTTTTACCCTCGCCAAGACTTTGAAAAAATCTTGGTAAAGGTCCACTAGTTCTGAAATGGCAAATAGTTGGCTTTTTTTAAAAGAGGAATCTACATGTATATCAAATTTTGTAGGCCTAAGCCCTACTGTTTAACACTTTACCAAATGACAAAATTTTAGGCCAGTCCAAATTAAAAGCATTTGCAGACAACAAACTAAATGTTGCACAAATAAGGAAAGTTTTCCTTGAAAGGGTTAAAAATATTGTGGGGAAAGAAGAAAATGCTGGTTATCTGCATTTTCTCTTTTTTCCGCAACATTTTCAAAAGTCCTTTTCCTTGAGGTTGTTAAAACTCAGGATTGTGTGGTACAGGGTTAAAACATGAAAATTCTTGAAATTCTACTAAATTTCCAAGTGGGTCAAAACAGCCTTGCAATTACAGTTCTTTTTTTCTGGTAGTAACAGGTTAAATCTTCACTCCATAGTCCATTACTCCTAGCTGGAAAGGTTCAGTCTGATACCCATCTCTACATCACATTGTCTTCCTGAAAATAGAAAGCAAAACTCACACTGATTTCAAGCATATCACAGCAACAGCTCAGTCAAGTATTGATTGATTGATTGAATGGTGTTTTATGCCACTTTCAACATTATTTCAGTCGGTGACAGCTCACAAATTCATGTGTTTCCTGGGTTTCACACGTACTAGGCAAGGACATTCCCACGAAAAACCCACCTCCAGGTTACGAGTCCCCCACTTTACCACTGAGCCATGCAGGACCCCTTCAGTCAAGTATGTCCAGGGTTTCAACAGTACTAGGTTAGGGCTCTTAAGTGTCTTTCTGAAGGAACCCCCCCCCCATGAACAAGAGGGCCATGATGGCCCTGTATCGCTCCACTGGCTTATAAATATAAACCATAAATACTAAACATTTCAACTCTGAGCCAAATGGTTTCAAAATGAAGACTTACAAAGTTTTCTCTGTAAAAGCCCATGTAAAAGTTGAGACCCACAGGGCAAAGCCAATTTTTGATCCCAGAGCTATAATTACTTGAACCCTGGTAGAGGTCCACAAGATGAAGCCACATGCCAAAATAATACAAGTCTATGCTGTATGGTTATAAATAAGGTGATTTTCAAGTTTTGTCCATATGAAGCCTCTGTAAAACATAAGACCCCTGATGCAAGGCTAATTTCAAAAAAAAAAATCAAAACAGGAAGATTTCTTAAGTTGTCGCTATGTAAGCCCATGTAAAACTTGTGACCCTTGCGGCTGGGCCAATTTTGACCCCAGGGCTAAAATTCTGGCCCGCTTGGTAGAGGCCCACTAGATATAGCTACATGCAAAATTTGGTAGCTCTAGGCCTTATGGCTAGGTACAGGAAGATTTTTAAAGTTTTCTCTATATAAGCCTATGTAAGACTTGTGACCCCTGGGGCAGAGCCAATTTTGACCTCAGGGCTATAATTTTAAGAAACTTGATAGAGGTCTACTACATAAAGCTACATGCCAAATTTGGTAGCTCTATGCCTTATGGTTTCAGACAAGAAGATTTTTAAAGATTTACAATATTTTTCAGTTTTGTTGCCATGGTAACCAGAGTTTTCGAAGGAATCAAATTCTTTCAAAAAATTCTGAAGAGGCCCATGGCAGGATCATTTCTGTGAAGTTTCATGAAAATTGGATGGGTAGTTTCAGAGAAGATGTTTGAAATAAAAGTTAACGCACGGACGGACAAACGCACGACGGTCACCGGGCCATGATATAAGCCCGCTGGCCTTCGTCCAGTGGAGCTAAAAACCCTACCTTTCAAATCTGACATATATTTTATGATAAGATACCAACGTGTAAAATATCATATCCAACACAGTATTTCAGATTACAAATGGAAACCTGTTGATCTACTATACTCTGAGAAAAAACGCATTTGAAAACAATGTGGGAAAGGTAGAAAATGCTGGTAACCAGCATTTTCTCCTTTTGCCACAATGTTTTCTACCTTTCCCAAAGCAAATTTCAATTTTTAAGTCACACTTTTTTTGTCGTCTGCAAATGCTTTCAATTTGGAGTTGTCTCAAGTTTTGTCATCTGGTAAAGCGTTCATAGTTTGATAGATCAAACCCAAGCTTCCTGACGTATGACCTATATTTTGTCATTTTTTACCCGTGTCTGACATGCTCATTGCACAGAGTTCCAGACAGAGGGAGTGATTTTGATTTCAAAATTGAAAATATTAGTTATTCTCCACTAAACCCTATGTTATGGGTACTCATTAGAATCGTCTCATTCAGATGATTCTTATGAGTACCTATGCTTCCCCACTTTTTTGAACACCAAAGGGGATTTTTGAGAGTTTCAAAGGGGGAGATTCCGGGTTTCAAGGGGAAGATTTTTTGAGGCGTACCGGAAGGTCTCTCTAAAGATCTTTTTTAAATTATTCTAGGAAAAATATTTTTAATAATTGAACAAAAGTCTGGTTTACGATTAATTTCTTTTTATTCTTTATTAAATATTATTGATTATCAAATGTATGTGAATATTTAGAGCAAAAACAAATCTAGTGTCTTGGGTATTTTAGTATGGTTTAAGGGAGATAATCCTGTAAGGATTATGGAAATAGTTTATATAGACTTGCTTCCCTTGAGCTGATGTTGCAGGTGCTTCTGGGTAAAATCGCCATGCTGTATGCAGAGATAACAAGTTGGCTTCTTTAAAAAAGAAGCCAAGAGAGGTCAGCATCAATGTTTTCAAATAGTTTATTGGCTTTTGATTTCAATATATTTTGGTAGATGTAAACAAACAAGTTAGGCATTAAATGAATGAGAAAAAAACTTTTATTTTTCAATCTTGCTGGTGTAAAGGCACAAAACAGTACATGTTCCACATTGTTATAATATTCTAGGAATTGGAGGCCATATGCTATTAACATGCTCGGAAATGCATATTTTTTTTTTCAAAATTAAAGGACACAAAACCGAAGATAATTATCCAATTTAGCTCATTTTCAAAAGGAACGACCCTCTAATGAATGTTTGTAATGTGCGCTTAGATAAGCCAAACTTTTTTTTGGAAAGGAGAAATCGTTCAATTAAAATTTGATACAATATATAACACTGACGAGGCAAGAATCTTACCTGATAACAACAAATAAAGATGGCCTATACATAATACTAGTACCAGACATGTTAAAAATAAATGTAACATTTTTTAATCTTTTAACAAACAACAATGTTTTGACTGTCCCAAACAGAAAAAGTATGCAGACGACAATTTAAACTTTGATAATTAATGTGGAAGATGGTGCTTTGATGTGATGGAAACCATTGTGACAAAAGGAGAAACTGCAGTGACTAACAGCTTCTCCTCTTTCTACAATATTTTGAAAAGTTGTCTGCTGCAGACATGTAAAATGAAGAGGTTGTTTGCCTAAACGTTAAAAATTTAAGAAAGTATATAAATGAGCCATGCTCTGAGAAAAGGGTGCTTAATGCATCTGCGAAAAGTATCGACCCATGTCAGCCTGGGCAATCCGCCCAAAATCAAAGGACCACGGACTCTTTTGAGGTGTGCGGTACGTAGGGCGAAGAGGCAAGACTTTCTTTCGTGCTCATAAGTTGATTTTCGCTGGATTCTCGCAATCCCGCATAATAGAAGCAGCTCTGTGTGTTATTTCATCAAATCTATATCATTATAAATCCATAGAATTTTTGAAAAAAACAGAAAAATGCTAGAATCTAGTCAGTTTTGAAAAATAGAACTTGAAAACATACTGATCAACTTATTTCTATCAATTTGTGGGGTACGAGTTCTTCAGAGAACTCGTGCTCTCGAGATTAGGGTACGAGTTCTCCAGGGTACGATTTCTCCAGATAGTATCAAGTCACGTGATCTTTTCCCGCGGTGTTCTTTCTCTTTTTTTTTTAACGATTTTTTTTTTTCTCTCTGCTTAGATTTATTTGTTTAAAGAAAAATTGCAATTATTGGAGAGATCATTTACTATCAATATAGTATGATAAATCTTTTTGGAAATCCGTCATATAAAAGAAAATGTTATTTCCTATTTCAGTTTTTTGATTTCGGTTTGTTTATAAAACCATGACGAAATAGACTGTGTATCAGAACAATTTCGCAAAAACAAATGGATTTAGACAGAGATTTCTGTGGCAGTAGTCTGCCTTTTAAACTCACCACTGTTGGAGAGGTCTGATGACCTCTCCAATAAAGAGCTAAATGATTAAATTCGAGTTGTTGCGTGTTAAATCACGAACTGGTAGCCCAATAGAACATCTGGCAACGAGGAAAAGTCATACCGGTTTGGTTTGTGCCCTACTGTTTGTAATGACAATTTGTTGTTGCTGTGAAATGGCGAGTTTTATTGAGCTGAATGGGCTGCCTTCTTTTGAACCACGAGGGGAGAGAATCGGTCAGTCATGGCATCAATGGATGAGAAGTTTTGAGCTCTTTGCGGTTGGAAAGGGAGTGACAGATGATAGGCAGAAAATGTCGTTGCTTCTCCACTGTGCTGGACAACGGGTCCAGGATATCTATTTTACTTTGCCAAATAGAGACGCAGGCGAAGGCGAGACTTGGTATGGTAAAACTAAAGGTGTCTTGTCAGCACATTTTAAAGGGAAAATTAATGTGCCATATGAAAGGTTTAGTTTTCGAAGTATGACACAAAAACCTGATGAGAACATTGAACAGTACATAATTCGATTGCGTCATCAAGCCGAGCTATGTGAGTTTGATCGTGTCGACGAGCAAATAAGAGATCAAATAATAGAAAAGTGTAAGTCGCATACTCTCAGAATGAGACTTCTGGAGAAAGGTCGAGATCTCACCCTGGATCAGCTTAGAGTCACTGCTCAGGCCCTTGAGAGTTCAGAGACCCAGGCAAGACATATTGAGGCCCAAGGTGAAGGTCATAGGGTCAACGCTGTTAGTGCTGCTGCCAGTAAAGAATGTTATCGGTGTGGGAAAAGTGGGCATATAAGTACTGACAAACATAGTCCTGCTAAAAATAAGAAGTGTAATGATTGTGGGAAAATGGGTCATTTTGCAGTTAGGTGCAAAACAGGAAAGACAAATGAGTTAAAAGACACTAAACGAAAGAAAATGCAGAAACTGAACAAAATTCACGCTGTAAGTGGTGATGAAAACTGTGAAAATGTCAATGATGAGTACGCATTTCAAGTGGCAGTAGATGGAAATAAAATGTCGGTCAAGCTTCTTGTTGATAAATATGACATCACTTTTGTTATCGACAGCGGAGCGTTGGTGAACATTATTGATAAGTCGCTGTGGGGAACACTGAAAGACCAGAGAATTTCATGTAAGTCAGAAAAAACATCTAAAAGGCTGTTTTCATATGGGTCAAAGGAGCCTTTATATCTCCTAGGCAAATTTGTGACAACTGTCTCAACACACACTGGACATTCAGCCCCAAATACCGAGATCTATGTGCTTGATGGTTCTGGACCAGCCCTGTCAGGCAGGAATACAGCCTTACAGTTAGGCTTATTGAATTTTGGCAAAGACTATGACATAATAACATTCATAAAATAGAAGAACTTTTCCCCAAAGAGTGTTTCGAAGGCGTAGGGAAACAAAGATTTTCAGCTGAAGCTGCATATTGATAAATCGGTTACACCTGTAGCACAGAATATGTATTGCGTACCATACAGCTTGCGTGATAAAGTAGAACGAAAGATTGATGAACTCCTAGAAATGGACATAATAGAGAAAGTTGAAAAGCCTACCCCATGGGTTTCTCCTGTCCTTACAGTTCCTAAAGCCGATTCTGACACACGCACATGTGTGGATATGAGGCGTGCGAACAAGGCCATAGTGCGTGAACGGCATCCGATTCCGACAGTCAATGAGATTCTATATAAGGTCAATGGGAGCACCGTTTTCAGCAAACTTGACCTTAAATACGGGTACCATCAGATTGAACTCGAGGACAAATCAAGGGAAATAACTATGTTTGTGATGCACAAGGGGTTGTATACGTACAAACGGCTGATGTTTGGAATCAGTTGCGCGCCAGGAAAGTATCAGTACATCATTGCGCAAATATTCCACGACATTGAGGGTGTTGAAAATATCCAAGACAATATAATAGTTCATGGCGTGACACAAGAACAACATGACAAGCGACTCCGTGAGGCAATTGAGAGGATTCGTGACAAAGGTCTTACGCTGAATAAGAAAAAGTGTCAATTTGGTCTTGACAAAATTGAGTTCATGGGTCACATTATACCCGGTAAAGGAATTGGACCAACTGAAGAACGCACAAAAGCTCTAATAAACGCTACGCAGCCAAAGAGTGCTTTAGAAATCCGTAGCTTCTTGGGTCTGGTGAACTTTCGTGCGCGCTACATACTTGATCTAGCGACGATTTGTGAACCTTTACGACGTTTGACCAAGAAAGGGGTTACATTTGTTTGGGGTAAAGAGCAAGAGCAGAGTTTTCAGAAGCTCAAACAATGTCTCTCTGGAGAGAAGACTTTGGGTCACTTTTCGATTGACGCTGCAAAAACAATTGTAGTCACAGATGCCTCAAATGTTGGAATTGCCGCTGTTTTGATATAGCAAGATAAGTTGGGTAATTCTAAGGTCATCTGTTATGCTAGCAGAGCATTGTCAGATGCTGTGAGGAAATACTCAACCACTGGAAAAAGAAGCTCTAGGTGTAGTGTGGGGATTTGAGAAATTCAAACTGTATTTGATTGGAGTTGATTTTGAATTGGTAAGCGACCATAAGCCTCTAGTACTAATTTATGGGCCTAAGTCTAGACCGAATGCCAGGATTGAACGTTGGGTCATGAGACTGATGCGCTACAAATTCAAAGTTCGTTATCAGCCAGGCCGAGTGAATATTGCAGATGCCTTGTCAAGACTTATCCCCAGTCAAACTTGTAATGAGAGTGAACTAGAGAAGGTTACGACAGAGTATTTGTATTTTGTAGCTAAAGAGGCAACTCCTGCTGCTCTGACAGCAAGAGAAGTAGAGGAGGCGTCAAAAGTCGACCCTGAACTGATTAAACTGAGAGACTGCATTGATTCAGGAAAATGGAAAGAGGCGAAAGACCTTGTTTCCTATTATCCATTGAGACATGAGCTATGTAGATTAGGTTTTCTTGTACTTAGAGGTACTAGGTTAGTTATACCTAAAGTATTACGTCAGAGGTGTATTGAATTGGCTCACCAAGGTCATTTAGGGATAGTAAAAACCAAGCAACAATTGTGCACGAAAGTGTGGTGGCCGTTTTTGGATAAAGATGTTGAGAAGTATGTACAGGCATGTCATGGGTGTCAAATTGTTTCAGCGACAGTCCACCCTGAGCCTCTACAGACTACCAAATTACCTGAAAAACCATGGGCTGATTTTGGGATTGATTTGTTAGGACCATTACCTTCAGGTCATTATATTTTTGTTGTCGTAGACTATTACTGTAGATTCCATGAAATAGAAATTATGAAAGATACCACTAGTGACAAGGTTATACAGAGTTTAGAAACCATGTTTAGTAGGTACGGTTTGCCAATCACCATTACGTCTGACAATGGTCCACAATTTCGGTCAGAGAAATTTGAAGGGTTCTTGAAAGCAAATGGTACATTTCACCATCGAACTACACCACTTCACCCAGCAGCCAATGGTGAAGTTGAGCAACAAAACAGGTTGCTGATGAAGAGAATCAAAATCACTCAAAATGTGCCTGATAGTGAGAATTTGAAAGAGATAACTCAAACAAATAACCCAAATCAGTCACAGAGCAATGAATCTGGAATTTCTACAGATACTTTAACTGATTCTAAGCTTGCACAAGACCCTGAGTATGAACCTGAGTACAGTAGGCCAAAAAGAGAAACCAAAATTCCAGAAAGGTTCAAAGACTTTTTAATGAATAAGTAATTCTTTGTTATTTTGAGAGGTAAAGGCTTAACAGAGGTTTAACATGGCTTGTCCTATTATTATCATGTTATTAAGCATTTTAGTTTAAGTGTTTCAACTAGACAAGTTCACTATTCATTTTATTTGTTTTTAGAATGAGAATTTGAATGGTCTTAATCTAGAAAGATTAATCTAAGAAAGGGGGAAGATGTAGTGTCTTGGGTATTTTAGTATGGTTTAAGGGAGATAATCCTGTAAGGATTATGGAAATAGTTTATATAGACTTGCTTCCCTTGAGCGGATGTTGCGGGGGCTTCTGGGTAAAATTGCCATGCTGTATGCAGAGACAATAGAGAGCTAAATGATTGAATTCGAGTTGTTGTGTGTTAAATCACGAACTGGTGGCCCAATAGAACGAAATCAATCATTAGTCATAAATATTTAGAAAGCAGCGACTATGGTAAAAAAGCACTGTACATTCATTATGAAATGTTACTTTGTCCATTGTATTTCACTGTTTTGTAAGTACATGTGCATCATATAATTTTGACTTGTTTTTTAAAGATATTCTGGCATTTTATATTGTATTCCTAATGTTTAGCTTTAAATATAGACTTCAGAGTACCACATTTTATCCTGACATTATTAATTCTCTTTGGTACTGAATAACCGCTAACAGGTGTCTCGAATAAACACCTTATAATCTGTCTCGTATTGCTGGTAAAGTTCTATCTAAAAGACAAGCTGTCAAATAAACTTTTTTGGAAAAAAAAAAAGTTGAGTCCCACTGTCTGCATAAATCATCAGTAAAAATGTCTCAAAAGCATAAAGAAAAAAAATGTACTTTCCAAAAAAAAATCTGGAGGCAATCTTCACACGACAAAAATTCTGGAAGCAAACATCAGCATTGGTAACGCTGGACAACAGTAGGTGCCTCCTATCAGTGCCCTATAGATTACTATATATTACTCTATTGCCAGTTACCAGTCATATATTGCTACGTCATTGATTTGAATAAAACTATGATCACATTCTGGTCGATCTATTTTTAGATAAATTGGAATTCCAGTGGTCAATTTGTGCTATAAGAGATTAAAACTGTGTTTTTTTTCATTGTTTTGTTACTGATTACCTTAATGTTTTCACTCATTTTTGTCTGCATCCCAGGGACGCATTGAGCAATAGTGTTTTGTGTTTATAGATCTAGACTCTTACAACATAATATACCTGTAAACGTCAGGTAAACGATGTTTTGATTTCCGCTCTGAAAAGTACCTGGGTCTGATCTCAAATTTGATTGGTTCACGATCATCGATCGATAAATCTCAGTATCTTGGTTCCTATATTTATAGACAACAAACCTGATTGACCGTGAAGGTGTCACACCACTGGTTTTTGGCCACATTGAAAATAGAGCAAAATCGACAATGTTTAGAGTTCCACAGATCGCTTAATGGCAAAATTCTGGCTTCTCGGTCTGTTGTTCTCTAAAGTATGACCATAGGCCTTCAAAAAAATGCAAAAAAAACCAATATGTCAACCGATTGCGTTTTTCGCTAAATTCCAACCAATACAGGCACCCTAAAATTTGCCCTCTGAGGAACACCTGTTCACGGCCATGACCCCAACATTTTGTTCCTCCAGTAATACAAAATAGTCCTGTCAAAATACATGTACATTATAAACGCATCTAAGTGGTCCCCCAATGCCCAAATTTGAAGCAAATCTAAATTATATACCTCCAAGCCATCTCAGCTCCATGAAACAGTTCAGCAGAAGTGCTACTGCAAAATTTCATATGGGACTACTTTTGACTACTATGACCCGGAAGCAGTCTTGCAGTGGTGCGACACCTATATAAAACAGATTTCGGCTTTTAAGTCCAGTCTTTTTAGTCCCAAGGCTGAGTCGGGGTATTGTGACTAGGAAAAATTGAGCCAGAGACAAAGCAGGGCCATTTTCAAAGAGAAAACCCATTTTTCCTAACATGACTGATTTTGCGGCCAAGACCTTAAACAAGAGGGCCATGATGGCCCTGGATCGCTCACCTAAGTCAATAGGCGAAATTTCACTCCAGGGTCATGATGACCCAATTAAAACTCATCTGACATATTGTTAAGACAATTGTCAGGTCAATTGAGCTGAAAATGTGGCCTCTGGAGTGTCCAAAATGTATTTCTTCAATCTGACCTAGTGACCTACCGTAATTCGCCAATGTATTCGGACAGAAAAAAATAATTTTTTTTTGTGTCCAAATCTTTAGGAAATTATCATCTTGAAAAAAAAGGGGTGGCCGAAATAATAGGTTTTACCTTGTTGTCCAAATGTGTGTGTCCAGAAAAAATAAGAGTAAAATCCAAGAAATTTAGATCTATTTATAGCACTGATGAGGGGGTCAAAACTGTAAAGTATCTAAAGTTCCAGCGTGTTTTAAAAGCATGTGTTTTAAATATTTCTTAATTTCTTAGACCTTTAAGCAGTAGCTTTCTAAAATCATATTTCAGTAGTGCATGGTATATATCCAAGATCAGACCGCACATTCTCTATAATCTGATCTCTATCTACACCGTATGCCAACATTTTAGACTCTGCCATCTTGCCATCATCAAAGAGCCATCTGTCAACAAGATTTCACACCTGTCGTGGGTACACAAATGTTTGCAGTAAAATTTGGATTATGGGTATGACGTAATGTGCAAATCATCCAGAGCGAGAGGGTTGTAAAGCACCTGTTTTTGTACACACTCTCCCGGGTTACATGCTGACCTCCAATCAACATAAAATGACCACGCAATAAGCGTATATCATGCCCACTTTATACTAGCTGATAGTGTCTTTTTGTAGTAATGGTTGTTTCAGGAACTCATGGGCAGCTTTGTCACATAATTCGTGTAGTCAGCAGAAAAAAAGTCTGCCTGGTTTTTTTCTTTAGAAAATATTCCTTGCAATCAAAATAACAAGAGGGCCATGATGGCCCTGGGTCGCTCACCTTAGTAGAGTGCCTTAAAGGTTTTTCTTTGATTTGACCATGTGACCTAGTTTTTGACCACAGGTGACCCAATTTCAAACTCATATTTCATGAAGACAAACATTCTGACAAATTTTCAAGTCAATTGAGCAAAAAATGTGGCCTCGAGTGCCCTAAAGATATTTCTTTAATTTGACCTAGTGACCTAGATTATGACCCCAGGTGACCCAAATTTGAACAGGTCTTTGCTTATATCAAAAGAAACATTTTAACCAATTTTCAAATCAAATGAATAATAAATGTGGCCTCTAGAGTGCCCACTAGCTATTTCTTTAATTTGACCAAGTGAACTAGTTCATGACCCCAGTTGACCCAAATTCAGACTCATGTGAGATTTTACAAAGACAAACATCTAGTGACCTAGTTTATGGTTCCAGGTGACCCAAATCCAAACTCATCTGGTATTTCATCAAGACAAACATTCTGGCCAAATTTCAGGTCATTTGAGCAATAAATGTGGCCTCCAGAGTGCAAACAAGGTATTTCTTTAAATTGACCCAGTGAACTAGTTTATGACCCAAGTTAACCCAAATTAATCTTATGTGAGACTTTATAAAGACAAACTTTCTACCTAATTTTCAAGGCAATTGAGCAAACAATTTGGCCTTGAGAGTGCCAACAAGGTATTTCTTTAATTTGACCTAGTGACCTAGTTTATGACCCTAGATGACCCAATTTTGAACTCAATGAACTTGTTGCCCTTAGATGGGCAAACAAACTTAGAAGAGAATCACTACATACCAAATATCAAAGCTCTACACCTTCCAGTTTTAAAGAAGAACTTTGAAGTTTTCCTTCTTTGTTCCTATGTTCAAACTTGTGACCCCCGGGGCTGGGCCAGTTTTGACCCAGGGGCATCATATGAACAAACTTGGTAGAGGTCCACTAGGAAATGCTACATACCAAATATCAAAGCTCTACACCTTCCCGTTTAAGAGAAAAAGAAATTTAAAGTTTTCCTTCTTTGTTCTTATCTTCGAACTTGTGACCCCCGGGGCTGGGCCAGTTTTGATCCAGGGGCATCATATGAACAAACTTGGTAGAGGTCCACTAGGAAATGCTACATACCAAATATCAAAGCTCTACACCTTCCCGTTTAAGAGAAAAAGAAATTTAAAGTTTTCCTTCTTTGTTCCTATCTTCGAACTTGTGACCCCTGGGGCAGGGCCAGTTTTGACCCAGGGGCATCATATGAACAAATTTGGTAGAGGTCCACTCTGAGATGCAACATACCAAATATCAAAGCTCCACACCTTTCGGTTTCAGAAAAGAAGAATTTTAAAGGTTTCCTTCTTTGTTCCTATGTTCGAACTTGTGACCCCAGGGGCTGGGCCAGTTTTGACCAAAGCAGCATCCTTGGAACAAACTTGGTAGAAGTCCACTAGGAGATGCTACATACCAAATATCAAAGCTCTATGCCTTCCCATTTAAGAGAAAAAAAAAATTAAAGTTTTCCTTCTTTGTTCCTATGTTTGAACTTGTGACCCCCAGGGCAGGGCCAATTTTGACTCCAAGGGCATCATATGAACAAACTTGGTAGAGATCCACTAGAAGATGCTACATACCAAATATCAAAGCTCCATGCCTTCCTGTTTCAGAGAAAAAGATTTTTAAAGTTTTCCTTTGTTCCTATGTTGGAAATTGTGACCCCTGGGGCGGGGCCAGTTTTGACCCCAGGGGCATCATATGAACAAACTTGGTAGAGGTCCACTAGGAGATACTACATGCCAAATATCAAAGCTCTACGCCTTCAAGTTTCAGGGAAGAAGATTTTTAAAGTTTTCCTTCTTTGTTACTATGCTCAAACCTGTGACCCCCGGGGCGGGACCAGTTTTGACCCCAGGGACATCATATGAACAAACTTGGTAGAAGTCCACTAGGCAATGCATCATACCAAATATCAAAGCTCTACGCATTCCAGTTTCAGAGAAGATGATTTTTAAAGTTTCCCCTCTTTGTTCCTATGTTCGAACTTGTGACCCCCGGGGCAGGGCCAGTTTTGACCCCAAGGGCATCATATGAACAAACTTGGTAGAGGTCCACTAGGAGATGCTTCATGCCAAATATCAAAGCTCTATGCCTTCCAGTTTTAGAGAAGAAGATTTTTAAAGTTTTCCTTCTTTGTTCCTACGTTTGAAACTTGTGACCCCCGGGGCGGGGCCAGTTTTGACCCAGGGGCATCATTTCAACAAACTTGGTAGAGGTCCACTAGGAGATGCTACATGCCAAATATCAAAGCTCTACGCCTTCAAGTTTCAGAGAAGAAGATTTTTAAAGTTTTCCTTCTTTGTTACTATGCTCAAACTTGTGACCCCCGGGGCGGGGCCAGTTTTGACCCCAGGGACATCATATGAACAAACTTGGTAGAGGTCCACTAGGCAATGCTACATACCAAATATCAAAGCTCTATGCCTTCCAGTTTCAGAGAAGATGATTTTTAAAGTTTTCCTTCTTTGTTCCTATGTGGGAAATTGTGACCCCCGGGGCTGGGCCAGTTTTGACCCCAGGGGCATCATATGAACAAACTTGGTAGAGGTCCACTAGGAGATGCTACATGCCAAATATCAAAGCTCTACGCCTTCAAGTTTTAGAGAAGAAGATTTTTAAAGTTTTCCTTCTTTATGACTATGCTCAAACTTGTGACCCCCGGGGCGGGGCCAGTTTTGACCCCAGGGGCATCATATGAACAAATTTGGTAGAGGTCCACTAGGAGATGCTACATACCAAATATCAAAGCTCTGCGCCTTCTAGTTTCAGAGAAGAAGATTTTCAAAGATTTTGCTTTTTTTTTCCTTTTTGTTGCCATGGCAACCAGAGTTGTGGGTGGAATTCAATTCTTTGAACAATTTTGGTAGAGCTTCACCCAAGGAACATCCCTGCCAAGTTTCATCAAGATTGGCCCTGTGGTTTAGGAGAAGAAGATGTTTAAAGAAATTGTTGACGGACGCCGGACGCCGGACATAGGGCGATCACAATAGCTCACCTTTAGCACGTTGTGCTAAGGTGAGCTAAAAAGGAATGCATACGCAATTAATGCATTCGATCTAATTTTATATATACATGTAAACGGATTTAATACCGATAAATAAAGGAAAGAAACAATGAGGTCTGGTACTTATAATTTTTTTAATATTGTTCATGGAGGGACAATTTCACGGTTCTGCAGGTGCCTTTTGAAAACATTACGAAAAAAGGGAAAAACTGCTTGCACAACACCAAAAAGCCGAGAAACATCAAACTCTTCAAGCACCTTTCAAAACTAGTTGCTTGAGCGGCCTGTGTAGATCAAGATCACACTAGGCAGAAACTTTGGTCTGATCTAAATCTACTCGTTTTGGTGAGAAGTTTTCAACAAAGACAACCTTGGTATTGCATTTTTTTTTTTTTTTTTTGGTCTTATTTCATGACTTAAAATAAGTGCCGAGTCACTTGACTCTTAAGGAATTCATGTTCATAATGATGAATATCAGCCATGCAGAAATGTGCAAATATGCAGCTGATCATTATCGGAAACATTTTCTAAAAAACAAATATGTATTTACTGGCTGATTTTTCGGAAAATTAATGTTACAGGCTGTCCGAATCTATAGGAAAATTAATTTTTTGGACTGTCCGGAATAAGGACTCAAAATAAATTATTTTTGAAAATTTTTGACCGTGTCCGAACTTATAGGGTGTCCGAATACATTGGCGAATTACGGTAGTTTATGACCCTATTTGACCATATTTCAAACTCATCCGAGATATTATCAAGACAAACACGCTGACCAATTTTCAGGGCAATTGAGCAAGAATTGTGGCCACTAGAGCGCCCACAAGATTTCTTTAAATCTGACCTAGTGACCTAGTTTATGACCCTGTGTGACCCAATTTTGAACTCATCCAAGATTTTATCAAGACAAACGTGCTGATCAATTTTCAGGTCAATTGAGTAAGAATTGTAGCCTGTAGAGCGCCTACAAAAAACTTCTTTTAGTTGACCTAGTGACCTAGTTTATGACCCAAGGTGACCAAAATTCAAACTCATCTGAAATTTCATCAAGAAAAACATTCTGACCAATTTTTAAGTCAATTCAGCAATAAATGTGGCCTCTTAAGTGCCCACAAGGTATTTCTTTAATTTGACCTTGTGACCTAGTTTATGACCCAAGGTATCCCAAATTCAAACTCATCCGAGATTTTATTTAGACAAAGATTCTGCCCAATTTTCAAGACAATTGAGCAATAAATGTGGCCTCTAGACTGCCCACAAGGTATTTCTTTAATTTGACCTAGTGACTTAGATTATCTCCCCAGGTGACCCAATTTTGAAGTTATCCAAGTTTTCATCAAGACAAACATTCTTTTTCAGGTCAACTGAGCAATAAATGTGGCCTCTAGATTGCCCACAAGATATTTCTTTAATTTGACCTAGTGACCTAGTTTATGACCCCAACTTGTCCGGGATTCACCGAAGAACAAAGTGGTCCCCCACTGCCAAAATTTGAAGCAAATCTAAATTATGTACCTCCAAGCCATCTCGGCTCCATGAAACAGTGCAGCAGAAGTGCTACTACAAAATTTCATATGGGACTACTTTTGACTACTACGACCTGGAATCAGTCTTGCAGTGGTGTGACAGCTATTGCAACAGGGGTCGCCACTGAGAAACTAAATTCTCCCTCAAGGCTAACGGTGGCGTGCCATTTTACTCAGACTTCCGGAACCTTAGATGTGGCAGGCCCTGATGATAACTATCCATACCTACCAAGCATTGGACAGGTATGTATAAATAACATTATCTCTCACTGATTTAGTGTTGAATCAACTTGGGAGAGGTGGGACAGGTTTGTGATTCGAACACAGGTATTACGCTAAAGGAGTGAGCAATGTACCACTGATTGAGCTTCAGCTGTAGCTGACCGCATTTATCACATGAATCTATGGAAAACGATGTTGCTCATCTGTTTATTTTTTTATGTGTGAAGAGAAAAGGGGAAAAACGAAATTTCAGCTGAATTCCATTTTCTACAATTTCGTTACATGTATACAGAATTAACCCGTTGAAAAAATGCAATTTTTTTTACCAGTTCGTAAAATTCACTGGATCAGGCATAGACCGGTGTATGGAATTACTGGAATAGACATGAATGAACCAAAATAGACTTGGAAAACATGGCGCAGCGACACCTCGTTTATCGCATGTAGGAATGGGGCAAAGCCTACACATACTCAGAGAAGCAAAAACATGGATTTGCACCTTAGACTAGAGAGAACGGACCTTTGTAAAGCCGTGTAAGACATAAGTTGGCGAGAACTGGTACTTGACGAGAACTGGTTGAATGCCAGTACAAAAATTATTAAAATATATAGCAGTTATTATTAGTCTGACAACCTGAAAACCCATCTCCTACTCCTCTAATTTTTCCCTTTTTGACCACCAGTGCACCTATCCATACTCTCCTGGATTTCCTTTTACCAGTACTCCGCACATTATTCTTTCCAAGCTGCTGGCGGCTTCCCTACCCGCCATTTTCAACACTATTTCAGTTTTGCCCTGGCAAGCAGTGCAACTATCCATGCTCTCCTGGATTTTCTTTTTACCAGTACTCTGTACAATATTCTTTCCAAGCTGCTACCAAGTTACACACCTGCTGTTTTCAACACTATTTCAGTTATGTCCCGGCGACCAGTGCACCTATATGTATCCATCCTCTCCTGGATTTCCTTTTACCAGTACTCCGCACATTATTCTTTCCAAGCTGCTGGTGGCTTCCCTACCCGCCGTTTTCAACAATATTTCAGTTATGCCCCTGCGACCAGTGCACCTATCCATCCTCTCCTGGATTTTCTTTTACCAGTACTCCGCATGTTATTCTTTCCAAGCCGCTGGCGGCTTCCCTACCCGCCATTTTCAACAATATTTCAGTTATGCCCCGGCGACCAGTGCAACTATCAATGCTCTCCTGGATTTTCTTTTTACCAGTACTCCACACAATATTCTTTCCAAGCTGCTGGCGGCTTTCTAACATGAGCCAGGATTGCGTCCTGTTGCATTGACTTTATCGGCTATCTACTATTTCTTTCCCTTTCAGGAGAATACATGAACAGATTCAGACACTGGCTAACCTCTAATGTGGGGTTAGCCATGACAGCTGCGAATGCAGCCAACCACATACAACAGACGAGACAAATTTGGATGCAGGCCATCCCTTGTTACCAACATGACGCTGACAGCCCTAGAAGACACGACGGAAGAGATGAAAGATGACAGGAAGTTCTTCTGCATCCTGGTTACAATGCACAAGACCTCAGCCACCGTGGGCGCTGCTGTGGTCACGGTGTTTGAGGCCTTGTACCGACGACTTTAAGACCTTCTGACGACGCAACACCCGGACGCTTACCAACTGTTTACGAACTGGGGGAGAGCATTCACTAGCAGGTCATCTGTCAACCCATGTCTAAATTGAGCATGGACTGCTAGCGGATGCTCTAAGTACCATCACTAGGAAAGGACTGACGACCAACATGCAACAGCATGACCCCCCCGATCGCCGATGACCTGGCGGAACTACTCTGCCATAGACGGACGACGACCGACGCCCACTACAGACTAATAGACAAGATTGGGACCTCCGCTCGGACAGTGATGAAAATACAGGACTTCTACGGGGGCAGACAGAAGGTCTCAAGGACGGTGACAGTCACTGACAAGAACCTGTGAAGCCCGACTGTGACTGACCCGACCCCTACGAGCATGTCTCATGGTGACACTTCCTCGAACCGGACTGTGACTTACAAGACCCCAGGCCCAAATCAGACTTCCACGAAGACGAAAGTGACAGACAGTTCTAATTTCGGTGACAATTCCGGACTGACGTAGAGGTTGCTCTCAAGACTAGAATTACCAGAGAAGAGCACTTTTATAAGACAGTTTTTACCTTTGTGACGGACCTGGACCAGTCTCAGATACTGAGACGGGCCCAGGCAGACGAGACTGACAGAAAACATAAGATGATGACAGAAGCCTTCTACTTGTCGGCGACCCTCAGGACTGGTGTTGAAAAGAAATATGAAATGGACGTAGTTAGCATGGTGTCAAACTTGATTGATGTGGGGGCCTTCAACAAGCAGATGGACTTCCTGACACTGGTGCTTGCCCTGACTGCAAACCAGTTTGACGCGTACCTGACGATGGACGAATGTGACGGTTTGACGGTCTCGGCCCCATCTCTCTCACCCCTCCTGCGGAGCCTGGACCCTAGACCATCAGAGGAACAAGTTCAGTTTTGAAGGGAAATGGATGAGTATGAGGACAGGAGGCAGAAACAGGCTATGGTCCAGGCTCAGCAGGATGAGGTGCTCGAGCAGATGAGGCAGAGAAAACGACAATTTATGACCCAGGAAATGACTGACATTATTAGACAGGACTTTGACATTTACATTAGGACAGGACAGCCACCGAAAATGAAGAAAGTCAAATACCTTATGATGAAACGACCGATGCATTAGAGACAGCTGACTGCAAAACAGATTGTGGACAAAATTAGGAACTTAATAAGATATTCAAACAGACCAAAACAGACAGACTAAACGACTGACGCTCAAGACAGAGGCCTTTGACTGAACGACAGAAAAAAAAAAAACAAGAGGGCCATGATGGCCCTGGACCGCTCACCTGAGTCAACAGGCGAAATTTCACTCCAGGGTCATAATGACCCAATTTAAAACTCATCTGAGATATTATTAAGACAAACATTCTGACCAATTATCAGGTCAATTGAGCTGAAAATGTGGCCTCAGAGTGTCCAAAATGTCCTTCTTCAATTTGACCTAGTGTCCTAGTTTATGACCTTATGTGACCATATTTCAAACTCATCCAAGACATCAAAACAAACTTGTTGACCAAGGTTCAGGTGAATTGGGTAAGAACTGCCACCTCTAGAGTGCCCACAAGGTATTTCTGTAATTTGATCTAGTAACCTAGATTATGACCCCATGTGACCCATTTTCAAATCCATTTATGATATCATCAAGTCAAACATGCTGACAAATTTCCAGGTCAGTTGAGCAAAAACTGTGGCCTCTACAGTACCCACAATACATTTAATTTGACCCAGTGACCTAGTTTATGACCCTATGAGACCTAATTTCTAACTGATCCGAGATATCATCAAGTCAAATATGTAGACCAATTTTCAGGTCAATTTAGCTAGAATTGTGGCCTCTAGAGTGCCCACAAGGTATTTCTTCAATGTGACCCAGTGACATTGTTTATGACCCTATGTGACCCAATTTTGAACTGCTCTGAGATATCATCAAAACAAAAAATGTGGCCTCTAGAGTGCCCACAAGGTATTTCTTTAATTTGACCTGGGGACCTACTTTATGGCCCCAAATGACCCAATTTCAATCTCATTCAAGATTTAATTAAGGCAAACATTCTTATAAATTTTCAAGTCAATTGAGCAAAAAATGTGGCCTCTAGAGTGCCCACAAGGTATTGCTTTAATTTGACCTTAGTGACCTAGTTTATGTCCCTAGGTGACCCAAATTCGAACTCATCCAAGATTTCATCAGACAAACATTCTGACCAATTTTCAGGTCAATTGAGTAAAAAATGTGGCCTCTAGAGTGTCCACAGGGTATTTCTTTAATTTGACCTAGTGACCTAGTTTATTTTCCTAGGTGACCAAATTTCAATCTCATCCAAGATTTAATTACGACAAACATTTTGACCAATTTTCAAGTCAATTGAATGAAAAATGTGGCCTCTAGAGTGTCCACAAGGTATTTCTTTAACTCTTTACCACACAATCCCGACTTTTAATGACACTGTGAAAGAAGTCCTTTGAAAACCTTGTGGGAAAAGGAGAAAATACTGGTGACCAGCATTTTCTCCTTTTCCCAAAATGTTTTCTATCCTACCCAAAACAATTTTCAATTTTTCAATTACATTTATTTTGTCATCTGCAAATGCTTTCAATTTGGACCAGTCTAAATTTTTATAGTTTGGTAAAGAGTTAATTTGACCTAGTGACCTACTTTATGACCCCAGGTGACCCAATTTCAAAGTTGTCCGAGATTTAATTAAGAAATACATTCTGACCAATGTTCAAGTCAATTGAGCGAAAAATATGGCCTCTAGAGTGCCCACAATGTATATCTTTAATTTGACCTAGTGACCTAGTTTTTGACCCCACATGACCCAATTTCAAACTCATCCGGGTTTTTTATTAAGACAAACATTCTGACCAAGTTTCATGAGTACCAGACTGAAAATGTCCTCTAGAGCGCACACAAGGTTTTTCTAAAATTTGACCTAGTGACCTAGTTTTTGACCCAACATGACCCAATTTCAAACTCTTCTGAGATTTTATCAAGACAAACATTCTGACCAAGTTTCACAAGTATCTGACTGAAAATGTGGCCTCTAGAGCATACACAAGGTAAAAAGTTGACAACGGACACCGCACGCCGGACACAGCATGATCACCATAGCTCAACATGAGCACTTTGTGCTCAGGTGAGCTAAAAAACATAAGTCGAACAAGAGCACCACATGCAGGTGCCAACAATTGGCTGTTGTTTTTCAATGGATAAAAATTTCCCCAACAATTTTTTAACAAGAGGGCCATGATGGCCCTGGATCGCTTACCTGAGTCAATAGGCCAAATTTCACTCCAGGGTCATGATGACTCAATTTAAAACTCATCCGAGATATTATTAAGACAAACATTCTGACCAATTGTCAGGTCCATTGAGCTGAAAATGTGGCCTCCAGAGTGTCCAAAATGTCCTCCTTCAATTTGACCTAGTGACCTAGTTTATGACCCTATGTGACCATATTTCAAACTCATCCGAAACATCAAAACAAACTTGTTGACAAAGGTTCAGGTGAATTGGGCAAGAACTGCCGTCTCTAGAGTGAACACAAGGGGTTTCTGTAATTTGACCTAGTGACCTAGTGACCTAGATTATGACCCTATGTGGTCCAATTTCGAATCCATTCAAGATATCATCAAGTCAAAAATGCTGACAAATTTTCAGGTCAGTTGAGCAAAACCTGTGGCCTCTACAGTGCCCACAATACATTTCTTGAATTTGACCCAGTGACCTAGTTTATGACCCTATGAGATCCAATTTCTAATTGATCAGAGATATATCATCAAGTAAAATATGCAGACCAATTTTCAGGTCAATCTAGCTAGAATTGTGGCCTCTAGAGTGCCCAAAAGGTATTTCTTCAATGTGACCCAATGACATTATTTATGACCCTATGTGACCCAATTTTCAACTCATCCGAGATATCATCAAATTTTGAACTTGTCCGAGATTTTATCAAGACAAACATTCTGACCATGTTTCATAAGTATCTGACTGAAAATGTTGCCTCTAGAGAGCACACAAGGTTTTTAGAAGATTTTGACCTAGTGACCTAGTTTTTGACCCCACATGACCCAATTTCAAACTTGTCCGAGATTTTATCAAGACAAACATTCTGACCTAATTTCACAAGTATCTGACTGAAAATGTGGCCTCTAGAGTGCACACAAGGTTTTTCTAAGATTTGACGTAGTGACCTAGTTTTTGACCTGACATGACCCAATTTCAAACCCTTCTCAGATTTTATCAGGACAAACATTCTGACCAAGTTTCATAAGTATCTGACTAAAAATGTGGCCTCTAGAGTGCACACAATGTTTTTCTAAGATTTGACCTAGTGACCTAGTTTTTGACCCCACATGACCCAAATTCGAACTCGTCCGAGATTTTATCAAGACAATCATTCTGCCCACATTTCACAAGCATCTGACTGAAAATGTGGCCTCTAGAGCGTACACAAGGTTTTTCTCTAAGATTTGACCTAGTGACCTAGTTTTTTATCCCACATGACCCAATTTCAAACTCTGTCCGAGAATTTATCAAGACAAACACTCTGATCAAGTTTCATGTGGATTGGACTGAAAATGTGGCCCCTAGAGCATACACAAGGTTTTTCTAAGTTTTGACCTAGTGACCTAGTTTTTGACCCCACATGACCCAATTTCAAACTTGTCTGAGATTTTATCAAGACAAACATTCTGACCAAGTTTCATGAGTACCAGACTGAAAAAGTCCTCTGTAGCGCATACAACGTTTTTCTAAGATTTGACCTAGTTTTTGATCCCACATTACCCAATTTCGAAACCATCCGAGATTTTATCAAGACAAACATTCTAACCAAATTTCACAAGTATCTGACTGAAAATCTGGCCTCTTGAGCGCACACAGGGCTTTTCTAAGATTTGACCTAGTGACCTAGTTTTTGACCCCACAGGCCCAATTTTGAACATGTCCGAGATTTTATCAAGACAAACATTCTGACCAAATTTCACAAGTATCTGATTGAAAATGTGGGATCTAGAGCGTACACAAGGTTTTTTTGTAAGATTTGACCTAGTGACCTAGTTTTTGACCCCATATGACTCAATTTCCAACTTGTCCGAGATTTTACCAAGACAAACATTCTGACCACATTTCACAAGTATCTGACTGAAAATGTGGCCTCTAGAACGTACACAAGGTTTTTCGAAGATTTGACTTAGTGGCCTAGTTTTTGACCTGACATGACCCAATTTCAAACTCATCTCAGATTTTATCCAGACAAACATTCTGACCAAGTTTCATAAGTATCTGACTAAAAATGTGGCCTCTACAGTGCACACAATGTTTTTATAAGATTTGACCTAGTGACCTAGTTTTTGACCCCACATGACCCAAATTCAAACTTGTCCGATATTTTATCAAGACAAACATTCTGACCACTTTTCACAAGCATCTGACTGAAAATGTGGCCTCTACAGCGTACACAAGGTTTTTTTGTAAAATTTGAGCTAGTGACCTAGTTTTTGACCCCATATGACTCAAGACAAACATTCTGACCAAATTTCACAAGTATCTGACTGAAAATGTGGCCTCTAGAACAGACACAAGGTTTTTCGAAGATTTGACTTAATGACCTAGGTTTTGACCTGACATGACCTAATTTCGAACTCATCTCAGATTTTATCCAGACAAAAGTTCTGACCAAGTTTCATGAGGATCAGACTGAAAATGTGGCCTCTAGAGTGTACACAAAGTTTATCTAAGATTTGACCTAGTGACCTAGTTTTTGACCCCACATGACCCAAATTTGAACTTGTGCGAGATTTTATCAAAACAAACATTCTGACCAAGTTTCATGAGGATTGGACTGAAAATGTGGCCTCTAGAGCGTACACAAGGTTTTTCTCTAAGATTTGACCTAATGACCTACTTTTTGACCCCACATGACCCAATTTTTAACCCGTCTGAGATTTTATCAAGGCAAACTTTCTGACCAAATTTCACAAGTATCTGACTGAAAATGTGGTCTCTAAAGCGTACACAAGGTTTTTCGAAGATTTGACCTAGTGACCTAGTTTTTGACCCCACATGACCCAATTTCGAACTGGTCCGAGATTTTATCAAGACAAACATTCTGACCAAGTTTCATGATGATCGGACTGAAAACGTGGCCTCTAGAGAGTACACAAGGTTTTTCTAAGATTTGACCTAATGACCTAGTTTTTAACCCCACATGACCCAATTTCAAACTTGTACGAGATTTTATCAAGACAAACATTCTGACCCAAGTTTCATGAGGATCGGCCTGAAAATGTGGCCTCTAGAGCGTACACAAGGTAAAAAGTTGACGACAGACGCGCATGACAGACACAGCACAATCACAATAGCTCACCATGAGCACTTTGTGCTAAGGTGAGCTAAAAAGATCACCCTAGGAACATTTCTGTGATATTACTTCAAAATCTGACCTGCCATTCCAGAGAAGAAAAATTAAACAAGAGGGCCATGATGGCCCTGGAGTCGCTCACCTGAGCCTTTTGACCAGGCACAACCAATTTCCAACATCTTGTGAGATATATGTATTACCAAACAATAAAATTTTAGACTCATCCAAGTTTGAACCTTCTGCATAAAACAAATAATACATGGATCAAGCTGTGGGATTGGTCTCTCAAAAGGGTAGAAAACATGAAAAAGGGAAAAAATGCTGGATACCAGCATTTTCTCATTTTCAAACAGTGTTTTCAAAAGGCTTCTTTCTGAGAGTCATTCATACACTAGGTTTTTCAAAGATTTGACCTAGTGACCTAGTTTTTCAGCCAACATGACACATTTTCAAACCGGTCCAAGATATTATCAGGACAAACATTCTGACCAAATTTCAAGAGTATTGGACTGAAAATGTGGCCTCTACAGCGTACACAAGGTTTTTCTAAGATCTGACCTAGTGACCTAGTTTTTGACCCCAACATGACCCATTTTCAAACTCATCCAAGATATTACCAAGACAAACATTCTGAGCAACTTTAAAAGAGTATTGGACAAAAAATGTGGCCACAACAGTGTACACATGGTTTTTCTAAGATTTGACCAGGTGACCTCGTTTTTGACCCCACATGACCTATTTTCAAATTCTACTGAGATATCATCGAGACAAACATTCTGACCAACTTTCAAGAGTATTAGACAGAAAATGTGGCTTCTGGAGCTTACACAAGGTTTTTCTAAGATTTGTCCTAGTGACCTAGTTTTTCAAACGACATGACCCATTTTCAAACTAGTCAGAGATATCATCAAGGCAAACATTCTGACTAACTTTCAAGAGTACTGGACAGAAAATATGGCCTCTAGAGCATACACAACGTTTTTCTTAGATTTGACCTGGTGACCTAGTTTTTGACCCAACATGGCACATTTTTGTACTATTTCAAGATATAATCAAGACAAACATTCTGACCATTTTTCAAGAGTATTGGACTGACAATGTGGCCTCTTTAGTGTACAAAAGGTTTTTCTAAGATTTGACCTAGTGACCTAGTTTATGACCCCACACAACCCAATTTCGAAATTGTCCAAGATTTTATTAAGACAAACATTCTGACCAAGTTTCACAAGATTCTGACTGAAAACGTGGCCTCTAGAGCGAACATAAGGTTTTTCTAAGATTTGACCTAGTGACCTAGTCTTTGACCCCACATGACCCAATTTCGAACTCGTCCAAGATTTTATCAAGACAAAGATTCTGACCAAATTTCATAAGTATCTGACTTAAAATGTGACCTCTAGAGCATACACAAGGTTTTTCTAAGATTTGACCCCACATGACCCAATTTCGAACTCGTCCGAGATTTTATCAAGACAAACATTCTGACCAAGTTTCACAAGTATCTGACTGAAAATGTTGCCTCTAGAGCGCACATAAGGTTTTTCTAAGATTTGATCTAGTGACCTAGATTTTGACCCCGGCCAACATGACCCAGTTTCAAAGTCCTCCGAGATTTTATCAAGACAAACATTCTGACCAAGTTTCACAAGTATCTGACTGAAAATGTGGCCTCTAGAGCGCACATAAGGTTTTTCTAAAATTTGACCTAGTGATCTAGTTTTTGACCCCACATGACCCAATTTCAAACTCGTCCGAGATTTTATCAAGACAAACATCCTGACCAAATTTCACAAGTATCTGACTGAAAATGTGGCCTCTAGAGCGTAGACAAGGTTTTACCAAGATTTGACCTCGTGACCTAGTTTTTGACCCCACATGACCCAATTTCGAACTCATTCCAGATTTTATCAAGACAAACATTCTGACCAAGTTTCATGAGGATCGGACTGAAAATTTGGCCTCTACAGCGTACACAAGGTAAAAAGTTGACGATGGACGACGCACACCCCATGACAGACGACAGACGATGAACACAGCACGATCACAATAGCTCACCATGAGCACTTTGACCAAGTTTCATGAGGATCAGACTGAAAATTTGGCCTCTAGAGCGTACACAAGGTTTTTCTAAGATTTGACCTAGTGACCCTACTTTTTGACCCCACATGACCCAATTTCAAACTCGTCCAAGATTTTATCAAGACAAACATTCTGACCAAATTTCACAAGTATCTGACCGAAAATGTGGCCTCTAGAGCGTACACAAGGTTTTTCTAAGATTTGACCTTGTGACCTAGTTTTTGACCCCACATGACCCAATTTCGAACTCGTCCGAGATTTTATCAAGACAAACATTCTGACCAAGTTTCATGAGGATCGGACTGAAAATTTGGCCTCTACAGCGTACACAAGGTAAAAAGTTGACGACGGACGACGCACACCGCATGACAGACGACAGACGACGAACACAGCACGATCACAATAGCTCACCATGAGCACTTTGTGCCATGTTTTTCGACAGATCAAAATTTCCCACAGTTTTTGAAAAGGATCACCCAAGGAACATTCCTGTGAAATTATTTCAAAATCTGACCAGCGGTTTCAGAGGAGTAGATGTTTGCAGAATTTCTTAGAAAATTCCATTTTGTTGCCATGGCAATCACAGCTTTTGATGGAATCAAATTTTGTGAACACTTTTTAAAGAGGACCTCCCAAGGAACATTCCTGCCAAGTTTGGTCCAAATTGGCCCAGTGGTTTAGGAGGAGATGATGTTTAAAGAATTGTTGATGACGCACGACAAACGACGCACGAAGCACAGACACACAACGAACGACAGATGATGGACACTTGGTGATCCTAAAAGCTCCCCTTGAGCACGTTGTGCTCAGGTGAGCTAAAAACCACAAGAAACTTCTAGTCAAAACAAGACTATAAAATGTGTGATGAACTACTAGTCAAAACAAGACTATAAAATGTGTGATAGTCAAAACAAGACTCTAAAATGTGTGCTTGGAAAAAAAAAGAACTAAAATTTCTGATAGTAAATTGAAAAAAAAAATCTAAAATGTCTGATAGTCAAAGAAAAACCCTAACAAGTCTAATATGTCTGATAGTCAAAGACTGAAAATTTAAAATGTGTTTCAAGAAGGGTACAAAACATTGTGGGAAAAGGAGAAACTGCTGGTTACCAGTAGCTGGTTACCAGCATTTTCACCTTTTCCCACAATGTTTTCAAAAGGCTTCTCTCTCAGGGTCGTTAAAAGTTTGAGAAGGGTAGAAAACATTGTGGGAAAAGGAGAAAACGCTGGTTACCAGCAGCTGGTTACCTGTATTTTCTCCTTTTCCCACAATGTTTTCAAAAGGCCCTGAATTCCGACAGTATCTCTATTTCTATCAATGGAGCGACCGTCGGCTCAGGGTCGTTAAAAGTATGATTGATTGATTGATTGTATGGTATTTAACACTGTTTTCAACATTATTTTAGTTATATCGCGGTGGCCAGTGCACCTATCCATGCTTTCCTGAAGTTTCTTTTACCAGTACTCCGCACAATATTCTTTCCAAGCCACTGGCTGCTTTCCCACATAACCATGGGTGAAAGTTGAAAATCCTGAAAAGCCCGAACTTAATGCTGGGGGCCTGGGGGCCACTAGGGCCCCCGGTGGGTCCAGGGGGCCAGAGGCCCCCGGAAGTGAGTTTTAGTGTTTTTTATGGGTAATTAAAGCTACTCCTAGAGGATAATGAGATCATTTAGTTGCACGAAAAATATCTTTCTCATAGCAAATTGATTGAATCTCCTACCTCATTTGATATGACAGTTTTCATAATCTTTTTATTATTAGGGTCGTCCGAATGCTATTTCACTGCCTTCTTTCCACTCGATCCATACTTAATCCTTTTACCAGCAGCTGGTTACCACAATGTTTTCAAAAGGCTTCTTCCTCAGGGTCGTAAAACTCAGGATTGTATGGTAAAGTGTTAATAGGATGCCCATAACATAACTAAGGACAGTGGGGATATTTTATGCCACCTGCATTCAAAGTAGCAGAAGTATCATGAGAACTTTGATGACACAGAAAAAAAATTTGTACATGTACCTCTGTCCAATGTTCATATCCAACCAGTCAAAGATTTGTCTCTATCTGGTGTTTTACACTACTTTCAGCAGTATATCAGTTACATCAAGGCAATAGCCAACATGTTTTCTTGGTTCCATCAGGCTTAGACAAGGACTCTGCAGTGTCATTCCCCAGGATACACCCATGAATATCACTACTGCAAACAAGGAACAAACTCAGAACCTCTAGATAACAAATCTGGAAATATGCTCACCAGGTCACCTGTAAGTAAATAAGATGTTTAACTGTAAATAAACTCTCTACGAGACAGCAATTGTTGTTGTTATGATTGTTCTAAATGAAAAAAATTGTGCATGTGACAAAAAATTATTTGATGAACCCTTACCATTTACCACACATTCACGAGTTTTAACCCTTTACCACACAATCCCAACTTTTAACGACCCCAAGGAAAAAGCTTTTTGAAAACATTGAGGGATAAGGAGAAAATGCTGGTAACCAGCATTTTCTCCTTTTCCCACAATGTTTTCTACTCTTCCCAAAACAAATTTCAATTTTTGGGTCACATTTTTTTTGTCGTCTGCAAATGCTTTCAGTTTGGATTGGTCTAAAATTTTGTCGTTTGGTAAAGAGTTAATGACCTTCAGGAAAGAACCTTTCAAAAACATTGTTGGTAAAAGGAGAAAATACTGGTAACCACAGTGTTCCCACTGAAAATTTTATTTGGGGGTTTTGTACCCCCTACAATTGAAAAATGGGGGTATAAGAAAAAAAATGGGGGTACAAATTAAAAGAGAAAAATTAATATGCCCACAACTCTAAATTGTTTACTTAATGCCTCATTTTCGATCAGATGCAGAACAAACATATAGATCTACTATGTAAATATACATTTTTAAACGTAACTGACACTTAAATAATTGTTTGTCAAAGTGTTAACTAGTAGTCTTTATGCTCATCTTTTCACATGCCTTATCTACATTAAACATTGTAGAAGTCTGACTGAAGACTGCTGTACTCAATATGCAGTGTTCCCACTAGCTTTTTATTTCAGGAGTACACACTTACCCCTTGAGTTGTGGGGGGGGGGGGGGGGGGTCTAGATTTCATATTTGATTTTGAGATTATGACAGTAATGATTCTCAAAGCAATCGATACAGATGATTTGCACCAAAAAAGTTCGTTATATCAAGATATTTGTGGAAATTTACAGCTTACACCTATTAAAAGCTGAAAAGACAGTAGGAAGTGACTGTGATCGGACAATGTAACAAGAGGGCCATGATGGCCCTGTATCGCTCCACTGGCTTATAAATATAAACCACGAAGAAAAGTCTTCACTATATAAGGCCTTATAAAACTTTGACCTCATGGCTACAGTCTGACTAAATGGGGAATATTGTATTAGAAGAATAACATGCCAAATGTGGGAGTTCTTGGCCTTATGGCTGGTAACAAGATGGTTTCTGAACTTTTCACTCCATAAACCCATGTAAAACTTGTGATCCCTGGTGCAGGGCCAAACTTGATCCTAGAGCTGTAACTTGGGCCCTCTTTGTAACTGTCCACTAAATAATGCTATAATTATATGCAAAATTTGGTAGCCTAAGCCTTATGGCTATGTACACCAAGATTTAAAAGTTTTCCCTATGTAAGCCTATGTAAATCTTGTGAACCCCCCCCTCCAAGTATGAGGCCAAATTGACCCCAGGACTATACTTTGGACACTTTTGGTAGACTCCAACTAGATCAAGCTAAATGCCAAATTTGGTAGCTCTAGGCCTTATGGTTTCAGACAAAAAGATATTTAAAGTTTTCTCTATATAAGCCTATGTATAAAACTTGTGACCCCTGGGGAAGAGCCAATTTTGACCCCAGGGCTATAATTTCAAGAAACATGATAGAGGTCTACTACATAAAGCTACATGCCAAATTTGGTAGCCCTATGCCTTATGGTTTCAGACAAGAAGATTTTTAAAGTTTTTTCTATATAAGCCTATGTAAAACTTGTGACCCCTGGGGAAGAGCCAATTTTGACCCCAGGGCTATAATTTCAAGAAACATGATAGAGGTCTACTACATAAAGCTACATGCCAAATTTGGTAGCCCTATGCCTTATGGTTTCAGACAAGAAGATTTTTAAAGTTTTCTCTATATAAGCCTATGTAAAACTTATGACCCCTGGGGCAGAGCCAATTTTGACCCCAGGGCTATAATTTGAAGAAACTTGATAGAGGTCTACTACATAAAGCTACATGCCAAATTTGGTAGCCCTATGCCTTATGGTTTCAGGCAAGAAGACTTTTAAAGATTTCCAATATTTTTCAGTTTTGTTGCCATGGCAACCAGAGTTTTTGAAGGAATCAAATTCTTTCAAGAATTCTGAAGAGGACCATGTCAGGATCATTTCTGTGAAGTTTCGTGAAAATCGGATGGGTAGTTTCAGAGAAGAAGATGTTTGAAATAAAAGTTAACGGACGGACGGACGGACGGACGCACGGATGCACGACAGACACCTGGCCATGACATAAGCCCGCTGGCCTTCGGCCAGTGGAGCTAAAAATGGAGCATTTTGTTGTGTCATGGGTTTCCGCGTTTTATGGACCGGTCAATCTTTCATGTCCGTTCATTTATGGATAAGTCTTTCTGCATGAATTGAATTTTTTTTTCTACATTTTGAATGGTTCTACAACTAGTGTACCTTGCTCGCCTACGGGAACCCGAATTCTGAATTCCGAAAGCGTCTAAAGTAGGCCTATATTTCTGAGATATTCCAAAAACAGGTTTTCAGACGAAAGACGTTGACATCGACAAAACGCTTTTTTATCGACTGCGTTAAACAAAGGAGAGCTGAAGTAAGGATTTATTTGGAAACAAACAAGTCCCAGTCTGCAATATTATTGATCGCGATAATAAATACCGAGTACGCCGATCATGTAAATATTCTATAAATAGAAAGCTGGAAATCCAAAATGTTTCCGATGATTTATATTTTCTGCAAATCGCACTTGCGTGAGCTGTTCTATGCAGGTGTTTCCTACTTTTTTATGTGATCTTCTGTATTTTTTGTGCGTGATTTCATGTATAGGTTTGTAATTTTGTACGTGTTTTATTTCATTTATACGTGTTTCACGCACAATTTTGCGTGATCGGGAACTCTGTAACCAGCATTTTCTCCTTTTCCCACAATGATTTTGATACTTTGAAAAACAAATAACATTGTTTAAATCATGTTTATTTTGGAGTCTGCAAGAGATTTTAATTTGGACAAGTCTAACGATTGACTGATTGATTGAATGAATGGTCTTTTATGCTGCTTTCAACATTATTTCAGTCATATCACGGCAACAGCTCATATATTCACATATCTCTTGGGTTCCACCAGTACTAGGCTGGAAAATAATTATGCAAAGTGCACGAACAAATTTAAGTGGGTACCAAGCTTTGTCCTCAACACAGAACTGGTCACCAAATATTTTCACTATAACATTTTGCGGTTCCCTCGTCTGTCTGAATAATTTTCGCTACGATTTTTTATGGTGTCAAAATCTACCACGTGTACAGAAAATCTGGTACTTAATTTTCAATGGGAAATTAAAATCATTTAATTACATTATGATGTGCAGTTGCAGTTTAAAACACATTTTTGACATATATCGACAAATGGAGCCGCAAATTAAACATGTAATTTTCATATGTATGGCATCTGCTGCAGAAAAAAATGTCATCACGATAAAAGCAGTTAAAATATTTTACATCGTGAAGATCTGAGAAAGGTAGGTTTACACAAGTGATTTACACAAGTGATTCTACCATTACACATTTTGTTTTATTTTGTCCTAACACGGCATGGCCTTTATTTGACAGAGTTTGAGCTTGCAATGAGCCAATTGGCCTGCTCCTCTGTGATTTTAAAATAGCCAGATCTACGAACATCCTCTTGGACAACAAGCATCGATCTGTCTACGCTTCCTTTTCAAAGCAGTTCTAATGTACTTCGCAACTTCGAGAAAGGAATAAAAGTGAAAAATCTTCCGTGAAGGCCGTCGATTATCAAAACTCATTGTCATGTTCGGCTTTTAAACCCTGACCGCTGTTGCGATTATATCTTAAGTATGTGCATGCCCTGGAGACATATGATGTATCCATATAATCACCAAATGCACAAGTTAACAATTCAATTAAGATCCCATTCATTATGGTAAAGGAGCTAGGGTGTTAAAATCCATTAATAAAACTGAAACAGCACAAAGTTAATCTGTACCCTCTAATTTTTCATTGCACCCCAATTCAAAACCTAGGGGGTACAGTGTACCCTTAATTTTTTCTTTGTACCCCCAATTCAAAACCTGGAGGGTGCATGTATCCCCAAATTGAAAACCCAGTGGGCATGCTGTATCAGTAATTTAAGATGGCTAGCTGTAAGACTCACTCCCATACCCTCAAGTGGCCCGCCACTTAAAGTTTTCAATTTCTATGCTCTACCACTTCAGCAATTTGAGGATTAACAGTTGACTGTCAGTTAGTAGTGTATTTCCACTTATATTTGTATGTGCCAGCCAAACCTGCTAATGGTAAATCGTCTATCAGTGAACTTGTTTTGGAGCGAACAAACCGGGGACCGAATAAAAAGATAAACTGGGTTTGGAAAGAACGCTTCTTTCTGTTTCAAATTTCTCCTGTTGTTTGTCATTTTCATTTCACGATCGATTTAACAAAAGGGTTTGCATACCTTTTGGAATGCCTCTATTTGATCGTAAAGACCTATTTGTCTTTGGAAATGGAAAAATTGTTTTCGGCAATTTCTGCACATGCAACTTTGAACATTTCCGCCAGTCTGGTTACCGTTTCCGCTGGTACCCGCTTTTGGAGCACACCTTTTCGTTCTTGTACTTTTTCGTACTTACTTATTAGTCCAAATCTTCTTGTACGCAATATTTAACAAACAGCATTTTTTTTTTGCCCGTCCCCTAGATCTACCAGCTTGTCAAACTTCATAAATACTGAACACTTTAAGTGGATACATTTCATTAGTTTTAGATCGTTCTTTCTTTCGCTCATGTAGGCCTATTTATGAATTAAATAGGATGATAATTAACTCTTTACCACATAATCCCGAGTTTTAACAACCCTGAGGAAGAAGGCTTTTGAAAATATTGTGGGAAGAGGAGAAAATGATATGTGTCTGCAAATGCTTTCAACAATTTGGTGTAGTCCAAAATTTTGTCGTTTGGTAAAGAAAGTCCAGGGTCCATACTCACCAACCATTCTTAAGAACGCTCTTAGACTTATTCTTCAGGATTTTCCAAGTTTGAAAGTAACACAATTTCTGATTGGCCAAACCATATGGTTTAGCTAATCAGAAGGTGTGTTACTTTCAAATTTGGAGAATTCTGAAGAACAAGACCAAGAATGTTCTCAAGAATGGTTGGTGAAAACGGACCCTGATTGACTGGAAAAAAACTTCTCACTCAAGCAGAAGATCAGTCTTGGATTTAGAATACGAACGAGTCATAGGAGTTTGGGTGCGGAGGCCTCCCTGGTCTATCATTCGTCACAACTCGGCCAATTCCGTAACATGGATCCCCCGAAGTTTGTCGAACGTAGTCCGCGAGACGGAAAGCCTACTAGTATCCATCCAACATTTTCTCCTTTTCCCACAACGTTTTCTAAAGCTTTTTTCCTTTGGGTCGTTAAAATCGTTTGGCAAAGAGTTTAACATCATTTTACCAAACGGCAAAATTTTAGACTCGTCCAAAATAAGAAAAATTGCAGACGACAAATTTAACACGATTGGATTTGTGTGTGTGTAAATATTGTGAGAAGAAAAGGAGGAAATGCTGATTTCCAGGAAAGAAATGGTTTTGGACAAAGAAGCCCGGAACGTTCTGCTGCACTGTATTATGAGTGAAAATAGGAGGACGGATCTAAAATGTATTTCTGGTGTAGATGTGATGATTTCTGTGGAAACTGAATGAAAGTTCGTAATTTCTTGGGGAACTAATTTGTGCCTGTGCCCACATAGAGGAACATGGTCAACCACCCGAAAGAGTCTTTTGTCACAATGATTTTTCAAGGGTAGTTGTGTTACAGGTGGAATAGCGAAAAAAGCAATTGATTGAGGTGCCAGTTATGTAAGTTCTTGTAGACAAACTGCAGAGCTGTGGGTTTGCCAGTAAAAGTCCAGCAGAGGGTCAAAGATGGGGATTTCACTCTATTTTCAATGTAGCGAAAAACCAGTGGTGTGAAACTTGAATTTAGGGACTAGCACCGTTAAACTGGCAGCCTGCATTCGGCATACCTCGGGTAATCCGGTGATCAAATCCCTCGGCTGTATCACGTAGCTTGATATGCACCTACACGGTACATTTCGCACATCTCCGGAAGCACACCGCTTTACCGTTATTGAAATTGTAAGGCTCCTCTTTAAAAAGAACGCATGAGTAAATTTTCTATCGTTATCTTTCTAAGAGTATTTCAGTCGGCAAACAGTTTGTACATTCAATTTTTAGCGTGGTTTATCAATTCCGTTAGGAGCTTTCATCGACAGATCGATAGAAGTGAATAACTTCACAGTAGTTGTTCATGTTGTTGCTAAGCGATCTACAGGGGCGCCGCCATGTTTAAGATCATGTGATTGGTAGTTCAAAATGGAAGACTCCCTTATACAGACGAGGTTAGATGTAGGTACGGAATCGGCCGAGTTGTGACGAGTGTGGCAGCCTGTTATCGATCTTCGTATAGGGTATGTGTATTCCCCGACCCCACTCGAAAATATAAGCTATAATTCCCGGCCCCAACGGCCCCACCATCTAAATCTTTTATTTGCATACCGAATTTGATGAAAGTAGTGTCAAATTAAAGCTTATGTTATAACCTTTGCAATGGTATATAGAAATATGAGATTTCATTTTCGTAAATTTGTGATAAAAGCGTTTGAAATTTGTCATTTTTTTAACAAAAATGTTCGGAAGTTTTTAGGAGATAGAAATCCGGCCCCAATGTTTAAAACTTTATTTTTTCTTTTATTTACAAAAGAATGATATGATGAGAAATTCAGTTTTTCAAGCTTTTAAATGATACCAAAAAAATTAAATTTGACCCAGGCATTCTTGAGTTATAAGCGTTTTAATTTTATCAATTTTTAGAAATAAATATTTAGAAATTTGAACCGAGTAACATATCCGGCCCCTGTATTAAAATTTTAACTATTAATCAAATCTAAGGAATCTGGATATAAAATCAAAGTTCATTATATAAGCTTTTCAATGGTATATAGAAATTAAAAATTGGTGCCGGCGTTTTCGTGCTATAAGCGTTCAGATTTTATTAATACTTTGGAAAGATATACATGTACATGTACGTGGAATTATGGAAAATGAACTTATCCGGCCCCTATATTTTAGACTTAATAACGTATCTAATATCTATTTTTAACAGGGTTACAAACTGCATAATATGAGCTTTTGAACGATATTTTAAAGCTGAAAGTTGATGCATTACTTTTTTTCTTTTTTTTTTTTTTTTTTTTTAATTATTGGCGTTTCAATTTAGAAACATATTGAGTATATATATATATATATATATATATTTTTTTTTTTATTGAACGAGTGAGATGTCCGGCCGTTTGTATGAAAATTGATGTAGTTACGAGGTTATAATGTTAGCTTTAAAATTGTAAAAAGTAATAAAGGATTGATTCAGGTGTTTCTTTAGGTATAAGAGCTTCCTCATTAGCATTTGTCTAAAAATTGGAAATACGGAACATGTGAATATTAAGGCGCAAATAAAGTTTCTCGTTCCTAAGTTTCAAAATTTATTGTGTTATTGGTCTAGGAAACGATAAGATTCAAAGATCACAAGATCAGCTTTCAAATGATCTAGAGAACCTTGAATTTCGGTTTCAAATGTTATATGGAAAATACGACGTGAATCAGGCAATACCGAAATCAAAGTGTGTGAATTTGACCATTACGAATTAGCGTAAACGGTTAATTCGAAGAATGACAATCGAAAATGAAACAATTTGTAGTACACATTCATTGCATTTATTCCAATTCATAAACAGTATTATATCACGTAAAAGGGCTTATAAAACAAAACAACATCGAAACGAAACTGCATTGTGTGGGCGTAGCATATACAAGCCATGCTCTATGAAAAAGGGCCTTAATGCATATGCGAAAAGTATCGATTCAGGTCAATCTGCGCAGTCCGCGCAGGCTGACCTGGACCGAAACTTTTCGCTACTGGTCAATTTTCTGCATGTCAAATGACTAGTCTACCTCATGATTCAGTCGGTTGTTAGACAAAATGGATTGCATAGATCCGTAATCATGTGATGTCTTGGTTGGTATGATGCATTACGGAGATACATTAAGCCCCCATGGCTCACATCAGGACCATATATGCTACACGACTTAATAATAAACGGGCAAATATAAATGCGCAGATCAAGTTAACATTTCTAAACACCAGCATGTTTTTTCTTTTCCCACGATGTTTCAAAAAGCTTTTTTTCGCCATGCTCGAAATTGAGTGATCTCGTAGTACCTAAAGGACCGATTAAAGAGAAAAAGACGCTCACCTGCTGTAAGATTATAAAAAAGGATGAATTAAATGCATTTTCATTCACTCATTCGGTAAATCAGCTAAAAATTGTATTTTGGCCATAAAAGTACAAAAAGAAATCATGGTGACAAGAAGTGAAAACTGAACAGCATAAATACAATGCTACAATATTTTGTGGTTATCTAATAAAAACATTATAATTTGCCAAAGAAAAAGATAGTCCATTCATTTTTTTTCTTTTTTTTTTGTGGCCAATCAGTTCTGAATTAACCCTTATCCTGCTTAATAAAAGAAATGAAACTTTTAGGCCGATGGTAAAAACCCAAATTTTGTTATTTCAATGGTAGTTCTAGGGGAAAGATATCTCCTTATCGGGCAGTGTAGATTTTAGATCAGACTGCACATTCTGATCTTGATCTACACTGTCCACAAAAGGTCTTTGAGTTGCGCTTAGCAGCCTAGGGGTTAAGATTATCATTTACAAAAGGAAGGGGAAAAATGTGGAAAAAGAACGAATTACTCATTTAAATAGAGCTGTATCTCCTTTTCCATGATGTTTTATGATCTATTTAAACTAATCCAGGTGTTAAATTTAGTAGACTAAGATAATACTGCACATGAGGCTGATCTAATCATGGTAATGACTTCTCTTTCGACTACCAGTTAATCCTTTAAAACCTTTATGCATTTAAAAATTTCTCTGGTTGAAAGAGTCCAATGTGTTGTCGGTCAAATAACTTTAAGACAGGTGCCGTCACAATCCAATTACATACGCTTATCAACGCTTTAATTACGTATTACGCAATCTATGCCATTTCCACTGTGCTACTGTGAAGTCGCGTGCTTGCTTAGGCCAACCCTTTTTCGCACTCTGCATTACTTTCAGATTTTTTGTTATTATAGTTTGAAGATCGTTTGGCCTAACAGGTTGGTTTTTTTTTTACAAAACCTTGATGTCTTATCAAAAGCCATAGATGCGTTTGAATATATCTTTATGTAGAAATGCAAATATATAATAAGATTTCAATATCTTAATTAGTCATTTATAGGCTACCGTTGAGGTTCATTGGGAATAGGGTGGACTGATATCAGACATAAAGTTGTAAAGTTTGACCCTGACATTGTTTTGTGTGCGATTGCAGAAAATAAGGAAATAGATCAATTTGGAAGTTTATCCAATATGATCTGAGTCTACTCATAATTCTGAACATAGCAAATACTCGTCGCGCCTACGCTTTGGCTTAAAATGGAGATGCAGTGGACCTTTGTTGAAAAGGTAGAGCGAAATCAGACTGCACAGCACGTAGTCTGACCATTTGTCATCACTCTCCAATGCGATAAGACTTTTCCCGCCTACATGTTTAAAAGGGGGGGGGGAAGAGAGAGAGAGAACAACTTCTGTACCGTCTGATCCTGATCCATCCCAACATTCAGATACAGTAATTAATTAGCATAAAGATAAAGTCTGGGTTGTGTATTTATGGTTAATACTCGTGATCTTGTCACGGCAAACTTCTGTAAAGTCGCGTGCTGAAATACGTATACCCTTAAGTACACTGTAAGTCAATGGGAATTTTGAATTTGATGAAATATTAATCATCATAACGTAAGAAATCATCCGATCCCGTATTTAACCCATTGTATATCTCTCCCGTTCAAAGGCAAATCTTACAATTTGAACGTGTGCAAATGCTTCGGATTTTGACAATTCTAGATTTTAGTATCGTCATAGTTAAAACTTGCGGACGGATTTGTGGATAACATATTGAATTTGGGTCATGAACGAAAAAATTCAGTTGGCTAATATTCCATCACTCTTCGCCTGAATTTTTTTTTTTTTTGTACCGTTTGAAAGCTACAAACACAAAACATTCTTTTTAGAGTAAATTCATCGATGGTTACCACCAAATTAAAATAATAATAATACTAATAACAATGATGATAATAATAATAATTAGTGTGAATTGTGTAAATGCCGAAAAGAAATGGCGAGTTTCGTACCTATCTGTCATACACGATATCTCAAAAAATATTTTAAAGAAAGTATTGTGCTTTATGCCATATTAATGCTTTAAAAATACACTTTCATTTGGAATTAATTTCACCAGAATTAAACCAAAGACAAAATACTGATATACGGGGCCGGATTTGAGGGAAAACTAATTAAATTTGCATAGTGGGTCGATCATTTCAAAGATCTATTATTCCATTAATTTCAATCAGAATTTACTCATTTTTACACTGTTGGAAAGTATAAAACGTAAAGTTTTATCTATAAATGATTTCCGCGATATTTTCCATGAAATAAAGAATTTAGCACAGTGGCCGGATTTGTGAGGAAACTCTTTAGATTTATATCGTGGATTGATCATTTCAAACACTTATTATTCGATAATTGTCTATCGGAATTCACTCATTTTTGTACTGTTGGAAAGCCGAAGACGTACACTTTCATTTAGAAACAACTTCTGCGATGTTTTCCATGAAATAAAGGATTTATCATATGGGCCGGATTTGTGTAATTCATGAAATACCTGGAAGAAAATATGAAAAAACTTACCCATTTTTGATTGATAATATTTCAAAAAATATTTCAATGATCATGTTGTATTTTATACCATGTGAAAGGCTATTGTCTAAGCTTTCATATAATAATAATTTCAGCAGAATCAAGCAATAAATAAAATATTTAGCATGGGGGGCCGTTGGGGCCGGGAATTAAACCTATTTTTACGAGTGGGGCCGGGGAATACACTTTGCCTTCGTATATAGTCTATCGGACGGTTACGGGAGATACAACGGGTACCAGTTGTGAGTTTCGCATTTTCGTCAATGACAAACTGAATGCCTCTTTTCAACAATCTTACACAGTTCAAGGTTGTAATAACTACTTTTCTCATCAAAGTTACTTTTAAAACTCACCTTTCTCCACTATTTCTAATTTTCACATGTCCAATTTGAAACCAACTGTTGACATTCACATGCATGATGTAGTCTGGATTACCTGTAGTCTGGTACCCTGCCGTACTACAAGAGTACGTCAGGCAAAGTGCAATAATGGCGGCCCCCGTTGGAAATACGGAGAGGAAACGGGATTTTGTTATTTCACATGATCAAATCGGATCATAAGCTGATTTCAAAACAGATCGTTTGCAATAAAGTCATGGAAGTGAGTTTTTCTGCATGTCATTCTTATTTAGCGAGAAAAACTACATATCAGAAATGCTTTAAGTATCCGAAATATCAATGGACCTATATAATGTCCGAAAAGAGGGCTACTTTTAAAATGATTCATAGTCGAATTTATATTTAAACCATACCCGAACAGCACGTTTTAGATTCGGTAATGTATTTTTTGTACAAAATTGATCTCATTTTATTAACTGTTCAAACCGGATCACATGAAACTGGGGAGAACGGGAAAGGGGTACGCTTGAGGACACCTAGGAGGCCGCCATTGTTGCGCTTTGCCTGACCCGATAACGTAGTGGTAGGGGCAAGTAATCCAGACTAGATTACCTGCCCCTACCACTACGTTATAGGGTCGTACTTTTCAAGTGCGGCGGGGTACCAGACTAATGCATGATGCTGCACAACCACGGAAATTCACAAGGTGACAGATCAATTTGATTTCAGAAGAAATGTGTGTTTCGTCATGTTTCATTTCACGTGTTGAGCCCGAATAAAACACTGAAAATGACTGATAATGGCTGGGAGGGGAAGAGATCGTGGAAAACCGTATCGTGTCACATCCAGGCACTCGGCTGTGGAAGAGGAGAAACTTTGCCAGCCTCCGCCCTTATTTCCGGCAAGTTTTTCTACACTATAAAATTTTGCTTAAACTCTTTACCAGTTAACAAACATCAACGCCGGTCCAAACTGAATACGTTTGCAGACGACAAATTAAATATTGCTCATTTGGTGAGATTTGTCTTTGATTGGACAGAAAACATTGTGGGGAAAAGGAGAAAATGCTGGTTACCAGCATTTTGTTCTTTTTTCCACTATGTTTTCAAAAGCCTTCTCTTTCGAGGTGGTTAAAACTTTGGATTATGTGGTAAATAGTTAAGGGTTAAGGAAATGTTCGTAGTTTCCCCTTTTCGCACTATGTTTTCAAAAGCCTTCTCTTACAGGGTGGTCAAAACTTAGGATTGTGTGTGAAAGAGTTAAGGGTTAAGGAAATGTTCTTAGTTTCTCCTTTTCGCACTATGTTTTCAAAAGCCTTCTCTTACAGGTGGTCAAAATTCGGGATTGTGTGTTAAAGAGTTAAGGGTTAAGGAAATGTTCTTAGTGAGGCTTACTCGATGAAGCTCATTTTGGTGCTCAAGTGTTTTGTGTCGAGTCAGATAAATATATGTGTTTATATTGTTTTTGAAAATTCAGTGACGTTTTGCTCCCACAGAAACTAGGCCAGAATATATCAGTTGTATCGACATTTTTGAAATGTAATTTAGGACTCGGGCACAAATTTTCATTTCCTGTATAACAGCAGTCAATACATTTGTTTCTACAGTTTTGCAGGTGACAGGCTGAGAACCTGCAGTGTCTTGCCAAAGGGCACTTTCAGATAGCCTGCCTTGTCAGAAGAAATTGAACCAAGACCAGTTTGATTACAATACCAACTCTAACCAATGTATCACGGAGGACCTAGATTGATTAATTGGATGGTGGTTTATGTTGCTTTAAACATTATTTCAGTTACATCACGGTAACCGCTCACTTATTTATGTGTTCTCTCTTGGTTTCACAAGACCTAGAAAGGGGCTCTGATGTGGCTTGCCCAAGGAAACTCCGATGAAAAATACAGAGTTTGGAGTGGGGAGTGAACTTGGGACCTGATAATTCAAAAATAAGTACCTATACATATAGATCTCCAAACTGGATTACAGTGAACTCTTTACCACACAATTCCGACTTTGAACTACACAGAGAAAGAAAGCCTTTGAAAACATGGTGGAAAAGGAGAAAATGCTGGTAACCAGCATTTTCTCCTTTTCCCACAATGCTTTCTACCCTTTCAGAATCAAAAAGCAAAATTTCAGCCTTATCTAAATTGTCTGCAAATGCTTTCAATTCGGACGCCTTCAAACTTTTGTCGTTTGGTAATGAGTTAAGTCATAATGACTTTAAAGTCGGGAAATCTCCCACTACCAACTTTTTAATCACTGCATCATGCAGGACCTCAATTGATTAACTGCTTACTTAGTTAATTAGTTAACTAAGTGATTTATTAGTACCTAAACTGCTTGCTTGGATGGTGTTTTATGTCGCTTTTAACACTATTTAAGCCATATCACGGAGTCGACTCACTTGTTCATGTGTTTTCTGGGTTTCGCCAGTACTATATAGGGACTCGCGGGTGCCTGGTCGAGGACACTCCAATGAAAAATTTCAGAGCTTCATGTGAGGATTGAACCTTGGACCGAAGGCCCCCTCAAATAAGTATGGACAAAGTGATAATGAGTGTTGTATATACGAAAATTTTCCCACATTTAAAGTTTTTCGAATCGGAATTTTGATCAACGCTGGGGCTGCTTGGCACGCCTAAATACACTTTTAATTTAAAAATATTTTCTTCCACAGAAGTACAATATACATAAACAATACAATACAACAGGTTTACAAATATGATTCTGCAGAAATGGATTGGAACGAAAGCAGAGCTTATAAAGTTCCTCTCCAATTTCCGGTTATTGCATGTATAAAGTACAATATACAGAAGAAGTCTAAGAAGGCACATAGAAAAAAAAAAAAAAAAAAGAGATAGAGAAAAATAAAGGGGAACAGATGGGTGTGGAGTGTGGGATCTACTGGTGGAGATGTCACCTTAGAAGAAACCATATATAGAGACAATAAAAACTTACAACCTGACCGTCAATACTACATAATTGTTTGCTAGTACAGCTTATAAAAACGAAGCTGGTAATGTTTGTTAAGAATGATTGGATAAGTAATATACTAGATAAAAATATTTAGGTATTATGCAATAGATCAATACCAACCATATTACATTCAAAAGAAAGAGTGAGAAAACTGAATGTTTTCATTTAGTTTCTCCCGGAGAATACTGTATTGTCACTGAGAAGACAAAAGAATCAATACGCTAAGGAGTAAATCTTCCGCTTGCCCGGATATAAGTATGCACTGCAGCAAATATTCTTTCATTATCATGCAGGCTAAGACTTTCATCTCCATAAAGGATGATTCGAAGCGAGACTCTTGCAATATCGTTTATACTTGAGAATAAAATATTTCTTAAGTGATTATAAGTTGAACATTTTAGAAAGAAAGGTTCAGTTGATTCAACTGAGCCACATCTACTCAGTGGCGATTGCACTAAATTTTTCAAGTATAAGTGTTGATTAAGAGAACTACATCTGTTGCGCAACCTAGCATGGATTATCTGAATTTTTCTTTCACCGAAGAAATAAAGTTGTCTTGGAGTGGGTTTGGAAAGGTTCAAATGATGCTTAAAAGATGCCAGTGATTCTGCGTTCTTAATCTCATCCGGTAGGGAATTCCAATCATTAATTACAGACGGCAGAAACGAATTATTATACAAGCTAGTTCTGCAAGCAATGGTTCGCAAATTATTTGGTCTACGCAGATTATAAGTTGATGAATTACCAACCGTTTGGGGGACAAGAACATTAAGGTAATTTGGAGAAAGTCCATTTACCATTTTGTAGAATTGAATCAGCTTATGTTTCCGCCTTCTTTCACTTAAAGTTTCCCGACCAGTTTCCTGATTTAGGTCAGCAATAGCTACAAGTTTAGTACAACCCGTAACTATGCGTTCAGCTTCATTTTGAACTTTGTCCAGTTGATCCTTTAAACCCTGAGAAAGATTATCCCATATAACATCACCATATTCCAAAATTGGTCTTATAAATGAAAAGTAAATGGTTTGAAGTGACAATCGATCGAGCCGAATTTTCAGATGCCGCATAACTCCAATTCTTTTCCATGCTTTTTCAATTGATTTATTTATATGGATGTCCCAAGATCCGTCATTAGAAAGAAAAATACCTAAATGCTTGTGATTTGTAACTGATGGAATTTCAGTATTTGACATGTAAAGATTCCGGTGGTTAGGCTTTAGACGTTTCCGGGATATAACCAGCGATTCAGACTTTGCAGGGTTGAACTTAACCAACCACTTCTGTGCCCAATTCGTAATTTTTATCAATATCACATTGTAAAATACTTCCTACACCAGCTGAATCATCTAAAATCATTGATAAACTTGTGTCATCTGCGAAAAGCTTTACATTTGCCTGAATATCTTCGACAATATCATTGATATAAACTAAAAATAAAAGAGGTCCTAGGATAGATCCTTGAGGGACACCGGCTTGCACATGACACAAAGATGAAACTCCACCCGGTAAAATAACTCCTTGAAAACGGTTTTAAAGATAATTAGAAAACCAAGATAATAGTTTACCACGGATCCCGGCCCTGTTCAACTTGAAAAGTAAACCTTTATGCCAAACTTTGTCAAAGGCTTTACTTATGTCAAAAAATACAGCTCTGAATTCAAGCCCATCGTCTAGGGCTTTGCATATATCATTATAGAGACTAGTTACTTGATTAACTGTGGAGTCGCCAGGCATGAAACCGGACTGTAAGGGTGTGAAACTAGAGGCGCTTGAGCGCCTGTATCGCTCCATAGGCCTGATATTTCTATAATGGCGAAAAGAAGTTTTTAACAATTACCATTAGTCTCTCTTGAAATCGCAAAAATGATGCGCTCAAATTACAACTGAATACGTCATTAATGATTTTGACTTTGGTCCATTTACTTATAACAGAGTCCTAGTGACCAAGTGCAAGTGGGTGGAGCTTATCAGATGCAAAGTGTGTCAATTAAAATCTTGCAAAATTAGACAGTCAATTTTTGACTGATTATCCAATAAATTGGATTCTGGGACTTTACTAAAACTTATTGAAATGCTGGCCAGCCAATCATGTTTCATGAAACCTTCCATAGCCCCGATTAGGCAGCAATAACAGGCTGTCAACAAAGTCTTCTTTGAAATATAAGAAAAATATGTATAATATTCTCTATTGAAAAATGAGATGTTTTTGCTAGTTTTAGGCCAAAATACCGTATCCATTTATCTGACAACAAAATTTTAGACTAGTTTAAGTTAAAAAAAATGTGCAGACATCATTTCAAAGAAAATGTTAATTCAAAAATATATTCCATATTCGATAGAAAATATTGAGAAAAGGAGAAATCTCATATCACAAGCAATTTCTCCTTTTTTCTCTCCATTTTTCTTAATATTTAATGATGTTTCAGAAGTATCAAAAGAGGGGAATGTATGGTAGTGGTTTAATGCATGATTATGTATTAAAAATTCAGTTCTCAAAACATAGACGCAGCACAGCAATACATCTGAAATACTGTTCTAAAACTGTTCTAGACATTTCTAGAACTCATATGTAGAACTGTCTCTAGAAATACAAAGAATCTTGCTCTATAACAGTACTAGAATGTTAAATGAGACAGTTTGGGAAAGGGTTAATATCTACAATAACACAGGGTTCAAAACTTACCCTATATTCAACCCTTTCCCAGACAAGAACTTTTGACTGCTCCAAAATTAAATGCTGCTGAAGAAGACAAACATAAATTTCACTTAAACCAAAAGATTACTTTGTTATGCCATGGAAAACATTTAGGGAAAAAGCAATTTTTCAAATCCCTCAATGCTTTGCAAAGCTTTTTTTGTCAAACTCAGTATTGTATGGCAAAGGGGTTATATGTGGGGCTTGGCCTTGAACCTTGCAGTAAATAGTCCATTGTAACAAGAAAATGCATTAACTCTTTACCAAACGACAAAATTATAGATTGATATAAACTGAAAGCATTTGCAGATGAAAAAATAAATGTGACTGAAAAATCAAAATTTGTGTTAGGAAGGGTAGAAAACATTGTGGGAAAAGGAGAAAATACTGGTTACCAGCATTTTCTCCTTTCCCGACAGTGTTTTCAAAAAGCTTCTTTCTCAGGGTCGTTAAAAGTTGTGATTGTGTGGTAAAGGGGTCATCTAAAAGAACAGCTAGGAGGGCAAATGAATGAATGTTATAGCAATATAGATCAACTTACATCAATACACCAGATAGAATGAAATATGCTGGCATACAATGAACACCTAATCTCTAATAATCAACTTTTCACAGTCACAGTTAGAATGTCTTCTGTGGCAAACAACACAAAATGGTCTACAAATGCATTTACATAAATCAAATATCCTGCTCCAGGGAACAGATTAATTCTGGTGTACTGAAGTTGCGGGATCAGTTTGACTGGATAACATTAATGCCTTATCGCAAATGTAAAGCCCTGTCCCACTTTGTACCAGGTCACCAGGATTTACACCCCTTCTGTCCACTCTGCATTTACTCATTAGTAGGTCAACAAACCTTTACCAGAACTAATAAAAGTGCAGAGGTTCTCTTGTTCTATATCAAAAGGACTATAAAGTACCTACAACATGGGGGTTTTGTTATTAAAATACTTTTTCTTTTTTATCTTGGCATGGTTACTCAGGCTTAGTAATAAGGCAAAATTGAAAAGCTCAAGTTGTGAAAGGTGCTCAAGCTTTTATCTTATTTATGGCCAGTGATATTTTATTACTAGTACTAACTAATAGCATATCATTGGAGTAAATTGTGATCTTAATACCAAGGAAAATGTGTGGGCTTAAATAGGACAGCCCTGACTAGGTCAAGTCAATCCAATTTTCTTCCTTTTTCTTTGTTAGTCGATAAAACTAACACAATAAATAGTTTTGGAGAAGAACATTTTTTTGAAATATAAGCCTTGTCTATAAAAAAATGTGTTTTTAGGTGTATCATTTTTTTAAAAGGAATTTGGTATACAACCACCATAGAAACAATTTGGCAGACAACCACCATAGGAACTTACCTGCAAAACAACAATGAAATCCAATGAATAGTTTTAGAGAAGAAATTTTTCAAAGATTTTACTTTATACCATAAAAGGAAAATGAGTCTCCCATAAAAGCCATGTTTTTTGACAGATCATTTTTTTTTTAAGGAATTCTGTAAACCTGTATCTAAGGAACATTCCTGCAAAATAATAATGCTATCCAAATAGCGGTTTGGGAGGAGAAGATTTTTAAAGGTTTTTTACTTTGGTTGCCATGGCAACCAGAATTCTTCATGGAACACAATTATTTGAAGGAATTTGAAAGAGGACCACCAAAGGAACTTTCCTGTGAAATTTGGTAAAAATCCAGTCAATAGTTTCTGAGGAGAAGTTTTTTAAAGAAAAAGTTTACGGACGCACGCACGGACGAACGGGCGAACGGACGGACGGACGGACGCACGACGGACACAACGCCATGACAATAGCTCGCTGGCCTTCGGCCAGTGGAGCTAAAAATTGATATCTTTCAGGTGGTTATAAACGTACTTGAATATGATGCGTTCGAATACTTTTTCAATGCTATTCAATAAGGAAACTGGCCTATAGTTGGACGGAAGAGAAGGGTCACCGGTTTTAAATATTGGACATACATTGGATATTTTCCATGAAGATGGGACTGTGTAGGTATTTAATGAGTGATTAAACAAATCACATAAATGAGGTGCAATCTGTCCAGCTACTTCAATAAGAATCCTATTATTAATACCGTCAGGCCCCGAAGCTTTTCCAAGTCTCAGTGATTTTAAAACATCTAGTACTTCAAACGGCCTGATATCAATTGTATCTAAAGAAGATTGTGTCAACGGGTAATTTGCATCTGGAAGAATACTTAAAGAATCATCTATACTTGATTGATTTGCAAAATAAGAGCTCAATACATTAGCTTTCTCGACTTCGTCAATTACCATTGAATCGCTGGAATGATCAAAGAGAGGAGGGATTGACGATGAGGAATTTGAAGACATAAGTGACTTCAAAGTTTTCCACCAATCTCGCGGGGATAGTAAACCAGATTTCAATTTTATAGACAAGTGATCGTAATAGTTTTCTTTAGTTTGTCGAATAAGTGATATTACTTCGTTTCTAACAGATTTAAATTTTGTCCAGTGACTGGCTTTGTTCGATGCCTTAGCTTTTTTGTATAATCTCTTACGATACCGAATTTTCCTTTTGATAGAACAGGTCATCCATGGTGGTTCTTGGGGATTGATCCTAACAGTCTTGCTTGGAATGAACATACGAGTTTTATCCGTGATAACATTTGCAAAGTTTTCAGCGTATGTGTCAATATTATCATTGTGTATAGAGCGCCAATTGAAATTAGCTAAACAACCTCTTAACTGGTTGTAATCGCCTTGATCGTACTTCCAAATCGTACGTTGAATATTTTTCAACTTAGGTTTTAGAAAATTAAAAACACCAAAGACAGGACAGTGATAACGCGTTGTGAGACCAAGACAAGGCTCTCCAACGCCAGATGTTAGAATAGAGCTTTCATTAGTAACAAAAAGAAGATCAATAGTGGACATGGAATTTTCGGTAAAATGAGTTGGTTCGTCAATACATTGAACCAAATTAAACTGATTACACAGAGCTTCGACCTTACGAAATTGGTTTTCGTTCATAGTATTCAGATTAAAATCACCAGTAATTATAACATCTGCAATATTCGAATTTATAGCAAGATCTATAGAATCTTCAATAAGTGAAGTATAGGTCGAGTCAGAGTTCGGCGGTCTATAAAAAACGCCATACAAAATGTTCCTATTATTAATAGACTTGATTTGTATCCAAATACACTCTAATCTACCAATTTCGAGATCATTTCTGCGAATATATGAAAGATTATTTTTTACGTATAAAATTACACCGCCATATCGGTCATGAGTTCTATCTTTACGTTCTGGTGTATGGAAAGAAGGGAAAAGCAGTTCGTCTGAGGATAAGCTGTCATGTAACCAAGTCTCAGAAAACGAGACAATATCAAAAAATGAAAACTCTGCAATCAAGGTATCAAGCTTGTTAGCTATACTTTGGACATTGTAGTGGACGGTAGAGAGATGATTGGGGAGATTGAGAAAATTGTATAAATCTGTACTGGACATACTATCTGAAGACTCGCTATGCTGCGGACCAGGATTTGGATGGACATCGCCTGCTCGCAATATCAAAAGATGAGTAACTATTATCAAAGGTAATGGGCTGTAAATAGTTATCTGAAATATCAGTCTACAAAATTGTATGTTCTCTTCACAGCGTTTGCCTATCAATAAACGCTTTTTATTGTGGTGTAAAACCTGTTTGGTCAAGGGTAACGATTGTCTAATATTCTTCAGGACTGAATATGAATAGCACATTGTGCTAAGAACTGAAAAAAGGAAGAATAGTGTAACAGTCAGGTGAAAATGAAGATGTGGACAATATGTTGGGTGGCTACAGATATAACTTAAAATTCTACAATTCATGTTACTACGCCTAGTAAGTACAGGAACACCATGTAGCAGCCCAACACATCTCCAAATCTATGTTCTTTAAAATGTAACACAATTATGTTGTATATCAAATCAAACAAAATCATAAGACACTCCACACCATCAAGACAAAGAAGTAAACACATTAAAACTGAAAATTGGGGGTGGGGGGATCGAAATAATAAATGAAAATAACACTATAAAAGGGCTCCAAAAAGTACAGAAAAAGTCGGGAAAATTGTGGTGTATGTGTTAATGTGATTTTAAACAGTATTTAATATACCTAAAGAATGCCTGGTGAATGATGTTAACAAAAAAAAAAAAAAAAAGTACGACAAATATTCGGAATATTATAACATTATGCTTTGAATAATCAAAAACCTACTGACATGACAGTATTGCGTGAATGATATGATACATGATTCTAGTTGGAAAAATACTTCGGTATTATAGCAGTGGAACCCTTTCGGTAAATTGTACAGGCATACTTCGAAAAATACATTGATGTTTAAAAATAATAACTCTGTGAGTGTATCTTGTTCAAACTGCACATTATGTGCAGTTTGATCATGAACCACACCAGCCGCAAACTCAAGTAAGGATTTAATAGGAACTGCTAGAGTCAAGGAAATAAGTACAATATAATGAAACTAACATTAAAACCCTAAATATATACATACACACTCGAACAAAAAGAAATTAAAAAACAATTTTTGACAATAGGGGGCGTAAATAATTACAAACATAATAAAGTAATAGTATCTGACAAAATAGTAAATTTACCCAGCCAGCGCCCATAAACAAAATGGACCTTTTTCTTAGGAATTAGCCAAAATAACTGTAACTTCAATGCTGCCTATGAACAAAAGGTCGATGTATAACAGTGGGTGTGTGTCCAAGATCAGGCCGCACGGTATATGATGTCTGATCCCGGCCCACACCAAATGCATGAAATTGTTAGACTGTGTAAGACGCTCAAAGGTTTAATCTCAGCAAGGCGGAAAATGTACATCAGCGATCAAACTACACACTATATGCAGTCCGATCAAGATCCGCATCAACCAAAAGAAAGTAAAATTTTAATAGACAGGATTAAACTCAAGGAAAAAAAGTGTACTGTATTGAAATCAACCTTGAAATCAAATATATAGATATATACACATCCAAAGAACGAAAAAAAAAAAAAAACCTTTGATAATAGGGGACGTAACTCTATGAGTGTCTCCCTTTCAGACATAACAAATAAAAAAACTGACAAATCACTATAATTACTTAAAGCAGCGCAAATGAACAAAATGGACATGTCTTCTTGGGAAACAGCCACAATTATTGTAACCACTGGGCTGCGTACAGTAAAAAAAACACACACACAGGTGAAAGAGCAAGATCAGACCGCATGGTATATGCCGTCTGAACCCGCTCCATACCAATCGCAAAAGCAGTTAAGTCTTAACATGCTCTCAAGAGCTGAAAAGACACTAGACTGAATGAAAATCAGACCTTGGATGAACAAAGTGGACATTTTCCTTGGGAAACGAACACAATTATAAAAAACTCACTGCTGCATACAGCCCGAGGTTCTTTAAATAATAACGGGTTTGTGTCCACGATCAGACTGCATGGTATTTGCTGTCCAATCCTGGCTCAAAAGAGTGGCAAATAAAAGAAATTTTAACAGGCACTCAAAAGTTGAAAAGGCACCAGACTGTGGTATCTGTAATAATAGCTGATCCCTTAAGCCATTTGAAATAATGAAGGATCCCTGGTAGGGTTGTTGTTGTTGTTACATTGTTGTTGTTGTTGTGTGCCAAGATGGCTGAATAAACGATGTGTGTGGCAAGAACGGTTGTAGTTCAATCCTTCCGTACAAAGACAACAGACATTACATTTGGCGACGAGGATGGACGTCAGAGCATTACCAGAATTTAATTGTACTGACCGTGCTAATATTTCCGCTGGATGGAGACGGTGGATCCGAGCATTTGAATTGTATTGCGCTGGAAAGGGCGTGACTGGTCATGCACAGAAGAAAGCTTTGTTGCTGCATACCGCTGGCATGGAAGTACAAGATATTTTTTTTACACTTCCTGAAGAGGAAGGAGAGGGTAATATTTATCAGAAAACAAAAGATGCACTAGAAAGGTATTTTACGCCTCAAGCTAATGTCCCTTACGAACGTCACATGTTCAGGTGTATGGAACAAGTGAAATCAGAAACTGTTGATCAATATGTAACGCGGTTGAGAGCCAAAGCAGAAACTTGTGAATTTGGTCCTCCAGAAAACATCGAGGAACAAATAAGGGACCAGGTGATACAGAAATGTTCCAGTAGCCATCTGCGTCGAAAATTGCTAGAAAAGGGGAGGAATTTGAATTTAAATCAATTACAAGAAGTTGCCAGAGCATTCGAAGATGCCGACAGACAAGCTCGCAGTTTTGAAGGCAGTCTTAGTGAAGAAGTTCACAGAGTCCTGGAAAAGAAACCAGCACAGGCCAAATCAAACCCTAAAAATAAAGGCATAGTGTGTTTTAGCTGCGGTAGGAAGGGACATAAGTCTAAAGATCCTAAGTGCCCAGCAAAGGACAAGAAATATAGGAAATGTCACTACAAGGGTCATTTTGAAAAATACTGTAGGTCAAAAACAGATAGGCAACATTCGAAATCCGACCAAGTCCACCAGGTAGAGGATACAGACTACGCGTTTAGCCTGGACGAAGGAAGAAACAGGATGGGAAAAGTACAAGTCAAGCTCGGTGGAGTCGAAGCTGATATGATTATTGACTCTGGTGCTACATGCAATGTTATTGACAGAAATACATGGGAAATTTTGAAAGACAAAGAAATAAAAGTCGGTCAGTCTTCAAAATGTATGACCCAATTATACTCATATGGGAGTCAAAAGCCTTTAGCAACTGCTGGACACTTTCTGACTTCAATTGAGTATAATGGGAAAGTTCTGAATGATATCAAGATTATTGTCATTGAAGGTAAAGGGCCATCCTTGCTTGGAAGACAAACTTCTATCGAATTAGGAGTCTCGAAATTAGAACCATATTTGGAGGATTCATTGAATGTAAATGCATTAGATAGTTGTTTAGATTTAAGTCATTGTGAAAAATTGTATCCCACATTGTTCCAGGGTGTTGGTAGATTGAAAAAATTCAAACTAAAAATTCCAATAGACAAGTCTATACAACCTGTAGTTCAGCAAATGCGCAGAGTGCCTTATCACTTGCGTAGTAAATTAGAAGAGAAATTGCTTGAACTTGAATCTATGGGGTTAATTGAAAAATGTGAAGGTCCAAGTAAATGGGTATCTCCTTTGGTCTGTGTGCCGAAACCAAATGGTGAGTTGAGAGTCTGTGTAGATATGAGACAAGCAAACAAGGCTGTCATTCGGGAAAGGCATCCCATACCTACTATTGAAGACATAATGCAGGATCTCAATAAGAGTAGCATTTTCAGTAAACTTGACTTAAAATGGGGCTACCATCAAATAGAATTAGACAATGAGTCAAGGGAGATAACCACATTTAGTACTCATAAGGGTTTGTACCGTTATACATGTCTTATGTTTGGTATTAGTTGTGCACCTGAAATGTACCAAAAAACAATACAGCAGCTTTTCACTGAATGTCATGGTGTACATAATATTCTAGGTGATATTATAGTACATGGCAGTTCTGTGAAAGAACACAATGAAAGACTAGAAGAAGTCTTGAGAATAATTCAAAATGCAGGTCTCACATTGAATAGAGACAAATGTCAGTTTGGTCTAGAAAAAATGGTTTTCATGGGTCATCTTCTTTCAAGTCAAGGAATAGGTCCAGCAGAAACTAAAGTATCTGCTGTGCTAAATGCTAGGAAACCTGAAAACACATCTGAGGTAAAGAGTTTCCTAGGCTTGGTGAATTATAGTTCTAGGTTTATACCTAACTTAGCAACTGTTTCAGCTCCTCTTCGTGACCTGACCAAGAAAAATACAAAGTTTAAATGGGGTAAAGTAGAACAACAGTCTTTTGATAGGTTGAAAACCTTATTGTCAAACACTGAAATCCTTGGCTACTATGATATTAATGCACCAACTCAAGTCATAGCTGACGCTAGCCCTGTGGGTTTGGGAGCAGTTTTAGTGCAGAAACAGAAAAATGAGTACAGGGTCATATGTTAGGCAAGTAGATCACTGTCAGATGTAGAGCGTCGTTATTCTTAAACCGAGAAAGAGGCTCTTGCCTTGGTCTGGGCCTGTGAGCGTTTTCATACCTACTTGTATGGCACAGATTTTGAGCTATTAACAGACCATAAACCTCTTGAGTTTATTTACTCAACAGTGCTCGTATAGAAAGATGGGTACTCAGATTGCAACCTTATCGATACAAGGTTCGCTATATTCAAGGTAAAGACAATGTATCGGATGCTCTTTCTAGGTTAACAAAATCAGATAAGGTAATCTGCAAGAATATCGATAACGGTATAGAGGAATATGTCCCTACTATTGCTATAGAGTCAACTCCAGAAGCCTTAACTACAAGAGAAATAGAAAGGGAGTCTGACCATGATATCGAATTGAAAGGAATTCGTGAAAAACTGTTGAATGGTCAGTGGCATAATTTGAGTTTTAAAGAGTATTTACCTGTTAAATCAGAGCTTTGTGCAATAGGTAAATTAGTATTACGTGGTACACGTAGAGTAGTTCCATGTTCTCTGAGGGAGAGAATATTAGATCTTGCACATGAAGGTCATCCTGGCATAGTGTCAATGAAAAGAAGGTTACGCAGTAAAGTATGGTGGCCTTCTATCGATAAACAGGTTGAAAACCACTGTAAGAATTGTTATGGTTGTCAGTTGGTTGCCCAAGCTGAACGACCAGAATCTGTCGTAAGAACAACCATACCAACATTACCATGGCAACATCTTGCTGCAGATTTATTAGGTCCCCTACCGTCAGGTGATAGCATTCTTGTAGTAGTTGATTACTACAGCAGATATTTTGAAATTGAGGTAACAAAGGTAACAACCTCTGAAAGAATTATCTCCCTTCTTGAAAGAATGTTTACCACTCATGGTTTACCATTATCACTGCGAACTGATAATGGACCACAGTTTGTCAGTAAAGAGTTTAAACAATTTTTAGCAGAAAATGGCATACAACACAAAAGAACAACACCATTATGGCCACAAGCCAATGGAGAAGTTGAGAGCCAAAACAGGTCAATTCTAAAAAGGATAAAAATAGCACAAGCAGAAGGGTTAGATTGGAAAAATGACCTAAGGAAATTTTTGATGATGTACCGTAGTACACCTCACAGTACTACAGGAGTAAGTCCTGCAAAATTACTTTTTGGACGCAAAATGCGTACAAAATTACCAGAATTACAAGAAACTCATTTAGATGGTGGCGAAATACGTGATAAGGATGCAGAGAACAAAGAAAAGGGGAAGATGTATAGTGATTTACGTCGTCATGTTCAAGAAAGAGAAATAAAACCAGGAACTCAAGTACTGGTTCAGCAGGACAAGGTTGACAAATTTACCACAAATTTTAACCCAAAGCCATTAACAGTTTTAGAAAAACATGGGAATCAGGTCACAGTTGAGACAGATGATGGGGTTTGTTATAAGCGAAATGTCTCTCGTGTCAAACAGTTTCGAAAGCCTGATCTAGACCAAGACTCGATTGATGCAGACTCAGGTAGACCAGTTCGTAAAAGATGTCTGCCAGTTAAACTGAAAGATTTTGTCATGAGTTAGATATTTTTGAAACTGTGTTTTCAATTTCATGTCTATAATTCTATAGAGACAGTGTTTCTGATGTTCAGAGATGTTCATTAGAGACACATATTATATTTAAAGATGATTTTGGCTGTTAAGTGTATCTTACCAAGAGGTACCACTGTCAAGATACACCTGGTATTTCTTGTCAAGAGATACTTATTTTGCTCTTAATGCTTGATCTTCTAGAGAAATAAATCAAGTCATAGAGGGTTTAAATTTCTTTCAGGATTATTTTTTGGTTTAACATGTATATGTCAAGGGGTACTTGATAATGTTATAAATGTTTAAGTGACATATGACTTGTTGGTTTGGATCAGTCATAATGGTATTCAATTTCACAATCCTCATGGTATTAATACAAGGGTTACTCTAATGTGCTCTGTTATTCTGACATTTTGTTTGGAAAAAGGAGGGATGTGGTATCTGTAATAATAGCTGATCCCTTAAGCCACTTGAAATAATGTAGGATCCCTGGTAGGGTTGTTGTTGTTGTTACATTGGTGTTGTTGTTGTGTGCCAAGATGGCTGAGTAAACGATGTGTGTGGCAAGAACGGTTGTAGTTCAATCCTTCCGTACAAAGACAACAGACATTACACAGAGTAGATGAAGATTCTGATTCGGATAAACAGAATGGACATTTTTCTTGAGTAACCACCATATAGTCTCAAAACGAATCTAGGGCGACAAGTGATGCAATTCATACATTTCTGTGATTTTCCAGAGCAGAACATCTCGCACGCCACCAACGTGGTCTCGCACAAGGAAAAGAAAAATCACTCTCTTTCGCAAACACTGATTGATCATCCCTTACCAGACAACACATTATTACATTTGAGAGCGTTTGCAGACGACAAAAAAAAAAAAAAAAAAATGGCCGAAGCAATGGGGTCTGTCTATGAAACGGTAGAAAACATTACGAGAAAAAGAGAACATACTGATTACCAGCATGTTCTCCCTACCCATTGTGTTGTGTAATTCCAACATGGACAGGGCTGTTAATAACTCAGCATTATTTAGCAAGGAGTAATACAAATTAACAAAAGCATCGTTATTAACCCTTTCCCAAATGACAATTTTTAGACTCTTCCAAACTGTAGGAGTTTGCAGACGAAAATTTTAAATTTGGTAAAAATGGCGGAAATTTCTCCCATAGGGTAGAAAGCATTGTAGGAAAAGGAGAAATTGCCTGTCACGAGCAATTTCTCCTTTTCCCACAGTGCCCCCAACAGACGTGTACTGCCGACACGTAAAATTACGGGTTTGTTTAGGAAAGAGTTAAGCTAACTTACATTTAGCAATAAGATATAACTAAATATAATATGGGGTTCAAAAGTGGGAATGAAGACGGGAAGGGGGGGGGGTGCTGAAACTATACTGTACAAAATAATTATACAGTCAGAGCTAGGTTTTCAAGAACAGACTGACTCTCAATTCGATGTACTCTCAAGTTTTTGTCTTTCACGAAGATAGTACCATCATATGTCCATGCACTGACCACTCTCTTCTCTTTCGCCAATTTCCTTGCTTGAAAAAACATGTCTCTCCTGACCTTAGTTAGATCCTCATTTATAAAGGTACCTTTGTATCCCTTGTGTTTTAGTTGTGACTTCTGTTTCATCAATTTTTGTCGAGAGCGGTAACTGACAAATTTGACTATGATATCCCTTGGTCTGTCTCTGTGAGAAGCATCCTTCGACTTGCCGACACGATGTGCCCGATCTACTTCTTCAATAGTCAAGTTGGAATTAATCGTATCTGCTAAAGTCATAATCTTGTCTTCCACCGATTCATCCTCAGTCTCTGGAATCCCTGATATTCTTATGCAGTTCCTACGACTGTATTGTTCGGCAGAGTCGAGTCTCGTCTCCACAACCTGTAGCCTCCTTTTCAATTGCAGATTTTCTTCTTCAAGATTGGCTATTCTGCTTTGCAGTCCACCCAGTACACCATTAACAATTTTCGTCACCATATCTTCTATTTGAATATTAATAGATTCTTGGATCGAACTTGTAATTTGCGTGATATGGTCATCAGATAAAGTTATTGTCATCGTGGGGTAGCCAACGTTTTCGGCGCTTATGGAGACCTGACCGTTTCCCGTGTTGACATCGCTCTCACCGGCAACCGTTCGTGACTCTTCCTCAATAATAGCAGATTCTGGATTAATTTTAGATTTCTTTGTGTCAATTAGTTCAATGGGAGAAGACAAAACACGTTTCGATACTGAAGCTGACGCAGTTTGCCGAGGAGTTGATGCCATACTGCTTACTGTTAACTTTACAATTGTGACCAGTATAGTTTTGAGAAAATCGAGCGTGAGCGTTTTTATAGTAAGTCCAGTGAGCCCTCAACACCCTTTACTAAGTGATAAGATACCTTTTACTGTATCAAAATAATATCGCTATTAACAATCTTACAGTGATCACTGGCGCGTGAAAAAAAAGAAATACAGTCTTACTCTAAAGAACCTCTCAAATGCCGTTAATTCACGAACTCCGCCTCAAAAATAAAGTCAGCTCCTATTCACAAACATTTCAGGCAAAATACAAGTTACAAATCACTCAAGAAACATTACAAACTCAAGTTTCTTTCCCACGGTGAAATTCTCTGTTTATGCAGCCATAACCGGAACCGGAAACTTTCTACACTTTTGCAGACAATGTAGATTTAAGATCTGACTCCACGATCTGTACAGCCTGATCTTGGTGTACATTCTCCAGTATAAGTAGCGATTTCGCCCGAATTTTTTTTTTTTTTAAATCTCAAAAGTTACTCAGTTGTTTACTCTTGACTGGGAATTACCAATCGAGTTATAGCACAATTTTGGATTTGGGAGATAAGCAGCCTAACCGGCTCCCAGGGACCGGACATCTATATACCGCACGATAAAATATTAGACATTTCTACTGAAACCATTTGCAGACGACAAGCTAAATGTGGCTTGATGGGTGGTATTATTATTTGACAGGCCTGAATCTATCGTGGGAAAAGGAGAAAATACTGGTTTCTGACTTTCCTACCTTTTTAATTCATAATGTTTTCCCAAGTTTGTTCAGGTTGTACAGCACTAGTGATGCCTGTATATGATTGTACCCAGTGTCTGTATGTGTACAGGAGCCCCGCCGGGTAGCTTACTGCTTAGTGTATCTGACTCGTGACCTGGTGGTTGCGGTTTCGATACCTGGTCGAGGCAGACTTGCCCACAATATTTCGCCTCTCACCTGAGATGCAGCATCGCGGCGAGAAAGTAGTCGGTGGCTCGGAAAGAAAGTTGTGTCGGTACTGATGTGAGGAGGCAAGGAAACGCATGGGTAGGTGTGCTGGCCGCTGTGATATGACCTAGCTCCGTTAAAACCCAATACAAATATGTGTTAATAGGAACTGATTAGACTTCATGTATGATCTAGATCTACACTTTTTGCAAAGGTATCTTTGGTCGAGCAGGTTAAGTGTTACAGAATAGAGGTCAAATTTAGACTGACAATTACAACTCGGTTACTTCATTCATCCATTCAATCATTCGTTCATCTAGCCATCCATTAATTCATGCTTCGTTTTACAAGGCTGATCAATGTGTCGAGTCTAGGGGTTTGAACGTATAATCCATGCACAAGAGGCTTGATATGTCTGGTCCAAGGATTGGAACTTGCAACTCCCCTATTACGGACCTGGTGTGCTAAGCGCGGTGCCTCAGTCAGTAAAGTGAAGGATTTGTGATCAAGGGTCGCCAGTTCGGGTCTCGGCTCGTCGAAACTCATCTTGGAGGATTGACGACAGCCAATGGGACAGGATTCAGCTGTCTCTCATGATGTTTGTATGAGAAAGTAGCCAGTGGCAAGCGAAAAATGAGTAAAGCACTGATCTAAGAACTCCGGCAAAGCCTGGATAGGTGTACTGGCCGCAATAACACAACTGAGATATTGTTGAAAATGGCGTAAAACACCCAACAATCCTTAGATAGACAGTCGAGGTTGAAATTCTTACTCGTAAATCATCACAGATGTGCTATTATAGTCAGGTACCCGAGTCCGGCTTAATATATTACGAGACACTTTTCCTAATACTCAGTATTGCTTAGAAACAGTAACAAAACAACAAGATTTCAGAAATAAAAATATTCAAAATTTATTCTTGATAGGATATATTCGAAATTGAAACGTACATTAAATCAAAGGGGAAAAAAGGAAAACGTTGGATAAATTACTCATGTAGAAACGTATTTAGTATTTAACGAGGCTATTCAGATATTTTATGTCAGAACTTGACATCAAAATTAATTCATCACTAAACTAAGCATGACAATAGGTGGCACTGATATAAACAATTAGGCAACAACGAAGTGCAAACAAACAATTGACGGGATTTCTCTTTCTTAAACATACATGAATTACAGATGAAAATAACGCAAACATTCATAAAACTCAAATTCTCTCTCTCTCTCTCTCTCTCTCTCTGGTAAAACACGAATTGGACCGGAGAATGAACAAATGCAAACGAGTAATATAAAATAAAATCATCTTATCACATGTGAATTATGGAGACTAGATAAGAGGACGGGTAGTCTGCGATTTGACAGCAGTTTTTGTGGGAAGAAAACATTAAGAACGGCGATAATGGTGCATACAAATTATTACTGCTGCCTCATTGTTTTCCGGATAAACAGTGTTTGATAGATCGACCTTTTGAACTCAAATAATGTTTATAGAATATCTAGAATATTGAAATTTTCCAAACGTGGGGGGGGGGGCGGGAGTTTGGGTTAAAGTTCATGAATAACAAATTTTTGGTAGGGACTGGGTGGGGCAAGTACGACTGGAAATGGTGTAGATAAATAAATTGACCGAAAACAAAAAGAAATAATTAAATGATGACAAGATTTCCAACGACAGCTTGCTTACAAAACAAAGTACAATGAAATGTTGAGAATAAATTTTATCCCATATCCAGCCGAATGTCCGTTACAAACTACAACAAAAATATCTTCCGTTAAGTTTATCGGCAAAAATTGGGATTACTTAATAAAACTCATTGATACAAAAACGGAGAGTGCAGACAAGGATCAGACTGCACGTATGTGCAGGCTGATCTTTGTCTACACTCGCCGCTAAAAACACTCAGTCACTTATGGTTTATAAAAGAGTTAAGACCGTAACCATGGTAACGGTAGAATATATTGTGGTGCAGATTTAAATGTTGACTGACTGAAGTACATGACGATCTACAATGTCCAGGTCGAGGTGCCGTTAAAGCAGTCGGACCACAGTAACAAAGTTACGTAAAGGTGACGGCCTGGAATGGCTGATAAATAATTTGTCTCTGTAACAACACAGAGCGTCGGGTTCCTCTATATAACCTGCAGTCCGATCTAACACCGACTTGTGTCGAATCAGATCAGAGTCCAGTTTATAAAATTTGTTGTGATCCCGTGCACATACATACACGTTGTTATCTGGGTCTACAGTGATTCCTGCAGGCCAGGACCCTTCGATTGTAAGTTCTGAGATAACTTGACCCTCAACATTTCTACATAGTACTCTGTTATTGATGAAATCAGTTAAATAGACTCGTCCAGAAACAACGGCGAGAGAAGGTTCATGGTAACGATAGTTATCAGTGTCAAACATGTTCAGCGTGACTCCGTCTGTAGATTTTATATAAACAGACCAGCGAGAGTCATGACGATCTTCTCCACAGACGATAAAAATCTTGTCATCATAAAACTGTATAGACCCACATCGTCTCTCTGTTTTATGTACTTTTTGTAGTTTTGCGGGTTTTTTACTTATATCTATAAACATTATCTGACGTTTCCGTGGTAACGTTACTGCTATCAAACATTGTTTATTCGGATCAGCCCGGTCTGCTGCAGAAATATCAGAACTGCTGCCGAACGCTAAGTTCGGTTCAGCAGAATTCTGTTTTAAATGTATTTCTGTAACACCCCAAGGTCTAGAGTCAGACTCTACAAACCGTATATAACGTTTTAACACGTGACTTCCTACTTTATAGATTTTAATACAATAATTACTATAATCACAGGCTACCCACCTTTTGTTCTCCAGTCCACACAATCCTGTTATATCACATTCCCTCTGATCCAATTCGTGTTTTACTTCAACTCGATCACAAACAATGGCGTGACTGTTGTTGAATATCTTCTTTCTCCTTCTTTCACTCTCATTCAAAACCATTTCAATATACTGTCTTCTCTTTCTCTTTCTCTGTTCTCTCATTCTGTCACTCTCATTTTCCTCTTTCTCCTTCTTTCTCTCACTCTCTGCTTCCAGTCGCATTCTCTTTATTTCCTTTCCAAATCCCTTTTCTTTGTTTTTCTCACTCTCACTCTGTCCCTCCAATTCCTGTCTCTCCCGTCTCTCACTCTCCTTTCTCCCCACATTCATTCCATCATGACCTGCATGTTCAGACATACATTCCGCACACACATAAATCTTGCATACAAAACAAAGAAAAACAGCCATCCTTCCATACAGCTGTCTCACACGCTCTAACCACTCATACCACGAACTCCCAGATCTCGGACACTCATCACCCACACAACTCTCACATCTCGCCATTCTCCCCTTTCTCTCATTCACGCTCAGTTCCTCTATACATAATTCTTCTTCCTCTTTTTCTCTCTGTTCGTCACTCCTTCCAGCACAGCTATATATTATATCTCCTTCTGCCATGATGTTAATGTTTTGTCTGCAATAGATTTAGATCATTCAGTCAATAAAACTTAACTCTTTACAAAACAATACCACACGTTTTAACGAACCTAAAGAAGAAAGCTTTGGAAAACATTGAGGTGAAAGGAGAAAATGCTGGTAACCAGCATTTTCTCCTTTTACCACAATGTTTTCTCTCCTTTCAAAGTAAGGTGCCCGTGCTTCACTAACAACCGATTTGTCGTCTGCAGATGCTTTCAATTTCAAGCTTTTTGATAAAGAATGCATAAATTTAGATCTACATTAAAGAAGTTATTTTACAAAGAAATGTTTTTCACCCGTGATCTCTGTTTCACTGATCGATATCTGGGAAAGCAGCCAGCACCTGAGAAGAATTTTGTGCGAAGTAATGGTAGAAGAAACTCGACGAAAGCATGGATAGGTGAACTGGCTGCCGTGATATAATCTAAATAGTGTTGAAACCGGCGTTAGACACCATTCAAACTCTAGCGCGATTTGCAGGCGTTTCAAAATTCCATTCTCCCCCCCTTTTTTTTAAAGACTAGCCTTATGATTAGCCCAGAAATTTAGGCTCAGCCAATCATCAGACAGGTCTTAAATACAATGAGAAACTTCTAACCTTAATTCAAGTAAACATAGAAAATACTGAAATGCTGATCTAGATCCTTACAAACATGTCCCGGTAGATCAACGGTCATTTACCTTACTTAGATCTATATATCTTGCTGTCAACAAACTCAGCGGTGATCGTTAGTTGTTTTTCTTCAATTACTTCTGAAAAAAAAGTAATGAAGTTAGTAGATCTAGGTCAAGATGAAATATTTCCGACAGATAGATCTAGATCTAAATCGTTCTTAAAGATCTAGATTGATTTTATGAATTTATGATCCAGATCTATCAGCTTTGTTCATTGAAGCCATCACAACGTCTGAGAGTCAGTTACCAGTCACCTGTCGCTGTGGTAGATCTATAACTTAATTGATGTTGAAAGCGACATAAACACCCTTCTGTATAAACCATTGGTTTAATACAGTCGGTTGATCTACATCCTATAATTTCTGTGAAAGAAAAGCTTAGAAAATAGCGAATTGAGTAAATCTAAGATCAGACTGCACGTTCTGTATCTGATCTTGATCCACACTCTTAGCGAAGATTCGAAAGATTTCAGATTTCATTTACAAAACACACTCGAAAAATTAAGTAAATCTCAATTATAAACAATAAAAATACCCAAAATATGACCAGAATATCCAAGTTCTCTTTATTTGTCCGACCTAAAATGCCAAAGCGATAATCTCTAGCAGAACAAGCACATTGTAAAGAAACGCTACGCGGGAAAATGAAGACAAAAATTACGTCAGAGTTGGACGTCAGTCATAAAGGCGGCATCGATAATATTGAGCGACACGATAATTGAATGGGCCTTGCCTTCTTTAGCGTACATCTAATTACTAACTTTATTCTTTGTTTTTCCTTTAAGTTGGCGATTTTGGAAACATCCTGGAAACGGGAGCATTCATACATATCGATACTTTACGCACGGCGGTTTTATAATCCATCCAAAAAGTTTTATCCCGTCTTTTGTCATTTTCCTTTGATCTGCAAGATCTAGTCTCTATTTGAAGTTGGACGAATTTTAGATAAACAGATCTGTGTTAAAGAGTTATGATGAAAGAATTGCTTTACAAATACAAGGTCTACATTTCCTCAATCGCTTCTACACGTATCGTTCTTTCCAAGCCACTGGCTGCTTTCTCACTTGAATGAAGTCTAAACAATGTACCAAGGTGTCAGTCGAACAAATCTAATGTAAAATTGACTAAATAATTATGATTCCTTGGAATTAATTTTTGAAGAGTCGGATATCGGATTGTGTAGTTTCATGATCAGACTGCTTGCTCTGTGTAGTTTAATCTTGATTTACACTCTCTGTAGTATCTAGGTAAGTACCTAAAGTCTGACTCAATTTATAATGTAATAGATCTAGGTCTATTAACTTTGAGCCGAACAATTCCATTTACAACGACCCTGACGTAGGGGGCTTTTGAAAACATTGCGAAAAAAGGAGAAGTGCTGGTAAGAAAAAATATCCCATTCACATTTTGAATTCAAATCACATTAGAGTTTACATAGCCCTGTAATCGGATGATGTGGATTCAGGATGAGACAGTACTTTTTTTTTTTTATCTTGATCTACATCTACACTGTCTACCAAAGCACCAAAAACGAAGATTGTCAAGTTTAAGTCACTGTGAAAGTAGTCTCAATAATGAGACGTTTGTGGTGCTTCTCTTCACATTTGGACATTTAATGTGCACCGGAGGCGACCAGTCAAAAATTCAAATCGCCTTCGGGGATAGTTATCTGTACTCTTGTGAAACAGACTATGTTAGTCTATATCACACTAAAACATGTACTTTCAGCGCAGTCTGATCTTGATCTGCATGACCCGCTAAAGTCCTGACAAACTGTCTTACTAACAATGATATGAAGATACATGTATGTACCGGGTAATATTAAATCTGTCATTGCAAATGTCGCCTTAGATTTTGCGGGCGGTGAAGATCAAGATCAGACTACACAAAACGTGCAGTCTGATCTTTGATCTACACCGTCCTCTACCTGATGTTAATGTTTTTACCATAATCGGCTTCATTCGCAAAGAAAGTTTACTTTTAGGCCGCGAGAAAAGTTGACTCCAGTCAGTTGGCACCGAAATTGTTAAACAACGTCATCAATTGTCGAAAATATGTTTTGTCGAGTCGGGTAATCGGGCAGTGTAGATTAGGATTAGACGGCATGTTTGGTGCATCTACACACAGTGATCTTTCTAAGCAACTGGCTGGTTTCTTACATACGCAATGTTCAACGATGAGAGAGGAACAAATCCAGTGTAACAATGACTAGCATCAGTAATAGTAATTAAAAGATTTTTGTCGAGCCGGGTAAAAGGACGGTGTAGATTTAGGATCAGACTGCACGATCTGTGTAGCCCGATCTTAGTCTATAATGTCTGTGTAAGTTATTTTAATTTGGACAAGCGAAATTATGCTTTTTGCTATCGAGTTAAACAAGCATACTGATCTAGATTTAGTTTATCGAGCCGGTTACAAGGAGAGTGTAGATTTAGGATCAGACTGCACGTAGCCTGATCTTAGTCTATAATGTATGTATAAGTTATGAACGAGTCTGAAATTATTTTGTTTGCTATTGGGTTAAACAAGTATATAGACCTAGATGTTCGAATTATGTTTATGTAGTCTGATCTTGATCTATCCGTTGACTAAATTATCAAAGGCTTTACAAATCATCGTCAGGTTAACGTGCTAATGTTATGTAAATATCATGCAAACGTATATTATTTGAATTTATCGATCTATTAGATCTATTTTGTTTGGTGTACTTTGACTAATTTACTCAAATATAATTTACAAACCATTTTTCGGGGTTACGTGCAACATAACTTTTAAAGTTAACAAAAGGTGAGGCGACTTCGCAACTTTTGACTGAATTCAAAAACTCATTTTTCAGGGTTTCCTCCTTGTTACGATTCCTGAAAATGGCTTTGAACTTGACTCTATCTTTTCCTTGAAATATTCAAACACTTTGAACGATTTGCGATGCATTTCTTCGAGATTTTCATAAATCTCCATTTTAATTCTCTTCTAGGAAAACAAAAGCATGAACTCATGCTAAGTAAATCCACCTTTTCCCACACTATTCTATTCCAGAATGTTCGTGTGAGCTACGTGACGATAAGATAAACATTGAAATCTCTTTAATGTAAATCAGATAAAATAAGAAAAACCTACCTTTTGTTTCGATTGCTGTCTTACTATAAAAACGGTGCTTGATTTCTTTCCCAAAATTTTTAAACTTCGAAGCTGGTGAGAGCACAAAATGGTGATAATAACATATATAGCGACGTAGAGCAACGGTGTAATATCAAGTGGAATATGTGCGCACAGTGCGGAGACGGTGAAATATATAGCACCTAAGTGTGCGCGATTGTGAGTATCCAATCATATTTGAGCAAACAGGTGGCGTGTTAGTGTTTGGGGCGTAATAAACCTTTATCTTGAAAGTACCTGATGCAGACACTAGTATATACAGAAACATTGAAACAAATGGAGAAATTGTCATCCGAGATTCTTCATGTACATTGCATTCCCCTTTCAGCAAGATACGTTGTAATACTTTATGCACTTTGATGTTCCTATAAGGATAGATAGTTTGATAATCTATATAGTTTCTGCATGGGAAAAATGAAGGGCATAGCCTTGACGTTTTATGAAGCGAAAAATTATGGAAAGTTTTGCACATGTGCTAATCTTTGCATCAGAACGTGTTTCATCTACCTTGCGGAAGACGAGCTTTGAAAACATGGTGGGCAGAGGAAAAAAAATATGATAACCAACGCTTTCTTTAATTCCCACAAACCTCTTACCATCGAGCCTTTTCTTATTATTTTGTCGCGTTCCAATGCTTTGAGTTTGAAAAATTCTAGATTTTCGTCGACTGCTTAACCCCTTTCCGTACAATTCGGAGTTTTAACGACCCTGAAAAAAAATGGCCTTTGAAAACATTGTAGGACAAGAGGGAACTGCCGGTAACCAGCATTTTCTCCTTTTCCCACAATGTTTTCTACCCTATCAAAGACAGAAATGATAATTTTAGCTACATATAAATTGTCGTCTGCAAGTGCCTTCAATTTGGACCAGTCTGAAAATTTGTCGTTTGGTGAAGAGTTAAACTTGGAAGTAATTCATGCACTCACAGACAAATACTCAAGTTGTGACAACCATCTTTCCTGCATGTTTGATGGGAATGTCGAAGATAGACCGGCTGACTGAAGGATAAAGTATTCTTTTGAGAGTCTCTCTCTGTCTCTGTCTGTCTGTCTGTCTGTCTCCCTCTCTCTCTCTCTCTCTCTCTCTGGTCTACTCAAAAGAATATATCTAATTACAAAATTGTACTAAGCTCGTAGGACAAAGTAAACAAAAATACGACAGCACCCCGACAGTTTGACGAATCAAAGCATTGATAGTATTGTAGATTTATAGATTTATTTCAGAAATAACCTTTAGAAGCAAAAATCCTAACTTTGCTTAAACACAAGGAATGGTCACGGATGTCACAAAAAAAGGTAGAGACCCTTGGGAATCGCTCTACTGGCATTGATTTCGCTTTTCTTTTTTTCTAGCATACATTCTCAATTCATGATGCAAACAGAAAAAAGACACACATACAATAAAAATAGCAGAGGCTGGGTGTTGTTGCAAGTGAGCTAGAACCCACTAAGACAGCATAGGTAGGCATGGTAGACTGAAAAGAAAATAAATAAATAAAGCACACTTTCTCAAAACCAATTGTTTGGAATCCAGCTAAATTTGACACTCTTTCAGTATTCATTATAATAAACATACCATGCATGTTACAAAGAGATGTGACTAATAATGTGAACTTTGTTGAGTAAACAATACCAAATCATCAAATGGCTGCTTTTCCTAAAATGATTGCTACATTTTCCTGATTTTTAATAGCGTTTATTCCTCGATGATACAAATAATCTTTGCACGTTTCAAAAGAACTGGATCAAAAACGCTGACTTAATTGCGTAAACTATACATGTAAATCTTCAACTTTAAATAACTACTTTTCGCATAATGATTGTCAGATCTTTTTCAAAATCAATAGGGTTCCATCTATTGATAATATAAACCATGAAATCAATAGGGTTTAAACTGTTGATGATACAAAGCATTTTTGCACAAAAATCTGATTACAAATACCGACTATATCGCATAAACAAGAAATGGAAATTTTCAACTTAAAATGACTACTTTTCCAAAAAAAAAAAAAAAAAAAATTTTTTTTTTTTTTTTTTTTTTTCTTTTTTTTTTTCAAAATCAAAATAGTTTAAGCTATTGATTTCATCAACAGACTGAGCAAGTGTCATTTACATCCCATCACAAATCGCGTAAACAAGAAAAAGACTAACGGACGGACGTATAGACGTGAAATAATAATTTAGATACAATGTATGTAAGGTCTCTGCGTGTTAGAAGTGTAAGAAAAGGCCTATCCTTGAAACACAGAAATCGGGACTTTTACTCAAACTAGATCTACCATTTATACCCTTTTTTAGACTAGCGAACCTAGTCTATAGGCATCATGATTGACTCAGATTCAAAGTAAACAAAAAAACCCACAGTTGCCAAATACTGCCTCACAGAAAATACTTCTTTCTGTTAGAAATCTTAATTCTATTATATGACAGTTTTGACAAAAACCACCAAATATCTACCACTCCACCTTGAACATGTCCTCTTACAAAGTAATAGACTGAACAAGATGTCATTTATAAGGTACAAGATCTTTGCTTATATGTAAATTAAGTGACCTATGCAAAGCAGGCTATTATCACATTCCTACACCACTGTAACATAATGAATGAATCTAAAAATAGATACACCTAGGTAACTTGTAGCAAATCCCAGCTGCATTAACCCTCACTGGAAAGCGAACCCTTGTCATTCCTTCAGTCATTCATTATTTAGGTCATTGTGTACAGTTAGACTGTTATGCTAAACTGTTATTTCATATCTTTAATATTAACCCTTTACCACACAATCCTAAGTTTAATGCCACTGAGGAAGAATCCCTGGTAACCAGCATTTTCTCCTTTTCCCACATTATTTTCTGTCCTTTTGGAATCCAGTTTCATCAATTCAGCTACATTTAATTTGTGGTCTGCAACAGCTTTGAATTTCATTTTGTAAAGAGTTAACTAGTTAACTATATCTTGTGCTATTAGTTATTGACTTATTGATTGTATGGTGTTTAACGCCGTTTTTTAACATTATTTCAGTGATATCATGGCGGCCAGTGCTCCTATCCAAGCTTTCCTGGAGTTTCTTTTACCAGCACCACCGCGACTCAGTGACCTTTTGTGGACAGTGCGGATTAAGATCAGACTGCATAGAATGTGCAGTCTGTTCTTGGATTTACACTGTCCGATAAGGGGATATATTTTCTCCAGAATGTAACTTTGAAATAGCAATATTCAGGTGTATACAATGGCTTGAAAGTTTCATTGAATTTTTTTCTAGCAGGTTAAGGGTTAAACTTAAACTGGATTATAGTTAATCAATAGCATGCATAGCCCCGGTAGCTCAGTCGATAGTGTACAGGACTTGAGAACAGGAGGTCGCACGTTCGATCCCTGGCTTGGCCAATTTCTTTCCGAGGATTGATGATAGTCATTGCGACAGGATTCATTCCTCTCTCAAGTTTTGACGATGGCTATGTGTGAAAGCAGCCAGTGGCTTAGAAAGAACAGTGTAACTATCGGCTTACTAATTTTAATAATTCATTCAGTCTCAAGTTTGATGAGATAAAATCTGAGAACTTATCTTTCTTTTAAAGCTAAGTCAACATTTTCAGTCTATAGATAAAGAAGATCAAAATAAGGGCAATTTTAAGGTTGCTGTTGTTCAGAATGATTAAGCAAAGTGGTCAGTGAGGAATCAAAGATCTGCACAAAACGTGCAGTATTTTCTTGATCTACACCGGGCATCACTACTTTTATCTTGTTTGATTCTCGGCAGAATAATAGATCAGCGTAAAAACATAGAGCCTAAGTCTGAAAAGAAACTGTTGACTTATTTTTGTAAAAGGAGCATATTGAAAATTAAAAGATCGAATTCTTGAAAACGTCTTGCTCGTTTTCTTGGATTATAATTATGTTTGTAAATAATGTTCATGTTTTTGCCTCATTGCTGACAAAATCTCAGTAATTTATTCTTCTGTTTTCACCCTATTTTGGCCTATAGACAACACGCATGCGCAGCCGATATGCTTTCCCTCTTCAAAAAAGTGGTTCTTGATCTATTACTGCTTTTTGTCTGTCAAGGGCAAGTACTGTGGACCCAGATAAGGCAAACAATATCAAATGTGGTTTTACAATATTTGCCCAAGGACTAGAGGTACATGTATTTTATCTCCAGCTTTACATATTCACATTTTAGAACTTGCACATACATGCAATCCCAAAACTACATGAAACAAGCTGGCGCCGTGCTTAGACTGAAATTGTTGAAGGTCGTTTAAAAATCATTCATACAAAGCGAAATTCACATTTATAGCCATCAGTTAATGTTTCCTAGTTAACTTGCATTTATAGTTAAAACAGTTGATTGATTGATTGATTGATTGAATAGTGTTTAACGCCGTTTTCAACATTATTTCAGTTATATCGCGGCGGCCAGTGCACCTATCCATGCTTTCCTGGAGTTTCTTTTACCAGTACTCCGCACAATATTCTTTCCAAGCCACTGGCTGCTTTCCCACATAACCATCGTCGAAACAATGGTCAGCGGTGAGAAAGGAATGAATCCTGTCGCAATGACTATCATCAATCCTCGGAAAGAAATTGGCCAAGCCGGGGATCGAACCAGCGACCTCCTGTTCTCAAGTCCCACACGCTACCGACTAAGCTACGGGGGCTTGGCTATAGTTAAAACAGAATGAATATTTTCTGATCGTTAAAAGATTGCATAAGATTCATATTATGTAAAGATGCGTAATACGAAAAACCTATAATTAGAAAATGTCAATTCAGTTTTTTTTTTAATTTTCCATAGCGTTATCAACACCACGTTGTTTCGGTTTCGACAAACGCTTTCGCCAAATGTATGAAAAATAAACTAAAATAGTTTTCAAACCGCCAGAAATAAAGACATATATACAATGAAATAGAAGTCAATTAATTCATATTTTTAGAGCACTGCTGAATTTAAACCATATTGTACGTCCACCGCACGTACTTTGCCATCTGATCTTGATCTATGAATGATATATAGTGTAGTCTGCGTTGATGAAAGAGTACAAGTTGAATACGTGCTATTTCATCAGTCGTTCGGTAATTCGAAACAGGATGTGGTTCAGACAAAACCTTGAACGAAATATTAGCCCATTACTGTACATAGATTTAAAGACGAACAAAAGCTTACGCTAAAGGGATGTTGAGCAGAAATATTTCATGGGGGTAATAGGCACAAAACTTTTCAGTTTTTACCAACAATCCGTTCAGGAAGCAGGATATTGAAAACATTGTGGCAACAAAAGAATATTCTGGTCACCAGCATTTTTCCGGCAAGGTTTTCTACACCAAAGACAAATACCATTAATCCAACCACATTCAATATATCATCGGCACATACTTTGAAATTTAATAAGTGTAACATGCCGTTTTCTATACAGTTAAATGATAGGAAAACACTTTAAAAGAAGCAGTTGTCTATACAATTATTGAACGTTTCTGATTTGAAATTGTCGAGAGTTTCAGATAGCATACATGTAGAATCCTTACCAGCAATGTGATCACATTTTTGTCACAAAGCACTTCAGCTTTCTTTTTTTTTTCATAAGACAGTTGGTGTCAAGTTTAATCGCTATATGAAAGTTCTGTATTTTAAATAACGAGCATGAATAAGAATTCTCTTGAAAACAATGTGGGTAAAGGTTAAAATGATGGTAATCATGACTTGTTTTATTCCTTACAACGTTCTTTTTCCCTTTAAAAACAAACAAACAAACAAACAAGCAAAAATATTAAGCTACAATAAATTTTTCGTCTGCAAATATTTTTCAATATATAGAAGTCTGAAGTTGTGTTTTCTAGCGAAGAGTTAGGCTTCAGGCTGCTCAACTGCTATATAGAGTTATTACATTAACAGTGAGAGTGCTTTGCTTCCGTGGACGGTGTAGGATTATGATCAGACTGCATAGATGTTGAAGTATGTTTAAATGATCGATACTCATTTTTTTAATAGGGAGTTGGTAAATTTCCATCATTCATTCTAAAGAAGAGGGTGCACATTCAAAAATTTTAAAAAAGAGTATAAAAGCATTAAAAGTGTTTCCTAAACAGGATACGTTTCCAGATCAGCTACTGTTAATTTTTGCTTTAGAATTTCGAAAAAGCCCAGTCTGGTAAAACATAGAAAGGTCATAGGATCATAATAAGACAAGTTGGCTTCTTTCAAAAAGAAGCCAGGAGAGGTCAGCGTCAGTGTTTTCAAATAGTTTATTGGCCTTTAATTTCAACCTCTTTTGCTTTACATGACGGTCATTTGATCTTCTTTCCGCCTTCTCAAGTCGCATGATCTTGTCCAGCGGTCTTCTTTCTCTTTTTTGACAAAATTCTTCATACTTTTTCTTCTGCTTAGATTTATTTGCTTAATGAAGAATTAAAGTTATCTGAGAGGTCATTTGTAATCATGGCAAATTAATGTAACAAATCTTTTCTGAAATTCGTCATATCTAATAGTGGGTGCAGGACAACTAGCCCCAAAGATAACTCGCCCCAAGGCAACTCGCCCCCAAAAAAAACTCGCCACAAGGCAACTCGACTCACCTTCAGAAGACAACTAGCCCCAAGTTATGAGACAACTCGCCCCACATATAAGACAACTCGCCCCGCTCTTATTACTATCACCTGAACGTATTTATAAAACTACACGACGATTTTTTTGTGGGGCGAGTTGTCTTTTGGGCGAGTTGTCTTTGGGGCGAGTTGTCTGTCATTCCTAAAAATAGAACCACGTCTATTTCTTATTTCGGTTTTTTGATTTCGCTTTATTTACAAAACCATGACGAAACAGACTGTGTACCATACTAATTTCGCAAGAAATATGGATTTAGACAGCGAATTCTGTGGCAGTCTGCATTTTAAACTCACCACTGTTGGAGAGGTCTGATGACCTCTCCAATAAGTACAAAGACTTCATATTTGATCTGATTCAACGGAGATTCCGATTGCAAAGCGACTGTTTCGTTATTTGAACGCCAATTCAATTAACCCTTTACCACGCGTCAAAATTTTACACTGGTCTATACTGAAAAAAATTACAAACCACGACTTATATGCTTTTTGTCCTTAATAGGTAGAAAACGTTGTGGGAAAAGAGGAAGACATTAATGCTGGTTACCAGCATTTTCTCCTTTTCCCACAATGTTTTCAAAAGGCGTTTTCCCTCGGAGTTGTTAAAAATCAGGACGGTGTAGTCAAGGGATACCACGTTTTTTAGTGTTTAACTCAAAATTAATGCGCAAAAAGAAAATCTAAAATGGACTTTTTTAACTGACCGCTACAAATAACTTAAGATTTACTTTACATAAGTTGATATTAGTGTGATTCTTCTGTTGCTTCTGCCGGTATTTTGGGGCGAGTTTACATCAATGAGCTAAAAGAAAGTACAAGTTTTTCACCTGTCACGATGTATGAGCTGAATGATACAGGTATTTTAGAACTTGTCTAGGATTGATGATCGTCATTGCGATTCATTCCTCTCTCACCTCTGATTATTGTTTCGAGGAGGATTATATGGGAAAGCAGCCAGTGGCTCGGGAAGAATATTGCACGAAGTACAGGTGAAAGAAAATCTAGTACGGCATGGATAGGTGCACTGGCCGCCGCAATATAACTGAAATAATGTTGACGTTTTACTTACATTAATCACTGATGCTGTAAAGATAGTACCAATGTACCATTTGCCATATTTCAATTGGTTTTAACTCAAGATGTGACTTGAAAAGGTATAAAAGGTAATTTTTTTACAAGTCTACATGAGGTAAAAGAGAATTTAAGTTTACCATCTGCCACGATGTTTAAGCTGAATGTTACAGATACTTAAGGATGTCGACATGAGGTGAAGATAGTGCACATTTACTGTTTGCCACAGTATTTTTAATTATTACAGAATATAATCCAGGATGTATCAACAAAAGGTATGCGCAGAGCACGCTTACCACCTGTCTCAATATTTTTAGGCCTACTTAAAGTAACGCAAGATATGTCGACGTGAGGCGAAGGAAGTCCAAATTCACCTTCTGCAGCGATGTTTTAATTAAGTACATGAGAAAATTCAGAATGTGTCTGTTAAAGGCAAGGGTAGTCCAAACGAACCATCCGTAACGATTGTGTAAGTGTAGAAGTTAATTGTGGATGTGTCTATGAGAGGTAGAAGTAGTCCAAATTTACCACCTGTAACGATGTTTTCAAGTTGACAGCTTACTGTAGATGATTCAGGATGTGTCTATAAACGGTAAAAGTTGTGCAACTTGAACATCTACCACACTATTTTTTTTTTTTTTTTTCAATTCTGAAAATTTATTTCAAGTTCGTCCACCTTTTATAATGAAGAAAAGTTTTGCATATCTAAATGTTTTTCTTGTAGCTTGTAACTCAGACAATTCATGAACCCTTAACCGATTAATAATTTGTTTACAATTTCTTATTTTCGCAGGGAAAATCTCACCGTCTCGTACAGTGTACATAAATATCAGACTATACGTACTGTGCAGTCTGATCTAGATCTATACTGTCTGCAACAGCGCATTGAGTCGCGCATAGGAACCCAAGTTTGGAGAAAGACACATGTTATAGGTATAGGATATCGACCGAGTACGAGGTCTTTCCGTATGAGAAAGACCTGGGCACGAGCTTCACTAACACCGAGAGCGCGAAGCGCTCGAGGTGTTTTGTGAAGCTCGTGCCCAGGCCTTTCTTATACGGAAAGGTCGATGTACGAGGTCGATATCTGACTTGCACACCGGCCACCATCAGTACTGAGTAGATGACTAAACCATTATGTCGAAAAGTTTGGACCTGTTCGATGAAAAAAGAAGCACTTTACATGTTTTTATCGATGAACAACTTTTTGGTATTTTTCATTCATTTATTTATTTTCTGACTTGAATATTAATAATTCGTGGCTAGAAATTGATACCTCATGAGTATCGAACTTTGGACTTCTTTATTTGTTTAGGTTTGTTGATGCCGCACAAGGGAATCCATTGCTCAGTAAAGGTTCGAATTAAATGATTAAAAACATTCGCTATTTCACACAGATGAGAATACTAGAACAATATTTTTAAAAAATGAGGTGGTTTTAAATATGAATGAATTATTGTAATAACGGGACTTAAATGACATGCGAATAGAAACGTATGAAAATGCATTTTTCCGACAATGTTTTAAATGTTATTGTACATGTTTGAGATAGGAAGGGATGGAATTTTTGATATCTCTAAAAAATGTATTTAAAAACTGTTGAGTTGGTTACCAATAAAAATTATATTAAAATCTATTTCTCCAAAACAAACATATTTGCAAGATTCTTCCTATTCATTAACAAATTCATAATCAAGGTCGCGAGAGTACTAATGTCATTCACGACCCTGTCTGCACCAACTCGGGTCCGTCAATGCACGCTGACGGGTCTTTCCCGCACGTAAGCAGGTCTTTCTCGCACGTGGGCAGGCTTTCTTTCTACAGAAAAACCTGTCCACGTGCAAAGATAGACCTGTGCTCGTGCATTCTATTGTTAAGACGGTTCGTTCTGAAAAATATAGACCTAGTCCAAACAGAGGCGCCGGTGTGTAAGAGATGATAGAGAACCACATGCATGTAAATCTGGACGGAACGAGGCATGTTGTTCTAGTTTCGGTAACCGAGTTACAAAATCACGTAACCTAGTTTTTCTATTGAAACACTGATCACGCGGCAAACATGCCTCAGGAAAATATGGGGGTTTCCGCTTCGCAATCTGGGATACCGAATTATTCGACTGTATTGTAAAACATTGAAACAAGTGGAGAATTGGGACAATGTCTCTTACTACCACATTTTCCGGTCAACCTAATATGTTAGTCTCTATAACCATTTAATTTATTTTGTATTTATTAACTTTTTTACCAAACGGCAAAATTTTAGACTTGTCCAAATTAAAAGCGTTTGCAGACGACAGAATAAACTTTAATGTGACTGAAAAATTGAAATTTGTCTTGGGAAGAGTAGAAAACGTTGTGGGAACAGGAGAAAATGCTGGTAACAGCATTTTCTCCTTTTCCCACAATGTTTTCAAAACGCTTCTTCCTCAGGGTCGTTAAAATCGGGATTGTGTGGTAAATGGTTAACTCTTTACCGCACAATGTCGCTTTTTAACGCCTCTCAGAAAGAAGCCTTCAGAAAACATTGTTGGAAAAGGAGAAAATGCTGGTAACCAGCATTTTCTCCTTTTCCCACAATGTTTTCTCCCCTATCAAAGAAAAATTGCGCCATTTGAGCCACACTGAAATTATCGTCTGCAAATGCTTTCAATTTGGACAAGCTAAAATTTTGTCGTCTGGTAAAGGGTTAAATAACACAAACGATATCAATACGATAACCATGTAAAAACGGGGGGAGAGACAAGCGAAACCCTGACCTTTTAGTAAAGTGCATTGTAAATATTAGATGCGCACTTATATTTTCTGATGCAATTTCTTTGTGACAGCCATCCTTGCTTTCTGCACATAATTTCTATAGCGCTATATAGGCAAAACGTTGCTTTTGCAGACGGCATAGATCAAGATCAGACTGAACACAACGTGCAGTCCGGTCCAGAGTTGTCTGTCAACACGGCAAAACTACTTCCGAGCTTCAGGCTATTTTTTAACCGTCGACGTGCAGTCTGATCTTAATCTACGCTGTTTGCTCACGCAGTCTAAATTCTGTCTTTGTTTAAGTAGTTTGTACTTACAATCGTCGACAGAATTGAACGAAAGACGTACTGATAACACAAAGGTCAGATTGCCAGCTTTGTTCAAATCAAAGCACCGGAAGCACTGATGGACTAGGGGCAAATGTACGATTGCATATAATTATGAACAAATATGTGCATAGCGATCTGTTAGAAATCGTGGATTACATGTATAATGCCAAAAAATATGCTTTGTTGAACCGATTTTCTCCAAATTCTGCACTTTGGGGCATATCATGACTAACATTGGGTGGGTGTATGTGTTTCCATACTTCCAAAGAAGTCCATAAGCTCAGTCGGTAATACAGCAGATGTGGGATCACAGGTTGGAATTCCTAGTTATGCCAATTTCTTTCGGAGGACTGATGATAGTCATTGCAGCAAGATTCATTCTTCTTCCACAATGGATATGTTGGAAAACAATCGGTGGCTTGGTAGGAATGTTGTGCAAAGTAATGCTTTAAAAAAAACTCAAGGGAAGCATAGATAGGTGCAATGGTTGTCGAAATGTAACTGAAATGATGTTAAAAACAATATTAAACAGCATAAAACTAACATCCAATAGATAGATTGTTTGAATGGTGTTTTACGCCGCTTTTAACCTCATTTTGAGTCATGAGAATGCAGTCAATGGCTTAGAAAAAGAATTTATCTGCTGTACTGATCTGAATGAAAAGAACAAATGTTTTTGCAGTGATATAACAATAGTTGTATCAGGAAAACTGTTCAAATCAATCATTCAAATGAAAACTAGACGGTTAGATTATTTTGTGGAGTGTTACACTTTAAATATTATTTCAGTCATCATATGGCAACTGCTCATTAATGCAAATGTTTCCTATATTTATCAGTATGATGCTTTGGGTATAGAATGACTTGTCCATGGACAATCCAGGGTTTTCGCTGAACTTTGGCATTTTGGAGTCATTTGACCTCCTGGAAATGAATTCAAGACGGCAAACATCTTAAATTTGGGGGACATTTAGAAAATTTTGGGGTCTAAAGTCAAAGAAACCCATAGCTCTTTGATTTAACGTGTTTTTTTTTTTTTTTTTTTCTTTTCTAGGGAAGTTACTTTCGTTTTAAATCTTAGTGCTTCTTAATAAAATTCAGTTTTGTTGGTAAAAACAACCTTTACCAATTAGCTTTTAGGATGTTTAATATCATATAATTGCACCCATTATACAAATCGTTTTTGATTGGTCAAAATCGGGTCATGTGACGACAAAAACTTCATGTTATTTTTCGATGAACGCAATGGAACTATTTTCGGTTTTCCCAAGTTGTCGTGTTTTGTATAATTTTAGATTTCCTGCAAGCTCCTTATGTGCTGTTTTAAGGTTTTCATAGCTGAATCAGACCAATTCCAATGGCTTTATTTCTTTTGCTTGAAAAACTTGAAGAAAAAAAAAAAAAAAAACGAATTAACCTGAACAAAAAGGTTTACTATCTTTATTTGTATCCCTAAACACAAAGTACACCGAGCCAATAGTGTGTCAAGGATTTTAATGGTCGACGTCATCAGTTACATAATTCGATACGTCAGCGGCCGATTTCTAGGAAACCCAGGTCATTAAGTTAAATTTGGTGCACTGTTTTAAAAGTATGGTGGCATATTTCTGCCACGAGATACGAGATAGCTATCATGATAATTTTTAGAAAACTATCACGATAAATAAAAGTTTCCTGGAAACTTTTTCGAGATAGTGAAAAGTTTCCTGAAAAAAATATCACGATAAACTTAATATTTTATCGCAAAATTTTTCAATTGTGCACGGAGCTGACATTCGAGATGAAATTATCGTGATAGTTCTATCCGTTTCTCGATATCTATAAATAGCAAATTTTATCATTTGGATGAACTCGGTAGTTTTTGACTTCACAAGATTGCAGTAAGTAAAAATTCGAATCATTAACAATTATACCTTAATTGGTAAATTTTGACAAGACTGGAAATGAACAGAAGTCTGTAAAATCACAAAGACGACTCGAAATGCCTCCTATTAACAACTTTTAAACCATTTAGGGACAAGCAGAATTCATGAGGTTGAAGACGAAGGTGCTCCGAAACAGTATCTAATTATAGATACCGTGAATGTCAGTTATGGGCACGAAAGCAAAAATAATCATGATAACAGTTAGAATTATCGCGACATTTTTATCGTGAAAATTTTTTTTATCTAGATAATATTTCCAGGAAACTTTGTTTTATCACGATAATTCTTTTAAATTATCGCAATAGCTATCTCGTATCTCGCGGCAGAAATATGCCACCATATAAAAGAAAATTTATTTATGCAAACGAAGTTGATTTCTTCCGCTAGGTGGCAATTTTTAAATACATAGGTCTATCTGATATCCAAGGACATTCTGGATACAGAACCGGACTACTTTTCAAGGCGGCAATTGATGCAGCGAATTTTAAAACAAGATATACGTTTACTACTAAAACTTACCTTTTACGATTCAGCCAGCCATCGTTAACTAGTATATAACCTATCCATCAGTTATTTATAAACACAGCCTCCATAAGCTTGGGAAATAGCCCCGGTATAAGCCCAACAATGAAGGGATGTTATTCTTATTGTCAGTCAGTAACACAAATCCCGGGTGTCCCTATGTCCATATTTTGAAAATGTAAACAGATATTTTCAGTAAAGACTGGTATTTCATGAAAATTATTTTTCCCGTTTGAAATTATTATATTTTGAAGAAGATCTTTGCGAAATTTCGCTTGATTTTTCTACAGAGGTATTATTTGTATCCATTTCCCGCTCACTATTTAAGCGGCAATTTACACACAGCGTACTGATATTTATCCTGTACAGGATAGTGACTCTTCATAGCAGACAGGGTATCTTCGAAGAATATGACATGTGAAGACAACGGATACATGTTGTTTCAATGACGTATGAACTACGCAATATGATAAGCTTGATTTGGTGTCATTTTCTGTTGTTCGGCCTTGGTCCCGTTCTTCCTTTTGCAGTTCGCCTCATTTCGTGTTCGCCGAGCCCCGGTAGCTCAGTCGGTAGCGTACTGGACTTGAGAATAGAGGATTGCTGGTTCGATCCCCGGCTCGGCCAATTTCTCTCCGAGGACTGATGATAGTTGCGACAGGATTCATTCCTCTCTCACCGCTGAGCATTGTTTCGACGATGGTTATGTGGGAAAGTAGCCAGTGGCTCGAAAAGAATATTATGCTTACTACTGGTAAAGAAAATTCTAGGAGAGCATGGATAGGTGCACTGCCGCCACGACATAAAAACAATACAATCAATAAATCAATCATTTCGTGTTCGTTCTGGTTTCCTCAACCCCATTATTCTCGTCCTATGCTCAGCCCTCATGGGCAACATTTTGCATGAAGATACAAAAATAATTACAGTTTCATAAAAATTAATATGGAATGAGCTAAAAACTTGCTGAAAACGAGGAAAGATGTATCTTTAAAATAGATCGACATTGGAAATCGAAGATCTGCACAAAACGTGCAGTATTTTCTTGTTATTCAGTCTCTCCAGAGTAAGAGAAAGTTTTGACAGATTTAAGGGTTAAATATATCGTTCAATGCCGACCATCCTACGATATTCCGTTTCCTTGTAAAACTGTCCAGTACCTAGAAATGTGACACGTGACTTTAAAGCTGTAGTATCCATTGTAAACAAAACACTTGACCTTAATTCATACTTATCCGCTTTTCGTGCAAGCAAGCGATCGTTCTCCTTTCTTCTCCTTTGAGCTGTGTTGATTTATTTCATTTCTCATTTTTTGTGATAAAATATTTAAGTTTTAACTGCAAAGTATGTTCCTGAAGATAACAATAATAATAGTATGTGCCTGCTGTTAATAATAATTACTGTATGATGATATTAGTAAGATCCTTATCAGAATCATAATCATAGAAATAATGCATTGGCATGTACAGCAAAACCATAGATAATTAAAAAGGTCACTTCAATAGTGGTCCTAGATCTTATAATAATTTTTGTCTGTCACTTGCCAACACTGTAGACTCAGATGAGATGAGCAATATTTGCCCAAGGACAGGAATAGTTTAGCATAGTTTAGCATGAGTTTTACCCGTTGCATATACAGTATAAGGGTCCCTTACATATAGTGTATCTTCACGAGATATGATCACGGAAAAATTTTCAATTTAAGCCTATTGTACGGTGGCACTGTGCATTTTTTTTTTTTTTTTTTTAATTTATCTCGTTCCCACGAGATAATAATTCGTTTTCTCGAGTTTTCTTTTTTTATATAAAAAAAATATGCAAAAAACGAAATTCGTTTTTCTCGATTTTTTTTTTTTTTTTTTTTTTTTTTTTTTTTTTTTTTTTTAATAAAAAAAATATGCAAAAAACAAAATTCAAATTCGTTTTCTCGACTTTTTTTTTTTTTTATATAAACAATTTTGCAAAAAAAAAAAAAACCCAACTTTCATTTTCTCGATTTATTTTCATATAAAAAAATATGCAAAAAAACGAAACACTATGTCGTTCGAACGAGATAATCAGCCAATCCAAGTCATCCATTATGTCGTTCGCAGCGAGATAATAAGTCATGCTCACGACATAACCACCCAGTCAGATTCCTCCTACTAATTCCTATTTTTACACGGCGTCCATGTTCTTCATAGTTTCATTCAACAATGTAGTTTGCATCCACGATTGTTACAGAAAACCTTTTTAACAGTAAGCATACCATATTATACATGATTCAAAGACGTGGATGTAGATCTAGTAATCTTGAGTTAATAGAAATCAATTACAAGTAGATCCTGATTTGTCCTTGATCTGCTCAGGGATCGTATATCGTTTAAAGATTTCAATGCAACTTCTATATAGATATATACTAATGTAGAGTCTACCAAAAATTATCTGGTAAAAGTTTTCTTTCTAGATAATCTATTTATAGCTAGGTATTTTTTGCCCGACCTTTCCTGATAAAACAATTCGGTTAATTTCAGTTGCGTCCCTTGTCTATATTTCGCCTCACACTACCAACGAGAACACCGAAAAGTCTCGAGACATCAAGCATGGAGGACTTTTTAAAGTCACGGGAAATCCCAATGCATGTCACTGACAAGTTCAAAGATGACAATGTATGCTGAACAGTTTTTAAATGATATATTTCATGAATTGATGATTCTCAAGCTATCATACTCACCGTGTATCATCGACTCCGGAACTTGGTACCAGCCGAGTCGACACAAAAGGTAGTCATGGCACGTAGTGGGGTGAGTCAATCGTTTTTTGAATGGTTTTTAATGAGTGTCTTCCAACCAAATGATAAGCGTCGGTGTTTAGAGATGTCGCAAGTCAAAAATATTATTCATGCATGCTGCAAAAAACCTACTAGCTGGTACTGCTCAAACCACCACATCCCATTGAAAATCGTTCGTTTTGCGTTGTTACAAAGCTTGTTACTCTTGGTTTTTAATATCAAAATATCCCGGACATTTGGAATTGTCTTCGGTATAAGTTTCATATGCAACAATCAAGATTTGATTGAATTATTTTCGAAAACAAGAATCCTTGGGAGTACGGCGATTTGAAAGGTTGGTGTACGGCAACATGAAAATTTTACTAGAGTAACTGTACGGAAACTTGCATCGGTATGATACCACAAAAGTGGCTATTTTGACGCATTCTTTTATCCCTTTGCAGGTTCTAGTGCCCTTCGATAGCGGATATTGCTCTGAGAGGCGTCTAGATCAGCCCGAATAACATATTTAGCGTTTTAGCGTCACAGAAAGGCAAAAATAGTCCGGTTACAATATAGAAAAGGACTACCACGAACCGCGGCAGTAAGGGATTTAGAAAAGTAATTAGAAATGTCTTTAAAAAAGACAGACGGCGTAAGAGATACTGGAATATGAATACTGAAACTCTTTTGTGGCTCAATATGAAGTACAATTATGAAAAGTAGCCTCACGAGCAATTTTGCTCTTTCTCCTCAGTGTTTTTAATTTTGTTAAAAAATAGTATCGGGCTATTGGGTAACGCTCAGGAAAATATTTAGTTTCCAGATAGCACAAGAAAAGAATTATTCCCTGCTACATTAGTTTGCTATGGTATGAATCAAGGCCCGGGGCATAGATTAGCAGTAGCAACACTTGTTGATAGTGGTTTCATAAAGTGCGAGCAAATATGCCAGCAGGGGCCCACCGAACATGTGCACATATTTTACCAATCGCAAATTACCATCTATTCTTTCTTTATTAATACCATGAAGTAGGTCAAAAGCCAGCGCATTTACCTAGGCCGAAAAAAAGGTTTCATTCTAGTGGTACTAAGCAGTTGTCCGCGATTCATGGTGGTCCAAGATTTTAGGTGGTTGGACGCTAATAAATGAGCCGGAGCACAACAAATTCTACAGTTTATATGTCCATCCTGCTAAGATCAGCCTGTTCATTTAGATCAGTGTCTTCAATGACCACTCTGTTGATAGCTAAGGACCTGGCAACCCTACTTCAGGCGACCAGCGAAGACTCTGACCAGACTCTGACTATAGATACGGAGGCTGAGCTAATGTACGAGGGTAGTCGCAGAAGTAAAAGGACTATTGTTGTAACATAAACAATTATTGGCGAGTTAACAAGAAAACTCACATGGATCAAGTGTCATGATCAATTCCCCAAACTTTAATAAAGATACATAGAATAATAATGGAACTACAATCAAAATACATACAACACTATTTTCCACTCGGCGCACAGAATAACGTCACGTCACGTCAAAAACAATGTCGCTAATTATATTTTCTCCACGTAGTCCCCACTAGTGCGAACACACTTCCTGTGTCGGGGCACCCATCTTGCCCTCACCTTGCTCATGTTCAGATCTTTCAGTATCCATCGAACTGTATCTTTACTTGTACCCAGGGCTGATGCTAAGTTTCGAACAGTAAACCTTCGGTCCTCGGCGATCTTTACCTTTACCTGCTGTGTGAGAGAATATCGCATACTGGCAGGGCGCCCACATCGCTTCTCGTCTTCTATGGACTGACGATCATCGCAAAACTCTTTATGCCATCTAAACACTTAAGAAAGGCAACAGTTATATTGATAGGCTTCCTGAATAAGTTTATATGTCTGTGTAGGTGTTTTACCGAGTGTTTGACAAAATACCGCCCATAACTTGACATCGCCTGTTGACGTCATGAAGCTTCCTGTCTGTAGACACTGATGTGATGAAAAACGATGTATCTCAGATACCGGAAATGCTATGGCGCACAAATAAACAGGAATTGACGTCGTAACGTGACTTGCCGTGCAGCCGAAATTTCGCGCGCAAAAACAAAGCATGAGAATAGCTATTACGACATATAAAAGAGCCAATGTTCTCTGTGCGTAATAAAAAACGACGTGCGCCGCCTACCATGACCGTTGCCTTGGAAACTCTGCATTCTCAGAAGTACATAAGATAAAATTTCATTTGGAGCACATGTGCCGGTGGCATATATGTTCAATTTTATTCATACCAAAATATAGGTATGTGCGTGGGACAATTAAGCAGCATCAAGAAAAGTCCTTTTACTTCTGAGACAACCCTCGTATTTGCTGGGCGCGCTTATTGGTTGTACGAGTTACTGCGGCCCGGAACGAGGGCCGGTGGAAAAAGTTTATCTGCGGCGATTGCCCACCTATGAAACCATTCATACTTGATATCATTGTAAAGATCACCAACTACACTTTAACATGTTTAATGCACCTGCTACAAAATACAGTAACAAGAACATATACTGTATTTATACTGGAAACTTGCATGGTCAGTTACCACACCCACCCTGCTCAGAAAAAGGGCGGGGGGTGTTGGGTTTGAAATAATGTTTCTGCGAGAAAATGCCAGAAACTGAAAATTTAAGAACGAAGAATGAGTCGCAGGTCGTCACAGTGTTCTGCTTTCAAAAATACCTGCTTTCCTTTAGTTCTGTGGTCGTGGTAGGGTCAACAATAGAGATTTTATGGCATCATATATATACCCGGAAACAGAACATCATGCGTGGAAACAGGCCGCGTGAGTCGTCAAGTAATGCCATACTCAGTATGACAGTTTCTTTAAAAACACTGATTAACATTTAAAGTACAATTTCATTATTGTAATAGCTCACTTTTCTACAACATGTACTCATGATTATCTGATATAGATACGGCATGGCTGTTCCAGCGTCTGAAAAATCTCAAAGAATACCACCGATATTGTTACAGTTTGTGACACGTTGTTTTATTTCACTAAGGTTCAAACTTTCCTTTATACGAGCTCACCGTTTAAAACTATGTCTCTACTATAAATACAATGTACCCTACAAAATTAATGGCCCTCGTATAAATGAATCCATCTTTAGCTCAAGATACTGGAAATCTTCATTTCTCTCGGGTAATATTGCCCGAATTAGAAACTTACTGTCACAGGCCGGTATACAACTCGGTAGTTTTGTGGCTAGACTAATCGCACGGCCTGCGAGAGGAATTGGCTTCCAGTCGAGCTGTGTGCTTTTTTCTTTCGATATGACCATACTCCAACAAAGAAATTCTCTTGTAACTAATGTTGGCAACTGCGAAAATGGTACTAATTAGGAAATACTACCCTTTTGCGCGCTACATTGCATTAAATTCTATTATTTTCACAATAAATCGCCGTACAATTAGCTAGCAAGACGCCGTCCAGTATTTTTAATGCAGTGCATCAAGTTGCCGTACTCAAGCCTTCCGAGTTTTATGAGGTTTTTATCGAGTTCCATTATTGTTTTGAGAAAGCTATTGATTATATATAAGCAGCGGTGATGGGAAGGCATATGCATAATAATGGACTGAAATTCGTCACAACCGTTTGTATGATAAACAGGTGGGTTTTGACGAAGACACATAATTTCGGCAGTACCAGGCAGCTCGCTTTACAATAAAAAGTGAACTTAAAATCATTTTCATATCATTTCTGGATGTGCATTTTAAACAAAAATATATTCCGTGAATGGGTGAATGGAGACACTCTCATTGACGCGTAATTTCGCGACATAACATCAAAATAAAGAATTTTCTTAACCTGGACATGACCAATTTTTGTTTATCACCGCTTCAGCTGATACCAAATTCCGGAGTCGATGATACACGGTGATACTTCCATCACCCAGGTGATGGGTGTTTTGTTACTTCACGGTTACAAGGAATGAAGTAGGCTAAAAATACTACAAATGACTCATTGATTTTATGCCTTATGCTAGAAGTTTGAAAGATAGCAATTATTTGAATTTGCACTAGCCCATTGCTTGAGCACAGTGCAAAAGGAAACGACTTAAAACAAATTTTCCAAAGTATCCCAATTAATATTAGGGTAACTAGTAAAAGCAGGGTGTTACATTCCAGGAACACAATTGTCATGGGTTTTGCTTGACAATGTAATGACTTTCATATAAGCATACTGGTACTGTTGTTAGATACGTGTGTGTATGTGTGTGAACTATTTATGTAATGTTTGGGTGAAAAATGTAAATGTTACTTGGATATGAGGAGTCATGTGTGGTGTGCTGTCCATGGTCCTATAGGTAGAGCATCTGCCTCCTGATCAAGAGGTCCCAGGTTCAAATCCTACAGGTGGCATGTTTCAACATCTGGGATTTTTCACTGGCCCACACAGTGGGCACGAGTGCTGGTGCAGTTACCAGAAAGCAGAATCGAGAGAGATTAAGTTGTAAAAACTTGTTTCTCCATGAATGAAAAATAAGTACTGTAGGTTTAAACTAAATAAATTGAGCTTTGGACATAACTCTTGTATTATAGACCTAACAGAGATTCTACAAACTTGTGATCAATCATGTCTTTCATGGGAGACTGTAAGTGTGCATTAACAAGCAACTTCACCTTCTTCCACAATATTTTTAATCTGCTAGTATTTGATATTGTTAAGGACGCCATTTCTAATATGACACAGTAGCTTCTTTCAGTTTGGGACAGTCTAAAAATATTGTATTAGGGAATGGGTTTAGGCCATATTTGGATGAGTGTAAACTTCTGGTGGATCTTGAAAATTGGACTAGATCGTTTTACCAGATAAGGCATGGTTTTTATGGTCCAGAGGTAGAGAGCTTTTGAAAACATTGTGGGAGAAGAAATTTCTCCTTTGCCTGTAATATCTTTCAGAATACCCTTTCAGAGACAAATCCATTAACTTTAGCCACAGGTACTTTGTCCTGTACACATGCAATTACATGTAATTCGAAGACGCCAAAGCTTTGTCATCCGGTAAGGAGTTAATTGTTTCCCCGAGAAGCAATCATGGACTCCTTTATGTTGAAAGCCTCTGAAGAGAAGAAGTGAACTCATCTAAGTAATATTATTTCAAATAAATTAAAACACATTTTGGGGAAAGGAGAAATTGGTTGTCACCAGATACTTTTCTCTTTCCCCAAAATGATTTTGAAGTCATCTCATGCTGATAGATCAGAATGTATGGGTTACAAGATAAGTCCTGTATTTTATGGCTCTGATGCAGGAGGCTTTAGAAAACATTGTAGGAAAAGGGGGAAATGCTCATAATGAGCATCTTCTCCTTTATCCCACAATGTTTTCTTCTTCTCCAGAGACAAATTTCATCTTTTGAGCCACAGTTATTTTGCATCTACAAATGCTTTTGGTTTGGACAAGTCCTTCGACATATTCAGTCATATAGGGTCGTATTAACGCATTAACAAACAACAGATTTTGGACCGCCCTAATTGAAAACAGAATGCAGATAATAATTTTAATTGTAACCAAAAAGGAGAAAGGTTTACTGATTGGAAAGAAAACATTGTGGGAAATAGAGAAGTTACTTGTTTCATAATACTTCAACTGAAAACATATAAAAACTAAGGTTAAATTGTATTTCGATAGGTTTAGACAGGGCATAAAAATAAGAGCTGTGTTTTTGGGTGTATGGGAGTTTGCAAATGACGGGGGTAACAATACCAGTATATTTTGTGTGAGAAGCGGTTACAGCACCCTGAGCATGCAGAAATCGGTAAATGTATGCATTTTCTTTGCAGTTTATGAGTAATTATATACTATTTGAAGTACGGTAGCACTGCTGATGAAGTGCCCCATTTTAGCACTTTTTGCTGTTTCATAAAATTGAAATAAGATTAATATTGTATACTTTCAGATTCACTGTGTAACTATTGCCATCATGAGTGGTGAGCAACTGCAACCATACCTTCCCCATTATGGGGATAGGTTAGCATTGCTGGCATTCGCCAAAGCAGAGATGAAAAAGGTCTCTAAGTCAACCCTAGGTAACTTATACTAAAATTACTGTCCTTACATTTTAAGGTCATTGCAGTACATGATAGAATACACTTAACAAAAATGGACAATCTAAACATAATTTTGGCAAATATTGTGACTAAATTTGATGAAGATTGGACCATATCTTTGGTAATGGACCCCCTTGCTTATTCTAAACCACAAAGTAGAGGGCGAAGTACTGGTATCACCATGTATGACTCAAGGTGTCTTTGTGTCCAGTGTCCATCCATTTTTTTTGTCCTCAAACAATTAATTTCCCTCTCAAACTGAAAAGCCATTTGAACTAGTGCTATGAAACTTTACTCAATTGTTATCCATGACGAGAGAGAAACAGTATTGTTTAGGGTCACAGAGTGAAATGTCAAGGATACTGCTGAACTTTGTATTAGCCTTATTTATGTGCTCTTACTCAAAAACCATTTCAGGTAGAACAATGAAAATTCACCAGAAATTTGACCCAGTCATTTTTGGTTACAGAGGTTACAGTATTGAACATCATAAGTGTTGCCATTTTCAGCACCTTTGCTCCAGTCCTTCCTGTTCTATCTCACCAGCATTGGCGTATTGATAGGAAGTGATATTCCTTGCACTCCGCTCCTAAAGCTGTGTTCTTCATTGTAAATATTTGTTAACCTTCTACCATACAATTGTAGGTTTTAACATATCTGACATAGATACCTTTTGAAAAAATGCTGAAAAAAAAGGATATATTACTGGCAAAGATATTTCTCCTTTTCTCACAATATCACATTAGATAAGAGAAAAGCCCTAAGTTTAAAACTGTTATTACATTGTTACCTGCAGATGGTTTAAATTTTGGCTGTTGTGTGACATTTGGTAAAGGGTTAAAACAAAAATTCTAAACTTGTCTCATTCAGTCGATATTAACCATTTGGGCATGATCATTTATATTGCTCAATTTGCTGAAAACATTCTACAAGCACTCAAAATACTACAATCCTTGACTTTTTATTTTTATGCCCCCAAAAGTTTACATATAGAAATCGCCCTGGCCGTCCAGGGTAACCTATTTCGGCAAGTTGGCTTTTCTCCAGTTTCCTTTCACCCACAGTATTCAAACTTCATAGGATGATTGTTCTTAGCAAGAACTGGATGCTTGCATGATTTTCAGGCAGTAGATGAAAGGGTCAAGGTCATTGTGACCTCTAATGTTCAGGTTAACCTTTTTTGGCAAGTTGCCTTTTCACCCTTTTCCTTTGACCCAAAGTCTTAAAATTTCATAGAACGATTGGTCTCAACAAATACTGGATGCTTGTAGGATGTTGGGTCAGTAGGTCAAAGGTCAAGGTCACTCTTACCTACTTAATTTCAGGTAAACCTTTTTTGGAAAATTGGCAATTTCTTGAGGTTCATTTGACTCACAGTCATCAAACTTCATATGATGATTGGTCTTAACAAGAACTTGATGCCTGTATGTTGTTCGGTCAGATGTCAATGTCAATGTGATCTCTGATTTATTTCAGACTAACCTTTTTCATTAAATTGCCTTTTCTCCGCTTTCTTTTGACCCAAAGTCTTCAAACTTCATAGGATGATTGGTCTTAACAGATTTTGGATGCTTGTAGGATGTTAGGTCAGTAGGTCAAATGTCACTCTGACCTAATTAGTTTCAGGTTAACCTTTTTTTGGCAACTTATATTTCTCTAGTTTCATTTTACTTAGAGTCTTCAATCCTCAAAGAATGATTGATCTCAACAAAAATTTGATGTTTGTATGTTGTTCAGTCATGTGACCTGATTAATCCTTCAGGTTAATCCTTTTCTGCAACTTACCCGGTAGCTATTTCCTAGTTTTATTTGACTTTGTCTGCAAACTTCATTGGATGATTGGTCTTATCAAGTAGTGGATGCTTGAAGGATGTTGGGTCAGTAGGTTGAAGGTCAAAGTCAGTGTGACCTAATTATGTTCAGGTTAGTCTTTTTCAGCAACTTGGCCATTTCTTTAGTATATTTTGACTCACAATCTTCAGTCTTCGAACTTCATAAGATGATTGGTTTTAACAAGAACTCGATGCCTGTTAGTTGTTCAATGCCTGTTAGTTGTTCGGTCAGTAAGTCAAAGGTCAAGGTCGCATCCCATTGTCTGTCTGTCCCTTGAAGATTTCAGTGAAACTTGCCCCAATTGCCTCAAATGTCAGATGCACACTTGAGGTCAAAGGTCATATGTGATCGACTGCCTTGTATTTTGTAATGATGGACATAAATCGATTTATTCTTCAGGCTTTCTTTACAGTTCCTATGCTTTCGAGGACATTTGTACGGTGGCACAAAAGTGACATGGATGATATATTTTATACTACGTGCGCACGTAATAGTTATTACGTGCGCACGTATTAGTTAATACGTGCGCACGTATTAGCTACTGCGTGTGCACGTACTAGCTACTGCGTGCGCACGTAATAACTAATACGTGCCCACATAATACTATTGCGTGCGCACGTATTAGCTAATACGTGCACACGTATTAACTAATACGTGCACATGCAATAGTATTACGTGCGCACGCAGTAGCTAATACGTGCGCACATATTAACTAATACGTGCACACGTATTAACTAATACGTGCGCACGTAATAATCGACCAATCAGTTTATAAGGAACAGAAGCCATATTGTTGCGAGGGAAGGGCAAAATTACATTGGTCCAACACGGCAACAGATGTGCATACATCTGACACCCAAGTAAAAAATCAAGTAGAGCTATTATTTCTTAAATCGTTTAGGCATACTGCGATTATTTTAAGTATCTGTACCTTGGTACGGTACAGTAACTATTAATACTCTAGCCTACGGTCCATCGAATTACCCCAAACCACCCCAAAACACTCCAAACCACCCCAAAACACCCCAAACCACCTTTTATGATATAAAATTAATACTGTGGTGGGGTTGGGGATGGAATGATTTGTAGGGTACGAAAGACTGATGAGCTAGCTATACAAGGAGTTTTGTCACCGAAAACTACCCAAAACACCTCAAGAAAACAAAAAAGGCGTTTAAAGTGATATCATTTTACAACGGTTTAAGATGCAGGAACAGTATAAATCAAATTGAAAATGGCATACACAATAATTAATTTTCCTTAAACTGAAATATCTATGGTTCAAAAGATGTAGTTTGAATGCCTAACACCGTGGACCCCAATCAGAGTGTTACTTTAGTAGCAGTCTGATGATCTGGCTGCACAATGTTTGCATATATCTAACTTCCCTAAAACTTATATAAATTACGGTATCTGTTGCCATTCTGACTACATATAGTTTGGAGGCACGAATGAACTTTTTCAGGCAGTCAGACATGACCAAACATTATGGACCCAGATCAGACTGCTCCTTCAAGGGGCAGTTGGATCTTCATGGGCGGATCCAGACCCCCCCTGGAATTTTGGGAAAATGTGGTTATCGGATTCGTGAAATGGTACTGGTTTGATATTGCACAGCATTTATGTAAAATACAGTCATGAATATAAAAAATAAACGGTTCTAAATGTGGAGACCTCCTCATGGTTAGAACTGGAAACGTTGACTTACATCCACTGAAATCCGAAATCAAAGTATCATATAATAAGAAGAGTGCGTTTGCGGTGGGACCCCCCCTGAGAAAGATATCTGGATCCGCGCATGATCTGGGTCCACAAAGTTTCCCTTTCTGACAGCATGACTACATATAGTTTGGAGGTATGAACGAACTTTTTCAGTCAGACATTAGCAAACATAATGTACCCAGATTAGACTGCTCCTTTAAGGGGCAGTCGGATCTGGGTCCACAAAGTTTGCCATTCTGACAGCATGACTACATATAGTTTGGAGGCATGAACGAACTTTTTCAGACAGACAGACATGACCAAACATAATGTACCCAGATTAGACTGCTCCTTCAAGGGGCAGTCGGATCTGGGTCCACAATGCTTGCCATTGTGGCTACATATAGGTTGGAGGCATGAACGAACATTTTCAGACAATCAGACATGACCAAACATAATGTACCTAGATTAGACTGCTCCTTCAAGGAGCAGTCGGATCTGGTTCCACAATGTTTGCCATTCTGACTACATATAGGTTGGAGGTATGAACGAACTTTTTCAGACAGTCAGACATGACCAAACATAATGTACCCAGATCAGACTGCTCCTTCAAGGGGCAGTCGGATCTGGGTCCACAATGCTTGCCATTCTAACTACATATAGAGGCATGAACGAACTTTTTCAGACAGTCAGACATGACCAAACATAATGGACCCAGATCAGACTGCTCTTTCAAGGGGCAGTCGGATCCGGGTCCACAATGTTTGCCATTCTGATTACATATAGTTTGGAGGCATGAACGAACTTTTTCAGACAGTCAGACATTATGGTTCCAGATCTCAGTGGGGCCAAAAAGTCTCTAGCGCATGTAATGCATGTAGTCCTTTTATCCTTAGGCTAACGTGACAGGACGTAATATAGATATTTTTTGTTAAAAGTGATCCTTACCCAACAATTCAACCAACCCTTACTGTATTAATAATTTTATATCATATAAAAGGTGTTTCGGGGTGGTTTGGGATGTTTTGGGGTGGTTTGGGGTGTTTTGGGGTGGTTTGGGGTAATTCGATGGACCGTAGGCTAGAGTATTAATAGTTACTGTACCGTACCAAGGTACAGATACTTAAAATAATCGCAGTATACCTAAACGATTTAAGAAATAATAGCTCTACTTGATTTTTTACTTGGGTGTCAGATGTATGCACATCTGTTGTCGTGTTGGACCAATGTAATTTTGCCCTTCCCTCGCAACAATATGGCTTCTGTTCCTTATAAACTGATTGGTCGATTATTACGTGCGCACGTATTAGTTAATACGTGCGCACGTATTAGTTAATACGTGCGCACGTATTAGCTACTGCGTGCCCACGTAATACTATTGCGTGCGCACGTATTAGTTAATACGTGCGCACGTATTAGCTAATACGTGCGCACGCAATAGTATTACGTGCGCACGTATTAGTTATTACGTGCGCACGCAGTAGCTAGTACGTGCGCATGCAGTAGCTAATACGTGCGCACGTATTAACTAATACGTGCGCACGTATTAACTAATACGTGCGCACGTAATAACTATTACGTGCGCACGTAGTATAAAATATATCTTCCATGTCACTTTTGTGCCACCGTACATTTGTGCTTCTCAAACGCAGATTTTTTTTTTTTTTTTTTTTTAATGCCCCCTCACAAAATGGGGGATAGGGGGCATATAGTTGATGCCTTGTCTGTGCATCCATCCGTCCATACATATATCACCATCAAGTGTAGATGTGCATATTATGTTAAGCTCCCCACAAAATATGAGGGTTGCAGAAAGTTACTGCCTTGTTTGTCCATGTGTGTGTATGTCCGACCAACATTTTTGTATGGGCTATTTCTCCGCAAATTCTTGTTTGAATTTGGTGAAACTTTAGTAGATGTATCGATTGATTGATTGCATGCTGTTTGACGCCATTTTCAACATTATTTCAGTTATATTGCGGCGGCCAGTTCACCTATCCATGCTTTCCTGGAGTTTCTTTTACCAGTACTAAGCACAATATTCTTTCCAAGCCACTGGCTGCTTTCCCACATAATCATTGTCGAAACAATGGTCAGCAGTGAGAGAGGAATGAAACCTGTCGCAATGACTATCATCAATCCTCGGAAAGAAATTGGCCGAGTCAGGGATCAAACCGGGGACCTCCTGTTCTTAAGTCCTGTGAGCTACCGACTGAGCTACGGGAGCTCGGCTTACTAGTAAGTGTAGGTGTAAATGTTTTGTGGGTGTTCCGGTTCAATGAATTTTCACAGAGTTATGTCCCTTTTCTTAATTCCAGACCAAATTTTTGTGTGGACTAATTCTCTGCAACCTGTGGTGGAAATTCCATGAAACTTTTTCGTATGCATCCCTACCAAGTGAAAATGTGCGTATTATGCCTGTCGTCTGGTTCGACAATTTTTCATGGAGTTATGGCCCTTTTCACCATTCTTACATCCTGTGGGAATTTCATGAAACTCTATAGGATGCATCACTACCAAGTGTAGTTGTGCATGTTGTGCCAGTGTTACGGTTCGATGTTTTTTCTTTGTGTTACTGCCCTTTGCCCAACATAAGACCAGAATTTTGTCCAGGCTATTTCTCTGTAACCTCATGTGCAAGTTTAATTAATCTTTATCGGATGGTATACTACCAAGTGTAGATAAGCATGTTATGGATGTTTTCTTGTTCAGTAATTTTTCATGGAGTTCTAGCCCAATGCTCCATTTCAGACGAAATGCTTACCTGGGTTATTTCCCTGCTACCTCTTGTTTGAATTTCATGAAATTTTATAGGATGCATCACTACCAAGTTTAGATGAGCATATTATGTGTGCGTTTCGATTTTATGTTGTTTCATACTGATGATTTTTCAGGGAGTTATGGTCCTTTACTTTATGTCAGACCCTTATCACATTGCTCCTGCTACTCTATCAAGTACTGTCAACTCCATTTGTAATGGCATCCCTTGTTGCGATATATCCCTTAAAACGAACCCGTTTGGACAGTCCCTACCGCATTGCTATATAATATCAAATATGTAGTTCTCCTTAATATGATATGGCTTTTACCCATATTGCAGATAACAAGAAGTCAATTTTAGGCCCATGTCTGTCCTATTCTGTGTATTTAACGACATTTATACCTGTCAAGTATTGTCAAAGGTCTAATTTGCTACCTGAGCTAGGTGTGAAAACTAGTACAAACCAAATGTCATAGCAGCAAGGTCAAAACACCCATAGACACATTTGACACATTTCTCAATAGTCTGTATTTATTAAATCCATGGTTTGACCAAATTCTTGAACAGTATAAAACTTTTATGACATGTAAATTCACTGATTCGGATACATGTAGCAAAGGGTGCATGCTAAGAAGGCTTTGGAAAAGATTTCAGTGCAGATAATCTGCAATGAAAAATGACAGATTTTTTTCCCCAAGCTTAATAGACGATCATGGTTATCAGTCGCATTTTAGCCCTTGCCATGAACATGTACTATGTAATTTCTGCTCAAGTTTTACGTTTATTTTAACTCTTTAACAGATGACAAAATTTTGGTCTCATCCAAATGGAAAGCGTTGGCAGATGAAAAATTAACTGAGGCTCAGATGATGGGATTTGTCTCTAAAAAAGGTAGAAAAAATTTGTTGGAAAGGGAGAAAATGCTTGTTTGAAGCATTTTCTCCTTTTCCCACAATGTTGTCAAAAGTCTCCAGTAAGGCCATAAAAAGCAGGGCATATGATCATATCTGGTAAAGAGTTAACGTGTTGGTAAAATCATCTTTAGAATGGAAAAAAATAGTATGATATTGCGTTGAGAATTTATATTAAACCGATGTTATCTAAGATAAGGAAAATCTTTTTACTTAAATTTACCTAAGGTTGCCGTTATGTATAGCGACCATAAACTCAGAATACTCGTATCGAACATCGAAAATTTAAAAAGGATTGTAACAATATTCAGATGTAATTATATATTTCATTGGGTACCTTCACTACCTTGAATATCATCACAAGCCAAGTTAACTGTACTTGCTTGGATGGCATCCATTAATGCCACCAAAATACATAGAAAAACTTTAACCCTTTACCGCACAGAGCCGCCTTTTAATGCCCCAGGTTCAACAGCCTTTTGAAAACATTGTGGGAAAAGGAGAAAATGCTGGTAACCATCATGTTCTCTTTTCCCACAATGTTTTCTATCCTATCAAAGACAAATTGCACCATTTGAGCCACACTGAAATTGTCGTCTGCAAATGCTTTCGATTTGGACAGTACAAAAATTTTGTCGTCTGGTAAAAGGTTAAAGTAAACTTTCACCTAAGCATGTTTAGGTGAGGGATCCAGGACCATCATAGCCCTCTTGTACATTACCTTTAGGTCACTTAGTGTTAAGCGTTTATCAAACATCACCTTTTTGCATATATATCCATAAATCTGCTTTGCATTTTGATTCATCATAACTTTGTTTGGTAGCTGACTTTCCTTTTATTCCAGGTCAAAACAGAGCGTATAGCCCACCACTCAGAAAGAAGAACTCGAATGCATTGAAACTTACCAGAAGAGTTGAAGTTGGATGGATGAATTACCGTCCCCCAACGTTATCTTACCGACAAATGAGGTCCGCCTCAGGTGGAGGAACTAGACATTTTTGCATGGAATAAACGTTACGTGTTCAAGAAATTTGTGAACTTGCCATCAATACCTTCTTCCCCAACAGTGTCTCTAAGTTTGGGAAAAAAGATAACTTTACCTTCCAAATAAGAGACTTTAAAGGGGATTCAGTGGATGAAAAGACAACGGTAGAAGAACTGTATTCCAAAAGCAAATTGAGAATGTTACGACTGTATCTTTACAGCAAACAAAACAGTGATATTGAAACCACTTCCGTTGAGAGTACTATAGCACCAGAACAAAAAAATAGTGACACTGTTTCTACTGCAGTTGACACTACTATGATAAAGATCGGGTTCTAGCTCCAGTCAATGATTTGAAAGTTAGTGATACTGTTTCTCCTACAGTGGACACTTCTATGATAGCTACAGATTGGGCCCAATCTCCAGTAAATGATTTGCAAGTTAGTGATACTGTTTCTCCTACAACTGAACCTTCTATGATAGCTACAGATCGGTTTCCGTCTCCATTCAATGATTTGCTTCAGCCTGATGATTATATGGAATCAGGTATGCACAGATGCATGAGAGTGAATTTCTAGATAAACCCACTATAATTAAATGTTCTTGTCCTTAACCTTACCTTTAAGCACATGAATCTGAGCACAACATGTTCGGTGTGAACTATTGTGACCAGTAAATATCAAGACTTCTGTCTGTCTGTCCATCTATCCCTCCACACTTTCTTTAACCTTCTACCAGATAAGCCATTTTTTGTTTATGGCCTTAAAGTAGAAAGCATTGTGAGAATAGGAGAAATGCTTACAAGTAACAAGCATTTTCTCCTTTTCCCACAGTGTTTTCTACCCTCCAGAGACCATTCACATCATTTCAGCCCCAGTTTATTTGTTGTCTGAAATGCTCTCAATTTACACAAGAACTTGAAACATAACTCATCATATGCTCAAGGGTTAGGTTTGGTTTGTTTGAATAATGATGCCTTATCAACAGAATTTACGTTATTTAACAGAGACAATTCACTGATCCGTGTTTTCTGGACTTTTTAGCTCACCTGAGCACAACATGCTCTAGATGAGGTTTTGTGATCGCCTTTGTCCATCATCATTCAACAATTCCTTCAGATATCATCTTCTAAACCGTGTGGAGGATTTCAACCAAACTTCACAGGAATGTGCCTTAGGTGACTCTCTTACAAATTGTCAAAAAAAAAAAAAAAAAAAAATTAAATCAATGCAGAACTCTGGTTGCCATGGCAACATAAAGGAATTTTTTGATAAATTCTTAAAAACTTCTTCTCAGAAACCATAAGGCCGAGAACTTTGATATCTGTACATGTTGCTGCACCTTATGGACCCTTACCTATATTGTTCAAATTATGCCCCCTGGGTCAAAATTAGCCCCGCCCCGGGGTCGCAAGTTGAAAATAGACTGACATAGTGAAAACATTAAAAATCTTCTTGTCCCAAACCCTAAGGCTTTAATATTTGTTATGTAGCTTCACCTTATCAACCTCCAAAAAGAGTATTCAAATTACCTCCACAGAGTCAGAGGCAGCCCTTTCTGGGATTTCACAAGTTAAACTCTTTACCAAATGACAACATTTTGGACATTTCCAAATTGAGAGCATTTGCAGACGACAAAATAAATGTGACACAAAAACTGAAATTTGTTTTGGTGAATAGCTTTCAACTGAACTAGTACCGTTTTACAAGTAAAAGCTATGAAATGTTTAACTTGGAAAAAAATTGTTTCGAACCTAAAAATTAAACCCAAAATAGGAGACATCAACAGTGATTTTATCATTGCAATGTTAGTTTTATCAGTTATTATTTAATTCCTTTATTACTTTTTTTTAGTTACTAATTCAATGAAGTTGAAACAATACCTTTCAAAAAGCTGGTCTGTGGAAGACTTTCTTCAAACTTCAGATAGGGAAAGATTTCTTTCAAAGACATAATTGTTCAAGGTCATGTCAATGCAAGAAAATGGAGGAATCCAATATAATATTTCATTATTACCTTTTTAGACGTTATTTTAAGCAATTCTTACTTTTTTCTGTAGAGTCTGCTGCGATGGCCTAGTGGTTAGAGCGCCTAACTCATGAGCGGAAGTTTGTGAGTTGGTGCTCCGGCTGGGTCAGACCAAGGATTAAAAAATTGATAGTGTTGGCTTCCCCCTTTGGCACTCAGGGTAATGGGGATAGCATTACAGCTGGCCTGCTAACATTAGGATAATGTGTCAGGTACTGATTAAAAAAAAAAGAAAAAAAAAGGTCCAGGGGACATTGATCTGTGAACTATCGCCGTTTAACAACTGAAATACTATTGAATTTCATACGACATTAAATACCAAACAAACAAATATTCTGTATATGTATTTTACATTGAGGCTAACTGGATTTTGTTTACTGTTTCTTTTAGCCCCAAACCCTGACTTCAGTAGGGGTCAGTACCATATCTGACTTATAAGCTGTTGGTCACAGATTTGATACCTGGTTGATTTATTTTGTGTGTAATGCTATATCAGCTGTATTTCAGTTATTTCTAGGCAACAGCTCATAAACTCCATGTTTTCTTAACATTTTTGAACCAGTACTTCACCTGTCACATTATACGAACAAGGTTGGGTAAGTTGTAATGCTATCCCCTTAGTCGTGAGTACTAAGGTGGGAAGCTTTTACTACCATTTAAAATTGCCTTTAAGGACCCGGCAAGGGATGGAACCCTTCAGCATCTGCTCTAAAGGTATGTGATCTAAACACAAAGCAGTTGCAGGCAAACCTCAGTTTGCCTCTCACCTTTGATATACATATGAAGTCTGTTAATGGTGGGGACCTTGTTTTGTGAGTGCTGGTTTAGGTAATCCAAGATGACATGGTTAGGTATGCAGACCGTAGTGTAATAACGTAAGTTGTAAAATGCAGAATTGAACTCAAACAAATCCAAATGTAAAGATGGATTTTGTCATTGTTATGACTAGAAACCTAAATTTAATCTATGCTGCATACCAGTCAAAGGAACAAATGAAGTCACAGAAGACATGGTTCAGATCTTAGCAGAATTTCAAAAGAATGCTGTTTTGCCTGATGTTACAACAAAAGTCATAGTTTATAGAAATGACGTTCTTCAGAGTGCCCTCAGAGCACTTGACCGAAAAGCTTTAAACTTAAATGCCCGACTGTTTGTCAAATTCAGTGGTGAACTAGGACAGGATTATGGGGGCCCAAGAAGAGAATTTTTCAGGTATAGAGAAAATGTAATCCTTGCAAAGACAGATTCCACTTATACTGGGGCTGAACTTTTTGACAGACTGTGAAATACACCTTTTTGTTAAACAAGAGGCCCATTGGGGCCTGAATCGCTCTACTGGCTGAGCACATCCAGGGCACAAATGGCTTCTTTCCCAACAGCATAGTGCATATATTTTTCATTTTCAAAAGGATTAATCCTTGTGCGGAGACAAAAAACCTGTGCAAATTTCAAGAGAATCACACACAAAATGTGGACCTTATTCTGTAAACGAAGGAAATGTTTATAAAAATTTCTGACAGCTTCTTTTCCAACAACAAAGGGCATTTTTTTTTTTTTTTTTTTTTTTCTCTTTTTTTTTTTTTTTTTTTTTTTTCAATCTGTGCAAGTTTCAAGCGAATAAGACCAAAAATTTGGACTTTATCGCATAAATAAGAAAACATTAATACAAATTTCAAATGGCTTCTTTCCCAACAACATAAGACAGAATTTTTTTTATTTTCAATCGGTATATCCTTGTGATGAGACAATCAGTCTGTGCAAGTTTCAAAAGAATCGGACCAAAACTACGGACTTTATTGCGTAAACAAGATAAGTCTAACAGACTGACAGATGGACAGACGGACGGACGACAGACACCGCGCTATGATATGAGCTTTTCTGGCCTTTGACCAGTAGAGCTAAAATTGACTTGCTTGGTCTTTGCTATGACTATTCAAAGACTAATGATAGCTAGTGTAAACACCCTGACAATGACCTGGGACCCAACTCTGGCAGAGACTTAGGATCCAGTCATATTTAGGATTACACACATAGTAAAATTTTGGCTAAAAGTAACCAGAGCAGACAAAAGAAAATTAATCAAAAAAAAAAAATGTATAACCAAATGCTTTACGATATAGACCATTATTCAAACCCCATCAATTGGGCAACAAAAGTGAAAAAAGAAAAACTTTTACAAAAACTTGTATTTGTTCCTTGGATGGACTTCTTACAGATATTTTCAAGGAACCTGGATATTGCAGAAATCCTGGCTGCCATGGCATGACATAGTATTCACAATATGGCCTATTTACAAACTTAAACATATTTTCATGAGAAACATATGGTTGAATGTCATTGATATTTTGCAAATATGCACCTTGAGTGGACCATTTTCAGATTCTCCATGGCATCTTGATATTTAAAAAAATCATAGCCGCAGTGGCATTGAAAAGTTTTCAAAACATGGCCTATTGTACAAAACATTTTAAACATCTGTCAGAAATCTATTTCCCCCAGCTGGGCGGGGGGATAGAAATAGCCCAGCTGTCGCACTACAGAAGGGGTAAGAAACCCCCCCCCCACTGTGCCTGCCCGTTTGCCGTGGGCTGCAACTCGTGTCGTTTGATGACGGCATCCTGGTGGTTGAGTGGATTCAGGCTAAGGCCCTTAAATCGCTCTGTTTTCACAACACACCACTTTGGCCTTGAATTGAACTAAAAGAGAGATCAGGAGGGCCCGTCCTGATCAACCGGCTGGTCATGCCTGGCCCTAGGGCATTTCTCTTAACTGTGTATTGTTTTATCGTACACAAAAAATCACAGAAGAATATCATATCTTTTTTCCTCTCTGTCAAACGCAAAAATGATGTGACCTTATTGACTAGTGCAACATCTTATGCCAAAGTCACATCTCCCATGTCTCCCACAGGGACATTGCTCAACCTGTGAACTCTTGGCAAAAAACTTCTAGAAAACTTTCCAGAAATGGCCAACGAGGTGAAAAGCCTTGTCCCTGACATTCAACCATCCAAACCCCTCAAACGGACACAACCTACACCCAAACCCACTACTGCATCCTCTTCTCAAAAAGCACCATCTAATTCCTCCCAAAACAAAAAGAAAATCACAAGAAACAAACTCGTCATCTGACTCCCTTAAACTCAAATCAACATCAGCAAAGAAACAACTAACTGCTTCCACTACCCAGAAGACCCAAGCAAAACCTCAATCAAAGTCACCAAAGAAAAAGACATCTACAGCACAGAAGCCTAAAGCTTCCAGCTCTACTGGTGACAATAAATCCAAGAATGGTGATTCCTTACCTATTTCAAATAGGTATGAACCTCTGGAAGACGAGGAAGAAAACATGGAAGAAGAGGAATTGGAGGGAGAACTCTCCGATTCTGAACTCGCCCCTTCTCCAACTGACTGGGATAAGGACGTAGAATCCTGGTCAACCTCAAAACCCGAGACTGAAGTCATAGTCCAAATAAATACATAGGGTATATGAAATACCTACAGAAACATTTCATAACCCATGTTTACATTCTTTAAATGGGCATAATGGCTCACAATATTATACAATGGAACTGTCGAGGTCTAAAGTCAAATCATGAAGAGATATCACTTCTAATTAATGATTACAATCCTGTAGCAATTTGTTTACAGGAAACTTTCCTGAAGGAATCTGGAACTGTCTCTTTCAGATATCACTCAATTTATAATAAAATATACAAAGAGGGTGATAGGGCCCAGGGCGGCGTGTCTGTTATTGTAAGTAACAACATCCCCCATACACAAATACCGTTAAACTCCACTCTACAAGCTGTTGCTGTTCGTCTTTCCCTTCATAAAACTATTACCCTATGCTCTATTTACCTTCCCCCAAGCTCTCCTATCAATGAAAACAAGCTCAATGACCTCATCACACAGCTACCATCTCCTTTCATATTGGCAGGAGATTTTAATGGTCACAATGTTATCTGGGGTAGCAGTGATACAAATCAAAGAGGCTTACAACTGGAGAACTTTATTTCTAATAATTCTTTGTCAATTATGAACGACAATAACTCAAAAACATATCTTCATCCAGCAACTGGGTCTTACTCTTTCCTTGACCTTTCTTTGTGTATCCCAGCCTTGCTTCAGGATTTTAACTGGAAAGAGGGAGACGACGTTTGTGGAAGCGACCACTTTCCAATTTTTATTACATCTTCTGAGCCATCTACATGTGAACATCCAAAGAAATGGAAACTCTCTAAAGCCAACTGGGACCTTTTTCAAGTTCTCTGTGAACAAACTATTACAAGAGATAAACTTGTAGATTGTACTGATCCTGCAGAACTATTTTCCCGGCTGCTCATTGAAGCGACAAAACAGTCAGTACCACAGACCTCGACAAAGCCAAAACGCCCAAACAAGCCGTGGTTCACTGATGAATGTAAGTCGGCTATAAAAGAAAGGAAAGAAGCTCTCAGAAAATTCAACCTGAGACCCACTCCGGAAAACCATAACCTTTTTCGTATTTCCAGGGCAAAAGCCAGACAAACCATAGAAAGTAGTAAGCGTAAGTCTTGGAGGCATTTTGTTTCCAGACTTAATGCTAGAACGTCTGGGACATGATCAGAAAGATTAAAGGCAGTGCTTCTTCACCTATTAAACATCTTTCTACAAACAATACAAATATTGAAAACCCTAAAGATATTGCAGATACTTTAGCCGATTCTTTTGCAAAGAAGTCCTCCTCTGAGAACTACTCTGAAAAGTTCCAGAGGAATAAAATTAAAGAAGAAAAGAAAAGGCTGAATTTCAAATCCAACAATCTTGAGTTTTACAATAAACTGTTTTCATTCAAAGAACTCAAGTCCGCTTTAGATAAAGCCCATCATTCCTCTCCAGGTCAAGATAAAATACCTTATCAATTTCTAAAGCATTTACCAGATACCACCCTATCAATCTTACTTGATATTTTCTATGATATCTGGCAAAAAGGTGATTTACCTTCCTCCTGGAAAGAAGCTTTAGTAATCCCAATCCCAATTCCAAAACCAGGGAAAGATACTTCCGACCCAAACTGCTACAGACCCATAGCTCTCACAAGTTGCCTCTGTAAAACTTTAAAGCGAATGATCAACACCCGCCTTGTATGGTTTTTAGAAAAAAATAATCTGATTGTTAATGTTCAAAGTGGATTTAGACGTCAACGCAGTACAGCTGACCACCTTGTACGCTTTGACACCTTTCTTAGAGAAGCTTTCATAAAAAAGCAACATGTTGTGTCAGTATTTTTTGACCTGGAGAGTGCTTATGACACTACCTGGAAATATGGAATTTTAAAGGACTTGCATGACTTTGGTCTCAGAGGCCGCTGGCCTCTTTTTATATCTTCCTTTTAAAATAATCGCATATTTCGTGTGAGGGTAGGCACAACCTTGTTAGATGCAAGGGAACAAGAAATGGGTGTGCCACAAGGATGTATCCTGTCTGTGACACTTTTTAGTATCAAGATAAATAGCATAATAAAAGCTATTAACCCTGGTGTGGATTGTTGTTTATATGTGGAGGATTTCGTTATATGTTTTAGATCAAGCCATATGGCCATTATTGAAAGACAGCTTCAACAGTGTTTAAACAAACTGCAGACATGGTCTGATGAAAACGGTTTTAAGTTTTCAAAGACCAAAACAAAATGTGTTCACTTTTGTCAGTTACGAGGTCATCATCCAGACCCGGAGCTACATCTTGACAACACAAGAATTGAAGTTGTATCAGAATTTAAATTTTTAGGTGTCATCTTTGACAAGAAATTGTCCTTCTTGTCCCACATTAAAGCACTTAAAAAGAAATGCTATAAGGCACTCAGTCTTCTAAAAACAGTTGCTCATTCGGAATGGGGAGCTGATAGGAAAGTTCTTCTACGTCTCTATCGCTCCCTTATTCGCTCCAAGTTAGACTATGGCTCCATTGTGTATGGTTCAGCCCGCAAATCATACTTGAAGATCCTTGACACAATCCACAATCAGGGTTTACGTTTGGCCCTTGGGGCTTTTCGCACCTCACCTATCAACAGCCTGTATGTAGAGGCCAATGAGCATTCTCTCTCTCACAGAAGGCTCAAGTTATCCCTTCAATATCTGTTAAAACTGAAAGGAAACCCATCCAACCCTACACACAAAATTGTTTTTAACCCTGGCTGCAAAAATCTATTTGCAAGCCAAATGCAATAACTCCATTTGGTATCCGCATGGAACCTCATTTAGACAATCTTCATGTTGATATGAATGCCATTTGTGAAAACAAAATTCCTGATACCCCTCCATGGTTGATAAAAGTCGCTGAATTTCGATTTGACCTTCTAGCCCACAAGAAATCAACCACAGATAGAGTTGGTTTCCAAAATCAATATCAGGAAATCAAAGAACTGTACAACTCATATAAACCCATATATACAAATGGATCTAAGGATGGGCACGCTGTTTCAGCAGCAGCAGTATTTGGTAACAAAAATAAAAAATGTCGCCTTCCTGACAATTCTTCAATATTTTCTGCTGAAGTGAAGGCAATCGACCTTGCTTTAAGTCTAGCAGAGGAAAGTAGGTCTAACCGCTTTCTTCTGTTTTCAGACTCCCTTTCTACACTCCAGGCTCTCTTTAACCAGAAAATTGAAAATCCGTCTATTTGTGCTGTTCTTGAGAGAATTTCCTCTCTCTCCGATACAAAGAAGTTTGTATTTTGCTGGCTTCCTAGTCACATGGGTATTCGAGGCAATGAAAAGGCCGATGAACTTGCCAAGTCGGCATTGTCTCTGCCCATATCTCATTTTAAAATACCTTACACAGATTTTAAAGCATCCATTTTACCTTTCATCCAATCTCTTTGGCAATCCCAGTGGGATGCAGATCATTTTAACAAACTTCATTCTGTGAAACCAACTCTTGGCGAATGGTACCCCTCTTACAGGTCCGTCCGTCGAGAAGAAGTGATAATCACAAGGCTTCGTATTGGACGTTCTCGGTTGACACACTCCTGGCTTTTAACCAGAGAAGACGCACCAGAATGTATTCAATGCAATGAACACCTTACAATTAAACATATTTTATTAGATTGCATTGATTTTCAGCCAGTTCGTGAGAAATACTACAATGTTGACAGTATGCACAATCTCTTTGAAACAGTCAACATTGATTCAATTATCACCTTCATCAAAGAGATTGGTCTATACAACAAGCTGTGATATTTCCTTAATTACATTTTTACCTGTTTTGTAAACCCATATTTCTACCACTGAATCCTTTTTATCTCCAGTTTGCATCTCCTTAATGGTAGGATTACCTCTCTTGAGGGCATCTTATCTCATTGGAGACAGGACCTCTTTAATGTGAGTGTTTTGATCCCATTGGAGGCTCCACATTTTCTCAGTTTTAAGCTCTCATTTCCTTTAAGCTACTATTCTTAACTTTTTCATCTAAAACTTTGAGCAGGCAGGGATTATCCTGCCACTCAATATCATATTTTATGCACATTAAAAAATGACTTTAAAACTTTGAGTAGGCAGGGATTATCCTGCCACTCAATAAATGATACTCTTCTTACTTTAACACTTCTTACTATCAATCCAACTTTTTGTTCAAATCTTCTTATCACATTCCTAACTTTATCATTTAAAACTTTTGAGTAGATAGGGATTGCCCTGTCACTCAATTATTTCCATTATGCATATGAAGATCACACATGATACTTCTTATTTCAACTCTTTTATCATTATTAATGTATTCAAACTTTTTCAGTTTAAACAATTCCACTTTTATTATCTTTTAACACAGATATGCGCGCTAAATGACCAAGCTGTCGATGCGCCATAAAACAATTCATTCATTCATTCAGAAATCTATGGTTGGATTTCATTGATAGTTTGCAGATATGCTCCTGTGGGGACCTCTTTCAAATTTCTTCAAGGCATCTTGAAATTTCAAAAACCATGGCCACCATAGCATGACAATCTCTGAACCAAATGTTTGCCAGTGGAGCAATACAGGACCATCATGGCCCTCTTGTTTGAATCAAATTTTTCCTGATTTTGAAGTCAACATGTCATCAGTCAAGGTCATGTTACCTCTCAACATACTGGTACAAACTAAATCTTGTAAGGACTATTAGAACATTGGAAATTGGGCTTTCGAAAGATTGCCCCTTCTGGTTTTGAGTTCAGTATATCAAGATCAAATTTGCAGTGACCTTAACATACTATGTCATTACACCAAACACTGCCCAGACAATAATTAGACTGGGTTGACACAGATTCTTCAAACTTGTACTGAATACATTGATCATGGAGTGTAAATGATACCTCTTAGATTTGAGGTCAAAAAGTCAAAGGTGAGGGGTTCAATGACTTTTAACTAAAGTGTCAAGTATTATTTACAAGGAATATTACATGGTGAGTTGGTCATATAATTAGAAAATGTTGGTTGAAAATATTGTTTACATATATCTCTAACCACCAAAGGGTATGCTTTTGAGATATTATCTAGCAGTTGTATTAGGTTATGGCAACGCACTGTCAACTGGGAGATTAGAGTTAGATGCCTGCCTGCTCCACTTCATTCAAGTATAGGGTGTCCTTGGGCAAGGCACTTTTCCTAACCTAGCACTGGTTGTGAAACCCAGAAGGCATGAGTATTGTGAGCTGTTGCAGTGGTATATGGGAAGTATTGTTGAAAGCAGCTTATATCACCACAAACTAACTAGGGATGAAATGAAAAAAAAAAAAAAAAAAAAAAAATTAGCATGCTGTTCACTGAAATCTCTTGAATCGTCATTGCTTTATCTTCTTTGCCATGATCTCTAATTTCAGACTTGCAATCCATGAACATACAATATAATAACTTGCAATTCAAACTAGAATTCTAATTCATTAAAACAATTAAATATTTTGTTGCATTGACTACTACAATTTTATCGCAATCTGTGACTGTAATTTTTACAGCGTAACATATCACTCAAATGAGCTGCGGCATTTTAAGACTGATAGTAGGAACATGTAAAAATCACCATGCAAAATGATGTTATTTGTAAAGTTAGTGCGAATGCGATCTCCAGAGATTTTTTTTTAGAAGATGACGTACATTTTCACCTATACTGTCGTGTTGACACTCAAGCGAAACATTTTGAACTTCAGTATGACCAATATCGGCTAGACAGTGGATTGCACATTAATTTCCTTGGAACCACGTTTGACCCAGTGAACTCGACTGGCAATTCGAAAAAGCATTTACCCATTAGAAAGAAGGAAAGAAACTGTTTTGAGAAGATTTGATCTAGATCTAGTCTGTTGACAAGAGGCGACTATATTCACCCTTGTTCAAAATACTCAGGGAAAATTCTGTTGAAGTTAATGAACACAAAGCAGACAATGCCACTTCCAGATATGGAGGACGAAGTAAACTGCGTTAGAGACCCATATTTGACATCATAAGGGACACCACCGAGACACAACATGGACCAAACTTCATTATTATCGGACATAAAAAAATGAGCTGCAGGATGCGCAAAGGCCATAATTGGAACTCGTCGAAGCTTTCTGAGCACTGGGCAGACGATATGAGCTCAAAAAAAAAAGTACTCAAGACTTTCACCATATTTACACAGTAATAACTATGTACCCATCAGATCCCATTTCGGAAATTACATTATATATTAAGTGTGCACATATTGTCAAAAGGTGATGAACTTGGAAATAAGGTATCTATGGCATGTGGAAGGGTTTTGTTGGATAGAAACCTGAGCAACCCATATTTGAATTCACCTCGGATATTATCACAGACTGCACAGAAAAAATCGTGGTCCATTATTTTCTGAGACATTCCTTCCAAAACGGTTGAGGCTTGCTTGTTTCCAAAATAATTTGGAAGATTATTTCAAATTACAAGTAACTTGTTTGAGACGAGAAAGAGAGAGAGAGAGAGAGATGGACAGACAGACACAGAGAGAGAAAGAGAGTGGTTTCAAAGTAAATATACTGTGTAAAAAATATTATTGTATATAATTTATTTGGGGTTAATAAATATTAACATCTTGGTTGGTAAATTTTATTGCTGGTCAGCACATATAAATCAACTGAAAAGCAGTCTATAATGTACATGTATTTAGCGAAACAGTCTTATATCCTGTTGATTCATATTGTCAGTATCTCATCCGGTAAGTACGGATGTTTGTTGACGAATTGTTGGACCCATTACTGCATTGCCTTTATTTAAGTGGACCATCTGCTAGAACATTAAATTTAATTTGTAATCTGTAACATGTTAAATCAACACGTACAAAGTATTATAAAACAGAAATAAATAGCAAGATAAACGGACATTAACGTCAACTGCATTCAGCTTAATCGAACAGTGTCAGTATTTTGATCAGGGAGATGTTGATCTATGTAGTCCGTAAAATAATCCTAACCCTGTAGATTGCATTTTGTTTTAATTAGCAATGAAAATAAAGCATTCAAGTTATAAAATGATAAACGAAAATTATGCTGCGCATATTGCTGTGCATATTGTATATGTATATATATATGCTGTGCATAATGTATATATATGCTGTGCATATTGCTGTACATATTGTATATATATGCTGTGCATATTGCTGTACATATTGTATATATATGCTGTGCATATTGCTGTATATATTGTATATGTATATCCATTGGAGAGGTCATCAGACCTCTCCAACAGTGGTGAGTTTAAAAAACAGACTGCCACAGAAATCGCTGTCTAAATCCATTTGTTTTCGCGAAATTGTTCCGATACACAGTCTATTTCGTCATGGTTTTATAAATAAACCGAAATCAAAAAACTGAAATAGGAAGTAAACATGTTTTTTTTTTTGTTTTTTTTTATATATGACGGATTTCCAAAACGATTTATTATACTATATTGATTGTAAATGACTCTCCAATAATTGCAAATTTTCATGAAAAAAATAAATCTAAGCAAAAAGAAAAATTTCGTTAAAAAAAAGAAAGAACACCACGGGAAAAGATCACGTGACTTTATACTATGTGGAGAATTCGTACCCTGGAGAATTCGTACCCTAATCTCGAGAGCACGAGTTCTCTGGACCCACAAATAGATATAAATAGGTTGATCAGTATGTTTTCAAGTTTTATTTTTCAAAACTGACTAGAAGTAGTGTATAAAATGCACCTTCTAGGACTTTTCGCTCACCAAACGATTTTGTCACAGTTTTGTCCCAGAAGGTACATCCACAATATTTTTTTGTCCTAGAATGCCCATCCATTTTTGTAAAAAATAAAAAAAAAAATAAAAAATAAAAAAATTCCCCCTTTCCGATCCCTCTAATTCTTATCCCCTCGCTCGTCTCTCGAAAAAAATTCCCCCTTTCCGATCCTGCTAATTCTTATCCCCCGAGAAATTTATAACTCGTAAAGTTATAAATTCCCGATCTCGCGCGCGTTTCTCTTTTTTAAAAAAATTTATAACTCGTAAAGTTATAAATTTTCGTCTGAAAAAAATTTGAGTTTAATAAAATTTTTTTAAATTAAGCTGCCATAATGGTGGAAAATAACAATATATTATTAAAATATGACGACGAATTAGAAGATATTATTAGAGTACAAGAAAATAAAATGGAATTTAATTCCCGCTTATCGACTGACATAGAGATTTTTTATATTTTTTTAAAAATTCGTTACCAAAAATTTATTATGAACATAGCAAACAAAGATTAGTAGATAAAAATGGTTTTGATACAAATATTTTCGTATCTTGGCCTCAACAATTTGAGGAGATTCCTGATTATAATGTTGACCCCCCCTCTTTTTTTAACCGGTATCTGTATTTCATTTAGTAAAAGCAAGGAACATTTTTTAAGCACGTATAAAAATGCGTTACTCGATTTGGTTGGAAGCAAAGAGAGACTTTTAAAAAAAAAAAGATAAATTCTTATTACATCCGTTACTCGTATTTATTCCTAATCTTCCGATTATTTCTTTTGAATCGTATCGTGTTATATTTTGTACATGAGGACGGTGACCATTATGATGAATTAATGCATTATACAGAAGAATTAGGTTATATTTGTGAGCAATATTTTTTTGTTTTGGGACCTGCTCAAGAAAATGGAAAAGAGACATTCCAAGAAGAAAAATGTATAGTATGCTATTCAGAGAGGGCAAATATATTGTTTTGTAATTGCGGTCATATTTGTCTATGCAAAGAATGTGATGAAGCAGCCAGTTTAACTAAATGTCCTATATGTCATAGAAAGTGTCAAATAAAACGCAAATTATAAATATATATTTTATTTAAAATATATATTTTTAAGCGCGTAAAAAAGTTAATTCACGTTTTTTCTTTTCTATTAAACATCTGTTTTCATGTCTTAGTTTAATTAACATTTTATTATTATTATGTTTTTTCCTACCATTAATTATATATTTTTTATATTTTTCGTTTCTACGATTAATATCATTTTCGTCGATAATCAACCGTAAAGACTCGTTTTCCATTTTAAGCATTTCAATACGTTTATTATTTTCTAAGATTTTTTCGTCATAAAACGATTCTACTTTGCGATAATCCATTTAAAAAAAAACCAAAAAAATTATTTCTCGCTTAAAATTCGGTATTATCAAAATTTAAGAAAAAATTTCTCATATAAAAAGATGAATAATTTAAACATCAACTTTATTTCGCATTTAACTAAAGTACAAGAAGATAAAATTTATTTTGGTAAAGTAAAATATCGAGATCCGAATATAATAGCATTACCGCCATGCATGGACGAGAACTATTTCTTATCGATGCAAAGATTAAAACTGGTTATTTACTATCAATATAGTAAAATAGATTATATTTACAAAAATGTATTAACCCGCATAACGTTAGTATTGAAAGGTTCGATTACTTTTATTAAGGAAGATTTAAATAATCTACGAACCTACGATGTGTTATGGTCATGTAATAATTTAGCTAACTTTTATAAATGGGATGAAAATAAAACGTTTTTCGTAAATCTTATTATGGATCGTGTCTATTTTAATCAGACAGATTTTCCTCATTCATGGGAAGAGGGCATCGTTACTCAATGGGATAATTGGATCTATTCTCCTATAGAATTGGATGATGACTCTTTATTATTGGAAGAAGAATCTAGCGATAACGAATTACTTGATAAAGAAACTCACACAGAAACCGCATCAGTAACGGATCCTTCCGAAATTAGAATAATAAACGAAGTACAAAATGTTGAAACAACAACATCAGTTTGTTATCGAGGCAGAGTTTACGAAGAAGAAAAATGTGTTATATGCGGAGATAAGGAACCAAACTTATTATTTTGTAGTTGTGGTCATAGTAGTATGTTTGGATTGTCTCGATGATAGTGAAAAGAAAAAACGAGCGATAACTAAATGTCCAACGTGCAGACTAAAATTCGACGTGATAAGGATATTTTAATAAATTTATAACTTTTTTAAAGTTATAAATTTTCGTCCAACTTATAATGCCCCAAAGCTAACGTATTTATACTATCTTTTAATATAACTCTTTTATCATCGTCGTGACTTAAAGCTATTTTGTTTATCTTTTCCGTATACATTTCGTGCCCGCGACTTCTTAGTACGTGCATTTGCCTATACTGATCTTTTTTAGTGAATAAAACAATCTTTATAATTCGCGAAATGTAATTCGTTTTTGACGACCGACTTTTTAATCCCCTTGCATCTTTTATCCTCCTTATTATCCGAGGTTTTATAAGCGTACATTTTTGCTTTTAATCCTACAAATTCCGTCATAATTTTACCTCCCAATTCGTCTTTAAACTTTCCTATTACTTTCTTGTTCCCGCTGTAATAACATGGATGATCAGTCGGATAGTTACTCGTGTCAAATATTTTAGGTATGTCGGGGCAAATATCTTTGTAAAGGTCGTACGTTTCTATTTCGAGTATAAAACTATCGGTATCCGTATAACATAATTTAACTTTATCGTTATACTTTTTCTTAAAATAATTATAATAAGTGCCATACATACGCGTTTTACTAATATCTAAAATGCTCATACCCAAGTAAACGGGCTTGTCATAATTTACTTTGGTTTCCTTCATGTGTAAAGCTACTAAATTTCGTTGAATATAAACGTATGTTCGTAATTCGGTTTTGCAACCTGCTTTTTATAAAAATAAGATTGATCGGCAGAAAGTAATTGTATATCTACTCTGTTTCTTATATTTTTCATCGTCTTACCAAAACCGGAATTATTCATCAACTTAAAAAAATCTTTTTCGAAGTCATTATTGGCTTTAGTTCTTAAACCGTTGTTAAGATCGATGTAAGATTTTAACCAATTACTTTCTTTAAATTTAAATCCTCGGGTAACGGTTTTCAATTTAAGACCCGAGTCAATATAGGGTTTTAAAGCCCGATAATGCAGAACATATTTTTCCTTATCGTATAAATTGGGAATTAATTTTTTTACCTTTTCTACTTTTAAATGTTCAGGCGCTAAAGGAAAGTCGTTGTGAAAATCGTGTAATGTTTTAGGGTATTCCAATTCTACCTCTAAGATACAACCTTCTCCTTTTTTACCGCAATATTTTTCCCAATTTTTTAATTCATTTTCCGTCATCCATTTAAAATTGTGCGTGGGCAAAGGCTCGCTCATTGCTCCGGAATAAAGACTATTTGCGTCTACGTACATTAAATACTTTGAAGGTTCGTTCGTTACATATTGATCCCCCATGTATTTATTATTCGCTTTCGAGTATCTCGTTGTACACCTACTAACTCTGCCTCTTAGTCCATGTTCTACCATTAAAAGCGTGTCATATTCCGATAAAAGTTCTAGCTTTACTTCGGTTACTTTTAACGCGGCATCCCAAGCTAACCCAGGGGCGGTATAATACCAACTAGGGTCTAAGTCATAGTTTTTGCGGCAAACGTTTCTAAAGTTTTCGTAAACATCGGCTAAAAGTAATACGTCCGTTTTGTTGTATAATTTTAAGTAATCTTCTAGCGTGCTCGCGTTAAAAGTTTTCCAAACATTTTTCGCGTGAGCGTAGTCCTCATCAGTAATATGTTCCTCGTTTAAACCGGAGTAAAATGCTTCCTTAGGTGGTAACTGCATTTCTCTAAGCCTTTTAAAAGAGTCTAAGTATTTGTAGGGAAAAACTCCTTTTTTTTCTAACTAATGGCAACTCTTCTTTCGTAAAAAATTGCGATAAAATTTTTATTTGGTCTTCTTTTAAATTGCTCGAAAGATTATCTAAACTCGTACTCATAAACTTAAAGGTGTCGATAAATCTAAGTTTATGCCATATCGTTTTTTTCTTATCTTCTTCTTTTACCTCGTCAACGACAATATCCTTACTAAAGCTAATGTATTTTTCCTCGTTATTCGGGATGCAATTAATTTTACCGTGATGTTTACCGAGACTTTTAATAAAAAGGTGAGCGTCATAACCACTAAGATTATGAAAATACACGGGGATAAAGTCCGGCGTTTTTGCTTATAAGTTACACGAATTATGCGCGGCACCCCTATATTTACCCGTAAAATGACAATGATCTCTTACTTTACCGTTATTAAATTCTTTACCGCAAAACCAACAATGCGTTCGATTTTTGTAATCCGCCTCTTCTTCCTTAGTCATGATAATAGGCTTTTTATCTCGGTAGTACTTTCGGTAAATTTCTCGCGCGTCAGATATTAGCCGTTCTATAAACTTTTCCCCAGCATCTTTTCCGACATAACTTCTCGTAATAGGCTGGCAAACATTATCTTCAAAACATTTTATGAGAAAGTAAAAACTACAAGGTACATGATGATGTTGTTGTATAGTAAAACTATTTTCCGGGTTTAATTCGCATGTATGTATAGATTCCAAAATACTCTCAAAATCAGCGTACACAACATAAGGAACCGGTAGTTTCCTATAATAATTTTTAAAACTTATCATAGTACCTTTTTCCGGCATCGTTACTAATGCCTCCTTGTGTTCAATACAGAATTCTAGGTGCTTTTTTAAAAGTTTTTCGCTTCCAAAATGATTTAAACACCGCTTACAAAATTTAATATCTCCTCTATGATGACTCGTTACCTGACTTCTTAGAAACGGATAAAAATCTTTCATCAGAGCATAATGCGTTTTTTCTCCGTCTTTAATATATAGCAGGTCTACATGATTACTTTTTTCGACGCTCGCGTTCCTAAGAGAATAATTTTTTTCATTTTCATAACCAAAAACATTGACGCTAATTTCCGGGTTTTGTTTCTCGAACTTATTTATGTCTTTAATCGAGACGGGGTATTCGATCTCATCCATGTTTAAACTGCGTTCTCTCGATCGTAAATCCTTATCAATTCTTTCCACGTGATCGTCTTTAGGATAAAGATGTCTTAAAACGCACCATAAAAAACATTTATTATCCTTATTTTTTATATTAATAACGGCCTTTTTATTTTTAATCCAATCCGGCAAATCTAACCACCCATTAGCCCCCAAAGGTTCGTAACCGACTTTGTGCAGTTCTAACGTCGTTATAACTACAAAAGCCCAACCGCTGCCTTCTCGTTCAAACTTATCCATTTTTGCCGTAATTTCGTCCCGCATATCTCATAACATATCATTTACTTCTTCCCCATTTAAGTTTAAATGTTGATTCGAGTGAAAAGCAAATTCTTTTTCTTCCTTATCGGGGTCCGATATATAATAATATCTACTTCTAAGAACTAGTTTTACCTTTTTTCGTAGGTTACTTCTAAGAACGCCTCGAATAAGCTCTTCCGTTTCGTTAAAAAATTCGTCCGGCAAATAACCCCTTTTTCAATCTATTTTATACACTCTAGTATAATCTCGAAACGCTGATTGCTTTAAATTAATATTAAATCGTTCCCTAACAGGAGGAGCCCGCGGTACCAAGGGTACCTGAGCAGAAGGTCTGGCACACAGCCTAATTCTCGACTGAGTCGGGGCTCTAACATCCGGCGTAGGTGGTACTATGGTTTTTCTTACGTGTAATCTAAAGTCATCTAGTACTTGCGGTATGTCCGTGGAATCTACATTATTGACGAGCCAATTATTGAAATTATTTATTCTTCTCTGTATAGGTTCGGTGACAAACGCGGAGTAGGTCCTAGATGCGGCCCGTTTCGCCGCCGAAAATAAATTCAAAATATAACGCGACATTCTTTATATTATAATAAAAAAATATTTAATTTGGTAATCAATTTTATTACGAAATCATAATAAAATTAAGTTATAGTTATTTTATATTTATCTTTCCAAACTCTACCATTCCAATTACAAACCGTTTGAGGACTGCTCCCGATAAATTTGCTCGCTTTATAAATCGAGTAAAAATCGCGTACATTTCCCGTTTTAACGTCCTCTACGCAAACTTTCTTCGGATTATTTCTAATATCTTTTAATCTATCGAACCTCGGATCTATCGTCTTTTCCGGTTTAGGAGGCTCTTCTGGTAATACCCCATGCTCTTTCGCCAAATCGATCAATTGTTTTTTATCCAAATAAGAAAAAAATTTTATATGATTTTCTTTAAGAATATCTTTTAAATTCGATTTGCTTATCATTTTTTTATATTAAAAAAAAAATCTTAATATACTACGCTCACTTTATTTCCGTCGGATTGGAAGTTTACTCGCCTATCGCTAATAATAACGGCATATGCTTTACAAATTCCATTTGCTGCATTGTAATTGTTAGCAAAATTTGCCTCAACATGAATATCGGTTACGGAATATTTTATCCTTTCACTCTGTTTGCTGACATCGAACAAAAACAAAGGATACAGATCTTTGTACTCTAACGGGGTAAAGTTAGGATTTGACGCTAAATCATCCATGAGAAAAAACTTAGATCTAAACATAGCGGCATCGCCATACGCTCTACTAAATTGTTGTTGGGGAAACGAAAGATTGTAGTCGGTTCTAGGATATTTATAAGAATTTAACGTAACGTGAATATCCGTAACTTCTATGTAGTTGAATATAGCAGGATTTGCTGTTTGGATATTTTCTTTGCCCTGCTGAAAACCGATAATAATGTAACGCGGAAACTCTGGCGATGTTTTAACGGCGAGCCTCCAAGTAAATGATAATGCTCGAGGAACAACTGCACTATCGCATTGTATCATTCTATAATTAACCGGAAAACTTTCTTTACTCTGGATGTGTTTATAAAGTTCCATTTTATACTTATCCGCGGGTAACACGTGCGGCATATACCACGCTATTTTAGTCAGCGTAACTTTACCATCAACAACAACAGGATTACCCCTACCATCTACAGCATTGCTTTTAAAAATAGTATCATTATCGCTGGCTCTTGTCAAGTAAAGAGTTTGCTTCATTCCGTGTAAGACTTTGTTGTAATTTTCGCAAAAACCGAAAATATGTTTTAATGGGACTATAAAGCTAAACGTGCCCTTGGCAACGGGCTTTTCAATAATATGATCGTGTCTCGCTTTCCAACCCAAATTAGCATTTGCTGCCAGGAGCGTAGTATCCTTATACCATAATTGGTTTAACCCCCGCGATTTAGAAAAATCGTCGGGATATTTTAAAAATCCGAGCATAGTGGTGGCCCACCCTGGATGCGCTATTCTTTCAATCTCTTTACCCGAAAGGTCATACCTAATATTACTAAATAGATACATTAAGCCGTTGTTCATTAAAGCAATAAGATCAGCATCGGCATATGCTGTATCATCGTTTTTTATTAATCTGCCTTCTATAAGTAAATAGCTTTCGCTAGGATGCATAAAAATATCTTGAGTTTCGATGTTAATCGTAATATCTCCTCCAGAATTGTTAAGATTATTAACGGCACCTACAATCGGTAGATACTCGAAGTATTCGTACTCTTCGATACTATCGTCGTCAAAACCCGTTTCAGTAATGTTTAAAATGCTCATTTTTTACTATATTATAATAATCTTAAATTATTATAATATTTTACGTCGTTTTAATACCGGCCCCGCTATTTAATTTTCTAACTAATTCTTGTATAGCAATCAGGTCGTTACCACTTCCAGCTATTAAAGAGTTTATGTCTTGCGAAACGGGTGTTGTTGCGGGTATATCGGTATACTTTTTCAAAATTTTCTTAGATTTCGGCGTTAAAGCCTTTTCGACTAACTTTTTTCCCGCATCTATAGCGGCGCTCTTTCCGGCCTCTAAAGCTTTTTTCGCTCCTTCTTTAGCGACGCTCTTTCCCACATCAACTGCGGAGGACGTGATTTGTTCAGCTGCGCTACTACTAAAAAGTCTAAAAGGTTGGCTAAGCTGTCAAAAATTCCGGCTCCCCCGTATCTATTTCTTCTTACAAATCCTCGTTTCTTATAGATGATCATTTTTTTATAATAAGGACATTATTTTTTTACAGGTATTACTATCGAAAACTCCTTGCCTTTTTAATTCGTTGCACACACTCACCAACTCATTTCTCACGCCCGTATTACCCGCCGCTTTACTAGCCATAAGTAAGTCGAGTTTTTCTAGTAACGCATTAGGGTCACTGGGAATAACAACTTTTTTAAGGCCATAACCTTTTTTCTCCTTTATTTTTTTACGCCGCTTTTGTCTTTGCATGCTATCCCATTTAGGTTTAATAATAAAATCCCATTTGTACGTTTTTTTGATACTAGGGTAGTCTTTTAATTCTTCAGTTTCCGGATCATGGTTAGCGTACATAGTGTTAGTGTCGTCTAAGATTCTTCTATACATTGAAATATCATTACTATTAAAACTTCCTTCTGGGGGATTTTTTAATGCGAGAAGATAATACAACCCCTCTGTTAAGGAAATAATTTTTATCATCAATTTCGATATAATGATTACCGTCTCTACCAATAAATGTATCAACTGGTTTATCACCCATAAAAAGCCTATCTTTCATTTTATAAACACCAAATTCAGTATCATAGTCTTCCTTTTTAAGTGTTGATGTTAACGGAAAGGAATAATCAGTAGGAAGAATAAAAGGGTCTTTTGTTTTAGAATGTTTCAAATATGGTACTATTCCTTGCGGCAACCTTTGAGGCAATTGTTCGATACCCATTCTAATAGGTTCAAGACCCTCTTTAATAGGTCTAAGACCTTCCGTAATCTCCCTCGTGGTAGTTTTTTGCGTTTCTGTAACGGGTTTAAAGAGCTCCGAAAGATCCGTTTTCTCCGCTAATTCGTTAGCGCGAATATTCTTTTTTATCGCTAAAAATCTTTTACAGTTTGTTCCCTTTTTGTCGGATCAACGATTTTTAAAAAAGACATTTTTTTATTAGGATTATTTTTTTTATTACAGTTTTTTGCGCAGTTTTTATTACAGTTTTTAACACAGTTTTTATTACAGTTTTTAACGCAGTTTTTAACCCGTTTCATAACTAAAACTACACAAAAACTTAATTTTAGGCTTCTTAATATTCCAACGGCCCACCATTATGTTTTTCAACCAACCTCCGAAAGGACTCACGCTGTTCTCTTCTCCCTCTTTCTATTAACAACGCTTCCGTTTCACTCGTAATCTTTTTCTTGGATTTAGACCTAATTTCTTCCTTCATCTTCTTATATTTCTCTAATTCTTCCATAATCAGTTGGAACTCTTCGTCCGTGACTTTATTATCCAATAAAGCTTTCGAGACGTGTGAAGATATAGTATTTAATTTCGTATCAGCGATGGTTTTAATCTTTTCGTGTTTTTCCACTTTAGTCGACGAATTTCTAATGACATATTTTCCAATTAAACTTAAAAAACCGCAAAAACCCGCGACACCTTCTAACGTTATAACCGCGGGTATCGCAACTACCATTGTTAAAAAACCTATGCCACCTATCCCCCCAGCTGTGGTAACCACAATTAAAATGGTATCTATATTATCTACTATTCTCGCGGCTCTAAAATATTTTTTACTTAAAGCTTCTCTTTTCGCGACTTCGCCTTCTAAAAAGTTTTGTATCTCGTTAATTTTCTGCTAACGATAACCCTGTCCCTCATCAACCGTAGGAGCCGTGGGTAATATAGGATATTTAATCTCTTGCATCTCTGACATTTTTTATTAGCGAAATATTTTTTTAAAGATGATAATAAACGCGACATAAAAGCTCGTTTTCTTTTATTTTTACCGAGTCCTTCGAATTGTCAGTCATAGTAACTAAAATATTCTCAACGTCTTCGAGACTAATCTCATTTTGTAAACTGCAGTTTTTAAATCTTAGAGAATACGCTAATGAGGTTAAAACTACGCCTTTAGTCGACGTGAAACCTAAACCTAATTGCGTCGGAAATACTTGCCCTGGAGTTAACGTAATTTCTTTTTGGGTAAAACTTTTCCAAGTTAACGGATTTTCTTTTATCGAAGGATGTTTTAAGTTAGGAGCGAGTCTCCAATGGATCGTTTTCGCTTGAGAAATTTTCGGTTTTACGCTAAATTTGTGAACATTCATCTTTTTTTTTAATTTATAAAATAGCTCCTAAAATGGGAATATTAGCGAAAGGACTATTGGGTCCGAGAATAAGACCTTTTCCATCATAAAGCTTTCCATCCTGTTTTAAATATAAACCGTTACCGGCGGACCCTAATCCTTTGCCTTTATAAGGACTTAAATAAAGACCTTTTCCATCAGTTTCTACCTGGCAAACGTAACCTCCTTTTTTAAGGTAAAGACACGAACCCATCGCTTTTTGTACGCCCGATGACGCTAGTCCCGAAAGGGTGCCAACGCCTAATGCCGGCAAAACGGTTCTGGCTATCGCCGGCAAAGCGCTCGCGGCTAAACCGTCTAACATTCCGAGAAAACCTCCCTCTATTTTCGTGTTGTGTTTAAGTTGTTTAGCGGTCATTCTAATTGTTACGCCTTTACCATTTTCAAAGGCTTTGGCTATTTTTCTGGCTTGATACTGGGTTACGGCTAAAACATCATTACCTCTTAAATTTTCGTGACCTAAACGAATACTCGTTTCGCAACCCCCTTTTTTAATAGCGGATAAAAGTTTTTGCTTTTGCCCCTCCGTTATATTAACTTTAATACTCACGTAATTCGTCATTTTTTATACGTTTTTAATTTTTTTATGCCTCTTTAATATGAAATCTAATCGTTAGATTTTCACCTCTTAGATTTAGTAAAGTTCCATTTTGATCCGTAATTTTTACCTCCATATTGTGTATGTCGTACTTCGTTATCGGTAAATATACTAAATTAACCGACAACTCTATTATCTTATATCCCGGTGCGACATTGGGAAAAAAAGAGTAAACTGTGTTTTGCGTCGAACCATTAACGTAGCTTCCCGAGATAATATCGATGTTAACGAACACGGAATTTATACTGAGAATGTTTACTACATTTTCCGACTCTTGAAAACCCGATTCGTATTTCGCGTGAGTAAAACCTAAAACTTTAGAAATGGAGTTTGGATGATTAAAATCTACTTGATAACCGTCTTCGAGAGTAAGAATAGATTTTAGAGTATTTGTGTTTGCCGAAATGTGAATAGGATATTCGTCGTTAATTAAATCGAATTGACCTTTTTTCCTCATTTCCTGGTGAATGGTATCATTAATGTCTGAGAGGTCGTAACTTCCTTCCGGTATTAGTATTTTAACCCACGAAACGCCATTGTCCGGAGAATAAATAAACGCAATATTCGACGTGTAAATGTTTGGAAAAGAATAGTACGTTTCGAGGTTTACCAAAGCTATTTCGTATTTTCTATCGTATTCCAGTCGAATTGGTGGTTTAAACGTCGTCGTAAAATGCGTTTTATCGTTACTTACTATAATTTGCGATGACATTTTATGTTCCGTATTTTTAGCTATTTGTTTTAAAAGATCTTCCATTTTTTATAGTAAAAATATATCTTTCGTTAAAAGATATATTTTCGGGTAACACTATTTAGAATAATCTCGGTGCGACCTAATAAGGTTACCAAATATAAGATATACTTCTGTTATTTTGTTTGTATATCGCAACATTTCGTTTTTATGCTTTATGTACTTTTTACTCGTTTTATTTTCCTTTTCAGTTTCGAGAATTTTTGCATGCTTAATCGCGTTACGTAATAATTCGGAAAGATATTTTTTATAAAAAGAACGAGTAATTCTTTTTTATCCATGCCACGTCCTCTAGCAAAAGAAAGAAACTCTCTTTTTAATCTAAGTGCGTGTTGAATTCCTTTATCTAAATTTCTTGTTGTGTGAGATTCAAGTTCTTTCGGTATTACATTTTCGACGTAATCTTTAAACTCTCCAATAAACTCATTCAGAGTTAACCCGCTCGAATTATACATATATTTATGACTTTCAAAACATTTTAAATAATCACCCATTTTTACGATTATTACTTATTTTAAATTTTATTATCTTCAAATTTTTTTACTCTATCGAATTAGGTATATAAAAGTTGTCAAAACCGTCTCTATATTTTCCTTCGTCTTTTTTACTCAATAAATCGATAACCACAAAACCATAAGGTTTTTCCCATACCTTCTAGCAAAATTTTCTAAACTCTTCTTTCGCTGACATGATCACTATAAATATGATTAATGTTTTTATGATCTTGACGAAAAAGGCAGATAAAATTCGCTTTTTCTCTAATAGTTTGCCTCGGCAACCTAAAATAGTTTTGTGAACGGTAAAAGCAATCAATGTTACTATGTCTTCCGCGAATATAGTAACACTCGCATTTATTTTGCTTTTCTAAAAGTAAATCATCGAAGATCATTAAATTTTTGTTTTCCGATTTTAATTCTCTCAGATCAGGCACATCCTCGGCAGTTTCGAAAAAACTACATTTAATATCTGATTTATCTACTAGGGTTTCAATCCATTTCTCGATCACAGCCGCGGGAGAAACTTTTTTATCCTGTATTTCATCATGCACGTTAAACGACTGTAAAATTCTCTCTTTCGGTAGTTTTTCTTCGAGAGCTTTTTTAAGTACGCGATATTAGGGTTGAAAAAGACTTTTTCCAAAAACGCATAAATTATCGTAATCGAGCCAATCCGGTCTTAACAAAAGATTTAGTAAAAGCGTCATCTTACCGCAACCCAATTTACCCACGATTAGCCCCCTAATGCTTTTAGGTAAAAGAGGGTTATTAAATCTGCTTGATACTACTTCGTTCCACGATAAATCTTCAACATCCATTTTTATATATGTTTAAATAAGTTTAAATTATATATAAAAAGATGTATTGCGTTAAATGTAGAAAAATTACCGATACTAGTAACGCGAATTACGTTGTTAGTAAAAATGGAAGGAATATGGTGCGTGGTAAATGCGTCGTATGTGGAACGACTAAAACGAAATTCATCAAGAAAGACAGAAACGTTAAAAAAAGGCGGTTCAATACTAAATAAGTTTAGTATTAACTTACCAGTTGAAATGCATCTCCCAGGTCATAATTTTACTGGACCCGGTACTAAGCTAAATAAAAGACTCAATCCCGATTTAACGCCGAAAGAATGGAGTAAACCGATAAACCAGGTTGATAAAGCGGCTTACCATCACGATATTTGCTATCTTAAACATAATGACACGGCTACCAGAAATTCTATTTGCGACGCTAATATGTTAACGGAGCTAAAGGGAATCTATAATCCGACGATTAGAGAAAAATGGAACGGGGCTTAGTTTCCTTGTTAATAGGCGCCAAAGCTAAATTCGGAATGGGGATTAAAAAAGAAAATTTGTCATTACAGCATTGTTGGAAGAGCTGCATAAGCCCGTAAGAAGAAAATTTAAGAAAAGGAGAGTTTTAGTAAATGGTATTGATAGGATATGGGCCGCGGATTTAGTAGACATGCAGGCATTTTCTAAATTTAATTGGGGTATAAAATATCTTCTAGCTGTCATCGATATTTTTTCCAAATACGGTTGGCTGATTCCGTTAAAAGATAAAACAGGAAAATCTGTCACCGAAGCATTAAAGAGTATTTTTAAAGAGAGAAAACCGGAAAAAATGTGGGTGGATAAGGGTAAAGAGTTTTATAACAAAGATGTTAAAGATCTGATAGAGTTGTATTCTACCGAAAATGAGGAAAAATCTAGCGTCGTCGAGAGATGGATTAGAACGATGAAAGAAAAAATGTGGAAATATTGTTCCGCTAATTCCACTAACGTTTACATTAACGCTCTGTCGGATCTCGTTAAAGAATATAATAACGCGAAACATTCTTCTATTAAGATGACACCGGTAAACGCTAGTAAGAAAGTAAACGAAACCGAGGTTTGGAAAACTCTTTATCCCGAATGTCTCGAGGTAAGAGATATAGATCCTAAGTTTTCCGTAGGCGATAAGGTAAGGATATCTAAAAAGAAAAAGACCTTCGAAAAGGGATATACCACAAGATGGACTGAAGAAGTTTTTACGGTTTCCGAGGTAAAACGTACGTCACCCGTAACGTACAAAATTGAGGATCATAATGGAGAAGAAGTACGAGATACCTTCTACGAACCCGAACTACAAAAAACTAGTCAGGAGTTGTTTAGGATAGAAAAGGTTATTTAAAAGGGAAAAAAGAAATCTTTAGTAAAATGGAAAGGGTATTCCGACGAGTTTAATTCTTGGGTAGACAACGAGGACATTAAAAATATTTAGGTATAAAAAAAATGTCGGATATCGCGATCAAAAACGTAATTTTACTGAACAAACCGTTAAGCAACTTCTAACTGAAAGATGCCGCGAAAAAATTAAAAATTCCTTCTTTTAGGGGGATATTTTTACGAAACGCTTTACCGAGAAGGTGTAGAAAAAAAGAATGTGGTATATTAAATCTTGATGACACGAGCGGCCCCGGAACGCATTGGGTCGCTTGGTATAAAAACGGTAAACTAAAAATTTATTTCGACAGTTAAGGCGTGCGACCACCTAACAAACTTCGAAACTATCTGGTAGATCCGATATTTTACAATTCGGACCAATTACAACGAGCTGAACAAGTATTTTGCGGTCATTTATGCTTGTACGTCCTTAAAGAGCTAACCTCGGGAAATAAATTTCAACGAGTTTTGAATAAACTTTTTTAAATATTAAAAATGCCGGTTGATAACTTCGGAAGAATGGACGACGTTAAATCGAGCGACGATGGAGCGTTGTTGACTTACGTGAATAATAATTTTTTGCGTAAAGACGGAACGACGGAAGTTACCGGTTCTATAAATATGAACGGTAATACATTAACTAGGGTTAGTAATCCTGTAAATCCTCAAGACGTCGCGACAAAAATTACGTCAATTCCAACGCCGGGTTATTGGACGAAAATGGGGGTTATCACATGACGGGATATTTAAACATGGGTTTTAATAAAATAAAAAACTTAGATGATCCTACGGAACCAAGCGAAGCTGCTAATAAAAAATATTGGATAATAGCGGTAGGGCAATAGTTCAACAACAGGACGGTAGTTTTTCTGCCATCGCGAATATACTCGTAAATATGCGAGGTTACCAGTTGACAAATCTTTTAAACCCCGCTGAACCGCAAGACGTTGTGACTTAGAATTACATGGATTCCGCTAATCGAGCTTTCGTTTACGGTCCCGGAGGTTATATAGTGACTGCTGACGTTTCTATGGGAGGACGAAGAATTACTAATATTGGGACACCTTTAGAACACCACCAAGCCGCGAATAAATTTTATGTAGATACCACAGTTTTAGCGAGCAAAGCTTTAACAAAAAACCTTGACGGTTCTTTTTCCGCGGATGGTGAAATAGATATGAACGGAAATAGAATTAAAAACTTGCCAGAACCCGCAGCTTGGGATGACCCTGTAACGAGGTCTTTTCTTTCCAGACAGATGTTAACTTTATCCGAGAGAAAAATAGTTAAACCTATAATAAGCGTACACGCCGAGGAACAGGGAAGTTTATTAGAAGGAAATTACGAGTTTTCTTTCGGTAATGGCAGCAGCGGAAGATCGCATGGATTAGGGGGTTATTGTATGTCAGCTCCGGGTAGAATTATAAGAGGTTCTTCAATGGCTTTAAAAGGAAATAAGTTTTTAGAAGAAGAGGTAAAAATTAACATAGTCATAAACGGCGACGAAAAAACTGACTACTCTTTATTTAAAAAAATAGGAGAAGGTTGTAGTTGCGTAGTTTTTCAACAGCCTGTAGAAATAAAGCGGTGCGACGTCATAAACTTTTTAACGAAGACTGACAATATCAATGTAAAAAATGCTTATTTAACGATACTTATAGAACTCGATTTATAAAAATTTATAACTTTTAAAAAAGTTATAAATTCATTTTTTACATTTTTAATTATATTCGGTTTCGCTGTCATCGTCGGAACCAAATGTTAATTCCGAAGAAGCGGTAAATTGGTTCATACCCGTTCTTATAGGTAGAGGAACATTCTTCTTAATAATAAGAACTTCGGAAACACTTTAATCGTAGTATAATTAATAAAAATATCCGTTATATCCATATAGACGATTACTTCACATTTTATTTCTTTGAAAAAAAGAGGGTCTTTTTTTACGGGTTTGTTATCTTTACCTTTTTCCAAAAAACTGGTAAGTATGTCGTTTTGTACGTGATTTTTATGTTCGTCGTATTTTTTAGTTTGTTTCAGTTTCGGGTAAAAAATATTTCCGTTAACAATTTTTAAATCATTAAAATTCTTATTTTTAATATTTTTATCTTTTATACATTTTTTAGGTGCTTCTTCTCGTAAAAAAGCCGAAATGTCATCTAATACTTTTTTAAATCCAGTTTCTTTCGGTGTCGGTTTTTCTTCGTCGTAAAAAGATAAAATACTCTTAAAGTAATCTTTTGAATTAGTTGTATAAGCTTGTATTCCATACGTAAATAAGGGGCCTGAACGTAATCGTAAACCTCTCGTTTTTCCATCCGGATATTCATATAAGATACCTATTGTTTGATAATTGTAAGCCGTATTTTTTGCGCCATCGCAAATTCTTAGATTATTTATATCGAAGTCTTGAAACTTTGTATAATTTTTCTCCATTATACGCTTTATATGAAAAAAATTTTTACTTAAATCAAATTTTTTATTTAACTCTTTAATCAAAAAAAATAGGAGAAGGTTGTAGTTGCGTAGTTTTTCAACAGCCTTTAGAAATAAAGCAGTGCGACGTCATAAACTTTTTAACGAAGACTGACAATATCAATGTAAAATATGCTTATTTAACGATACTTATAGAACTCGATTTATAAAAATTTATAACTTTTAAAAAAGTTATAAATTTATTTTTTACATTCTTAATTACCTTCGGTTTTGCTTTCAACTCTTTCAATCTCTCGTTTTACGTCGTTAATTTTTTCGGTTTACTTATCTCCCATGTCTTCTAACTCGATTACCCGTTTATCGATTTTATCTATTTTTGCTTCGGTAATAGCTAAGTGACTATCTCTGATCTTGTTTAACCTTCTATTAAATTAGTACATAAGATCACTTATGGCTTCGTAAAAATCTTCTAGTTTGGTTTTTTCTTTCTCTAGCCAATCTTTTTTATGTTCCAGCTCAGCTTGTTGAGATAAAACTTTATCCTGCCGTTTCTTTAGATTTCTTTCTTTATTTTCTAATTTATTTATGTAATCCTCCAATTTGGTTTCCATTTTCCCACTTTTTATATGAAAAAAATTTTTACTTTAATCAAATTTTTTATTTAACTTTTTAAATAAAAAAATTGAAAAATAAGAATTTTTGTATGATAACTAAATTTTTTCGTTTTTTAAAAATGAACGAAAAAGTTTCTACCCAAGTATTTATGGCTTACACGAACATAGATGACCTTAACTTAGAAAAGTTATTCAATGAGATCATTCGGACGCCCAAATTAATACGTATGTCTTACGGTCAAAAAGAAGTAGGAGAAAAGGTAATAAAAAAGTAAAAAACAATCCGAAAAATTTTTTAAGTTGTATTTTATTTTTTTTTCTTCGACGAGAAAAAAATCAACTTAAAACTTTTTAAAAACGGGATAATACAATTTGCTGGGTGTAAGTCTTACGATCATTGCGTAAAAAGTTTAGTCTTTTTATGGGACGTACTCAAGGAAACCCCGTCATGTATTTTACTCGATAGTCTAAAGATTTACTTGGTTTCTGTCATGAGAAAGGTTCTTATTAATTTAGGTTTTTCCATTGACAAAGAAAAACTGATAAACTATTTCTTTGACAATAAACGATATAACCTTTTACCATTCATAGGAGATTCTATGGGATCCAAATTTATATTGCCCGTAAAATCCATCGATGATATGCCGGGTTACGAGCTCGATATAAGTAGGGAAAATAATGTTATACATTTAGAAAAGGAAATACGATAAGTTTTACGAGTTAATTTCTAAGACGCGAAACGCGCATAAACTATCAAGAAAATACGATACCATAACCGTATTTCACAAGGGACGAGTTTTGTTTTCCGGAATACATGAGAAATACCAAAATCCCTCGATAAAATGGTTTTTAGATATCATGTTTAGGATAAAAGATAAGGTTGCGATAGAAGAACCTCTGGTTTGCCATTTAAAGGATTACTTGCGTCCAAATTTATAACTTTTGCAAGTTATAGATTTACTTTAATCAACTTCAGAGTCAGAATCACTAGGAGTATACGTAATTTCGTGTTCAGCATTACGTTCTTTTATGGTTACACTCAGTTCATCTAAATGCCAGTCTGCGTGTAATTTATCCGTTTCTTTAGAATAATAATATTTTTCTATCTCCATTTCCGGACAATTAGCATCTCGAAGTTTTTGACGCGCTATTTCTTTTAAATCTAATTCCTTTTTAGCTCACCTTAGCACAACGTGCTAAAGGTGAGCTATTGTGATCGCCCTATGTCCGGCGTCCGTCGTCCGTCGTCCGTCGTCTGTCGTCCTCGTCCGTCAACAATTTCTTTAAACATCTTCTTCTCCTAAACCACTGGGCCAATCTTGATGAAACTTGGCAGGGATGTTCCTTTGGTGAAGCTCTACCAAAATTGTTCAAAGAATTGAATTCCACCCACAACTCTGGTTGCCATGGCAAAAAAAGGGAAAAAAGGCAAAATCTTTGAAAATCTTCTTCTCTGAAACTAGAAGGCACAGAGCATTGATATTTGGTATGTAGCATCTCCTAGTGGGCCTCTACCAAGTTTGTTCATTTGATGCCCCTGGGGTCAAAATTGGCCCCGCCCCGGGGGTCACAAGTTTGAGCATAGTAACAAAGAAGGAAAACTTTAAAATTCTTCTTCTCTGAAACTTGAAGGTGTAGAGCTTTGATATTTGGCATGTAGCATCTCCTAGTGGACTTCCATAAAGTTTGTTCATATGATGCCCCTGGGGTCAAAACTGGCCCCGCCCCGAGGGTCACAAGTTTTGAACATGGGAACAAAGAAGGAACACTTTAAAAATCTTCTTCTGTAAAACTAGAAGGCATAGAGCTTTGATATTTGGCATGAAGCATCTCCTAGTGGACTTCTACCAAGTTTGTTCATATGATGCCCTTGGGGTCAAAACTGGCCCTGCCCCTGGGGTCACAAGTTCAAACATAGGAACAAAGAGGGGAAACTTTAAAAATCATCTTCTCTGAAACTGGAAGGCGTAGAGCGTTGATATTTGGTATGTAGCATTGCCTAGTGGACCTCTACCAAGTTTGTTCATATGATGCCCCTGGGGTCAAAACTGGCCCCGCCCCGGGGGTCACAATTTCCAACATAGGAACAAAGAAGGAAAACTTTAAAAATCTTCTTCTGTAAAACTAGAAGGCATAGAGCTTTGATATTTGACATGAAGCATCTCCTAGTGGACCTCTACCAAACTTGTTCATATAATGCCCTTGGGGTCAAAACTGGCCCTGCCCCGGGGGTCACAAGTTCGAACATAGAACAAAGAGGGGAAAATTTAAAAATCATCTTCTCTGAAACTGGAAGGCGTAGAGCGTTGATATTTGGTATGTAGCATTGCCTAGTGGACCTCTACCAAGTTTGTTCATATGATGCCCCTGGGGTCAAAACTGGCCCCACCCCGGGGGGTCACAAGTTTGAGCATAGTAACAAAGAAGGAAAACTTTAAAAATCTTCTTCTCTGAAACTTGAAGGCGTAGAGCGTTGATATTTGGTATGTAGCATCTCCTAGTGGACCTCTATCAAGTTTGTTCATATGATGCCTCTGGGCTGGGGTCAAAACTGGCCCCGCCCCGGGGGTCACAATTTCCAACATAGGAACAAAGAAGGAAAACTTTAAAAATCTTCTTCTGTAAAACTAGAAGGCATAGAGCTTTGATATTTGGTATGTAGCATCGCCTAGTAGACCTCTACTAAGTTTGTTCATATGATGCCCTTTGGGTCGAAATTGGTCCTGCCCCGGGGGTCACAAGTTCAAACATAGGAACAAAGAAGGAAAACTTAATTTTTTTTTTTTTTTTCTCTTAAATGGGAAGGCATAGAGCTTTGATATTTGGTATGAAGCATCTCCTAGTGGACTTCTACCAAGTTTGTTCCAAGGATGCTGCTTTGGTCAAAACTGGCCCAGCCCCTGGGGTCACAAGTTTGAACATAGGAACAAAGAAGGAAAACTTTAAAATTCTTCTTTTCTGAAAGCGAAAGGTGTGGAGCTTTGATATTTGGTATGTTGCATCTCAGAGTGGACCTCTACCAAGTTTGTTTATATGATGCCCCTGGGTCAAAACTGGCCCCGCCCCGGGGGTCACAAGTTCGAAGATAGGAACAAAGAAGGAAAACTTTAAATTTCTTTTTCTCTTGAACGGGAAGGTGTAGAGCTTTGATATTTGGTATGTAGCATTTTCCTAGTGGACCTCTACCAGGTTTGTTCATATGATGCCCCTGGGTCAAAACTGGCCCTGCCCAGGGGGTCACAAGTTCGAACATAGGAACAAAGAAGGAAAACTTTAAAATTCTTCTTTAAAACTGGAAGGCTTAGAGCTTTGATATTTGGTATGTAGTGATTCTCTTCTAAGTTTGTTTGCCCATCTAAGCCCAACGAGTTCATTGAGTTCAAAATTGGGTCATCTTGGGTCATAAACTAGGTCACTAGGTCAAATTAAAGAAATACCATGTTGGCACTCTCTAGGCCACATTATTTGCTCAATTGCCTTGAAAATTAGTTAGAAAGTTTGTCTTTATAAAGTCTCACATAAGATTAATTTGCGTCAACTTGGGTCATAAACTAGTTCACTGGGTAAAATTAAAGAAATACCTTGTTTGCACTCTGGAGGCCACATTTATTGCTCAAATGACCTGAAATTTGGCCAGAATGTTTGTCTTGATGAAATACCAGATGAGTTTGGATTTGGGTCACCTGGAACCATAAACTAGGTCACTAGGTCAAAATAAAGAAATACCTTGTGGGCACTCTAGAGGCCACATTCTTTGCTTAATTGCCTTGAAAATTGGTCAGAATGTTTGTCCTTGTAAAATCTCACATGAGTCTGAATTTGGGTCAACTGGGGTCATAAACTAGGTCACTTGGTCAAATTAAAGAAATAGCTAGTGGGCACTCTAGAGGCCACATTTACTATTCATTTGATTTGAAAATTGGTTAAAATGTTTCTTTTGATATAGTCAAAGACCAGTTCAAATTTGGGTCATCTGGGGTCATAATCTAGATCACTAGGTCAAATTAAAGAAATATCTTTAGGGCACTCGAGGCCACATTTTTTGCTCAATTGACTTGAAAATTGGTCAGAATGTTTGTCTTCATGAAATATGAGTTTAAAATTGGGTCACCTGCGGTCAAAAACTAGGTCACATGGTCAAATTAAAGAAAAACCTTAAAGGCACTCTACTAAGGTGAGCGACCCAGGGCCATCATGGCCCTCTTGTTTAATAAATCTCCTAGGACTACTAAACGAAGATGTAATCTATATACTAAATCTAAATATGCATCAAAACATTTCATTTTGATATTTTTGTTAAAAATAATTTCATTTACTAATTTTTCACTATTATTATTTTTTAATCGTTCAAATAGACTTTTTTCCTCTTTTTCTAATCTTTCCATATCTTTCTCTTCGGCATAAATCGAACGGTGTATATAATTAATCGTATCATCTTCATAATTTATTTGTCTTCTTAAATTTTTCAACTGGTCGGTTATATCTTCCTCTTCCATTTTACGCTTTTATTGGAAAAAAAATTTTATTAAACTCAAATTTTTTTCGGACGAGAATTTATAACTTTACGAGTTATGAATTTTTTTAAAAAAGAGAAACGCGCGCGAGATCGGGAATTTATAACTTTACGAGTTATAAATTTCTCGGGGGGATAAGAATTAGCGGGATCGGAAAGGGGGAATTTTTTTTCGAGAGACGTGCGAGGGGATAAGAATTAGAGGGATCGGAAAGGGGGATTTTTTTTTTATTTTTTAATTTTTTTTTATTTTTTATAAAAATGGATGGGCATTCTGGGACAAAAAAATATTGAGGATGTACCTTCTGGGACAAAACTGGGACAAAATCGGTCGGTGAGCGAAAAGTCCTAGAAGGTACATTTTATACACTACTACTAGACTCTAGCATTTTTCTCAGTTTTATAAAAAATTCTATGGATTGATAATGATATAGATTTGATGAAATAACACACAGAGTTGCTTCTAGGATGCGGGATTGCGAGAATCCCGCGAAAATCAACTTATGAGCGCAAAAACGTCGTACCTCTTCACCCTACGTACCGCACACCTCAAAAGAGTCCGTGGTCCTTTGGGTTTGGGCAGATTGCACAGGCTGACATGGGTCGATAGCCTACTTTTTGTAGATGCATTAAGCACCCTTTTCTCAGAGCATGGCTCATTTATCTACTTTCTTAAATTTTTAACGTTTAGACAAACAACCTCTTCATTTTACATGTCTGCAGCAGACAACTTTTCAAAATATTGTGGGAAGAGGAGAAGCTGCTAGTCACTGCAATTTCTCCTTGTTACAATGTTTCCATCACATCAAAGCACCATCTTCCACATTAATTATCAAAGTTTGAATTGTCGTCTGCATGCTTTTTCTGTTTTGGACAGTCCAAAAATTGCTGTTTGTTAAAATATTAAAAAATGTTACATCTATTTTTAACATGTCTGGTACTAGTATTATGTATAGGCCACCTTTATTTATTGTCATCAGATAAGATTCTTGCCTATTCAGTGGAATAAGCAAATTGAATCAAAATTTTAATTGAACGATTTCTCCTTTCCAAAAATATTTTGGCTTATCTGAGCACACATTAAAAACATTCATTAGAGGTTTTTTCCTTTTGAAAATGAGCCAAATTAAATCATCATCTTGAGTTTTGTGCCCTTGAATTTAAAAAAAAAAATATGCATTTCTGAGCATGTAAATGGCATATGGCCTACAATTTCTTCAAATCTTTACCAAACTAGCGTTGTTGGATATTTATGAGAGTTTGGTTCCTTTCAAAATTGAGCAAAATCGGGCCATGGAGTCATAAATGACATGCTCTTGAATTAATAAAAAACAAACATTTTTTAGCTTGTGAACAGCTTAAGCCTTCATTTTACTTTCAATCTTCACAAAACCCACACAGTTTATAGATATTCATGGGCGCTGGATTCTTTTGCAAACCGTCGGATTATTGGGTCAGAAATTCTTTGCCCTTAAATTTAAAAAATGCATTTTGAGCTTGTCAAGAGCTTACCGCATGTATTTTTGGTAACTAACATGAAAACGAATAACTTTGCTCAAATCAGCTCTCAATTTCATTATACCTCCACAACTCTTTGTAAAAACCTGAGCCTGTATTTAAATGCCAGTAGAGCTGTTTTTAGTCCATATAGGCCTCTTGTTCCTAGAATATTATAACAATGTGGAATATGTGCTGTTTCTTGCCTTTACACCAGCAAAATTAAAAAAAAAAACACGTTTTTCTCTCATTCATTTAATGCCTAACTTGTTTGTTTACATCTACCAAAATATATTGAAATCAAAAGCTAATAAACTATTTGAAAAAATTGATGCCGACCTCTCCTGGCTTCTTTTTTAAAGAGGCCAACTTGTTCTAATATAGAGTCGGTCCGGCCCCTACATTATATCAAAGACTTGTATTTTACCATGACGCGATACATCATAAATATAGCTTCAAAATAATTTTTGACTTTTATTTTCTCATTGATGCCTCTTCTGAATGATTTGTAAACTATGTAGTCCACTGAAATAAGATAGAGAAAAAAAATGTTTTGAGAAGATATGTTAGGAGAAGGTTCATTTGCTTTAGTGTAATTTTCTTCATTTTCTCGAACAAATACATGAAGACGTCTAGTCATACTGCTGTATAAAATAGCGGGTGTAAATCGGGTTGTCTTTACAGTCTATATCGTGATTTACATCGTTAGCAATATCCAGTTTAGACGCCGATTGCAGCAAAATATTTGAAAATACTAAAACATTATTTTAATAATGTTGTTTTTAAAAGACCTGTGGTTATTGCCATGTGTTTGTCTGTCCATCCTACCGTCTGCACAAATAGGTAATTACTGCAAAGTCTGCCATAGCACCTGCTGTTTTCCAAAGTACATTGTCTGACTTTGACCTGCAATATCTATTTTTACACTTACTGTTGTACGTAGTATATAATCTGATCTTGATCTACATTGTCTGCTGTATTACGCATTTTTGACTTTTATAAACAATATTTAACTTTGCTCAGTTTTTTACCTCAAGCAGATGTCCAAAATATGAGAGTATTTTTCACAATGCAGATATTTTCTTTCTTCAATTTCTGTGGGTAAAATATAGTAACCATTCGGTTACTCTGTTAAATGTCAAAGGGAAACTTTGCACCATTTGAGCCACATTGAAATTGTCGTCTGCAAATGCTTTCAGTTTGGACAAGGATAAAATTTTGTCGTCTGGTAAAGGGTTATTGTAGAACCAAGATTAGACTGAACCCAATGTAAGCTATATGACTTTCTCACAACAAGTATCTATACAGAAACGTGAGAACGGGGTTAGATTACTTTAAAATGACTGTGAAAGTGGGGAAAACATTCTTAATGTGTTGCCATTTTCTCAACTTAACCTAATAAGACAGTAAACAACACAAATATTTCAGTCAAAAAATACCTGTTAATGAAGAACCAAGATTAGACTGAACACAATGTAAGTTATATGACTTTCTCACAACAAGTATCTATACAGAAACGTGAGAACGGGGTTAGATTACTTTAAAATGACTGTGAAAGTGGAGAAAACATTCTTAATGTGTTGCCATTTTCTCGACTTACACAGTTAACAACACAAATATTTCAGTCAAAAAATTAATCAAACCATATACATTCATAGCTGTTTCGTTGTTTTAAAGGGTAAACGCAGTGGACAGTGGGGGTCAGATTACATGTACATATTTTGACAGTCTGATTCTGATCAACACCCGATAAAATGGCAGCTCAAATTGTGGAAGATGCTTCACTGGATAGACATAATGCGAATCTATTTTAATCAATATTTTCTATTGTTTCCTGCGATGTCTCCAACTGTCAAACTGGGTTTCTGATGATAATTGCTTTATGAAGTAACAGGACATACGTCGTTCACAATAAACAATGGTTCAGTGTAAAGGTCTGGCGGATCATACTTGACATAAGTGTTTTTCTGACCTACATTGTAATTAATAGGTGGATAGTTGCAGTCATTGCTCATCGAGAAAAAAATCAAATTTGTGAGTGATACATGAAGAAATTGTCGTGATGCGTGTCTATTACAATAATTTCTTTTTTTACAGCCTGTGTAGATCAAGGTTAGATTGCATAAAAAACATTCTGTTGATCTAGGATTTACCCCGTTTTCCTATGTGTGGACAATCTGGAATAAACAAACTAGTCTTGAATTATTTTTCGGCGTTTACATGCCATAGTTTTTTGTTTGTTTCTGATCTCGATCTACAATGTCTGCCTTAGTTTGCAGTCTGAACTTGATCTTAAACGTCTGCCATAGCACCAACTTTTGTCCATAGTATATAGTTTGATCTTGATCTACACTGCCTCCTCTGGCATCGACTGATGTCTTTAGCAAAAATGCATTGGAGACAGGACATCTTAAATGGGAGTGTTTGATCCCATTGGAGGCTCCACACTTTCTCAATTTTCAGTCCTCATTTCCTCAGAGCTACTTTTCACAGTCTGTCTTTACATCTGAACTTTTGAGTAGGCAGGGATTTCCATACAGATATGCGCGCTGAATGACCAAAGCTGTCGATGCGCCATAAATAACATTTGTTCATTCATTAGTAAGATGCATGTATTTGATTATAGTCTGTTTGGTTTTGGTTCTTTCCAAAATGAAGTTTTTTTTCTTCAATTTTTGAGGGTAAAACGCTATAACCATTCAGTATTAAACCACATACATGTATATGTTTAATATCAACGGGAAACTTTATTTAGAAAGACATAAAATCTAACACAGAAAAATTTACCTGAAAAAAACAACATGTTACTTAATCCTTTATTGTTTTAGTTATCATCTGTTCTGTTTCAACAGGAAAACATATTTGTTCATTGCAAAATATAGATATCTATAAAAGACTGAACAATCGGACTTGAAACAATGTTTGTAACATCAGATGAAGCAATCAACATATTTTTCACCAAATATCTATTTTGTTGCCCTGTATATTAAAGCAATTTGTCACATTACTTGTAAGGGGGGGGGGGTCCTGCCTGACTCAGTGGTAAAGTGTAGGACTCGTGACCTGAAGGCCCCGGATTTTTGCAATGAGCCTCACTGGATCCAATGGGTCTTTTGTGGGAGTGCCCTTGGGCAAGACACTTCAGAGCCCTAGCCTAGTACTGGTGAATATGTGAGCTGTCGCCGTGATATGACTGAAATAATGTTGAAAGCGGCATAAACACCATTCAAGCAATCCAGTAACCATTACTTGTAAAGAGAAGGGAAAATAAAGGAAAGAAGATAAACAAGTGCTTCTAGGAACATGACCTCAACAATTACCATTGTTTCTCAATTATCTTCTTTCTACATATATCAACAATATTTTCCTTGTTGTACCCTTCGCCTTTCGAAAGACAACATTTAGGTACTGTATAGAAGCATACAGTGTAGATCAACATGTGCAGTATGATCTACAGTTTACACGTTCCAATATTTTGAGAGAAAGTATAGTCACAGCATCCGAATGTAATACTAGTATTTGGTTTCCTTTACTTACTATACAGGCTATTTACTCTTATTTGGCAGTCTTAGGATAATTCTTCCTATTACTTCTGTCTACCAATATTTGTGGAAGGCGTTGATTAAGATGCGACTGCACAAAACATACGATGATGATCTAAACTATCTTGCAATCCTCCCAAAACCAAAGGGCCACGGACTCTTTTGAGTTGTGCGGTACGTATTGTAGGGCGAAGAGGCACGACATTTTTGCGCTCATAAGTTGATTTTCGCGGGATTCTCGGAATCCCTCATCCTAGAAGCAACTCTGTGTCTTATTTCATCAAATCTATACCATTATAAAACCATAGAATCTTTGTATAAACCTGAGAAAAATGCTAAAATGCTAGAGTATTGCCAGTTTTGAAAAATAAAATTTGAAAACATACTGATCAACCTATTTATATCTATTTATGGGGTACGAGTTCTCCAGAGAACTCGTGCTCTCGAGATTAGGGTACGAGTTCTCCAGGGTACGAGTTCTCCAGATAGTATCAAGTCACGTGATCTTTTCCCGGGTGTTCTTTCTCTTTTTTTTTTTTAACAAATTTTTTCTTTTTGCTTAGATTTATTTGTTCAGTGAAAAATTACAATTACTGGAGAGGTCATTTACAATCAATATACCGTAGTATAATAAATCTTTTTGGAAATCTGTCATATAAACTAGAGGCCCTTGAGGGCCTGAAATCGCTCTACTGGCATTGATTTTGCTTTTTTTTTTTTCCCCAGCATACATTATGAATTCATGATGCAAAAAGGTGAAAGACAACCTTCCCCCCCCCCCCATCAGAAAAAAGGAGGTTTTGTTGCAACTGGGCTTGAACCCACTAAGAAAGCACAAGTAGGCATGTTGAACTGAACAAATAGTGAAAAAAAAAAAACTGATGTACAATTTCTCAAAACCAACTGTTTGGAATCCAGCCAAATTTGATAGGGTTTCAGTCCTCATTGTATTAAACAATCCCAGCAAATTTCAAAGAATTGTGACTAATAATGTGGACTGTATTGAGTAAAAAATACTTCAAATGGTTGCTTTTCCTAAACTGATTGCTAGATTTTCTTCATTTTTAATAGAGTTCAATCCCTTGATGACACAAATAACCTTTGCAAGTTTCAAATGAATTGGATCTGAAATGCAGACTTAATTGCGTATACAAGAAATGTAAATTTTCAACTTTAAGTAGCTCCTTTTCCCATACTGATTGTCATTTTTTCCCCAAATTCAATAGGTTTCAAGCTATTGATAAAATAAAGCAAATGTGCAAGTTTAATTAAAATTCGACCACAAATGGCGAGTCGTTGTAGCGTAAGAAAGAAATGCAAATTTTCGAATTTAAAATAGCACCTTTTCCAATACAGATTGTCGAATTTTTGTCAAAATCAATAGGGTTCAAGCTTTTGATGATACAAAGCAACTGTGCAAGTTTCATGAAAATCCAGTAAAAAATGCTGAATTTACCGTGTAAATAAGAAATGAAAATTTTGAACTATAAATGGCTACTTTTTCCATACTGATTGTCAGATTTTTTTTTCAAGCTATTGATGAAATAAACAATCTGTGCAAGTTTCGCGAAAATCCGACCACAATTACAGACTTTATCGCTTAACCCTTTCCCAAACAAGCCCTGGTTTTCACGTGTCTGCAGTACAAGTCTTTTGAAAACACTGTGGGAAAAGGAGAAATTGCTCGTAACGAGCAATTTCTCCTTTTCCCACAGTGTTTTCTTCCCATTTTGAGACCTTTCTGCCATTTTCATCAAATTTAAAATTGTCGTCTGCAAACTCTTTCAATTTGGACCAGTCCAAAATTTATCGTTTGGGAAAGGGTTAAACAAGAAATAGACCATGGCTCATTTAATTCATTCAGCAGGTTATGAGTTAAGATTTAGTAGATTAAGATCGGATTGAACAGAACTCACAGATTGTATATTTTGAGCTATTTTGGCCAATTACAGACGACTAAAGCTCCTTTGTTCTATCACGGAACGCCGAGTTCCGGTAGCTCGGTCGGTAGCGTACAGGACTTGAGAACAGAAGGTCGCTGGTTCGATCCCCCGCCGCTCGACCAATTTCTTTCCGAGGATTGATGATGGTCATTGTGACAGGATTAATTCTTCTGTCACCACTGATCATTGTTTCGACGATGGTTATGTGGGGGAAAGCAGCTAGTCATGGAAAGAATATCAAGCGGAGGTAAAAGAAACTCCAGGAAAGCATGGATAGGTGCACTGGTCGCAGTGATATAACTGAAATAATGTTGAAAACGGCGTTAAACACTGTACAATCAATCAAACAATGTATCACGGAACACCGAAATTTTCATTGATCGATCATCGAACACCATCATTAAAAATGGCACATTGGCACATCGCCTCAATATTGTATATAATACAACATCACCTCTATACCGCGCAGGCTGTTATGGGTCAATACTTTTTTGCCATGGGTGAATTTCCAAGGACCGTTCTGTCTCAGGATTTAGTCCGTTGTGAGACAAAATGGATTTTACTGATAACCATATGATGACTTGCTTGGTATAATGCATCACGGAGATGCATTAAACCCCCTTTTTCCCAGAGCAAGGCTCATGTATGTATGATAACTCGTGTTAATATGGGCCCCAAATTTGATCCTTATCTGCACCCAGAGTCTGACCTCTACCTGCGGTCCCTGAACCAGTACTTCGTGCAGTTACCATCATAATTTGCCTAGAAGCTAAGTTTTACGATTCTGACAAATTTCCTGTCAGGCTGGGGATTAAACCCGGGACATCTAGGTGAACGCACTACCACGTTGCCACAAAAGCTAACTCTAGAGCAAAGCAGTATAAGTGTCTCCTCATACAAACAAACGCTATACATTTTATATCTATCTGTGGGATAGACCCGTAGATTACATGATTGTCGTCTGTGTCCAACCATTCTTTGGCTCATCCATGGTAAATGAGACATTTCAGAGCCCTAGCTTAGTACTGCTGAAACCCAGGACATACATGAATATGTGAGCTGTCGCCGTGATATGACTGAAATAATGTTGAAAGCGGCGTAAAAGATCAATCAATCGATCAATCAATCAATTAATAGATCAAACAATCAATCAGTCGATGGGTCTGTCGGTGGATCAATCAATTAATCGATCGATCGTTCGGTAGGTCAGTCAGTCAGTCAGTCAATCAATCAATCAATCAATCAATGAAGAACAGGGCATTTCATAGTATGATACACTTTCAAGTCATGAAAAAAAAATCTTCAACAGATGACATGCCTCGATGAGCACTAGAAGTAAACCTCTTCCTGTCGACTTTAAAAAAAAAAGAGTTTTCGTCAATAATTTAGCTCTGGCGAATGGGGGCTTAATGCATCTCCGAGGTGCACTATACAAGGCAAGCCATCATATAATTGTGGATCTAGAAAATTCAATTCGTCAGGCAACCAACTGGGAGACAAAGGTAGTATGGTCCTTCGACCCGCAGAAAATTAAAAAATAGCAAAAAGTTTCGACCCATGTCAGCCTGCGCGAACTACGCAGGCTGACATGGTTCGATACTTTTTGCAACTGCATTACGCCCCTTTTTCGCAGGGCGTGATTTAATTACATTTTCAAACATCACCAGAGAGGAATGGTGTAGGTCAAGATCAAACTGCACAGACCGATCTTGGTGAACACTGTCTGTCGAATACAGGACAGGAAAACCTGTACAGTTATATATGAGTCATGCTCTGTGAAAAGGCGGTTTAATGTATCTTAGTAATTCATTCTCCCAAGCAAGTTGTTACATAATTATGGATCCATGAAATTCAGTTTGTCTAACACCCGCCTGAATCCCGAGGTAAAATGGTCCGTGAAAATGCAAAAAATTTACCAAAAGCAAAAAGTTTCGATCCACGTCAGCCTGCGCGGACTGCACAGGCTGAAATGGATCGATACTTTTTGCAGATGCGTGAAACTCCGTCCCCTTTTCACAGAGCATGGCTCTTATATATCCTCAGTCCCCGCCCCCTCTCCCCATTACCATAACCACCAAATTTGCAGACTTTTCACGTGCTTGATTCGGACATGTTTTGTATTGACTGTTTGGTGTGTAAGTCATTTGTGTAAAATGTTTGTTTATGGGACAATTTGTGGGCGTTTTTTTTTTAATTTGAAGGATTATTTAATTATTAGATAATATCTGGAATTAATTAACATCGAGGTGGGTGAATTTATTGCTTGGTTTTTCTCTTTTTTCTTTTTTGAGAGTCATTTTCTGTGTAATTATCATCATATCGTCGTCTTCGTCACAAATTTTAACACTACCCCATCCCCAATAAGGTTAAATGATGTTCGTCGTGATGGGCTCAGTCGGTAATGTACCGGGCTAGAAAAGTTAGAAGTTGTGGGTTTCTTTGGCCGAGCCAGGTAGCTCAGTTGGTAGCAGGGCTTGAAAATTAGGGGTTGTGGGTTCGATGCCGAACCTGATGGTTCAGTCAGTGACGTAAAACATGTGAGTTCGATTCCTGGTGCGGCCAAAGGGTTTCAGCATGGCCAGATAGATTTAGGTATAGAATTCATAGTTCGCCGGTCATGGGTTCGATCTCTAAGCGATGGATAGGGGTTTCACGGGAGTGTCCTTGGACAAAACACTCCAAAGCTTTGCCCTTTGTACCTGTGAGACGAAGGAAGACATATATCACAGGAATAAGTTATCTATCGCCGTGACATGACTTTATGAAATAATGCTTATAGCGTCATGAACCACCAATCCGACAAAGACACCACCCCGCAAGGCTCGAAACCTGGAGGCCCCGAGGTTAGTACTGGTTAAACCCAGGAAGTACATTAATATGTTGACTGTCGCCGTTTTGTGACTGAAAAAAATTGAAAGCGACGTAAACCACCATTCAGGCAATCACCCGCAAAGTGAAGAGATTGCCATTGTGACAGAAATCGTTTCTCCTAAAACTTGCATTTAGAGACGGGAAAGCAGCGCTACCTTTATTACCATAGACAAAATTTTAGACTTGTCCAAATTCAAAGCGTTTGCAGACGACAGATTAAGTTTTAGAGATTTGTCTAGGAAAGAATGGTAAATATTGTGGACAACGGAGAAAGTCCTGGTTACCAAGTTATCAATGCATTTCTTGCTTTTTAACCAGCACTAGACTAGGGATTTGCAGTGCTTGCCCAGGGACACTCCAACAAGAATAGCCCTTTAAGCGAGAATCGTTCAAGAATTTGATTATTTCAAATCCAGCACCGTAACCTTTTACCAAACTAGTGCTTGAGCGACTATGAGAAAGAAAGGTTTTGAAAATACCGTGGTGAAAGCAGAAAATGCTTTACCCACAGTATTTTCAATGTCTACCCTGGACAAATACTACAATGGCTGTTTAAGAATTTGATTATTACAAATCCAGCACCGTAACCTTCTACCAAACTAGTGTTTGAGCGACCATATTTGAATTGTCGTCTGCAAATACTTTGAATTTGGACAAGTCTGACAATTTTGTCGTCTGGTAAAGTGTTACGGTGACAGATAATCTGATTAAGGGCTTACAAAAAAAAATCATAGTATATAGGTTTTAGTTGGCACTTTAGGTTTTGATACACTATATTGCTACATGGAATTTCTTCAGTCGTATTTTTTTGTTATTTTATTTTTTTATACTTCTCAGATAGTGACAATCTATGTAGATCTTTGTTTTCCACGCATGTGGACTCGTAATTGTCGCTTACATTATAAACATGCAAGTGCTGTTTTTAGCCGTTTAAAAATGTTAAGTTATGGAAAAGCGAAGTGTCGCCGTGATATGCTTGTACTGTTGAAAGCGGCATAATGACAGACTTTTCCCACAATGTTTTCTACCCTATCAAAGACAGAAATCATCACTTGAGCTACATTTATTTTGTCGTCTGCTATACTATCGATTTGATCTAGACCAAAATTTTGTCGTTTGGTAAAGGGTCAAACTGCTGAATAAATGAAACGACAATTTCCACTCAATGGTAAAAAACCAAATATTGCGGTTCCAAAGTTGATTTCACAGGAAAGAAAAACCCGTATCGGACGTTTTGTGCAGTCTGATCTTGATCTACACTGTCCGCAAAAGTGTCCGAGTCGCGCTTGGCAGCCCTAGGTCTAAGAAATTATTGGCGCCTAGTATCAGACTGAACAGCTTTTGTCACAATATTTTCACGTGCGTTCATGTTTGGTATCATCACCATCAGTATTTTACAAGGATATTTTCAAAGTTACCTTCTACATATGGCTTTGATTGTGGAGGTGCTGAGTTTTGTATTTTTTTTTTAGTTGAAGCGAGCGCTTTCCCAGACGACAAAAATTAGGAATCGTCAGTAATAACCGTCTGTGCAGACGACAAATTAACCCATTACTACACAATGTCAACTTTTAACGACCCTGAGAGATAAAGTTTTTGAAACCATTGTGAGAAAAGGAGAAAATGCTGATACCCTTTCAAAAACAAATTTCAGTTTTTGACACATCTAATCAGTCGTCTGCAACTGCTTTCAATTTGGACCAGTCGAAAATTTTGTCGTCTGGTATCGAGTTAAATGGGGCTCAAATAATGGGAATTTTCTTTGAAATTGAAGAAAACATTGTAGGAATTGGGAAAATGATGGTTACCAGCAGTTTTTCCCTTTTCCACAATGTTTTCAGAAGCCTCTCTGTGTTGTTAAAACAGTTACCAGTTTGGTAGAAAATTTTGATTGGACAACTTAACTCGCCTGGCGTTTATAGCGGTACTTCCGGTAGAATTTTTTTTTTTTCAATGTTTTTACAAGACATTGTATTCAAATAGAAACTACAACCTTATTTTTATAGGCTCCAAAATGGTGCAATGGTAGTGGGAGTCGACTCGGGACACAGAGAACCGAGGATCGAGACGCGCCCAATACCCGGAAAAAAAACGCACAGAGAGAGGTGGGGAAAAGAGAGAACGGCAGCTGGATAGAGAACGGGCAAGAAAGACACTTGGGTAGGCGATCGTAGGACCCAGGAAAATTGCCTTTTACTACTCTGTGTACTTGAAATTATCTATATTATTACAGAGGTGTTTAATAAAAGATGAATATTTGAGTTTTTCTTTTAAGTTTACAGAACTTGTTTTCTCTGAGGAGAGAACAAGTTTAAGCAAGAAGAACACCGAAGTATAAGAAGACAATGTTTTATTACTCAAAATGAAACGGTGATGTATACAATAGAAACAAATTGGCGGCTAGCCATGGATCATCAAATTCAACTACCTGAAATTAAAAAGAACACTTTTGAAAACATTGTGGGAAAAGGAGAAAATGCTGGTTACCAACATTTTCCCCTTTTCCCACAATGTTTTCTGTCCTTTCACGGATATTTACCATTATTTAGACCATATTTAATTTGTTAACAGCAAAGGCCTTCAATACAGAAAAATCTAAAATTATGTCATCTGGAAAAGGGTCAATACACAAATGAGCCATGCTCTAACAAAAGGGGGCTTAATACATCTCCGTGATACATTATACCTATCAAGCCTTCACATTATCATGGATCCATAATAGCAACCTTTTTTTAACAACCAACTTTATTGTGAGGTGGAATGGTCTTTGGACATGCAGAAAATTGACCAATACCAGAAAGTATCGGCCCAGGTCAGCCTGTGTGGACTGCGCAGGCTGACCTGGGTCGATACCTTTTGCAGATGCATTAAGCCCCCTTTCACAGAGCATGGCTCAAATATAATAGTCTTGAATAAAAAGAAAACATTGTGGGAAAAGGAGAAAATGTTGGATATCAATATTTCCCCCCTTTCCCCACATTGTTTTCAATACGGATTAACCTAAAATTTTGTCATCTGCAAATGGGTCAATACATAAATACAAAAGTCTTAACCCTTTACCAAACGAAAAAATTTGGGACAAGACTGAATTGTAAGCATTTGCAGACGACAATACTCAAATGTGTTTCAAAAGATGTCTGTCTTTGAAAGGGTAGAAAACATTGTGGAAAAAAGAGAAAATGCTGGTTACCAGCATTTTCTCCTTTTCCCACAATGTTTTCAAAGCCTTCTTTAAACCAGTGATTGTTTTTTAAAATGTTAAATAAAATCATAAGAAAGATAGAAACAAATTCATTATCAATCCACTAAACTATAAAATTTTAGACTTGTCCAAACTGAAAGTTGACAAAATGAACATAGCTATGACAACGGAACTGGTCTTTCAGGACGTAGAAAACATTGTGGAAAGGTGAAAATGCTGGTTACAATCAAATTCACCATTTTCCATAATGTTTTCAAAAATTTTATTTATATTTTTGTTTAAATTACAATGGCTGGTTTGAGAAAAGGTTAACCCTATACAACACAATCCCGTGTTTTAATGACCCTGAGAAAGAGGCCTTTCGAAAACATTGTGGGAAAAGGAGAAAATGCTGGTAAAATTTTGTCGGGTGGTAAAAGGTTAAAATCAAGACAATAACCTCATCACAATACAGAATATTTACAAAAAAAACACATGATGAAATCTAGGACTTGTCCATATTGAAAGTATTTGGAGACAACAAATTAGATGTCGCTGAAGTGATGTGGCTTGTCTATGAAAAGGCAGAAAACATTGAAAAAGGAGAAAATGCTGGGTTACCAGCATTTTGTACTTTTCCCACCATGTTTTCAAAAGCCTCCATTAAAACTTGTGATTGTGTTGTAAAGGGTTACACAAAATCATTACAAAAATTGAAACAAATTCATTGTCTCTCCAAAACACAACAAAATTTTAGACCTATCCAGACTGAAAGACAACAAACTAAATGTAGCTATGACAACAAAACTTGTCTTTCAAAGGCCAGAAGACAATGTGGAAAACAGAAAATGCTGGTTACATTCAAATTCACCATTTCCATAATGTTTTCAAGAACTTTATACATCTTTTTGTTTAAAATCAACGGCGGGTTTCAGAAAAGAATGAAATCAAGACAATAACCCCATTACAATACAGAATATTTAAAACAAAAAAAAACTTTACCAAATGATAAATTTTGGACCCATCCATATTGAGAGTATTTGCGGACAACAAGTAAGATGTCTCTGAATTGATGTAATTTGTCTATGAAAGGGTAGAAAACATGGAGGAAAAAGGAGAAAATGCTGCTTACCAGCATTTTAACCATTTTCCACAATGTTTTCAAGAGCCAATTTTATCATGGTTTCAGTTTAACCTTTACCAAACGACACAATTTTACACTTGTTCAAATTGAAAACATTTGCAGACGACAAAATAAATGTGGCTGAAAAATTGAAATTTGTTTTGGGAAGGGTAGAAAACATTGTGGGAAAAGGAGAAAATGTTAGTTACCAGCATTTTCTCCTTTTCCCGTAATGTTTTCAAAAGGCTTCTTTCTCATGGTTGTTAAAAGTCGGGATTGTGTGGTAAAGGGTTAAACAATGGCTGGTTGGATAAAGGGTTAATTTTAAAACAAACTCATCACAATACAGACTATTTTAACATTTTACCAAATGACAAAATGTTAGTATTGTCCAATTTGAGAGCATCTGCAGAGGGCAACTGAAATTAGCTTAAATGACAGATTTTGCCTTTCAAGAGATACAAAACACAGTGTAAAAGGAGAAAATGCACTTCCCCTATTTCCTACAATGTCGTCAAAAGCCTACTTCATAATTATGTGGTTTTTTTTTTTTTAACTAAAATGGTTTGACAAAGAGTTAAAATCAATACAATAAACTTATCACAATACAGGCTGTTTTAACTTGTTACCAAATGACAAAATTTTAGATTCTTCTAAATTAAAATCATCTGCAGATGACAGTTAAGTTGTTTAATTGACTGGATTGGTTTTTGGCACAGTAGAAAGTATTGTGGGTCTAGGAGAAAATGCTGGTTACCACCATTTTCTCTTTTTACCCCCCACGACAAATAAATGGGGCTTAAATGATTTACCTCCCAAGACAAATAAATGGGGCTTAAATGATGGGATTAGTCTTTGAAAGGCTAGAGTGCATGGTTGAAAAGGGAGAAAAATGCTATCATTGTTTTCTCTTTTTTCCTAAATGTTTTCAAGAGCCTTCTTCTTCCAAGTAGATAAAAGTTGGGTTTTCTTGATGAATGGTTAAGACATACCAACAACATGTACAAATGGCAAAAATATAAATATTTTAACTCTTTACCACACGAAAAAATTTTAGACTTATCCAAATTGAAAGCATTTGCAGACGACAATATAAATGTGACTGAAAATTTGAAAAATTGTTTTGGGAATGGCAGAAAACGTAGCAAAAGGGGGCTTAATGCATCTCCATGCTACATCATACCTATCAAGCCATAACATAAATATGGATCCATAACAGCCACTGTTTGTAACAATCAACTTAATGCATCTCCGTGACACATCATACCTATCAAGCCATAACATAAATATGAATCCATAACAGCCACTGTTTGTAACAATCAACTTAATGCATCTCCGTGACACATCATACCTATCAAGCCATAACATAAATATGAATCCATAACAGCCACTGTTTGTAACAATCAACTTAATGCATCTCCGTGACACATCATACCTATCAAGCCACAACATAAATATGAATCCATAACAGCCACTGTTTGTAACAATCAACTTAATGCATCTCCATGACACATCATACCTATCAAGCCATAACATAAATATGAATCCATAACAGCCACTGTTTGTAACAATCAACTTAATGCATCTCCGTGACACATCATACCTATCAAGCCATAACATAAATATGAATCCATAACAGCCACTGTTTGTAACAATCAACTTAATACATCTCCGTGACACATCATACCTATCAAGCCATAACATAAATATGGATACATAACAGCCACTGTTTGTAACAATCAACTTAATCATGAGGTAGACATAACAGCCACTGTTTGTAACAATCAACTTAATCATGAGGTAGACATAACAGCCACTGTTTGTAACAATCAACTTAATCATGAGGTAGACATAACAGCCACTGTTTGTAACAATCAACTTAATCATGAGGTAGACATAACAGCCACTGTTTGTAACAATCAACTTAATCATGAGGTAGACTAGTCCTTGGACATACAGAAAATTGACCAATAGCAGAAAGTCTTGGCTCTGGTCAGCCTGTATTAACTGTGCAGACTGACCTGGACCAATACTTTTCGAAGATGCATTAAGCCCCCTTTTCACAGAGCATAGCTCAGATATAATGAGAATCTACCTTATGATGCTCCATGCCAAAAAATGAATTCTGACAAAGTGTTTTTTTGACACAAGATTTCCAAAAATCATGAAGCTGAAAACAAATTTTTCTATTGGCATGAATGGTAAAGTTTTTGAAAAAATACTGGGATTATATAAACATTGCTCTGTGTCCAATAAGAAACGTATCTAAGGAAAATCTAAAATACATACATGTAGCGAAATCAATCATCAAGAATTGATCATTGTTTAACAGTAAAATTTGAAAGCACACAATACTATGTTGCAATGAGTTATTTCCCTTTGACCATCATAAACCATACCAGATTATTCAGAGAAAACAAGCCATACTCACAGCACTGCAGGTCAGAATTCTTTCCAAACATCTGTCAAAATATCTGCCTATAGATCAAGTAACTCTTTACCAAACAATAAAATTTTAAGCTAAAATCATCTGCAGACATCAAATTGGGTTGAAATTACAGCATTTGCTTCTCAAAGAGAAAAGCTGGTTACCAGCATTTTTTCCCTGCAACGTTTTCAAACCCACATCTTCCTCATGTTCGTTATAACTGGGGATTGTTTGGTACAGGGTTAGTATTTTAAACAAGGAACAAGCAGTTCTGGACAGACATATTTTTGAAGATTGTGAATACTTTTTCGTTTTTGTTGCATTGGCAACCCAAGTTCTTGATGGAATCAAATTCTTAACTCTTTGCCACACAATCCTAACTTTTAACGACCCTGACAGGGAAGCCTTTTGAAAATATCGTGGGAAAAGGAGAAAATGCTGGTAACAAGCATTTTCTCCTTTTCTCACAATGTTTTCCACCCTTTCAATGACGAAAATCATTATGTTAGCAACATATGATTTGTCGTCTGCAAATGCTTTCAATTTGGGTCAGTCAAAAATTTTGTCGTTTCGTTAAGAGTTCAGGGGAATTCTAAACTTTGGTAAAAATTGATTCAGATATTTATAAGAGACAGTATCTGACATAAAAGTTAATAAAGTACACAGGTGCACTAATAGGTACACTGACAGACAGCAGCAAACACGGGAATCAGGTCAAGACATTATAAGCTTGCTTGCCTTGGGCCAGAGGAGCCAAAACTGAAGGTGATCAGCATTGATTACAATTAAATTTAAAACATTAAACATGTCAAAACAACGTGGTAAAAGCAGAAACTGCATGTGTTGAGCAATGTCTCCTTTTGCAACAATGTTTTAAGACCCAGTTTGCCGTAAGTGGATAGATTTTTTTTTTTTCAGGAGATAATGTGTTATCCCTCTCCCAACAAACCCACATTTTTACAACCCTAAGGAGGAAATCTTTTGAAAATATCATGCAAAAAGGAGAAAATGCTGGTGACCAGCATTTTCTCCCTTTCTTACACTATTTTCTACCATTTCTAACACAGACTCCATCATTTAACCCTTTACCAAACATTCCAGTCTTTTAAGAACCCTAGGGAGACAACTTTTGAAAACATTGTGGGAAAAGGAGAAAATGCTGGTAACCAGCATTTTCTCCCTTTACAACAATATTTTTGACCATTTCAAAGACACATTCCATCATTTAACCCTTTACCACACGACAAAATTTTACACTTGTCTGAAATGAAAGTATTTGTAGACGACAAAGTGGATATGGTTCATATGGTGAGGGTTGTCTGTAAAAGGTTAGAAAACATTGTGGGAAAAAGGAGAAAATGCTGGTTACCAGCATTTTCTCCTTTTCCCACCATGTTTTCAAAAGGCCTCTTTCTCAGAGTACTATCTATGAAAACATTGTGGGAACAGGAGAAATTGTGGGTAACCAGCATTTTCTCCTTTTCCTAGTTTTTTTTCTACCATTTCAAACAAATACTGCGCCATTTGAGTCACATTTGTCATCAGAAAATGCTTTTAATTTGATCTAGTCTGAACTTTTACGGCTCGGAAAACAGATAAGCAACTTCTGTAATCTGCAAATGCTCTCAATATGGACATGGCAAAAGTTTTGTTTTCTGGTAAAGACGGAAGTGAGATATCAAAATGTTTTACTCAAATATTTTTCCCTTGTTTTTCAATGTTTTCAGTTAGCTTACAACCGTCATCTTCAACAGTAAATATTGCTATAAAGTATAAATGTATTTAGAAATATTTAACTCTTTACCAAATGAAAAATTTTTTGACTTTTCCAAATTGAAGGCATTTGCAGATGACAAAAACTCAAATTTGTTTTGGCAAGGGTAGAAAACATTTTGGGAAAAGGAGAAAATGCTGGTGGTAACCAGCACTTTCTCCTTAACCCATAATGTTTTCAAAGGGCTTCTTCCCCAGGGTTGTTAAAAGTCGGGACTGAGTGGTAAAGGGTTAAACTTAATGCCTTTAACTTGAAGGCTATTAATCCCTTACATGTTTACCACATGACAAAGTTTATGAAAGTTGACAAATGTGGCTCAAATCCAGGTTTTGTTTTTGACAGGATAGGAAACATTGATGGAAAAGGAGAGATGCTGGTTACCATTCTCTCCTTTCCCCACAATGTTTTAAAAGGATACTGTGTCAGGGTTATTAAAATTCAGGATTGTGTGGTAAAGGGCTAACCACCAAATAAACTAAACACACATCTACAGTCTAGTGCAAAAAATCTTTCTAAATGCAACATCAAGGTAGTTTTCGTCTAAAATGTCTCAGTAATGCAGACAGCAGATCAAAGATCTGACTGCATGCTTTGTGCAGACTAATCTTGATCTATAAAGGCCACATAGGCCACTTAAATTGTAAAAGATGCTCTAACGATTAATAGACGAAATAGAGTAAAAACAATCCAGAATATTGCAATTAAAAAATCTGGTAAAAAAATATTTTGACCTCCCTTTCATCAAACAGTGTTTCTTAGACAGTGTACATGAAGATCAGATTGTAGGAGACAGTCAAATCTTCATCTACACTGTCCTGTTTCAATATCTAGTGTAATATTCAGACCAAACAGTAATGAGAAATTCCAGTCTCTTTTCAACAGACTAAAAATTGTTTGTTTTAGTTACATGTATCTGTCACTCTGAATGTTGAAAATTGCAAAGGATATCTTTTAACCCTTTTCTAAACAAACTCGCATTTTAACAAACCTGAGGAAAAAAGGCATTTGAAAACATTGTGGGAAATAGAGAATACGCTGGTAACCAGTATTTTCTCCTTTTCCCTCAAAGATTTCCTACTCTATTTACTATTTAATTAACAACAAAATTTTAGACCCACTCAAATTCAAAGTTGTTGCAGATGACAAATAAGGTGTGCCTAAAATGACAAAATTTGTCACTGAAAGGTCAGAAAACAAAGTGGAAAAAGGAGAAAATGCTGGTTTTCTCCTTTTATCACAATGTTTTCAAAAGGCTTCTTCCTTTGGGTTGTTAAAACATGTGATTGTGTGGTAAAGGGTTTAAGACAAATCTCATCATTTGAGCAACATTTGTCATCTGCAAATGCTTTCAGTAGAGATCCGTCTAAATTTGGCCATTTGTATAAAGAGCTAAACTGACAAGAGTCTCAAAAATATTGTGGCAAATGGACAGAAACCGTTATGAAAGCATCTTCTCAATTTGTCACATTATTTTCATCAGCTATGTGTAAAAATGATTGCAGATGAAGGAAAGGATTCAACATGTGATTTTTTCTTTTTACCCTCGCCAACACTTTGAAAAAATCTTGGTACAGGTCCCCTAGAGGAACCTACATGTATATCAAATTTTTTGTAGGCCTAAGCCCATTTGTTTAACTCTTTACCACACAAGGAAAAATTAAACTGGTCTAAATTGAAAGCATTTGCAGACAACAAGTAATATGTGACTAAAATAATGGAATCTGTCTCAGATAGGGTAGAAAACATTGTGGGAAAAGGAGAAAATGCTGGTTACCAGCATTTTCTCCTTTTTCCAAAATGTTTTCAAAAGGCTTCTTCCTCAGGGTCGTTAAAAGTCGGGATTATGTCGTAAAGGGTCAAGACATGAAAATTCTTGAAGATCTACTAAATATCTGCGTCGGTCAAAACAGCCTTGCAGTTACAATTCTTTTTTTCTGGTAGTAACAGGTTAAATCTTCACTCCACAGTCCATAACTCCTAGCTGGAAAGATTCAGTCTGATACCCATCTCTACATCACACTGTCTTCCTGAAAATAAAAAGCAAAATTAACATTGATCTCAACTCTTCTTTAAAACCCTTCAAGTGCTTTTCACAACTATAGTTGCCTTTAAACCCAGTGAAGATCCAAGATCAGACTGCATGTTTACAGCAAACAGGTTACACCATTATGTTCTGAGTAAAGGCAGTTTCACAACTATAGTTGCCTTTACAGCCAGTGAAGATCCAAGATCTGACAGCATGTTCACTGCAGACTGACCTGGGATCTAGAGCAATCATTATGTTCTGTCTAAAGGCAGTTTCACAACTATAGTTATCTTTGCAGCCAGCGAAGATACAAGATCAAACTGCATCTTTACTGCAGATTGACATGGGATCTATGCTAACAACTATGCAGTGACTTCTGTCTACAGAGAGTTTTGAAATGGCAATTAGTTGGCTTATTTTACCGGACCGAAAATTTCAATTTTGTTTTCATCCCACATTCAGCGTAAGTACATTATTAATGTTTACCATGTAAACATACCTGTAAGCACATAAAAATCAGCTGAGAAGCAAAAGATTAAAGTGCAGTTAACAGTTTTATTAACTGAATGAAGTTTTACACTGCTTTCATCATCATTCCAAGCATATCATAGCAACAGCTCAGTCAAGTATTGATTGATTGATTGAATGGTGTTTTACGCCGCTTTCAACATCATTTCAGTCATATCACGGCGACAGCTCACAAATTCATGTATTTCCTGGGTTTCACCAGTACTAGGCTAGGGCTCTAAAGTGTCTTGCCCAAGGACACTCCCATGAAAAGCCCAGCAGATTAGGTGGGGCTAGAACCCGGGATGTCCAGGTTACGAGTCCCACACTTTACCACCGAGCCACGCAGGACCCCTTCAGTCAAGTATGTCCAGGGTTTCAACAGTATTAGATTTGGGCTCTTTAGTGTCTTTCTCAAGGACCCCCCCCCACTCCCCATGAAAAACCCTACCTTTATCAAATATGACGTGTTTTATGGTAAGATACCAATGTATAAAATATCATATCAAGCACAGTATTAACCCTTTACCGCACAATGACGCCTTTTGACGCCCCTGGGAAAGAAGCCTTTTGAAAACATTGTGGGAAAAGGAGAAAATGCTGGTAACCAGCATTTTCTCCTTTTCCCACAATGTTTTCTACCCTATCAAAGAAAAGTTGCATCATATGAGCCATATTGAAATTGTCGTCGGCAAATGCTTTCAATTTGGAGAAAGATAAAATTTTGTCGTCTGGTAAAGGGTTAAGATTACAAATAGAAACCTGTACTATACCAAAAACGAAGTTGTAAAATTGTTATACCTCACTTAACCCTTTACCACACAATCCCAACTTTTAACAACCCTGAGAAAAAATGCAATCGAAAACAATGTGGGAAAGGTAGAAAATGCAAGTAACCAGCATTTTCTCCTTTTCCCACATTGTTTTCTACCCTTCCAAAAGCAAATTTCAATTTTTAAGTCACATTTTTTTTTCTTGTCTGCAAATGCTTTCAACTTGGACTTGTCTCAAGTTTTGTTGTCTGGTAAAGAGTTAATAGTTTGATAGATCAAACCCAGCTCCCCTGACCTATGACTTATCATTTTTTACCCGTGTTTGACATGCCCATTGCATTCAAAATTTATTTAAGTCTTTACGACACAATCCCGAGTTGTAACGACCCTGGAAGAGATGGTTTTTGAAAACATTGAGGGAAAAGTAGAAAATGCTGGTAACAAGCATTTTCTCTTTTTCTACCTTATCAAAGGCAGAAATCATTGTTTGAGCTTCAATTAACTTGTCCTCTGCAAATGCTTGTGAATTTGGTCCAGTCCAAAATGTTGTCGTTTGGTAAAGAATTAAAGAAGACAAACAGAAACCATTTTCCTCACTGTTAACTCTTTACCAAACAACAAAAATGTAGACTGGTCCAAACTGAAAGCATTTGCAGATGACAATTGAAATGTGAATTAAATGATGTAAGCTGTCTTTGATAAGGCAGAAACATTGTGGGAAAAGCTTTTCCCACAATGTTTTCAAAAAGCTTCTTCCTCAGGGTTGTAAAACTTGGGATTGTCTGGTAAAGGGTTAATAGGATGCCCATAACATAACTAAGGACAGCAGGGATACTATATGCCACCTGCATTTACAGTGGCAGAAGCGTCATGAGAATTTTGACGACATAGAAAAAAAGTTTGTTGATGTACCTCTGTCCAATTTTCATCTCCAACCAGTCAAAGATTTGTCTCCATCTGTTGTTTTACACCACTTTCAGCAGTATATCAGTTACATCATGGCAACAGCTAACTTGTTCGTCTGTTTTCTGGGTTTCATCAGGTTTAGACAAGGACTCTGCAATGTCATTCCACAGAATACACCCAAGAATACCACCACTGCAAGTGAGGAACAAACTCAGAACCTCTAAATAACAAATCTGGAAATATGTTCACCATGTTACCTGTAAGTAAATAAGACATATAACAGTAAATAAACTCTCTACAAGACAGCAACTGTTGTTGTTATGATTGTTCTAAATGAAAAAAACTGTGCATGTGACAAAAAATTATTTGATGAACCCTTACCCTTTACCACACATTCACGAGTTTTAATGACCTCGAGGAAAGAACCTTTCTAAAACATTGTTGGGAAAAGGAGAAAATACTGGTAACCAGAATTTTCTCCTTTCCCCACAATGATTTTGATACTTTGAAAAACAAATAACATCGTTTAAATCACATTTATTTTGGTGTATGCAAGAGATTTTAATTTGGACTCGTCTAATGATTGATTGATTGAATGGTGTTTTATGTTGCTTTCAACATTATTTCAGTCATATCACGGCGACAGCTCACATATTCACATATTTCCTGGGTTCCACCAGTACTAGGTTGGGTCTCTGAACTGTCTTCCCCAAGGACACTCCCACGAGCAAACCCAATCGGATCCAGTGAGGCTCGAACCCAGGGCCTCCAGGTCATGAGTCCTACACTTTGCCACTGAGCCACGCAGGACCCCTTAGGACTACATGTAGTCTAAACTTTCGTCGTGTGGTAAATGGTTAACCAAATAAGTCCATGCATTTTCCAAAGCTTTACAGGAGAAGAATCTGGCTTGCATTTTAACCTTTCCCACAATGTTTCAAAGACAACGTCCCTTATTTGAATCAAAATTTTTCGTCTAAAAAGTAATTCTAAATAGGGGTAAGTTCATGATATATGTTCTCTGTATCATTTTAGTAGAATACAGGATTTGATCAATTTTCCATTTATTCAACACCACAACCAGTTGCCCATATGGGTGAAGGTTGTCAGGGATAGTGCAAGATACAGGACGAAACCCATCCTATGTTACGCCTGGTTCTTTGGTATGTTGTATAGCACCGTCACAAGGGACTATGGTTTAATTTCTCATCCAAAAGACTATCAGTAATTTAAGACGGCCAGTCGTGAGACTCACACCCTTACCCTCAAGTGAAGGTTGTCAGGGATAGTGCAAGATACAGGACGAAACCCATCCTGGTTCTTTAACATGCATGTTGTATAGCACCGTCACAAGGGACTATGGTTTAATGTCTCATCCAAAAGACTATCAGTAACTTAAGATGGCCGGTCGTGAGGCTCACACCCACACCCTCAAGTGGCGCACCATTTAAGTTTCCAATTTCTACGCTATACCACTTCAGCTACTTAAGCTGGTGAAAAAATAGGATTAACAGTTGACTGTCAGTTAGTAGTGTATCTACACTTGTAAATGCCAGTCAAAGATGCTAATGGTAAATTGTCTATCAGTGAACTTGTTTTGGGTCGAACAAGCCCGGGACCGAATACATAGAAAAACCGGGTTTGGGAAGAACGCCTTTTCCTTCCTGTTTCAAATTTCCTTTGTTGTTTGTCATTTTAATTTCACGATCGATTGATCTAAGGGGTTTACATACCTCTTGGTATGTCTCTTTTTCATAATAAAGATCTATTTGACTTTGGAAAGGGAAACATTCGTTTTCGGCAGACTTCTGCAAATGCAGCTTTGAACATTTCCGCCAGTCTGGTTACCGTTTCAGCTGGTACCTGCTTTTGGAGCACACCATTTCGTTCTTGTACTTTTTCGTACTTACTTATTCGTCCAAATCTTCTTGTACGCAGTATTGAACAAATAGCTTTTTTTTTTTTTAAATCAGTACCCTAGATCTACCAACTTGCCAAACTTCATAAATATTGAACACTTTAAATGAATACGTTTGATAAGTTTTCGATTCTTCTTTGTTTCAATCGTGTATTTATGAGTTTAAATAGGATGATAATTAACTCTGTACTACACAATCGCGAGTTTTAACAACCCTGAAGAGGAAAGGCTTTTGAAAACATTGTGGAAAAAAGGAAAAAAAGAAATACTGTTGACAAGCATTTTCTCCTTTTCCCACAGTGTTTTCTACCCAAACAAATACGGAAATCATTATATGAGTTACATTTTTTTTTTTTTTGTCTGCAAATGCTTTCAATTTGGTCTGGTCCAAAATTTTGTCGTTTGGTAAAGAGTTAATGGAACCGTGATTTTCAACGTTTTGACTTCTTTCTTGTCTCGTCGTCATGCAATAACTTTAACAATTTCCTATCTTTGCCATATCTGCAGGTATTTACATAATCTACAGATCTACATAAATATTGGGCTAGTTGTGTACTATCAAAAGGGGAAGTCATATCAAGCAAGTAAACATGTATCTGAGCGACACCCTGTGAAATGGTGATTTATGTACAGTCATTAAACAATCAATCACAAAATTGCTAGTCTATTTGTTGATACGAAGATCGATAACAGGCTGCCAGTTTAATTGCCACCGAGAGTTACCCAGATCCAAATGTAAACATAACCATGATAACGCCCACAGTCACCAAATAGGCCTACAGCCTCAAAGAAAAAAAAAATCTTTCTTATAGAAATCGTAATGCTATTAACCCTTTCCCAAACAAGCCCTGGTTTTCACGTATCTGCAGTACAAGTCTTTTGAAAAACACTGGGAAAAGGCAAAATTGCTCGTAACGAGCAATTTCTCCTTTTCCCAAAGTGTTTTCTACCCTTTTGGAGAACTTTCTGTCATTTTCGTCAAATTTAAAATTGTCGTCTGCAAACTCTTTCAATTTGGACCAGTCTAAAATTTATCGTTTGGTAAAGGGTTAAAAATGACAATGTTGCCATGGACTACAGTGTCTCTACCATTCCAAATTGAAGAATGTATACTTGCAAAGTCATAGACAGAACAAGATGTCATTGACAAGGTACAAGATGTTTGCCTATCTGTAACATATGATTTAGTTAATTAATGATCTGTGCACATCAGGTTCATCTTTACTTCTCCAAACGCAACCTTTTTCATCCTCGGGTTTTTCTGCAGGTGTTGTAGGCCTCGTCTAGCTATTAGGTCGTCCAAGAAAGTAAAAAAATGCATAGAAAGTGCATCTAAACATTAACTGTCGGAAGTATCCAACTGTCAAATTATCATATACCTATTCTCATTTTTCTTTCCAATTAAAGGTCAACAAACAGAATTTGTTAATGATTATTTCCTATTTTAATAAGTAAATGGCTATGAGTAGTGAAAAAAGTCGCCGGATCGAATATTGGATCAGACTTAATACCCAGATTGGATTGGACTGAACTGGATCAGACTTAGTCTGGTACCCCGCCGTACTTCAAAAGTACCTATAACGTAGTGGTAGGGGCAGGTAATCCAGACTAGATCAGACTTAATAACTGAAGAAGACTGGACCAAACATTATAAGCGGATTGGACCACTATTCTTCAATCTTGCATGGACCAACCAAGTTTTATCTTTACCAAGGACGCTTATTCGTTAGTCTTTCAGTACTTTCAGTTTGATTTCCTTTTACAAACTTGGACATTACTTTGTCATAAATGACATAATAAGATGTAATAATTACCGAATCGTTTGACAATTTTGCAACAGATCTGGAGACCCGTGACAGGACCGCGATAAGGAGTAATTAAAAGATTATTATTGCCCCGACTGTGGCCACCATATCACATCACCATTTTCTTCTTTTCCCATCGATAGGCTAGAAAACACTGCTGGAAAAGGAAAAAACTGAAAGCACAGCATGCAGGTGCCAATGCTCGGCTGCGGTTACTTGATTTTTAGTGACAATTCTAAGTCAAAAAAGCAGTATAACTCTGCCAAAAATACTTTGATGGTTACCTGCCCTTGTTGTGTAGGCTCCCCTTTTAACAGCTTGTCCAAGTTTGAAGCTTATATCTTCAGTAATACCAGAGATATCATAAAATGTCAAAAATAAAGTTTTCACACGATGAAGCAGACAATGACGCAGATGCCAATGACGGCGCCAGGGCTGCGACATCGAAAACAGCCCAGCAAAAATGCTCCTTTTCTCACAATGTTTTCAAAAGCCTTCTCTCTCAGGGTCTTTGTGGTAAAGGAAAAGTGAACACCGGGAAATCCATCTTTTCACTCCTGATTCTTCTATGTAAATTTCAGAACCAAATATTCTGAATTATACAAAAACGACCACTTTTGCCAGCATGGTGTTAGTACAATCGGCTGAAACCATAAGGTTAAGAAAGTTCTTGAGAATAAGATCTAGACTGTTCTAAAAAACGGTTGGTGAATACAGAAATGATCTTAAACTGCACTGGTTTCAAATCCTGAAACCTCTGAAGTCATATTCCCTACCCTCTCACTTCTTTCACTCATTCCCAGTTGCAATTTATTTCTTCGCATGTCAAAATAGTTTTGTTTCTGATAAACCTTATGTCAGTATCAAATGACAGCATTTAAGACATGTACAAATTGAGAGCATTTGCAGAAGACAGATCTGATTCAAATAATATGCCTTTCCTTTGAAAAGAAAGAAAACATTGTAAGAAAAGGAGAAAATGCTGTTTTTTTTTTTTTTTTTTCCAAAATCATGCTTCCTATAGATCGTTTGACTATTTAGCACAAAATCCAGAGTTTTAACAACCTGGAAAAAGAAGCTTTCTAAAAGTATTGTGAGAAAAGGAGAAAATGCTGGTGACCAGCATTTTCTCCTTTTCATACAATGTTATTATCAAATACAAGTAATATCATTTGATAGACATTTGAACTGTCGTTTGTAAATTCCTTCAATATGGACCAGTGGTAAAGGGTTAAATGTGAAATTTCTTTTGGTAAAGGATCAATGTATGTTGATCTTTCCAGTTACCTGAAGATGTTTTCAGGTCATTTCAATTAACATAGCCTTTTTCAGGACATTCCAATTTATATAGACTTTTTCAGGACATTCCAATTTACACAGACTTTTTCAGGACATTCCAGTTTAGACAGACTTTTTCAGGACATTCCAATTTATATAGACTTTTTCAGGACATTCCAGTTTATATAGACTTTTTCAGGACATTCCAATTTACACAGACTTTTTCAGGACATTCCAATTTACACAGACTTTTTCAGGACACTCCAATTTACACAGACTTTTTCAGGACATTCCAATTTACACAGACTTTTTCAGGACATTCCAATTTACACAGACTTTTTCAGGACACTCCAATTTACACAGACTTTTTCAGGACATTCCAATTTACACAGACTTTTTCAGGACACTCCAATTTACACAGACTTTTCAGGACATTCCAATTTATGCAGACTTTTTAAGGACATTCAAATTTACACAGACCTTTTCAGGTCATTTCAATTAACATAGCCTTTTTCAGGACATTCCAGTTTATATAGACTTTTTCAGGACATTCCAATTTACGCAGACTTTTTCAGGACATTCCAGTTTATATAGACTTTTTCAGGACATTCCAAATTACAAAGATTTTTTTTTTTTTCAAAGTCGCCTTCATCAAATTAGTTTTAGGAGGATATGATTTAAATCCAAAACAAACTTTGTCTTTGTGTCAGGAATAATTATTGTTCACTGCTGAGTACCATTTTCAGATTTATTTTACTACCATTACTGTGGCCAGTGCAACTATCCATGCTTTCCTGGAGTTTCTCTTACCTGCACTTCACACAATATTCTTTCTAGGCCACAAACTGCTTTCCCACTATTAAAATTATTGACTGATTTGTCATGATTGATTAAATGGTGTTTACTCTGCTTTTAACATTATTTCAGTTATAAAACAACATCAGCTCACACATTAATGTAAGTCCTGGCTTTCACCAGTACTCGGATAGGGCTCTGAAGGATCTTGTCCGAGGACACTCCTATGAAAAGCCGAGTGCTTTCAGTGAGCTTTCAGTGAGACAAGGCTAAATGAGACAAACCAAACAAATATGACGCAGGCTGGGTCACTTAACATTTTACCACACGGCAAAATATTTTGATGCATCCTTATTGAAGGAATTTACAGACAATTCAAATGTTTTTCAAATGTTAGTATTTGTCCTTGAAGAGGCATTTTCTCCTGTTCCAAGAATGTCTTCAAAAGCCTTTTCTCTCAGGGTCATTAAAAGTCAGGATTGTGTATCAAAGAGTTAATTTGTTTGTATGTATAGTGGTTAACATTGTTTTTAACATTATTTCAGTTATGTCATCGTGGCCAGTGCACCTATCCATGCTTTCCTGGAGTTTCTTTTACCAATATACAATAAGTTTTCTTCCCAAGCCACTGGCTACTTCCCCAAATAACCATCATCAAAACAATGCTGAGCGATGAGAGGGGAATGAATCCTGCCGCAATGACTATCATCAGTCCTCGGAAAGAAATTGGCCAGGCTCGGGGATTCGAAGTAGCCATCCCCTGGTCTCAAGTCCTGGATGCTACCAATTGTGCTACCAAGACTCAGCCAGTTGAGAGTTATTACTAACAAACAGAGGCATGGGACTTTTAACCCATAAAGTGCTGGAAACAACATAAGTTGTTTTTGTGGACAGTGTAGATCAAGATCAGACTGCACAAAACATGCAGTCTGATCTTTGATCTACACTGTCCACTACTTTGTTACATATTCTGGCCAAAGCAACACTGAACTGACATTATTTTGGATGCATTTTGCTGTTTGAAAAGGTCCATTACATTAATTCAGCGCACTGAGGGTTAACCCTTTACCAAACAATCCCGTGTTTTCACGACCCTGGGAAAGAAAGCTTTTGAAAACACTGTGGGAAAAGGAGAAAATGCTGGTAACCAGCATTTTCTCCTTTTCCCACAATGTTTTCTATCCTTCCCAAGACAAATTTTTAATTTTTCAGTCACATTTATTTTGTCATCTGCAAATGCTTTCAATTTGTTCCAGTCCAAAATTTTGTTTTTTGGTAAAGAGTTAATAGAATTTTCTTCAGCCTAAACTGATACACCTATAGAAGCAGACAAACATTTCATTTATTGAATAGAGGAAATTTGGTTTTTACGGTGAAAGATCGAAATTTCTTTCATCGAGTGAACATCAAGGTACTACTTTCACAAGTGATTCTACAGAGGACCATGGCAGGATCACTTCTGTGAAGTGTCATCAAATTTGGATGAGTAGTTTCACAGATGTTTGAAATAAAAGTTAGCCCATGCACCAACAGGCAAAACAGACACCAGGTCATGACATAAGCTCGCTGGCCTTTGGCCAGTGGAGCTAAAAAATCAATAAAAACTAGCTACATTTACTTTTTCTCAATAACATTTTTTTATTAGTCATTTTTCCCCCTTGAATATCTAGAGAGAGAACTATATTCCTCACTCAAAAACAATTCAAAGCCATTTTTTTTCTACAACATATCCACACATTTTTATCCTCAGATCACCAACTAATGAAAAAGGAAAATTATCACGCAAGAAAACTGAAAATCCAAACATTATTTATGAAGGGATTCACGTAGAATATGACGTAGTAGTAACTTTCCTAGTGCTTCTTTAACCCTTTCCCAAATGACAAATTCTGGACCGGTCCAAATTGAAAGAGTTTGCAGAGGACAATTCTAAATTTGATGAAAATGGCAGAAAGGTCTCAAAAAGGGTAGAAAACACTGTGGGAAAAGGAGAAATTGCTCATTACGAGCAATTTCTCCATTTCCCACAGTGTTTTCAAGAGACTTCTACTGCAGACACGTGAAAACCAGGGCTTGTTTAGGAAAGAGTTAACCTTTTATCACATGACAAAATTTTAGCTTTGTCCAAATTGAAAGCATTTGCAAACGACAATTTTAGAGCTGCTCAAATGGTGCAATTTTTCTTTGATAAGGTAGAAAACATAGTGGGAAAAGGATAAAATGCCGGTTACCAGCATTTTCTCCTTTTCCCACAATGTTTTCAAAAGGCTTCTTTCCTAGGGTCGTTAAAAGTCGGCATTGTGTGGTAAAGGGTTAAGCTTTGTGCAACACATTCAGACCAAAGAAGTGTTGACATTGAACCAGAGGGCCATGATGGCCCTGGTTTGCTCACCCGAGTCAATAGGCGAAATTTCACTCCAGGGTCATAATTGAAAGTACTACATGCCAAATAAATATGATGTTAGGCCCAATTTCAAACTCATCCAATATTTTATCAAGACAAAGATTCTGAACAATTTTCAAGTCAATTGAGCAAGACATGTGGCCTCAAGAGTGACCACAAGGTATTTCTTTGATTTGACCTAGTGACCTCGATTATGACCCAGGTGACCCAATTTTAAACTCATCCTAGATTTTTTCAAAAGATGTTATGAAGACAAGCATTCTGAACAATCTTCAAGTCAATTGAGCAAAAAATATGGCCTCTAGAGTGCCCACAAGGTATTTCTTTAATTTGACATAGTGACCTAGTTTATGATCCCAGTTGACCCAAATTCGGAATCATCTCAGATGTTATCAAGACAAACATTCTGACCAATTTTCAAGTCAATTAAGCAAGAAATGTAGCCTCTATAGTGCCCTCAAAGTATTCCCTTAATTTGACCTAGTGACCTAGATTATGACCTCAGGTGACCCAATTTTGAACTCATCCTAGAGTTCATCAAGACAAACATTTTAACCAATTTTCAAATCAACTGAACAATAAATGTGGCCTCTAGAGTGCACACAAGGTATGTCTTTAATTTGACCTAGTGATCTAATTTAAGACCCCAAATGACCCAAATTCGAACTCATGTGAGATTTTATCAAGACAAACATTCTGACTAAATTTCAGGTCATTTGAGCAACAACTGTGGCCTCTAGAGTGCCCACAAGGTATTACTTTAATTTGACCTAGTGACCTAGTTTATGACCCCAGGTGACCCAATTTCGAACTGATTGAACACATGCTCAGGTGGGCTAACAAACTTAGAACAGGTTCACTACATACCAAATAACAAAGCTCTATGCCTTCCAGGTTTAGAAAAGAAGAATTTTAAAATTTTCCTTCTTTGTTCCTTTGTTCAAACTTGTGACCCCCGGGGCAGGGCCAGTTTTGACCCCAGCGGCATCATTTGAACAAAGTTGGTAGAGGTCTACTAGGAGAGGCTACATACCAAATATCAAAGCTCTACACCTTCCACTTTTAAAGAAGAAGAATTTTAAAGTTTTCCTTCTTTGTTCCTATGTTAGAACTTGTGACCCCCAAAGCAGGGCCAGTTTTGACCTCAGGGGCATCATATGAAGAAACTGGGTAGAGGTCCGCTAGGAGATGCTACATACCAAATATCAAAGCTCTACGCCTTCCAGTTTCAGAGAAGAAGAATTTTAAAGTTTTCCTTCTTTGTTCCTATGTTCGAACTTGTGACCCCCCCCCCCACCCCAGCAGGGCCAGTTTTGACCCCAGGGGGATCATATGAACAAATTTGGTAGAGGTCCACTAGGAGATGCTAGATGCCAAATATCAAAGCTCTATGCCTTCCAGTTTCAGAGAAGAAGAATTTTAAAGTTTTCCTTCTTTATTCCTATGTTCGAACTTGTGACCCCCGGGGCGGGGCCAGTTTTGACACCAGGGGCATCATATGAACAAACTTGGTAGGGGTCCACTAGGAGATGCTACATACCAAATATGAAAGCTCTACGCCTTCCAGTTTCAGAGGAGAAGAATTTTAAAGTTTTCCGTCTTTGTTCCTATGTTCGAACTTGTAACCCCTAGGGCGGGGCCAGTTTTGACCCCATGGGCGTCATATGAACAAATTTGGTAGAGGTCCACTAGGAGATGCTACATACCAAATATCAAAGCTCTACACCTTCTAGAATCAGAGAAGAAGATTTTCAAAGATTCTGCTATTTTTTTCCTTTCTGCTGCCATGGCAACCAGAGTTATGGGTGGAATTCAATCTCTTGAACAACTTTGGTAGAGCTTCACCAAAGGAACATCCCTGCCAAGTTTCATCAAGATTGGCCCAACGGTTTAGGAGGAGAAGATGTTTAAAGGAATTGTGGACAGACGGACGGGCAGACAGACGGACAGATGGACGCCGGACAATGACCGATCACAATACCTCACCTGAGCACTTTGTGCTCAGGTGAGCTAAAAGTCAGGATTTCTCCATATAGCTCTTATCTGAATATATTTCAGCCATGCTCTGGCAAAATGGGGCTTAATGCATCTCTGTGTTGCATGATACCAATCAAGCCATCACATAATTATTGATCCATAATAGCCTCTTTTTTCAACAACTGACAGAATCTTGAGGTAGACTCGTCCTTTGACATACAGAAAATTAACCTATAGTGAAAAGTTTCAGCCCAGGTCAGCATGCGCGGACTGCGTAGGCTGACCTGGGTCGGTACTTTTCGCAGATGCATTAAGTACCCTTTTCACAGAGCTTCTCTCATCTATATTAACTAATTTAGTGTATTGACCCTTTACCACACAATCCCGAGTTTAAAGGACCCTGAGTAAGAAAGCTTTGAAAACACTAAGGAAAAAAGAGAAAACGCTGGTCACCAGCCCATTTCCCACAATGTTTTCTACTGTGTCAAAGACAAAATTCATTATTTCAGCCACATTTGAATTGTCTGCAAATGCTTTCAATTTTGACAAGTTTACATTTTTGTCCTGTGGTAAAGACTTACAAGAAATTGTCGTACTAACGATTTCTTATTTCTCCACAAGATAACTTTCGATAACAAAGTAGCAAACGGAGAAACGGCTTCTGATGAGCAATTTCTTCTTACGCCACAATTTTTTCACATCTTTTTTCCTTAACCCTTTCCCAATCGACACATTTTGGACTGGTCCAAATTCAAAGAGTTTGCAGACGACAATTTTAAATTTGATGAAAATGGCAGAAAGTTCTCAAAAAGGGTAGAAAACACTGTGGGAAAAGGAGAAATTGCTCATTATGAGCAATTTCTCCTTTTCCCACAGTGTTTTCAAAAGACTTCTACTGCAGACACGTGAAAACCAGGGCTTGTTTGGGAAAGGGTTAAGTATATCAAACTATATCAACATGAAAACAATTCTGCATGCAAAAGGTGATTCTATTTGTTCATCTAACAGTTGACATGAAGATCAAACTGCAAAGACGGTACTGTCTGATCTTGAATGTACACTTGTTATTTCTGACACATTCTGAACAAAAAAGCATTCTTCGTTTGTTTGTATTGGAGTTTAATGTCGCTTTAACAGCTGGTATCATGGCAGTCAGTACAACTACACATGTGTTTCCTGGCTTTCTCACACCAGTACTGACATAACTTTCTTTACAAGTCACCGACTCCTTTTTTTTTTTACATGCATCAGAGGTGAGAGGCAAAGAAAAGCTGCAAAGAAAGTTTGCTTCAACCTGGTATCAAACCTGCAACCACCAGGTCACCAGTCAGATACGCTAACCACTGAGCTACCTGGCTGGGCAAACAAGCTTGGACTTACCAGGATTTGCATATACCTGTTATCCCTTTACAAGACGACAAAATTTTAGCCTTGTCCAAATTGAAAGCATTTACAGACCACAATTTCAATGTGGCTCAAATGGTGCATTTTTCTTTTTTTTTTTTTGATATGGCAGAAAACATTGTGGGAAAAGGAGAAAATCCTGGTTACCAGCATTTTCTCCTTTTTCCACAATGTTTTCTAAAGGTCTCCTTCCCAGGGTCGTTAAAAGGGGACATTGTGCTGTAAAAGATTATCTGAATATAGCTACTTTTATTTATTTGATGTATTAACCTTTTACCAAATGACAAAATTTTAAAGTTGTCCGAATGGAAAGCATTTGCAGACGACAATTTCAATGTGACTCAAACGATGCAATTTGTCTTTAATAGGGTAGAAAACATTGTGGGAAAAGGAGAAAATGCTGGTAACGAGCATTTTCTCCTTTTCCCACAATGTTTTCAAAAGGCTTTAGCATCAGGGTCGTTTAAAGTGGGGATTGAGTGGTAAAGGGTTAACTCTTTACCACTGACAAAATTTTAAAATTGTCGAAATTGAAAGCATTTGCAGACGCCAAAATTAAATGTGGCTCAAATGATTGGATTTTTGTTTGTAAAGGTAGAAAACATTGTTGGAAAAGGAGAAAATGCAGGTTACCAGCTTTTTCCCCCCATTTCCTGCTATGTTTTTAAAAGCCTTGTCTATAAGGGACTTTAAAACATGGGATTGTGTGGTAACAGGTTAAGAAGGTATCTACAGAGCTCCAGATAAGAGGGAGTGATGGCATTCTTAATCCATTATTTCTCTTCCAAACCCAATGTTGTGGGTACTCATTAGAATCGTCTCAATGAGACAATTCTAATGAGTACCCATAACATAGGATTTAGTGAAGAATAATTGATATTTTCAGTTTTGAAATCAAAATTATTCCCTGAATCTGGAGCTCTGTATCTAACCATCCTCAAACACTGGATAAACAATGTTGAATAGTGTTGTATTTCGATAAATCATCACACAGGCAAGACAGCAAAACAGACCATAGTAAGTAACACTTTGAGAGTCTTTTTCAAAGATAATTGGGAATGCCGACACAAAAATCTCCTCCCCGCATTTGTCACATGTTGCTACAGAATCAATCAGTCTCTCTCTCCAGTATTTCGGCAACGGTAGGGTCTGTCTACACTCTGCAAAAACAAAATACGAGTTTTGAAATCTATAGAATGCCAGCATCACCTAAAGCTTATATCTTGTGAGAGATATTTACATTTGTCTAATGCAGACAACAAATGTGGCCCAGTCAATGAGACCTATTGCGTTTGGAAGCCTAAAAAAAACTATTTTGGGAATTGGAGAAAATATTGGCTAACAGCATTTTCTATTCCATAACTGCAGGTACAAAATGAACCATGCTCAATGAATGAATGAATGAATGTTGTTTTATGGCGCATCGACAGCTTTGGTCATTTAGTGCACATGTCTGTATTAAAAGATGGTTAAAACAGGAATTTTGAGGCAAAAAGGAACCATGCTCAGCAAAAAGGGGGCTTAATGCATCTGCGAATAGTATCGACCCAGGTCAGCCTGTGCAGATTGTATGTCTAAGGACCAGTCTACCTCATGATTCAGTCAGTTGTTAAAAAAACAGTGGCTATTATGAATCCATCATTATGTGATGGCTTGATTGGTACAATGGATCGCGGAGATGCACTAAGCCCCCCTTTTGCCAGAGCATGGCTCAAATGTATAAACTCAACCTCGGAAGAAGGTCAGCCAAATTAGCTCAAGTGGTAGAGCATTGGATTTGTAATCTCTGGTTACTTGGGTTCAATTCCCATGGGTGGCCAACTCTGAAAATAACTGTCTTTTGGATGAAACATTAACCCTTTCCCAAACGACAAATTTTGGACTGGTCCAAATTGAAAGAGTTTGCAGACGACAATTTTAAATTTGATGAAAATGGCAGAAAGTTATCGAAAAGGGTAGAAAAACACCGTGGGAAAAGGAGAAATTGCTCGTTACGTGCAATTTCTCCTTTTCCCACAGTGTTTTCAAAAGACTTGTACTGCAGACACGTGAAAACCAGGGCTTGTTTGGGAAAGGGTTAAATTGCGGCCCTGTGTGATGGTCCTATATACTGAGGACATAAAGAACCAGGCATAATTTGGGATTGGTTTTATCCTGCATCTTGCACTATCCCCCATTTTATCCCCATGTTAGACTAACAACCTTCTGGGGGAGGGGGGGGGTGGGGTTCGCACATATTGGCTCCAGTGGAGACAATAAATAAAGGAAAACAAAACAAGAGGGCCATTGGACCTAAAGCGCTCACCTGGGTAAAGTCATCTACAGTTAATAAAGCTGAAGAGATCCTGGTTCTGATGATGAAAAACAGATGAGTGTAAGTGACCTATTTTTTGAACTAATGTGACTAAATTCCAAACTTGTCCAAGATATCATTAAAACAAACATTCTGACCAAGTTTCATGAGTATCAGACTGAAAATGTGGACAAAGTTTTCTGAGATTTAGTCCAGTGACCTAGTTTTTGACAAGATGTGACCCACTTTAAGACTTGTCCAAGATATCATCAAGGCAAACTTTCTGACCAAGTTTCATGAGAATCAGGCTTCAAAGGTGGCCTCTAGACTTCACACAAGGTTTATCTAAGATTTTACCATGTGACCTACTTCTTGCCCCGACATGACCCACTTTAAAACTTGTCTGAGATATCAACAAGATAAACATTCTAACCAATCTTTATCCATATAAGGCTGATAATGTGGCCTCTATACAGCACTCAAGGTTTTCCTAAGATTTGGCCCAGTGACATGCTTTTTCAGCCGACATCTGACCAAGTTTCATAAGGTTCAGGATGAAAATGTTGCCTCTAGAGTGCACACAATGTTTTTCTTAGATTTAGCCCAGTGACCTACTTTTTGATCTGACATGACCCAATTTTGAACTTGTCTGACATATTATCAAGACAAACATTCTGACCAAGTTTCATGAGTATATGACTGAAAATGTAGCCTCTAGAGTGCACACAAGGTAATTGTTGACACCTGGACAACGCAGGATGAACACCGGACACAGCACGATCATATAAGGTCACCTTGAGCATTTTGTGCTCAAGTGAGCTACAAAAATACAACTGACGAACAGGATACCTAAAATGTCCTTTTTCCAGTTTTGAAAAAGCTTAAAGTTTGATGGAGCAAAATCGGATGCTCATTCCATTAAAGACCACCATCTTAAGTGGCAGCCATGGTAATGACAGACTCCTGAACAGGGGCATATTGTTCTGGTGAAACAACACACATTTAAAAATTCACTTGCCTTGTTTACTTATTTCGTAGCCTGACAGTATATTCAATAAAATGCATTGCATTAATTGTAAGTGTGCACAATATAACCTTCAATGTCGATGGGCCATAAAACTTCATTTATTATTCATTCATTCATTCATTCATTCATTCAGAGTGTTACCTCTTCGACATAAACTGACCAAAATTTTCAATGACTGTCTTCAGGCACACAGCCTTAACTCTTTACCAAACAACAACGTTTTAGACTCATCCAAATTGAAAGCATTTGCCGACGACAAAATTAATGTGACTCAAAAATCGAAGTTTGTTTTGGAAAAGGTAGAAAACATTGTGGGAAAAGGAGAAAACGCTGGTTACCAGCATTTTCTCCCTTTCCCGCAATGTTTTCAAAAGGCTTCTTTCACAGAGTCATGAAAACCCGGGATTGTTTGGCAGGATAAAGTAGGGCTGAAAAAGGACATCCCTGCCTAACTTCTTCAATACAAGGATCGCAACTTATCAATCAGCTCTCCTAACATAGAGTCTTCCAATAATTTACTCGACATGTTCAAATGGGACAGTAGGCCAGAATGACATATCACCTTCTGTATGCCATGTCCGACCAATCTGCCTGGCAGCCAGCTCCTGTAAACAAGGGACACAACTCCTCCCTCCAACACAGATCTGAGTGACTTCCCTTGGTAAAATATGTTTTATATCATTATCCAACAATTCCTGGAAGTCTCCAGACTGCAAACAACTGAAAAATACAACAAAATGTCAAATATAACTCTTTACCAAATGTCAAAATTTTAGACCAGTCCAAACTGAAAGCATTTGCAGATGACAAAATAAATGTGACCCAAAAATCAATATTTGTGTTGGATCGGGTAGAAAACATAGTGGGAAAAGGAGAAAATGCTGGTAACCAGCATTTTCTCCTTATCCCACAATGTTTTCAAAAGGTTTCTTTCTCAGGGTCGTTAAAAATCATGATTGTGTGGTAAAGGGTTAACCCTTCATTTTAAACTATGGAAATCATTGTATAGGTTTCAATCTGATATTGCACAGTTGGTCCAAGTGTTAGTTACTGGTAGAAAAATGAATTTTAACAACAGCACCACAAGCAGGTGCCAATGCTCAGCATGATTTACAGTGAAAACCTTTGGTTAAAAAAAAAGGGGCATAACTGTAAAAAACTCTAAAATTACTTTGCTAATTACCTGCCCCTGTTTATAGGTTCCCATTTTGATAGTTAACAACTTATCCAAGTTTGACGTAAATATCTTCAGTAATAACAGAGATATTGTAAAATGTTAAAGTTTTTGCACTACAGCGAAGATGATGCCAGGGCTACGACAACAGCCGTGCTGAAAGAGGTCAAAGTTGCCAGGTTGCTCTATCTTATGTTTACTTTTTACCTGATTTTGAAGTTAATTTTTCGGCCAGTGACTTAACATTTGGACCAACCATATGATGAAGGACTGTCATCTTCACAATAATTTCCTTACTTTTAAAAGGTATGATTTAAATTCAAATGCAGTTTAACACCCACTTTGTTTAGTTTTGGCCTCTATTGGGGCTTTAACGCTTTACCATGGTAATCAGCATTTTCCCCTTTTCCTATAATGTTTCCTACCCTTCGAAAAACAAATTTCAATTTTTGAGTCACACTTACTTTGTCAACTGCAAGTGCTTTCAACTTTGGATGATTCTTATGAACTTTTGTTTTTGGATAAAAAGTTAATTATGTTAGAAATAGATTGATTTTCAGTGAAAATTCTATGTTGGAAAAGGGGCATAACTGTGAAAAATACTTTTATGGTAACCTGCCCTACTGAAATGGGATAGTTAACATTTAGTCAGAATTTGAAGTAAACACCTTCAGTAATGACAGAGATATTATAAAATGTCAAAGATGACACAGACAGCGACAACAAGGCTATAGGCCTATGACCATACCTTGATGTTTTCTTTGAAAACAGCCAAGCTGAAAACATTGTTACAGATCACTCCTTCCTTACAGCATAGCTTCTTCCCGTATAAAATCAATACCTGACAACTGCATTAGGGAAAATTCTCTTTAGCTCAGTTGGTCATTAAACCTCGATAAACGAGGAACTTTGCTGCAAGGGTCTGAATCCCAGCTGCAGTGGTTTATATTTGAGCTATGCATCTGTTGCGAACTTTCATGTTCGTAAGATGGGGGCTCGTCTGGGATTGGCCACTGAGCCATTTGTTGTCTAAATAATAGAATAATAAAATTGACCGTTATTGGCCATTGACCATTTGTTGTCTAAATAATAGACTTCCTTCCTAATAAGGCTTTCTGTCATCATCATCAAAATGATGACTTCTCTTAAGAAGGGGTGTGTTACAGGAGATCACTCCTTCCTTACAGCATAGCTTCTTCCCATATAAAATCAATACCTGAAAATTGCGTTGGGGAGAATTCTCCTTAGCTCAGGGGTTAGTGTATTGGTCTTTTAAACCTCAATAAAAGAGGATCTTTACCGCACAGGTTCGAATCCCAGTCAGAGCCGTTTATATTTGAGCTATGCATTTGTTGGGAACTTTCATGTTTGTAAGAACATATCCAGCAAAACTTTTGTTTCTTACCCATGCAATCCAATACTACATGTAGACATCCGTTGCAGTGACAGAGGTATAGCCAAAAGTGGGTTACTATCTAGATTCAGGGTCTCAAGGCTGTCAGCCCTCCACACACCTTGAAAAGGACAATAAAGGTTAAGATTCTAAAACAAGTTTGATACATTCAATGTTATTACCTCCATTTATGCACACCTTTTAGACTGTATTGGAGTTTAACAGCTTAGGTCATATCACTGCGGTCAGTGCATATACAGATGTGTTTCTAGGCTTTCTCACACGAGTTCTAATACATGTGTTTCCTGGCTTTCTCGCAACAGTTCTAACACAACTTTCTTTCCAAGTCACTCACTACTTTTCCCACATGCATCAGAGGTGAAAGGACAAAAATTGCCAGAAAGAAAGTTTGTTCACAATTCTTTTATTGAACCCGTAACCACCAGGTCGCGAGTCAGATACCCTAACCACTAAGATACCCGGGCAGGCATCCATTTTAGTATGCAAGTAACTTTAACTTACTGTATTTTCCAGACAGTAAGCCGCTGTACTGTATAGGCTGCATCCTTTCATTTTAACCATTTCAGAAATAAGAAAAATCGTATAGGCCGCGGCTGAATCGCTTGGTTAATGTAAATTATTATTATTGCATGTGTTATAAATAATACCGGTATATTTTCTCATATACCACACAGTAAACAGTCAGTGGGGTATACAGACAAGTACATGTATCTTAATCCAATTATCATGTGATGGTGTGACTTTATTAATTGGCTGCACAACAATAGAGACATCAAATAATCGAGACTTTTTTTTGTCATAAATCTGTCACACATCGAGGATATACCACAATTTGCAAAATTTGGTTAACCCTTACCTTCACATAGACGTGCGGAAAATACGGTAACTACCTTCCTATAGTCTTATAACTCTATACGAGATGACAAAATTTTAAACTAGTCCAAATTGGAAGCATTTGCAGACAACAAAATAAATGTAACTGAAAAATTGAAGTCTGATTTGGGTTGGGCAGAAACATAATGGGAAAAGGAGAAAATGCTAAATTTTTAAACTAGTCCAAATTAAAAGCATTTGCAGACGATAACATAAATGTGACTGAATAATCAATGTTTGTTTTGGGAAGGGTGGAAACATTGTGAGAAAAGGAGAAAATGCTGGTAATTACCAGCACTTTCTCCTTTTCTCAAAATGTTTCACAAGACTTCTTTCTAAGGGTCATTAAAAGCTGAGATTGTGTGGTAGTGGGTTAAACTGGTGTTAGGCAGTTCTTTTAAAATTTTAAAGGCCTTGGTCTGTGGTCTGAAGTCAGTCTCGTGCTTAGCAACGTAGATGAAACTGGCTAGTTGGTTCCTTTACAAATTAATCCAATATTTTAACGACCCTGATGAAATAGACTTCTGGAAACATTGTGGGAAAAGGAGAAAATACTGGTTACCAGCCAAGCCCTGGTAGCGCAGTCGGTGGCGTACAGGACTTGAGAATGGGGTTGCTGGTTCGAATCTCTAGCTAAGCGAATTTCTTTCCAAAGACTGATGATGGTCCTTCCGACAGGATTCATTCCTCTTTCCCTGCTGATCACTGTTTCATTGATAGTTATGTGGGAAAGCAGCCAGTGGGTTGGGAAAGGTATTGTGCACAGTACTGGTAAAAGAAACCCCAGGAAAGCATGGATAGGTGTGCTGGCCGCCACGGTATAACTGAAATAATGTTGAAGTGGGCTGTAAACCCCATACAATTCAATTGATTACCGTGTGGAATGCATCTTAATCTATTTCCACAGAGTGACAGCTCCTTCAATTTCTTAAGTCTAAACAGTTGGCCTGGAATGTTCAACAGAGAGTTCTTGTCCAAGGCAAGTTGTTCCAGACCAGAACAGTTACTAATATCTACTGGTATTGTTGTGAGGTGGTTCCTTGACGCTTCCAACACTTTCAATCTTTGTAACTGGCATATCTCTGGAAAATAAAGTGAGCAATGCCAGTCTTTCTGAAACGCCATTGGTCTGATGGACCTACTGTGTTAAAGTCAGAGCGATCTGTCAAAATTCTTCAATTCACAAGACCGACTGTCAAGTAAACATTTGACCTTAAATATTCTTTTACGATACACAGTGATAAGTGTTTGTGTTATTTCCTTACGCATGTGTGTTTAAAAATAAGAATAACAATGAAAGGTCAAAAACTAATTTTAGAACAACAAGGGTTTTCCTGTATTCTGCTCAGCTTCAATAGACCAATGAAAATTGTCAGACAAATTAATATCATGTCATATTTGTACAATGATTTTTCATTGGTCTATTGAAAAATTATGGTGTCCAATGAAATTATGCAACATTTGCTTTGGCAATTTCCAGAACTTTCTCTACATGTAAGATCAGGTGTATGAGAGAAAACCCAAGCATTGCAGGGATCTTGCTTATAGTTTCTCAACTTTCTTCACAAGCCATTAATTATGTTATTTGGTTCAATCATTGTCAACAGTAACAGTATTTCAATCATTTTACTGGACCCATTACCAGACGACAAAATTTTAGCCTAGTCCAAATCGAAAGCATTTGCAGACGACAATTTAAACGTGGCTCAAATGATGCAATTTTTCTTTCATAGGGTAGAAAACATTGTGGGAAAAAGAGAAAATGCTGGTTACCAGCATTTTCTCCTTTACCTACAATGTTTTCAAAAGGTTTCTTTCCCTGGGTCATTAAAAGGTGGCATTGTGTGGTTAAAAGGGTTTAATGGTTTACCAAACCATACTTCCCAGGTTATCAACCAATACTTAAGCTCGGGAATACAAGTATATACTATGTTCTGCGCAAAGTGGAAATTGGGACCATTCTAGAATGGTCCTGCGCAAAGTAGGAATTCCCACTTTGTTGCGTCACATTTAATTTCAAGTCCGCTTATGCTTGCAATTTAGACAAGTTAACTATCTTTTTTTATCTGGTAAAGGGTTAACAAAGGCTTAAACAAAAACTGACACTGTAATACATGTATATCTTATCGTCTGCTAAATTTTACGTAGTCCTATTAAAACCAATTAAGCATAACAATATCATATGCTATATTATAGATAACGCAGTTGTGAGATTCTCACTTTGTCCAATATTCCTACTTTGCGCACGAGCAATTCTAGAATGGCACTGCACAAAGTGGGAATTCTCACTTTGTTGTGCAAAGTAGTGGGAATTCCTACTTTGCGCAACAATGTGAGAATTCCCACTTTCAACAGGACCATTCTAGAATGGTCCCGATTCCCACTTTGCACAAAACATATACACCCAGTCGATTTTCTTTAATGAAATGATAAACTTTTCATATAATAATTGCAATATTCATATTTTTCAGTCTGGTAAAAAAATCAAAGCGTTAAAAGCACTGGTCTGGCATTTGTCGAGGGAGCCATTGTGTGGAATTGATAATTTGAAAAATACACAAACAATAATATGGGACAAACAAGCCTGGACGAAAAAGCCATGGGACAAACAAGCCCATGGACGAACTGGTTTTGGGACGAACACGGTCAGAAGACAAAGGTTGTGTGTATCATTGCGCCAATAGAAGGCCATAGCGGTTATAGGTATTTTCAATAAAAAAAAAAAGAAGTATTCCAATGATTGATGGCCTAATCCAGTTTATTTTAATACGTTGCTGTTAATTATATATTTGAGTGCTATCAAAACACTTATTTGTCTAAGAAAAATTGAATTTAATTTCCTTTGGTTCTGCACAAACTACGACACATGATTTCCAAAATGCAGTATTGAACTCATAGTGGCATTGTCTCCAACAGGCACCACAAAAAAAAAAACAAGAGGGCCATGATGGCCCTGGGTCGCTCACCTTAGTAGAGTGCCTTTAAGGTTTTTCTTTAATTTGACCATGTGACCTAGTTTTTGACCACAGGTGACCCAATTTCAAACTCATATTTCATGTGGACAAACATTCTGACCAATTTTCAAGTCAATTGAGCAAAAAATGTGGCCTTGAGTGCCCTAAAGATATTTCTTTAATTTGACCTAGTGATCTAGATTATGACCCCAGATGACCCAAATTTGAACTGGTCTTTGACTATATCAAAAGAAACATTTTAAGCAATTTTCAAATCAAATGAATAATAAATGTGGCCTCTAGAGTGCCCACTAGCTATTTCTTTAATTTGACCAAGTGACCTAGTTTATGACCCCAGTTGACCCAAATTCAGACTCATGTGAGATTTTACAAAGACAAACATTCTGACCAAAATTCAAGGCAATTAAGCAAAGAATGTGGCCTCTAGAGTGCCCACAAGGTATTTCTTGATTCTGACCTAGTGACCTAGTTTATGGTTCCAGGGGACCCAAATCCAAACTCATCTGGTATTTCATCAAGACAAACATTCTGGCCAAATTTCAGGTCATTTGACCAATAAATGTGGCCTCCAGAGTGCAAACAAGGTATTTCTTTAATTTGACCCAGTGAACTAGTTTATGACCCAAGTTGACCCAAATTAATCTTATGTGAGACTATATAAAGAAAACCTTTCTAACTAATTTTCAAGGCAATCAAGTAAATAATGTGGCCTCGAGAGTGCCAAAAGGTATTTCTTTAATTTGACCTAGTGACCTAGTTTATGATCCAAGATGACCCAATTTTGAACTCAATGAACTTGTTGCGCTTAGATGGGCAAGCAAACTTAGAAGAGAATCACTACATACCAAATTTCAAAGCTCTACGCCTTCCAGTTTTAAAGAAGAATTTTAAAGTTTTCCTTCTTTGTTCCTATGTTGGAACTTGTGACCCCCGGGGCAGGGCCAGTTTTAACCCAGGGGCATCATATGAACAAACTTGGTAGAGGTCCACTAGGAAATGCTACATACCAAATATCAAAGCTCTACACCTTCCCGTTTAAGAGAAAAAGAAATTTAAAGTTTTCCTTCTTTGTTCCTATCTTCGAACTTGTGACCCCCGGGGCAGGGCCAGTTTTGACCCAGGGGCATCATATGAACAAACTTGGTAGAGGTCCACTCTGAGATGCAACATACCAAATATCAAAGCTCCACACCTTTCGGTTTCAGAAAAGAAGAATTTTAAAGTTTTCCTTCTTTGTTCCTATGTTCGAACTTGTGACCCCAGGGGCTGGGCCAGTTTTGACCCAAGCAGCATCCTTGGAACCAACTTGGTAGAAGTCCACTAGGAGATGCTACATACCAAATATCAAAGCTCTATGCCTTCCCATTTAAGAGAAAAAAAAAATTTAAGTTTTCCTTCTTTGTTCCTATGTTTGAACTTGTGACCCCCCGGGCAGGGCCAATTTTGACCCCAAGGGCATCATATGAACAAACTTAGTAGAGGTCTACTAGGAGATGCTTCATGCCAAATATCAAAGCTCTATGCCTTCTAATTTTACAGAAGAAGATTTTTAAAGTTTTCCTTCTTTGTTACTATGCTCAAACTTGTGACCCCCGGGTGGGGCCAGTTTTGACCCCAGGGACATCATATGAACAAACTTGGCAGAGGTCCACTAGGCAATGCTACATACCACATATCAAAGCTCTACGCCTTCCAGTTTCAGAGAAGATGATTTTTAAAGTTTCCCCTCTTTGTTCCTATGTTCGAACTTGTGACCCCGGGGCAGGGCCAGTTTTGACCCCAAGGGCATCATATGAACAAACTCAGTAGAGGTCTACTAGGAGATGCTTCATGCCAAATATCAAAGCTCTATGCCTTCTAGTTTTACAGAAGAAGATTTTTAAAGTTTTCCTTCTTTGTTCCTATGTTGGAAATTGTGACCCCCGGGGCGGGGTCAGTTTTGACCCCAGGGGCATCATATGAACAAACTTGGTAGAGGTCCACTAGGAGATGCTACATGCCAAATATCAAAGCTCTACGCCTTCAAGTTTCAGAGAAGAAGATTTTTAAAGTTTTCCTTCTTTGTTACTATGCTCAAACTTGTGACCCCCGGGGTGGGGCCACTTTTGACCCCAGGGGCATCATATGAACAAACTTGGTAGAGGTCCACTAGGCAATGCTACATACCAAATATCAAAGCTCTATGCCTTCCAGTTTCAGAGAAGATGATTTTTAAAGTTTCCCCTCTTTGTTCCTATGTTCGAACTTGTGACCCCCGGGGCAGGGCCAGTTTTGACCCCAAGGGCATCATATGAACAAACTTGGTAGAGGTCCACTAGGAGATGCTTCATGCCAAATATCAAAGCTCTATGCCTTCTAGTTTTACAGAAGAAGATTTTTTAAGTTTTCCTTCTTTGTTCCTATGTTGGAAATTGTGACCCCCGGGGTGGGGCCGGTTTTGACCCCAGGGACATCATATGAACAAACTTGGTAGAGGTCCACTAGGAGATGCTACATGCCAAATATCAAAGCTCTACGCCTTCAAGTTTCAGAGAAGAAGATTTTTAAAGTTTTCCTTCTTTGTTACTATGCTCAAACTTGTGACCCCCGGGGCGGGGCCAGTTTTGACCCCAGGGACATCAAATGAACAAACTTGGTAGAGGTCCACTAGGAGATGCTACATACCAAATATCAAAGCTCTGTGCCTTCTAGTTTCAGAGAAGAAGATTTTCAAAGATTTTGCTTTTTTTTCCTTTTTGTTGCCATGGCAACCAGAGTTGTGGGTGGAATTCAATTCTTTGAACAATTTTGGTAGAGCTTCACCCAAGGAACATCCCTGCCAAGTTTCATCAAGATTGACTCAGTGGTTTAGGAGAAGAAGATGTTTAAAGAAATTGTTGACGGACGACGGACGATGGACGCCGGACATAGGGCAATCACAATAGCTCACCTTTAGCACGTTGTGCTAAGGTGAGCTAAAAAAAACATGATTCGGTCAGGTAATAGAACTGGGCAACTTTCAGAAAGACTGTCACACTCAAAACATCACATAACCAGGGATCCATAAAATCCATTTAGTCCAACAACTGACTGAATATGGAGACAGAATGGTCCTTGGACCTGCCTAAAATTTACAAATAGAAAAAGCTTTTGAACCATGTCAGCCTGCGCGGACTGTGCAGGCTGAAATGGGTTGATACTGTTTGCAGACCCTTTTCACAGACCTTTTTTTTCAGACCCTTGTCTCATCTGAATTTTTCATGTATCATCAGCATATAGGTGTTTGCTCCCCTGCAGTTGACAACTGTGGAAACTAATGGACCAGACGAAGCAGTTATTTGTGATAAGCAAATGTCCCCTTTCCCCCATAGTTTGCCATACTGTTGATAAATTATATTTTCTTTTGCTTTAGCTCTCTACCAAACAAAAAGATCTTGGCTTTGTCCGAATTGAAAGCATTTGCAGACGACAAAATAAACGTGACTCAAAAATTGAGATCTGATTTGGGAAGGGAAGAAAATACTGTAGCACAAGGAGAAAAGTGCTGGTTACCAGCATTTTCTCCTTTTCCCACAATGTTTACAAAAGCCTTCTTGCTTAGGGTATAAGTCAGAATTGTTTGATAAAGTGTTAAAATACTTTACTAGCGTAAACATCTATTCTTCCCAGATGACAAAATTTTTTGACTCAACAAAATTGGAAGCAATTTCAGACCACACATTCAGTGCAGCTCAAAAGACGATTTCCGGTCTTTTAAACAGTAGAAAAGATAGAAAACATTGCGGGAAAAGGAGAAAATGCTGGTAACCAGCATTTTCTCCTTTTCCCACCATGTTTTCGGATATTGTCCACTTCAGGGTCGTTAAACCTCTGGACTGTTTGGTAACAATAAGCAGTAAATATTTAACCTACCGTATGGAAACTCTCTAAAATTGTTGTCAGATATTTGTAATTTCTGAAGTGATCGTAATTCAACAAGCCTGGCTGGCAGTTGTGTTAGATAGTTATCACCGACATCCAAAACTTCAAGCATGGACAAATCTCCGATTTCATCGGGTAGATCTTTCAGATAATTTGAAACAACATGCCTAAAAAACGAGACATGATAAAAGTACAAGATATTAATTAACACTTTAATGAACAATCCAGTGTTTTAACGACCCTGGGGAAAAAGGCTTTTGAAAACATTATAGGAAAAGAAGAAAATGCTGGTAACCTGCATTTTCTCCTTTTCCAACAATATTTTCAATCCTTTCAAAGAGAAGTTCTGTCTTTTTTGCTATGTTAACTCCTTACTATAAGACAAAATTTTGGACTTGTCCAAATTGCAAGCGTTTGCAGGCGACATATCAACTGAGGCTCATATCGAGGGATATATCTTTGATTTTGATAGGATAGAAAACATTGTTTTCAAAAGCTTTTTTCATCAGGGATGTTAAAACTTAGGACTGTGTAGGTAAAGGATTAAATTTGTCATCTGCAAATGCTTTCAATTTCACCACGTCTAAAATTTTGTTGTGTGGTAGAGTTAAGTTATTTTTTCCTTTATTATTCATTCTTGAGCAAATTTTTTATGCCAAAGACTTGTTAGGTCCTGTAGACTTTTTTGCCCGAATATACAGAACTTTGGAAAGCATTCCTGCCAATCAAGAATTTGCTTGTCCTCCTTTCGCTGTGATGTTTCCACATGTATTAACTACATGTATACTAATTCCATGTTTAAATGACCCAAGGGAGAAAGCCTTTGGAAAACATTATGGGAAAAGGAGAAAATGCTGGTAACCAGCATTTTCTCCTTTTCCCACAATGTTTTCTATTCTGTGAGACACACATTGTTTTAGCCCCATTTAATTTTGTTGTCCACAAATGCTTTGAATTTGACAGAGTCTAAAATGTTGTCATTTGGTAAAGAGGTCATACCACAGACCTTCATTCACTTGTTTCTAAAGGTTGTCAGTAACCTTCAAATTTGTTTCGGAAGTGGTTCATATAACCCTTTCCCAAACAAGCCCTGGTTTTCATGTGTCTGCAGTACAAGTCTTTTGAAAACACTGTGGGAAAAGGAGAAATTGCTTGTAACGAGCAATTTCTCCTTTTCCCACAGTGTTTTCTACCCTTTTTGAGAACTTTCTGCCATTTTCATCAAATTTAAAATTGTCGTCTGCAAACTCTTTGAATTTGGACCAGTCCAAAATTTGTCATTTGGGAAAGGGATAATATTGACTCTACAATAAATTGACTCTTTCCCAAAAAACAAAATTATTGGCTTGTCCAAATTCAACGCATTTGCAGATGACAAAATAAATGTTGCTCAGGTTGTGGGAACTCATTGAAAAGGTAGAACACATTGTGGGGAAAGGTAGAAAATGCTGGTCACTAGCATTTTCTTCTTTTCCAGAAATAGAAAGCATTCTGGGAAAAGCAGAAAATGCTTGTTACCAGCAATATTCTTCTTTCTCTGTCATCAGAACTCAGGATAGCTTGGTTTGGTTTGGTTTGGTTTGGAGTTTAATGCCATTTTAACAGTTCAGGTCATATCACAGCAGTCAGTGACTCACCCATGTGTTTCCTGGCTTTTTCACGCAAGTAATGACACAACTTTCTTTCCAAAGCCATTGACTACTTTTCTCACATGCATCAGAGGTGAGAGGCGAAAAATCAATTCAAAGAAAGTTTGCCTCAACCAGGTATCGAACTCGCAACCACCAGGTCACAAAGTCAGATATGCTAACCACTGAGCTACCTGGGCAGGACCTGGCAGAGAGTAAAAGAGAAATACTGAAATTCTGCAATACTTACAGCTCCACTAGATTCAGTAATCTTCCAATACTTGGAGACTGAAATAAAGAAAACAGTATAGCACACTTAACCCTTTACCACACAATCCTGAGTGAACATTACAGACTCCTGGGAAGAAGGCTTTAAAAAAAAACAAAAACTAGAGCTATCACTAAAAGTGATCATACCCCCCACCAGCTCCTTGTCACAAAACAGCTCTTTGTCACAGAATGCAGAATGGTTTCATAAAAAAATAAGAGTTGAAAAAAAAAGTGGGAAAAGAGTTATGGTACTTGTAAACTGCGCTTCTTATTAATGTGGTCTATCTGTATATGAAGTTTGATGTCACTAGCTTAAATGATTCAGAAGTTATGCCCCAGACAAATATCCAAAGTTAAAATTTACAAAGGGCAATAACTCGAACATCAAAGGGCCATAACTCCATGAAACCTAAATAAACCATAACCAAAATAGGATATGCACATCTCTGCTTGATACCGAGTCTATTTGTGTAGTTTGAACCAAATCTGTCCAATAGTTGATGAGAAAAAGAGCGGACAAGAAATTTCATGAAAGGGCCATGACTCAGTGAAAAATCAATGAACCATAACCAACATTTCATATGGACATCTCTGCTTGATACTGAGTCTACCTGTGAAGTTTGAATGAAATTCGTCCAATAGTTTATGAGAAATAGAGCGGACAAAAAGCTACAGACCGACCGACAGACGGACAGCTGTGTTAAAAGTATTCTATCAAAAGTATAATTTATTTTCATCAATTCAGCAAGGGCACCGTCATAAAGAGAACGACAAAAAAGGGCTTAGCTCTTGGAAATTTTATTTAATTAACTAAGAACAATTTATGATATGCACATCTTTGCTGAGTGCAAAGTCTATCCATGAAGTTTGAAAGAAATTTGTCCAGAATCATCAAAGGGCCATAACTCCATGAAACCTAAATAAACCATAACCAAAATACGATATGCACATCTCTGCTTGATACTGAGTCTATTTGTGTAGTTTGAATCAAATCTGTCCAATAGTTGATGAGAAAAAGAGCGGACAAGAAATTTCATGAAAGGGCCATAACTCAGTGAAAAATCAATGAACCATAACCAACATTTCATATGCACATCTCTGCTTGATACTGAGTTTACCTGTGAAGTTTGAATAAAATTCGTCCAGTAGTTTATGAGAAATAGAGCGGACAAAAAGCTACAGACCGACGGACGGACGGACGGACGGACGGACGGACCGACCGACAAGCTGACTCCTATATACCCCCCAAACAGAGTTTTTGGGGGTATAAAAAAAACATTGTGAGAAAAGGAGAAAATGCTGGTAACCAGCATTTTCTCCTTTTCACACAATGTTTTCTACCCTTTTCTTCGACAAGTCAAAGCATTTCATTTACATCTAATTTGTTGTATGCAAATACTTCCAAGACAGTCGAATAAAAAATGTTGTTGTCTGGTAAAGAGTGCAGACCAGCCTGCACACATCTGTGCAAGCCAAGGATACTAAGGTAGTACCCTTGGCCACTCACCTCTTTAAAAATCGAAACTCCCACTGCGTCATTTCATCGGATGCGATCAAAACCCATCGCATCCAATCAAACATCCGTAACAAGAAATCTTCTGCGAAACAGAAAACAATAATGGCGGCGCCCGTCAAAAACGAAAGTTGTGGTGTTTGTGACAAAAATTTGCCAAAAAAGAGTAGACGATCGATATTTAATGAGTTTTTTATAGTTCATGATCAATTATGTGAAATATTAGGATGGGTTCCACAGCCAAATGATTGCGAATCATCGTATGTCTGTTCGTCTTGTTTTAACAAGCTCAACAAGCTTAACAATCTGGAGCGCAGCCATATTTGATGCATAGCCTAACAAATTTCATTTCGAGCATTTTGATTGGTCAGAAATAACATCAGCAACTCGTGATATTCGATAGGTGGCGCACCGGGAGTTTCGATTTTTAAAGAGGCGAGCGGCCAAGGGTACATAACGAACAAAGTGGAGTTAGTATCCTTGGCTTGCGAAGATGGCCTGCACAGTCCATGCAAGAAACTTTTTGCTATCGGCAAATTTTCTGTATGTCCAGGGACCACTCTACCTCATGATGCTGTTGATTGTCTGATCGTGATGCGACAATGATCGGGTAAGATCAATTAACTATAGTTTAACCATCCCCAACGCCGATCATTGATTACGAATATCAAAACTTAATCATCGGATTTAACCTAGATAACACCTAGCTCAACCAAGGTTTGCCAAACCAAACCAAGGAACATAACTCCAATGACATGAAAACAACTAGAAGGCCCTGAAGGGCCTGAATATGCTCTACTGGCAGGGAATGCAGACTTTATCATGCAAACAAGAATTGAAAATTTTCAACATGAAATGGCTACTTTTCCCACATTGTTTCTTCGATTTTTTTTTCAAAATCAATAGGGTTGAAGCTACTGATGAGATAAACAAACTGTGTGATTTTCATGAAAATCTGACCAGAAATACAGACTTTATTGCGTAAACAAGAACAGAAAATTTAAATTTTCAACTTTAAATGGCTACTTTTCCCATACTATTTGTTGGATTTTTTTCAAAGTCGATAGGGTTGAAGCTATTGATGAAATAAACAAACTGTGCAAGTTTCACGAAAATCTGAAGTTATTTGCAGACTTTATCGCGTAAACAAGAACTGGAAATTTTCAACTTGAAATGGCTACTTTTCCCATACTGTTTGTTGGATTTTTTTCAAATTCAATAGGGTTGAAGCTATTGATGAGATAAACAAACTGTGCAAGTTTCATGAAAATCCGGCAACAAATGCAGACTTTATCGCGTAAACAAGAAAAAGACTAACGGACGGACAGACGGACAGACAGACGGACGGACGGACGGCGGAAACCCCGCCATGACATAAGCTCTGCTGGCTTTCAGCCAGTAGAGCTAAAAATGGCTACCGACTCAGCCAAAGTGCTTGAAATTAATCCCCAACCACGTGCAAAACAAAATCTGAAGCGTGGAAGTATTTTGGCTTTCATAATTTAAAACAAAATGAGCCTTCCACGAAATACATGTATAATACAGATCTGAGTAGAAGCTGTAGGTCAAAAATGTAGGAAGACTTACCGAAATATTGGTAAGAAAAAAGTCTCACTGCAATCGAACATTTTAAACAAGAGGGCCATTGGCCCTAAAGTGCTCACCTGAGTAAGGTCATCTTGGATTGCTAAGGCTGGAAAGATCCTGGTTTTGATGATGTAAAACGCATGAGTGTAAGTGATCTACTTTTTGACTGGTTTAACCTATTTTTGAATTTCTAATCTGGCTCAAAATGTTGCCTCTAGAGTCACACAAGGTTTTTCTAAGATTTGGCCCTGTGACCTACTTTTTGACTCGACCTGACCCCATTTCAAACTTGTCCGAGATCTTACAAACATTCTGAACATGAGTATAAGGCTTCATGTGTGGCCCTTAAAGCTGTTTCTAAGATCTGGCCCTGTGACCTACTTTTTGACCTGATGTGACCCAATTTCAATGATTGATTGTATGGTGTTTAACGCTGTTTTCAACATTATTTCAATTATATCGTGGCGGCCAGTGCACCTATCCATGCTTTCCTGGAGTTTCTTTTACCAGAACTCTGCACAATATTCTTTCCAAGCCACAGGCTGCTTTCCCACATAACCATCGTCAAAACAATGATCCGCGGTGAGAGAGGAAAGAATCCTGTCGCGATGACTATCATCAATCCTCGGAAAGAAATTGGCCAAGCCGGGGATCGAACCATCGACCTCGACCCAATTTCAAACTAGTCCAAAATTTTAACCACACATTCTGAACAAGTTTCATGAGTATCAAGCTGAAAATGTGGCCTCTAGAGCACACAATAAATTATTCAATGATTTGGCCCAGTGACCTACTTTTTGACTCAACATGACCAAATTTTCTATGTGTCCAAAATTTTAACAAATCAAACATTCTAACCAATTTTCAATAGTATCAGGCGAAAATGTGGCCTCTAGAGATCACCCATGCTTTTTCTACAATTTGGCCCAGTAACCTACTTTTTGACCCGACATTACCCAATTTCTATTGTGTCCGAGGTATTATCAAGGCAAACATTCTGACCAAGTTTCATAATTTTCAGGCTGAAAATGTGGCCTCTAGAGTGCACACAAGGTTTTTCTAAGACTTGGCTCCGTGGCCTACTTTTTGACCCGACATGACCCAATTTCGAACTTGTACGAGATATTATCACAGTGCTCCAGATAATTTTCAATGACATCAGTACACTACTGATGAAAATCTAGATTAATGAGTACCAGCATATGGGGATCAGTACCAACATTTGGTTAACGAGACTGATTAAAGTCAAAATTGGTTTTCTTGCATTTGCTTTTATATAAGCATTACTGTAAAACTACATAACATTTTACCTATTAACAGTATGATGTTTACTGTACAAAGTTTAAAGCAGGTTTGTAGAAACAAATATGCAGCTCATAGTCTTTTTTTGAAGCAATCTTTTTTTCATGCTATTTAATTTTTGGAAAAATATATGTGCAGGATTTGACATAAATTTGTCAAATAGGGTCGCAAATAACTTCAAAACCTGTAATTTTACGCTAGAAAAACAGATATCGTAAATACTTTTGAATTCACCAGTGCTTCAGTTTTGGAGACATTTTTTCTTACTTGGCCCAAATTGGCGCCACTGGCGATCAACAGAGTGCCCATCTGGGTGCATGCGCTTTTTGCTTCATATTTTTTGTGCGTGATTATTCAATTTAGAGAGTGAATTATTGCACATTTATATATAAATGGGAACAGTGCTTAAGTCTTGGCCAGTCTGATTTTATCTTTCAACGATTCTCAGTTTTGTTAGGATTATTTGGTTCTGGAGATGGATGAAATAACCTAGCCAGACGTTTCTGTGTATTCCCCGACTTTTTCGAAGCGCAAACTATTCATTCAGAACATACATGTACATAGTACGATAATCCGCTGGTCCCACGCCGTAATCGATAAAAACTTGACTAAAGCCGAGATGCAGGGTCTAATTCCGGTTCGAGCCGATTTTCCCTTTTTATTTAACGGGAAAAAAATTGGAAAATCGCTCGGCAATCCCGAAGATATCTGAATGTTTGTCTGAGAAAGAGTAAACTCCCTTTCATTGTGTACGGATTCGTACCCTGTATTTTACGCACCTGGAAAAACGTTCCGTATCGAGTATGGAATTTTGTAAAAAAAAGATGCGTAACAATCAGATCGTCATCTGTAAATTACGTGAATACGGACTTTATCTGGAGCACTGTTATCAAGACAAACATTCTGACCAAGTTTCATGAGTATATGACTGAAAATGTAGCCTCTAGATTGCACACGAGGTAATTGTTGATGCCTGGATGACCGATGACACACACCTCATGACGCACGACAGACGTCTGACACAGCACAATCACAAAAGCTCACCTTGAGCACTTTGTGCTCAGGTGAGCTAAAAATCCAGTACTTATGTTTTCGGTAATTCCCCCTGGTGTACAGACAGTTCCTCTGTACACAACAATGCATTACAATATTACGTAAAGCCCGAGAAATGTAGCATAAATTACATTGTATTTCCCCCCATTTGAATGGAACACACCGATTACCTAGGTAACCAGTGCATGGGAACTACTGTTTCAGCCTTCAACTGAAGAGTTGGAAAATATAAAAACGCTATAATTATTATAAAATCGTTATTTATGTGGGAAAGCAGCCACTGGCTGCTTTCCCACATAACCATCTTTGAAAACATAATCCACCTATCCAATTCCTCAACAAACTACCAAAAAGCATGAAATAAACAGATCTACCAACCACACAGGTCAAGAGATTTCTTTTCATGTATAAACATCTTGTCTGGTCAAATTTCTTCTCTGTGAAGTCAATTTCTTTCAGACCACTGTAGTTCAAATTCATGGTGTCAAATGCTTGTATCTGATTCATGGTAAACTTCAGTGATGTGTCGTTCTTGTTCTTATCTGTGTGAATATAGCCAAAATAAAACCTTTGAAAAACAATATTTTATTTTCATGACCCTGCACGGGACAGGTTTTTGCAAACAATGTGGGAAAAAGGAGAAAATTCTGTAGCCACCATTTTCTCCTTTTCCCACAATGTTTTTAAACCATAGAAAGATAAAACTAATTAAGCCAAATAATTTTGTCTGCTGCAAACCATACAATTTGGACAAAACCTTTCAATTTGGGCCAGTCTAAAATTTTGTTGTCTGGTACAGAGCTCCTGATAAGAAGGAGTGATGGTATTCTAAATTCATTATTTCTCTTCCAAACCCTATGTTGTGGATACTCATTAGAATTGTCTTAATGAGACAACAATGTTTTCTACCCTATCAAAGACAGAAATCACCAATTTGGTGGCATTTAATAGCATGCTAATGCTTTCAATTTGGTCCAATCTAAAATTTTGCTGTTGGGTTAAGAGTTAATGGCAGATATATGGTAAAAAACCAAATATCATGAACAGATTTAATAAAAAGAGCACCACATGTGTGCCAACGCTCGGCTGCAGATTGTGAAATTCTAAGCTGAAAAAGAGGCATAATTGGGTCAAATATACTTTGATAGTTACCTGCCCATTTTGTATAGGATCCCCTTTTGATAATTTGATAATTAACAACTTGTCAAAGTTCCTTCAGTAGTAATAGAGATATTATAAAAAGTCAAAGTTTCCACACGACGACACAGATGACGAAGACGATAACGATGTAGGCAACGACTCCAGGGCTACAGCAATACCGCAATGTTTTCTTCGAAAATAGCAAAGCTAAAAATACGTCCTACCTTCATCTTTGAGTCAATCAAACAAAAATATTTCATTTGATCAAGCTGTTGGAGATAGTCCAAATTCACCATTGTCATTATTCTGCAGCCATCTTGAAGCGAGTGTATTGTGATCTTAAAATACCACCAATTATGCGCATCACTGTACTGAACGTCTGTGCACAGATCTTGTTATTCTGTTCTGAAATGTTTAACTTTGACCATCGCAGAAATAGAGAATACCCTTCTATTTAATCCAGCTATCAGACAAAGTTTAACCCTTTCCCAAACAAGCCCTGGTTTTCACGTGTCTGCAGTACAAGTCTTTTGAAAACACTGTGGGAAAAGGAGAAATTGCTCGTAACGAGCAATTTCTCCTCTTCCCACAGTGTTTTCTACCCTTTTGATAACTTTCTGTCATTTTCATCAAATTTGAAATTGTCGTCTGCAAACTCTTTCAATTTGGACCAGTCTTAATTTTATCGTTTGGGAAAGGGTTAATTTTGTCTTTGTCACTGTCTGTGGCATAGATCATATATCATCAGTCTATGCTCTGGCAAAATGGGGCATAGGGTAATTTTCTACTGCTTTTCTAATCAATGTTTTTTTTTTTTGGTGGTTCAGTTCTGATTAGATAAGAAATGGGATCATTTTAAATTAGTATGAACGATAAAAAGCAATTACATAAATTGAGATTGGAAACGGATTTTATAGTAGAACTTGCACAAAAATGCACCATCCAACATGTGGCACAGGCAAGATCTATCTTTATTCATAATTCTTCATTTTCATGATGCACAATTAAAGCATTGATGACTAGCCAACCATGATGAAGAATCCAGGACAGTTGGCCCAATTAACCCTTTTAACGACTCTGTAAAAGAAGCCTGTTGAAAACATTGTGGGAAAAGGAGAAAATGCTGGTATCCAGCATTTTCTCCTTTTCCCACAATGTTTTTTTTCTACCCTACCCATGACAAATTTCAATTTTTGAGTCCCATTTATTTTGTCATCTGCAAATGCTTTCAATGTGGACAAGTCCAAAAGTTTGTGGTTTGGTAAAGAGTTAAGACCGTTGACAAAGGAGATATAAAACCAAAGATGTGAAAACAGTACAAAATCTAATCCTCGATCATTATGATAACAAGAAAGTCTATCATATCCTTTTCTGGTATTAGACGTTAATTAACTTTCATCTTTACACGATACATGACTTTCATTTTGGTCACAAAGTAGCATGCAATCATGTGGGGGCAAACAAGACCTGGGACAAACACGCCTGATTAGCAGAATGGGCAATGAACATTAAGATCTGTATTATTTTACACTTATTGATAAATGGCTGGCTAAGTCACTCATGATATAAGCGCTTAACCCTTTCCAAAACATGCCCTGGTTTTCATGTGTCTGCAGTACAAGTCTTTTGAAAACACTGTGGGAAAAGGAGAAATTGCTCGTAACGAGCAATTTCTCCTTTTCCCACAGTGTTTTCTACCCTTTTTGATAACTTTCTGCCATTTTCATCAAATTTAAAATTGTTGTCTGCAAACTCTTTCAATTTGGACCAGTCCAAAATTTGTCGTTTGGGAAAGGGTTAATGCACTAAACAGAGTACTTGGTTCATGTGGGACAATCAACAATATGGGCGAATAAGCCCTGGGACGAAAAAACCCATGTTTCGCTCAGTTCTAGGACGAACAAGTCAAGGCCCGAATTATACATGATGCGGGTCTCGTTTAACTCTGTGAAATTTGATCAAGAGAAAACATTTCACTCTAATGCAGATAACCTACTTTCTTCAAAAGTTACTTGGCGATTTCATGCGTGTTTTTTTGTTCCTTAACCTTGACGTTCCGATCTTAGACAAACATGCATCTATCGCAAATCAACGCCATTTCCCTGTGTATTCTCGCGGTACAAACGGATATAGATTTAGAGAAATGGCTACAAACGGTTAACTTTGTAAACATGAATATGCATATTTGTTACCCTTGTCTTTATTTTCGATGAAAATTTTGCCATCTTGTAATGTTCGTAGAAGCGATTGTCATGTGGTCTCTCGGTTACAGATATCAACTGAAGTCGCAAGGCAGGCACACAGGTGAACGGCAGGCATCGCGGGAAAGGGTTTTTCGTCCCAGAGCTTGTTCGCCTTGCCATCCTGGTTTAGTAGTACCGGTAATTGTCCCGGAATGCGATGTTAAGTCTTGACTGGTCGCCTGTGGTGCGATGCTCCGTATATGTCCAAATAAGAAAATCACCGCAAACGTCTCATTATTGAGACTAGATGTAGTTTGTTCTGCTTCTACATCCATCCCAACTCAAGATTACAATGGTTTTCAAGTGAATAACGTTTATGACTATCAGACTGCCTTTTGCGGACAGGATAATTGAAGATAAGACAGCACAGAAAAAGCAATCCGATCTTGAATCTACACTTTCAGCTATATCTATTTTGTTTAAAGGCCCAATATAGTGACCAAAAGTAAACCATGGGGTGTTAAAATGCTTTTGGATTTAAATCACACCTTGTTTAAAATATAGACATCACTTTGAAGGTGACAGTTGTTGTTGTTGTACTGTGGGTCCTAGTCGCTTGCAGAAATATGAAATTCAAACCCAGGTAAAAAAAAAAAAAAGAATTTTAATTCATTTTCTACCTTTCTAAAAACTAATTTTAGTCACAGTTTACAGTAAAGTCAATTTTTGTCGTCTGCATATTTTAAGCTTTCAATTCGAACGGTCTAAAATTTTTGTCGTTTAGCTGTGTTAAATGATGAAATTTCCGTTTAAATGAGTGAAAAACATTAATCTTTTCTCTTTATCAAACGATGTTTAAAAAAAAAATGCTTTGGGAGCATCGGTTTTTAACCTTTTACCAGACGACAAAATTTTAGCTTTGTCCAAATTGAAAGCATTTGCAGACGACATTTTCACTGTGGTTCAAATGGTGCAATTTTTCTTTGATAGGGTAGAAAACATCGTGGGAAAAGGGGAAAATGCTGGTTACCAGCATTTTCTCCTTTTCCCACAATGTTTTCAAAAGGCTTCTTCCCGGGGGCATTAAGAGGCGGCATTGTGCGGTAAAGGGTAACCAAAGGATAAATCATCAGACATGTCTATATTGAAAGCCTTTGCAGACGACAGGACAGATCTGATCAGATATGGGTCAAATGATTGAATTTATCTCTAAATAGGTAGATCTAGAGAAAATATGGGAAAAGGAGAAAAATGCGGGTTACCAGCATTTTCTACTTTTTACCCCACATTTTTTTTTCAAAAGCCTTCCTTCCAGGAGTGTGTTACTTCTTTACCAAAGGACAAAGTTTTGGACTGGACTAAATTGAGAGTACATTCAGACGACAAATTACCAGTAAATGTTGCTAAAATCATGATTTCTGTCTGTAGCTGGGGTAGAAAATCATTATGGGAAAAGAAGAAAATGCTGGTAACCAGCATTTACTCCTTTTCCCACAATTTTTCCAAAAGCCTTCTTCATCAGGGTCGTTATAACTCAGGATGGTATGTTAACGGATAAAAGAAGCGTGGCTAGACAAATTGAATTCCAATGCGACTTTTCCATGGGAATGGACAGTGCCATGCAAGCAGTTGGGTCCTTGTGTGGTGTGCCTTAGCACTTGCCTATCATAATACTGCCAGGTTGCACAGGCACCACATACTTCAGCGTTCTGCGATTTGTCCCATGTAAATTGTCCCCAACTCCACAGACCATTTTCAGACTTAATTTCATTCACACTGCGCAGGGCATGTACCAAGGCCCAGTTTCATGAAAAAACTCGGATACATCCTTACAGCCACAGACAAAAAACTGTTTAAACTTGCAAGTGTGTAGAATGGTTCAAAATCTGGTCAGTTGTGTAAACATAGATAAATTACCAATATACATGTACATGGTGTAAGGGAAAGAGAAACTTAAGGCATTTGTTTTCATTTAAAACCAGAAACAACAAAAGTGATTTCTTTGAAGGCCTTCAAAAAATAAAAGGCATTTTCTATCTGTCGTAATCCGAACAACTAGCAACCGTCAGGGGCCCAAAATTTGGCATGAAGATTCAAAAGTGATTATCGTTTCATAAAAAAAAAGATGAAATGGTTTAAAAACAAGCTGAAATCGAGTACAGATTTATCTTTAAGCCTTTTATTTTGCTCAGGCCTCTTATTTTGCTCAAATCTGCCATCAGACTCGGTTTCTGACTAATGCTGAGTTCGTTATTCGAGACACATTTCACTAACATTAACAAACTTTAAAATAGGAATGTTCTCAAATCCCGAATTGACCCAGCATTTCAAGCTCGTAATCATGAATGGACTTAAGTCTATTAGCTTGACTTTTGAAAGGCCCATTTCTTTTGCAGAGGCGAGTCTAAAATTGTGCGTCAGCTTGGAATTTGAGAACAGTGTGTTAATGTTACTGAAATGCATTTCAACTGAAGGACTCCAGTCCGAAAAAAAGTCATTCCTGGATATGAGCAAAATTAACAACTTAAGTTTTTTCTTGTGAAACCGGGCCCAGGGGTTCAGAATCATGTGCACACACTCTCCGATTCAAGTGTACTATTTCAACCTTAGGCTGCTAGGCGTGATGCAGTGTGCTTTGACGGACAGTTTAACCCTTTACCACAAGACATTTTTGGACTGGACCAAATTAAGGCATTTGCAGACAACAAATTAAATGTGGCTCAAATGTTTATTTCCGTCTTCAATAGGATAGAAAACATTGTTGCAAAAAGGAGAAAATGCTGGTTACCAGCATTTTCTCCTTTTCCCACAATGTTTTCAAAAGGCTTTTTCCACAAAGTCGTTAAAAGGCATCATTGTGTGGTAAAGGGTTGAATCAAGATCAGATGGGTTAATTTGGGATTGTATGGTAGAGGATTAGGGGCATGTGACCCCCTGCTGTTACCTTGACCTTGCAGCCTGTAACCTGAAACCTCTGTCCTGAAATATTTCATCGTGTTGCACATGTGAAACATCTTCAAAACCTAACAAGAGGTTCAGGAGATATTTTGAGGACACAGACTTGAAGGGGAAAAAGATGATCGAGGGATAAAGGCAGCCAGCATTTTTTCCTTTCACCACAATTTTTCCTGCCCTTTCGAAGACAAAATCTCACAAGTTTAGCCATATTTGTCGTCTGTAAATGCCTTGAATTTGGACACATCCAGTTGATTGTCGATTGATTGTATGGTGTTTAACGTCGTTTTCATCATTATTTCAGTTATATCGCGGCGGCCAGTGCACCTATCCATGCTTTTCTGGTGTTTCTTTAACCATTACTATGCATAATATTCTTGCCAAGTCACTGGCTGCTTTCCTACATTGCCATCGTCGAAACAATGGTCAGTGGTGATAGAGGAAAGAATCCTGTCGCAATGACTGTTATCAATCCTCAGCGAGAAATTGGTCGTAATGAGGACTGAACCAGCGACCTCCTGTTCTCAAGCCCCGTACGCTACTGACTGAGCTACTGGGGCTCGGCTGGACACGTCCGAACTTTTGCTGTTTAGTAAAGAGTTAAAAAGAGGACAAAATTTCAGACATTGTCCATATCAAAAGAATGTGCAAACAATTAATTGACCCTTTACCAAACAGTCCCTGGTTTTAACAAACCTAGGAAAGAAGCCTTTTGTAAACATTGTAGGAAAAGGAGAAAATGCTGGTAACCAGCATTTTCTCCTTTCCCTACAATGTTTTCTACTCTATGAAGGACAAATTCCACCATTTGAGTCACCAGACAGAACGGGTGACTCCAGTAAACACCCCCCCCCCCCGCAACTTCGTTTGTGGGGGTATAATAATAATGTTGAAAATGGCATAAAACAATAAAACAGACATTTTTCTCAGGGTTGTACACAGGTGTTAGGGCTTAAAGTTTAAGAAATGTTGAGTGCTGACGTAACTTTGATGGCAATAAATTACTAAGGAAAAAATCCCAAGTTTTAACAAACTTTAAAACCCCTTTACCACACAATCCCGACTTTTAACGACCCCGAGAAAAAAGGCTTATGAAAACATTTTCGGAAAAGGAGAAAATGCTAGTAACCAGCATTTTCTCCTTTTCCCAAGATGTTTTCTTCCCTTTCAGAAACAAATCTCTTCATTTGAACCATGTTTACCTTCTCCTATGCCAAAGTTTTCATTATAGACAAGTAAAACATTTTGCTTTGACGTAAAGGGTTATCAATTAATCCCCAGTTTTAACCCTTTACCAGACGACAAAATTTTAGACTTGTCCAAATTGAAAGCATTTGCAGACGACAATGTCAATGGTGCAATTTTTCTTTAATTGGGTAGAAAACATTGTGGGAAGAGAAATGAATTATGCTGGTTACCAGCATTTTCTCCTTTTCCCTTAATGTTTTCAAAGGGCTTCTTTCCCCAGGTTGTTAAAAGGCAGCATTGTGCGGTAAAGGGTTAACAATTTTTAACCCTCAGATTGATTGATTGTATAGTCTTTAACGTTATTTTCAACATTGTTTCAGTTATATCACAGTGCACCTATCCATGCTTTCCTGCAGTTTCTTTTACCAGTACTCTGCACAATATTCTTTCTGAGCCAGTAGCTGCTTTCCTGCATATCCATCGTCAAAACAACAGTCAGCAGTGACAGAGGAATGAATCCTGTCGCGATGACTATCATCAATCCTCGGAAAGAAATGGGCCAAGCCGGAGACTGAACCAGCGACCTCCAGTTCTCAAGTCCTGTACACTACTGAGCTACGGAGGCTTGGCTTTAACCCTCAGAGCACCAAATACCGTAAACCCCAACAGACTTTTCTGTCTAGAAATAAGACCGAAATAGTTTCAGTATTTTAGTTGTTTTAGTTTAGAATGTCACTTGGACAGTGTAGATCAAAGATCACACTGCACGTTTTGTGAAGTCTGAGCTTGATCTATACTGGCAGCACAGGCAACTATAGTTGTGAAATGCGCTTTAGGGGTCAATAGGAAGGTTTTTGAAAACATTGTAGGAAAAGAGGAACCAGCATTTTCTCCTTTTTCCACTATGTTTTCTATCCTTCTAAAGATAAACTTCAATCTTTGAGTCCTATTAAATTTTGTGTTCTGCAATTGCTCTCAATTTGGATTAGTCTGAAGTATGAAAATCTGGTAATTATTGATTTAATGTGGTTTTATGAAGCTTTCATTATTTCAGTCGTATCACAGAACCAGATCATATATCTTACTCGTGTCTCTCCTGGGTTTCACCAAAACTAGCGTACTGCTGTGAAGTGTCTTGCCCAAGGCCACTCCCACAAAAAACCCATTGCTTCTAGCAAGGCTGAAACCAGAGGTCTCCACGTTGGAAGTCCTACATTTTACCGCCAAGTCATGCAGGACCCTAATCTGGTAAAGATTTACAGGAATTGATCAAAAAGACTACTACTGATTAACAATATGAATATTTTTCTTTTATTGAAGGTTAAAATTTCAAATTGGCAATACCCAGGAAGAATGCACTGAAGGCCAAAGCTAACTAGCTACATCACTTACTGATAAAATATACACAAAAACCTCCAAACTCAGTGAACCGTAAACCTAAATTGACCATTACAGTTTAGTACATTAGAGAAGGAAAAAAAAATGACCTAATCGTCAATGAGAATAAAAAAAGATCAAAATTGGTACTTATTTCATAATACAAAATAAATTTACACAGTAAATTCTTTGCAATGATACATGAAAATATTCAGTAGTATTGGGCTACAAGTCATTTTACATAGAAAACCGTCCATTCTAACTCGATAAACTAATGCGATGGCAAACATACACCAGAATGACTTCCGGGCGTCCAAGCGGGCCTTGAGGTTGGTGATCAGAGGAGAACTATGGCAGAAGGGGACTGGATATTGCCATTTGTACTCAGGTATACAGATGTTACTTTATACATATTGTACGATGTTACAGTCAAGCCGATGGTCCATGCTTGATATCAAAGCTGATGACGATGCTGTATATAGGTCCACTGGACCCGACGAAGACTTTTGCCATAGTTGAACTCTGAACTTTCAACAATCAAGGCTTTACACTTATAACTGTCTGACAGCGGTGCCAAAATTCAATGAGGCTACTTCAAATCTATCCATTGAACATCGAAAAGTTCTCAAAAACCATATCCTAAATCACTTGGCCTTACACGTAGAGATGATTTGAGGTATATGGGGCCTCTCTCGGCAGCTGGATGCCTCTTTACGAAATAGCCTGGACTTGGACAGAAGCAAGTAACCCCAATAAAGCTTGGCTGAGTGTTGTCCCAGTTTAATTACATACATACATACAAACATACACATAGGATAAGCAGGAGATAAGACAATTGTCCAAAGTAACAAGATTCTTTGACAGATACAGTGATTAAAAAAGTATTACGCATCATTTGGTGAACTCTCTGATGTTTCGAAAAAACCAAGAAAAATCATCCTTTAAAAATTTTTAAAACAATCAACAGTAATTTAAATACAGATCACAAATAAATAGTTTAAATACTCATTCTCAAAAACTGACTTTAATCAAAACAGATCTTACATCTTCACTTTTGCCTACACTCCAGGAACCAGAATTAGAAAACAGCACACTCTTTCCGAAAAATCTATTTTCTGTCCCAGTCTGCTTTCAAAATTAAAAGTGCATTGTGACAAATCTGATAGAAAGTTAAGTTTTGAAAGCTAACCAACATCAATTTAGGCATTCATCCATCTGAATACTAAAACAGAAAGTCCTTAATTGAACAATATATAATTCAAAATAGTCTGCACAATAATTCATCTTTTTTTCATGTCAAGAGCGAAACGGGGCATCGTTAAGACGGCGATGACTTGTGAAATTTCTCACATTTGGTTCAATTCATTGAATGTTTGATCCAGTTCATCACTGATCTGCTTGTACTTTTCCTTCTCACTAAGCAAATCATCTGAAATATTCATAGGAAAAAAAAACCGCAATCAGAAAGTGTAATAAGGACAATAAATAACATTTACATGACATTTCAATGCATACATCAAAACTCCTTACCAAACGACAAGTTTAAGACTGGTTCAAATTGAAAGCATTTACAGACAACAATTTAAATGCAGCTCAAGTGATGATTTTTTTTGTCTTTTATATGGTAGAAAACATTGTGGAAAAAAGGAGAAAATGCTGGTTACCAGCATTTTCTCCTTTTTCCACAATGTTTTCCAAAGCCCTCAACAACAAATTTTTGGGCTTGTCTGAATTGAAAGTGTGTGCTGACAACAAATAAAATGTCACTAAAATAATGAAAGAAAAATATATTGCGGGGAAAGGAGAAAATACTGGTTACCAGCATTTTCTCCTTTTCCCACAATGTTTTCAAAAACCCTTTTCCTCCGGGTCAATAAAACTGTGTGGCGAAGGTTTAACCTCTTTCCCAAACAATACTGTGCTTTACTGTCCACCTAAGGCTCTTGAAAACATTGTGGATAAAGGAGGAAAAAAAAAGGGTCTTAACAATTTTCTTATTTTCCCACAATGTTTTCTACCCTATTAGACAAAAACCATCATTTTAGCAACATATAATTTGTCAGCTGCAAATGCTTTCAATCTGAGCCAGTCCAAAATTTTGTCATCTGGTAAAGTTTTAACAACATATTGAGGCTCTTCAAGCGGATGTGGGAAACAGAAAATGCTGGCGTCCAGGATATCCAAAGATACTCCCACAAAAAACTCAGCACCTCATGTCAGGATCCAACCTAGGGCTTCCAGACTGCCAATCCTGTACTCTTACCACTGAGCCAAGCAGGACCTAACTGACTGGTGTTTAACGCCCCTTTCAACATTAGTCCAGATAATCCTGGCAGCCAGTGCACCTATCCATGCTTTCCTGGAGTTTTCTTTACCAGCACTATGCACAATATTCTTTCCAAGCCACTGGTTGCTTTCCCACAAACACCATGGTCGAAACAATGATCAGAGGTGAGAAGGGAATGAATCCTGTCGCAACGACTGTCATTAATCCTCGAAAAGAAATTTGCAGAGCCAGGGTTCAAACTAGCGACCCCCTGTTCTCAAGTCCTGTACGCTACAGACTGAAATACTGGGGCTCGGCTCAAGCTGAAAAAGGGGCATAACCGTCTTATTCAGTGAAAGTTACCTACTCTTCTGGGGTACCTTTCTCTAAACTGCATACGCACAAAAGTAGCGTAGACAGTATAAGTTAACCCTTTCCCAAACAAGCCCTGGTTTTCACATGTCTGCAGTACAAGTCTTTTGAAAACACTGTGAGAAAACGAGAAATTGCTCATAACGAGAAATTTCTCCTTTTCCCACAGTGTTTTCTACCGTTTGAGACCTTTCTGCCATTTTCATCAAATTTAAAATTGTCGTCTGCAAACTCTTTCAATTTGGACCAGTCCGAAATTTGTCGTTTGGGTAAGGGTTAACAAGCATTAAGTCTGAAAACAAGTTTCCACTGAACTGCACTACTTTACAAAATTTGAGTACATATTTGTACAGCTTAACACCAGCTCATACATTTGGGTACTGCAGGGATCGTATATGTGTACATGTATATGCAATCCCTAAAAATTTGTGTAAATCTGCTCAGTTCAGTGAAGGGTACCCCTGATATATATTACGATGTTGATAGCAAACAACTATCCTAACTGTGCTTAACAATCTTCAGTAATCACAAAGTTATGAGAGAAATTCGAAGTTTTCAAACTACAATGACTGGGCTATGACAATCCACTGATGTTTTCTTCCAAAACAGCCAAGCTTATCAGCCAAGGTTGATAGATAAGACAGAAATTTACCGAGACACAGACTGATAGACAGACAGATGGACTGACAAACAGACTGATAGATAGACATATACAGATGGCCCGAGACAGACTAACAGACAGATAGATATACCGAGATGGACTGATAGACCGACCTACAGACACAAATATAATTCATTTAACCATCAAAATCAATGCAGGTGAAAGAAATCCACTATTCATCACAAAAAAATTTAGTTAGTACATGTAATTGAAATTAACGTTAGTAATTTGGGATCATACACAGGCAGTTTGGTTTGAATCACTCAGCTTTTTTTTCACACCCATTTTATATTTATCTTAGCCCTATGCATGTACAGTCTTTTCATAAATTTTTCATTCAAAGAGAAATATAAAATTACGTACAATGTACATTTTCTCGCTTTTTTGATAAGTTAATATGCTATAGTAGATCTATAACCCTTCACTCTTCACCAAACAACAAAATTTAAGACCTGTCCAAATCGAAAGCATTTGCAGACAACATAATATATGCGACTGAAAAACTAATGTTTGTTTTTTAAAGGGTAGAAAACATTGTGGAAAAAGGAGAAAACGCTGGTTACCAGCACTTCCTCCTTTTCCCACTATATTTCAAAAGGCTTCTTTCTTAGGCTCGTTAGAATTCGGGATTGTGTGGTAAAGGGTTAAACATACGACACAGTTTTAGACCTGTCTGTATTAAAAGCGCTTGCAGGTGACAAAATATATGTAACTCAAGTAATTTGCTTCTTCTTTTAAAAAGGCACAAAAACAATGTGGAGAAGGGAGAAAATACTAGTTACTGGCATTTTCTCCTTTTCCAATAATGTTTTAACTCTACTCAAAAACGGAAGTTTGGACCAGACCAAATTGAAAGCATTTGCAGACAACATACTGAATGACAATTTCTGTCTTTCATAGGGTAATAAACATTGTGGTAAAAGGAGCTAATGCCGGTTACCAGCATTTCCTCCTTTTCCCCCCACAATGTTTTCAAAAGCCCTCTCTGTCAGGGTCGTTAAAAGGCAGCATTGTTTGCTATTGGGTTAAAACGCCTTCAGGGTCATCAGTGGGACTGACGCAATCCAACGCCTCTTATCTCTTGCACATTACTGCAACCAAGTTAACCAATAACATAATTTTCCCGCTTTACCTTTGGACACTATGAAAAATAAGATGCTATATTATAACTCGTCGTTTAACTGCTGAACAATATCTTCCATTTCAAATCGCAACCTATTATTGTCCTCGGCAAGCTGATTGCAGTGGTCTGAAATTGACAGAAAATCACATGCACATTCAACAAACGCATTTGGACTTTAAATGTTAATATTCGTTTTCCTTTGTAAAACAAAAGACCTGGTACTTCTGCAGATTAACATGTTATGTTACTTCAATATGAGCCATGCACTGGCAAAAGGGGCTTTAATGCACGTGCATGATGCCTTATACCTGGGGGGGGGGGGGGGGGGGGGGGAGGAGGATTTAACCCTTTACCGTACAACGCCGCCTTTTGATGCCTCCTGGGAAAGAAGCCTTTTGAAAACATTGTGGGAAAAGGAGAAAATGCTGAAATCAGCATTTTCTCCTTTTCCCACAATGTTTTTCTACCCTATCAAAGAAAAAATGCACCATTTGAGCCGCACTGAAATTGTGGTCTGCAAATGCTTTCAATTTGGACAAGGCTAAAATTTTGTCGTCTGGTAAAGGGTCAATGCATCTCTGTGATGCCTTATACCAAGCGGGTCATCACATAATTATGGATCCATAAAATCCATTTTGAATCTTGACATAGAATGTTTCTTGGCCATGGAGAAAATTTACCAAACACAAAAAGTATTGACCCAGGTCAGCCTGCACAGACTGTGCAGACTGACCTGGACTGATACTTTTTGCAGATGCATTTAACCCCTGTTTCATAGACCATGGGGCTCATATCTTGAATTACCAACAAATCACATTTTGGATTCCCAGGTGGAGAACCAGTGCCGAATATTGCAAACTTGCTGTTTTTGGCTAAATGTTGCGCAATCAGTATTGGGCAGAATAGATCCAAGATCTGTCTGTACAGTCTGTGCAGTCTGATCTTGATCTAAACTGCCAGCAATGTGCTTCCATGTTTACTTTAACTTATTTAATTCCAAGACCAGATCTTTTGAACAATACTGTTAGTCAACAAACAAACATACAGGCATCAGCAATGGATCAATTCTTAAAACCATGCAACATATTCTTTCATCAATCAAACATTTGCAAATCAAGTATGTGCTTTTATGCCACTGGCATAGTGAAAAATCTTCAAAAGAAAACGGTACAATATCAGCCCTTTTCCGTATACCCTCCCATAATCACTTCATTTCTTCAAAATGAGCCGCCCCAACTATGGTGTTGCTTTTAGATACCTTCTCCCACTGTGTTTTAAACTGTCCCTTTTCAAAACTACTTTTTGTTCTGATGATGTACTGCATTTTTTTTTATCTCTAAATCTGTGGTATCTGATCTTCATCTAATTTATCAAATACCTCTGAACCAAACAACAAAATTTTAGGTTCTTGCCATTTTTCAAAGCATTTGAAGACAAAAAATGAACTTTGGCTTCATTGATAGGATTTGAGCTTTCAAAGGGTAAAAAATGTAGGACAAGGAGAAAATGCTGATTACTCCCTTTCCTTCCTTCTCAAAAAAAAAAAAAGTCAGTTCATCACTTCAAGCAGCCCTTTCATTATCCTATAAATTAAAACTTTACCATATGACAAAATTTTAGACCTGTCCAAATTGAAAGCATTTGCAGACAATAATTTCAGTGTGGCTCAAATGATGCGATTTTTCTCTGATAGGGTAGAAAACATTGTGGGAAAAGGAGAAAATGCTGGTTACCAGCATTTTCTCCTTTTCCCGCAATGCTTTCAAAAGGCTTCTTCCACAGGGTCGTTGAAAGTCAGCACTGTGTGGTAAAGGGTTACACGATAAAGGCCATCTTATTTCAACAGTATAGCTAGAAAGATAGCAGACAGTTTAGATCCAAAATCAGATTGCACAGAATGTGCTGTCTGATCTTCATCTACACTGACCACTTAACCTTTTACCACACAGCCAGGAAGGTTTTTGGGAAAAGGAGAAAAATGCTGCAAACCAGTATTTTCTCCTTTACCCACAATGCTTTCAACCTTATCGCTCATTTAGCCAATTTTGAAATTGCACATGTTTCGAATTAGGAAAAGTCTAAAATTTGCAGATTTGGAAACAGTTAACTCTTTACCACACAATCACAGATCTTAATGACCCTGAAGACAAAGCCTATTGAAAACATTGTTGGAAAAGGAGAAAATGCTAGTAACCAGCATTTTCTCCTTTTCCCACAATGTTTTCTTCCCTTTCCATAACAAGTTTCAATTTTTCAGTCACATTTATTTTGTCGTCTGCAAATGCTTTCAATTTGGACTGGCGTAAAATTTTGTTGTTCGGTAAAGAGTTAAGCAACATAAGCTTTAACCCTTTACCACACAATCCCGAGTTTTCACGACCCCGAGATAGAAGCCTTTTGAAAACACTGTGGGAAAAGGAGAGAATGCTGGTAACCAGCATTTTCTCCTTTTCCCACAATGTTTTCTACCCTTTCCAAAACAAATTTCAAATTTTCAGTCTCATTTATTTTGTCGTCTGCGACTGTTTTCAATTTGGACCAGTCTAAAATTTTGTCGCTTAATAAAAAATTAACTAGCACTTGAAGAATTACCGGTAATCTTATCAAGTGCCACCTTTGAATTTAATTTTAGGAACAATAAGTAACCTGAAAGGGACAGTTCAAAACAGAACCTATTTCTTTATTACCGAACTGATCATGGATCTTTTACAGATCTTTTACAGCCAAAAGCGTGAATTCAAGTTCATTCTTAAGAATTCGATTCTCCTCTTCCTTTTCTTTGACGCTTGCTGCAAATATATTTGAGCCATGCTCAGTGAAAAGGGGGCTTTAAGCATCTGCGAAAAGTATCAACCCACGTCAGCCTGCGCAGTCTGCGCAGGCTCACTTAAGCTGAAACTTTTCGCTACTGGTCAATTTCATTTATGTCTAAGGACCAGTCTACCTCATGATTATGTTGGTTGTTAACTCTTTACCACACAATCCCGAGTTTTAACGACCCTGAGGAAGAAGCCTTTTGAAAACATTGTGGGAAAAAGAGAAAATGCTGGAAACCAGCATTTTCTCCTTTTCCCACAATGTTTTCTACCCTTCCCAAAACAAATTTCAATTTTTGAGTCATATTTATTTTGTCGTCTGCAAATGCTTTCAATTTGGACCAGTCTAAAATTTTGTCGTTTGGTAAAGAGTTAAAGAAAAAAGCAGCTTTTATGGATCCCTAATTTTATCTCATGTCTTGCTTGCTATGATGTATCACAGGAAGACATTAAGCCCCCTTTTCATAGAGCATGACTCATTTTAATTCGTTTGCATAACCTTTTCCAGCACAATCCCATGTTTTAACAACCATAAGAAGGAAAGCTTTTGAAAACATTGTGGGGGAAACCACATTTTCTCCTTTTCCCACAATGTTTTCTACCCTTTCAAAGAAGCAAACTGTACCTTTAGTTTCAGCGTTAACTTGAGGGCTAGTTTGTTCTAGTTGTAAAATATCATTTGTAACAGTATATCAATCATATGACAGAAGCATGTCATCATGGCAGAAGAACAAGCCGATGAAACTTCGGAGTTTAATGCATAAATATACACAGACCCATTTTAGCAGAGAAATTTGGAAACCTCTGTCAGAGCAATTTTCTCCTTTCACCACATTGTTTTCAAAAAGAGCTCTGCTGCAGGACTAACAAAAAAAAAAAAAAGATGTCTGCTTGAAGTAAAATGTTTGTTCAGAATCGAAGGAACCATGAAAAATACCTTCTGAATCTTGAAGATCTTTCGCCATTTTGCATTTCTCTCTCTCTACATCTTCCAAACGACTGCAGGCCTGTTGCATTCAATATAAAAAACAAATACAGCATGCTTAACACTGTCAAAGTCATTCTTATTGTTAACAAAACAAATGCCCTTTTTTCCTCAACTGTCAGTTATAGATTCCAAAGAATCTTAGAGGGACTTAACACCAAATTCCCTTTCGAACAATTTTTAGAAAAATCTTAATAAAGCCTACTAAAAAATTTTCATTCACATGTCAAGAGGACTTTAAAATTAAAACCTATATTTAACAGTAAGGCTTACAGAGTTTCTCAAAATTTATTCTGTAAATTTTAGTTAGTTACAGTAACATTATTTTTAACCCTTTACCACACAATCCTGGGTTTTAACGACCCTGAGGAGAAAGCCTTTTGAAAACATTGTGGGAAAAGTAGAAAATGCTGGTAACCAGCATTTTCTCCTTTTTCCACAATGTTTTCTACCCTATCCAAAACGGAAATCGTCAATTTACGCTACATTTAATTTGTCGTCTGCAAATCCTTTCAATTTGGACCAGTCTAATATTTTGTCGTTTGGTAAAGAGTTAACGTGGGTATAATTCTGTTAGCTCAGAGGGTAGTATCCACCCTGACTATGATCTTGAGGGTCATGGGTTCGAATATTTCACCAGATGAATTTTTTTGGTGGGCAACTATTCCCCTGAACTAAGGGTAAACAGTCACGTCCTTATTATTCTTCCAAAAAAAAAAAAATTAACTTTCTCCCGCCAAGAAAAAAATGGGTCAAAATATGGTTTAATGCCCCTTCAACCCTGTACCTAAAAATCCTGACTTTTAATGACCCTGAGGAAGGTAACCAGCATTTTCTCCTTTTCCCACAATGTTTTCTACTTTTCCCAAAACAAATTTCAGTTTTTGAGTCACATTATTTTGCTTGAAGCTTTCAATTTGGACTGGTCTAAAATTTTGTCATTTTGTAAAGAGTTAATTCTTTACTAGAGGAGAAAATTTTAAGACTCGTCCATAATTAAAGGTATTTGAAGGCCATAAATTAAATATAGCTCAAAATTTAATGATGAGGTAAGTTTACTATAGGGTAGACTACATTATGGGGAAAGGAGAAAATACTGGATACAGAGCTCTAGATAGAGGGAGTGATTTTGATTATATAATTGAAAATATTAATTTTTCTCAACTAAACCCTATGTTATGGGTACTCATTAGAATCGTCCCATTGAGACGATTCTAACGAGTACCCACAAAGTAGGGTTTGGAAGAGAAATAATGGATTTAGAATACCATCACTCTCTCCTATCTGGAGCTCTGTGGATACCAGCAGTTTCTCCTTTTTTCACAATGTTTTCCAAAGGCTTTACTCCTTCAAATCACTTAACCACAGGATTCTTTAGGTAAAGAAATTAACCGATTAGTCTCTTCATAGACTTTAAAGGTTACTATAACTGACAGCTGAAGGATATAAAAAATTATGTGGCAAAAGTTAAACATGATTCTAGGTGGGCTTAACATCTACACACATACAATCGTATTGTCCATGCTGTAACAGTAACGGTTAGTCAACGCGGGTATCTTTTTTTGCTAAACTCAAACTAGTTGAAATACTTTCTACATTTGCACATTATATTTCGGTCCCAAAGCCTCGTAACGAGAAAACATTTAACCCTTTACCAAAATGTCCGGAGTTTTAATGACCCCTGGGAAAGAGGTCTTCAGAGTGGACAAATCCATTTTTTTTTTTTTTTTCGTCTGGTCGAGACCTTACTGTTTACCAAATGACACAAGTTTACACTGGTCCAATTTGAAAGCATTTCCAGATGACAAATTGAATACTGACCAAATGGTTAGATTTGTCTGTGAAAGGGTAAAAAAGATTGTGGAAAAAGGAGAAAATGCTGGTTACCAGCATTTTCTCCTTTTCCCATAATGTTTTCAAAAGCCTTATTATTCGAAGGTCAATAAAACTAGACATTGTGTGGTAAACGGTTATATGCCCTTGGAAACAGAAAATCATTTTAACCCTTTCCCAAACAAGCCCTGGTTTTCACGTGTCTGTAGTATAAGTCTTTTGAAAACACTGTGGGAAAAGGAGAAATTGCTCATAACGAGCAATTTCTCCTTTTCCTACAGTGTTTTCTACCCTGTTTGAGAACTTTCTGCCAATTTCATCAAATTTAAAATTGTCATCTGCAAACTCTTTCAATTTGGACCAGTCCAAAATTTGTCATTTGGGAAAGGGTTAAGTGTTTTCCACGCTGTTTCCAAACTCATTTCAAGAGGTAATGAGGTAAACACATGAGCCAAGGGGGCTTAATGCATCTGCAAAAAAGTATTGGTTCAGGTCAGCCTGCACACTCCGCGCAGGCTGACCTGGACTGAAACTTTTTTGCTATTTGTCAATTTTCTGCAGCTTAAAAGATTAAAATTCCTCAAAATTCAGTTAACTGCTATACAAAATTGGATTTTATGGATCAATAATTATGTGATGACATGCTTGGTATGATAGATCACGGATATGCATAAAGCCCTCTTTTGCCAGAGCATGGCTCAATTCCATTCTGTTAACATTGGTGTACTGATCAGTAGAACGTATCTATCAAACTGCAGAGCTCCAGATATGAGTGAGGGATGGTATTCTAATTCCATTATTTCTCTTCCAAACCCTACGAAATGGTACCTATAACATAGGGTTTAGTGGAGAATAATCAATATTTTCAGTTTTGAAATCAAAGTCACTCCCTCTGTCTGGAGCTCTGCAAATGCATTCCACCTGTAAATCTTAACATATGAATAACACAAAGTCACTCTCTATATAACATGCTCCATTCCAATGGTGGACTTCACAGGTTCTGAAAATCAAACTGCAAAATGCAAAATATGTCAAGCTATTGTAAGAAAAGGCTTGGATAGTAAAGTGCGTATTAATTATGTTGTAACGTCACAAAGGTATGTAGGTCAGATTTCTACTAAGTTAGGCACACTCACTAAATTTGTACACAGGAACCACTCTGCAGATTGATCTATTAAAACGTCTAAAACCAATATGCAACCAGTGTCATTCAAATTCAGTATGGTGTATATAAAACAAATTTTAAAGATACATCCTAACAGCCAGACAGAAAAAAAATCGCTGTTAAAACTTGATAGCATGTATAATGGCTCAGAATATGGTCAGCTGTGTAAACACAGATAAATTACCAATGTATATGGTGTGCAGGATAGAGAAACTAAAGGGATTTGTCCCCATTTTAAACCAAAAAATGACAACAATGATTTCTTTGAAGGCCTCCAGAAAATGAAACCCATTTTCTATCCGTCGTAATCTGTGCAGCCTTGCAAACCGTTTGACATGAAGATAGTATCAAGATTAAGTTTTATAAAATAAGGATGGAAAGGGTTAAAAACTGGCCGAAAACGAGTACTGATGTATCTTTAAAAAAAAAATAGGATTTTTTACGGGTGAAAGTGGTTTGTTAATAGATTCTTGATCGTGACATGTTGGGCAAGTTGGTTTTAATGCAAAAGCATACTAGGTGTAATATTCGGGACACGCATTTATCTATGCGAGCAATGCACTCAATGCTATGAGTACTGGGTAATGCCAACTAAAGAGGGCATCACCCTATCTCAGGGGTACCAGGTTGTGATGGTGTAAGAAGGGCTGTCATTTAAACCCTTTACCACACAATCCCGAGTTTTAATGAGCCTGATGGAGAAGGCTTTTGAAAACATTGTGGGAAAAGAAGAGAATGCTGGTAACCAGCATTTTCTTCTTTTCCCACAATGTTTTCTGGCCAAATTTGGTCATTTTAGCCAGCCTTTAATCTGTTGTCTGCAAATGTTTTCAATGTGGACCAGTCTAAAATTTTGTCATTTGGTAAAGAGTTAATTGGATAATGGATGCTATAAAATATTTTCTGTACATGGTCATTCTGTGTGAGTAACATGGGAAATCCAATACAGTGTTTCGTTGTACCGTTAAAACCAAGTCTGGCCATATTCCCCATCATCTTGCATTGAATAAGAGCTGCCAGTTTGGTTGCGCTGATAGAATTGGAATTGTGTGTTGGGATTTGGCAGAGATATGTGCTCTACACGTGGGGAAGCTACTGCACGATAACGATTGCGAGAAGATGACCGTCGCTCAATGGCCTCTGAAATGGAGTTTTTAGACAACGCTAGCTATGTGGTCTTGCAAAGCCTCCGACATTCAATCTTTTGCACTCCAATTATACAATCATTATCAACCAACATCTCCAGATTTCTAAATCTTTGCTATATAGTTCTTTCTTTCCTATATAGTTCGTACATATTTACAGCACTTCAGAAAAACAGAACAGCGAGTATACAAATTTAGTTTGCAAATCATTTACACATATAAGAAATCTACAGTCAGGTACCAAATGGTTTGTCACTACAGAACAGATCAATAGATAGCTACCCAAGCCTTTTACCTTTGACATGATAATACTGGACACGTCGTACAGTACCTACAGATGAGCAACCAAAACAGATGCAAGATGGAATGAAACATTTTCTCGATTCTGGTCAGGCAAACTGAAACTGAAAACTAAACCATGATTTTAGTATCGGGTCTTTTTCAATCACAGGTTAGTAGGTGGGACACAACACTGGACTGTCAACTTCATGCTGGCTTAAATAAAGCAAAAAAATGTTTTGTTGCTATGGCAACAAAATTGCGAATAAACGGGCTGTTTGAGTGGTTGAATGCCGTTCCGTTACCTTCCAATCGGTCAACCTCCTTCTGTAACTTGTTGACAACACGCTCAGCCTCGGAAGCACGGTTCTCAGCCTGTTATAAAGTATGAAACCATTAATACCCAATAAAATATTGGTATCTTTTAAATATAAAGTTTGAAAAAAAAAAGCTATTGAAAACAGTGACATACCAGAATTTAATTAAAACCAGGGTCCGTATTCACCAACCATTCCAAGAAAATTCTTCATCTTATTCCCAAGAATTTTCTAACTTTGAAAGAAACACCACCCCTGATAGGCTAAACCATTTGTTTTAGCCAATTAGAAGTTGTGTTAAGTTCAAATTGATAACATCTTGGAGGATAAGACTAAGAATCTTCTGAACAATGGTTGATGAATACATACCTAGGATTGTTTGTTTGTTTTTTGAAGGAATTACATAATAAATAATTTGGAATTGGAAGCATTTGCAGACAACAAAATAAATGTGGTTCAAAAATCGAAAATTGTGTTAAGATAGGGTAGAAAACATTGTAGGAAAAGGAGAAAATGCTGGTTACCAGCATTTTCTCCTTTTCTTACACTGTTTTCAAAAGCTTTCTTTCTGAGAGTCGTTAAAAATCGGGATTGTGTGGTAAAGGGTTGAGTATTTTTTTTAATGGTGTATTCAATTTTGAAAAAACAAAAGAAAATTAATTCAACTTCGAATCTGTTAAGAAATGCTTAAATGAATGAAGACTGCAAGCACATATACTTCAGTACATGTATTGTACTTTCTCAAAAGTAGTAGTAGTAGCATCTGACTTAACCCTTTACCACAACACAATCCTGACTTTTAACGACCCTGAAAGAGAAGGCTTTTGAAAACACTGTGGGAAAAGGAGAAAATGCTGGTAACCATCATTTTCTCCTTTTCCCACAATGTTTTCTACCCTGTCAAAGACAGTGATCATCAATTTAGTAACATTTAATTTGTCGTCTGCAAATGCTTTGAATTTGGTAACATTGTGGGAAAAGGAGAAAATGCTGGGAACCAGCATTTTCTCCTATTCCCACAATGTTTTTTACCCTATCAAAGACAGAGATCATCAATTCAGTAACACTTAATTTGTTGTCTGCAAATGCTCTGAATTTGGTCCAGTCGAAAATTTTGTCGTTTGGTAAAGAGTAAAGGTTATTACACAAATATACACATAAAAGCCATCACCACAGGACAAACATAAAAGCTTAAACACTAAACAAGTAGTTACAATTTTCTACAAATCATCTCTTCTCTCAATGATCATTTAACTCTTTACCAAACATTTCAACAATTAAACAAATCAAAGGCATGACGGCCTTGGAAAACATTTAGGGAAAAGGAGAAAATGCTGGTGACCAGCATTTTCTCCTTTTCCCACAATGTTTTCAACCCCTTCTAGAAACAAAATTTACATCATCTGAGCTACGTTCAACTTATTGTCTGCCAGACCTTTCATTATAGACCAGTTTAGAATTTTGTCAGTTCAGTAAAGAGTTCAAGTGGATTGAACTTACGTCCTTCAGCCTCTGGGTAAGGTCACGGATGGTCTCCTCATAGCTGTCCTCCCTCTGGGATGCCTACAACACAAAACATCACATCATATTATTGTGTGTGCCCTATCGGAAACGTTTCATTTCAACAAGTGACAAGAATACATTTCTATATGATATATTTATACAAATATATATATCTCTAATTGTATCAATTATTTCTAAGCATAGCATGGTTATAGGAAATTTAATCTATTGCCTAAAACACTCCAGCATATTGGCAAAATAAAATCATCTTTTCCGATATAACATTAAAGTTTACGGGAACAAACCCTACAACAGCGCCTAACGAAAAGAAGCTCTATCCCTTTACTACATAATCCCTGGTTTTAACGACCCTGGGAAAGAAGCCTTTTAAAAACATTGTGGGAAAAGGAGGAAATGCTGGTAACCAGCATTTTCTCCTTTTCCCACAATGTTTTCTACCCTTCCCAATACAAATGTCAATTTCTGAGTTATATTTATTTTGTCATCTGCAAACACTTTCAATTTGAACAAGCCTAAAATTTTGTCCCTTGGTAAAGAGTTAAGTCTACCAAACTAGCTGGTGTTTGAACCATCCTTTGAACCAAATTGAAAGCACTTGCAGACAACAAATTAAGTGGGGTTCAGATAATGACATTTGTCTTTGAAAAGGTAGAGAACATTGTTGAAAAGGGAGAAAATGATGGTTAATAGCATTTTCTCCTTTTTCAACAATGTTTTCAAATGCTGTCTTTCTAAGGGTCATTAAAGTTTGGGATAATGTGGTAATGGTGTATGGAATAATACCTCTGAAATCAATGTAAGAATAGGAGAAAATGCTGGATAAGAACACTTTCTCCTTTTCCCACAATGTTTTCTACTGCCTCCAAGACAAATCCCATAATATAACCCTTTACCACACAATCCCGACTTCTAACTACCCTAAGTAAGAAGCATTTTTGAAAACATTGTGAGAAAAGGAGAAAATGTTGGTAACCAGCATTTTCTCCTTTTTCCACAATGTTTTCAACCCTTTCCAAAAGGAATTTCGGTTTTCCAGTCACTTTTATTGTGTCGTCTGCATATACTTTCAGTTTGGAAAAGTCAAAAATTTGGTCGTTTGGTAAAGAATTAAGCCACATTTAATGTGCCATCGAAAACATTATGGGAAAAGGAGAAACAGCATTTTCTCCTTTTCCCAAAATGTTTTCTACCCCATCAAAGACAACTTCAACAATTTGTGCCACGTTTAAATTGTCGTCTGCAAAAGCTTTCAGTTCGGACAAGTCTACATTAATGTCGTAAATAGTTAAAGGAAGTGTAAACTCCTATAAAAATAAGCAACCATTCTCTCCGAAAATCAGTTCCTCGATTCTTCAACCAGTAATAATAGAAAGATTCGCAAAAAGAGGAAATAAAATTTCACAATACGAAACATGGACACTTTTTCAAAATGCTGAAAGAAAAGATATATTAAAAGAAACCATAAATATATCTTAACTAAAAACACATTATACCTGAACTCAAAAATACACTATTCTAAATCATCTATGAAAACATTTATAGAAGATAGTCACAAAGTTAACAAATTTTGACTCTCAAAGTGCCATCCACAACTATAGTTTCTTAACCCTTTACCACGCAATCTCGACTTTTAATGACCCTGAGAAAGAAGCCTTTTGAAAACATTGTGGGAAAACGACAAAATGCTGGTAACCAGCATTTTCTCCTTTTCTCACTGTTTTCTACTCTGTTTAGGACAAATTTCATCATTTAAGCTACCTACAATTTGTCGTCTACAATTGCTTTCAATTTGGACTTGTTTAAAATATTGTTGTTTAGGGGTAGAGAGTTAAGCGACCAGTTCTGATCAAGATCAGACTGCACAAAACATGCAGTCTGACCTTTGATCTACACTGTCCGCTGTGCTCAAGCACCATAGAATAATCAGTGATAAAATTACAATTATTTCCGTCTTTTTGCAAAGCTGAAAATATTTGTTGGGTTTATTTGGAGCTCTGAAAGTTAACTCTTTAGGGAAAGAACAAATTTTAGGCATGTCTATATTTATATAGCCTTTGCAGCCAACAAAATGAATATGACTCAAAAGATTAAAATTTGTTTGGGAAGGTAGAAAGTATAAAAAGAAAAGGAGAAAATGCTGATAATCAGTGGTTTCTCCTTTTTCCACGACATGTTCGTAAGCTTTCTTTCTCAGGTTTGTTAAACGTCAGTATTCTGTGGTTAATGGGTAACAACTGTTAACTCATTACCAAACAAAAAGATTTACCCATGTCTTTCCTGAAAGCCTTTGCTTGAAAGGGATGAAAACATTATGGAAAAAGAAGAAAATGCTGGTTAAATGAAGTTTTTTCTTTTCCCACCATGTTTTCTAAAGCCTTCAACTTAACCCTGTGGCAAACAGCAAAATTTTAGACTTGTCCAAATTAAAAGCATTTGCAGACAAAAAAATAAATGTGACAGGAAAAATACATTTTGTTCTAGGAAGATTAGAAAACATTGTGGGAAAAGGAGAAAATGCTGGTTACCAGCATTTTCTCCTTTTCTCACAATGTTTTCAAAAGTCTTCTTTCTCAGGGTTGTTAAAAGTCGGGATTGTGTGGTAAAGGGTTCAGGCTCACAGTAACTTGGAATTGTTTGGTAAAGAGTTAGTGAAAGATACAAAAGAAGAAAAACATACTGTCATTTATGCCAGTATGACTGATCTTTTAGATGCCAACAGAATCTTAAAGATACATCTTACAGCCAGGGAGAAAAAACACCATTAAAATCTGACAGACTAAAATGGTTCAGAATTAAGTAAGCTGTGTAAACATGGATAAACTATTGACTGATGTATATAGTGAGAAGATAAATACATATATCCGAAATCTTTGACTTAAAATCGGAAATGTCACAGCAGTGATTTCTTTGATGGCCTCCAGAAAATGAAAAGCATTTTCTATCTGTCATAATCTATGCAACCTTGCAACGGTCAGGGGCAACATTTGGCACAAAGATACAAGAATGATTACAGTTTGACAATATAAAGATAAAATGGGTTAAATATTTGCTGAAAATGAGTATAGATGTATCTTTAAAATTGTTTATTGCAAACAGTGATAATCAGGATCACATTGCACTAAATATGCAGCATGATCTAGAATCTACACAATCTGCTTTTAGATAAAATAGGTCTGGTAAACGCAACCTTGAAATTGCGATATCTGAACAGCAAAATGTCTTTCTGATTCAACTCTCTATTGTCGCCCACTTTACCCCTTTACCACAAGATGCCAACTTTTAACGACCCTGAGGATGAAGCCTTTAGAAGACATTGTGGGAAAAAGAGAAAATGCTGGTAACCACCGTTTCTCCTTTTCCCGCAGTGTTTTTTACCCTATCAAAGGAAAATCACATCATCTGAGCTACACTGAAATTGTCATCTGCAAATGCTTTCAATTTGGACAGGTATAAAATTTTGCCATGTGGTAAAGGGCTATAATTTAGAGCATTGAAATTTTGTTACCTGTACCCAACTATGGTTTGAAGAATTGGATTTGCCTTTCAAAGATTGGAAAACATGGTGGGTAAAACCAGGGGTAACAACCTACGTCATAGCATACGTCATCGGAGAAATTTAAATCCGCCATTTTCGTTTTAAAAGGTAAGTTTTTCAGCTTGTACATTATTGTTATTGAAGATCTGTCCAAACAAAGCAGTGCATATGGTACCTGACAACTTTCTTCGTTAGTATACATTAATATTTTGTTCATTAGTTTCGTTGATTTTGCAATTACCTCCGCACAATTTTCTAAGCCGGTGACACATGTGCGATTTAACAATAGATGTCGTATACACTTCAATTGTGTTGAAGTGTTTAGAGCTACAACATTGGTTAATGGCATTTTGATTTCACGAATAGGACAAATATATTTACCGTCACCAGATGAGGTAGGTATTCTAAGTAAATTTTAGATACATATATCTTTTTAAAGTAATTAATCTGTAATTAAAAATGACGGCTATTCAAAATGTTTCCGACACCTCTGCTATGACGTAGGTTGTCACCCTTGAAAACATAAACTGCTGGTGAACAGCATTTTCTCCTTTTCAAACACTGATGTTGTAAGCTTTTTTCCTCGGAGTTGTGAAAATTTGAATGAATGAATGAATGAAAGGTATTTTATGGCCCATTGCCAGCTTTAACCATACGACAAAATCTTAGACTTGTCCAAACTGAAAGCAATTGCAAGCAACAAAATAAATGCGACTCAAAAATTAAAACTTCTTTTTGGAAGGACAGAAAACATTGTGGGAAAAGGGAGAAAATGCTGGTTACCAGCATTTTCTCCCTTTTCCCACAATGTTTTCAAAAGCCTTTTCATTCTGGGTCATAAAAACTCAAGACTGTGTCGTAACAGGTTAAAGAGTCAGTCTCCTTTACTTGGTATCATTTGGTGAAGCATTTCCGGTTTGGCCATAAGTGTTTTCAAGGGTTGTCTTGCTGTTTCATCAACGTTTACTATTATCTCTATAACCTTATCTAATTACCACATGAGATAAAAGTAGACTAGTCCAAATTCAAAGCATTTGATTGATTGTACTGACTAATTAATGCCATTTTCAACATTATTTCAGTTATATCACGGTGGCCAGTGCACCTATCCATGCTTTCCTGGAGTTTCTTTTACCAGTACTCCGTACAGTATTCTTTCCAAGCCACTGGCTGCTTTCCCACATAGCCATCGTTGAAACAATGGTCAGCGGTGAGAGAGGAATGAATCCTGTCGCGATGAATATCATCAATCCTCGGAAAGAAATTGGCCAAGCCGGGGATCGAACCAGCGACCTCCTGTTCTCAAGTCCTGTACGCTACCGACTGAGCTACGGGGGCTTCAAAGCATTTGAAGACTGTAATTTATATGTGGCTCAAATGATGGAATTTGTCTTTCACAGGGTAGAAAACATTGTGGGAAAAGGAGAAAATTCTGGTTACCAGTATTTCTCCTTTTCTCACAACATATTCAAAAGCCGTTCCTCTCTGGGTTGTAAAATCGGTAAAGTGTGGTTATGAGTTACAGTCCAAAAATGATACCTTAACTTTCAGAGACAAACTCTTTAAAAAAATCCCTACTAAACAAAAATTCATACAAAAATATTATATATGATCTCATATACTGTAAAAAGAAAACTTTAAAAATTTTATGTCTTGTGTTTTCTCCCAAAAATCAATATCAAAATTATGACAACAGAAAAATGTACATGTTATCAAAACAAATCATGTTAATATCATTGATTAACCCTTTCCCAACAAGCCCTGGTTTTCACGTGTCTGCAGTACAAGTCTTTTGAAAACACTGTGGGAAAAGGAGGAATTGCTCGTAACGAGCAATTTCTCCTTTTCCCACAGTGTTTTCTACCCTTTTTGAGACCTTTCTGCCATTTTTATCAAATTTAAAATTGTCGTCTGCAAATTCTTTCAATTTGGACCAGTCCAAAATTTGTCATTTGGGAAAGGGTTAAAGTCACACATTCTCTCCATGAAATCTTTAGTAGAACATGTGTGTAAATTTTTCTCTACCTATACTACAAAAAAAACCAATTAATAGCATTGCTTTAGATTGCTTAAGCATAGCTATATTGTAACGCATGCTGCTACAATATGAACATTCCGATGTTCAATTCTTATTAATTGAATATGCAATTCCCCTTCACATAATCAAATAAACTTAGGTTTCAAGAATAAGGTTAGATCTTTCCAACTTTTTGCATTTCACTACTTATTTTTTGAGAGCAAGCCACCATTCAGCACTATAATGCATGTTAAGTTTTAGATTCAATATACAATGCTTCCATAACCAATCAATGATACTCAAAGGTAACTTTATTTTTAAAACCAGGGTCCATATTCACCAACCATTCTTAAGAACATTCACAGTCATATTCTCCAAGATTTTCTAAATCTGAAAGTAGCACAACTTCTGATTGGCGTTTGGTTTAACCAATCAGAAGTTGTGTTACCGTCAAATTTAGAAAATTCTGGGGAATAAGACTCAGAATGTTCTTAAGAATGGTTGGTGAATATGGACCCTAGCTTTCAAAAGTACTGACAAAATGCAGCAATAATCATTCTATGTAGAACATGACAACTTTTGAAGTCCTATTACCAAAACTTGCTTTCAGCTTTTTTTTCTGTGGTAACAACACTGGACAACAAGTTAACACGTAATTGTGAGAAAGTTATCAGATATGCTTTTTGTCACTTTAATCCTTAGCTTTAACCTCTGGTGGTGCCATTGCACTGAGGGTAACGATTTGACATATTACGCAACCTTTGAGAGACGGCACATATTTACGCATGCTGCACAAAACATACACATGTATGTAAAAAAAAAATTAATCCATATTTTAACATTCATATCATCTAATGCAGAGCTACAGATTGGCGTAGTACTTTGGGATAGTAAGACTGTCCTTTGATGCACCAGAATACTAATTACAATTATATTGTTGCGCAAATTATAATGAGCACTAAAGCAATCTCTTTTTGGAGAATATTTAACAACACTTTCAACAGTTTTATCATGACATATGCTCACAACTGCTTAAGATTTCATCGGCATTTAGTCTCTGGTAGTACCTTGTGAACAGAGATGTCTTGTTCACAAGCACTGTGGTACCAATAGTACTTAATTTTCCAAGCAACAAGTCCACCTTTCTGTGAACCCCTAGTGTTCCCTAACTGGAGTCTCACAACAAAACTTTACTGTTTACTACAACCCTGACAATGAAAGCTTTTGAAAGCATTGTGGGAAAAGGAGAAAATACTGGCTACCGGCATTTTTCCTTTTAACACAATGTTTTCCTTGCTATCAAAAACAAACTTAGTCATTTGACCAACTTCTTTGCCATCTGCAACCGCATTCAATTTGAAAAAGTTTAAAATTTTGTCGTTTGGCCAAGAATGAAATGAATTTTGGTTGAGCATTGTTTCAAATTCATAACCCCTAGCCTACGAGCCTTGTGAATTATACACAAATACCCTGGCTCTGCCCTTTGTATTTTTGCCTTGAAGATTTAAATATTGATAACCTAGTATACATAAAAGCTTAAAGACACAGGAATCTTTCTCTATAAAATTCAAGCAATGTTACAAATATCATTCTAATGTAAGTAGTGTACATAAAAATAAAACCAAAAATACTGAAATAAAAATACAAAATATTCCAAGACCATTCCTGTATGTTGTTTAGTTATTGGCATATAAATAATTGTAACTTAACTTCTGCCCAAGACTTTTCCATCAATACAATAAGATGTTTTCAATCAAAAGAAAATTAGTTTCAACTCCTTACTGACTACTGTTTAGAAGTGAAAGATCCAATTTGACATTTTATACATGTATATCTGTACAGGAATGTTCCAGGTCACAATTACATACATAGGGGCTGCAATATCAACTGTTCATGTTTTCCAAAAATGGTCCCATTCATTTCTTTAGCTCTTTATTAGACAACAAAAAAGTAGACTTGTTTAAATTGAAAGCATTTGCAGACAACAAATTACATGCATAACAAAGAATGGTTTTTGTCTATGAAAGGCTAGAAAACATGGTTGGAAAATGAGAAAATGCTGGTTACCAGCATTTCCTCCTTTTCCAACCATGTTTTCAAAAGCATTTTTTTCTTAGCGCTTTTAAAACTCGGCACCATGGAAATTCAAATCTGAATTTTTTTATTTACGACTGAGTGAACAGTTGAATTTTGCTACCACCTGGTATATCCTATATACAAGACCATAATCCCTAATATCATACATATTTCAAAGTAAGATTGCCAAAAAACCAAAAAAATATTTTGCTTTTTATGAAGAATATCAAAATTTTACAGGAAAATATGTATTATCAAAAAAGTTTGACGCTTTTTCCCAAAACTTTTCCGCCACCAATTTTTTTAAACTCCTACAACCATCAGAGGGAAAATTCTTAAGTAGTCTAAACAATCCATTTCTGTGATAAATAATAACTCCTTTAAAGTATAGGCAAGGAAAAGTTTTCTTAGAAACTAGTCCCATCAATAAATCCATGAAAATGCAAAGAAAATACAATTACAAGGGAGGTCCTTAAAGAAGGTTATACAGTTATTATATGGTACAAAAAGAAAAGGGGTGAAAATGTGTCACCCTGCATCACTCCTTCATCATAGGGCTAACAATTTAACCCTTGGGATGCGAAATTAGTGAAATGGAGTTTTTCAAATGGGAAATTCTGCTAAAATATTGGTATTTTAAAGTTGATCTGGCAAGTATACAAAATGTAGCAGATAATTAAGGTCTAAATCTTGATCTATGCTGTCCGCAAAAGCACAGCAAAAGCCAATTCCAGGGCTTTTAGGGTTAACAAAACAAATCACGTATGCATTTCTAACTAGGGATATGGTCAAGATATTTCAACACAATTGACATTTTAACAAAATAATTGACGTAGTAATAAAAATTGAATCAAATGTGAAGTGTTATCATACATTTAGAATATACATCTATACATATATATACAAATATATATACAATTGGCATGACCATGCGCAGGCAGCATCACTAGAATTTCCATTTTTTATTTTGGTTGTTTGTTTTTGTTTGTAATTTTGAATTTTTTTAAGACATTAACACCATGCCTTTGTGAGACGTGTGTTTGGGTTACCTCCTGTTCACTAATTTCTAGTGATTTCATATTGTTTCCAACAACCTTCAGTTCCTCCTCCAGTTCGAGAATTTTCCTGCAATGCAAACGTTACGTTTAGCCCTAACTTATGTGTTAACTGCAAGTCCCTTACTATACATTTCCTCTTACCTGATCGACGGCGTTTTGAAGACCCTTTACGTTATTACCGACAACACTGAGTTCCTCTTGGAGTTCAACAATTTTGCTGAAAATGTAAGAAACTGTGTTACTCTTCATGTCAGGTGAAACTGGACCGCGGCGACATTATAATCAACTTGCTGCAGAAGCGACGGCATTGGCGCCAAACTTGATACTGGGGGTTCACTCTACACTGGATGGCTACACAAGTACACACAGCAACTGTACAATCATGCAAGTATCGTTGTTTTCATGCTTCGATACGGTTAACGAATACACAAAATCCTCTCTCCTGATTCTGGGCCATGTTGTCCAACTCTAAAACTTGGGGTGTGAATCAATCAACAAAAACTGTAGGATATTGCATTAACTAGGTATAGGGTTCAAACATTCAAACTGGGACTTGCAGTTTGTCACACATCAATATCAACAAGAACCAATGGCATAAAAAGTGTAATTTTTTTCGATCATTTTAACAAAACCATTTGGCAGTTAATTTTTGTGTACTTTCTACCATATTATACAGATTTGTTTTTGAATTCTGAACTCTGTACCAAACAAATCCCAAGTCTTCATGACCCTGAGGAAAAAGGCTTTTGTAAACATTTTGGAAAAAGGAGAAAATGCTGGTAACCAGCATTTTCTTCTTTTTAAAAAATATTTTCTACCCTTACCATGATGAATTTCTTCATTTCAGGCACATTTGTCATTTTAGAGCAAATAAGCACAAGTCTATTTTTTTGTAGTTTGGTCAAGACCCTGTACAAAGAGGATACTTTCTCCCTCATGACAATGCCAATGATACACTTCTATGCCATTGAAGACAAATTATTGCAACACCTCTGTTTCATATCATGCAACTTAACTACAACAGAGGTGACGCAACACAACCTATAGGCCTTATATCTACCTGGACATTTCAGGCACCACCAATACAAATCATGGTTGCCTAGCCCTGTCCAGAGGAACAGATAAGAGAGTGTTTTTTGGCCGAAAGAATAAGTTTTCTAAAATCTATGTTGAGAAAGTTAAAAAACATTGAACGGCGCTCTAATAAAAGACGGGTTTAAATGATCTGTTATACCAAGCAAGTCATCACAGTATTCTGTATCCATAAAATCCATCGTGTCCAACTACTGAGGTAGAATGGTCCTTTGACATGCAGAAAATTGACAATGGCAAATTATTTTGACCCAGATCAGCCTGCGCAGGCTGACCTGGGTCAAAACTTTTTGCAGATGCATTAAAACACCTTTTTCAGTGAGCATGACTCAATTGTCTCAACCAGACTATTCTGATGAGTATTCATAACAAACATTCTAATAAATTATGCTTACTGAATTTGATAAAGCCTGCCCTCTTATCTGAACCAGTATGTGTTCCTAGGTTAGTCTGATGTTTAGTAACCTACCTTATTTACATCACTTTCATAACTTCTAGCCCTCTGGCCTAAAGAAGTGACCTCGATTTCCAACTCACGGAGACGTCTGAAAGGTGGGGCAAGCACATTCATTTGAACACATAAACCATGCAACGAGCAGCATTTCAACATTCAAAAACAACTGTTGTTTCTCTGATTTATTTTTCTTAAAAACGTCACTTCTAATTCCAGAAAAAAAATCTTGATATCCAGAAAAAGGTTAATAGCTATTTTCACATTACTTTGTTTGTATTGGAGTTAAACACAATTTTAACAGCTTAGATCATATCACAGCAGTCAGTGCACCTACAAATGTGTTTCCTGGCTTTCTCATACCAGTATTGACACAACTTTCTTTCCAAGCCACTGGCTTCTTTTCTCACATGCAACAGAGGTGAGAGGCGGAAAATCACCGGAAAGTATGTCTGCCTCAACAGGGTATCTAAACTGCAACCACCACGTCAGAAGTCAGATACACAAACCACTGAGCTACCCAGCCAGGCTTTAAGCTTACAAAGGTTTTCTTGTGACCAACAGAAAATTAATAATCCATAAATTTTTTTTTTTTATGATAGATTAAATAAATGGTATTTATGCCACTTTCAACATTATTTCAGTCATATCATGGTGGCAGCTTGCTTATTCATGTATGACCTTGGTTTCATCAGTTCAAGGCCAGGGCTCTGAAGTATCTTGCCCAAGGGCACTCCAACGAAAAACCCAAAGCATTCAGTGAGGCTTGAACTCAAGACCTCTAGATTGGAAGTCCTACTCTTTACCATTGACCCATGCAGTACCCTTTTCTTCTTCATGAAGAAATTTTTTTTTTATCTATTTTTCAATGGATATTAGTTTTAGCATTTTTTTTTTTTAAATCAAGCCTTTTAGTGCAAAACTAATACAGAAAATAGTACCAATCATAAAATCAAACAAAAGAAAACTTGGAAAAATTTAACTTAAAAGTCTTTGCATACTATCTGCAGCTTCATTTTGCGTATGGAGGGTTAGTGTAGACCAGGATCTAACTACACTTTCACAGCAGTCTGGTCTTTTTCTACACTGTCCTACACATTCTGGAAATATTATAGTGAAGCAAATCCTGAAAATGGGCTATCTCTTACCCAAGTCTCCTCTCATATTAAGCGTCAAATAATCCCAACTGACATTTTCACTCAAGAATAATGGATAATTGCAATTTCACTGTCACTTTTTTGTCCTTAGTGTTTCAGCAAAGCTTACAGTGTAGGTCAAACATTGGACTGCATGTTTCATGCAGAGTGATCTTGATCTATACTGCTCCCAAAGTCATGAAAGGCACTTAAAAGGTTTCTTTCAGTTGCTGTAGTATGAAAAGACTTACAAGGCTGCAGCGAGATCTGGAAGGTTGCTTGATGTCTTTGACAATACTAAAATACATGACCACAGATAGGTCGCCCATTAGTCTGTTTTGAGAGACCACAGCATTTATAGGTTTTAAACCTCCCACTTGATGACTGCTTGCTGTTCATGTCTATTTTTCAACATTATTTCAGTCACATCATCATGGCTAGTGCACTCATCCATGCATTTCTTGGGATTCTTTAACCAGTTAACAAAACACTGTTTTAGTGCCATTGGCTCTTTTTTCCCATATAAAACTTGTCAAAACAATGGTAAGTGGTGAGAGAGAAATGCTATCCACTTGCGGTGGGCTGTAGCCACAATGGTTGTTTAGAGCTACACGAAAAACCAGAGTATAAAAGAAAATCAAAATAAAACAGAAATTTGTTAATTTCTGACATATGTTTGTATTTTCAAAGACTTCACCCACTTCCACCATTATGCAATCAGTAAGTGTTAGTGTGTCAGTTTTCAACATTTCATTCCGTTAAAGCAAATTTTCAAGATCAACAGATGTCTCGTAATCATGGATCCGTAAAATACACCTTGTCCAACAACTGGCTTAATCGTGAGGTAGAATGGTCTTTAGTTATACAGAACATTTACAAAAAGCAGCTGACCTGGGTTGACACTTTTTTGCAGATGCATTTAACCCCCTTTTCACAGACCAAGGCGCAGATACCTTTAGGTTTAAGGGAACTTACTTAAAGCTGTCGAAGAAATCTGCTTAATGAATTTGGCAATGAAGTGGTTAGTAATAATTTTCCTATGCTTTTTAATTTTCTTCCATGCCAATTTACAATACTTAGCTAGTATCACAAAATATGAGAATATAAACAAGAAATACATGTATCTTTATTAAAAAAAGATTGACGAAGTAAATTTGCCAGCATATAGGCAGTGGCTCCTAAAAAAAAACATGTCTACATTTTTTACCAATCACACATTTCTGTTCATTCATTTGTTATCAGTACCAAAAAGTAGGTCTAAAGCCAGCACATTCAGCTATGCCAAAAAAAAAAAAATTACATATAAAGAAACATTTTAAGCCTGAAATTCTAAGACTGTCTTGAATATCATTCTTCCTATCAAAGCATCATAACTTTCCTGGGCAGGGAAAATGAATGAATGAATGAATGTTGTTTTATGGCGCATCGACAGCTTTGGTCATTTAGCGCGCATATCTGTGTTAAAAAATAATAAAAGTGGAATTGTTCAAACTGAAAAAGTTTGAATACATTAATAATGATACAAGAGTTGAATTAAGAAGTATTATGTATGACTTTAAATGATAAAAGGTTATGTGTAACTTTTAATTTGTATAAAATATAATATTTATATAATATTGAGTGGCTGGGCATTCCCTGCCTACTCAAATTTTTAAATGAAAAGGTTAAGACTGTGAATAGTAGCTTAAAGGAAATGAGAGCTTAACATTGAGAAAAGTGTGTAAAGAATGTAAAAACATGGGTAAGAAACTCAAAAAGCAAATATCACAGTTTATTGTAAATGCCAATCTCCTTTATGAAAGCGATAATAGATTCAACGCTGACAGAATCAAAACGATTTTTTAAACTATCGACGTTGAAATATTTTGTACGAACTGGCTGAAAGTCAACGCAATCTAGTAGAATGTGTTTTATAGAGAAGGATGCATTGCATGGAATACATTCAGGGGCATCATCTCTGGTCAAGAGCCAGGAATGTGTAATGCGTGAACGGCCAATTCGAAGACGTGCAATTATCACTTCTTCTCGACGAACAGACCTGTAAACGGGGTACCATTCACCGAGGGAAGGTTTAACTGAATGTAGTTTATTGAAAACATCAGCATCCCACTGGGATTGCCAAGAAGATTGGATATGTGTTAAAACAGAGGATTTAAAATCAGTGTGTGGAACTTTAAAATCTGAGATGGGAAGGTTAAGTGCAGATTTGGCAGACCTATCGGCATTTTCATTGCCTTTGATGCCTACATGACTTGGAAGCCAGCAGAACACCAATCTATTCATAGAAGAAATTTGTGAGATCCTTTCAAGTAAAGTACAGATCAAGGGCAGGGAAAAAAAATTCTACTTTGAATTAATCCCCTTAGTTATTAAAAGAAAATTTTCAAAATAAGGGAGCAATGATGGCCCTGCATTGCTCCACTGCCTTTTAGAGAAATGTTTCATGTGCTTAATTGGCATTGACAAAGGCATGAATCATACAAAGTCTGTACGGGAACGACTTTCAAAGAGAAAATGGCCTATCACCTCCAGAACGTCATATTTTTTCAAATGCAAAGATGAAGTCAATGAATACAATCAGGGCCATGATATAAGCTTGCTGGCCTTTGGCCAGTGGAGTTAAAAATGATTTTAGTCCAGTGACCATCTGGTGGCTGTTGCAGGCAGTACACCAAGATAACACACCAAAGTGACATTGGGCCTTCGTTGTCAACTACTTGATTTTAGAATATAACCAAAAACATCTGTTCATTTGCATCTACACTGTTCTGTATTTGATTTTGAAAAAAATACTTATTGATTCATCTGGCTGAGAAAAAGTTAACTGATAGTATTAAAGGTTCCCATGTTGAAAACTGACATATAGAAAGCAACTACAGCCATGCACAGGAAGAGGCAAAGCAACATGCAAAGTGGAAATATGGAAAAAGTTCAAAACCCTGAAAGAAAGAACTTTTCAATAGGAAATAAATAGTAACCATAAGGAATTGCAACCAACATATCATAGAATCAAGGCACCAACCCCTCATTTTTGTTTTGTTTTACATTATCATGTGTTGAGTTTTTGCTTTTGAATTCTTTCCTACTGGCTACCATCATTTTCTCCTTCTCCAGAGATGTTTTCAACTGCCATTTCTTTCTGTGTCTTCAAAAGTTGTTTGGTAAAGCATCATCATAGCCAAGCCGAAAATTTTGTTGTCTTGTAAAATGTGAGCCTTTACCCCCCAACTCCTTACAACACTAAAAAAAATTTAAAACTTCTCCAAAGTGTAAAGCATTGTGTTTGGTGAGGAATTTCACCTTTGTTTCCCACAATGTTTTCAAGAGCCTTCTTTCTGGGGATTGTTAAAATTCAGGACTGTTTGGTAGAAGGTTAACCACCCTGCATCTTATTACTGCTAGCACATGACACTTGAAATCAAACTGTTTCACCATTGGTTGATTTCATAATTGGTATAGTGGTTAACAGCATCATGAATGACTATGGTTCAGTAATAGTCAACACATGATTTAACTCTTTACCACACGGCAAAATTTTAGACTGATCCAAATGGAAACCATTTGCAGACAACAAATCAAATGTGGCTCAATAATTGAAATTTGATTCGGGAAGAGTAGAAAACATTGTGGGAAAATCAGAAAATGCTGGTTACCAGCATTGTCTCCTTTTCCCACAATGTTTTTAAAAGGCTTTTTCTTCAGGGTCGTTAAAACCCGGGATTGTTTGGTAAAGAGTTAACTCTTTACCACACGGCAAAAATATAGACTCGTCCAAATTGAAAGCATTGGCAGATGACATTTTAAATGTAGCTCAAAACATAAAATTTGTCTCTTAAAGGATAAAAAACACTGTGGGAAAAGACGAAAATGCTGGTTACCAGCATTTTCTTCTTTTTCCGCAATGTTTTCAAAAGGCTTCCTTCTTGGGGTCGTTAAAAGACGGGATTGTGTGGTAAAGAGTTAAGTATATTTAGCCACTTTTACAACCATGAAAGTAAAACTGAAACACTTCCTGTTTTAACGTTTTCAAGGGCTTTGGTGCACATGATATCTACAGAGCGTTTTTACCAATACATTCCATCTATATAGACTGTCTATACCCCTCTGATATTTTAGTATTTCTTATCATAGTTTGAGCTGAAAACATTTCTACAAAATTGACTGATCTGCTTACATTTTTCAAAATCAAAAGAAATTAATGTTCTATGTTAGATAAATCAATAACATACAAATGTTAGAAAGTGATAGGAAACAACTTCAATATCAATTTTTAATTTAGTTACTGTTTTTGTCAGATACCTACTTTTGAAAACATTGCAAGGGAAGAATTTGTCTTTTCAGTTAGTCTTTACAAGCAAAAGTTTCTTTTTAGAAACTGCTTCAAACCTCATTCCAAAAAATGTCCTTATCATTTTCTTCAAATATTTCTCCTTCTGTTAATTTTGCAGCAACTGATATAGCAAGAAATGGATTGTAAGCTAATTGGTTCAAAGCAATGAATTACGAGTAAACACAATATACCTTACACCTTTTTTTATCGATAAAAAGTTAAACTGAAAATACAGACTACACATATCTATATATACAGCTCATAAATTCTTCACTTTGTGTCATTTGATAAGCAGACATCTCTTAGGAATTGCTACAGATTTTTACTATGAGATTATTAAAGAAAATATTACAATCTTTAAATTCAATTCACTCTAATGTCCGATATTTAACTTAAATTGCTTATAAGTCAGTATTAAGTAATTTTTAACGATCATCGTATATGCCATTTTGTCTTGAGCAGAGTTTCTGAGATTGGTGAAAGAAACATGTAATGAGCTTGATCCTATCAGTAACTCTGCAAGTCCTTAATTAACCCTTAACCTGCTATATAAATAAAATAAATGAAACTTTTCATCGGATAGCATTAATCCAAATGTTGCTATTTCAAAGTATCACCTTATCTGACAGTGTAGATTCAAGATCAGACTGCACATTCAGTGCAGTCTGGTCTTGACCTACACTGTCTGCAAAAGATAGCCTAGAGGGTAATGAAATGGACCTATTCAATTAGGACAAACAGCAAAAATATTCATATCCGAAAACTGTTTTGGCCAGAACATGTAGTGAACTAGTGGACAGCCTAAAATTCAAGTTCAGACTGCTTATTTTGTGCAGTCTGATCTTGATCTACACTGTCCATAAAAGCTCATTAAGCTCCAGCTATGAAGTCTAGTTCATGTTAATTTGCCTTTTATATGGTAGCACTTTATAGTAAATTTTCTGTTGTTTCAATATCGCTCTTTATTTAACCCTTTCCCAAACAAGCCCTGGTTTTCACGTGTTTGCAGTACAAGTCTTTGGAAAACACTGTGGGAAAATGAGAAATTGCTCATAACGAGCAATTTCTCCTTTTCCAACAGTGTTTTCTACCCGTTTTGAGACCTTTCTGCCATTTTCATCAAATTTGAAATTGTCGATTGCAAACTCTTTCAATTTGGACTAGTCCAAAATTTGTCGTTTGGGAAAGCGTTAAGTAAAAAAAAGTAAACTTGGTACACATTAAATTGAAACAATTTTGGAGAATATATCATTTTAAGGGCAGAATAGCTTGGTTTCCACTATATCCAAAAGTAAAATGAGATGCAAAAAAGCTTGAGGTACCCGACATTTTTCATAGAAATTAGGTTTTACGATTATTGTTTCATAAAAATTTCATTATAACCTATTGACCTTTAGCAACACAATCATGGTCCAACTGCCCTTTCTCTTGCGTCTTTATTGCTTTATGCCATCTGTCAAAGGCAACAGCAGTGATCAGACTTGCCCACTGGCTTTAAACTAAGCGAGCCCTGAATGTTTTCACAACTACCTTTGCCGCCAATGTAGATCATGATCAGAGTGTACAAAATGTGAAGTCTGATCTTTGATCTACAATGTCCAGTCTGCTGACACATTCAAAACAAGTGCAACCTTCAACTTGTAATTATTTTGGTCTTATTTCTAGAATGATCATGCCTGTTGTTCGAAATAGAAATTTATTTAAAAAATTTCTGCAAATTTTAAACCTTTTCTACTACTTTTGGATGTAATGGAATGTTTCAGAGGAATTAAGTTTATTTAACCCTTATCCTGCTGAATAAGTAAAGTGATACCATCAAGCAGATAGTACCAAGCCAAATATTGCTGTTCTAAGGTTATTTTTTGGGACAAAAATATCTCCTTATGGACAGTGTAGATCCAAGATCAGACTGCACATTGTGTGCAGTCTGATCTTGATCTACAATGTCCGCAAAAGGTCCTCGAGTCCCGCTTGGCAGCCTAAGGGTTAAGTAGTAACCTCCATAAAGGTAGTATAAGCAGTGAAAAGAAAGCTAGCTAGGTACATTAGAAAGTCCAAATACCAATGTTACATTATATTATCAAACAAGACACTACAATCCTGTTTCCTGTTTGTTTTGTACTATACTACATACTTGCAATAATCTTCATTTTTTCCCTCCGCAGAGTCTAACTGGCCTTCAACGACCATCAATTTGCGTGCAACCTGTTTTTACAAATCGAAGAAGAAGACTTGTATCTTTGCAAAAATTTATTGTTTCATATCATTCTTCAAGAGACACCCTGCTGTCACTTCGGACCATCGTCAAAACTGGCCTATATTTCCACAGACTAGTATGGATATTTATGAAAGTGTTCCACCCCTTTACCACACAATCCCAAGTTTTAACGACCCTATGAAAGGAAGCTCTTGAAAGCATTGCAGGAAAAGGAGAAAATGCTGGTAACTAGCATCTTCTCCTTTTCTTACAATGTTTACTACGTTTCCAAATGCAAATCACATCATTTAAATAAAATGAAATATGTCATCTGCAAATGCTTTCAATTTGGACAAGTCTAGACTTTTGCTCATCGGTCAAGAGTTAAGACTTTTCCAAACGACAAAGTATTGGACTAGACCAAATTGAAAGCATTTGCAGATGACAAATTGAATGTAACTGAAATGATGGGATTTATCTTTGAAAAGGCAGAAAACTTTCCGGGAAAAGGAGAAAATGCTGGTTACCAGCATTTTCTCCTTTTCCAACAATGTTTTCAAAAGCCTACATCCTTAGGATTGTTAAAACTTGGAAATGTGTAGTAAGGCGTTAATTATTACTTAGCGATCTGTACACATAAGGTGAGCACAGATACATACTGTAATATAGTGATTCAAACTGGCTGTTAACAGCAGAATGCATCTGAAGACTAAATACCCTATCTTAATCACCCTGTGAGGTTTCTCTGAACCAACTGTTGCATCATCAACTATCAAAACCACCGTACTTTTATGACACTCAGGAAAAATTTTTTGAATACATTTTGGGAAAAGGAGAAAATGCTGGCAACCAGCATTTTCTCCTTTTCCCAAAATGTTTTCTTCTCTCTCTCTCAAGACAGAGTCCATTTTCTTTTGTCTTCTGCATTTGCTTTCAGTTTGTACCCATTGTGCTATGGTGACCAATTAATGCGTACCTAAACCAGCTTTGAGTATTTCCTGGGCATACACTTGATCTTATTCTATGGCAAATTTTCACCTAAATAAAAGACTGCTCTCCAGAGTACAATTTCCGAGTGCTTTGAGCAACAAGAGACCAACAGTGGCTGCAAAGAAACCCACAGATTTTCTTACATACTAAAATCATTTAAAACATATCTACGTAATAACAAAAATACATACGATTCAGCGGCTTCTAAACGGGTTTCAGAGCGCTCAAGGTCTACTTCTGTGATAGCAAGTTTACGGGCAGCCTACATAACGAGAGAAGATGGCCGATCTTAAGTCCAGTTTTGTTCTGTTTGTTAGTACTGGACATGCAACACACACAATGGGTGCAATCTGCCATACCTTCTCAAACCAGCTTAAACATGCAACCTAGATGGGTTTTTCTCGTACTTAAGAGAAAGTTTGTGTCCTGTTTTTTCAACAGTGAACTGCCTAACATTAAACGTAAGACATAGATAAGTCTGGCTTTTTTTTTAATCAAATAAATACATGCAATGGAATTTTTGGAAACTACAAAAAAAAAAATCTTTCAACATTTTCAGAGCCTTTACAAAAGGAAGGTTTCTGAGTTCCGAGTTGATTGAAAAAAGCTGTGTATAAATAGCAATACTTTTTTCTTCAAAACAAATACTTATTCAGAATATCAATTTTAAAAGCTTATTACTAAATTTGCTCCTAACAATGGCTTGCATGGGTTATATCATGATGCTTGCTATCACATTCCAACTGAAAACAAAATTCAAAACAAATAAGATCATGCTCTATGAAACATTTCTAGCCTATAAAGCGCTGGAGCCAACTTAAGTTGTTTTTGGGACAGTGTAGATCAAGATCAGACTGCACAGCATGTGCAGTCTGATCTTTGATGTACACTGTCCGCTACTTTGTTACATATTCTGGCCAAAACAACCTCGAAATGACAATATTTTGGATGTTTTTCCTAATTGGAAAGGTCCATTTCATTAACCCTTTCCCAAACGACAAATTTTGGACTGGTCCAAATTGAAAGAGTTTGCAGACGACAATTCTCAATTTGATGAAAATGGCAGGAAGTTCTCAAAAAAGGGTAGAAAACACTGTGGGAAAAGAAGAAATTGCTCGTTACGAGCAATTTCTCCTTTTCCCCCAGTGTTTTCAAAAGACTTGTACTGCAGACACGTGAAAACCAGGGCTTGTTTGGGAAAGGGTTAATTGAGCACTCTATGGGTTAAAGGACAACAATGTTTCCACACCATATGGAATCCCTGTAGGAATACAGGACTCCATAAAATGTGCAAAAATGTTTTGAAAAATGTCATTTAAAATATTATTGGGAAAGGTGGAGAAATGGTAAGCCATGCTCTCTGAAAAGGGCGTTTAATGTATTTGCAAAAAGTATCGGCTCATGTCAGCCTGCTCAGTCTGACATGGGTCGAATATTTTTCCTATTTTTAACAGTTTTCTCCATGTCAAAAGACCATGCTATCTCCTGATTCAGGCAGTTATTAGACTAAATGGTTAATTGACGATCCATAATTATATGACAACTTGCTTGGTATAATGCATCATTGTGATGCATTAAACCCCCTTCTGCCAGAGCATGGCTCATATTCTAAATATAACTACGTAAAGTCCCAGGACAATTCCGATTGTGAAGATGCTACATGTGACTAGTTATTTCTCTGTGTGTCAATATAATGAGTCATTCAGTTGAGAATGCACCAGAAATGTTTCATAACTCACTTAACAAAATGCATGTAACTCATAGAGTGATAGACAGTTTCTGTTAAGAAAAAAAAAAGGTATTTTTTTATTTCTTTTGAAAGACTCTTCTTATCAAAACATTGCGTAAAATAGCAGCCAAACACAAGAAAAAGCTGCACATTTTGTGCAGTCTGATCTTGATTCATGTTGTCTGAATTATCAACAAAAGATCTGTTTAGCACTCTACTATATATAGTGCGGGAGCCTTAGCTAATTAACTTGGCAAAATCTGATTTCCATTGCAATTCTTTTTCAGGAGATCTTCGTAGTCTTCTTAGCAAATTATCAGAGCTGAGAGTAATTATGCTTTTGATTTATTAGAATGGGGCTTTACCTCTTGTACCAAACGACAAAAAATGTAGACCTGTCTAAATTGAAAACGACAATTGCTGTGTGGCTCAAATGATGGAAATTGTCTGTAATCCTTTACCACATGACAAAAATTTATAACTTTCCAAATCGAAGGCATTTGCAGACGACAATTTCAATGGGGCTCAAATGATGCGATTTTTGTTTGATAGGTTAGTAAACATTGTGGGGAAAGGAGAAAATGCTGGTTACCAGCATTTTCTCCTTTTCCCATAATGTTTTCTGAAGGCTTCTTCATAGGGGGTCATTAAAAGTTGGGATTGTGTGGTAAAGGGTTAATAGGGTAGAAAACATTGTGGGAAAAGGATAAAATGCTGGTTACCAGCATTTTCTCCTTTTACCAACATTGTCTCCTTTTTCCAACATGCTTCTCTCTCAAGGTTGTTGAAACTTGGGACTGTATGATAAAGAGTTAAGTTGCTCGAAACAGTATTTCAGTCATAACACTGACAAGGCTCAACTATTCATGTCTTTTCAGGCTTCGATCAGTATTTGGCTGGGACTCTGCAGCGACTTGCCTCAAGCCACTCTCAACTGATCAGTGTGCTGTCAGCTTGATTCAAGCCAGGATTTCCTGATGACAAATTCAATGCCTTGACCACTAAGCCACCGAGAATCTACTACTGAATATGGATCCAAGACAACTGCGCAGCACACTGACCTGGGTTGAAACTTTGCTATTGGTCAATTTTCCGCATGCCAAAGAACCATTCTACCGAAGCATTCAGTCTGTTGTTACACAAAATCAGTTTCATAGATCTACCATGATTTGATGACTTGCTTGGCATCATAGAGATGCATTAAGCCCCACTTTTGCCAGAATGTGGCTCAATTGAATTTCATGGGTATTGCCAAGCTAATTGTACCAACAAACCCTAGGCGATCATCCTAAGCCTTTGATATGGAGCCTTTGCATGAACCAATTTTGTGGTAAAACATTTTTAATTGCTATCACTAGCTACACAGATATTTCTTAACCCTTTATCACACAATCCCGACCCTGAGGAAGAAGCCTTTTGAAAACACTGTGGGAAAAGGAGAAAATGCTGGTAACCAGCATTTTCTCCTTTTCCCACAATGTTTTCTACCTTATCAAAGACAACTTACATCACTTGATTCATATTTCCATTGTCGCCTGCAAATGCTTTCAATTTGGACCAGTCTACATTTTTGTCCTTTGGTAAAGAGTTAATCAATCAATGACTTACTGGTGTGATTGCCATTTATTGATATTGAGACGATGATATTGAAAAGTATGGAAAAGCAGCTTCTTAAATGCAGAGGCCGGCCTTTCACTCTTTACCAAACTACAATATTTCAGACTGGTCCAAATTGAAAGCATTTGCAGATGACAAATCAAATGTGGCTAAAATGATAGCACTTGTTTCTGAAAGGTTAGAAAACATTGTTACCAGCATTTTCTCCTTTTCCCACAATGTTTTAAAAAGGCTTTTTTCACAGGGTCATTAACAGTCAGGATTGTGTGGTAGTGTGTTCAAACATTATAGCATGCTTCATATCAAAGGCAAACCATTCAAAAATCATTCGAATAATCATCACATCAGTACATCATTCGACGCAAGTTAGTATCAAAACATAATATTTCAATGTCTCCTAACCAAAACTATAGTTCTAAAAACCCTAGGGAAGAGGGCTTTTAAAAACGTCTCAGGAAAACGAGAATATACTGATAAACAAGCATATTCTCCTTTTCCCACAAAGTTTTCTACCTTCCAGACAAGTGCTAGCATTTGAGCCATGATTTGTTTTTTCATCTGCAAAATGCTTTCAATACGGATGAGAATAGAGTTTTATGTCTGGTAGACGTAAAACATATTCAAGCCAAAATTTTAATGACAATTAATCTTAACAGTTTATCCCATAGAGCCCCAATTACTCAATGTACACGTTTTCCTTTCTAATAACCCTTTACCACATACAATCTGGAGTTCTACCAACCTTGAGAAATTGGGCTTTTGAAAACATTGTGGGAAAAGGAGAAAATGCTGGTAACCAGCATTTTCTCCTTTATCCCACAATGTTTTCCACCATTTCAAGGAAAGAAATTATCTTTTTAGCTTTGTTGAAGTTATCATCTGCAAAAGCTTTCACTTATGCCAGGTCTAAAACTTTAATGTGGTAAATTAAAATACAACAATATTTTCTATCTTTCAGAGATAAACTTTATCATTTAAGCTATATTTAATTGTCGTCTGCTATAGCTTTGAATTTGGACCGGTCCAAAACTTGCTCATTTACGTTTTGTGCTGTATGATCTTAATCTTCACTGCCTAAAACATTTATTTCAACTGTTCTTGGGGCTCTATCGGATAAGGGCATTCTCTTTTTTTTTCCTACAAAGGAACATACATGGAAACATAAAAATCATGAACATAATTTTTTTTTTCAAAACCAAAAGCTGAAATTCTAAACCCTTACAATGCCTTTCATAACCACCGTCACTTTTGCTAACAGTGTAGATCAAGATCAGACTGCACAAAGAATATGCAGTTTGCAGGTCAATCTTGGATCTAAACTATCTGATAATTTGTGACATGTTCTAGAAAGAGTTCTCAAAAAGCAATATCTGTGTTTCATTTTGACCTAAAAATTCTGTTTCATTCAGGGTTTAAAAATTTCTTCAGCCATTTTAATTTTAATTACTTCCTGCAAATGACCTTTTCTTTTTGTACTGTATCACATTATCAATTGTTATGTCAAGACAGGATCCAAAATATCTATAAACATGTACAGCATGAATTCTGGTTTCATACAGGAATGTTTGTGTAAACCTTGCTGTAAAAGTAGAAATAAGTTACTACAAGTAGACTAAAGCAGGTTCACCTCCTGCATAAGGAACAAAGAACAAGGTCTTTTGCAGACAGCAATGTATGTTAGGACAACAAACATCAGTAAATCACCAAAATGTGCAAATATAAAGTAAACAGTACAAATTAAGATCTACCCTCTTTTGAAATCATACCAGACATTTTTCTCTCTATACAGAATTGATAATAAAAGCTATCAAATTTCTACCACCCTACATAAATGAAGATTAATTTCTGCAGAAAATTATACCTTAACCTGCCCACCATTTAACTTTTTACAAGACGACAAAATTTCAGACTAGTCCAAATTCAAAGCATTTGCAGACGAGAAAATACACATGTCTCCAAAACTTAAAATTTATTTTGGAAGGGCATAGTAAACATTGTGGGAAAAAGGAGAAAATGCTGGTTACCAGCATTTTCTCCTTTTTCCCCACAATGTTTTCAAAAATCTTTTTTCCCTATCCCTTAAACTTATTGTTATGTAGTAAAGGGTTAAAGTGGCCTACAGCCTTTCAGCCTTACGAAATTTCAAATTTCACCATTGCCAAAGGATCACAACCAGGTTGCATAGAGAGTGCTCCCTGATGTGGGAATACATTCAGCCTGAAATGTGGTCAGACTCAGAAATTTTGCCAAAAACTCACTGAGAACAAGAGCAGTTTGACTTCTTTTTCACAACCTGAAAAATACGGGTCTGTATTTGTTTGATCTTGTATGACTCTTTACCAAGCGACAAAATTCCGAAATTGAAAGCATTTGCAGACAACAAATTCAGTGTGACTCAAATGATGGGATTTATCTTTGATGGGGTAGAAAACATTGTGGGAAAAGGAGAAAATGCTGGTTACCAGCATTTTCTCCTTTCCCCACAATATTTTCAAAAGTCCTTTTCTTTGGGAGTCTTTAAAACTTGGGATTGTGTGGTGAAGGTTTAACAACCCTGAGGAAGAAACCCTTGAAAACATTGTAGGAAAAGAAGAAAATGCTAGAAACCAACATTTTCTCCTTTTTCCACGATGTTTTCTCCCCTATCAAAGAAAAGTCCCATTATCCGAGTCACATTTAATTTGCTGTGTGCAAAATAGCTACCAATTTGGACAAGTCTACTTTATTGTCATTTTGGTAAAGAGTTAAGGTGTTTTGTATTATGGCAACAGATTTAAAAAGAGTGTTGGAGCGAAATTCAAGCTTGGGATGGTTGTAAAATTGCTTTGGATGGTTGCAATCGCATACCATTCACTATCTTTAGCTGACTCAGCATTTCCGTTTCTTTTTTTTTAAAATTACTTTCTTACCTGTCCCCCATTTTCTATATCCGTTAAAACTCATTGTAGTTAGTTCCTAGTTTTCTCGCTTTTTTTAATTTTAACCCTCACAGCGCCTTTCACTACTACAGTTGCATTTTCTGCCAGTGTTGATCAAGATCAGCCTGCACAAAATGTGCAGTCTGATCCTTGACCTACACTGTCCGTCTTGACTTTCCTGACAATAGCAACCCTTTACCACACAATCCTTACTTTTAATGATCCCAGAGGAAAATAGCTTTCAAAAACATTGTGAGATAAGGAGAAAATCCTGGTAACCAACATTTTCTCAATTACCCACAAAGTGTTATACCTTTGCAATGACAAATCTCAATATTTAAATGAAATTCGACTAGTCCTCATAAATGCTTTCAATTTGGACAACTCTAAAAAAAATTGCTGTGAGGTACAGAGTAAATTTTCGATTGCATATGTACATCAGGTTTATTCTGCAATTTAGTAGTTAACCTAAATTCCAGATACTGATCCCTAGTGTACTGAATTGGACTTAAGTTGCGTGCCATTACTTGGACACTACAGATCAAGCACAGAGCATGCAACGTGATCTTAATATCCACAGTCGATACTTTTCCGGAATTCCTAGCCAAAATAATTTTGTTATTGCAAAATTCACATCTTTTTTCTATTTATTCAGCAAGGAGTTATTTTTCAATTGGCTGAGATAAATTCTGGCTTTAAGAAAGCAAACATAACTGTCTCAAACAGTAAGTGACAGTCGAGATCTGGGCACGTCATTCCCATTTGAAGATGACAGACTGTAGTTTTAGTTTTTTCGATCTGTCAAGCCTTTTCATCTTTATTCATTACTTTGTTTTGCACAAATTGGTATCATTTTGAATTCATTCTTATCTAAATCAAAAACATAAATTAATCTAATATAAAATATGCAAATACCCAAAAACCATCAAACCATAATGCCGTTTTCATGTTCCACCCTCCAAGAACCACCACAATAAAATTTTGCAAATTTGAATTCAGAGGATAGCCATTTTACTCTTTACCACTCAATCCAAAGTTTTAACGACCTGAGAAAGAAGGCCTTTTGAAAACATTGTGGGACAAGGAGAAAATGCTGGCAACCAGCATTTTCTCTTTTTCCCACACTGTTTTCTACCCTATTAAAGACAAAATTCATCCCTTGAGCAACATTTAAATTGTCGTCTGCAAATGCTTTGAATTTGGACAAGTCTACTACATTTTTGTCATGTGGTAAAGAGTTAACCCTTTACCACACAATCCAAACTTTTAACGACCCTGAGAAAGAACCCTTTTGAAAACATTGTGGGAAAAGGAGAAAATGCTGGTAACCAGCATTTTCTCCTTTTCCCACAATGTTTTCCACCCTTCTGAAAACAAACTTCAATGTTTGAATCACTTCTATTTTGTCGTCTGCAAATGCTTTCAAATTGGAGGCGTCTAAAATTTTGTTGTTTGGTAAAGAGTTACCTGGATGAGATGGACCTTCCTCTTATCCAATCAGACTTCTAGTCATAGTATTTAGAATTAGATAAAAATTTTGAAGTTGTTAGCAAGTATGTCCCAAAAATTCTGTTTCAGTGACATCAAAGGATGCTTTCCATAGAAGGTGTTCGAGATATATGGTTTGATAGGTTGATTTTCACACAGGAGGGGTACTGGATGCCGTTAAAAGGATGTTCAAATCAATTTGTTAATTCTTAGAATGCATGGTTTGACTTGACAAACACATGATAAAATGATTACATGCAGACCAACAGATAAAAGGGAGTGATATTCTAAATCCATTATTTCTCTTCCAAACCCTATGTTGTGGGTACTCATTAGAATCGTCTCGATGAGACGATTCTAATGAGCACCCATAACATAGGGTTTGGTGGAGAGTGATCAGTATATTCAATTTTGCAATCAAAATCACTCCCTCTATCTGGAGCTCTGTACATAATTTCGAAACAGTATCATTCATGTATTTTCATGCTAAACAGCTCGTGCTGTCACCTCATCGTATTTGCGATCAGACTCCTCAGCTACGTATTTGGCATCTTTCACTTGTTTTTCTAACCCATCTATCCTGTCGTCATCGGCAAGACTTCTGCTTTCCAGGACCTTGCGTCCTCTGTAGTGAAGGTTAAAGGAATTGTTAAAAAAAAGTTCATCATAAGAAAGGTTACTTATATATATATAACACAATCAACCTTGATAACCAAGTTTGACAAGAATATCCACATCTAGTTGGCTGTCTGAAAGAAAAGTCTTGTGTTAGAATAATCATGTTTTGTGTCTCCTACATTTATAGTGACTTTCCGACTCTCATCTGACAGTTCAGGTTCCTTTTTCTTCTTGAAACTGCTTAGCCCTTTACCACACCATCCCAAGTTTTAACGACCCTGTGGAAATAGCCTTTTGCAAACCTCGTGGGAAAAGGAGAAAATGGTAGCAGGGCCTTTGCTGTAAGTCGCCATTGTCACCAAATGCGAAAATAAATTGGACTGTGATTAAAAAAATAATTTGCCAAAAACGCCCGCCACAAAGAAATCTGGAAAGTAACTGTCGGTAAATTATCCATTTTTACATAAGCTAAGCGTCTAGACTGGCCCTGTTTATCGCAATATTAAAAGCTGCGAGTAAAACATCAACGGTAACCAATCGAGTCGAAAGGTCGCGCATACATGATAAAGTGATACCCTTTTTATCTCCCATAACCTTCTGATAGAAAGATCGATAACAGGCTGCCAGTTTAGTGTACATGGCAGATTGTAATACACGAGGGGATTATCATGAAATTACAACTTCTTACTTTAATCAAGAGTAAATGACAGTTTGTATAGCTTTGTTGGTATACTGTTAACATGGGCCGCAAGTACGGAGATCAAGAAATTCCAATAAATTTTAATTTGATGGAATTGAATGCCGACTGACCAAAAAAGGGTGGGTGCAGATAAATTTGAAGGCCAGGTTTGTAAATTTTTAAATGATATCAACGCTTTTTCTCAATCGACAATTTTATTTGTGAAGGATCAGTATTAGCATTTGTGAAGGATCAGCATTAGCATTAAAACTGCAATGAACAGGAAAGAAGTGTCATTAACCATGATGCCTTTCAAAACGTGCATTAGACTCTGACTGTCCGTGCCACAGACAAACAGTCAAAAAACAAGTTCTTCTAGAAGTTTTAAGGACTCTTGGAAAGTAAGAAATGAATGGCTAGTCTATGATCCCAAGTCCATGATCCCAAGACAAATGACATGCAATATTTGCGTCATGACTCAAAGAATGAACATCTTCACAGCTAGATGTACCATACCTAAGAACGAAAATGTCTCAAATCATGCCAAATGCCAGGGTATGTGATAATATTGTATCCTACTCAATATGTTTCATTTTATTTACAATTGATGTTCATAATAAGTTTCTAGTTTCTTTCAAATGGTGAAATGCACTAGAAGTAATGTGTCTGTTGCAATGCAGTTCAAGATCAGACTGCCCATTATGCGCATACCATGTTTATTGGGCAACATTTCTAGTGAGAATACACACAATAAAGTGTCTGACAACATTTTTAAGGACTAGATGAGTACATGTAATTAATCAAACATACATTTTGTTTTACGGAATAGCTGCAGATATGGTAGGGCATAAACTAATCATTTTTTCTTTTCTAAATTCAGATCATGCACTTGCTCTGTCACTGCTCAAATAGGGAAATAAAATGCAGAAAGCCAGCCAGACAGCTCATGTGAAAGTGAAAAGACAATTACAACTGCTATGACTAACATGTGCTTTGCTGCAAAAGTGTTATCAAGATACATGTAAAACAAAAAAAAAATATGGATTGTACTATTAAATGATTATTAGTTTAAAGTTGTCCATTTTCCTTGGTTTAAGTCCCTTCCCTCCCTGGACTATCTGCCATACTAATACTCATTTCAAACTGTCTTAAATGCATTAATTTAGGGTGAAAAAGTTGAGAAAATTTGGCTCCTGATTTGGCTTCTTGAAGCTAAATTTGGCTCCAATTTTTTCAATTTGGCGAGAGTGTTGGCGAAAGGAAAAATGGTAACCAGCATTTTCTCCTTTTCCCGCAAGGTTTTCTACACATTCAGTCACTTACCATCATTTCAGCTACATTAAATTTGTTGTCTGCAAATGCTTTCAATCTTGACAAGATTAACATGATGTCGTTTGGTAAAGCGTTAGATAGCTGAATTGTTTGGTCTAATCTTGGATTTACATAGTCTGTTTTATTTTTATATATTGCAGCAACAAACACTGACATCAGACAGCTTCCCATTGCTAGAAAAAGATAATTTCCTTTCATGGGCATTTTTAATTTTGACATAAAGGGCAACATTACTCTTGCACTTTAACAATTAATTGTCCCGCTAACAATAGCAAGATTCAGTTTCCTGTCAGATGACGAGTAGGAAAGTCATGATTACTCTGATGACTAGACAACACCGAACGATGATGAATAAAATTCTGTGTACCGCATCATCGTCATCCTACCTCTTCATACTTAGACTCTGCTTCATTTGCCACTTGTTCTGTTTGTTTAAGGGCAAGCTCTAATTTTTCAATGCGTCCCTCGGAGAGGTAAATTTTATTTTCAAGTGTCCGCCGGCATCTGTTGAAAGACAGACAATGAATATAATGCATTAAAACAAACAAGGATATGGGGTAATCTGAACAGTGTCTGCTGACTAACTGAACAGCCACAACTGTTCAGGAAATATTCCTGAAATTGTTCAGCTCTAGACAGATTCATCACAAGCTGGCTCTTTGATATTTCTTCACTGAGTTCCACAGTGTTCTCTTAAAATTGCCCGGTTTGTCATAGTGATTCACTGGTAAATTGATAGTTCCTTTAAGAATCAATTACAGTAACGACAATCAAGAACCATCTTTTTCTAAGTCTGATTTGTAAAAATCTGCTCTCATAACAGAAAACAAGCTCTACTGTCAAACTACATTTTCGATGAACTCAGATATTTCAGTAAAACTGAAACAACTTGTGATTGCCTCTATCCCATTAGCCAACCAATCTACCGGTACCACATGTCCTATGCGAGCAAGCTGCCTTATCATCTACAGTAATCTCTAAACCCTCTGCCTTACCTCCTCATACTGTTTCACGGCTTCGTCTCTAGTACTAGTTAGTTCCTTATTTTCGGCTTCAAGACGCTCAACGCGATCTTCTTCAGTCTTATGAATGGAGTCCAATGTTTTTAAAGCTCTAAAACAATGAGCATGCAATTACAGACACCAAGTTCTACAACTCTTGTTTAAGTTTCCTGCTAACCTTTTACCGCACAATCCCAAGTTTTAACTAACTTGAGGAAAAACGCTTTTGAAAGCATTTGGGGAATGGGAGAAAATGTTGATAGCCAGCAAATCCCTCCCTTTCATACCATGTTTTCATTCTTTAACCCTTTCCCAAACGACAAATTCTGGACTGGTCCAAATTGAAAGGGTTTGCAGACGACAATTTTAAATTTGATGAAAATGGCAAAGAGGTCTCAAAAAGGGTAGAAAACACTGTGGGAAAAGGAGAAATTGCTCATTACGAGCAATTTCTCCTTTTCCCACAGTGTTTTCAAGACTTGTACTGCAGACACGTGAAAACCAGGGCTTGTTTCGGAAAGGGTTAAAAGACAGGAATCAGTATTTCAGCTACTATTTTAATCTATCATCTGCGAGTTGTTTGGATTCACACAAGTCAAATATATTTTATCCTTTGGTCGAGATTTAACTCTTTACCACACAATCCCGACTTTTAACGACTCTGAGGAAGAAGCCTTTTGAAAACATTGTGGGAAAAGGAGAAAATGCTGGTAACCAGCATTTTCTCCTTTTCCCACAATGTTTTCTACCCTAGCTAAGACAAATTCTATTGTCTGAGTCACATTTAAATTGTTGTCTGCAAATGCTTTCAATTTGGATCAGTCTAGATTTTCCCAAGTGGTAAAGAATTAATCATTTCATTGTAAGACCTGAGAAGCAACAGGTCTGCACTGTCTTGAGCTTGCAGTGACTTCCTTTCCTTTTGCAGTTTCTCTTTGAATTAAATTCTGCTGTAAAACCAGCCTGTGCAGTAATGCATTAACCCTTTACCATACAATCCTAACTTTTGACAAACCTGAGAAAAAAAGTTGGGAGTTTTATAAAACATTGCTGGAAAAAGAGAAAATGCTGGTAATGTCTTTTTCCCACAAAGTTTTCTATGCTTCCAAAGTGAAATTCTGTTTCTGAGTCATAACTATTTTGCAAAAGCTTTCCATTTGAACAAGTCTTAAGTTTTTTTGTTTAGTAAAGGGTTAACCCTTCACAAAACTGGAAAAATTTTGGCTGCATCCAAATTGAAAGCATTTGCAGATGACAAAACAAGTATGAATCAAAAAATGAAGAAACAATTTTGGAAGGGTAGAAAACATTGTGGGAAAAAGGAGAAAATGCTGGTTACCAGCATTTTCTCCTTTTCCCACAAGGTTTTCGAAAAGGATATTACCAATTCCTCAGGGTCGTTAAAACTCTGGATTGTGTGGTAAAGGGTTGAAGCCCAACATTGATTGATACATTATCAATTAGGTTTACAGGTCAATATCACATTGGCAATATTGATCTGATAACACTCAGCTCCCAGGCTGGGTCTGTTTTCTGTATAAATTCCAAGCTTGTGGCATTTATTTAGACTTTGCAATGGCCCAGTTCAGGCCACAGTTTCACACCAATCCTTCTAAAAGAGCCTCAGATAAAGGTTTTTATACAATTTTATATATATATTATACAACTTAAAAAGGCTATTTTCAAATCTTTGCAAAAAACCGATGTTTTGGATACTCATGTTCATTGTCTTGCATACATGTCAACATTTTCCACAACCTTTCAACCCCTACAGTGCTACCCACTTTCAGTTTTTTAGGCAGACTGAACTAGACCAAACTGAAGGCACTTGCAGATGACAAATATAGCTCAAATGACAATTTCTCTGTCTGATAGGGTTGAAAACCTTGCGGACAAAGGAGAAAATGCCGGTTACCAGCATATTCTCCTTTTCCCACAAGGTTTTCAAAAGCCTTCTCTGTCAGGAGAAAATGCTGGTTACCAGCATTTTCTCCTTTTCCCACAAGGTTTCAGAAGCCTACTCTGTCAGGGTCGTTGAAACTTGGGATTTTCTGGTGAAGGGTTAAAGTACATGTAGATCAAGATCAACATGCACTGAACATACAGTCTGATCTTTAAAATATGTCACTGACCGATACCTTGTATGCTATATTTCTCTCAAAAAAAAAGAAATCTTGGAAATTATCAACTGACTTTGAATAACGGCATTATTTTTAGACATTACATAACATCCAACAATGAGGGGACACAAGTATTGCTATGACAAATGGAACATGTGAATCAATACAATTATGAAAGTTTCAGTTTACGAACAATTAATCCTAAGTGCGCCAAATGAACCCAACAAGCATTTTCTGTGCAGAAATAACACCCCTATTAACCCTTTAACACACAAAAGTCCCGACTTTTAACGACTCCTGAGAAAGGAGCCTTTTGAAAACATTGTGGCAAAAGGAGAAAATGCTGGTTACCCAGCATTTTCTCCTTGCCCCATAATGTTTTCCACCCTTCCCAAAACAAATTTCAAATTATGAGTCAGGTTTATTATGTCGTCTGCAAACACTTTTAATTTGGACAGCTATAAATTTTTGTCGTGTGGTTAAGGCTAAAGTGCAAATCAGTGTTTGCTTTCCTCTATAGCGTTTTTGCAAAGCAGCCAGTATAGTTCAAAGACCAGACTGTTTCGTGCAGTTTGATCTCAACTACAGTTGTGAAAGGCACTTTTGCGGTGAAGTTAATCTGTTGTGCTTAGTATTACTTTATACATACTTGCAGATGACAACTCTCAACTAAGCTGGGGAAAAAAGCAGATGCTTCTTACAAACAAGACCTCTTTTTCAGAGGCAAACAGTGTAGGTCAAGATCAGAGATTCAAAAGCTAAAGGTGTGAAAGTCACATCAAGTGTCTAGTCATATGCACAGAGCTTAAAGAGGGATACCATGCCAGACAAGAGTTTGAGAGAAATATAAAATTCTATCGCAAAGTATGCTTGCTGTATCTACTAAGATCATCATCTCATACCAATACATGTGTATCTCCTTTTGCCACAATGTTTTTTCAAAAGTGGTCTGTTACAAGAGCCACAATGAAGTTGCCAATGAATTAACCCCTTACCACATAATCCCCAGTTTAAACGACCCTGAAAGAAGAACATTTTTGAAAACATTGTGGGAAAAGGAGAAAATGCTGGTAACCAGCATTTTCTCCTTTTCCCACAATATTTTCTACCGTATCAAAGACCGAAGTCATCTTTTGAGCTACATTCAATTTGTTGTCTGCAAATGCTTCCAACTGAGTCCAAAAGCTTGTCATGTGGTAAAGAGTAAATTCTCACATAAAGGATGTCGGAGGAAACTGAATACAGTGATGCTAAAATGTTGGTTTTTGAAAGCTGAAAGTGTCAAGCGATGAAATCAGATTACCCATTATTCCCTGCAAACAAACAAGAAACATCCCTTTTTGTTCAAGTTTCTTTGGGCATTCTGAATATTTACCTTGCTATAAATGCTTGCAAAAATAAGAGCATCTCATGTGGGTGCCAACACTCGGCTATGAATGCTTGATTTTTAGTCAAAATTCTGAATTGGTAAAAATGCTGGAAAAACCGAGCATCTCGTGGGTGCCAATGCTCTGCTGAGAATGCTGGTTTTTCCTGAATATTTTGAGTCAAAAAAGGGGCATAACTCTGTCAAAAAAACTTGGTTGGTTACCTGCTCTTTTTGTAAAGGTTCCCCTTTTGATAGTTAACAACTTTTCCAAGTCTGAAGACTATATCTTCAGTAATAACACAGATATTTTAAAATGTCAAAGTTTTCGCACGACAACGCAGCTGACAACGCCAGGGCTGTGGCAATACCTCACCGTTTTCTTCGAAAACAAGTGAGCTAAAAGATGAAAATTCCTAGCCATTGGTGCCGAAAAAAAGCCCAAAGTAATACAATTTTTAGGTTCTCTTTATTAGAAAAATTATATAGTATCAGACGATGATACCCAAGATCATTCTGCACATTCTGTGCAGTCCTGTCTTGATCTACACCGTCCAAACAGGCACCTCAGCGCAAGCTAAGCTGCCTAACTCATGCAGCTCATCATGATCTCATCAAATTGCCAGATGTTCCCAGTCCAATCTGGATTGCCAAGGCGCCCCACCCCCACCTTCCCAACACCTTCTAGTTACTTCCTGTTTTCAGACAATAATCAACAAAAGGGGATATTTCTTACAAGTAAATTAATGGTGTTATCGAGTAAATAAGAAATTTTAACTCTTTACCACACTTTAATGACCCTGGAAGAAGGCTTTTGAAAACATCGTGGGAAAAAGAGAAAATGCTGGCAACCAGCATTTTCTCCTTTTCCCATAATGTTTTCTACCTTATCAAAGAGAAGAAACATCACTCAAACAACAATTAATTTTGTCGTCTGCAAACGCTTTCAATTTGGTCCAGTCCAAAATTTTGTCGTATGGTAAAGAGTTCAGTAACAATTGATGTTAGCTTGCTAGCATTGGTGTGGCATACAGAACTATATACATCAAGGTATTTTACATAACAAATATACATACAGTAGGTTTCAAGACATAACAAGTTGTATAAAACATTTACCATACTCGTAACCCATCTCTTTAACTCTATACCAAACAACAAAATTTTACACTCGTCCAAATTGAAAGCAGTTGCACACGGCAAAATATGTGCAACTGAAAAATTAAAATTTGTTTTGGGAAGGGTAGAAAACATTGTGGGAAAAGGAGAAAATGCTGGTTACCAGCATTTTCTCCTTTTTTCACGTTTTCAAAAGGCTTCTTTCTAAGGGTCGTTAAAAGTCAGGACTGTGTGGTAAAGATTTAAAGGCCCAGTAGAAACAAAAGTAGACAGTACCGATGTTTAAATGCATTTGATCTAGGGATGGGACTGAATACTCGAATATTCTTAAAGTGGCCCAATGTTCCAGTATGCATTTAATATTCCAGTATCCTTTTTGTTATCCTTAATTAACTGTCCATTAATCCTTTCCCAAACAAGCCCAGGTTTTCACGTGTCTGCAGTACAAGTCTTTTGAAAACACTGTTGAAAAGGAGAAATTGCTCGTAACGAGCAATTTCTCCTTTTCCCACAGTGTTTTCTACCCTTTTTGATAACTTTCTGCCATTTTCATCAAATTTAAAATTGTCGTCTGCAAACTCTTTCAATTTGGACCAGTCCAAAATTTGTCGTTTGGGAAAGGGTTAAAAGAACAACAAAGAGAAAAAACAATGATATGATCACACCCTCTGTCAGGCAACTGTGAACCTGTAAATGTGGTTAGAGCATTTGGAGCAGTTTTTAACACCTATTGGATTACATAACACCTCAGACTGGACTTCTTTTTATCATCCTTTCTCAAAACTAATACAATCGTATCTTAAGCAGTCGTATTTTACGCCGTCAGATTTGCTGACGTAACTTGATCAAAAATGTATGCATAAGGCCAGAGTCTGTTCTCTGTTTTCTTAGTCACTGTTGTTGTATATTAATTAAATTTTAAGCAATTTAAATATTTCATGAGCCCTACAAATAAAACTTAAAATTCTTCCGCTTGATTTATTCAAGTATATTTTGCTTAATTTTAATGGCGAGGGAGACAGCTTAATTTGGGATACTCAGCATACTTTGATCTCTCTTTTATCTTGATACTGGCAAAAGGAAAAAATCTCGCAAGAAGTAAATTATGTAGAGGCACCTGACCGAATTTGCATTTACTAAAAACCTATCTCTATGGAGAGGTTGGTTAGCTAACAAGTGAAAATGTTTGACGCACATATTTAGTTTGAAACATGTTGAAACATGTGGCTAAAAGTGTACCAGTATTCGGACATTCAAATTTCGGACACCCAAATATATTTCTATACATGAATATTCAAATATATTCAAATGAAACATTTATTCGAATACCAGTGTTTGTATTTGTTCCCATCCCTAATTCAAATTTGTATCATACCATTAATTTTACAAGTATGGAAATTATTGTGGAGATGACAATCTCCTTAAAGGACCAGTAGTGACCAGAAGTAAACAAAACTGGTGTTGAAATGCAGTTAACCCTTAAAGTGCTGGAACCAAGTTAACTTGTTTTTGCTGACAGTGTAGATCAAGATCAGACTGCACAGAATGTGCAGTCTGACCTTTGATCTATACTGTCAGCTACTTCATTACATTTTCTGGCTAAAACAACCATGAAATGACAATATTCTGGATGTCTTTCTTCATTGAAAAGGTCCATTTCATAAATTCAGCACTGTAAGGGTTAAAGTAGTATCACACCATTTAAAAGAATGGAAATTATTGTGAAGATGACAATAATTCGAAGGCCAGTCGAAGTGTTAGTTGCAGCTAGAAAAATGAATTTAATTAAGTGTAAGGCAATTAACACTTCACCACACAATCCCGACTTTTAACGACACTGAGAAAGAGGCCCTCTGAAAACATTGTGGGAAAAGGAGAAAATGCTGGTAACCAGCATTTTCTCCTTTTCCCACAATGTTTTCTAACCTATCAATAACAAATTTCCTCATTTGGGCCACCTTTACTTCGTCGTCTGCAAATGCTTTCAATTTGGACCAGTCTAAAATACTTGTCGTTTGGTAAAGAGTTAAAAAGCCATGTTTTCAAAGTGAGCAAAACACCACCACTCCGTCCCCCACCCCTGGACAACTACCCAATGAAAGATATATTCAAAAGCCTTAGTTTTGATTACTGATAGGTCATGAAGAAGAGATTCTAAATATGACTTTATGCAAGGTGCAAGCAAGTATGTCTTTAAATCTTTACCAGATGACAAAATTCTAGACTGGACTGAATGGGTAGCACTTGCAGACGACAATTCAAACAAGCTTAACTCTTTACCACACAATCCCGACTTTTAATGACCCACACAATCCCGACTTTTTAAAGAAGCCTTTTGAAAACATTGTGGGGAAAGGAGAAAATGCTGGTAACCAGCATTTTCTCCTTTTCACACAATGTTTTCAACCCTTCCCAAAACTAATTTTGAATTTTTGAGTCGCATCTAGTTTGTCGTCTGCAAATGCTTTCAATTTGGACCAGTGTAAAACTTTGGCATTTGGTAAAGAGTTAAATGATGAATAAATTTATGTTTTGGACAGGGTGGAAAACAATGTGGGGAAAAAGGAGAAAATGCTGGTAACCAGTAGTTTCTCCTTTTTCCCCCAATGTTTTCAAAAGCCTTTTCTTTAAGGGTTGTTACGAGTCAGGATTGCGTCGTTAACTCTTTACCAGGTTTGGTTCAGACTTATGCAAATCTGGGGTGTCATTTTACAGATGACAGTTCAAATATGGCTCTAATAACTGGACCTTATCTTTTATATACATGTACAAGAAAACATAGTGGCAAAAGGAAGAAAATGCTGGTAACCAGGAAGAACATGCTGGTAACCAGCATTTCCTCTTTTTCTCTCATTTTTCCTACATTAGTTATGTCGTCTGCAAATGCGGGTAAGGTCTGAAATTTTGTCGTGGCAAAGGATGAAAGTACCAGAAGTAAGACAAAGACTATTTGGTATGTTGTGGCAAAGGTTAGTATATATTCAGAGTGGAGATTCTTCTCATAACGTCTATTATTTCATCATAGCATTTACTTTACAATGACTATTAACCCTTTAATACACAATCCCCACTTTTAACGACCCTGAGGGAGATGGCTTTTGAAAACATTGTAGGAAAAGGAGAAAATGCTGGTAACCAGCATTTTCTCCTTTTCCCACAATGTTTTCTACCCTATCAAGGACAAATTTAGTCATTTGGGCTACCCTTAATTTGTCGTCTGCAAATGCTTTTCAATTTGGACCAGTCTAAAATTTTATCATTTAGTAAAGAGTTAAAAACCATGTTAAATTCAACATATATGAGCCATGCTCTCACAAAAGGGGGCTTAATACGTCTCAACCAATCAAACCCTCACAATAATCAGGGATCCATAATAGCCATTTTTTTTACTCTTTACCACACAATTCTGAGGAAGAAGGCTTTTGAAAACAGTGTGGGAAAAGGAGAAAACACTGGTTAACAGCATTTTCTCCTTTTCCCACAATATTTTCTACCCTATGAAAGGCAAATCGCATCATTTGAGTCACACTGAAATTGTTGTCTGCAAATGCCCTCTATTTGGACAAATGCTTTCAATGATGTCGTTTGGTAAAGAGTTAACTCTTTACCACACAATTCCAACTTTTAACGACCCTGTGAAAGAAACCTTTTGAAAACCTTGTGGGAAAAGGAGAAAATGCTGGTAACCAGCATTTTCTCCTTTTCCCACAAGGTTTTCTACACTTCCCAAACAAATTTCAATTTTTCAATCACATTTATTTTGTCGTCTGCAAATGCTTACAATTTGGACCAGTCTAAAATTTTGTCGTTTGGTAAAGAGTTAAACAAATAAACCGACTCATTAAGTACACTCATCCATGAACATAGGGAAAATTGACCGATAGCGAAAAATTTCGGCCCTGGTCAACCTGTGCAGACCACATTAAGCCCACTTTTCACAGAGCATGGCTCATATCTATGATGTCCTTTACTCTGTATACCATCCCTTTTCTATGACATGCATAATTATAACAGTTTAAATAGATCTTCTACAAATGGCAAACAATTTCATCAGTGGGCCCGTAAAACAATTTCAAAATTTCAGGTTGGTTCCCTATTTTTAATGGAGAACAAGTATCTGGCAACTCATAGAGTCTTTTGCCTGAAAGCCCAGTGGCGGCCTAAAGATAACAAGGCAGGTGTTGACACTTAGAGTGCCGAATAAACAGTGATAAATTTAAGTCTACAACTTAGACCGAACTAATTCCAGTATCGAGGTTACTTTGGCCCAGAATGTCTCAGCAAGTCAGACAGTGTAGATCAAAGATCAGACTGCACATTTTGTGCAGTCTGATCTTGATCTACACTGACCACAAAGGCAACTATAGTTGCCACAATGTTTTCTACACTATGATCCAATCAAAAAACAAACTCTATCATTTGAGTCACTAAATTAAATTTGTCATCTATAAATGCTTTGAATTTGGTCATGTCTACACTTTTGGCTGTGTAGCAGAGCGTGAAAAAAGTATAAAAGCCTAAAATGCTGGGCACCCAATAAAGAAACTGTAGCCTGTACTATCAATATTTCCAGTGCATACATGATTAGATAATCCCCTTAGAGCGCGGAATAAACTCAAAAGACATTTTCAGTCAAGAAACAAGACCAAAACAATTCCACTTTCAAGGGTGCACGTGTCAAAAATGTCTAACCAAAGCAGACTGTGCAGATCAAAGATCGGGGTCTGTATTCACCAACCAACCATTCTTCAGAACATTGTCAAGTCTTAATCTCCGAGATTTTCCAAATTTGAAAGTAACACAACTTCTGATTGGCTGGACCAAATGGTTTAGCCAATCAGAAGTTGTGTTACTTTCAACTTTAGAAAATTCTGGGAAATAAGACTAAGAATGTTCTTGAGAATGGTTGGTAAATATGGACCCAGACAGCACATTCTGTGCAGTCTGATCTTGATCTATACTGACTGTAAAAGGCAATTACATTGCAAATGGCGCTTTAAGGGATTGGAAGTATATTGCAAAATATCACTTGGCAAAATGCATGTTCTGGTCACAGAGAAAGAGAAATGACAAACAAAAAATAAATTACCCTTACTCTGATGAATTCATATTTCTGTCTCAAAAAATGCCTTTCAACCCTTTACCACACAATCCCAACTTCTAACGACTGTAAGAAAAAAGTCTTTTGAAAACATGTGGGAAAAGAAGAAAATGCTGGTAACCAGCATTTTCTCCTTTTCCCACAATGTTTTCTAACCTTTTAGAAACAAATTTCAAGTTCTGGGTCACAAATGTCGCCTGCAAATGCTTCCGAATTGGACAAAACTAAAATTTTGTCGTCTGGTAAAGAGTTAAAACTCGGGATTGCGTGGTAAAGCGTTTAAAAAAGAAGACAGGATATTTGTATGTCACCTTTCGCTCTCATCCGCTGACTTGGTTGCCTCGTTCAACTTTGTTGTGGCATCATCTAATTTGGACTGTGTTCTTTCCAAGTCATCTTCCAACAGCTGAATTTTTCGTGTGAAACCTTTAATTTCATCTTCTGTCTGTATGAAAAGAAAAAACAAAAAAAATCAGGTCTCTATAAATTTTCATTGGAAACATAATGATCTCTGGTAGAAATAGGAATGGTTTGTTGGCTGGGTATTTTAACACTTTACCAAACAGCAAAATTTTAGACTAGTCCAAGTTGAAAGCATTTGCAGACGACAAAAAAAAATGTGACTGAAAAATTGAAATTTGTTTTGGGAAAGGTAGAAAACAGTGTTTGAAAAGGAGAAAATGCTGGTTACCAGCAATTTTTGAGTCATATTTAGTTTAACATCTGCAAATGCTCTCAATTTGGAAATGTCAAACATATTTTGTCATGTGGTAAAGGGTAAACCCTTCACCACACAGTCCCGAGATCTAACCACCCTGAAGAAGAACACATTGTAGAGAAAAGGAAAAAATGTTGGTAACCACCATTTTCTCCATGCCCCACAAAGTTTTCTGCTCTTTCAAAAACAAACCATTTAAGCCATATTTAACCCTTTACCACACAATCCCGTCTTTTAACGGCCCTGGGAAAGAAGCGTTTTGAAAACATTGTAGGAAAAGGAGAAAATGCTGGTAACCAGCATTTTCTCCTTTTCCCACAATGTTTTCTACTCTTTCCAAAACAAATTTCTATTCTTGAGTTGCATTTAATTTGTCGTCTACAAATGTTTTCAATTTGGACTGGTCTAAAATTTTGTCATGCAGTAAAGAATTAAGCCACATTTAAATTGCTGTCTTCAAATGGTTTCAAGTTAAACAAGTCTAAAATTTTGCCCTGTCGTAGAGGGTAAACTGCACATAACGTATATATATAACAAATGAAAACCTACACATTCTTCTCATCCACATATAAAGCACTTCGACAAAAAGAATAAATAACCTTTAAAAAAAAATCTTACGCTACGTTAACACTCACAGTATGACTTATTTGCCCCCTTTCAATATGCTGCTTCCAATTTTGTCACATTTTTTATGTCTACCTTGTTTACATTTATCACACAGACCCAAGTTTTTAACTACCCTGAGGAAAAAACACTTTAGAAAACATAGTGGGAAAAGACGAAAATGCTAGTAGCCAGCATTTTCTTCTTTTTCCCTAATGTTGTCTAGCCTTCCAGGATAAATCCTGCGATTTTAGCATCATTTGTCGTCTGCACATGCTTTTAATTTGGGCAAGTCCAAAATTTTTTCATGTTGTAAAGTGGTGAAAACTATCCAGGTATATCTTTAACATAGTGTTGTTACCTGGTGAATACCTTTGAAAACATCATGGCACAATGACTCTAAGTATCAAAAAAACTTTACTCTTTTCAAGCAAAGAACAACACAAGGTGCTGACTGTATAGATCAAGATCAGACAGCACAGAATGTGCAGTCTGTTCAGTGCATTCTACTTTCTTTACCACTCTATATAAACTCTTTAGACTAGTCCAAATTGAAAGCAGTTGCAGACAACAAAATAAATGTGAAGGAAAAATTAGAATGTTTTGGGAAGGGTAGAAAACATAGTGGAAACAGAAGAAAATGCTGGTCACCAGCATTTTCTCCTTTTCCCATAATGTTTTCAAAATCCGTCTCTATCGAGGTCGATAAAACTCAGGATTGTGTGGTAAAAGAGTTAACTGTTTACCACACAATCCTAACCTTTAATGACCCTGAGAATGAAGCCTTTTAAAAACATTGTGGGAAAAGGAGAAAATGCTGGTTGATACAACTCGGGATTGCGTGGCAAAAGAGTTAACTGTTTACCACACAATCCCAACCTTTAATGACCCTGAGAATGAAACCTTTTGAAAATATCGTGGGAAAAGGAGAAAATGCTGGTTATCAGCATTTTCTCCTTTTCCCACGATGTTTTCTACTCTTTCCGAAACAAATTTCAATTTTTCAGTCACATTCATTTTCTTGTCTGCAACTGCTTTAAATTTGAAATGGTCTAAAATTTTGTCGTAAAGGGTTACAATGTGTAAGACTTGCCTACTACACATAAAATTGAGTAAAACTTGTCCAAACCACAGCATAAAAAGTTACCTGTTTAATGTTAAATGTCAATATTTGATTTGAGATAAACTTTGTTTTATATCAGATCCTTCAAAGATACTGAAAGATTTTTATCATTTTGCACGACCGTTTACTTTTTAATTCTTGTGATGTTTAATCTTTACCAAACATCAATATTTTGGACGTGTCCAAAGTGAAAGCATTTTGCAGACGACTATTAAAATGTGGCTCAAAAACTGGAATTTTTGATAGAGCTGAAAACATGTGGGGAAAGAAGAAAATGGTGGTTAACAGCACAAGGTTTTCAAATGGCTTATTCCTCAGAGTTGTTAAAACTTATGATAGTGTGGTAAAGGGTACAGATATCAAAAAAATGATTTTCTTTTTTAACTCTTTACCAAACATTCGCGTTTTGATGACCCAAGGGTAAGAGGCTGTTGAAAACATTGTAGGAAAAGGAGACAATTCTGGTAACCATTTTCTTAGCCACATAAAATTTCTTGTCTGCAAACACTTTTAGTCTGGACAAGTGTAAAATTTTGTCCCAAGGTAAACAGTCTCACGTTTCTCAAAAGATAAAATCTGTTTTGTAAAGGCTAGAACACATGGTGGGAAAAAGAGAACATGCATGTAAACAGCATTTTCTCCTTTTTCCCACCATGTTGCCAAAAGCACTATTCTACAGGTTCTCGCATGGAATCGCTTGGTAAAGAAAAATAGAGAAGAGATTTTAGGAAGATGAGGAAGTTGGCCTTTGTGGTTATTGAACTTGAGACCTCTTGGTTAAAATAAGCGCCTCTCTCAACTCTTTACCACACAATCCTGACTTTTAACGACCCTGAGAAAGAAGGCTTTTGAAAACATTGTGGGAAAAGGAGAAAATGCTGGTAACCAGCATTTTCTCCTTTTCCCACAAAGTTTTCTGCCCTTCCCAAATCAAATTTCCATTTTTCAGTAACATTTATTTTGTCGTCTGTAAATGCTTTCAATTTGGACCAGTCTAAAATTTTGTTGTGTGGTAAAGGGTTAACTCTTTACCACACAATCCCGAGTTTTAACAACCTTTAGAATGAAGCCTTTTGACAACATTGTGGGAAAAGACACGGGCCTCTATCACACAATTCTGAGTTTTAACAACACTGGGAAAAAGTGCTTTTGAAAACATTGTGGGAAAAGACATGAATGCTGGTTACCAGCATTTTCTCCTTTTCCCACAATGTTTACTACCCTATCAAAGACAAAAATCATCACTTGAGCTACATTAATCTGTCTTCTGCATATCCTTTCAATTTGGTCGAGTACAAAAAAAAAAAAGAATGCTGTTTGGCAAGGAGTTAACCCTTTACCACACAATCCTGAGTTTTAACGACCCCCAAGGTAAAGGACTTCTGAAAACATTGTGGGAAAAGGAGAAAATGCTGGTAACCAGCATTTTCTCCTTTTCCCTCAATGTTTTCTAAAGGCTTCTTAAAACTCCAAATTGCATGGTAAATGGTTAACTAAATGGAACTTAGGATTACAGTCTATTTTTACCACTAATTTATTTCGGACTGGTTTGACACAAACAGTACACGAGTAGTTTTGACTGTGTCCTCTTCAGATATCACCCTACCTAGACATTATGAATCATCCAATATACAAACAAGGTAATCTTCAATAAACACCTGAGGAATTTACTACAAACTGCAAACACAGCCTAGCACATTGCTTTGCAATTTATGTGAATCTTGAATAATCTTACAACACTGATCTTGGTCTGCACTTTTTGATGATACTGTTTAACCCTTTACTACACAATCCTGATTTTACACGACCCTGACAGAGCTAAGATAGAGGGTGTGATTTTTTATTTTCAAAACTGAAAATATTAATCACTTCACTGAACCCTGCGTTATGGGTACTCATTAAAATCGTCTCATCGAGATGATTCTAACGAGTACCCACAACATAGGATGTGAAAGAGAAATAATGGATTTAGAATATTACCACTCCCTGTTATCTGGAGGTCTGTCCTGAGAAAGAAGCCTTTTGGAATATTTGTGAGAAAAGGAGAAATGCTGGTAACCAGCATTTTCTCCTTTTTCTCACAATGTTTTCTATCCTTCCAAAACAAATTTCAATTTTCCTGTCACATTTATTTTGCTTATACTCTATTTTAAAAGCAAGTCTGATCATTTGAGCCACCCTTAATTTGTTGTCTGCAAATGTTTTGAATATGGACAAGTCTTAAATTTTGTCTTGTGCTAAAGTGTGAACTCTTTACCAAACAACAGAATTTTATACTGGTCCAAATTTAAAACAAATTTAACCCTTTCCCAAACGACAAATTTTGGACTGGTCCAAATTGAAAGAGTTTGCAGACGACAATTTTAAATTTGATGAAAATGGCAGAAAGTTCTCAAAAAGAGTAGAAAATATTGTGGGAAAAGGAGAAATTGCTCGTTATGAGCAATTTCTCCTTTTCCCACAGTGTTTTCAAAAGACTTGTACTGCAGACACATGAAAACCAGGGCCTGTCTGGGAAAGGGTTAAAGCATTCATAAGACAACATGTATAATTCAACTGAAATCTTAAACGTGTTAATTTTACATCAATTCAGACACAAGTTGTTGCAACTTATGCTAAATACTAATCTCTCTCGACTTTGCTTCCTGAAAACTATACCAGTATTCGCATTAAATGTGTGGGCCATTGTTCAGTTCCAAAGTTGACACCCGCTCACAGGTACTGTATCAAACTCAAAACCTTCTGGTTACAAGGCAGACGCTCTACCTCACAAACAAGAACACCACAATGATGTTAATTGTCCATGAGAGAGTAGTAACCCTTATGGGAAAAGGGGAAAATGCTGGTTACCAGCACTGAAAATGCTGGTAATTAGCATTTCCTCATTTTCCCACAAAGTTATCGAAAGGCTGTTTTCCCCCTCGGAGTCATTAAAACTTGGACTGTGTGGCAAAGAGTTAACTCATTACCACACAATCCCGAGTTTTAACGACCCTGAAGAAAAGGCCACTTGAAAACAATGTGGGAAAAGGAGAAAATGCTGGTTACCGGCACTGAAAATGCTGGTAATTACCATTTCCTCATTTTCCCACAAAGTTATCAAAAGGCTGTTTTCCCCCTTAGAGTCATTACAACTTGGACTGTGTGGCAGAGTTAACCCATTACCACACAATCCTGAGTTTTAACGACCCTGAGAAAAAGGCCATAATGAAAACAATGTGGGAAAAGGAGAAAATGCTGGTAACCAGCATTTTCTCCTTTTCCCACAATGTTTTCTACCATTTTTCAAAGACAGCAATTATTGTTTGAGCTACATTAATTTTGTTGTCTTCAAATGCTTTGAATTTGGTTGAGTCTAAAATTTCGTTGTTTAGTAACAGGTTAAAAGTTATACATACTCACAGGACCTAGGAATTATGATACATTAATCACCGAAGTATCAATCATTTCCATACATTTACACACAGTAATGCTAATGGATCATACCTCTTTGCTATATGACAAAATATTCAGCTTGACCAAATTCAAAGTATTGATAGGTCAAAATAAACCGAGCTGAAATTATATCATCTGTCATTGAAGGGATACTAGAAAACATTGAAATGAAAAGGAGAAACTGTTGATTACCAGCATTTTCTCCTTTTCTCCACGATGTTTTCAAAAGCCTTTTTTCTCAGGCTCGTTAAGACATGGGATAGTTTGTATAGGCACATATATACAGGAAGTCTTGGCTACAACCGCCTTATTAATACCGAGGAAGTTGCCACTTCATGAATACAGAAATACATACCAAAAGAAATAGATTCATTTCCGTGCTTCGCCTAATCCAACAACCACTTTACCACACAATGCCACTTTTCAACTATCCCATGGAAAAAAATCTTTTGAAAACATTGTGGGAAAAGGAAGAAATGCTGGTAACCAGCATTTTCTCCTTTTCCCACGATGTTTTCTACCCTATCGAAGACAGAATTAGCCATTTGAGCCACATTTGATTTGTCATCTGCAAATGCTTTCAATTTGGTCCAGTCCATAATTTTGTTGCTTGGTAAAGGGTTAAATAAACAATCCAATTGAAAAGAAAAGAGAGAATTATGCTTTAAATACGATCCCAAATGTTGCAAGCTATTGGTCATTTTTTCCAATTTAATCAAATTGTATAAGTCAAAGATCCGTCTGCATCTTCTCCTTATTGCAGCAGTCTGATCTTGCACATAACTACAAACAAAAGCACTTGGTTTGCACACCAAGGGTTTTATAATTTAAACTCTGAATCATTAACGGCACCTGTTTCTATACCAGATTTCAGTAGACATTTTTTTTTTCGGTGTACCTGAATGTGCTGGCTTTTGACCTACTTTTTAGTACTGATTACAACTGAATAAATAGAAATTTGTGATTGGTCAAAAATGTAGACAAGTTTATTCTAAGGGTCCCTGCCTAATTGCTGGCAAATTTACGTCGTCTTTCCTTTTTAAAGATATTTCTTGTTTTACATAGCAAAAAAGAAGCATTTCTTCACATTTTGCCAAACGGCAAAAATTCTGAACTTGCCCAAATCCAAAGCACTTGCAGACGACTAAATTTGGTATTGCTAAAATGAAAGAAATTGCCTCTGATAGGTCTATAACTAACAACTGACTGAATCATAAGAGAGCATGGTCCCTTCGACATGCAGAAGAAGAACAACCAATAGCAAAAAGTTTCAATCCAGGTCATCCTGCAAGGACTGCACAGGCTTACCTGGTTGGTACTTTTTGCAGATGCATTAGACACCCTTTTCATGATTGATTGACTGATTGATTGCATGGTGTTTAACGCCATTTTCAACATTATTTCAGTTATATCGCGGCGACCAGTGCACCTATCCATGCTTTCCTGGAGTTTCTTTTACCAGTACTCCGCACAATATTCTTTCCAAGCCACTGGTTGCTTTCCCACATAACCATCATCGAAACAATGGTCAGCGGTGAGAGAGGAATGAATCCTGTCGCAATGACTATCATCAATCCTCGGAAAGAAACTGGCCAAGCCGGGGATCGAACCAGCGACCTCCTGTTCTCAAGTCCTGTACACTACCGACTGAGCTACAGGGGCTTGGCTCCCCTTTTCATAAAGCAAGACTTATTTCATTTTCAACGTAAGACTTGTCAAATGGTCTCAGATGCCTTCTATCTCAGCTTTATTATAACTTGAGCTTGTATGGCAAAGAGTTAACCCTGTACCACATAATCCTGACTTTAAATGACCCTGAAAGCAAAGACTTTTGAAAACATTGTGGAAAAAAGGAGAAAATGCTGGTAACCAGCATTTTCTCCTTTTACCACAATGTTTTCTACCCTATCAAAATGAGAAATCATCATTTTAGCAACATTTGTAGTCTGCAAAATGCATTCAAATGGGTCCATTCCAAAATTTTGTAGTCTGGCAAAGCGTTAACATTTAGTATCTGTAAGAAACATTGACATCATAAAAGCTGATGACAAATATCTGTCAGTCAAGCACACTTTTATCATCTTCACTGTTGTTTATAAACCATGGGGGTCATTTTCTCTTGAATAATACAGGTCAACAGATACAATATACTGTATACAAAGTATTCAACCCTACACAAAACGAAGAAAGTTCGGACTTGACCAAACTGACAGCATTTGCAGACCAAAAATTAAATGTAACTAATTAATGATTTCTGTCTTTGATCGTGTAAAAAGCATTGTGGGAAAAGGTGAAAATGCTGGTTACATTTACACCTTTTCTTCCAATGCTTTCAAAAGCCTCCTTTTTTTAGATTGATTGATTGTATGGTGTTTAACGCCGTTTTCAACATTATTTCAATTATATTGCGGCGGCCAGTGCACCTATCCATGCTTTCCTGGAGTTTCTTTTACCACTACTCCTCACAATATTCTTTCCAAGCCACTGGAGAAAAAGCTGGCTATCACCATTTTCTCATTTTCTTGCCATGTTTCCCACCCTTTTCAATGACACCGCAAAATCATTTGGACTAAATTTGATTTGTCGTCTGCAAACAACTTCAATACATGCAAGTCCAACATTCTACCTTATAAAGTCTTAACCCTTCACCTCGCAACAAGATTTTAGATCAGTCCCAATTAAAACCATTTGCAGATGACAAACTAGGTATTGTTCATTTGATGACATAAGCCTTGGATAGGGTAGAAAACATTGTGGTAAAAGGAGAAAATGCTGGTGACCAGCATTTTCTCCTTTTCCGACAATATTTTCAAAAGGCTCTTTCCTTTGGGTCATTATAACTCGGGGCTGTGTGGTAAAAGAGTGACAGAAGGCCAGATACCAGTATTTCCCTCTTCTGTACCTTAGACATCTATCTCTCAAGTATCTATTGACCACACAATGATATAGATCTAACTGCAAGTCATTGTTTCTCTCTTGCCCTCAGGTCCAAAACTTTCACAATACCTACCCGAGGGCTTCAACTCTTTACCAAACGACAAAAATGAAGACACCTGTCCAAATTGAAAGGATTTACAGACAACAATTTGAATGTGACTCAAATGATGAAAATTGTCTTTGATAGGGTAGAAAACATTGTGGGAAAAGGAGCTGATAACCAACATTTTCTCCTTTTCCCAACAATGTTTTCAAAGGTGTCTTTCCTCAGGCTAGTTAAAACTCGGGATTGTGTGGTAAAGGGTTAAGCATCTGGTTTAGGAACCCTACATTATATGCAACCTTCACAAACTGCACACAAATTAATGTCAACTAAGGTATAAATTAACCCTTATCCTGTTAAATAAGTGGAATGAAACTTTCAAGCCAATAGTAAAAACCCAAATTTTGCTATTTCAAAGGTATTTTTTGTAGAAAGATATCTCCTTATCTGACAGTGTAGGTCCCAGTTCAGACTGCATATTCTGTGCAGTCTGATCTTAATCTACACTGTTCATAAAAGGTCCTTGAGTCGTGCTTTGCATCCTAAGGATTAAATTCAAAATAGTCCCCTACCACAAATTTTTACGACTAATCCAATTTGAAAGCACTTGCAGATGGCAAAAAGAACCTGTCTCAGATTCTGGCATTTGTCTCTGAAAAGGAAGAAAACATGTCCAGTTCTTTGAAAGGGTACAAAACATTGTGGGGGAAAAAGAGAAAAATTATACTGGATACCAGCATTTTCTCCTTCTTCACATTGTTTTCAAAATCATCCTTCCTTAAGGTCATAAAAATTCTAGGTTGTGTGGTAAAGGCCTTAATTATTGTCATTAAAGCAAAATGACCAAGAATTAACCCTTTACCACACAATCCCCATTTTAAAGACCCTATGGATGAAGCCTTTTGAAAATATTGTGGGAAGAGGAGGAAATGCTGGCTACCAGCATTTTCTCCTTTTCCCACAATGTTTTCCCAGCCTTCCAAATGTGAGTTACTAATTTTGAGTGACAGCTATTTTGTCGTCTGCAAAAGCTTTCAATTTGGGTAAGTCTAACATTTTTGTCATTTGGTAAAGGGTTCACTGATTATAGTAATTATGCACAACCTTTAGAAGATGTTACTCTTTACTAGAAGACAAAACTTAAGTCTTCTTTCTGTATTGAAAACATTTGCAGACGACAAATCAAATGTAGCTCAGACAATGAGATTATGTCTCTCAACGGATCAAGTTTAATTTATTTGGTGTGCATTGGAGTTTTACGCCATTTTAACAGCTCAAGTCATATCATGGCAGTCAGTGGCACACCCATGTGTTTCCTGGCTTTCTCACACCAGTACTAAGACAACTTTCTTTCCAAAGCCACTGACTACTTTCCTCAAGTTTAAACTTATTTATTCTAAATCCTTTGAAAAACAAGTTCTTGCAACTTATATAATCTCTCTCGATTCTGCTTCCAGGAAAATCACTTAGTACTCACGAGGAATGTATGGGCCAATGAACGGTCCTAAAGTTGACACCAGTGCTCCCAGGTATCGAACTAAGAACCATATGATTACAAGGCCAATGCTCTACCTCACAACCACGGACACCGATAGGTTGAAAACACCCAGACAAAAGGAGAAAAAGCCAATCCCTTCACTTACATAAGCCTTCTCCCTCAGACTTAAAAATCTGAAACAACTTGTTAACCCTTTACCACAGAAACCCAAGTTTTAACAACCTTGAAAGAGAAGGTTACTGAAAACATTGTGGGAAAAAGGAGAAAATGCTGGTAACCAGCATAAAATTTTAAACTTTTCTGACAAAGCTTTCTTCTCTTTTATAGACAAATTTCATCATTACAGCTACACTTAAATTGTCATCTGCAAATGCTTTCAATTTGGACAATTCTAAAATTCTGTCAATCGGTAAAGAGTTAACTTTGCTAGCTACCTTTGCACTGGAGACAGGAGGCAACCACAATACTGGAATCATCGGGGCCCGTATTCAACAACCATTCTTAAGAACGTTCTCAGTCGTATTCTCCAGTATTTTCGAAACTTGAAAGCAACACAACTTCTGACTTGTCAAACCATTTGGTTTAACCAATCAGAAGTTGTGTTACTTTCAAATTTTGAAAATCTTCGTTAGTAAAATAAGAATAATGTTAACCCTTTACTACACAATCTTTATTTTAATGACCCTGAGAAAGAATTTTAATAAACCTTGTGGGAAAAGGAGAAAATGCTGGTAACCAGCATTTTCTCCTTTTCTCACAATGTTTCCTACCCTTCCAAAATCAAAATTCAATTATCGGGTCACATTTATTATGTCGTCTGCAATTGCTTTCAATCTGGAAAGGCTAAAATTTTGTCGTTTGATAAAGAGTTAAGAGTCCCTGGTGAATACAGACCCAGGTCACAACTTCATGATAAAAACATAACAATTACAAGCTACACATTTGTGTTACAAGCCACACATTTCAAGTAATGTGGGAGACACTATAGCAAATTTCAACATAAATTATGAAAGGCACATGAGAAATGTGACACTAAGGTTTACCAAAAGAAATAGTAGATGTGTGTAACAATTATTACAATCCACGAAAAAAAAAAACATGGAACATACTACCAGCATTTCAGAAAATCTGTGTTTTTGCGTTTTATATGCTCAAAATGAAAGCCTGACGCAACAAAGTAAATGCATCGCATCTCCCTTGGCACAACATGAATCAGAACTAAAAAGTAATATGGAAGATTGATTCAATTAATATATCTTACAAAATAGTCAAGTTTGTAATTGCAGAATCATATTGAACCCGCTTTCAAACACTGAATTGTTTTAGGTGTACATAAACTGGTACCCGTTGTATCTCCCATAACCGTCTGACAGAATGCTGATACGAAGATCGATAACAGGCTGCCAGTTTTAGGTCTACACTGAATCGGTCTAAAACGCGACACTGATCTGTCGTCTCGCCTGTATTACCGCATGGAATCCGTACTAAACTTTTTGTCTGCGTTTTAGACCCGGTTTGGTCATGATCACCGACTTGCTGGAGTAATCGGGATGACAGACGACTGTCTTCAACTTTAAACTTAAATACCACACTGTCATGTAAAACTTTTAGCATTATGTGACATCTACAAAAGGGGCAAAGGCAAACAACATGTGAAAAGAAAAGTTAAAGACCATGACGCATAAAAATTCTGAATGACCCCCAAAATTCCAAACAGCGAGTCACAGATGACCCAAAAATTTATCAGCTAGCAGGAACACTGTACTACTGAATGAATAACAACTCTATCGGCTTCAACTTTTTTTTACCTACTGCAGACTACTCCAGATAGAGGGAGTGATTTTGATTTCAAAATTGAAAATATTTATCACACTCAACTAAACCCTATGTTATGGGTATTCATTAGAATCATCTCATCAAGACGATTATAATGAGTACCCACAACATAGGCTTTGGCAGAGAAACAATAGATTTAGAATACTATCACCTCCCTCTTATCTGGAGGTCTGCTGCGAACCTCTTTCTAAAACAAACTGGCAAAAAGTGAAATTTCTCATACTGAGCAATTTCTCCATCTGTCACATTTTTCCCCCAAATCTGACTAGAATACCTATTAATACTTATCTACATTGATTTGCTTGTTTTACATAGAAATGCAAGATTTCTCTCGTTATTTAGCATTTACCTCACTCAAAACTGGACAGAGGTCCAGATAATGATCGTGTTACTTCAAAATGAGGAGTTCTCCGTCAAAAGAGAGCTTAATGCATCAAGCAAGTCATCAAATACTTTTGGATCAATAAAATTGAACTGAATGTTCATGAGGTAAAATGGTCCTTAGACAAGAAGAAAATTGACCAATACCGAAAAATTCCAACCCATGTCAGTCTGCGCAGACTGTGCAGGCTGATTCTTTTTTGCAGATGCATTAAACCCCCTTTTCATTGAGAATGACATATATATTTCTGTAACCACAATTTTCCTCTTTTTCCCTCAATGTTTCTGTCTTTTTACAGACAATGATCTTTCATCAAATATGTATGTGTCTAAGACTTTTTCATCTACAAAAGAGTTGATCGAGGAAGGTAGACTCAAACATTACAGTTTCAAGATTTCTGGGACAGAATGTCTCAACATAATGTGAGAGCCTGACAATGTCAATTAACCCTTTACCAAACGACAAAATTTTAGACTGGTCCAAATTGAAAGCAGTTGCAGACGACAAAATAAATGTGACTGAAAAATTGAAATTTGTTTTGGGAAGGGTAGAAAACATTGTGGGAAACGGAGAAAATGCTGGTTACCAGCATTTTCTCCTTTTCCCACAATGCTTTCAAAAGGCTTCTTTTTCAGGATTGTTATAAAGTCGGGACTGTGTGGTAAAGAGTTAAAGATCAGGCTGCAAGTTCTGTACATTCTGATCTCGATAAATTTATAAATCCAAACCAAGTAAAAATCGTGAAAGCCCTTCTCAAGGGCAAGTGATATTTTATCTTACTAGACCTAATCTATGATACAATTTCACAGTGTGTAATTCAGAATACTACATAGCACAATTCACAGGTATTTTATCACAGAAATGAAAGTGGCTCTGTTCAGTTACAGCTGATAATTCAACCCCCAAACCCTTTACCACACAACCCCATTATTTTAATGACCCTGAAGAAAAAGGTGGCAACCAGTATTTTCTCCTTTTCCCACTGTTTTCACTCACTTCTAAAATATAGAAATCTTCCTTTAGGACACTTTAAATTTGTCGTCTTTAATTACTTTCAAGCTGGATCAGTCTAAAACTTTGTCCATTGGTACCAGACGACAAAATTTTAGCCTTGTCCAAATTGAAAGCATTTGAAAACGACAATTTCAGTGTGGCCCAAATGGTGCAACTTTTCTTCGATAGGGTAGAAAACATTGTGGGAAAAGGAGAAAATGCTGGTTTCCAGCATTTTCTCCCTTTCCCACAATGTTTTCAAAAGGCTTCTTTCTCAGGGGCGTCAAAAGGTGGCATTGTGCGGTAAAGGGTTAACCCCTTACCCAACAGCAAATTTTTGGACAGGACCAAATCGAAAACATTTGCACACACTGGATTACATGCTGCTAAAATTACAATTTCTGTCTTCAGTAGTTTAGAAAACATTTGCAGGAAAAGGAGCAAATCCTGGTTACCAGCATTTTCTTCATTTCCCACAATGTTTTTAAGAGCCTTCTTTTTTACGGTCATTAAAAAGTAGAGATTGTGTTATAACGGGTTAAACCCTTTGCCAAATGATCCTCTGTTTCAACGAACCTAGGAAAAGAGGCCATTGAAAATCTTGTGGACAGGCTGGCTACCAGTTTGTTTCTTTACCCCCCCCCCCCAAATTATTTCCCACCTTTTTATAAAGATTTCACGATTTTTAGCTATAATAAATATGTATCGACTGCAAGTGCTTTCGATTGCAGGGAAACTAATATTTTGTTATGTGGTATTTTTGGTACAGAGATAAAAAAAAACCTACAGCTTGAATATTTCAGCAGGGGAAGCCCTCAAAAAAAAAACATTGTAGAAAAAAGAGAAATGGCTTGTGACAGGCAATTCTTCCTTTTCCTAAAATGTCTTCAATTCTGTCAGTGAACCTCAGATTATTTTTTAAACAATTTTGCAAACTTTAATGCCTAACGAGACTTTTGAGTTGGGAAGTCTAAAAATTGTCAAACTGGATTGAGTTAACCTTTTGCCACACACTGCCAAGTTCTAATAACCCTGTAGAAGAAGATTTTTGAAAACAAAGTTGTAACAGGATAAAATGTCAATAACCCCTGTATTTTCTTCTTTTCCCACAATGTTTTCTACCCCATCAAGGACAAACTTCATCATTTGGACCACTTTTATTGTGTGGTCTGTAAATGCTTTCAATTTCGAACATGCTAAACTTTTGTATTTCTGCAAAGGGTTGAGATGGTAAACATTTCCACTTGAAATAGAGTGGACACACCTTTATTATCCTTTCCTAACTTTCATGCTGACAAAAAATCAAAATGTCTTAAATGATATCTTGAAGAAATTTCTTAACCCTTTACCAAACAATCCTGCCCGGGGGTAAGGATTTTGGAAAAGATTTTGGGGAAAAAGAGAAACTGCCTGTGATCAGCCAACCCTGTCTGCTTTTCCCATCTTTTCTTTTACATCCAAATGTATAAACTGTCACCTGGAAATGCTTTATTTAGACTAGTCTAGAGGTTTCAATGTTTGGTAAAGCGTTAACTGTTTACCACACAACAAAATTTTAGATCTGTCCAAATCAAAGCATTTGCAGGCGACAATTTCAATGTGGCTCAAATGACGCTATTTTTCTGTTAACTCTTGACCTCACGACAAAAATTCAGACCAGTCCAAATTGAAAGCATTTGTAGACGACATTTCAAATGTAACTCAAAACATAAAATTTGTCTATTAAGGGGTAGAAAACATTGTGGGAAAAGAGGAAAATGCTGGTAACCAGCATTTTCTTCTTTACACACAATGTTTTCAAAAGGCTTCTTTCTTGGGGTCGTTAAAACCTGTGATTGTGTGGTAAGGAGTTAATAGGATTAAAAAAATTGTGGGAAACGGAGAAAATACTGGTTACCACCTATCTTCTATCCTACCAAAGACAAATCATATGATTTTAGCAACTTTTGATTTGTGCGTCTGCGAATGCTTGCAATTTCAAGTGGTCTACCACTCTATAACCCCGACATTTGGTAAAAGGTTAACTACAAATCCCGTAATTTCACCAGGTTCATTATAATGTCTGAAAACTTTCATTGTGACCCAGTTTAAAATTTAGATGTTTGGTCAACACTCAACATTCCAAAATACTCTACATTTGTAGCTCATTCAAACACAACTTTTGTACTCCTGTTTTGGACCCTTCAATTTTTTCACCTGTCAGGTATGTTATCAATATGAGCCATGCTCTGGCAAAAGGGGAATTAATGCATCTCCATGATGTATTGTATCAATCAAGCCCTCACATACTTAAAGCTCAATAATAGCCTTTTTTAACAACGGACTGAATCATGAGGAAATACATACAGGAAATGCTTACAGGCAATTGACCAACAGCAAAGTTTCGGCCCAGGTCAGCCTGCCATGGGTCGAGACTTTTTGCAGATACATTAAGCCCCTTTTTCACATGGCATATAACGATCAGTTTCACTCAAGATAACCCTAAAACAATCTACAAAATAAACTTCCTGTGAAATTCAAAGACAAGGAAAGTTCAATAATATCATCATTGTTTGCATGTGACAAGATATCGCTTCTACCGGCATTGTGGAACTCGCCCATTTTGGGGCCCTCGATAGGGGCCATCTGAATCATATAGACTTTTTCTCTTTAAATAAATCGTTCAGTCAATGAAGGGGATATAACATTTCAACATACGTAAAAGGCTCAACATACTGATCGTAAGACATAATGATGAACGAAACAAGCATGTTAACCGGCTTGGCTTAATGCGGAAATAGAACATAAAATGAACCTTTTCGCGTTTCATTTTTTCTTCAGCACAGGCTTTTTCGGCCTCACACCTCTGTTCCTTTACATCGTCTAATTCTTGCCTAAGAGATTCCATCTTTTGTTTGAGGGCAACCAAAGGCACTGGGCCCGATGAACGCGGTCTTGAATTCACTTGAGTCGACATTGTGTATTTGTTTCTAGTCACTCCTGCACAAAATGGCTGACACTGACACCGGATGTGCCTGTTCTCTCCCCTGATTTGATTAATGCGTCAAACAATTAGGTCAAAATAATTACGTTTATGCTTTTTTATAATCACGAAGATTTTATAACTTAATATAATTATGCTAGTACACTTCCGAACGATATTCACAAGCTTACTGTTAATATAATAATTTATGACAAAACGCAAGAGTTATTTAAGGAGTTTCGAGTCAGTCACGTGACGAAAGAAAACTGGCGATATACTATATTTAGCTGGGTGTATTCAACTGCCATATTTGGTAGCTCATTTGCATTAACTCTTTACCACATGAGATACTAAGAGCTTTCGCAGGCGATCAATGGAAGTCTTATGTGGGTATGCTGACGTGATTTGTTTCTGTACGGTTAGAAACAGTGCAAGACAATAGGCCTCCTGCGGCTTTACAGGTCACTTGCCAGTATAAATTTCCTCGTTTCTCAACATGTTTTAGAACACATTCTCAAGAAGCGTTCGAAGTTAAGAGATCGCTTGGTAAAGGGTTATATCATTGTATACATTTTTCAAATTCCGAGGAGAGGTTCCTATTTGTTTGAACACATAATGCATTTTTGTGCGTCGCCGGATAATCTGATGTTTTCCATCATATACAAACTGCACCAGTAGAGTCATATAAATTTATTCTTTTGGTGAAAAAATCATAACGCTTCATCACGCGTTGATATGCGGACATCTGTAATTTATGTTCATTCTTCGTCCCCATTTAAATCCAGATTTTAAAAAAAGTCATTCATTAACCGGTTTACTTTTTTTACCCAAAAACTCCCATGTTTCAAAGACTCTGAAAAGTCAGAATATTCTGAAAACATCCAGAGGTTTAACGCTTAACAACCCTTGTGGAGAAAACTTTTGAAGACACTGTGGGAAAAGGAGAAAATGCTGGTAAACAGCATTTTCTCCTTTTACCCCGCAATGTTTTCTACGGCAAGTTTCACCAAATTTCGAGCCATCTTTTATTTGTCGTCTGCAAATGCTTTGGATTTGGACAAGCCTTCTAACACTTTGTCGCCTGGTAATGACTTAAAGAGTTAAGCGACATAGCCTACTCTCTATCCGAAACAAATTGTGATTTTTCTCCAATTTGACGGACGTAGCCTATGAAAACCTTTCACAACAAACCGTAGGCTTATAAATTATACCAATCCTGTCACGGGATGATTAGGTTATTTAATCTTAATCTGTCCTCACGACGGAACTCATGACCGCACCCACAACCTTTAAATCTATGAGCAAACACTCTACAAGGTTGCTACAAAAGCTAGCCCCGTAGCAAGGCAAAATAGGCCTGACTGATAGTGGTTGGTAGCTGGGTTCCAGTCCGTTAGTTGTTTTTCCTATTCTATCATCTGGACGTTAATTTGTCAAAAATGACAGAAGCGATACACAGACAGAGCTAGAGCCGAAGATCTATAGTAGATCGCGATTAAAACCCTTTACCGCACAATGCCGCCTTTTGACGCCTCTGGGAAAGAAGCCTTTTGAAATCATTGTGGGAAAAGGAGAAAATGCTGGTAACCAGCATTTTCTCCTTTTCCCACAATGTTTTCTACCCTATCAAAGAAAAATTGCACCATCTAAGCCACACTGAAATTGTCGTCTGCAAATGCTTTCAATTTGGACTAGGCTAAAATTTTGTCGTCTGGTAAAGAGAGAATTATACGGAGTAATTAACCTTAAACTCTTTACCAAACAGTCCCTGGTTTTCACGACCCTGGTAAAGAAGGCTTTTGAAAACATTGTTGGAAAAGGAGAAAATGCTGGTAACCATCATTTTCTCCTTTTCCCGCAGTGTTTTCTATCCTATCAGAGAGCTTAAGCTCATTTCTGCCAATTTTTAATTTGTCGTCTGCTGATGTTTTGAATTTGAAAGAGTCTAAAATTTGTCGTTTGGGAAGCGGTTTAGCTGCTGAGGTTACTCACTGACCTCTTGGCGGACAGTATAGATCAAGACCAGACTGCACAGAACGTGCAGTCTGATCTTCGATCTACACTTTCCGTTAAGGAGACATTTTTTCGTCAAGAAATAAGCTTGTTTTTATTTTCTTTTTATTTATTTAGCAGCCCCTATGTTGACTCACTGATTGACAGAACTGTCCGAAAGGTTTTAAACCCGTTCCAGACTTGAACATTCTAGATTTACCGAAATTCGGTACTTTAACGGACGACAAAATTTTTGACTCGCCGATATTGAATCATTTACTGTTGAAAAATGAAATCTGGCACCGTATAACACACGCATAAAGCACCAAATAAACCTGATAGATTATGTCAGTTAAGAAATAGGTTGCGCTTTTCGAGAACGTCCTAGAACAGAGGACAATGTTGATCAAAGATCAGACTCCACGTTTTGTACCGTCTGATCTTGATCTATACAGGTCGCAAAGGCAATTAACGTTCTTAGATGCGTTTTAAGAATGAATTATTTTCTGCCGCGAACTACTTTTTCGCGCCCTGATGTAGACCGCTTGTGAAAAGTTTCTGACTATAAGAGAAAGTTGTCATAAAAAATCACCTTTTACCCCTCTGTTAACAACAATAGTTTTCAAATAATTATATTCGTGCAATACGCATGTTAACCCTTGACCAGATACGCCATTTTTTTTACGACCCTGAAGGAGAAAGCTATTGAAGAAACATTGTGAAAATAGGGAAATTGTTGGTAGGCCTAAACAGCATGTTCTCCTTTTCCTACAATATTGAAAATATGGTAACTTGAAATTCTGCCGAAAAGAGTGTCTGTTTTTTATTTCCAAACCAACCGGGAAGCCCACATATTGCGCCACGGTAATGTACAGGGCATCTATTATATTTGAGTAAAGGGAGGCGACTCTTCCAAACCGTATGAGTAATCAGGATTACGTCCCTTAAATCAATGTCAGACGAATCTTCATGCCTGTGCGTTGTTAGATCTTTACCTGTAACCGCTTGCCAAATAAGCCCTTGTTGTCAGGAATCGACCCTCAGATGAAAAAGGCTTTGTAAAATATTGTTGAAGAAGGAGAAGATACTGATAAACAGAATTTTCTTCTTTTCAGTCAATGTTTTTCACAATTTTGAGAATCAAGTCTATCGTGTGAACTACATTTACTTGAGTTTGAACGACCTAGAGGATTGATCGATTGATCGATTGATTGATTAATTGAATGGTGTTTTACTCCGCTTTCAACATTATTTCAGTCCTATCAAGGCGTCAAATCATCTATTCATGACAAAGAGGAAAAAGGCATTTGTTAACATAGTTGAAAGGGCATATTTTTTCTATTCCCACAATGTTTTTCTACCCTTTCAAATGCAAATATCAATTTTTGAATCACAATTTCTTTTGTCATCTGCGAGAGCTTTCAATTTGAACAAGTCTTCACTTTTGTTCGTTTCGTAAAGAGTGAAGCATTTCAACACCATAGGCGAAAACGGATGCATTTGCGGACGGCATAGACCAAGATCAGACTTCACAAAACGTGCAGTTTGATCCTGGTCTTTACCGTCCGCATCTATAGTCAAGCCTGTAACATAGAAATCTCCCTTGGTCCGTATTCATCAACCGTTCTTAATTCCATTCTAAGTCTTATTCTAGATTTAGAAAGTAATGCAACTTCTGATTGGCTAAACAAGTTGGTTTAACCAATCAGAAGCTATGTTACTTTCAAATTTAGAAAATTCTTGAGAATAAGATAAAGAATATTCTTAAGAATGGTTTGCAAATACAAGCCACGAGTTTCAGTGAGTTGTATTTTCAGCTGCCGAAAGAGGACCATTCTGTAAATTTTGCGCTGAAAGAGTTACGAATGTGTGAAGGGGAACCAGCACAAGGATGAAAGTACTTCGATGATTAATAACACAGGTAAAAATAAAGGTACACTATCCCGCGAATGAGCAGAAATCTTTGGCACAGATTATCCGGTTGCTTGGCAACGCCAAAATTGTATAGGTATCAGTTTATCGAAGGAATGTGCGCGTACAATCATGCTGACTGACTGTTTTCTCTTTTCGCAGGTGTTATACGTAAAGATTTTTCGATCCCTTAAAAGCTCGTACTTAGCCTGCGCAAGTTGAGGTCTTATAAAGCAGCTGACAAGTATCGTCATCTACATGTATTTTATGTACATGTATATTCATTATTACATTGTATACATTATATTTCAAAAAGAATTGCAAAAAGGTGTGAGTGAGTGAGTGAGTGAGTGACTGACTGACTGACGGACGGACGGACGGACAGACAGACAGACAGACAGACAGACAGACAGACAGACTGGCTGACTTACTGATTTACTGACTTGCTGATCGATCGATCGATAAATTGATCCTTTACCATATTAACAACCCCTAACGAATAATTCCGTGTATTTAGGACCCTCATGAAAATTTCCATTAAAACATTGTGGCAAAAGGAAAAAAAAAAATGCTGGTAGAATGGGCAGATTGTGTCCTCCTCCCACAATGTTTTGAATAAATTCAAAGACAAATTGCCATATTTGAGACACATTTACTTAATTTGTCGCCTGCAAATGCTTTGAAATTGGACAAGTCAAAAATAAAAAATATATCGTCCGGTCTTTAACCTGATGTTGTTTTAAACCGTTTTCGAGATAATTTCAGTCATGTCACGGCCCCAGTTCACTAACTGAACAATATCACAAGCACCTGGATAGGGCTCTGAGGTGCCTTGGCCAATGACACTCCAACAAAAAGGAAATGCCAGAGGCTCGGGTGAAGATCGAACCCAACACCCGCGGATTTCTATTCGTGCACGGTAACAACTGAGCCACGCATACCTTGAAAAAGAAACATGGGGAGTGCAGGTACAATGGCGCAAACATTTCGACAAATGGAGGCCAACAACTAAATCGCGTTATTTATCGTAATATGCTGCATGTATCCTTATCTCAACCCGTTACCATAGAGTCTATTTTTGGACAAGCTATTGGTAAACCGAGTGACACAGCGGAGAAATATTTAACAGTTTACCAGACCACAAAGATTTGGACTCGACCAAACTGTTCACATTTGCAGACGACAAAGTAAATATGGTTAAAAAAATAAAAAAAATGAAACCTGTTCTGGGAAGGTTAGAAAACATTGTGGGAGAAGGAGAAAATGCTGGTTACCAGCATTTTCTCCTTTTCCCACGATGTTTTCAGAAGGGTTCTTTTTCAAAGTCGTTAAAACTCGTGAATTGTGTGATGAAGTGTTAATTCTTTACCAGACAATAAAAGTTGTAGGCTCAGCCGAATTGTTAGCATTTTGCAGACGACAAAATAAATGTGGTTCAAATAACGAGATTTGTGCGTCGAAGGTTAGAAAACATTGTGTGAGGAGGAAAAAGAAGAACATGCTGGTAATCAGCACTTATTTTTTATGTTTTTAGAAAGTTTTTAGTTGCCTTCCTCTTCAGGGGTCCGAAACACACACAGGGTCCGAAACACACTGATCTCCCCCCCTCCCCCGCACCCACCCACACACACACATACACGCTACGATAATTCCATGAAAGTCCGAAACACACAGAACTGCATAATCTTGCCCCAGGTATTTGCCGAAGACAAAAAGATGATTCCCTGAAAGTCCGAAACATGTTGTTCTTTCGTTTGTTTGGTGTTTAACTTGTTATCAACAGTATTTCAGTTATATCCCTGCAGACGCCTACGAGTGTACCAATCTATATTTTCGTGGGGTGTTTTTTTACCATAATTTAGCGACATAATTCTTTCTAAGCCACTGGCTGCTTTTCTTCTTGAAAGAATCCTTAGAAAGAGAGTGGTAGATATCATTTCACAACGACCATTGTTAATCCTTAAAAAGAATTCGGCCGGGTTGGGTAATTGAACAAGCGACCCTTGGATTAAAAAGCCGTGTACGTTGCCGACTGTAATATCATTCATTTTGGACAAATCATAAAGATATTATCATCCGGTTAAGATCTCAAGGTTTCAAATTCTTTCGTTTATTCCATGCAGAAATGAGTCAAGTGAATTTCACGATAAAAGGCGCTTGTCTGCTTTCTGCACCAGACTCCTGAAATGTTCCCTGTTTCTATTTTTAACCTGTTATGAGACGAGCTTACGCTGTGGTTTATACCCCAAGTTTTTTAATTTCCGGTTGAAACCTTGTTTTTTTTTTGTCTCTGATAAGGTAGAAAACATTGTGGAAAAAGGAGAAAATGCTGGTAACCAGCATTTTCTCCTTTTCCCACAATGTTTTCAAAAGCCTTCTCTTTCGGAGTCGTTAAAACTCGGGATTGTGTGGCAAAGGGTTTTAACATAAAGTAAGTGTATTTTGCGGATACGTTTGATGAGATTTTGATAAAGGAAACCTTGCATGAACGAGGAGATTGCTTACAAGTACAGGTGTATCATTTTCTAACCTGTAGTCTAATGCCAAACGAAAATTCTTTTGTTGAATGTAAAGGGTTGACGCTTCTCGGCATGAGGAATGTTCTAATCTTTTTATCTCTTCGAGCGCCTAATAAACATTAAAAAAAAAATCAGTCTAGAAATGGGACTAAAATTATTGCAATTCAATGTTATGCTTGTCCAGGAAGTCTCAGCATAGCGTTGTTCAAAGTTCAGACTGCACGTTCTGAGCAGTCCTATTTTGATCTACATTGTCCGCAAAAGCCATGAAATCTGGATTCAGTGTTTCATTGGTTAAGGATGGAGCGCCCCCACCCCGGAGGCAATTTCAGACAAAATGGAGAAGTGCGTAAGAGGCAGGTATGTTAATTACAAGCACACGTGTACTCCGCGGATGAATTTACTGTTAATGTGCAAGGTATTCCGAAGCAACTCATTCTACAATAACCGCAATGATTTGGTCATAAATTGTGTACTCGTTTTCAACGGTGTTGAGTTGTGTGTATTGGAAGAAATTTGAAGATGTCGTTTTCGAAATTTTGAGCAGCGCTCTTCGAAAAGTGGTTTTAATGCATCTTCGTAACAGTTTAATCAATTATAGGGATTTCCAAGTGAGTCGTAATAGGCCTACGGTAATATAGATCCGCTTACAAGACTGGCAGAATCATGCTGTAGAATGGTCCTTCGACATGCAGAAAATTAACAAAGAGCAAAAAATTTCGACCAAGGTCAGCCTGCGCAGACCGCGACACTTTTTGCAAGTGTATTTTACTACTTTTTCACAAAGCTGAACCCTAATCTAGTGGGAAGTTGTGATGTCCCCCCTCCCAAAAAAAAACGGTAACAAACATGAATATTCATCAGTCTACATTGCAAGTCTTGTATTCTTACGCGCAGTGGAATGGTCCTACCTTTAACCCTGAATATCTCCAAATGTCTTGCATTTACGCTAAAAGCACGAAACATTGTTCAAATCTGTCAGTTTCAAGTCATTTTTTCTCTCTTAACCTATTACCATAACTTGCGTGTTTTAGGAGCTTGAACAAGAAGGCTTTTGAAAACGGAACGGTACCTAGTCATATTTACAAATAGCAAAAAGTTTCGGCCCTTGTCAGCTAGCGCGGACTGCACTGGCTGACGTGGGTCAATACTTTTTGCAGGTGCATTAAACCCGCTTTTCGCTGAGCATTTCTCATTTATAGAGCTCGTTTAGTTTGCGGCAACATAAGAGTTTTGCATTAAAGAACAAGAGGGTCATGATGGCCCTGTATCGCTCCACTCCCTTATGTAGATGAGTGATCTATTAATAGCATGGACTGGCATATGAGCCATGGCCTGGCAAAAAGGGGCTTAATGCATCTCCGTGTCACTTGACATCAAGCAAGTCATTTACATAACTATGGATCTATAAAAATCTATTTTATCTAACAACCGAGTGAATCATGCGGTAGACTGGTCTTTTGACATACAGAAAACTGGCCGATAGCGAAAAGTTTCGGCCCAGGTCAGCCTGCGCGGACTGCGAAGGTTGACCTGGGTCTATACTTTTCGCAGATGCATTAAGCCCCCATTTCACTGAGCATGGCTCATATCAGTTGTCTGCCAGTGGACCTTAAAAATCAAAATAAGATTAAAATAATTGCTCAGTAATCAAATTGCAATACCGAATAGTCGAGCCGCTTGAGTTTATTTTGTGCTTGTCTTTCTCTTGCTTATCAACTGCGCTGAAGTATGCGGCATATTTTGATAGTTAATACTTTTAATTCACGGTGAAATGATTTGACTTTTTGCCGTGATTATTCCACTACTTCTGATAGATGGAGGTTTTTTTTATTGCCGGTCGAAGATCGAAATTTCTTTCATTCCCATGAACACCATACGGTAATATTTTCACTCGAAGTACAGGGAAGCTCTCGGTATTTACATACCATTGAGTTAATCAATCGATAAATTCACTGTGCGAAACGGTGAAATTATCAAACCATAATCCTCCATTATTTCCCGATAAACTACCGAAAAAAAGAAATGAAATAAAATATTTTTCCTCACACCTTATCGATAAAGGTATGCAGAATCAAAGTCTGAAGAGAACGCATGGTGTACCTACATACGGGTCATTTTGCGAAAACCCCTTATGGTCGTCATAGGTGTCTCAGTCCCCTTTTACTTTAGAAGTAATTTTCTTTCTACCGCGGTTTATCCTTCAATAAACCACGGTTGTGAGTGACAATAAATAAACCACGGCCCACTCGCTCCCAATTCCAATTCCAATGCAACATCGGCCAATTTAGATGTTAATCTTCAAGAAGAAAAGACACTTGATTAACAGGTAACATTTCAAATAGTTTCACCATTTTCATCTTTCATCAAAAACAGTAAATATCGGTAAATCCTTGAGTTTTTCCTTCCTCCTTGGTCGAGTAGCAGAAAAGCCCTATTTGCTTACGTCCAGTGAGTTTCACTGTTAAAATATCCGAAGGCGGAGACATGGAACAGCCACGGGCGACTTTACATAGAATGAGGTCGAGTTTACCACGCTTCCGTAGAACTGTGTTTATAGATCTGAATTCACGTGCCATGTTAGAATATTGATTTTGCCACAAAAATCCACATTCTACTAATTTCCAGAGAAATATTGTCACACTCTTTCATCATTTGCTTACAGATCTGGTATATTGCTAAGTGCTAACCATTCGGTCTTTAGCGGATGAAAAAAAAAAAAAGACTTATCCACACTGAAAGCATATTCAGACGACAAATAAAGTATGGCTGAAATAGGGAATTTGTCTGTGAAAGGGTCGAACACATTGTGGAAAAAAGAAAAACACAGGGTTGTTTTGTACACGGTTGCTTGTAGTTCTAAGCCATTTCTCCTTTTCCCTTATAGTTTTAGACTCTCTGGAATCGCATATCACCACGGGACTGTCTGGTTGGCAAACACAACGTTGCCGGTTCTCTTGAAATCCATATGAGTCATGCTCTGGCAAAAGGGGTTTAATGCATTTCCGTAATGCATTGTACCCAGCACGACATCACATAATTAGGGATCGATAAAATCCACTAACAACCGGCTTAATTCTGAGGTAAAATTCATCTTGGACATGCAGAAAATTTACTAACAGCAAAAAGTTACGACACAGGCTGATCTGGGTCGATACTTTTAGCAGATGTTTTAAGCCCCCTTTTTTTAAGACCCCGCAGAGCTTGGCTCATTTAGATTCCATCTAAGAGTCATTAGGTTCTTAAGCTGAAGACTGTCACAGAAAATTGTGGTATGAAAGGAGAATCTAGATCTACTAGTATATAGCACCGGTAACCTTTATCGAATACAATGTAAACCAAAGGGTTACTTCGGACCATGATCAGGCTGCAAAATTTTCCAGTCTGATCTTGGCCTACATTGTCCAGAAACTACGAGCAAAGAGAAAAAAAAAAAAGAAAAGTTGCCGAAAGTTGTCAAGTAAAAGTTGCTTGAAAGAATAGTGTAGGGTGCGTCGTTTACGTTAAAAAAAAAATGAAAACAGTTCATGACATCGAGTTTGATTATCAATCTTAAATCAACTTTGCTACTACTACTACCACTACGACTAAGGTAACTGCCTGCGTATGCATGCAGCGTGTACACGTATTAGTTAGCGTCACGTGACATAGCAAGACGAAAAGTTATACACGTAATGATGGCGTAGACGTAGACATCGAATTAACGTCCAATCAAAGACGAATGTTAGACGCTTACCTCCGTTAAGCGTTTCTCGGAACCTTCGAGTTTGTTACAACTGTCTGCGTACTTTTCGTTGACTTGGTCGAATTCGTTTTCGAGGTTTGTGTACTTCTTCTGCAGAGAGGACAAGTCCTCCTCGACCTGAAACGAAAAAAAATAAAAATTGTAGGTTTAAGGTGTACCAGTCGGCAAGATTTCGTCATGTTTCAGACCGGTTTTCAGAATTAAGAGACAGGGGAGGAAAAAAAAAAATGCTCGTGACGACATGCTTCCGTGCCTTGTACATTTCGTTCACATCGACTGTCGATAAGGCTTTTCGATACTTATTCTTCATTTTAACCATGCTATGTCAAAATGGGGTTAAAGCCTTTTCGTAATGAATCATATCAAGTAAGTCAACACATAGTTAAGCGACCATAAAAATCCATTTGGTCCAACGATTGGCTAAATTTTGAAGAAGAGTGGTCCTTGGGCACCCAGAAAATTGACCAATAGCAAACAGTTTCGACCCATGTCAGCCTGCGCGGACTGCGCAGGCTGACATGGGTCGATACTTTTTGCAGACGCATGGCTTAACTCTTTACCAAGCAATCCCGAGTTTTAACCACCATGGTGAAGAAATCTTTCTGAAAAAAGTCTGAGAAAAGATGAAAATGCTGGTAAACAGCATTGTGTCCACTTCCCACAATTTTTCTAACATTCAAGAGACAAATCAAATAAATTTTGCAGTTTTTAAATTGTCGTCAGCCCATGCATTTATAGCCGATAATTTCAAAATTTCGTTGCCTAGTAACCCATTATTTACTGGCTCTATAAGCGTCCAAATAGCTTTATCCGACCCCGCAGTCGTCTTTAGAAAATGTTGTTGGAAAAGCAGTTATTGCCCTTAAAGACTCATCTGTACTCATTTTCAGCCACTTTTTAACCCATTTCATTTTTTTTTTAATCAAACTATAATAATTCTTGTATCTTCATGCCAAATTTTGCCACTGACGCAAGGTTGCATAAATTACGACCGACAGAAAATGCATTTCATTTTCTAGAGGCCATAAAAAAAATCACTGCTGTGACGTTTCCGATTTGAATCAAAGATTTCTGATATACATGTATATATTTTTCTATTACACCATAATATATATGGTAATTTTACTTTGTTTACACAGATGACTGTATTCTGAACCATTCTACAGTCTTTCATTTTTTTTTTTTTTTTTCTCTCTGACTGTACGGATGTATCTTTAACCAGTTATTTCCATATCGGTCAAAATAAACCGTGTCTTTTTCTTTAAACAACTCTGCTTTGTGTTTCTTTTATTAGTTAACAATATGTTTGAAATCCTGCACTGCTTTTCACTCAAATGTGTACGCACGAAATTTGCGTGCGCACTTCAGGTGGGCAAGCATAGAGTCTGAAAACTGTGTACGCACGAACTTTGCGTAGGCACTTCAGGTAAGCAAACATAAAAAATATAATCCACCCTCCCCCATCCACCCCTCCCTCTAAAAATGCGCAATTCTACGCAGTTTAGTGGAAAGCTGTCTTGGTAATCGAAGAAAGGATTATAAACAAGGAAATGGGAGGGTCGACGGTTGGCAGGGGACAGAAACCTTTTCTTAAAGAATTATTTTCATGCGTGAAAAAAGAGAAAAAGGGATTTTCTACATGGAAATGATATCAGTTCACGTAAATGGGGGCGGGGGTCAAAAACACTCTGACCTGGAGGGGAGAAGGGAGGGGGGAATGTTGGGTCGGATCTGCAGTCTCGTCAGCCAAAGGAAACATTGTCTGAAAAGCATTTATTGCTTCTTTAGCGAGCAATGTTTTCCATGTCGGTCAAAATAGACAATTTCCTTCCCTCACAACAGGTTTGCTTTGTGTCTAATCACAAGATAACGATATCTTTAAAATCGTGATAATCTCAGCTGAAGGATCCTAGGCAAAGTGAGATGCCAAATACTCGGAGGGTTGGCTGGATGGAGGGATTGCAACTTTTTTTCAGAATTATTTTTATGCGTGGAAAAAACACAAACTTTTTTGCGAGTGTAGGGAAATGATATTAGTTAACATAAACGGTGAGTTAAAGAACATCTTGACTTAGGGTCCAGAGTGTTGGATGGATGGGGGTAAATGCATGCATCGAATAAACTGGGTCACTGAGGACCCTTCCCCCCCCCCCTTCCTTTGCGTATGTTTAAAGTTGGCTTTACTCCAACCATAGGCCACTGAAACTCCATTGGTCTATTACCGGACAACGAAATTTTCCTTATCGGACACCGTTACTATAAATAGCACATTGGCAACTGCCTCTATATTGAAAGGGGACAGGGGTAAAAATTTTCTTCGATTTCGTTGCACACCTTTTCTTATTATATACAACATAGAGGCAGTCGCCAATGTGCTATTTATAGTAACGATGTAGATGAAAATTTGAGTATTCCCTGATATACAAGCGATGCACCAATTCGCAAGTATTCGATGATCAACCAAGAAAAATGTTAGTGTTCCGTAACAGACTAATGAAGCTTCAAAGGCCTGTGCTCTAACAGACGTCAAAATTATAAACTGGGGGAAATTCAAAGCATTTTTGTAGATGGCAGATCAACTGTTGCTTGCCTAATAGTGCTGGTCTTTTAAAGGATAGAAAGAAACATCGAGGGAAACGGAGAAAATGCTAGATACCATGCATTTTCCCCCCTTTACCCCAATGTCCTTAAAAAGCCTTCTATCCCAAGACCTTCTTGCAGTTACTTTTGGAGAATAAAGACTGAGAATGTTCTTTAGAATGGTTGTTGAATATCGACCCTGCTTGTTACATGAAGTTAAGAATTCGATTCTTAGAAGAAGTCCTACATGTAAACATAATAATGAGCCATGCTCTGTGAAAAGGGGGCTCAATGCATCTGCACAAAGTATCGGCCCAGGTCAGCCTGCGCACTCCGCGCAGGCTGACCTGGGTCGAAACTTTTTGCTATTGGTCAATTTTATGTATGTCAAAGGACCAGTGTACCTCATGATTCAGTCGATTGTTGGACAAAATGGATTCTATGGACCCACGATCATGTGATGCCTTGCTTGGTATACCACATCATGGGGATGTATGAAGCCCCCTTTTGCCAGAGCATGGCTCAATTATTCTTTTTTAAAAAAACAAAAATAAAAGCTAAACATAAACGTGTCGACATATAAAACATGCGGCAGAGTAAGCTACAACATGCTGTCGATACACATACAACCACTTTTCATGCCAAATATGAGCCATTGGCAGGGCTTATCGGTAAATTACACACACGGTTATCCGATTTCAATATGGCCGCCACACCTAGCTTTCTCGCTCTCCGAGTAAACAATTTAGCGTCGAGGGGGGAACAAAATCTCAAAATGTATAACTCTCACCTGATAAACCTTTCATTATTAGTTTAGATTATTGTTTATGTTTGGCATAACAGGTTTAAAGTCACGTACGGTGACGAGATAATTTATAAACCCAAGTCGATAACGTTTATATTTTCACGTCACGTTACGTGGTTTCAAACAATGTATTTCCCCCCAAATAAACATTAATATAAACTGTTAATGAAAGGTTTATCAAGTTAAACTTATACACAGGAAGAAATAGAGCGTCTGGCAAAAATGAATGATGAAACTAAGTTTGTGTTACTTGGCAGACTTTAAAACTTTTTTCCAAACGACAAAATTTTGAACTGTACAAAAATTGAAAGAAATACAGACGACAAATTAAATGTTGCTAAAATGATGGCTTCGCTCTTTGGCCGAAAACATTGTGGTAGAATGACAACAAACAGGCTGGTTACCAGCATTTTTTTCTTGTCCCTCAATGTTTTCAAAAATTTTCTTCTTCAGGATCGTTAAAATTACGTGGTTGTGTTGTAAAGGGTTAAAGAGATTCTAAAAGCAAATAAGGGTTTTTAAGGTTTTTTTTTTAATTTAAGAGCAAAATATTAATCATGGGTCAATGAAGTTTTGGGTGTTCGAATCAAATGCATTGGTTCTTCAGCAAAACCTTTCTTGTGGGTACTCATTAGAAGGTCTCAACAAAAGGTTAAGAACAAGGTTGATGATAATCATGACTGCTTAACCCTTTACCAGACGATCCCGTTTTTTATCGACCCCCAAGGAAAATGGCTGTGTAAACCATTGTGTGAGCAGGAGAAAATTCTGGTAACCAGCACTTCTCTCCTTTTCACATAATGTTTTCGAGCACAATAAAGACAAAAGTTTGATTTAAGTCGTCTGCAAATGCTTTCATTTTGGGCACATGTCTGCAAGATCCGGCTGTAGGCCGGGCCTCTCAAAGAACTTAAAGGGAGGGTGGGTTAAAGTTGCAACAAAATTTTGATTCTACACAAGCGCCAGTCACGACACTATTTGCCTTAGTGCTAAATGTAGATTCAGATCAGATTTTCATCTACACTGCCACTTTTGCAGAGACATTCTGGATCAGAGCTACATTGAACTTGCAACTGAGCCATGCTCTTTGAAAAGGGGACTTTAAGCATTTGCAAAAAGTATCGATTCATGTCAGCCTGCGCAATCAGCGCAGGCTGACATGTATCGATACTTTTTGCTTTTTGTAAATTTTCTGCACGTCCAAGGAAAATTCCACCTCACACTCAGACAAAATGGCCCGAAACATGCGAAATGAGCCCTTCGGACATTTGCGTAGAGTGTCGTCCCGGATTAGCCTGCGCAGTCCGCGCAGGCTAATCCGAGACGGCACTTTACGACTACGTAAGATTTGTTCATACAGTAGACTTTCGTGAAACGGAAAATCGCACAAAAACGTGAAGTGCCGTCTCGGATTTGTCACAGACTGCACATGCGGATCTGGAACGACACACTTTTACGCTTTATGTCCGAAGGCCCCTTTTCGTGTGTTGCTAGCCAAATGGATTCTATGGATCCGTGATTTTGTGATGACTTGCTTGGTATCACTTATCACGGAGATGCATTAAACCCCCTTTTGCCAGAGCATAGCTCGATCGATTGAGTCCCTTTTTTTTTTCGGATTGAAAATGCCCTTTTGATTGCTTCGGCGCATAACCCCTTACCACACAATCCCGACATTTAACGACGATGAGAAAGAAATCTTTTGAAAACACTGTGGGAAAAGGAGAAAATGCTGGTTACCAGCATTTTCTCCTTTACCCACAAAGTTTTCTACCCTTCTCAAATCAAATTTCAATTTTTGAGTCACATTTATTTTGTCGTCTGCAAATGCTTTCAATTTGGACAAGGCTAAAATTTTGTCGTTTGGTGAAGAGTTAAAGGGTTGGTTACAGATGACTAAGAAACGAAAAAAAAATACCATAACACAAGACTTACCTTTGCTTTAGCTTCCTCGGTATCCTTAAGCTTAATCTCTGCCTGTTCTGCTCTATCCAAAGCATTTTCCTTCTCATTTTTCATGGACTGCATCTTTTTCTTAATAGACTCCATTGTTGTTGATTTAGTCGTTCTGTTTCACACAAAAAAGAAGATTAAAAATTGGGAATGTTGAGAGACTGCAGCGTCTGGTGCAGATGAGAGCTCACAGTGCCAATACCCTGCTGCCGCAAACCCGAAAGGACTGTGCTGAAGTAACGGTATTCTCGTCTGCTACGATATTTTGGGGATCGACCTTTTGGATAGCTAATAAGCAGCCTATCAGCAGCCTCGTTGCATCACAAGGGCGCCATCTTGTGCTACGTCACGCCCGATGCCGATTGTATTACACCCATCTTTGGCAAATGCTGAATAGCAGACGAAAAAAACAGAAGGAACCATTTAGCACGGTCCGATCTCACGCGCGCTTTCAAGCTGTGAAATGGTGATTGCTATCGATACAGACCAGGCAGGATTGATTAGGATCGAATAATTTGGTTTTGTCTCTGCTCTGCGTGGGCTTAGGGAGCCGTATTTTATCATTTACGTATGTATTAATCTGAAATCTGGGGTTTGCCTACCCGCACGGAATCTCGCAATAGATTCATCCAGGTAAAGAAAACACACAGAGCACACGAATTCTACTCAAACAATATACATAAAAGTGTTACCATGACTACGGAACAATTGTGTAGATACACAATTTGATTTTCATGATGTACAGCATCAGAAGAAAATATAAATATAATGTGAAAGCTCTTTTAAAAAAGATAACTTATAAAAAAAATGTTTCATTGCGTCTAGCCACATTGTGTAGACACGATCTAGCAGTTTTGAATTAATTCTTTCTCTTTACCAAATGACAAAATTTTGGACACCACCAAATTCAAACCATGTGCAGACAACAACTAAAATGAGACCAACAAAATGGATTTCTGTCTTTGAAGTAGTAGAAAACATTGTAGGAAAGACAGAAAATGCTGGTTACCAGCACTTTATCCTTTACCCACAATGTTTTCAACAGCCATCGTTCTCAGTGTCGTTGATGCACAGGATTGTATGGTTACAAATTGATCTGCTATTAAAAAGTAGATAAAAACTTGCAGGCAATAGTTCAAATCTTTATCAGACGACAAAAATTGTTGACTTGTCCAAACTGAATGCATTTGCAGACGACAAATTAAACGTGTGTCTTTTTTTTTTTGTCTATGACAGGGTAGAAAACATGGTAGGAAAAGGAGAAAATGCTGCTGATCAGCATTTTCTCCTTTTCCTACCATGTTTTCAAAGGCCCTTCTTTTTTTCCTAGGGTCGTTAAAACGCGGGATTATGCTGTAAAAGGTAAAGCTCAATGACTAATTTTTGAAAGTTAATTTTGGCCGTAAAAATCTCAGGGTATGGTGCAATGTAGATTCAAGATCAGACTGCACGTTTTGTGTAGTCTGATCTCGATCTAAACTCTGCGCAAAAGTGCCTTGAGTCGCTCTTTTCAACGTGGGGTTTTACTTATTACCTCCTAAACCGAATTTTGTACTAAACGACTGACGGTACCTTTGTAAAATATGGATGATAAATTTCAAGAATGATTACAATAGAAAGAGATTACAAGAGAAAAGAACGTCACAAAAGATATTGGACGTAAAAATCAAAATTTTCCATATGCCTTAATCTTTTCAAATTTGGTCTAATACTCCAAAACGCGTTGATTGTTACGCAGGAGGCAATGAAATAATTACGGGCTTAACCGGTTGACAAAATTTCAGACGCACCCAAAATTCAAAGTGTTTGCAGTCGACAAAATAAATTGTGACTTAAATTATGTTCTTTATCTTTGAAAGGGTAAAAAACAATGCGGATGAGAAAAAAAAGTTGTATTTGTCTGTCAAAATCTGTACCTACCTATCAAGTGTTTTAACGATCCTTGGAAATAAGCCCTCTGAAAACAAAAAAAAAAGAGATTAAATGTAGCTTAAAATAATGCTAGCTGCCAAAAGTAAACAAAATGTTAAAATGCATATCAAATTTAATCCTATCATTTAAAAGTATGGACATTACTGTGAAATTGACTGCCTGTTATAGTGCAGTCGGTCCAAGTGTTAACCCTTTCCCAAACAAGCCCTGGTTTTCACGTGTCTGCAGTACAACTCTTTTGAAAACACTGTGGGAAAAGGAGAAATTGCTCGTAACGAGCAATTTCTCCTTTTCCCACAGTGTTTTCTACCCTTTTTGAGACCTTTCTGCCATTTTCATCAAGTTTAAAATTGTCGTCTGCAAACTCTTTCAATTTGGACCAGTCCAAAATTTGTCGTTTGGGAAAGGGTTAATCGTTGGCAGAGAAATTAATTTCAAAACTAGGTTAAAAGTTGCTAGGTCACTCTATCTTTTGTTTACTTTTTCCCTGGTTTTAAAATTCATTTTTCTGCCAGCGACTAACACACGGACCGACCACACAGTAACAGATTGTCATCCTCACGATTGTTTCCATGCTTTTGAACGATGTCATTTAGATTTAACCCTTTCCCAAACAACAAATTTTGGACTGGCCCAAATTGAAAGAGTTTGCAGACGACAATTTTACATTTGATGAAAATGGCAGAAAGGTCTCAAAAAGGGTAGAAAACACTGTGGGAAAAGGAGAAATTGCTCGTTACGAGCAATTTCTCCTTTTCCCACAGTGTTTTCAAGAGGCTTGTACAGTAGACACGTGAAAACCAGGGCTTGTTTGGGAAAGGGTTAAACGCTCTTTGACACCTGCATTGTCTTTCTGGCCGTTTTTGGGCCTTTAACTCTTTACAACACGAAAATGTATACTTCTCCAAATTGAATGCATTTGCAGACGACAAATTAAATGTGACTTAAAAATTGAAATTTGTTATGGGACAAAAGGAAAACATTGTGGGAAAAGGAGAAAATGCTGGTTACCAGCAGTTTCTCCTTTTCCCACAATGTTTTCAAAGGGTTTCCTTTTTAGGGTCGTTAAAAGTCGGGATCGTGTGGTAAAGGGTCAGACAATAAACTTCGACTTTGAAAGGGTATAAATCAACATTAACACGGAAAAAAATGAAAAATCTTATTTTACTGACAGAAAATGTCTGCCAAAATATTTACCCAACAACCCAGTGTTTTAAAGACCTTGGGGCATGAAGCCTTCTGAAAGCATTGTATTTTCTACCCATTCAAAGACAAACATCATCATTTTAGCCATATTAAATTTTTGACTTGTCAGCTGCAAAATTAATGCTGTCAATTTGGACAAGTCGAAAAATTCTGTCGTCTCGTAAAGGGTTGAATAATTTGGCACTCATGCGGGTTACATTCTGTAGTAGGTCACGTGAGTTACCCCTGGTGAAATTCCATTGACGTTGTACAGTCACGGTTCCGCATTCCGTCGGCTGTTAACTCTTAACCCCGGTAAATAAGTGAAATGAAACTTTCTAGCCGATAGTAAAAACCCATAATTTTGCTATTTCAAGGGTATATTTTAGGGAAAAAAATATCTAATTATCAAACAGTGTAGATTCAAGATCAGATTGCACGTTCTGTGAAGTCTGATGTTAATCTAAACTGTCATTAAAGGTCTTTAAGTAATGTCGTTTTTTTTTTTTTGGGGGGGGGGGGGTATCTTCTTATCGGACAGTGTAGATCCAATATCAGACTGCACGTTCTGTGAGTCGCCCTTAGCAGCCTAAGGTGTCTGTCCGTAGATTTCAGATTCCATCATTATTTTGCCATTAATTCATCTTCTTCATTTTCAAACAGCACAGTCATTAATATCAGTCATCAATATCACCATTTATTATTATTATTATTATTATTAGAGGTTAACAGAAAACGGTGAAGTGGTAAGCAGGTAGAGTATATTTGACTCATGCTGAGAGAAAAGCCTGTTGAATACATCTGCAAAAAGTATTGAGTCATGTCAGCATGAGCAGGACTTTGCAGGATGACCTGAATCGAAACTCATCGCTTTTGAGAAATTTTACGCATGCCAGTGGACCATTCTACCTCATGATTGAATTGGTTTCTAGACAGAGAGGATCTATATTATGGGACAACTTGCGTGGTATAATGCTGTATGAATATGCATTAAAACCTCTTTTTCCAGAGAGCCGCTTATTTATAATTGGCCAACGATAACGGTGAAAATGGGAGAATATTGTATAACTCACTACAGTGTAATCAGCACGATGCATGAAAATTCTTAAATAGAGATTGTTAGTTTATGACTATACTGCAACATGCAGATGACTGCCATCGCCTTGCAGACCGTTGTCTGTACATGTCATATTCTTCGAAGATTGCCCTGTCTGCTACAAAACATCACTATCCTGTACAGGATAAATATTATTACATAACATTTTGCGCATATCTCAAAACTCTGCAAGCGGAAAATGGTTATACATAAATAATACGTCTGTCGAGAAGTAAAGCCTATTTTTCGCTCAAACTCCAATTTATCCAAAAAATATATCAGTTTCAAACGGGAAAGAATAATTTAAAAAAAAAAAAAAGATACAATTGTTTACTGCATAACTTTGTATACAGGGTTTAAACATAGATTTAAGAAAACCCGTCAATACAAAAACAGTAATTACAAAAACAGTAATTGCCATCTTGAAAAGTAGTCCGGTTCTATACTCAGGATGCTTTGGTTTGACGCCATTTTAACAGCTCAGGTTATATTATGGCGGTCAGTGACGCACCCAAGTGTTTCTTGGCTTTCTCTCACCAGCACTGACACAACTTTCTGTCCAAGTCACTGACTACTTTTCTCATTTGTATTATAGGTGAGAGGCGAAAAATCGCACTCAGGATGCTCAAACCAGGTAGGTTAGTATTTGAAAAATGTCACTTCGCCGGGAAGATAATGTTTTGCAGACCACTAAAAAAATATTGTAGCTAGCCCGCCCCCACCCCCCCCAAAAAAGAAACAAATTTCCGAGCTATTTCTCCTTTTGCAACATATTTTCGTGTATCAAATACACGTTTTGTACAAATTATCGATCCTAAACTTGCCCTCGTAAAGTCTGTTGACATAAAGTTAATCCTGCGCAAATTATACTATTACAGTGTTAAGTGTTGACGATAAAGGCTACGAATATCTGTTTTAATTCTCAACCAATTTCAGAGCCGTCAAAATTGAAAGCATTTGCACGTTACAAATTAGATATATTTCAAATGACGCCAACTGCCATTGAAAAGGCAGAAAACACTGTAGGACAAAAGGCGACAAACTCGTGACCATCATTTTCTCCTTTTCCCATATTGTTTATAGGTCTAAAGTTAGGATTAAACAGGGAAGTTCAGAGGCGGTGGAATGTTTGTGGTAGATAATGTAAACAGCCCTGTACTGCTTAGATAGATATCTTATACCTGTCTCACCCTTAACCCTCACAACACAATCCTGACTTTTAACGATCCTGAGGAAGAACGCTTTTGAAAATATTGTGGGAAAAGGAGAAAATGCTGGTAACCAGCATTTTCTCCTTTTCCCACAATGTTTTCTACCCTTTAACAGATTTGAATATATGAGTTGCGTGTATTTTGTCGTTTTCAGTATGCTTTCAATTTGGACAAGTCTAAAATTGTGTTGTTCGGTAAAGAGTTAACCTTTTACGCCCACACGGCTTTTGAAAACATTGTAGCAAAAGCAGCGATTGGTCGTAACGAGTATGTTTTCCTTTTACCAAAATGCAAATTCCTTTCAGTGTTCCACATGAATTAAATTCAAGGAATATTTTCGAAATGTTATGCTGTGAATCGGGTATTGGGTGGACATGGCTTTACTTTAAACGGTCGAGATGAGATGAGAGAGGGAGAAAGAAAGAGAGAGAGAGAGAGAGAGAGAGAGAGAGAGAGAGAGAGAGACCCGTGAACCTGTTAGGGACCCGAGTTCTACGTTCCAGTGAGCCCTGCTCTGACAAAAGGGGGTTTAATGCATCTCCGTGATGCATGATACCAAGCAAGTCATCACATTTACAGATCCATAAAAAGCTATTTTGTCAAACAACCGACTGAATCATGAGGTGCACTGTTCCTTTGACACCCACAAAAATCCCTGATGGCAAAAAGTTTCGAGCCAGGTCGGCCTGCGCGGACTGCGCAGGCCAACCTGAACCGATACTTTTTGCAGATGCACTAAACCCCTTTTTCACCGAGAATGACGCAAGTAAACTTTTGGAGAAGGGGGTGGAAAGTAACTTAAAGTAACATTTCTAGAGCGGAGAACGTAAGGTAAGGTCATCAGCCCATAAGCGCCATGTATTTTATTGAATGAACCATCAATCAGAACTGGTAAAAGGTCTTTGTGAGTTTACACCCGTCATGATTGATCATGATTGTTGGCAGTTAAAGTCTTGCAAGACTGGAGGGAAACATTCCACGGTGTAAGCAATGTCAAATCCAGGAAATTTTTCATCTGTTTCGTTATTAACAAGTATTTCTCTTTTTACTTTTCGGCGTAGCTGAATACGATGGCTTCCGACCTACTCTTTTGGTATTGCGATATTACAATAAATAAATAGAAATATGCGATTGGTCAAAAATAAGGACTTGTTTGCTCTGCGGGCCCCGCAGGCCTCTTTACGAGCAAATTTACGCCGTCTATCTTTTCAAAAAGATATTCCTTGTTTCTTTTCTACACAAATTTCCACCTGCGAGCAACTTTTTGCGCCTTTCTGTATCATAGAGAAAAAGATGACGATATTTTCCTTTTTCGAACCATTTTTCTGGAGAGAATTTTCACTCATTGCATTCTCAGTATCGTATCAAAAATTCCTTTCTGTAGTTGTGATACGGTAATTTGGTGATGGATACAAACGAGCTATGCTCTGTGAAAAGGGGGCTAAATGCTTCTGCTAAAGGTATCGACCCAGGTCAGCCTGCGCAATCTGCGTAGGCTGACCTGGGTCGAAACCTTTTGCTATCTTTAAATTTTCTGCATGTGTAAGGACGATTCTACTTCCAGATCGAGTGGGTTGTAATACAGAATGGATTTTATCAATGTGATGATGTGCTTGGTATGCATCTCGGAGATGTATTAAAGCCCCTTTTGTCAAATGGATATGTTAACCCTTAAGCTGCTAACCGCGACCCACTGACCTTTTACGGACAGTGTAGATAAAGATCAGACTGCACAGAACGTGCAGTCTGATCTTTGATCTACACTGTCCGATACGGTATTTTCTTTCCGGTGAAATTAACTTTGAAACCACAATGTTTGGGCTTTTAGTATTGAGTAAAAATTTGCCTTCAATTTATTCAGCAGTTGAAGTGTTGAATCTTTATAGTAAAGGCACGGATAATTTTACTAGCGCAGCTTTGAAAAAAAAAAAAAAACTGGTTGAATTAACCCTTTACCACACAATGCCAGGTTTTTACGACCCATTTAAGAATGGCTTTTTAAAATAATGTAGGAAAAGGAGAAAATGCTGGTTGCCAGCATTTTAACTTTCTCTCGCAATATTTTCTTCCTTTTCAGTGACACAATCCAGTCATTTGATCTACAGCTGATTCGTCGTCTTCAGTTGTCTTCAGTTTCGGCTAATCTCTGTACCATATGACAAAAATGTAGACTTGTCGAAATTGACGATAATTCAAATGCGGCTTAAATGATGGAATTTGTCTCTGATGGGGTATAAAACATTGTGGGAAAAGGAGAAAATGCTGGCTACCAGCATTTTCTCCTTTTCCCACATTGTTTTGAAAAGGCTCCTCCCTCAGAATCACTAAAAATCGGGACTGCGTGGTAAAGGGTTAGATGCAAATGCTTATCTCATAAAAGAATTATTACCAACTGCAGAACAAGGATAAAAACAAAGAAAGCACACATATAAATAAACCGATATCCTGCCGTTGCATATAATAGGCAAAGAATATTGCGATTTGTGATTAAAGACACATGTTTAGTGATACAGACGGAAAACACCGAACCTTTGGTCCTTATCTGATAATAGTCCAAGATGATGATGTTTTGAATTATGGCTCGCGCTGATTGAAAATCATAATTTGCTTCCAGCCAGATAAAATTAGCCTTAGCCCAGGCGGTAATAATTTTTTTAATTACTCCTTATTGTGTATCCTTGCACGGCGACGAGTCACATATTCATATTTTTCTTTGGTTAATCCATTACCAGGCGACGAAACTTTCGGCTCGCCTGCATTGAAAGCACACGCAGACGACAAATTAACTCTTTACCAAAACGACAGAATTTTGGACTTGTCCAAATTCAAAGCTTCTGCATACGACAAAATAAAATTTATTGTGAATAAAAAATTGAAATTTGTTTTGAGAAGAGCATTGTGGGAAAAGGAGAAAATGCTGGTTACCAGCATTTTCTCCTGTTCCCACAATGTTTTCAAGAGGCTTCTTTCTCAGGGTCGTTAAAAATCAGGATTGTCTGGTAAAGGGTTAAAGCATGGTTGAATTATGAGATACGTCTGTGAAAAGGTAGAAAACGTTATGGGTAAAAAAGAGAAAATGATGGTTACCAGCATTTTCTCCTTTTCCAACAAGGTTTTCAAAAGCCATCTTGGTCAGGGTTGTTAAAACTAAGGATTTTGTGGTAAAGGGTTAACTTTAATCAGCACAAGGCTATATAGAGCTGTTTGCCCCAAGACACTCCAACGTAACTAAGTTCGGATCGAACAAGTATTTTCCGTTTCAAATTCTCTGAGTCGGCCAAGTTCGCCGAGCCCCCCGTAGCTCAGTCGGTAGCGTGCAGGACTTGAGAACAGGAGGTCGCCGGTCCGATCCCCGGCTCGGCCAATTTCTTTCTGAGGACTGGTGATAGTCATTTCGACAGGATTCATTCCTCTCTCACCGCTGACCATTGTTTCGACGATGGTTATGTGAGAAAGCAGCCAGTGGCTTGTGAGGAATATTGTGCTAAGTACATGTATTGGTGAAAGAAACTCCAGGAAAGCATGTATAAGTGCATTGGGCTTCGCGATATAAATGATTTGATGTGGAAGACGGCATCGATCAATCGATCGATCGATCGATCAATCAATCAATCAATCAATCAATCAACCAACCAACCAACCAACCAACCAACCAATCAACCAACCAACCAATCAATCAATTTACCAACCAACCAACCAATCAATCAATCGATCAATCAATCAATCAACCAATCTCTACTTTATTTTACGAAAGGACACCATGCTGCCCCCACCCCCCATAATACTTGTGTTGGTGTAGACTCTATGATATGAAGACCAGGGTCCGTATTCACCACCCATTCTTAAGAATTTTCTACATTTGAAAGTAACACAACTCACCATTTGGTTTAGCCAATCAGGAGTTGTGTTACTTTCAAAAGTAGGAAATCTTGGAGAAAAAGACTAAGAATATTCTTAAGAATGGCTGGTGAATACGGACCCAGTAAGCAAATAATGACATGCATCTTCAATTACGTAATTATATCTATAGTCGACAAAACCTGTGCCGGTCCAGATAACATACTGGGATCGGCAATCACTTAATCAATACCGTCAGGCGTCACCTTCACGTGTTTCTCATCAGCTCGCCCCTGACGTTGTATCATGGAGCATACGCTGTGGAAATTCACATTAACCCTTTACCACCCAATCCCGACTTTTAACGACCTTGAAGAAGAAGGCTTTTGAAAAAAATAGCGAGAATAGGAGAAAATAGTGGTAATCAGCATTTTCTCCCTGTTTTTCCCACAATGTTTTCTCCTCTCAAAGACAGAAATCATCATTTGAGCTGCATTTAATTTGTCGTCTGCAAAAGCTTCCAATTTGGTCGAATCCGAAATTTTACTCTTTCCATTAGATCCTGAAACAATTTTGCAGCGCACGATTATGCAAGCATTCTGATAAAATATAGAAAGTACACTTAAAATGCTACGTAGCCCTAATAATCTCATAAAACTACATTTTTCGCGATCTGAGGGAAGATATCGTCAGAGAACATTGCGGGCAACGGAGGAAATGCCTGGATTTATGGAAGAGTCGACTTTTTCTTCGGTTGTTAAAGAATTTTTTGTGGTATTTGTCGAAGACAGTGCTACTATGAGTTCAATAGCGCATTTTGAAAATCATGTATCGTAGTTTGTGCAAAACCAAAGGAAGTAAATCCAATTAAACTCAATTTTTCTAAGACAAATAAGCGTTTCGATTGCACTCAGATATAAAATTGAAAATGGCGTATTAGAATAAATTGGATTAGGCCACTGATCATGGAAACACTCCTTTTTTCATTGAAAATAGTTTCGCCCGCTATGGTTTTCTATTGGCGCAATGATACACACAATCTAACAGCCAGGTTCCGTTCTTGTTCGTCCAAAAACCAGTTCGTTCCTGGGCTTATTCGCCCGGGTCTGTTAGTCCCACATGATTGCACGCTAATCTGTTGGATTCTGCATGACTATAAAGTAGGTTGTCTTTCGAGCGAATATTTGGAAACTATTTCTGTTGTTTGTTTTTTAAATTATTAATTCCACACATTGGCTCCCATGACAAATGCCACACCAGTGCTTTCAACGCCTTGATTTTACATGTTCTCAGCAATACGAGTACAAGGGTTGACACCTGATTTTGTATACAGCGTTTATGTTTCCGGAACAGGTTGCTCCTTTGATCCTGTTTTGAGCAAAATGAGATATCAAAGGAATGGAGAAGAGAAAGCGAAATTCTTAAATTCTTAATCCTTAAACTACCATGTAAATGAAAAAGAAATTATAGCCACTGGTCATAAAGGGCAAAATGTTCAGATTCCATATTTCTTTTCGGGGGACGAGGGTGGGGGGAAATCTGTCAAATCGTTGAACTCTGTGGGTCCGAGATCACACTGCACTTTCTGTATAGTCTGATCCTTGATCTACACTGACAGCAGAAACACCTTAGATCGTATTAACTCTTAGAGCGCCGAATAAACCTGTCAGACATTTTCATCCAAGAAATAGGCCCAAATAATTGCAATTTCATGGTTGCTTTTGTCTACAGTGATTCAGCAAATCGGACAGTGTAGATCAAAGATCAGGCTGCACGTTTTGTGCAGTCTGATCTTGACCTACACTGGCCGCAAACGCAACTATAGTCGTGAAAGGCGCTTTAAGGGTTAAGCAGCATACGGAGGGTCATGTTTATTTATCTTTGCAAAAACAGACGTCAAGAAGGAGTGAAATGTACCATCCTTGAATGTGCAGTCTTACGGCCGAGGCACTCGTCCCAACTCGGCCGATTCCGTACCTACATCTAAGCTTGTCCGTATAAAGGCGGTTTCCATTTTGAACTACCGATCACATGATCTTAAACATGGCGGCGCCCCTGTAAATCGCTTAGCAACGACATGAATAACCACGATGAAGTTATTCACATCTATCGATCTATCGATGAAAGCTCCCAACGGAATTGATAAACCACGCTAAAAATTGAATGTACAAACTGTTTGCCGACTGAAATATTCTTAGAAAAATAACGATAGAAAATTGACTCATGTTTTCTTTTTTAGAGGAGCCCTACAATTTTAATAGCGGTCAAACGGCGTGCTTCCGGAAACGTGCGAAATGTACCGTGTAGGTGCATATCAAGCTACGTGATACAGCCGAGGGATTTGATCACCGGATCACCCGAGGTATGCCGAATGACGGCCGAGGGTTGCAGTGAAACTGAACTGTAGAAACCAATCTGATATTTACGACTCCAATACCGAAGTTGAGAATTGCGTTAACCCTTTACCACACAATCCCGATATTTAACGACCCAAAGAATAAGATATTTGAAAATATTGTGGAGAAAGGTGAAAATGCTGGCAGCTAGGCTGACATAGGGTGTAGGACAATAGCCCACTAGGACAATAGCCCACTTTTATGAATAATTATGCATTTAATTAAGAAATTGAGTGAGGATGTGATGAGTTTAAAATGCAAGTATTCATCAGTCAACAGTGTAGACTACTTTCCCCCCTTGCATTTTCTCCTTTTCTTATTCTTTTTCAAAAGTCTAGCATTTTATCATGTCTTCTTTCACAAGGTCGCTTTAAGTCGAGAATGTTTTCCAAAATTTAAACATTCAGAAGACATTTTTAAAATATCATGTGAAAAGGAGAAACTGTCAGTAAACTGCATTTTCTTCTTTTGTCACTACGTTTTCAAAAAGCCAGCATTTTCTTCTTTTTTTCCACAATGTTTTCATGTCTTCTTTCACAAGGTCGTTTTAAGTCGGGAATGTGTTCTAAAATTTAAACATTCAGAAGACATTTTGAAAATATCGTGTGAAAAGGAGAAAATGCCCGTAACCTGCATTCCCTCCATTTTCTCGCAATGTTTTCAAAAAGCCAGCATTTCCTCCTTTTTCTGTACTTTTCTTTCACAAGGTCGTTTTAAGCCGGGAATGCTTTGTTAAAACATTCAGAAGACACCTTGAAAATATGATCAAAAAATGATTTTTAAGCATTTTTTGTAAGTAGTGGGCTATTGTACTCCCTGCCATATTTAGCAGTGGGCTATTGTCCAGTGGGCTATTGTCCCAGTGGGCTATTGTCCGTTCATCGCTGTCATAATAGTACCCTAGGATCTGAGCATCCGTCACTGGCCAGTTTCCCCCAGGGTATAAAGTCAATACCCAAAAACATTACGAGAAAATGGAGGGAACGCAGGTTACTGCATCTTCTGCTTGGCGTTGAATTAACTCTTTACCAAACGACAAAATTTTAGACTTGTCCAAATTGAGAGCATTTGCAGACGACAAAATACATGTGACTCAAAAATTGAAATTTGATTGGGAAAGGGTAGAAAACATTGTGGGAAAAGGAGAAAATGCTGGTTACCAGCATTTTCTCCTTTTCCCTCAGTGTTTTCAAAAGGCTTCTTTTATAGGGTCGTTAAAAGTCGGGACTGTGTGGTAAACGGTTTAATTTAAATACAGACATTTCCATTTACTCGTTGGACATAGACTTTACATACTCGTACTTGTACTTAGCAAGTGCTGTGAGAATGCTTCTGGATGGAATTCAACTCGTTCTCAATGAAGACCTGGCGACGAGAAAAACTCCTAGACAATTTGGTACCATTTCTCAGTTTAATAAATGAGCGCTATTCTGACTCTGTTCCTTATAGTAAAGCATTATCTCCCGCTAGATGGCATTCTACAAATACTCATCTATCTAATTTGGGCATTCTGGGTAAAAAACGGGACTACTTTTCAAGATGGCATCTAAAATAGTGAAATCGGAAGCAAAATATACTGTTATTCCAAACAACGCTGAATGGCATGAGTTATGGCCATTGTATTACTGCAGTATTCAAGTGACATTGATAATCACAAGTATTGCTCCTCTCGTAGAGGTTTGTTGAAGCCAATGTGTGTCTTTGCATTGTCTATCATTTGACGATCTTCCATCATGGAATGCACATGTACTCGGTGTAACATGTTGACGGGTTCCCCCAATCTATTTTTAGATGCTGTATACATACATACAAAGATTTACAGTAATCGATCGTATTTTATTCAAATTATTTTTTCCAGTAAAAAATATTACAGTTTAGAGAAAACTGGAGCTAAAACAGGCCTGATTTCTCCTCAAACGTATTGATAAAAGCTATTTTCTCCATTGCTACTTTATAGCGCGTATTACTACAATTCCCCCCAATATTGGGGGGAGTGGTGCGTCATATAAGACAGGTCGAATCTTCGAAGAATATGACATGCGCAGACAACGTATAGTAAGGTTTAAGCCTGAGTATAGATGAAATACGGCTCTATCATTTAACCAAAGGAAGCAAGCAACTGTCAGAGCAAAGGAAGCGATGCGGCTCCAACCCACCGAAGTCTGCCCCTTCAGATGGGGGGGAGGAGGCATGGCTCTTGTTTCTTTTTGGATGCTGGTAGTGTTCAAATTGTCCAACAACTTCAAAAGGATCATTCGATAAATGGAGCTTATTAACTTATTTTTTTCCCAGGCAATAAAGGAGAAAAATGGCCATTCTCCGTGGAAAGGGGATTTGATGCATCTACAAAAAAAGTATCGACCCATGTCAGCCTGCGCAGTCGGCGCAGGCTGACAAGAGTCGAAACTTTTTTGGTATTTGTAAATTATCTGCAATTCCAAGGACCACTTTACCCCATGATTCAGTTGACATTGATTGACTGCGCAGGCTGACAAGAGTCGAAACTTTTTGGTATTTGTAAATTTTCTGCGCGTCCAAGGACCTCTTTACCTCATGATTCAGTTGACATTTAGAAAAGATAATTTTTATGTATCCATAATTATGTGATAACTTGCTTGGTATACTGCATCACGGAGGTGCATTAAGCCCCCCTATGCCAGAGCATGGCTCAAATATAAAGATCAAGCGCCGGTGAATTAAGTCATGGCGTGCTGTGTTTTACATCAGGACAGTGCCCGAGTTCACATGTAGGTTACATAGCTATGTCTGCGAGCAGCGATCGCTGGCCTTCCATTAATCGACACAAAATCTTCTTATTGCGCCCAATATTGTCCAATCCGGATTCAGCTTATTTCCAAATAAGAAAATACATCTCTTTGTACCAAATTAAAGGTCAGAAACAACACCATTAATGCTGTAATGAATTTTACTTGGCGTCAAGCAAATTACTTCGTTAAAAGTGACTTCTTTACTGCTAAAACATCGCCGGCAAAAGTTTTCATGCCATCCAACAATTTATTATATATATTTGTAACCGTTTCCATATTTGAAATTCTCATTTGACACCAATCAATGCTTGAGTCTATGGACATCACAAATCTGGCAGATCAAGGATCCGTCTGTCTTGAGGGCTGTGGACTGAATTATAATTACCTGAGATTCATACCAGGCGATTAGCTCTATTAGCCCCATTGGAGGAAAACAAGAGCCTTTGCGGTCGGCATAGATAAAGATCAGACTGCACAGAACGTACAGCCCCCCTTTCACAGAGTATGGCTCATTTTCTTTTTTTTTTTTGAGAATGGTTGATTGATAAGGCCCCCAGGGTCTGCATTCATCATCCATTCTTTAGAACATTCTTAGTCTTATTCACCAAGATTTTCTAATTTGAAAGTAATACAACTTCTGATTGGCTAAACCAAATGGTTTAGCCAATCAGAAGATGTGTTTCTTTAAAATTTAGAACATTCTGGAGAATAAGACCAAGAATGTTCTATAGAATGTTTGGTGAATATGGACCCAGGTAATTATTTTTTATCGCAATCATCGCATTGCGACTGTACAAATTTTGTACTTTTGTATTAGATACAGTTGATATTTTCACGCTGTATACTCAGCTATGCCTATGTCTGGTACATGGTTTTTGAGTCGCCTGGTTGCGTAGCAACCAGGCTCTCATTGTTATCATCCTGATCTATGGGGTGACGTAGGCATACCTCCGGCCTTATACTGCTTCCTGGCCGAGTTCCGGTTTACGAGATAAAACATAGTTTTCTAATTATTCGGTAAACAACCCAGTTTCTGTCGTAAATAACTTACAATTGTGCCTTTGTGATAATGAATATATCTACAAAGACTTAGCTTTTTAACGGTTTAAACCTTTGAAACAATCTTTTCGTCCACATGGGTACACGATATCCTATCGCTTACACAGACGTCATCTCTAAATATAGCGCATTATGTATATATCTAAAAATAGCCGTCGTGACCTAAAGTTTGCGGACACGCTGAAAAATACTCTCCGACGACAAGCGTCTTTACTACGACACGCTTTTATTTGTGGACAGTTCTCAGTGAAAATGGTTCGATAATTACCCATTAGAAGTACATTCTAAATCTCACAATCTGTCCTTAATTGTTAAAAGTCTCATTACAATTCAACACTCAACTTACGGTCGGAAAGAGAAAGGCGATACCGAGTTGACATTGAAGATTTCAATGGAGATTTTTCTCAACAGTTGGCTACTTTTTTAAAACAAATTTATAACGGCTTGGAATGGTTGCATTGCCTTCTTAAACATTCTTACACGTTGCTTCTTCAGAGCTTTTTATTCTAGACTTTAAATACTTTGCACACCAATATTCTAGGTGCACAGAGATCGTACATAGCGCATGTAATGCACACGGTTCTAGGCTGTACCAAGTCATCGCTTAGCAGGTGCTTTCTGGAATGTAACTGTGCGACAAATATAGATCTTAAAATCACGTGACGTGTGACGTCATTTGCACCACGGAATTCTTTACAAATTTACATATTTATGAATCAGTCGCTGTTCAAAGCGGCCCTTATTTTCAACGTACACCGACCTAACGCTTTACCGATCCATGCAGACAGAGTGTTTAAAGTATACTGTTTTTGATTAATTGTTTTTCGTTTTTAAAGAGGTGAATTTGTAAAAGTCTGCTGTTTTTTTTTTTTTTTTTTTTAATGTGCGATTAACCTAGATCTAGTATTTATGAAACAACAATTTATTAGTGCGGGTGTCAGTATGCAAGGTGCTTTCGTAACTGCCAAAATCTGAATTCAGACGGGAATTCGACTTGAAACTACGCAGTTCTAACAACCACCAGTCTGAGAACTTGACTTTTTACTCCACTATATTTCAAATATAATAGAACATATTAATGGTAACCCACTCGAACAAGTTCTTTATTGGCGTGTTTGTAATCTTGTATAGGGTTGTTGTAAAGGGTAATTTAGAGCGAACCGCAAACATTTAGTTTAAGCCAAAGCAGTATACATGTAGATCTCTAAAATTTTCAATTGGTGTGGAAGCAGTACTAATTCCTGGGACGTTATAAAACAGAGACAAAGTTAAAAGGCTGACGATCATGCCATTGGGTTATATTGTTTTTCTTGAGCTGTAGCAGCCACATTCTTAGAGTCCACTGTGGACAAAAATTGAACCCAGATAGCAACAAATACAAATTATTTCCAAAGGACAAGTAGATTACTGAGTCAAATATTGGTGTGTGCTCCAGAGACATTTCAGTCCAATGATCATGAAATTGCCAGGCTGTTTGTCTTAATAATATTTTTTGACAAAACTGAAAGTAGGTCACCAGGGGTTAAAAGAAAAAGGTTGTCACTAGGTCAAATCAGACAGAACCGTAATAGATCTAGTACTGTAGAATCCATTTATTTTCAGTCCAGTACTCACGGAATTTGTCAGGCTTAGATTAGATATGGGTGAGTTGCAAAAGAGTATTTTTGGCCTAAAAGTTTGTCACTAGATCCAATACCAGAAGACAAAGTTCAATTGAGTTCCATACTGATGTTGCCTAAATGGTCCTCTTGTAAAATTGTTCAAGTGGTTCAGCTCTGTTTCTATAAACTTCACAGAAGCTTCAGAACTGAGTAGTAACATTTCAAAATAACAGCCTCTGAAACTGTATAAACAATTATACCCAAATTTCATATCTAGCATCCTGTATTTGGAAAGGACAATCATTGAAATTAAACGATATATGTATAACCATGTTGTCCAATTTTAGAAAATTTGTGTCATATAAAACAACTTGCTCTAAATCTGGGGAGAAAATGTATTCCCTATTCTACTGAAATTATTTAGAATGCTTGTTTTAGCAAAATGTGTAAGAATGAAGATATACATGTAAGTCAAGTCACCCAGATTCTGCACTAGAAAAACATTTTTATCAAACTAGAACCATAATTTTTGTCCACATTCTTTACAGGCATTATCAAGTTAGGGAGGAACTGTAAATATTGATTTAACCTAGACTGTTATTACGCCCCATTGAATTTCGGGGTGTGGGGGGAGATATGGTTTTCATGTTGTCTGTCCGTCCGTCTGTTCGTCCGTCCGATCTTCCGTCCATTCAGACAGATATGTTCTAAAATCATTGACGAAAGTTAATGAAACTTTATACATGTGGTCCTCATGATAGTCCACCGATACACTTTTTTTTTTTAAATGTAATGCTTTGTCATGGAAAAAGGGCGCTTGATGTCTTTCGGTTGTATTTTGTTTTTGTTTTTAAAGCGGTGTCATAGCAAAAGGGGGTTTGATGTATATTTCCATTCTGGACCAATCTCTTTAACTACTGGACAAAATTTTATGAAAATTCATATTTATATTGTTTATCATAAGCCACAGACAATCAGTATTTGTTTTTATTTAATGAAATTCCCTATCATGGAAAAAGGGGGCTTAATGTATATTTTCACCAATAACAAAAAAAGGTCATTTACATGCAAAACAAAATACCTCTTATAATTATGTTTCTATAAAAAAAAAAAGGGTTTTTTCGGAGGTGGATATCATTTCAACGAAATGACTTGTTTTGTATTGATTGTACCTTTTGAAAACCATTTTTTAAATGAAGTCGCATGGTGTAAGAGACTGTGAACTTTTTAAACCTGTTCCTTGTGCCTAAATTTTAATTCTCACCACATATATTTGTTTTAATGTAAATTTTAATATGTTTGTAATTTTAGGATGACAACTTAGAAATATGCTTGCATATAATACTGTATAATGGTTAAGTTATTTTGTATCTCGAATGCGTTTAATAGATTTGAACAAAAAAGGGTGAAACTTCTAACCCATTACCATCCAGGCGACTCTCAGGACTATCAGTCCTTTGATTTTTTTTATGTCTGGTACACAAATAATCCGCATACCATACTCGATACTCCGGAAGTGCATTTACAGTTGACGTCAGCGTCGATTAACTCATTATGTATTGTGTTCTATACATGTTACTTTGCCTAACAATGTAAAGCTATTCGAACCAATTAACATCCACACCTTAAAAAAATACCTTAACCCTTTACCAAACAAACCCTGTTTTTCACGTGTCTGCAGTTCAAGTCTTTTGAAAACACTGTGGGAAAAGGAGAAATTGCTCGTAACGAGCAATTTCTCCTTTTCCCACAGTGTTTTCTACCCTTTCTGATAATTTTCTGCTATTTTCATCAAATTCAAAATTGTTGTCTGCAAACTCTTTCAATTTGGACCAGTCCAAAATTTGTCGTTTGGGAAAGGGTTAAACATTCCTAGATCTATTACACTTTCCCGACTTGACAAAGCTTTATCGACTTTCAGACCTTACTATTGCCAGTCCGATAGAGTTATCTATTCTTGAGCACTCTTGTGCATAAACGGTAAAAAAATGAACAAGCCTCGCGAGACAGCGCGATATTATCGGAACCTACACAGTGCCCGTAACGTATCCAAATCCTTAATTAACCCATAACGGGGAAAGAAAATGAGAAATGAAAGCCTTAGTATATTTATGTGACACTGCATCGCGATGATGTTTGCCTCTGGTAGTACTTTGGATTGGAGAATAACCCCATTTTAACAGCTTGGGTCATATCACGACGCTAAGTGCACCTACACATGTGTTCCCTGGCTTTCTCACGCCAGTATTGATAAAACTTTCTTTCCGAGCCACCGACTACTTTTCTCACATGCATTAATGGCGAGAGGCGAAAAATCGCTGGAAAGAAAGTTTGCCTCAACCGGGTATCGAACTCGCAACCACCGGGTCACGAGTCAGATACGGTAACCACTGAGCTACCCGGCCCGGTCCCGTTAGTACAGATGGCTTCGTTTAATTGTACTCTGTATATATAATGCCATTGATTTTCATTATCTTCCGCTAGGTGTCTTTTTTTCAAAAACATAACCCATCTGATATGGGCATTCTGGGTACAGAACAGGGCTACTTTTCGAGGCGGCAATGAGGGCCATTCTTGTAAATAACATTATCTCCCTTACCAGATAAAGACTAAAGGTAACCAAATAACAGATTGGTCCTTTTACCTGTATTCCTTTGTTTTTATCCTTGATTCTTATGGGGATGTTGCGATCAAAATAATTTGATTTATGACATTATGTAAGGTCCCCATGTAATTTTAAAGCAAATCATGTTCTTAATCATCAGAGAAATGCATATATCTCGACTTGTAAAACAATCTAGCCAAATTTTCCAGAGATATTATCTCAAGAATATATTTGTGTAGTGTAAGAAAGTCAAGGATAAAATCCAAGTAATCCCCTGATCAGGACCAATGTAGTACTGCAGAGGAATCAAGGGAAATAACTGAAGAATGGCTCTCATTAATGCAACGAATTCCAAAATTATATATACTTTTACTTACTAACACCAACCTTGGACGATTCATCCAGCCATGGTTATATAGTATATAAATTACGCACGAGCCATTTATAAACATTTGCCCGTATAAGCTGGGGAAAGGGCCCTGAAAGTTGGGGACATTATTTTTGTTGTCAGTCTGTTGCACATGTCCCGGTTTTCCCCATGTCTGTATTTAGAAACTGTCTACAAAGATTTGCAGTAAAACAATTGGATATATATATATATTCCCGGTTGAAATCATTTTGTTTTTCGGATAAATTTGTAGTGAAGAACAGAAAGATAGAAATGTCGTCAAGTTAGCCCCGAGGCTGCTAAGCGCGACTCAAAGCCCTTTTGCGGCCAATGTAGATCAAGATCGGACTGCACAGAACGAGCAGTCTGATCTTGGATCTACACTGTCCGATAAGGAGATACCCCCCCCCCCCCCCGCCAACGAAAAAAAAAAAAAGAACAACTTTGGAATTGCAATGGTTGGGTTTCCTAGTATAGGCTGGAAAGATTCGTTAACTCTTTACCACACAATCACGGGTTTTAACGACCTTGAAGAAAAAGCCTTTTTAAAAAACATTCTTGGAAAAGGAGAAAATGCTGGTAACCAGCATTTTCTCCTTTTCCCACAATGTTTTCTAACCTTCCCAAAACAAATATCAATTGTTGAGTCACATTTATTTTGTCGTCTGCAAATGCTTTCAATTTGGACAAGTCTAAAATTTTGTCGTTTGGTAGAGAGTTAACTTACTTAGCAGGTTAAAGTTACACTAAATATGAGTTTCAAACAACGAATGCTTGTCTGATCTGTACAGCTTGCACCCGATCTACTTCGAACCATGACGACGCCAAGCCCCGTAGCTCAGTCGGTAGCGTACAGGACTTGAGAACAGGAGGTCGCTGGTTCGATCCCCGGGCTTGGCCAATTTCTTTCCGAGGATTGATGATAGGAATTGCGACAGGATTCATTCCTCTCTCACCGCTGACCATTGTTTCGACGATGGTTTTGTGGGAAAGTAGCCAGTGGCTCGGAGTACTGGAGTGCGGAGTACTGGTAGAAGAAACTCCAGGAAAGCATGGATAGGTGCACTGGCCGCCGCGATATAACTGAAATAATGTTGAAAACGGCGTTAAACACCATACAATCAGCCAATCGAACTGTGACGATCGAATGACTTCCATTTGTAACGATGTTGTACTGATTTTAAAGCCTTGCAGTTGTTTACGAAAAAAGAAAACTACAGACTTCCCGCGTTGTCTAATTTTAGTGCGAAATCTGGTCCGAATCTTTTCATTTATAGTACATTCGTGATCAGATCTAAACACTTTTACAGTGTGAATGTGGTACTAATCAGTTTTGCAATTTTCCGCTGAGAATGGCTGGTTAACCCTTGTTCTGCAGAAAAAAATTAAATGAAAAACGATCATTCAATAACAAAAATCCAAATGTTGCTTTTTCGAAGTTCCTACTTGTCCAACCTTAACCGTATCGGACAGTGTAGATCAAAGACCAGACAGCACGTTCTGTGCGGTCTGATCTTGATCTACACTATTCCAAAAGGGAGTGCCGCTCAACAGCCAAGGAGTTTAGATAAAACATCAACACTACACACACTCCTCAAACCGTCTTACGTACGTGAAGGATGATTCACATTTCAGGTATTTTTCCCTTTTCGCCCTGACCTAATATGCATCTCGTTTACACTGTCTGAGTAAATAAAAAGAACTGTTAATTACGAGTACAACAACTTTGCCTCCCTCTTGACAAATACATTTTTTTTTTCATCTAATTTTTGGGTCTAGCAGTTGTTTTATCTAAATATTGATCGAATGCATGGTTTTTTAACGCCGTTTTCAACATTACTTCAGTTATATCGAGGCGGCCCGTTCACATTTCCATGCTTTTCTGGAGTTTATGTTATCAATACATCGCACAATATTCTTGCCAAGCCACTGGCTGCTTTCCCACATCACCATCTTCGAAAGAACGATCAGCGGTGAGAAAGGAATGAATGAATCCTGTCGCAATGACTACCACCAATCCTCGGAAAGAAATTGGCCGAGCTTGTGATCGAACCAGCGATCCTCTCTTTTCAAGTCCTGTGCGCTACCGACTGCACAACCGGGACTCGGCGAACAATCTGAATAACAGACGATTACGATAGCACACCGGACAGCCTGATCTCTGATATCTACACTGGCCGATATTTTGTTCAGCATTTTGATAAATAGAGTTGGCATTTGTAAAGAGGTGCGGCCATGGAAGGCCTCAAGCGGCCATTGAAGTGACGTGGGGGCAAAGTCCTTCCCTCTCGCATGACGGGTTCGGGGGACTCTCTCCGAGAAATTTCAGATTTCAAGAACCGATTCTAATGTATTTTGAGATCAGAATTCCTCATGGAGTAGACGAGAGCAGGGGAGAGGAGAGAATTATGTGCTCAGAAAGTGTTTTCGCCTCACATTTATAAGTAACACATGTTGACGGTCAGCAACTTCAGAAGACACTCCTTCATGGCTCAGTTAGTCTGGCCAAGCCTCGTGAGTCCAGTGTTTCATTCTTCTGTTAGTCTAGCCGAACCTCGAAAGCTGTGTGCTTCAATCTTTCGACAGCCTAGTGGAGGTTCAAATGAATACTCCTGTGCTTTATTCTTCCATTAGTCTAGCCGAACCTCAAAAGCTGTGTGCTTCAATCTTCTGTCGGTCTGACCAGTCTCGGTTGCTGCGTATTTCTTTCTTCTGTTGTCATTTCAGCCGAACCTCAGTGCTCAAGTGCTTCATCCTTCTGTCAGTCTAGCCGAGCCTGAGAAACTCTGTCGTCAAACTTATGTCATTTTAGCCGAGCCTGAGAAGCTCTGTCGTCAAACTTCTGTCAGTCTAGCTAAGCATCAGTAGCGACATGCCTCAACCTAAGGTCAATAGTCCAATGCTTCATTCTTCTGTCGGTCTACCGTATCCCGTAATCCTTTGTCAGTCTAACAGAGCCTCGGTAGCTCTGTGCTCCATTCTTCTTTCAGTCTAGCATAGCCTCGGTAACTCTTCCTTATACTCCTTTCAGTCTAACCGAGCCTCGGTAGCTCTGTGCTCCATTCTTCTTTCAGTCTAGCACAGCCTCGGTAACTCTGTTCCTTACACTCCTTCAGTCAAGCCGAGCAGTGGTAGCCATTTGCTTTATTCTTCTTTCAGTCTAGCATAGCCTCGGTAACTCTGTTCCTTACATTCCTTTCAGTCAAGCCGAACCGTGGTAGCCATGTGCTTTATTCTTCTTTCAGTCTAGCATAGCCTCGGTAACTCTGTTCCTTATACTCCTTTCAGTCAAGCCGAGCCGAGGTAGCAATGTGCTTTATTCTTCTGTTAGTCTGGCAAAGCCTCGGTAACTATGTTCCTTATAAAGCTTTCAGTCAAACCGAGCCGTGGTAGCCATGTGCTTTATTCTTCTGTCAGTCTAGCATAGCCTCGGTAACTATGTTCCTTATACTCCTTTCACTCAAGCCGTGCCGTGGTAGCAATGTGCTTTATTCTTCTTTCAGTCTAGCATAGCCTCGGTAACTCTGTTCCTTATACTCCTTTCAGTCAAGCCAAGCCGTGGTAGCCATGTGCTTTATTCTTCTGTCAGTCTAGCATAGCCTCGGTAACTATGTTTCTTATACTCCTTTCAGTCAAGCCGAGCCGTGCAGTGGTAGCCATGTGTTTTATTCTTCTGTAAGTCTAGCATAGCCCCGGTAACTGTGTTTCTTATACTCCTTTCAGTCAAGCCGAGCCGTGGTAGCCATGCGCTTTATTCTTCTGTCAGTCTAGCACAGCCTCGGTAACTATGTTCCTTATACTCCTTTCAGTCAAGCCGTGCCGTGGTAGCCCTGGACTTTTTTTTCTGTCTGTCTAGCCGAACCTAGGTTACCCTGTAGTACATTCTTCTATAAGTCTATCCAAGACTTCATAGGCCTGAAATACGAGTTTGTCGGAAATTCTTGCGTCGTTCTACAATCCTATGCTTCATCTTGCTAGTCGAGACTCAGTAGCCTTGAGCTGCATTCTTTTACAAGTGTAGCCGGGCCCGGGTAGGGTACAGGACTTAGAAATAGGGGCGCTGATTCGAATCCCCTGCTCAGCCAATTTCTTTCCAAGGATTGGTGATAGTCATTGTGACAGGATTCATTCCTCTCTCACCGCTGATCATTGTTTCGACGATAGTTATGTGAGAAAGCAGCCAGTGACTTGGAAAGAATATTGCGCGCAGTACTGGTAACAGAAACTCCGGGAAAGCATGGGTTGGTGCACTGACCGCCGCTATATAATTAAACTGTTGAAAACGGCGTTTTACACCATACAATCTATCGATCGATTGTGGGAAAGGTGCTTGTTATTTGGAAACAATATTGAGCAAATTTCCAACAAAGAAACATAGGGTGGGACTCTGGCTACAGTGTCTGGACAGTTCCACTTGGCACTGTGACATCCTATCATCAAAGCTCAAAGGAGAAGTAAGTATCTGCTAATAGAATTGCAAGTTTGCGTAATCTAATTCAACTCATTATTTTGTAACGGTAAAACAAATGATAATACGGTAGAAAATATCAAACGTGTTCGTTCCGATTTGCTGAAGACGGTATGAACATGAGATTAACCCTTTAACAAAAGACAAAAATTTGAACTCAACCAAATTGAAATCATTTGCAGACGACGAAATTGAATGTAGTTTAAATGATTTAAGTCTTTGACAGAGTAGAAAACATAGTGGGAAGAGAAGAAAATGCTGGTTACCAGCATCTTCTTCTTTTCCCACAATGTTTTCAAATGCCTTTTTTTTTTCTTCAGGGTCGTTAAAACTCGGGATAGTGTGGTCAAGGGTTAAACGCAGATAAGGTGGGGAGAAAAAATACATATCTTACAGGTAAAAAGGAAGAACCTCTACAGCGATATAGGCAGGTACATAATCACTTATCTGTAAGTAGTTCCTGATTTAACTTACAGGCATTTCGTCAGACACGTATACATGATTTATCACATGTATTCATACGCGTTGTCGGTTTGATATTCATATCAAGTGCGGCATACAATAAGGGGTCTACTTTACTTCGCTACTTTTTTTGATTGTATAATTGACCGATTGTGTAATGTTTAACGCCGTTTTCAACGTTATTTCAGTTACACCGCGGTGACCAGTGCACCCATCCATGCTTTCCTGGAGTTTCTTTTACCAGTACTCCGCACAATATTCTTTCCAAGCCACTGGCTGCTTTCTCACATAACCATCGTCGAAACAATGGTAAGCGGTGAGAGAGGAATGAATCCTGCCGCAATAACTATCAGACCTAGGAAATAAATTTGCAGAGCCGGGGATCGAACAAGCGACATCCTTTTCTCAAGTCCTGTTCGCTACCGACTGAGCTACGGGGGCTTGACTCGCAACACTCTTTACCATATCACTGATTGCATGGTGTTTTACGCCGCTTTCAACAATTCTTTCGTTAACATTATTTCAGTCATATGACCGCAACAGTTCACTAATTCATGTAACTCCTGGGTTTCACCAGAACTAGGCTAGGGCTCTGAATTGTCTTGCCCAAGGAGACTCTCACGAAAATCGCAGTGCTTCCTGTGAGGCTCGAACCTGGCGCCTCCAGGTTACCAGTACTACACTCACTGAGCCACGCAGGACCCCGTTACCAGACTTAAACATTTAAACTTGACTATGCTGAAAGAACTTGCAGACAAAAATCAAATAGCGCTAAAATGACTGAGTTTACTGTTGGTAATAGAGAAAACATTGTGGACAAAGGAGAAAATCTGGTTACCAGCATTTTCTCCTTTTTCCCACAATGTTTTCTACCCTTTAAAAGAAAAATTCCATCATTTGAGACATATTTAATTTCTTGTCTGCAAATGCTTTCAATTTGGAAAGGTCTAAAATTTTGTCGTTTGGTAAAGAGTTTAACCCTTTACCATACGACAAAATTTTGGACCAGACCAAATTGAAAGCATTTGCAGACGACAAATTAAATGTAACTTAAATTATTATTTCTGTCTTCTATAGGATAGAAAACATTATGGGAAAAGGAGAAAATGCTGGTTACCAGCATTTTCTCTTTTTCCCATAATGTTTTCAAAAGGCTTCTTGGCCTGGGTCGTCAAAAGGCGGCATTTTGTGGTTAAAGATTAAAACCAATCTTGCTTTTCAGATCAGCTGACAAGCAGTAGGCCCCATTTATTCGCCGCGCGCCTGTGATCACGCATGATAAAAACTTATGTTTTAACCCCTATCTTGCTAAATAAGTTAAATAAAACTCTCAAGACAATAGTCAAAACCCGAATAACGTTATTTCAAACATATTTCTTGGAAAACGATATCTCCTTACCGGACAGTGTAGATTCTAGATCAGACTGCACGTCCTGTGCAGTCTGATCTTGATCTACACCGTCCGCAAAATGTCAGTGAGTTGCGCTTAGCAGCATGCGGGTTAATAAAACGTTCTAATCGTATCAAAACGGCAGAATAGTGAGTCATCGCGGTTAGAAATAGAAACCCATGAAATTTAAATTTTTTGACTCTCGGAAATAAATTTGCAGCAATCGACTGTGTAAACATCCATTGTAAATAAAAAAACAATCCCAGTAAATTGAAATTTTATTCATGGATAATTCAATATTACTTGATTGTTTATCGATTGAGAGGTATTTTTCGCCGCTTTCAACATTATTTCAGTCATATGACGACAACAGCATACATATTAGCCGTGTTCTGTGAAAAGGGGGCTTAATGCTTAAGCAAAAAGTATCGATCCAGAACAGCCTGTGCAGCCTGACCTGGGTGGAAACTTTTTGCTTTTCGTCAATTTTCTGCATGTCAAAGGACCATTCTACCTCATGGTTCAGTCGGTTGTTTGAGAAAATGGGTTTTATCGATTTATAATTTTGTGACGTCTTGCTCGGTAAAATGCATTACGCAGATGCATTAAGCCCCCTTTTCAAAGAGCATGGTTCATATTCATGTATTTCCTGGGTTTCACCGGTACTAGGCTAGAGCAAGGAAGCGTCTTGTTCAAGGACACTCCCATGAAAAATCCAGTACTTAAGATAGGCTCGAATCCGGAGCCTCAATGTTACCAGCCACTGAGTCACGCTTTGCCACTGAGTCACGCTTTGCCACTGAGTCACGCAGGACGCCCCAATTTAACGTGAATCGGTGTAGCTGAATTGATTGATTGACTGTATAGTGTTTAACGCCGTTTTCAACATTATTTCAGTTGTATCACGATGACCAGTGCACCTATCTATGCTTTCCTGGAGTTGCTTTTTACTAGTACTGCGCACAATATTTTTCCCATTTTAATTTGAAGGCATTTAATAGTCTTTATTAGGTATACTATGAAGACACTGGAATATTGCAGAATCGAGGTGTTTGCGCTGAACAAATTTTCGACCTTTTTCTTTTAGCTTTGGAAACAAAAAGAAGTCACAAGGGGCAAGGTCGGGTGAATACGGAGGGTGGGGGAGCACAACGACTTTGTCCTGCTTCAGAAAGTCTTGTACCTCGTGCATAAAACAATGGCTGAAACTGATGGTTTACACACGTTGAAATAGAGATGACAGAAAATGAATTCCAGTGTCTTCATAGTATACCTAAAAAAGACCATGAAAATGCCTTCAAAGATTGGATCCGGAGACTGAAACTTTGTGTATTTCTTGGGGGTGAAAAATTCAGTGAAACCTATGAAGAATCAAATTTTAGGTGCTTAGATGCATTCATGTTTGAACACTCCTCGTATGTGCTGCGTTGAGTTTTTAATACAGGAATCCCTCTTCGATCCATAGTAAGCCGCTGGTTATCTGGGAGTGTCATTTCGCAAGGCACTGAAAAGCCCGCGGCTACTATTACTGTGCCCTAGGGGACACACATAAGTGAGATGTCCACGTGACAGGACTGAATGCTGTTGGTAACGGCGTAAAATTCATTCATCCGTATAGATCCTAGGACAGACCATTTTAGGTGTTTCTGTATACATATACACATACACTTCTATGTTGAGGTCATAAATGGTCCTACAGGTGGCCCGTAAAAAAAAGGCCGGAATAGGTCCGCAGAATAAACTTGTCCATATTTCTTTACCAATCGCAAAGCACTATTTATTAAATTTCAGACTGATATTAAAATGTAAGTCAACAGACAGCTTAAACAGCTACGTCAAAAAAACTAATCTTAACCCATTAGCTGCTGAGCGCGACTCAAGGACCTTTTGTGGGCAGTGTAGATCAAGATCAGACTGAGATATTTCCAAAACCCAGTAACTTTGAAACACCAACATTTCAGTTTTTACCATCGGTTTGAAAATTTCATTTCAGTTATTAAGCAGGATATAGTCTGCATTACTTGCCCCTGACACTACGTTACAGAGTCAGGCAAAGCGCAATAATGGCGGCCACCAGGGCGTCCTCAAGCGTGGCCCTTCATGCTTTCCTGTTTTTCCCAATTTCATGTGATCCAGTTTGATCAGTGAATACAATGAGATCAATTTTGTACAAAATATACATTACCGAATCTCAAACGTGCTGTTGTGGTATGGTTTAAATATAAATTTGACTGTGAATAATTTTAAAAGTAGCCCTGTTTTCGGACGTTATATCTGTCTATTGACATTTCGGATACTTACAGCACTTCTGATTTGTAGTTTTTCTCGCTAAATAAGAACGACAATTAAAATACCTCACTGTCATTACTTTATTGCAACTGATCTGTTTTGAATGCAGCCTATGATCCGATTTGACCAAGTGAAATAATAATATCCCGTTACCTCTGCATGTTATCAACGGGGGCCGCCATTGTTGTGCTTTGTCTGACGTACTCTTGTACTAAGCAGGATAAGGATTGAATTGGAATATCTGGGTATTTTAACCATTTCTCCATTTCTGCTTTTGCTATCATGCCTGTATTACCACAGGCCTTTGAAGCTCCATTGGTCTATCACGGAACACTAAAATTTTCCTTGGTTGATCATCGAACTGCAAATTGGTGCATCGCCTGTATATCACGGAATACTCAATTTTTCATTTACACCGTTACTATAAATAGCACGTTGGCGACTGCCTCTATATTGTATACAATATGGCGTGCAATACACGAAAAGGGACCTTCGGACATATCCGTAAAATTGTGTCGTCCCAGATCAGCCTGTGCAGTCTGTGACTAATCCCAGACGACACTTCCCGTTCTTGAGCAATTTTCTGTTTCACGAAAGTCTACGGTATGAAAAAATCTTATGTAGTCGTACAGTGCCGTCTCGGATTAGCCTGCGCGGACTGCGCAGGCTAATCCGGGACGACACTTTCGCATGTTGCGGGCCATATAGAGGCAGTCGCCAATGTGCTATTTATAGTAACGGTGTCCTCTAGGGAAAATTTCGTTATCCCGTAATAGACCAATGGAGTTTCAGAGGCCTATGGTATTACTGATAATCCATTATACTAAGAGGCAGTTTTCAAAGTCGCTATCTGAATTTTTAGTTATCAGAAAGTAGCGAGTTCACATGATGCTTATAGTGATAGATTAATTAAGTCACGAAGCATGTCTACAAAAATCAGACAGCACGAAGGTGCCTGCTTACCTTAACCTTCTCTCCAGGGATATCAGAGGTTACGAGTAACAGAGTATAGGTAAAAATATTTCCTAGGCAAAAAAAAAAACCCTTTAACTGCCAGATAATTAGAATGAAAATTTGTAGCAAATAGTAAAAACGCATTATGGCAATTTAAAAATTCTTTTTGCAGGGAAAACTCTAAACTTATCAAACAGTGCAGATCCAAGAACAGATTGTACGTTCTGAGCAGTCTGATCTTGTTCTGTACGGTTTACTAAAGCGCAATGGATCGCTTTCAGCTGCCTAAGGTTTTAGTACCGGTATTTTTCGCCTACATCCTTTGTACCGTTTATACTAGAAATTTCGGTCAAGTAAATAAACAGGCATACAACTTATTCCCTTACCAAACGGTGTATTCGAAATAGTTTTCTTTTTATGAACGTTACCTCTGGAACATTCTCAACAATTCTGTAGAATGCATGTTTCCACCGGATGTTTTCAGTTACGTCTTTGTTATGGGGGTTCGTATTCACCAACCATTCCTGAGAACGTTCTTAGTCTTCTTCTCCAGAATTTTCTAAATGAGAAAGTAACACAACTTCTGATTGGCTAAACCAAATTTAGAAAATCCTGAAGAATTAAACTAAAATTGTTCTTAAGAATGGTTGGTGAATACGGACCCAGAACGATTTTTGACGTTTTTACTTTATCCGGCATGTTTATACAGTGAAGCATGTGATATTGTGCCTTGGCCTTACTTGGACTCATGGCTCAGATATGAATAGTCTTGGTACATGCTCATATTGGGTGATACCATGTAGCTTTGGACGCCATTGTTTAAGAAAAAAAATCTGAGCACAAGGATTTTCTTTTATGATTGAGTCACGTTCTGGCAAAAGAGGGCTTAATGCATCTCCGTGATCCATGATACCAATCAAGCCATCACATAATTATGGATCCATAATAGCGACTGTTTTTTAACGCCCGACTTAATCATGATGTAGACTGGTCCTTGGACATACAGAAAATTGACCAATAGCGAAAAGTTTCGACCCAGGTCAGCCTGCGCGGAGTGCGCAGGCTGACCTGGGTCGATACTTTTCGCAGATGCATTAAGCCCCCTTTTCAAAGAGCACGACTCATTTATATGTAGATAACAAAACTACACACAGTTCTAATGATCTGAACAGTCTTTGCAAAACTGCTGCTTCTTTTTTTAAAAATGTCAAGTTTCAATGGCATCTAAATTTTGATGGTTGAGAGGAGGATTGGCGTTATTGGAGAGGTCATCAGACCTCTCCAACAGTGGTGAGTTTAAAAGGCAGACTGTCTCAGAAATTGCTGTCTAAATCCATGTTTTTTTTTTACGAATTTGTTCTGTCTGTTTCGTCATGGTTTTATAAATAAACCGAAATCAAAAAACTGAAATAGGAAATAAACGTGGTTTGTTTTAATATGACGATTTCAAAAAAAGATTTGTTATATTGATTTGATTGGAGATGATTTCCCAAATAGTTGTATTTTTCATTAAACAAATAAAGCTAAGCGGGAAAAAAATCGTTAAAAAAGAGAACACCGCGGGAAAAGATCACGCGACTTGAAAACGCGGGAAGGTCATTTGTCTGTCATATAATGCTTGGTTTCTATGCAGCGGCAATTATATAATGCCGTACTTGTTTGTTTACATGTACCAATATAATAGATTGAACTGAAAAGCCAATAAAATATTTGAAAACATGGATACTGACCTCTCCTGGCTTCTTTTTCAAAGAAGCCAACTTGTGCTTTATATACAGTAACGAAGGACATGTCGGTAATTTGACCTTGACCTCTGAATGAAACTTCCGTTTCCCTACACTCGGGAGTCTGCATATACGATTAGATGTAAAATTAACATACCGTACGGGGACATCATTAAATCAACAGGGGACTTGTTTAGATTTTTAGTAAGCCATGCTCTGTGAAGTATTAGTGTGCCATGCTCTGTGAAAAGGGAGTTTAATGCATCTGCAAAAAGTTATCAACCAAGGTCAGCCTGCGCAGTCCGCGCAGGCTGACCTGAATCGATACTTTTTGCTACTGGTCAGTTTTCTGCATGTCTAAGGACCATTCTACCTCACGATTCAGTCGGTTGTGTAATTAACAAAATATATTTTATGGATCCATAGTTATGTGACGATGCACTCAATTATCTTTTTTGAAATTGTGTGTGTGTGTGTGTGTGTTGTTGTTGTTGTTGTTGTTTGTGGGGGGGGGGGGGGGGAGGGTGAGGAGGGGTTGTCAGGTCATCTCACGTTCTGTGCAGGCTGCATCTTAACCTTTTGCCAAATAACCTCGTGTTTACCGACCCTGGAGATGCCCTTTTCTTTCCACAATGTTTTTCTACCCGAATACAGACAAACCCAATTATTTGAACCATGTTTAATCTGTCGTTTGCAAATTCTTTCAGTTTGGACGAGTCTAAAATTTTGTCGTCTGGTAAAGACTTAATTTGTAGAGTTAGCACAAGAAACTTCATGGACTTTGTCCCAATGAATTACGTGAAGGCAAAATTGGCAGCGTAGGGACTCATTCCGTCATGTAAGACTGATAACTTGCAGACGAGAATTTCGGAAATACCTTGGATACGGGCCAATATTCATACAGCATGAAAATCCCAAACACGTGTAAAACCCTTAACCACACAATCCCGACTTTTAAATACCCTGAAAGAAAAGGCTTTTTGAAAACATTGTTGGAAAAGGAGAAAATGCTGGTAACCAGCATTTTCTCCTTTTCCCACAATGTTTTCTACCACATCAAAGAAAAATTGCACCATTTGAGCCATATTGAAATTGTCGTCTGCAAATGCTTTCAGTTTGGACAAGGCTAAAATTTTATCGTCTGGTAAAGGGTGAAAGCCCCTTTCAACAATGATAGTTGTCTTTGCGGCCACTGTAGACGTGCAGTCTGATCCTGATCTACACTGTCCGTAATCTCAGTTCGACATCCTCGGCAAATGTAACCTCTAAATTGCAATTACTTGGGTCCTTTTTTAAGACTGAAAATATAGAATGGGTTTATTCGGCGCGCTAAGGAATAAACTCTACAAAACATACAAAACAAGATAAAACGGTGTAGATAGGCGTTTTTCTGAGATTTCCTAGTAATAATTTTATCGTTTCTCTCCTGTCGATTGCAGTGATTCATCAAGAATTTATTGTCGAAAATAACTCTCCCCTACCCCTACCATTTTATGCATTGACTTTATATGTTTAATTGCATGTTATATAACACCGTTAAATATGCTGTTCAAGTCATATAACGGTAGCAAGTGCACATATCCATGCTTTCCTGGAGTGTCCTTTTGCCGGTACGTTGCATGATATTCTTACGAAGCCGCTGGCTGCTTTCCCCACATAACCATCGTCGACACATTGATCCACGGTGAGAAAAATGAATCCTATTGCAATGACTACCATGAATCCCAGAAAAGAAATTGGCCGAGCTGAGGATTTGAACCAGCGACTTCCAGGTGTCAATCCCTATACCATTCGGCATACCTCGGCTGATCCGGTGATCAAATCCCTCGGCTGTATCACGTAGCTTGATATGCACCTACACGGTACATTTCGCACATCTCCGGAAGCACACCGCTTTACCGTTATTGAAATTGTAAGGCTCCTCTTTAGAAAAAGCGCATGAGTGAAATTTCTATCGTTATCTTTCTAAAAGTATTTCAGTCGGCAAACAGTTTGTACATTCAAGTTTTAGCGTGGTTTATCAATTCCGTTAGGAGCTTTCATCGACAGATCGATAGAAGTGAATAACTTCACAGTGGTTGTTCATGTCGTTGCTAAGCGATCTACAGGGGTGCCGCCATGTTTAAGATCATGTGATTGGTAGTTCAAAATGGAAGCCTCCCTTATACAGACGAGGTTAGATGTAGGTACGGAATCGGCCGAGTTGTGACGAGTGTCCCTGTACGTTATTAACTGAGATACCGAGCTCAGCACATTAAATTTGAGTGTCGCATGTGATACTATGACTTATTCGCCGAAAATGCAATCTAGCCTGTCTTAAAAGGCCACCGAAGCAAAACTTACCTATATTAACCTCTAAACAAATTATTTAAATCATTTGCTTTGGTAGTCAGCAATATGATCTGGGCATAATAAGGGTCGTATTTTTTATATACCTAAATTTTCTCCCGTGTTAGGGGAATTATTTTTAGGAGGACCTCTTTTAACTTTTTCAGAACCAAATAGATAAATGCCTCTTTCAAGGGCCAAAATACTATCAATTGAACATAAGAAAAGATTTTAATTCTGTAGACTTGACTAGACAAACGAGAGGTATAGATCCAAGATCAGACTGCACGTTCTGTGCAGTCTGATCTTGATCTATACCGTCCGCAAAAGCCACTGTTTGGCGCTGAAAGGGCTAACAGTGATGCTTGAGACAGTCTAGAACTGAACCTCTGACCGGCGTAATACACATTTCTTAATTTGAGGCATATACGAGTATATGAGCCAAGTTTTGTGAAAAGTGTGCTTAATGCATCTGCAAAAAGAAGTATAGACCCGGGTCAGCCTGCGCAGTCCTCGCAGGCTGACAAGGGTCGATACTTTTTGCTATTGGACAATTTTATGCAGGTCAAATGACCAGTCTACCTCGCGATTCTCTCGCTTGGACAAAATTGATTTTATGGATCCATAATTATATTATGACTTGATTGGTAGAATGCATCGCGGAGATGCATGAAACCCCCGTTTGCCAGCGTGCGGGTCATTTATAATCGATTTTACCATTTGTGAAGATAGCTGCATCGGAATGTGACAGCATAGTAAGTACATAGATCTAGTAGGCGGAAACGGCATGTCAGACATAATATTACGTCAACAGAAAATTACCTAATCACCGGTCTCTTTGACATTCCTTGTCATAAACAAATGTCGTCAAAGTTTGATTCCAAAATGCTACCAAAGAAGTATTGAAGCCCGTCAAAGAAAATAAAACGTTGTGGCAAATGGAGAAATTCCTTGCAATGAGCAATTTTGAATACTCGTCAAATGTTTATTCATTACTAATTGCAAAAAAGTAAATTAATTTAGAAAAAAAGATAATTTATTTATCTATCTATTTAAAGATTAATTTACTTTTTTGTAATTAGTTATGATACATTCATGTAATACTAGTAACCGTTACCCGAAATTTGGAGAAGAACTTTATAAGCTGAAGCTTCCGTTCTTATCCTTTTCTTCAGTATATTTGTCATATGATTGTATTGTATTCTGTTAACTCTTTCCCAAACGACAAATTTTGGACTGGTCCAAATTGAAAGAGTTTGCAGACGACAATTTTAAATTTGATGAAAATGGCAGAAAGTTATCAAAAAGGGGAGAAAACACTGTGGGAAAAGGAGAAATTGCTCGTTACGAGCAATTTCTCCTTTTCCCACAGTGTTTTCAAAAGACTTGTACTGCAGACACGTGAAAACCAGGGCTTGTTTGGGAAAGGGTTAACCTGTATCTTATACTGTTGAATAAAATATGTTTAAACTAAATGTTTATTCATCTCGGGTGTGTCATTATGCGCCTACGTGAAGGGAGAGTTTACCTTTTGAAAACCTGTTGGACCACTCGTCACAACTCGGCCGATTCCGTACCTACATCTAACCTCGTCTGTATAAAGGAGACTTCCATTTTGAACTACCAATCACATGATCTTAAACATGGCGGCGCCCCTGTAGATCGCTTAGCAACGACACGAACAACCACTGTGTAGTTATTCACTTCTATCGATCTGTCGATGAAAGCTCCTAACGGAATTGATAAACCACGCTAAAACTTGAATGTACAAACTGTTTGCCGACTGAAATACTCTTAGAAAGATAACGACAGAAAATTTACTCATGTGTTCTTTCTAAAGAGGAGCCTTACAATTTCAATAACGGTAAAGCGGTGTGCTTCCGGAGATGTTCGAAATGTACCGTGTAGGTGCATATCAAGCTACCTGATACAGCCGAGGGATTTGATCACCGGATCACCCGAGGTATGCCGAATGATCGATGCCGTCTTTATGACTGACGTCAAACTCTGACGTAATTTTTGTCTTCATTTTCCCGCGTAGCTTCCATTACAGTGTGTTCGTTTTTCCAGCGATTGTTGCTTCAGAACTTTAGGTGTAGACGTGTATAGTGATCACCGGATCACCCGAGGTATGCCGAATGCCTGTTGGACACGGAGCAAAAAGTAGTTCATGCGGTACCGTGCTCGTCCCAATCTCCGAGCAGAGTTGTCGTTTGTTACTCTCACCATACATCTCTGCAACGGGCTAAATGACAAGAATCTTGTCAAACCTTGGAAAACATGTTTTGTTACCGTTTAACTGTTTCATGTGTAACATAATAAAGTAGACAAAGGAAATATGATTCCGGATACATTATAGGTGCATTCAAACTGATGAATTTACCTGTATACAATGGAACTATTTTTCAAGCTTTTGTACTGATCAGAATCTTACGCCAATTGTAAAAAAATGGCTGCGCCCATGAATGATGACAATTTAAACAAAATTAAAAAACAAGTTATCGTTCTTTAAAAGACATTTAAGCTTTTCAGAAAATCCCTCTTTTTCACATTTCCTACCACTAAGTCTGATTGGCCGTATGCTGTTTGAACAGCTTACAAAACAATCGATTGGTCTTTCTTTCACCGGCGTTTGTGTCGCCATTTTGAGTTATGGTCATGTGACGAAAATATCACGTGATGGCGGACTACTTTCTGAGCCAACTACAGAGGTGAATGGGAATGATCCGTAGTGCAAGAGAGTGTGCTTGTCCATGGTCTTTTTATCCGATGTGTGTCATGATGAGCCTAAGCGACGGGAGAAGTAACTGATTGCAAACCTGTTGCGCCCCTTGCCAAAAGTAGTCCAGCGAAAAGCATCTGGAGGAATAAAAATGTTTATTTTCATTGATTTGGAAAAATCGTGGGGGAAGGAGCACTTTCTTATAATGATTAGTTTCGCACCAAATGTTTATTTATCGGAGGTATGCTACGATGTGCCTACGCAAGGGAAGAATGACCTAAATTGCAAGCCTACTGTGCACCTTAGAAAAAGTAGTCCGTGAGACACCAGCGAAATCATTCGGAAGAATGAAAAATGCCTGTTTGAATTGATACGGAAAATATCGCTGGAAAAGGAGCACTTGCTTATAAAGAGAGGTTTCTCGTCAATTGTTTATGTATCCTAGGTGTGTCACGATGTGCCTGCGCGAGGGAAGAATTAACTAAATTGCAAACCTATTGTACACCTAGCAAAAAGTAGTCCCTGAAACACAAACGAAAAAACTATTTACAGGAATGACACAATTCTAGTTAATACTAAAATCAAAAACATTCACTTAACAATTGTAAAAGGCATTTACTCTTTTTTTTTTCCTAACGTTTTACAAAAATATGAATTGTCGGGATGTAAGAACTTTCATCTTTGTAGGAATAGTTAGAGTGTATAGTTTTCCTTTGTTCGTAATTATGTTTTGCAATCAGGAAGTGCTACCTGTGATTAAATATCTGTTGCCAGCACGCGTAGTTGAAAGCACGGCTGCTGGAAACATTATTCTTGCTGTTATATTTAGAAAACATTCCAGGTGACGAATATTAATGATTTTACCTAACTTTTGGCACTACTTTCTGGCGGTAGATCCTAGAGCCAACATTACTCTCTGCCATGCAGTTACCCCTCTCAGCATCATAGGCGAAAACAATGGCTTTTGCGTATGGCATAGATCAAGATCAGACTGCACAGAACGCGGTCTGATCTTGGATCTGTGCCGTCTGCTTGTTTAACCAAACTAAGAGAAGAATGTCTCTCTGAATTTCAGTGGATTATACGTTTAGTCATGAAGCACAACTCAATACAGTCTCAAAAATTTAACTACTACATGACGATCTTGAAACAAAAAAAAAAAACTTTAAAAACATTGCGGGAAAAGGAAAAAATCTGGTAAACAACATTTACTTCTTTTCCTAGAATGTTTTCGACTCTGTCGAAGACAAGTTCCATTATTCGAGCCACATTCTATTTTTCGCCCGCAATTGCTATCAATATTGATGAGTGATACGGCATGGAAGTTCAAATCATAGGAGCAAGAGTTATAAAAAAAAAAATCACACACGCACACACACACACACACACACACACACACATATATATATATATATATATTAAAGTCTCATTCATATACGAAACAATTCCAGTATATGTGTAAAAAAAAAAAAGTAAACACATTGCTCAATTGTAATATTACTGCTTTACAGGGTACTAAAACGGATACTAAAAAGAATGCATATCAGGGACATAATTCATACAAAGCTCTAACTTTAAGCACCCGAAGTTATTGTTCTTCTTTTTTGACCCCCTCTCCTATTATTTTTTTTCTCCATAAAACGCATTTTTGTAACACTGTTTCATTTATATGACAGTGGCCACTGCACATATCAACGCGTTCCCGCAGTTTCTTTTACCATTACCTCGCACTGCCTTTCCAAGCCAGTGGCAGCTTTAACACGTAAAGAACGTCGCCAATCTACAGAGGAGTCTGGATAAGCGATTTAGCACACGATCCCGAGTTTTTAAGAGGGGAGGGGGTGAAAACATTGTGGAACAATGAGAAAATACTTTTTATCAGCATTTTTCCCTTTTCTCGCGAAGTTTTCTATCCTTACCAAGATGAACCCCACAAATTCAGACACATTTGAATTGACGTCTGCAAATGGTTTAAATTTGGACAAGTCCAAAATTTAATTGTGTGGCAAAGAGCTCTCTCTCTCTCATAAATTGAGTGAAAATTTTCTTACAAAATTAAATACTTCAATGTTGCGTTTTTAATTTTTTCTCCGGATGAATCTTAGATTGTTGGACAGCGAAGATCCTAGATCAGTGTGCACGTTCTGTACAGTCTGATCTTGATCTACATTGTTAGAGCACAACAAGTCGGCTTTGCAGCTACAGGATTAACTCGGACACCAGACGACAACAATTTACACTAGTCCAATTTGAAAGCAGTTGCAGGCGACAAATTAAATGTGACTCAAATGTTTAGATTTGTCTTTGAAAGATTAGAAAACATTGTGGGAAAAGGAGAAAATGTTCAGTTACCAGCATTTTTCCTTTTCCTACATTGTTTTTAAAAGCCCATTTCTTCAGAGTCGTTAAAACCTGAGATTGTGTGGTAAACGGCTAATCTTGGTATTAACTTTCAGTCAGCAAAATATTGAAAATTCATTGTTGTCTTGTTTATAATATCTCTAAAAATCAGACAGTGTAGACCACAGATCAGATTGCAACTGCGACAGCGAGGGCCATTTAACTCTTTAGCGTACAATACCGAATTTTACCGAGTTTTAATAATAAACCTGGAAAAAATTGTGGGAAAAGGAGAAAATGCTGGTAACCAGCATTTTCTCCTTTTCCAGCAATGTTTTCCACTCTTTTACAGACAAACACCCGATGATCATTTCAGCCTCTTTTTATTTGTCGTCTGCGAATGTATCAATTTCAAGTGCACGAACATTTTGTCATGTCGTAAAGAAATGACCCTTTACCAGCCAGCGAAATGTAAGACGTGTCCAAATTGAAGGCATTTGCAGACGACATAGTCAACAGGTGTGGCTGAAATGATTGATTTTTGTTCTTTGAGAGAATAGGAAAGGTTGTGGCAAAAGGAGTAAAAATACTTGTTACTAGTATTTTCTCAATGTTCCACAATGTTTTCAAAAGCCTCCTACTTCTGGGTCGTTAAAACTCGGGATTGTATAGGGTTAAAGTGTGCTTTTCTTGGGCAGTAAAACATGTTTTTTTTTTAAGGTAATTGGGTGGATCTAGGTGAAGTGTTTTGAAACTTTATAAAGTTTATTGACTGAATATTGTTTTACGCCGCTTTCAACATTATTTCAGTCATATCACGGCGACAGCTTACATATTTATGTATTTCCTGGGTTCCACCAGTACTAGGCTAGGGCTGTGAGATGTCTTGCCCAGGGACACTCCCACGAAAGACCAAGCGGATCAGGTGGGGCTCGAACCCGGGGCCTCCAGATTACGAGTCCCACACTTTACCACCGAGCCACGCAGAACCCCTTTATAGTTTATGATAGTACTCAGAATCATGTAGTATGAATGCATGCGCTGCTTTTACTACAAAGTTTTCACGAGTATGTCTTCTTAGAGAATGAAAAATCCGTATTTATATGATGATGAGTACCTGTTCCTCTATTTGGAAAAATATCTTTTTAGCTTAGAACTAAGGAAACAGACCTCACGTTTTAGATCTCAGTAGTCTTGAGTGTTCTTGGAGAAGACATTTTGAACAGAGCCTCGGCTTAGTAGGCTACTTTTAAAGCCCAGCTCGCAAATTTAAAAGTTCGCTGTCGAAGTTAAATGACTGAAATAGCTCTAATGTTAAAAGCGGCGTAAAACATTCTTTTCGTAAATTATTAGACTCATACCAGCAACCTGGTACCCGTCGTACCTCTCGTAACCGCCCGATAGATATTTGATAATATGAAAATAGGCAAAGCCTAAATACGGGCGAAATGGCAAATGACGACAAAATTCATCATTTGTACCTCTTTAGACCTTTATAGACAGGTTACATACTAATGATTTAGTACAAAACAGCAAAGTAACTCAATGTTTTACACCATGCACATAGTAACAAACAGAACAAATGAACTCGTGTAACTTCAAACAAATATAGCAAACTAATTTCAACTATAACTTACAAAGCAGATCTATTGGTGCATGGCATACATCAGATTGTTTACTTCTGTAAAAGGATGCAAGAGATTTAACCAATAAATATGATTTGATTAAAACATAATGATGACATTAAGTACTTTTCCTCCCACTAAAAGAGGACTTTCAGAAAAGTGTAGATTTTTTAAAAATTTTATCAATGTAAATTGTTGTTACTATTAGGGCTAACAGATAAATGAATTCCATCAGTAAAAAAAGTTAAGATTTAATGACTCCATGAGACTGACAATTAATGATCTTTCTCCTTTACTGATAAATAAAGAAAACATAAATCCAACTTCATCTTTAATATTACCTTATTCACAGGCAAAGCATTCTCTCACTTGGGAGGGAGGGCTGAACCTTCTCCATATCATCTTTTCATTAAATTATGATTATATCTTAATAATGCCATTAAATAGAGGTAAGGATTCCATTAAATAGTGTTAAGAATTATTTGTGACAATTTTACATTGGAAGACAAGAACTTATGAACTTGAATTCAGATATTCTGTTAGTGACTTACATGTCACCCACAGTCAACTGATTATTGCTGAAGAATCATGTTAGCAAATGTATAGTCTTTTATGATTATACCATTTAGTAGCATTAACCCTTTACCACACAATCCCCACTTTTAACGACCTTGTAGAAAGAATGCTTTTGAAAACATTGTGGGAAAAGGAGAAAATGCTCTTTTTCCCACAATGTTTTCTACTCTTTCGGACACAAATTCTATCATTTGAGCTACATTTAATTTGTCGTCTGCCAATGCTTTCAATTTGGACCAGTCTAAAATTTTGTCATTTGGTAAAGAGTTAAACAAATCCCAACAAATTACATGTGAAGACAGAATGAAGTTTAGATCAGAATTCTGTTAGTGACTTACATGTCACCCACAGTTTAACTGATTACTTACAGATTTGTCTTTATATTATAATCAACTATACAATTTTTTTTTGATAATTGATACAAAACAACCAGAAAATCAAACAAACTATGTACGGTGTATAGTAATTATAATTTAAACTTTACAGCAAGTTACCACAAAAGCATGGTATTGTTAGTGACTTACATGTCACCCACAAATATTGATTAAAATTATTATAGTGATAATTTATACAGAAAATTTAATGATTTACATTGCAATCATTCATCATGTTTATGCTTTTTGACAACAAATAAGATACTGTGTAAAACATATGCTGGTAACAAGCATTTTATCCTTTTCCTTTAATGTTTTCTACTGTATTAACCCATTACCACACTATCACTAATTTTAACACCCCTGAGAAAGACAGCTTTGGAAAATAATGTGGAAAAAGAAGCAAATGCTAGTAATCAGAATTTTTTTCTTTTCCCACAATATTTTTTAATCTCTCTTGACTCAAATTTCACAGACTGGGCCATATTTAAGTTGTCATCTGCAACAGCTTTCAATTTCAACCTGTCTAGAATTTAGTCATTTACTAATAGGTTAAAGAAAAAAAGTAATGTAAATTATTTTGTCGTTTGCAACTTCTTTCAATTTGAACCAGTGTAAAATTCTGTCGTCTGGCAATGAGTAAATTATCCATAGCTGAAATTGTGTCTTTTAAAGTCCCATGAATTATCAAAATTATGATTACTTTCTGTATTTATTCTGTCATTTTCTAAGTCTTTAAAGATTGAGTTACAAAGGTAATTGTACCATTTTCTATATCAACTCTGGTGATGGATGCATTCCATCATACAAACAGTCATAAGAAATTCTTTTTGTCTTTACTTTATCTGATCCATTTCTACCTCTTTTTTTGGTTTTACATAACAACAAATCCCTATCCCATCGTACAGAATGTTTATCATACTCATCATTAAGAAAATATATACGTATTTAAGGAAGAAGTGTCTTGTTCAAGAAGCAGCTGTTGGTCTTGAACATTTGATGAACAGCACATATAGTTGAGCCTACCTCTTGTCATGTTAAAGTCATTGTACTTGGAAATGTTTACAGGAGCAATGTGCACATGCTTTATCTTATATTTTGCTGAATTTAATGAATAATGATATTTAAGCAGAGATTTGACATTATTGATGTTATCTTCGTTGTGAGTGTATACCAGGCCTCGGCCGAGTGGGCGACTTAGGCGAAAAAGTCGCCTGATTTTAAAAAACTTCGCCCATTTCGCAGGGCAAAGCGAAATCGAAGTCGCCTGAAAAAATCGGGAAGTCGCCTCGCGAAAATTGACCACGCGTCGGGTATACCCGATTCACAGCCGGTGTCCAATCAGCGAAATTAATTGTTTTCAGCTATATGATTTGACAAGCAGTTGTTAATTAGTTTCTCGGGTACCAAAACCCCCGTCTTAATTGGTAGGTATCATCTTAACCGACAATATTCACCCCTTTGCCCCGTCAAGTCGCTAAAATTCTTGCGAAGTTCAACCAATAGTTTTCGCGTCATAACAAACATCGGCGCCGTCTAGCGGCTTGTCTGGCATCTTTTTTCATTGTAAAACCCTGATTCAGATATCAACGTTTATTTAATGTCCCAGAATTGAATTGAAATCGGCACCTTGCTTTTAAAACAACATTTTTTAAATCAGGTGACTACAAATTGGCGCCGACTGATTATTTTTTTTGGCCGAATTCAGTAAGTCACATGATTCAATTTCAAAATGGCTGCTGGGTACGTTCACATAGCTCAAGGGCGGTTTTCTTTCAAAAGTTTGGATGAAATTGTATATTTTTCTTTGACGCGAACAAAAAGATGAAATTAAAGAAAATATACATTGTTATTGATCCTATACTCTGTCAAAATTTGACATTTTTCTTGATCGGACCCAATCTACGAACGAACGATCTACGAGGTTAAAATAGGTATTTAAGTTGGAAATGTATTTAGCGATGTTTTCACTAACGATTTATCAGTCATCAGCAAAAGGAAAAAAGTATTCAGACAAACTTATCTTCGATTTCTCTAGCAGTCTGAAACTGGCTTTAATTACCATGAGGAAGTTGAAAACATTGTGCCAACAGGACAAAATGCTGGTAGCAAGATTTCCTTCCTTTGACAAAATATTTGCGTTACTTTTTAACATTACTTACATCCTAAATTATCTATTTGCCTGCTGTAAATACTTTTGATTTGAGATTTAAATTTTTTTCTTACCTAGTCAGGGACAGGGATTGCAATATCCATGATCCCTGGTAAAGATAATGATCTTCAGCAAAAATTTTGCCCAGGATTTTTTTTGGGGGGGAAAAAAAAATAGTGCTTCAAAGATTTTGGGAAAAAAATGTGCTAGGAGAAACCATTGCTCACAAGTATTTGTTTTCTCTTTCCATAATGTTTTTATCCAAAAAGAGTATGAATTGAGTATGGTAAACAATGAATAAATATATTTTAAGTAGTTTCTAATAGGAATAAGTATATTAATCATTAAAAAGATAAACAGTATAAAATATCTTCATTTTATTTACATGGTTTTGTATCCAATCAAACCGTTAAATTGTTAAAATATTGTTATTTCCTTCTATAAGTCCGACCATGTCGGCATTTTAAGGTCCGTCTAAACTTCTCCTCAAAGTCTGACCACTTCTCCCCATTTTGAAAAACTTCTCCCAATTCTCAGACTAGGGAGAAGTCACTTCTCCCCAAAGTCTGTGAGTTGGCAGAGGCCTGGTATACAAGTTCACTTTCTCCAGAGTGATACATTTTTTTAGTGAGGTCACAAATTCCAGCTGCTATTGTAACATAGAAAGTTTGATCATCATGAAAAGATTGTTTTAGAGAGAAAATTTTTTTATCAACTAAAGTTTTAAGGGTTGATATTTTCGCACCAGGAACAATTATCAAGTGGGTATTTGACCTATGAAATGAAGGTACATCTTTCAAAAATTTATCAAAGTTTGCCCCCCTTAATTCAGTTGCAAAAATGTATTGTTCCATCTGAAAATGAAATGAAAAACAAACATGGTGCATCCTAAATCTGAAAATAAGTCATAGACAGATCTCTGTGAAAAGGGGGTTTGGTACAAATTTGTTTAATTTTTAGTTTCATTTAATTGCTAAAGGTTATATAAGATAGAACACTGCTTCAACATTTTTTCAGTTGTATTGGACAAGTAGATCTCTCTCTGTCAAACCTTTCAGTACAAACACAACATACAATCCTAGCCACCTGTGATAGACAGGTGAACTGTAAGCCTACACGATTCATTATTTTCATAATTGACAGCTTTCTTTGATACATTACACCCCTTTTCACAGAACAATACTAAGCTGATAAACATGTATATGGCATGACTCTTACGTAGATGCTAGGATGGAAGGGATTAACATCCCTTTCAATATTTTTTCAGTTGCTGATCCACCTAACAGTGTGTGTCTGTAATTTACCAGCTGCTCATCCAATGTAGATGAAAAACTTTCATTCACCTATTGATGAGAGATAATGACTCTTGCCTCAATAGGGTTGAATGTATCTTTGACTGCGTTAATTGAAGTATAAACTGAAATAGCCTAGAACATGGCAAACATAACGCCCTATGGACGTTATTTGCCATGTTTTAGGCTATATCAGTTCATACTTCAATTTCAAACGCTGGCAATGATATATTTCAACCCATATAATTGCATTCCCTCTTAATTAGAACAAAAGATAGCTCTGGAATTTTCCAAAAATAATTCCAATTGCGTTTATACTTGTATAAAATGCAATTGATTTGACAAATTGATGCATTTTGAACCAATGAAATGTCTTGAATTTTTATGAGTGCAATTATTGACTTTTGTCAATGTCTGAAATAATGTTAGCAGAGCAAGGCTTCAAATTAGCTTGAAATGGCAACCCTGGATTTATAGCCCATGGCATCACCAAGTGAGATATTGGGGCTAGGCAACTATTACCTGTAATTAGAATTCCTTAATGGACAAAAATGTCAGAATGGTGCTGAGTTGATATACTTTGCATCAACACATTATGAATAGGAAATGAAAATCAAGAGATACATGTGTAAATAAAAGTGAATATCAAAGGCAACATTTTAAGCTACCTGTCTCTTCAAATTGATTTGCAATTACAACAAGACTGTTTGTGGTTTAATAGTGCCTCCCCTTGCCAGTATATATTGATGTATGGCAAAAAATGAAAATATTTGACAAAATATTTTATAATGAATAAAGATGATACCTAAATACAACTCATATATATGTGAGCTATCAAACTATAGACTTGCACCGAGTATGGCCTATGAACTAACTACATAATGATGTAAACAATTTTTTGCACACCGACGCAGATGACAGCAGGACTATGACAATTGCTATTTTTCTCCTTATAAATAGCATAAAGAATATATATTTCTCATTATTGCTATTATAATTTGATGGTAGCATTAAATGAAGATATTATTTACATGTTGTATGATAATAATTGTTTTCTAGGACTTTGTAATAACATTACTTTCTTACACGGTTTGACAAACACAAAAATAGATATATCTAGATCTGCATGTGATCAAGATTGAAACCAGATGTGTTTGTGAAGCACTAATGTCCCCGTAATGGCTATTTCTTTTTAAAATGCGACCTTTATATTTGACCTTGACCTTGGTGGATGACCTTGACCTTAGTACCGAAAGATGCATATCGATGAGATGTACCTACATACCAAATATGAGCCTTGTGACTTAAAGACTTTAGCAGTAACAGGAAAATGTTAAGTTTTCGAACAGCTGGATGGAAGGACAGACCAACAGATGGACGGACAGACAGAGGGACAAAGGTAAAAAAATTTATGCCCCCGATCTTTCGATGTGGGGACATTAAAAATCTCTAATTTTGCATGAATCCTGTGAACAACAAATTAGGCAGCAAAAGATAAAATTTGCCTTGGCTTTTCTTTAAAAACACACACTGAAAACTGGTTTTCAAGATTTGAAAATTGAGAAAAAAGGAGATTTAAATGTGTAAATAAAAAAAAAAATTCAATGGTTGGACCCTTTTCTGCAACAAAATCAAGAGATTGTCTGGCTATGGCATCACAGGCTAAACTGCAATGGAAAATGTCCACAATGCTAACAAATTTGGCTTTAAAATCGATCAAAAGTTACCAAGCCAACTATGAGGAAAGAGTGAGATGTCAGAAATATTGTAAATAAAGTGGTTCAGCCCCAAATTCAATGAAGATAGTAAGAATATTAGCTAGATATCCGTCACAACAGGGTTTTAACAGCCGGAATAGCAGACGATGTAAACAAAAATCACATGATGCGTCATATGACCGTTGCCTTCCAAATTGAAATGAAAAAAAGGTTTTGTGCATTCTTTACGTAAATTTCCGGGTTCAGGGAACATACTCTGTCGTAAGATTACCATAGAGCCGAAAGGAAACCAACAATTATCAACAATAAGAGCGAGATAAATAATTTTCGATTTAGAATGCCGTGACGTCATTGTGTTTACAATCGAACGCATTACTTCTCTAAACTCATCTCTGATTAGGATCAGATGTACTGTCGGTAGAATTAAGACATCAAAATACAATAATCTCTTCATGCGTACGTTTCAATGCCTTACAAATGCATCAGTATTAGGTTTAGGTCAAGGGCGACCCCGAGAGGCCGGCAGATATAAGGAGGAAGCCATTTTTCCGTAGAGGGCGTGTCACGTGACAAATGTAAACACCTCCCCCCCCTTAAAAAAAAAACGACTTCTGTTTGCTTCTTCCGGTTAATGGTTATCATCGTTTAACATTACGTTGTTTCCACAACATCTCGGACGTTATTTTTTTTTCTTTATGGCCTTGGGCTGATTTGTAGATTGGCGCTCGTACGTGTTACCTATAGACGGGCTCCAAGGCCGCTTTGCGGCCTTTTCGCCCGTATGAAGATCGATAAACAGGCAACCAGTATGTTGTTAAGTCTCCTAGAGTTACGTTCCCTGAAAAAGTTGCATTCGCGGAAGAATTCGAAGGATTCCAAAAGTCCGGAAGTGCGTGATTTCATTCCGTCCAATTTTGAAAAAAAAAAACGTCTTGAATTTCAGCTGAATATTTTTTTTCAGGAGAGTCCTTGGTAAGTATACCTTAACATTTCCTTCCAAATGACTTAGATCCCTCATCTATTTCAATGGTCAACTTCATAACGGTTGAATATAGGTGTCAATCACGGTATCTAGGTCTGCGGCTATGATGTTTGAGGGATGAGAATGGCAATCAACTCTTAACCAGTTAACGACCTGGAGAAAAATGCTTTTGAAAACACTGTGGAATAATGAGAAAATGCTGGTAATCAGAATTTTCTCATTTTCTCTCAATGTTTTCTACCCTTTCAAAGACAAGTGCTTTTACGAGAGCCACATTTGTCAAAATTCAAATGATTTCAGTTTGAAAAAGCAGAATTTGATAAAAATTGGACGGTGGAAACATTTCAAAGATTATTAGTTTATCAATCATTAGGGGTTCTGCATATTCTTTACCAAACTTGAAAGTCTTTGAAAACACAGTTGAAAAAAGAAAATGCTAGTAACCAGCATTTTCTCCATTTTCAACAGCGTTTTCAGACCTTTCAAAGACTAATATCATTATCTGAGCTACGTTCATCCTTTGAAGATGCTTCCAATATGAACATGTCTGTAGATTTGTTAAACAGAACTTGCCTTAATTGGGATTAATGATTCTATAAACCTTACATCCCTGAAGTGACCTTGGGCAAGATAGCTCAGAACCCTTGAGTACAGCTGAAACACAAAACCTGCAGTTGCCATGGTATGACTGAAACAATGTTGATAGTGATTAGTGACATAAAATAACATTCAATAAATCATCTTTGATCTTGCATACACTAAACTGTTTTGAATTTGTTGCAAACTTACAGCTGAGGATTTTATTTGCCAACAGATCCACTAACCTGTTGAATTCATGTATACCAAAACAGGTTTATGGTATGAAAAATCATCATGATATATGGAAGTAGATCTGGGTCTGTTAGAATGCAGAAATTGAAGAAATGAACAGGTAAAATCAACAGATACAAAAGTGAATATTATAAATGAGCCATGCTCTGTGAAAAGGGGGATTAATGCATTTGCGAAAAGTATCAACTCTTGTCAGCCTGCGCAGTCAGCGCAGGCTGACATGGGCCAAAACTTTTCGCTATCTTTAAATTTTCTGCATGCCAAAGGATAATTCTACCTCATGCATTAGTCGGTTATTTGTCAAGATGAATTTTATGAATCAATAATCAGGTGATGTCTTTCTTGGTATAATGCATTACGGAGATGCATTTAACCCCTTTTGCCAGAGCATGGCTCAAATGTAAAAGAGGTAAACTGCTGACTTGTATGAAAGTTCTATCTAGACCTAGATTGGAATTTTCTAATTTCAGGTGTTTGATTCATTCAGAAAAAGCTCAACAATCAGCATCAGCGTGACTAGGTGGAAAAGCCACCACTAGCAGAGCAGATGAAAAGCTGAACTGTTTGTTTAGAATGTCCAACATAACCAGAGAAAATCCTCTTGTCAAAAACACTGGTGACAGTTCAGAAAGCCCAAGTATCAAAGATGAGCATCAATCTAGAAGCTGTGTTCTAGATAAATCAAATGATCAAATTACAGTTGATGATGCTTTCAACACAAGTATAAATCAGTTTGTAGCTAAGTAAAATCTTCTCTGTGGAAGAATTAAGTATTTTAAAGTAAATTTTAAAAATTGTTTATCTCAAAATTTTTCAAAACAAAATTTTAGTCTAAATTTAAAGCCTTTACAAATGAAAAACTAAATTAGGCTCAAATGGCAGATTTCTGTTTAAATTGGTTAAAGAATAACTGGTGAAAAAAAAATATGAAATGGAGAAAATGGTAACCAGTATTTTCTCCTTTTCCCACAATGTTTTCAAAAGGCCTCCTTCCTCTGGGTTGTTAAAACTTGAGACTCTTTGGTAAAGGGTTAATAACTGAGATTTTCACCAGATCTTTGATTTGCAATGCAGAGGTAGCGAAACTTGAGAGCAGGGGCGGCAAGTTTGAATCCCGAGCTAGGCCAATGTCTTTCCGAGGATTGGTAGTAGTCATTGTGACAGTATTCATTTCCCTCTCACCCCTGATTATCATTTCGTCAATGGTTATGTGGAAAAGTAGCCAGTGGCTTGGGAAGAATATTGTGAGACGTGCTGGTTAAACTCAAGGAAAGTATGGATAGGTGCACCGGCAGTTGCTATTCAATTGAAATTATGTTGAAAATGGCCTTAACCCTTTCCCACACAACAAATTTTAGAATCTCCCATGTTCAAACCATCAGCAGATGATAAATTCAAAATTAATACAAATGTGCTTAAGCTCTCTGATAGGATAGAAAACATTTTGGGAAAAGGAGAAAATGCTGGTTACCAGCATTTTCTCCTTTTCCCAAAATGTTTTCAAAAGGCCTCTTTCTCAGGGTCGTCAAAAGTCAGGATTGTGCGGTAAAGAGTTAAACACCATACAATCCACATGTGAACCATGCTCTGGCAAAGAGGGGCTTAATGCATCTCCTTGATGCATTGTACCATGCAATTCATCACATTATTTTCAATCCATTATATCCATTTTCTCTAACAAATGACTGAAATCCTGAGGAAGAATGGTCCCTGGACATGCAGAAAATTGAACAAAAGCAAAAAGTTTGGGCCCAGGTCAGCCTGCACGGACTGTGCAGGCTGACCTGGGTCCATACTTTTTTTTTTGCAGAAGCATTAAGCCCCCTTTTCATAGAGCACATCTCAGGTATTTTTGATGTTGTACAAGGCAGGAGACCAGGGCATCTATCAGACGATGGTACATGTATAAGCAGCCTCAGCAGTGACAGTCGACGGAGAAATCAGACTAAAGGTACAAGATTGCAGTCAAAACCAGATGGCTCGGTAAAACCCAAGCATCATGGATATGTTCCTCAAATGCAAAGGTCTGTGTATATTTAACTCTTTACAACACAATCCTGAGTTTTAAGTTACCTGGTTACCAGCATTTTCTCCTTTTCCCACAATGTTTTCAAAAGCCTTCTTCCTTAGGGTCGCTAGAACTTGGGATCATTTGGTAAAGGATTAAATAGAACAAAACAGTAAAATCAGAAATTAGGAATTCAACTTTTTACCTTTTTATTGAATGAGCAACTTCCCCGTTTACGTACTATAAGATTTTTCTCTCACATTGTAGCTCTTTACCACATCACAAAGTTTTAGGCTTGTCCAAATTGAAAGCATTCACAGACAAAAAAATAAAATGAAGTCAAAAATTGAAATTTGTTTTCGGAAGGATAGAAAACATTGTAGGAAATGGAGAACATCCTGGTTACCAGCATTTCCTGTTTTTTTTTTTATTAAGTTTTCATAAGCCTCTTCCTTTTGGTTTGTTCTTTGGGAATGTGTGGTAAAGAGTTTACACCTTATAATTAACCCTTAGAGTGCCGAATAAACCTGCTAGACATTTTCATCCTAGGAATACGACCCAAATAATTGCAATTTTATGGTTGCTTTTGTCTACAGTGATTCAGCAAAGTGGACAATGTAGATCAAAGATCAGGCTGATTTGTGCAGCCTGATCTTGATCTACACTGGCCGCAAATGCAACTATAGTCATGAAAGGCGCTTTAAGGGTTAATCTTGATTACTGTACTGTTTACTATTCCACTAAGATATTGTCAAAGGAACAACTTGGGGCTAAATACTTAACTTCTTCACATTATACAGTCTGAGCAAATTCCACCCATAATGAACTGTCATTTTCTTTTTTTACCCTTCAGAAGTCATCCAAATGATCCCAAGATGGTTCCACATTCAAGCACTGTTTCCTACTCCAGTAGTAAATCTAGCACACCCATGAAACAGGACATCAGCCATATAAGTCACAATACAAGGTTTGAAAATCTCACCACCTTTTTGTAGAATTGTCTGATAGAGTTATGTCCCTTTGAGGACTCTTTTGCATGTTGGGTAAAAAGAAAATGAACAAGTCCCAAAAGAGAGTCCTATAATTCTAGATCATAAAACAGACAAAGCATTAACCCTTTACCACACAATCCCAACTTTTAACGACCCTGAGGAAACATTGTGGGAAAAGGAGAAAATGTTGGTAACCAGGTTCCAAGTTTATCGGTTCTGGTACAGCATTTGCATTCTGAATCGGATTCCAATACAACTGGTCCCCCAGTTTGAAAGTTGAGCGTAGTGGAGATTGCATCCGGGAACCAGAGAAATTTGTAATTCAGATCCGTCACTTATATTTTTCATTCATATACTCGAAAAATGGATTTTGATTAAAGCGTCAGAAAAGACGCAACTATTAAATTTCCATGGGACAAGTGAGTAAAAAACGTGTCAAAGACGCAAAAATTGCCCTCTGGAGAAATCACTGATTTCGTATAAGTTGCCATTGATTCTTGTTTACCCATGGTCCCAGAAATAGGTCAAAATGTGCCTTTAAGTTGAAGAGTTTCACAAATGGAATTAAGACGTACATGTATTCAAAAAATGTTAAATGGTCAGCCATATTGATGAAAATGGCCGGTGCTTATCACCAAGAAGCATATTTTAACCTGTAAAGCGCCTTTCACGACTATAGTTGCCTTTGTGGCCAGTGTAGATCACTATCAGGCTGCACAAAAAGTGCAGCCTGATCTTTGATCTACACTGTCCACTTTGCTAAAACACTGTAAACAAAAGCAAACATGAAATTTCAATTATTTTGGTCATATTTCTAGGTCGAAAATGTCAGCTAGGTTTATTCGGCACTCTAAGGGTTAAAGGTACTCTTTGTTAACCCATCACTGTACATGCTAATATCAAAATCATCAAATCTATGTGTTTCTTTTTCACTTTTCTATTATTGGTTACCAGCATTTTCTACATTTCCCACAATGTTTTGTATCCTTTCATGGACAAATACCACCATTTGAAAAACATTGAAACTGTTGTTTATAAATCATTTCAATATGGATAAATCTGAATTTTTGATGTGTGGTAAAGGGCTGAAAAGCCAAGAAATTGCAATTTTGAGGCTGTTTTAGGCAGAATAGCTTGCAAAATATGAAGGAGTGCAGATCAAAGGTTAGACTGGAAACAAAGATTGGACTGCAATGTCTGTGCAGTCTGAACTTAATCTACACTGTCTGCAAAAAGTCCTTTAGTCATGCTTAGCAGCCTAGGGGTTAAAAGGGTCCAAGGAAATTTTGAGCTTTTGAGATCTTTAACAATTTTGTTGATTAGGGGAGTGATCAATCGATAAAGAAACCATTAGAAGTAATGAAGTCTGCACTGATTCCAATTCCTTTTGAATGTAAACTGACAGGAAGTTTTGTCTGTGGACAGTTATAGATAATCCATATATGAGCCATGCTATGGCAAAAGGGGCTTTAACCCTTTACCGGACGACAAAATTTTAGCCTTGTCCAAATTGACAGCATTTGCAGACGGCAATTTTGACACTTAAGCTGCTGAATAAATGAAACGCAAATTTCTACTCAATACTAAAAGCCCAAACATTGCGGTTTCAAAGTTGATTTCACCGGAAAGAAAATACCCTATCGGACAGTGTAGATCAACGATCAGACTGCACGTTCTGTGCAGTCTGATCTTGATCTACACTGTCAGCAAAAGGTTAGTGGGTCGCGATTAGCAGCTTAAGGGTTAATGTGGCTCAAATGATGCAATTTTCTCTTAATAAGGTAGAAAACATTGTGGGAAAAGGAGAAAATGCTGGTTACCAGCATTTTCTGCTTTTCTCACAATGTTTTCAAGAGGCTTCTTTTCCAGGGTCGTCAAAAGGCGGCATTGTGCGGTAAAGGGTTAACACATTTCCATAATGCATTGTATGGAGCAAGACATCATAAAACTATGGATCCTCAAGATCTATTTTGTCTAACAAACGACTGAATCATGAGGTAGACTGGTCCTTTGACATGCAGAAAATTCAAGGATAGCAAAAAATTTTGACCCATGTCAGCCTGCACTGAATGCGTAGGCTGACAGAGATCTATATTGTATGTAAATACATTACATTCGCTTTTCACAGGCTGACATGGGAAGATACTTTGTGCGGACGCATTAAATCCCCATTTCACAGAGCATGGCGCTCATTACATCTTTACCCTTAACTCTTACCAAATGACAAAATTTTGACTTGTCCAACTTGGAAGCTTTTGCAGATGACAAAAAAGCCTAGGAATCAAAAATAGAAATATTTCTTTGAAAGGGTAGGAAATATTGCGCAAAACTGAGAAAACACTGGTTATCAGTATTTTCTCCTTTTTCTCCAGTGTTTTTGGTAGGCTTCTTCCTTAGAATTGTTGCCAAGCCCCCGTAGCTCAGTCAGTAGTGTACAGGACTTGAGAACAGGAGGTCGCTGGTTCGACCCCTGGCTTGGCCAATTTCTTTCCGAGGGTTGATGATAGTCATCGCGACAGGATTCATTCCTCTCTCACCGCTGACCGTTGTTTCGACGATGATTATGTGGGAAAGCAGCCAGTGGCTTGAAAAGAATATTGTGCGGAGTAACGGTAAAAAGAAACTCCAGGAAAGCATGGATAGGCGCACTGGCCGCCATGATATAACTGAAATAATGTTGAAAACGGCGTTAAACACCATACAATCAATCAATCAATCAATCAGTCAATCAGTCCTTAGAATTGTTGAAAGTCAGGATTGTGTGATAAAGAGTTAAAGCACCTTTCATGACTGGTTAACTTTCTGGCCAGTCTAGATCAAGATCAGACTGCAAAATGGACCTTGCAGATCCAAGATCAGACTGCAGATTTTGTAGCAGTCTGATCTTGGATTTACATCTGCAGCGAAAGCCTATGAAAGCTCTGTAGCAGTACATGTCTATTTCAGTATAAGAAGTGAGGGTCCAGTTTGCCGCATCTGTCATGAAGGGGATCAAACTGAGGTTCTCATCTCGCCCTGTTACTGTGCCGGGTCCATGGGACTTCTACATGTATCTTGTCTGCAGCGCTGGCTTGGATCATCCAATAAAACTACTTGTGAGATCTGCAACTTTAAGTTTACGCTTATCAGGAAGGCAAAACCAATAAAAGAGGTATGCAAGAATATTGATGATGGTCTGTAGAGAGATAGGTTCAAGGGTAGCTACTCACTAGGACTGTGTAGATTAAGATCAGCATTCTGTGTGGTCTGATCTGATCTTTGATATGCACTGACATCTATTTTGTAAGATATCGTGGCCATAATTGTTGTATTTAGTTTAGCATGTGTACCAGATGACAGAATTTTAGATTTGCCCAATCTGTGGCTCATATAAAGGGCTTTGTCCTTACAGAATAGTAAAACATTGTGGGAAAAGGATAAAATGCTGGTTACCAGCATTTTGTCCTTTTCCCACAGTGTTTCAAAATGCCTTCTAATTCAGGGTAGTTTTAGCAAACACAAGATTGTGTGAGAAAGGGTTAACAGTTTTCCAAACAATCCTGTGTTTTAATGACCCTGGGAAGAAAAACATTTGAAAATATGGTGGGAAAAGAAGAAAATGCTGGTAACAATATTTCCTTCTTTTTGCACAATGTTTTCTACCCTATCATGTAGAAAATAACCAAGAGCAAAAAGTTTTGACTCAGATCAGCCTGTGCAAAATGCAGAGGCTGACCTGGATCAAAACTTTTTGCAGATGTATTAAATCCCCTTTTCACAGAGTGTGGCCCAAAGATAATCCAAAAGAACTTAAATTTGGTGCATGAATATTTGTACAACATTTGGGAACATGGAAGATATTCTCTATTTTGGTCAAACACTGTTTGCCGCTCTGTTTCAAAAGTAGTCGGTTACAAATCTACAAGATGTTGTCAGGCAATAAAATGGTGATGCTTTGCATGCCGTCTTATTTCTAAATTTTGATGATTGCTCCGTAGAAAACTAAGAAATGCTGATACCTAGATGTGGTAATTTCAAAGGCCAACTCTGTTCTCGGGATTTGAAATAAGTTCCAATTGAATATGTAGAATATCAAGACCATAATTTGTAATGTAATCTAGGTTAAGGTAAATGGGCCATGCTCTGGGAAAAGGGGACTTAGTGCATCTGCGAAAAATATCGACGGAAACTTTTTGCTATCGGTCAATTTTCTGTATATTCAAGGACCAGTCTACCTTGTGGTTAAGTTGGTTGTTAAAAAATGGCTTTAACCCTTTACTGCACAATGACGCCGTTTGACGCCCCTGGGAAAGAAGCCTTCTGAAAACATTGTGGGAAAAGGAGAAAATGCTGGTAACCAGCATTTTCTCCTTTTCCCACAATGTTTTCTACCCTATCAAAGAAAAGTTGTACCATTTGAGCCACATTGAAATTGTCGTCTGCAAATGCTTTCAATTTGGACAAGGCCATAATTTTGTCGTCTGGTAAAGGGTTAATTGATCCATAATTATGTGATGGCTTGCTTGGTATTTTGCATTATGGGGATGCATTAAGCCCCCTTTTGCCAGGGCATGGCTCAAATGAATTTAATCAACTCTGAACCAAACGACTAAATTTTCGACTCAACCAAATTAAAAGCATTTGCAGATGACAAAATGAATGTAGTTCGAATGATGTGATTTCTTTCTCGGATAGGATAGAATACATTGTGGGAAAAAGGAGAAAATGCTAGTTACCAGCATTTTCTCCTGTTCTCACAATGTTTTCAAAAGCCATCTATTTCAGGGTCGTCGAAACCCCGGACTGTGTGGTAAAGGGTTAAATTTGTCATCATAATGGACAACAAAAGGGGTTTACATGGAAATAATTGTTTGAAATAATGAAAAACCCTTTAATTATTAAGATGATTTTTTTTCTTCAGTTTTTGAGGGATCCAGGAACAGCCCGAGACAAGAAGAATCTACTCTGTGATATTATTTCCTTTTTGTTCATTACACCTCTCACTGTTCTTACTACATGGGTTTCTATCGCCGGTATGTATTTAACTGGTATATTTCATAAAAATAATTGCATGTTTGAAACACCCTATATCTCCAAATACCACTTTGTATCAGAAGACTTAAATACGTTTTAAAATTATGGATCTTGAATGAGAATTTATCCTCAAAACAGTCTTGACAGCCATGGTTGCCATTGTAGATCAAGATTACATGGCATAGAGCATGCAGACAGATCTTTGCTCTGCTTTTCCAAGAGGTTCTGGACAAAAGCAATCTTTAAACTGCAATAATATTTTGCTCTTGTATTTAGACTTAACTCTTTACCACACAATCCCGACTTTTAACGACCCTGCAAAAGAAGGCTTTTGAAAACATTGTGGGAAAAGGAGAAAATGCTGGTAACCAGCATTTTCTCCTTTTTCCAAAAATGTTTTCTACCCTATCAAAGAGAGAAATCCTCATTTTAACAACATTTAATTTGTCGTCCGCAAATGCTTTCAATTTCGTCGGCCCTAAAATTTTGTTGTTTGGTAAAGAGTTAAAAGACGACATACTAGAATTGAAAGTACTGGCAGGCTTGAAAACCAAACTCTCACTCAGTGTATCTTGTAATCCCTACAAGAGAGAATTCAACCTTACTTAGAGCATAATACTTGTTAAACTCATAATCATTGGTTTGAATTGCAACAGTTTTGAAATTAGTACCAAATATTATCTCCAAATAGAAGGTCCAGTGATTGGCACAAAAATGGCTCTGTCATATGCCAATATCTTCAGGGTACATCATTATCTAGATGTAGATGACAAGTTAACAGTGGCTGAAATGATGGAACTTGTCTCAAAAAGGTTACAAAAAAAAACATTGTAGGAAAAGGAAGAAAATGCTGGTTAAGGGCATTTTCTTCTTTTCCTATAATGTTTTCAAAAGCCTTTTTCCTGAGTATCATTATTACACATTATTTACCCCTACCTACGAAATAGAGAGGGGGCGTATACTGTGGCTGGCAGGCAGGCAGGCAGGCAGGAGGACGGGCAGGCGGGCAGGCAGGCAGGCATTATTACACGACATTATTTATCTCTAACTACAAAGTAGAGGGGGGGGGGCGTATACTGAGGCAGGCAGGCAGGTGGACGAGCGGCCGGGCGGGCAGGCTTTGTTTGAAAATCGTTTCCATGCTCTAACTCAATAGCTGTTTGAACTAGGACCCCGAAATTTATACAGGTGTTGCTCATGACCCAAGGAGGTGCCCTATTTTTGGGGTTACATAGGTCCAAAGTCAGGGTCATAGGTGAACTTTGTTTTGAAAATCATTTCCGTTCTCTGATTGTGCTGCTTCGGTGACAAGGGGCTAGTGAAGGGGGGGTTATTTGTCAGCTTTGCGACAGGTATAGTTTGATAAAGGACTAAAGATGCCTGTACAGTGATTGGTTAATATTTTAATGACTTCATTTTCTTTCTACACAGGTGCATACAATTACTATGAGAATAGTCCGTTAGAAAGAGGAGGGCTTATTGGTTTAGCTACGACATTGTGGTTTCTATATTTAGTCTGGTTCCTGGTAAGTAAGCATGAAGCTTGGTTTCCTGTGCAAAACTGCATGTTGGTCCCAAGCAATCGGGAGATTTATAAACCCTGACCAGAGATGGCTTTTGAAAACCTTGTGGAAAAAGGAGAAAATGATGGTAACAATCATCTTCGTTATTTCCCACAGTGTTTTCTACCCTTTCATAAACAAATTCCATAATTTGAGCCACATTCAATTATTCATCTGCAACTGCTTTCAAAAGAGACCAATCTAAAATTTTGTCATATATTAAAGGTTTAGAATTTACATACATGTAAACGAATAGACCACCCTTATTTTTAATCACCCTGAGGAAGAAAGCATTTGAAAGTATTGTAGGAGCAAATTATGCACACACCTTATACATATCTTATCCTAACTCTAACCTCACATTGAATGCAGTCTGATCTTCATTAACACTGTCAACTAGAGGACCTTAACTCTTCACCAAACGACAAAATTTTAGACTTGTCCAAATTGAAAACATTTGCAGAAGACAAAATAAATGTGACTCAAAAATTGAAATGGGGGGGGGGGGGGGGAAGAAAACATTGTGGGAAAAGAAGAAAATGCTGGTACCAGCATTTTCTCCTTTTCCCACAATGTTTTCAAAAGGCTTCTTTTTCAGGGTCGTGAAACCCGGGATTGTTTGGTAAAGGGTTAGGTAGTTGTTTTTTCCTTTTTCTAAAAAATCCTGCACTTTTAACTCTTTACTAAACAATCTGGAGTTTTAACAACCCTAGGGAAGAAGCTTTTTGAAGCTTGCGGATAAAGGAGAAAATGCTGGCAACTGGCATTTTCTCCTAATCCCGAAACGTTTTCTACCCTTTCAAACTCAAGCACCATCATTTTAGCCACATTTATACTGTCGTCTGCAAATGCTTTCAACTTTGAAAAGTCTACAAATTTTTCATGGGGTCCTACAATATTTTCTACCCTTTCGAACACTGTCATTCGGTTCAAATTAATTTTATTGTCTGCAGACGCTTTCACTTTGGTCAAGTCTAAAATTTTGTGGCCTTGTTAAGACTGTACCAAACGACAAAATTCTAGACTGTTCTAGATTGAAAGCATTTACAGACGACAAATTAAAGGTGGCCCAAATGACAAAATTGTCCCTGATAGGGTAGAAAACATTATGGGAAAAGGAGAAAATGCTGGTAACCAGCATTTTCTCCTTTTTCCACAATGTTTTCAAAGGCTTTTCTTCAAGGTCGTTAAAAGTCGGGATTGTGTGGTAAAGGGTTAAGTCTTTACCAAATGACAAAATTTAAACTGGTCCAAACTGAAAGCATTTACAGATGACATGTCAAATTTAGCTGAAGTGAAACTAATTGTCTATGAAATTGTGCAAAACCTTGTTGGAAAAGGTTACCAGCATTTTCTGTTTTTCCAACAAAGTTTTCAGAAGGCTTTTTCCTCAGTGTTGTCAGTAGCATACAGGACTTGAGAACAGGAGGTCGCTGGTTCGATCCCCAGCTTGGCCAATTTCTTTCCGAGGATTGATGATAGTCATTGTGACAGGATTCATTCCTCTATCACCGCTGACCGTGGTTATGTGGGGAAAGAAGCCAATGGCTTGGAAAGAATATTGTGCGGAGTACTGGTAAAAAGAAACTTAAGGAAAGCATGGATAGGTGCACTGGCTGCTGCAATATAACTGAAATAATGTTGAAAATGGCGTTGAACACTATACAATCAATCATTCAATTCTCAGTGTTGTTAAAACACCCGATTGGTTGGTAAAGGGTTAAAGTTTAAAGAATGGAACAGACTTATGCTTGTAGGTTGCTGCCAGGCACAATTGGCGTTTATGGAAAGACTGGGTTATGTTTCATCAGGATGTGACCTTGATTTGTTCACCAGATACATCTCACAATCAGCAGAAGGTAAAATTGGAGAGGGGGGAGCCTTCTTCAGTTAACTCTTTAGCAAACAACAAAATTTTAGAGTTGCCCGAATTAAAAGCATTAGCAGACGACAAAATAAATATGACTCTAAAATTGAAAATTGTTTTGAGAAGGGTAGAAAACATTGTGGGAAAAGGAGAAAATGCTGGTTACCAGCATTTTCTACTTTTCCCACAATGTTTTCAGAAGGCTTCTTTCTCAGGGTCGTTAAAAGAAGGGATTGTGTGGTAAACAGTTAATTCCCTTGATTCCTCTCATTTCATTGGTTGTTTTTTATCCTTGGTTGTCATGAACTTCAAAGATATATTTTGAGATAATATCTTTACTAAATGTGGTTAGATTGTTTGACAAACTGATTTTACGCCTTTCTTTGAAGATTCGGAACAGAATTTACTTTAAAAAAAAAAGATGGGGTCCGTACGTATATCATAAATTATGTTTATTGCAACATCCTCATAGGAATCAAGGATAAAAACAAAGGAAGACAGGGAAAAGGACTAATCTGTTATTTGGTTACCTTTAGTCTTTTTATCTGGCAAGGGAGATAATTTGGTTTACAGGTACAGGAATGGGTGTCATTGTCTTCACGTATTGCTTTGTTAATCTATTGATATGTTTATCAACACATTAGCAGCTGCAGTATCTTGCAAAAAAAAAAAAAACATTGTTGAGATCAGTGCAGCAATGGAAATGCTTGTATAAACCTTTAGAGTGCCGAATAGACCTATCAGACATTTTCTTAGAAATATGACCTACGAAATTGCAATTTCATGATTGCTTTTGTCTACAGCGAGTTACAGCAAAGTGGACAGTATACATCGAAGATCAGGCTGTATATCACTGTGCAGTCTGATAGTAATCTACATTGGTTTTTAAGGCAACTATAGTCATGAAAGGCGCTTTATGGGATAACAATGCTTGGCACTTCTGGATTAATGCACAATCTGTTATAGAATGAATTCTTAGTTTAAACTGGTAGCCTGTTATCGATCTTCATAATTGACAATAGGTAACACAAGATGCTTACGTGGCAGAAATCTGCCTGCTTTGAGAATTCATGAGATAAAAGTGGGACTCGAAAATTTAACATATTACAATTATTTATGAACAAAGATAGTCCTTATCAAAAAAGATCTTAGCTAGGCTGATGAATTGATCCCAGTCAGACAATTAAATTGTTTTCTATCATAAAAATTTTGTTTGAAATTAAAGTAGCTTCGTTATCTTTTTTTAAACAGAAATAAGGGCATTTTGTTATGTGCTGTCTGATTGGTGGATTTTGCACATATGGCCAATAGCTGTCATTGATAAATCAGGTGTTGCCTGTTGTCTGTCAGATGGTAATGGGAGATACAAGCTGTAACAGTTTACTCTTAGCCTTTTTTTTCCTAAAGGATCACTTTCAGGTTTGATTTTTTGCCTAACAGATGTATTTAGCTAATATTAACCCCTTCCCAAACGACAAATTTTGGACTGGTCCAATTTGAAAGAGTTTGCAGACGACAATTTTAAATTTGATGAAAATGGCAGAAAGTTCTCAAAAAGGGTAGAAAACGCTGTGGGAAAAGGAGAAATTGCTCGTTACGAGGTCCAAATTTGCTGGTCCAAATTGAAAGAGTTTGCAGACAACAATATTAAATTTGTTGAAAATGGTAGAAAGTTCTCAATAAGGGTAGAAAACACTGTGGAAAAAGGAGAAATTGCTCGTTAAGAGCAATTTCTCCTTTTCCCACAGTGTTTTCAAAAGACTTGTACTGCAGAGACGTGAAAACCAGGGCTTGTTTGGGAAAGGGTTAATTACTGTGTCACCCAAACTACCTTGGTATAAAAGTCTTGCTTCACAGGAGAGAAAGTCACGCCCACCTGGGTAGGTTAGTGGTTATCTGACTTGTGATTCAGTGGTTGTGCATTCAATACCTGGTTGAGGCACCTCTTCAGGTGATTTTTTGCCTCTCACCTCTGATTCATGTGGGAAAAGTAGTCATTGACTTAAAAGGAAAGTTGTGTCAGTACTGGTGTGAGAAAGCCAGGAAACAGATGTTTATGTGCACTGACCGTCATGATATGGCCTGAGCTGTTAAAATGGATTAAAACTCTGTTACAAACAAACAAACAAACAACAACAGCTGTGAGGACTTAACCTCTGTTTCTCTTTCAAACAGGTTGATGGCACATCAGACAAGCTAGGGTCATGTTCAACAGTCAGTAATGTGCATTTACAAGGTATCCAAATAACAGTCAGTGGTCCTACAGGTAAACATAAAAGAAGAAGGGTAACCAATGCATCTCCCAAATTAACCTCTGCTTTAAAGAGCATTGATCAAGAAACTTTACAGGGAAGCAATAGAGACACCAATGAGAAAAACAAAGTGAATCATCATTTACCACCTTCTAAACAAATTCACCGTAGACTTGATTTAGGGAAATTTGGACAAAGAAATCTGGACAGAAGTAGATCACAAGCCAAGAAATATGATAGTCTTAGCTCTAGAGATAAGTTTCCAGAAGACAGACATATTGGTGATGCGGAGGTTTTTACAAAAGAGAAAAAGAGGCAAGGGTATGGGTATGGTAGATCTGGGTACTGTAAGTCTAAATCTCCTCGGTTTGACTACTATTCCGACCCTGAAAAAGGGTTTGGGAGAAATACCATTCCTCCCTTATGGGAAACACAGGAACGCAGTATTGATACGAGACAGCCAGCCTGTAATAGATATAGGGATTCTACAGCTATATTTAGTCGTGGAAACAGTCCTGAAGACAATAACGATGATAAAACTGCGTCACAGAAGTACACTGAGGATTGGTTAGATCTGAAAACATTTGAGGAGGAGAGAAAACAAGAGGGGAGTGATGTGACGACGGCAAGTTATCAGACTTGCATGGAAGGAAAGAGTTTGGAAAAGAAAGACACATAGACGTTTTCTGATTAACCCTTTCCCAAACAAGCCCTGGTTTTCACGTGTCTGCAGCGCAAGTCTTTAGTAACGAGTAATTTCTCCTTTTCCCACAGTGTTTTCTACCCTTATTGAGAACTTTCCACCATTTTCATCAAATTTAATATTGTCGTCTGCAAACTCTTTCAATTTGGACCAGTCCAAATTTTGTCATTTGGGAAAGGGTTAATAGGCACTGGGTACCTAACAATTACATCGAGACTAAAGACAAAATTTATGTGAGAGGTGCCCTGGCAAAAGGGGCTGGTTTAAGTAACATTTATGGACCCTGTAGATCAAGATCAGACTGCAAAGAACATGCAATCAGTGTCCACTGCTCACTCATATGTTCTTACAAAAGCACCCCTAACCCTTTACCGCACAATGCCACCTTTAAACGACCCTGGGATAGAAGCCTCTTGAAAACATTGTTGGAAAAGGAGAAAATGCTGTTGACCAGCATTTTCTCTTTTTCCCAAAATGGTTTCTGCCCTATCAAAGAAATACTGCACCATTTGAGCCACACTGAAATTGTCGTCTGCAAATGCTTTCAATTTGGACAAGACTTAAAGATTTGTCGTCTGGTAAAGGGTTAAAATTACAATTTTTCTGCATCTGCAGTACAGATTAAGAATGTCTCATTTATTTAAATATGAGCCATGCTCTGGCCAAAGGGGGCTTAATGCATCTCCGAGATCCATGAAAGCAAGGAAGTCATCACAGTTTATATGTATCTATAAAATCCATTTTGTCTAACAACCGACTGAATCATGAGGTAGGCTGGTCCTTGGACATACAGAAAATTCGACCAATAGCGAAAAGTTTCGGCCCAGGTCAGCCTGTGCGGACTGCGCAGGCTGACCTGGATCGATACTGTTCGCAGATGCATTAAGCTCCCTTTTCACATTGCATGGCTCATATTTTTTTTTTTTTTTTTTTTAGCATTCTAAAATGTTAAAAATACAGGGACCATTAAACTGTTAAATCAGATTTGAGTTTTTATTCACTATGATGGTTTGAGCCTAGCTTAGGCATCTCTGTTTTGCATTATATCACAGGCCATTGAGGCTCCACTGGTCTGTCACGGAACACTAAAATTTTCCTTTGTTGATCATCGAACGCTTTTGCAAATTGATGCATCACCCGTATATCACGGAATGCTTAAATTTTCATTTTCACCGTTACTATAAATAGCACTTAGGCGATTGCCTCTATAGTGTGTATAACAAGACTAGGTGTGCAAAGAAATCGAAGAAAAATTGCTCCTTGTCTCCTTTCAGAGAAACTATTTAACCAAAAACGGAAAAATAAATCAGATTCGAGTTTTTATTCACTATGATGGTTTGAGCCTAGCTCTGGCATCTTTGTTTTGCATTATACCACAGGCCTTTGAAGCTCCACTGGTCTGTCACGGAACACTAAAATTTTCCTTGGTCGATCATCAAACACTTTTGCACATTGATGTATCACCCGTATATCACGGAATGCTTAAATTTTCATTTACACTGTTACTTTGAATAGCACACTGGCAACTGTCTTTATACTGTATATCATACGACAACTTGCGCAATGAAATCAGAGAAAAACTGACCCCCTGCCTCCTTTCAGAGAAAATATTTAATCAAATACGGAAAAATAAACTTAGTTATAGTTGCAGATGGGTTCACAAATGATTTTTCTCGTGTATCCTGCCCTTCAAAAGTTCCAAACGGCTCTTTCGATCAAACAATGGCTCTGATCTAAAGAAATTTAAAAAGCTTCTACATTTTCCAGATTGCCATGCGCTAACGTCACCCAATTCATTATAAACTAGGTTTGTTTTTGTGTTTTCGGTTAAATACTGTCTCTGAAAGGGGACAGGGATAAAAATTTCCTGTGATTTCGTTGCACACCTTGTCTTATTATATACAATATAGAGGCAGTCACCAATGTGCTCTTTATAGTAATGGTGTCTGATAAGAATTTCGTTATCCAGTAATAGACCAATGGAGTTTCACTTGCCTATAATTATATAGCAAGCATGTCTTCACGTAATTAACAATTCATAAAATTCATTTAGTCTAACAATCAACTGCCACTGGAGGTAAAAAGGTCCTTTGACATGCAGAAAATTTACCAAAAAGCAAATAAGTTTCAACCCATGTCAGCCTGTACAGGCTGATCTGAATCAATACTTTCTGCAGATGCATTAAGCCCCCTTTTCACAGAGCATGGCTTATTTCTTTTTTTGTTTCCAGTTTAATTTGGAGAACCAAATGTTTTTTTCATTCTTTAAGTTGAACATAACTATCTTGATAAAACTTTAGATGATTTTTCATCAGCAAAATAAGGGTTTTTAGTCCTGATAACAGTTGTTAAAGGTCCTGTGGCGGCCAAAGTAAACAATGCGGGTAGTAAAATGCGGTGCACGACATTTCGCCGAAAAGGTGTTTTGTTGAAATCCATGTATGTTTTAAAATACTGATTGCTAAGTTCCTAGATTTATTTCATGAAAAGCTCTGTTTGGGAGGGAGATTTGAGGCACAATTCGTCTGGGTTAGGGTAAAGATCAGGGCTATGGATCGTTTTCGACAAACATGGTTTTCAACGAAATGTCCAAGATCTAGTGAAATGCATTTAAATTTAAATCATACCATTTTAAAATATGGAACTTTTTTTGAAGATCACAATCTAATATTATAGGTTTGGTCCTAGGGCTAGTTGCTGGCAGGAAAATGAATTTTAACACTTAAGCTGCTGAATAAATGAAACGCAAATTTCTACTCAATACTAGAAGCCCAGACATTGATGTTTCAAAGTTGATTTCACTAGAAAGAAAACACCGTATCGGACAGTGTAGATCAAAGATCAGACTGCACGTTCTGTGCAGTCTGATCTTGATCTACACTGTCCGCAAAAGGTCAGTCGCGATTAGCAGCTTAAGGGTTAATCTATGTTAAAAGTTACAAAGTTGATCCGTCTTTTGTTTACTGTTTACCTTTTTAATTTTTGTCTTTGGTAAAGTAGAAAACATTGTGGGAAAGGAGAAAATTCTTATTACCTGCATTTTCTCCTTTTTCCACAACGTTTTCAAAAGCCCTCTCTTTCAGGGTCGTTAAAAGTAGGGATTGTGTGGGGAAGGTTTAAACTTAGCTCAGAGGATGAAATGGGAAGAAGTAAAAAGTGCTGGAGACAAAATTTTGAACCTGTCCAAATAAAAAGCATTTGCAGATCACAAATTAAATGTGGAGAAAATAGTGAAAATTATTAAACGATAGAAAACACTGTGGGAAAAGGAAAAAAATGCTGGTGATCAGCATTTTCTGCTTTTCCCAAAATGTGTTCAAAAGTCGTATTCCTCAGGGACGTTAAAACTCAGGATTGTGTGGATGAATTGTTGAGATAAAGAATAGCCAAGTTTTTGAAAGTAACAGATTTTGACCTGTCCTTGATAGATATGTATATCCTTGGTCCTAATGAAAATGTCAAAACTATCTTAACCCTACACCAAACAGTCCAGAGTTCTAACAACCTGCAGAAAAAAAAGGCTTTTAAAACACTGTGGGCAAAAGAGAAAATGCTGGTAGCTGTTATTTTCACCTTTTCCCACCGCCGAGCCCTGGTAGCTCATTCGGTATTGTACAGGACTTGAGAACAGGAGGTCACTGGTTCATTCCCCTCAGCCAATTTCTTTCCAAGGATTGATGGTAGTCATTGGGACAGGATTCATTCCTCTCTCACCGCTGACCATTGTTTCGATGATGGTTATGTGGGAAAGTAGCCAGTGGCTTGGAAAGAATATTGTGCATAGCACTGGTAAAAGAAACTCCAGGAAAGCATGGATAGGTGCACTGGCCACCATGATATAACTGAAATAATGTTGAAAACGGCATTAAACACCATACAACAACCAACTCCTTTTCCCAAAATGTTTTCAATCTTTTCAAAGACATATCCACTTTTTGAGCCACAGTTTATTTGTTCTCTGCAAAATTAACCTTTACCAGGTGACAAAATTTTAGCCTTGTCCAAATTGGAAGTATTTGAAGACGACAATTTCAGTGTGGCTTAACCCTTTACCACACAGCAAAATTTCACACTTTTCCAAATTGAAAGCATTTGCAGACGACAAATTAGATATGGCTCATATGGTAAGATTTGTCTGTAAAAGGAAAAGGAGAAAATGCTGGTTACCAGCATTTTCTCTTTTTTCCACAATGTTTTAAGAAAGCTTTTTCCTCAGGCTTGTTAAAACGCGGGATTGTGTGGTTAAGGGTTAACCCTTTCCTAAACAAGCCCTGGTTTTCACGTGTCTGCAGTACAAGTCTTTTGAAAACACTGTGGGAAAAGGAGATATTGCCCGTAACGAGCAATTTCTCCTTTTCCCACAGTGTTTTCTACCCTTTTTTGAGACCTTTCTGCCATTTTCATCAAATTTAAAATTGTCGTCTGCAAACTCTTTCAATTTGGACCAGTCCAAAATTTGTCGTTTGGGAAAGGGTTAAACGGTGTAATTTTTAGCTCCACTGGCCGAAGGCCAGCGGGCTTATGTCATGGCCCGGTGTCCGTCGTGCGTCCGTGCGTGCGTGCGTCCGTCCGTCCGTCCGTGCGTTAACTTTTATTTCAAACATCTTCTTCTCTGAAACTACCCATCCAATTTTTATTTAACTTCACAGAAATGATCCTGCCATGGTCCTCTTCAGAATTTCTTGAAAGAATTTGATTCCTTCAAAAACTCTGGTTGCCATGGCAACAAAACTGAAAAATACTGGAAATCTTTAAAAATCTTCTTGTCTGAAACCATAAGGCATAGGGCTACCAAATTTGGCATGTAGCTTTATGTAGTAGACCTCTATCATGTTTCTTGAAATTATAGCCCTGGGGTCAAAATTGGCTCTGCCCCAGGGGTCACAATTTTTACATAGGCTTATATAGAGAAAACTTTAAAAATCTTCTTGTCTGAAACCATAAGGCATAGGGCTACCAAATTTGGCATGTAGCTTTATGTAGTAAACCTCTATCATGTTTCTTGAAATTATAGCCCTGGGGTCAAAATTGGCTCTGCCCCAGGGGTCACAAGTTTTACATAGGCTTATATAGAGAAAACTTTTAAAATCTTTCTGTACCTAGCCATAAGGCCTAGAGCTACCAAATTTTGCATTTAGCTTGATCTAGTTGGGGTCTACCAAAAGTGCCCAAATTATAGTCCTGGGGTCAATTTGGCCTCATGCTTGCGGTGGGGGGGGGGGTTCACAAGGTTTACATAGGCTTACATAGGGAAAACTTTTAAATCTTGGTGTACATAGCCATAAGGCTTAGGCTACCAAATTTTGCATAATTATAGCATTATGTAGTGGACAACTACAAAGAGAGCCCTAGGATCAAGTTTGGCCCTGCACCAGTGGTCACAAGTTTTACATGGGTTTATGGAGTGAAAAGTTCAGAAACCGTCTTGTTATTAGCCATAAGGCCAAGAACTCCCAAATTTGGCATGTTATTCTTCTAATACACATATTCCCCATTTAGTTCGACTGTAGCCCTGGGGTCAAAGTTTTATAAGGGCTTATATAGTAAAGACTTCTCTTCATGGTTTATATTTATAAGCCAGTGGAGCGATACAGGGCCATCATGGCCCTCTTGTTCTTTGCTAAGGTAGAAGATATTGCGGGAAAAGGAGAAAATGCTGGCTACCAGCATTTTCTCCTTTTTCCACAATGTTTTCAAAAGGATTCTATCCCAGGGTGGTTAAAAGGCTGCATTGTGCAGTAAAGGGTTAATGATTTGGTCCAAAATTTTGTTGTTTGGTAAAGATTTAATCTCGGTATCTATTTATGCCAACATGAGATTGAATATATTGACCCATTTCTGTGTTAATCATTAGACTGCCATCACAGCTTTCTTAATTTGTGGCAAAATGTAGATCAAGATCAGACTGCACTGAAACATTTTCTCTGATCCTGTGTCTACAGTCTGGCCACTGTTTGGAGGTGTTCTTCCCAGAAATGGTATTGAAATAGCATTATTTGAATAAGAGTCATGCTCTGTAAAAAGGGGGCTTGATGCATCTGCGAAGAGTATCAAGCCAGGTCAGCCTGCACAGTCCACGCAGGCTGAACTGGGCCGAAACTTTTCACTACTGGATAATTTTCTGCATGTCAAAAGACCAGTGTAACTCGTGATTCAGTCAGTTGTAATACAAACTAGATTTTATGGATCCATAATTATTTGATGACTTGCTAGGTACATGTATAATGTATCACGGAGATGCACTAAGCCCCCTTTTGCCAGAGCATGGCTCATACTTTTTTTTTTTTTTTTTGATACTTGTATATTTTCGATGTATGAAAATGTCCAGTCAGTTTATGTACCCTTGTAGGATGGACCCCTAGAGCGCAAAATAGATGAGCTAAGCTCTGGCGAAAGGAAGCTTAATACATCTCCGTGATGCATGATAGCAAGCAAGTCATTACATGATGATGAATCCGTAGAATCCATTTTATTGAACAACCGACTGAACCATAAGGTAGACTAGTCCTTTGACATACAGAAAATTGACCAATAGCGAAAAGTTTCGGCCCAGGTCAGCCTGCGCGGAATGCGCAGGCTGACCTGGTTCGATACTTTTTGCAGATGCATTAAGCCCCCTTTTCAAAGAGTATGGCTCAAATCCAGTTATAACTTTTATTCTAGAAATAATCCATGGACACTCTTGTCCAGAGTGGCTTCACAAAGCAGATAATGTAGATCAAAGATCAGACTGAATGTTTTGTGCAGTCTGATTTTGATCTACACTGGCTGTGATGGAAAATGAAAAAAAAAAAAAAATGGTTACTAACATTTTCTTTCTTTTTTTTAACTATGATTTCTTTATAGCTTTCCTCCTAATGGTCATTACACCTCCACCTTAGATCTAAGGAAGTGGGGAAGGGGTATACTGGTTTCACCATGGCTGTCCGCCAGCCTATCAATATGTCCCTCCGTTAGTCTGTCCATCTTGTTTTCGTTTCCATGCTCTGCTCTTGACCTAGGACCCTGAAACTTTATACAAGTGTTGCTCATGACCCAAGGAGATGCCCTATTGTTTTTGGGTCACATAGGTCAAAAGTCAAGGTCACAGGTGAACTTTGTTTGAAAAGCTTTTCCATGCTCTAACTCAAAAGGTGTTTGACCTAGGACCCTGAAACTTTATACAAGTATTGCTCATGACCTTAGGAGGTGCCCTATTGTTTTGGGGTCACATGGGTCAAAAGTCAAGGTCCCTGGTGATCATTGTTTTGAAAATCATTACCTTTCTTGAATTGTGCTGCTTCGATGACAGGGTGCTGGTGGGGGGGGGGGGGCATTTGTCTGCTTTATGGCAGTTCTAGTTAAAACTTGTTACTGTTTGGTGAAGAGATAAAGTGGCCTTTTGTCAGTATGTAAAAAGTCATCTGCCTAAACTTATGAATGGACAATGAAAGAGAAATATACATAGATAACACCATGATAGCACAGGCTTACGTTTGAGCTTGCATCTTGATTATTTATCATAGTAAGATTTTACACTGGTTTTTCATGACTTTGGATTTTAAAAGAAATGGATTTAAACTTGTAGTATTTCTTGTAGATATGTGTGTGCAAATGAATTTTGCTTGGAAATTATGAATCACTAGTGCATAAACACTTGCAGATGATTTTCTTTGACTTGCAGCAGACTGCTTTTTTAAAACATTGCGGCAAAGAGAGTTTCTCCTCCCTCTACAATGTTTGCACAATTACTGAGATATGCACTTGATTCTTTACCAAGCAGTGCAGTGTTTAACCCATAAAGTGCTGGAACCAACTTAGGCTGTTTTCGTGGACAGTGTAGATCAAAGATCAGACTGCACAGAACGTGCAGTCTGATCTTTGATCTACACTGTCCACTACTTTGTTACATATTCTGGCCAAAACAACCTTGAAATGACAATATTTTGGATGTTTTTCCTAATTAGAAAGGTCCATTTCATTAATTGAGCGCTCTAAGGCTTAAATGTTTTAAAAGGATCTCCTTCTCAGGGTTGTTGAAAATTCTGGTAAAGTGTTAAGTCCTTATTGGACAACAAAATTTTAGACTTGTCAGAATTAAAGAATTTGCAGATAACTTATGATTGGATTTATCATTGAAAGGGTCGAAAACATTGTGGAAAATGAAGCAAATATACTGTTTCAGCATTTCTTTCTGTTCTCACTTTGTTTTCAAAATTCATTTCCCTCCTGACTGTTAAAAATATGAGGTCGGCTGGTAAGGGATTAACCCTTTACTAAAGAATCCTGAGTTTTAATGACCCTAAAAAAGAAAGCTTTTGAAAACATTGTGAATAAAGGAGGAAATGCTGGTAACCAGCATTTTCTCCTTTTCCGACAAAATTATTTTACTCTGATATACACATATCCCATCATTTTAGCCACCATTAATTTGTCGTCTGCAAATGCTTTTAATTTGGACTGGTCCAAAACTGTGTTGATCAATAAAGACTTAACTCTTTCCCACAGGACAAAATTTTAGACCAGTCCATATTGAAAGCATTTGCAGATGGCAGATTATAAGTAGCTTAAATTTTGACAATTGTCCTAAACAGATGGAAAAACATTGTGGAAAAAGGAGAAAATGCTGGTGTCCAGCATTTTCTCCTTTTCCCACAATGTTTTCAAAAGGTTTCTTTCCTAGGGTTGTTAAAATCTGAGATTGTCTGGTAAAATGATAAATTTGTGGATAGCTTAGCATAAAATGTTGCCCTTGCTACTGGCTCTGTTTGGGGCCACTGGGACCCTATACATACTGTATAAATGGTGGTGGAAAAATCGTTACTTGGACTGGGTCTATCAGTCTAAATCAACCGTCGTACGAAACAGTATCTTAGAATGTGTGAGAAACCAAAAGTTCCTGGTTGACATTTTCGAAGAAAGTGCCAAAGCATATGCAAAGAAGACGTTCATCATATACAGAGATAGGACGTATTCCTACGAGTTTATGGACAAACGAGCGAATCAGGTTGGGAGAAGTGGTATTGAAATTGGGGTCCAGCCAGGGTCTGTTATTGCTGTTTTGATGTACAATGAACCAAATTTCGTGTCAACCTACCTAGGTAAGGTTTTTTTTTTTTGTAATTTTTTGTTCAAACTTACGTTGTATTCACCTATCATCTTTCTAAATATTGCAGCAAATAAGGTGAATTATCTCTTTTTTAACTCTTTACCAAACGACACAATTTTGGACTAGTCCAAATTGAAATCATTTGCAGATGACAAAATAACTGTGACTCAAAAATTAAAATTTGTTTTGGGAAAGGTAGAAAACATTGTGGGAAAAAGCAGAAAATGCTGGGTACCAGCATTTTCTCCTTTTCCCACAATGTTTTCAGTGGGCTTCTTTCTCAGGGTCGTTAAAAGTTGGGATTGTGTGGTAAAGGGTTAAAGAGACCATATCAGTATTTGGGCCATGCTCTGTGAAAAGGGGATTAATGCATCTGCAAAAAGAGTCGACCCAGATCAGCCTGCGCAATCCGCACAGGCTGACCTGGGTTGAAATTTTTACTATTGGTAAATTTTCTGCATGTCAAAGGACTAGTGAACTTAATGATTCAGTCTGTTGTCAGATAAATTAGATTTCATGGATCCATAATTGTGTGATAACTTCCTTTATCACACAAAACCTCCTCCAGCAGTGTATTAAACCCATGACTTATTTTTGATAATACACTAGTGTATTATCGTTTTCTGGGTCCCGCTTCTGATCAGTTTTTAGTCATGAGCGCCTGAAGCCAAAGAAACCAGCCACAGCATGTGCCGGAATTTGTGTGACTGCGCCGTTTCGCAAAAAAAAATGACATCATTGTTGCTAAGGCGTATACGCGCGGAAAGCTTTTGATTTTCATGTTTAATAAAAACAAAGAAATGCAGCGAAAGTCTTTTAAATCAACAAAATTGCCGAAATGGATGGACTTATGCCCTCTAGAAACTGTTTCATTCTACTTTTTGGTGTAAATATCAAAGAACTATCTACTTGTGTATGTACACATTTGAAACCAAACTACAACTGTAACTATGGACCCGTGAAATGTGTATAAAGGTGATGATGCAGGATATATTTTGCCAGTCATTCGTTTTATGTGATAAATAGAATCTCATATTTGTGTTTATGTATTATCATTTTTATCAAACTCGTTGACTAAAATGTATTTGACACTCGCCAAGGCTCGCATCATACATTTTTAGTCAACTCGTTTGATAAAAATGATAATACATAAACACTCATGTAAGATCCTCTATTTGTATCATGCATCGTAGAGGTACATTAACCCACCCTTTTGTAAGAGCATGGCTCATTTATTCTAAATCAAAATTTCTTGTAAAATACTGGTAAGTACAGCTAGATATACTGTTCTGTTTCGCTCAATAAAAGGGGCATTTAAATAATGGGATGTTTTCAATCACAATTAATGGGACATTTTTCAATCACAAATTTATCACAAATTTATCATCTGTGTAATAAAATAGATTTTCTTTGAATATTTTAATAACAGGCTTTATGAAAGTTGGATATCAAATAGCGTACATCAATTTCAACCTGAGATCAAAGTCGTTGGCACACTGTATCAACGCTAGTGGAGCTAGAGTGTTACTGGTCGGAGAAGGTATTGTGTTTCTTTAACCCTTTCCCAAACAAGCCCAAGTTTTCATGTGTCTGCAGTACAAGTCTTTTGAAAACACTGTGGGAAAAGGAGAAATTGTTTGTAACGAGCAATTTCTCCTTTTCCCACAGTGTTTTCTACCCTTTTTGATAACTCTCGGCCATTTTCATCAAATTTAAAATTGTCGTCTGCAAACTCTTTCAATTTGGACCAGTCCAAAATTTGTCGTTTGGGAAAGGGTTAACCCTCTTCCACATAGTCCCGTAATTTAATGACCCTGAGAAGGACAGCTTTTGAAAACATTGTGGGAAATGGAGAAAATGCTGGTAAACGGCATTTTGTCCTTTTCCCATAATGTTTTCTACCCTTTCTAAGACACATTTTATTATAGGAGCAGCAATATTTTGAATTTGAAAACAGTTTCAACCACTAAGCAAATTAATCCTTGGATAAGATAAGGCCATGCAGATATTTTGTGTTTCATAAACATTGTCTTTCGTTTGGGAAAAATATTACCTGTACTGCACAATGCCGCCTTTTTCACGACGCTTGGAAAGTAGCCTTTTGAAAGCATTGTGGGAAAAGGAGAAAATGCTGGTAACCAGCATTTTCTCCTTTTCCCATAATGCTTTCTATCCTATCAAAGAAATTGCACCATTTTAGCCACAATGAAATTGTCATCTGCAAATGCTTTCAATTTGGACAAGGCTAAAATTTTGCCATCTGGTAAAGGATTAAACAGTATTTTTTTATCTTTATTCAAATTAAGGTCGTCAGCTAACTCAGAATGTGGAGGAAATTCTTGCTGAAATTCCAAGCGTGATGGTATACTACATGGGCACTGTACCGGAACCCAAACCAGGCCCCTTTCTCTCCTGGGACCTAGTGATGTCAAGGACACCGAGCGACCCGATAGATAAATCTATCCGGAAACACGTTAAACTTGCGACCACAAATATTTTTATTTATACCTCCGGCACAACAGGTAAACGTACAAAATTTTATGCTTAGAAATTTAGAAAAAATTTGTTCAGATGCTCGAGCATAATTTGCAACAATAAACATTTCTTGTAGTTATCTATCTGTCAAATGTAAAGTTAACCCTAAGGCCGCTAAGCGCAACTCAAGGACTTTTTGCAGACTGTGTAGATCGAGATCAGACAGCACAGAATGTACAATCTGATCTTGCATCATTCTAAACTGTCTGATAAGAAGAGATCTTTCCATGAAAAATACCTTTGAAATAGTAACATTTGAGTTTTTACTATCTGCTTGAAAGTGTCATTTCACTTATTTAGCAGGGTAAGGGTTAGTATTGCTTCTCATGATAGATATGAAGCAGTGCTTTAGCATGGGGAAAAAGAATGTTTGTATTCTAATAGATTTCTTACTACCTTTTAAAAATATTCTCAAGATTTGGAATCAGCTAGGTTTGTGTTCACCAACCATTCTTAAGAATATACATTGTCTAATTCTGAAGAATTTTCTAGATTTGAAATTAACACCTTCTGGTGGGCTAAACCAAACAGTTTAGCCAATCAGGAGTTGTGTTACTTTCAAATTTAGAAAATTCTTCAACATGGGACAAAGAATATTCTTAAATTCTTCAGCACGCGACTAAGAATGGTTGGTGGATACAGACCCAGGTTGTACCTCCGTCTGTCTGCCTGTAGATGCAAGTGTGAGTCCTCATCATCCCTACAGTTTTCAACAATTTTGAAATGAATTCTATTTCAAGGCTACCTACTTGTGTACCTGCCATTTTCAGTAGGCCTGGTTGGCTGTTAGAGGAGTTTATTATCACCCTATGAATCTTTTTCCTGATCCAGTGATGAGCCGATAAGTGGATGGACTATTTGTCAGCCTGCAAGAAAAATCCAGGTTTGGATTGGTCCAACGTTTGGATGTGAGCTGTGTTGTATACAATTTTAACATCATACCAAGCAACCTATCACATACTTACCAATTCATAATGGCCACATTTTTTTTACAACTGACTTAATCATGAGGCAGACTGGTCATTGGACCTACAGAAAATTGACCTATAGTGAAAAAGCTTCGGCACGGACTGCCCAGGCTGACCTGGGTCAATACTTTTCGCAGATGCATGACAGAGCGTGGCTCATTTGGTATGAAACAGTGCTTTGCGGTCTTGTGTAAAAGTTATTTGACCCGAAACCAAACAACAAAGATTTGTATTTGTCCTAATATAAAGCATTAGCAGACAACAGAATCAGTGTAGCTGATGATTTCTGTCTTTGAAATGGTAGAAAGCAGTGGGAAAAGGAGAAAATGCTTGTTAAACATATTTCTTTGCAGGTCTGCCCAAACCAGCATTGGTCACCCACTTCCGCTGTTTAAAGGCAAGCTTATCCTGGGGTGCGTTTGGTTTTTCCTCAGAGGACATTTTATATCAGACTCTACCTATGTATCACTCTGCGGCCCTCCTTGTAGGGTTTGCCAATGTTGTGTCAAAAGGTAAGACTTGTCAACTAAGATATGATTAACTCTTTACCGCACAATGCCGCCTTTTGACGCCCCTAAGAAAGAAACCTTTTGAAAACATTGTGGGAAAAGGAGAAAATGCTGGTAACCAGCATTTTCTGCATTTCCCACAATGTTTTCTACCATATCAAAGAAAATTGCTCCATTTGAGCCACATTAGAATTGTCGTCTGCAAATGCTTTCAATTTGGACTAGGCTAAAATTTTGTCGTCTGGTAAAGGGTTAACCCAAACTGGTACATGTACCTTTACAAAACATAAGTGAGTCTGCCCATGTTCTCAGAAAAGGGGGTTTAACTCTTTACTAAACGACAAAACTTAAGCCTGGTCCAAATTGCAGATGACAAAGACGGCTCAGGTGGCGGAATTAGTCCGTGATAGAACAGAAAACATTGTGGGAAAAGGAGAAAATGCTGGTAATCAGCATTTTCTCCTTTTCCCACAATGTTTTCAAAAGCCTTCTTTGTCAGGGTCGTTAAAACCCGGGACTGTGTGATAAAGGGTTAATGCATCTCTATGATCCATTATACCAAGCAAATCATTTTATAATTCTTGATCCATGAAATCAATTTTGTCTAACAACCAACCGAATCATGAGGTAGACTGGTCCTTTGATATGTAGAAAATTGACCTATTACAAAAAGTTTCAACCCATGTCAGCCTGCACGGACTGCGACTTGGTCGATACTTTTTACAAATGCATTAACCCTTTCCCAAACAAGCCCTGGTTTTCACATGTCTGCAGTACAAGTCTTTTGAAAACACTGTGGGGAAAGGAGAAATTGCTCGTAACGAGCAATTTCTCCTTTTCCCACAGTGTTTTCTACCCTTTTTGTGACCTTTCTGCCATTTTCATCAAATTTAAAATTGTCGTCTGCAAACTCTTTCAATTTGGACCAGTCCAAAATTTGTCGTTTGGGAAAGGGTTAAACCCTCTTTTTCACAGAGCATGGCTCAAAGAGACATGATTGAGAGAAGGGTACTTACCTGTCCACATTTGGTTTTATTCTTTCTTTCATTTATTGATCTTTCAATCCATCTATCTTTCTCTTTATTTAGATCCTGCAATAACACAAAAATTGCAAGGGCCATTTTCATGAAATTTCAGGCTGGATAGATGACAGTGGGCAGATGCTTCATGTTCCTTCCGTTTCAGACTAAGGTGAAGGTCACAGTAACTAAAAATAGAAAAATAACAGAGTCTACAATAACTAACAATCTGTTAGCTAGATAATGACACTTAGCATGTTACAGCTCTTATATGCAGATTAAACACATACCTTTATTTTAACCTACCCTAAAATTCTGTGTTTTAATGAACCTGAGGAAAATAAGCTTTTGAAAGCATTGTTGGAAAGGGAGAAAATGCTGGTAACTGGCATTTTCTTCTTTTCCCACAATGTTTTCTACTTATTCAAGGACTAATACTATCATTTAAAATGCATTTGTATTGTTTTCGGAAAATTCCTTGAAAATGGATGTCTAAAATTTTACTATGTGGTAAAGAGTTAAAAGTTTAAAAGTAAAGAGACCATGTGATGATGACAATCTGTTATTGTACGGTGGGTCCAAGTGTTAGTTGCTGGCAGAAAAATTAATTTCAAAAGTAGGTAAAAAGTTGCCAGGTCATTCTAATTTTTACCTGGTTCTGAAATTCATTTTTTTTGCCAGGGACCAACACTTGGAGAGACCGTACGTTAACAGACTGTCATCTTCACAATGATTGCCATACTTTTAAAATGTACGATTTAAATTCAAATGCATTTTTACACTCCCATCGTTTACTTTTGGCCACTACTGGGCCTTTAACCCTTTACCACACAATTCCGAGTTTTAACGACCCTGAGAGAGAGGCCTTTAGAAAAAATTGTGGGAAAAGGAGAAAATGCTGGTAACCAGCATTTTCTCCTTTTCCCACAATTTTTTCTATCTTTCCCAAAACAAATTTCAATTTTTGGGTCACATTTACTTTGTCCTCTGCAAACGCTTTCAATTTGGATTAGTCTAAAATTTTGTCGTTGGGTAAAGAGTTAAAGACAAACTATTTATAACTGAAAATAGGAAAAGTATATAAGCTATAAACAAATGGTATTTTGTCTTGCTTTATCATGCACAGCTCTTGCTTTCATTTCATAATTTTAGGAGCTACAATGATTCTGAGGGACAAATTTTCTGCAACACATTTCTGGGAAGATTGTAGAAAACATAAGGCCACAGCTTTCCAGTATATTGGTGAAATATGTCGATATCTTCATGCAAAGCCAAGGGTAGGAACTTTCCAATTCTGTGCTGTGTTAACCCTATCCCACACAATCCCGAATTTTAACGACCCTGACCAGGAAAGCCTTTTGAAAAAATGTAGGAAAAGGAGAAAATGCTGGTAACCATCATTTTTTTCCTTTTCCCACAATGTTTTCTACCCCATCAAAGACAAATTTCATCATTTGAGCCATATTAAAATTGCCATCTGCTAATGCTTTTAATTAGGACAAGTCTTACTTTTTTGTCATGTAGTAAAGTGTTAAATCTTAACCCTTTACCAAACAATCCTGAGTTTCCCTGGAAAAGAAAGCTTTTGAAAACAATGTGGGAAAAGGAGAAAATGCTGGTAACCAGCCTTTTCTCCTATATTATTTTTTTCACATTTATTATTTGTCACCTGCAAATGCTTTCAATTTGGACCAGTCTAAAATTTGGTCGTTTGGTAAAGAGTTAAAGGGCCTTTCACCAAATTTGTTGCCTTTGTGGCCAGTGTAGATCAAGATCAGACTTAAGAAAATATTCAGTCTGATCTCTGATCCATGCTGAACATTTTGCAGAGACACTGATAAATTCATTGTAAGAAACTTCAACATTGCAACAGTGTTTTCAAAAATGATCTGCTGTACACAAGAAATTTGTCTGTAGGAGATATGAAGTTGATTTTTTCTAATGTATATTTGCTCTTTACCAAACGATTCCAAGTTTAAACGACTGTGAGAAAGGAGACTTTAGGAAACATTGTGGGGAAAAGGAGAAAATGCTGGTTACCAGCATTTTTTCCTTTTTTTGCTATGTTTTCTTCTCTTTCAAGGACAAACATATGACTTTAACTGTATTTAAATTGTTGGCTGGTAACCAGCATTTACTTCTTTTTCCCACAATGTTTTCTATTCTTCCAAAAACAAATTTCAATGTTTGAGTCACTTTAATTTTGTTGTTTGCAGATTTTTCTCAGTTTTGAGCAGTCTAAAATTTTTTTTTTTTTGACAAATAGTCAATGGTTGAATTTATTGTAGACAAAAGATGATGGTAACCATACAATAAAGTACGCCTACGGAAATGGACTTCGGCAGGACATCTGGGCAGAATTCCAGCAAAGGTTCAAGATTCCACAGATTATAGAATTCTATGGGGCTACAGAATGCCCGGTTGTCCTTGTGAATCTTACCAACAAGACTGGAGCCTGCGGAAGATCGTCACCAGCATTGGTGGGTAACTTAACCCTTTATCGCACAACCCTGACTTTTAACAACCTTGAGAAAGGAGACTTTTGAAAATATTGTGAGAAAAGGAGAAAATGCTGGTAACCAGCATTTTCTTCTTTTCCCACAGTGTTTTCTACCCAATCATAGAGAACTACCACAATTTGAGCATTATTTAATTTCCTTGATTTTTAAACTGGAAAGGCCGCAACAGTGATTTCTTTGATGGCCTCCAGAAAATGAAAAGCATTTTCTATCTATCATAATCTTTGCAACCTTGCAACCACCAGGGGCAACATTTGGCATGAAGATACAAGAATATGAAAAAGGTTGGCATTTGAGATAGGATTTTACTAAACATGTGTAGAAAAATTCATTTGAGAAGGCCACTTGCCAGCTTAATTCTTTACCAAGAGACAAAATTTTAGCCTTGTCCAAATTGAAACCATTTGAAGATGACACTTTAAATATCGCTCAAAACATAAAATTTTGCTTTCATAGGGTAGAAAACAATGTGGGAAAAGGAGAAAATGCTGGTTACCAGCATCTTCTCCTTTTCCTACAAAGTTTTCTGAAGCCTTCTTTCTCAGGGTCGTTAAAAGTCGCCATTGTGCAATATAGGGATAATAACATTTTTTCAGTGGATTTGTTTAGCAAATCCACTTACTGTGATAGTTCTGACCGGAACCAAATACATCATTGGTAACGACGCATGCGTGCTCATTCTGTACTGTGTTATCGGTTTGACCTGAACCAAATATACTGCTATACACGCGCTGTACCCATTCTACTTTCAGTTTTAGTTAACTCTTTTGCTGCCAACTAAACGTATTCGACTTTAGTATTAGTCTGAAGGTATACCGGTTGCATTTCAAGCAGATTTTGGTAAAAGATTAGCATTCTGTAGAAGGTGTAGACCTAAGACTACACTGCACATTTTGTGCAGTCTGGTCTTACATCTACGCCGTCTGCAAAAGCTATCCAAGGCGACATTGACGGTAAAAAGAGTTAAAACACTTCAACTTCGCTTTTGTCACTACCGTTCATACAGTCCTACACATGTATAGTCCAAAATCTAACGCTCGCAAAAAACTGCGTCAGATTGATGGATAAAATTAGCATTCTTTAACAGGTAACAGAATAACAGTTACTGCACAGCCCACTCGGCGGAACGACTTTCCTTGCCCTTGCTGACTCCATTATATAATTATATGAGCCATGCTCTGGCAAAAGGAGGATTAATGCATTTCTGTAATGCATGATACCAATCAAGCCATCACATTATTATGGATTCATAATAGCCACTTTCATTTTAACAACAGACTGAATCATGAGGTAGAATGGTCCTTTGGCATACAGAAAATTGAAAAAAAAAAATAGCGAAAAATTTGGCCCAGATCAGTCTGTGCATGCTGATCTGGGTCGATACTTTTCGTAGATGCATTAAGTCCCCTTTTCACAGAGCATGGCTCATATATACTCGCCCATGTGTTGTTTATAATTACGGCTGTATGCTACTCCACAAATCCGCTTTCCAGGACTCTTAGTCCTTTGATTTTAGACAAGTTTCATTAAATTTTATCTCAAAAGCCATTATATGTCAGATTCTTCTTATCACATAACAATATCTCACGAAATATAGGTCAAAATATGCAAAATAAATTATTTCACATGTGAATAATATCTGATTTACTTCCCTGACAGAAGCATATGAAATGATGTCTTGTATGCCATCACATAGTGCTTATCTTAAACCTTTACCACACAATCCCCACTTTTAACCCTTTACCACACAATCCCGAGTTTTAACGACCCTGAAGAAGAAGCCTTTTGAAAACATTGTGGGAAAAGGAGAAAATGCTGTTTACCAGCATTTTCTCCTTTTCCAACAATGTTTTCTACCCTATTAAAAAACTGAGTTCCATCATTTGAGTCACACTTTAACTCCCATCTGCAAATGCTTTGAATTTGGACTAGTCTGAAATATTGTTGTTTGGTAAAGAGTTAACAACCTTGAGAAAGAAGCCTGTTGAAAACATTTCAGAAAAAAGAGAAAATGCTGGTAACCAGCATTTTCTCCTTTTCCCACAATGTTTTATAACCTTTCAGGAACAAATACAATCATTTTAGTCACAATTAATTCGTCTGCAAAGGCTTTCAATTTGGACCAGTCCGAAATATTGTTGTTTGGTAAAGAATAAAGAATTAAACATGTGGGGGGTAAGAAAATTCATTATGAATATATTACACTGAAGACAAGGGATGTTATGTGATAAAGGATGTGTCTTAAAAGATGAGATGCATCGTTAACCCTTTACCAGACGACAAAATTTTAGCCTTGTCGAAATTGAAAGCATTTGCAGACGACAATTTTAATGTGGCTCAAATAGTGCAAATTTTCTTTGATAGGGTAGAAAACATGGTGGGAAGAGTAGAAAATGCTGATTATCAGCATTTTCTACTTTTCCTACAATAACATTTTCAAAAGCTTTCTTCTTCAACATCGTTAAAAGTCGGCATCATTTGGTAAACAGTTTAAACTACTGAAGGGAATGTAATTGTAATTCGAGGTTTGTGGCAGGGGGTTAATGTTATTGTAATTGTACTCTGAGGAAATGAAGTGAAAGATGTTTTTATTCTAAGAGAGAATTACGTTAACCCTTTACCAAACAATTCTGAACAAAAAGAGCTTCTGAAAACATTGTGTGAAAAAGAAGAAAATGCTGGTAACCAGCATTTTCTCCTTTTCCCACAATGTTTTCTATCCTATCAGAAACAAATTTCTATTTTTGAGTTGCCTTTACTTTGTCGTCTGCAAATGCTTTCAATTTGGACATGTATAAATTATTGCCCTGTGGTAAAGAGTTAAGGCATTTACAGGCGACAAACTAAGTATGGCTCAAATATTGGCATTTGTCTGTACAGAGGTAGAAAAACATTGTGGGAAATGGAGATAATGCTGGTTACCAGCTATTCTCCTTTTCCTACAATGTTTTGAAAAGCTTTCTCCGCCAGAGCCATTTAGCCTTAACCCTTTACCAGACGACAAAATTTTAGCCTTCTCCAAATTGAAAGCATTTGCAGACGACAATTTCAATTTGGCTAAAATGGTGCAGTTTTTCTTTGATAGGGTAGAAAACATTGTGGGAAAAGGAGAAAATGCTGGTTACCAGCATTTTCTCCTTTTCCCACAATGTTTTCAAAAGGCTTCTTTTCCAGGGGCATCAAAAGGCGTCACTGTGCGGTAAAGGGTTAAGATCATGTGATAAAGGGTTACTATTGATAATCAGCATGTATTACACTTTATTTCATGCTTTTCAGTAGATTATCAGGAAATAATAGTGCATTATAAGGTTTGGTAATTCATGGTTACGATCAGTGAATTTTTACCTTAAATGTCTCTGTGACTCTTCAATTGAAGGTGTGAACATCATCGGTTATATTTTCACTCGTGGCTGCACCACTCGTGAAAATATTACCAGTCATCTTCACTCGATGAAATAAATTTTGATCTTTCACTGAAAAAACAACAACAAATATCCGCTATATATTAGGACTGCACAAATGCTTGGGAAAGCATTTTATCAAAAAAAAAAAAAGAAAAAGCACTTGTAGTTTGTGAGTGAATTATTAACTTTTTATTTCCGTTTCTGTTCTATCTTTTTGTATGTACATAATAGAGGCAAACCAACCCTGCAGCCTTTGTGAAGTATGACATTGAAGCACAGGCCCCACTTAGAAACAAGCATGGTAGATGTGTACCGATTGGACCCGGTAAGATGATGAAAGGTTTTTATTACAAAACTATACTTAAATGGCAGTCCCATGTCACTTGTATACAAAGAAAAGTCGAAAACAAAAAACAGAGCATGGGAAACTTTGGTATGTTTATGTTATCACATAATTGCTTGACTCTCTACCAATGAAAAACATATGAGCCATGCTCTGTGAAAAGGGGACTTAATGCATCTCTGTGACGCATGACACTAAGCAAGTCATGATATAATTATAGATTTATAAAGTCCATTTAGTCTAATGATTGCCTGAATCTGGAGGTAGAACGGTCCCTTGAAATGCAGAAAATTTCAATATAGCAAAAAGTTTCGGCCCATGTCAGCCTGTGCGGACTGCGCAGGCTGACATGGGTCGATACTTTTTGCAGGTGCATTAAGCCCCCTTTTCACAGAGTATAGCTCATATTATACTGGTCCAAACTGAAAGCATTTGCGGACAATAAAGAAGTGTGTCTCAAATGACAAAATTTGTCTCAGAAAGCGTAGAAAACATTGTGGGAAAAGGAGAAAATGCTGGGTTACCAGCATTTTGTCCTTTTCCAACAATGCTTTCAACAGCATTCATTTAAACTCGGAACTGTGGAAAAGGGTTAACCAAATGCGTCATCGTACTATCAAAGCATAATTTGCTCTACCTAAAGTGCTAATGGTTTAACTTTAATCAGGTGACACTCAATCGACGATAAACTATACCCTTTTTAGTTCGGCTGTTTTCAAAAAAAAAATGTCGAGGTGCTGTCATAGCCCTGTAGTTGTATGCATCTTTGTCTATTGCCTCATCTTTGTCGTCTGCGTCATGCAAAAACTTTGACATTTTATGATATTTTGTTCATTGCTGAAGATATTTATCTGAAACTCTGATTAGTTGTTAACTATCAAAAGAAGACTGATTGATTGATTGATTGTATGATGTTTAACACCGTTTTCAACATTATTTCAGTTATATCACGGCTGCAAGTGCAACTATCCATGCTTTCCTGGAGTTTCCTTCACCAGTTATCCGCACAATATTCTTTCCAAGCCACTGGCTGCTTTCTCACATAACCATCGTTGAAACAATGGTCAGCAGTGAGAGAGGAATGAATCCTGTTGCGATGACTATCATCAGTCCTTGGAAAGAAATTGGCCAAGCCGGGGATCGAACCAGCGACCTCCTGTTCTCAAGTCCTGTACGCTACAACTGAGCTACGGGGCTTGGCATCAAAAGGAGAACCCATACAAAACAACAAAATATTTTGACACAGTTATGCCCCTTTTTTTAATTAGAATTCATCAAGCAATAACTGTGACATTTTATTGTATCTCTTTCATGTCTAAAGATATTTACTTCAAATTCAGACTACTTGTTAACTATCAAAAAGGGAACCAAAACAACAAGGGCAGGTAACCATCAAATATTTTTTGACGCAGTTATGTCCCTTCCTCAACACAGAATTTTCACTAACACTTGATCTATTTCTAAAAGTAACTGCAGCCAAGCGTTTGCACCTGCATGTGGTGCTCTTGGTTTCAGTGTAACAGCCATTATGATTTTTTTTATCCTAAACATCTTGGAGACAAGCAAACAGTGCTATATTTGGTAAACACTTTGTAATCATATGATATTCCTCATTTCTAAGATATTGCTTGCCCAGACTTCTTTGCAAAATTAACTCTTTACGAAACGACATAATTTAACACTCGTCCAAATTCAAAGCTGTTGCAGATGACAAAGTAAATGTGGCTCAAGAGATGAAACCTGAATCTAATAGGGTAGAAAACATCATGGGAAAAGGAGAAAATGCTGGTTACCAGCACTTTCTCCTTTTCCCACGATGTTTTCAATAGGCTTTCTTTCCAGGGTTGTGAAAACCCAGGATTGTTTGGTAAAGGGTTAAGTGTCAAAGTTGGTGATCGTGAAAAAGCTTCGAATAACATTTTTGAAATACTAAAATACTCCTTAAATATTTTTGCTACAGATGAGGTTGGGTTACTGGTTGTGCCATTGATAGAAGGCAGAACGGCATTCTCGGGATATCTTGGAAGGAAAGAGGAAAGCAAGAAAAAAATGCTGTATGATGTATTTGAGGAAGGAGATAGGTTCTACAACTCGGGTGACTTGATGCGAGTTGACCGTGATTATTATGTATACTTTAATGATCGAGTTGGGGACACTTTTAGGTAACAGAATATTACACTATTCATTCAATCTCTTAACCATATACGAAACAGTTCCATGTTTTAACAACCCCGAAGAAGAAAGCTTTTGAAATCATTGTGGGCAAACGAGATAATGCTGGTAACCAGCATTTTCTGCTTTTTCCATTTTTTTTCCCCTACCCTTTCAGAGATAATATCACTGGAAACATGTTAAATTTCCAATCTGCAGATACATGTTAATTTGGAAAAGTGTAAAATTTTGTCATCCTGTTTAACACTTTACCAAACAACAAAATTTTAGACTGGTCCGAATTCAAAGCATTTGCAGACGACAAATTAAAAGGTGGCTTAAATGATCGGATTTGTTTCTGAAAGGTTAGAAAACATTGTGGAAAAAGGAGAAAATGCTCCTTACCATCATTTTCTCCTTTTCCCACGATGTTTTCAAAAGGCTTCCTTCTCTGTGTCGTTAAAATTCGGGGTCATGTGGTAAGGGGTTAAGGATCAGATGGATTTTTTAATGCTCTGGATGGAGAAAGGATGCATTTTCGACCACATGATGAAGTAAAGGGCATTTTCTTTCTTTCCTGTTATGCTCCATATTCCAGGGAACTTATGTCCCGATTTAATGATACCATAACGGTGCCATGAAACTTTATGCTTTTTGCAGACATGTTTTCATAAAATTTTAAGACTGGACAGAAAGTGAATCTTTATCACTCTTAAATGTTTCAGATGGAAGGGAGAGAACGTCTCCACGACTGAAATCAGTAACATGTTGACTGATTTGGACTTTATACACGATGCCAATGTCTATGGGGTCCTTGTTCCAGGTATGTTTTAATCTTTTACCACACAATCCCGAGTTTTAACAACTATGAAGAATAAAACTTCAAGAAAAAAAAAAGAACATTGTGGGAAAAGGAGACAATGCTTGTAATCAGCAGTTTCTCCTTTTCCCACAATTTTTTCTACCCTTTCATGAATTAACCATCTTTTATTCCCCTGTCTCTCTCTGTGCTAAGGGCAAATGTGAGTTGCTTCATGTTTGGGGCGTTGTAGATCGAGATCAGGCTGCACAGAATGAGACATACCCGAATCTCACATATATTTGTAAATTAAGAAACAATTTTACGTTCTAAAAAAAAGTCAAATTTGAAAATTTTATGATTACATTCAATGTACTGCAGGATGATATCCTGTTCATGACATCAATTGTGTAATTTTGTCACATTCTTTGTGTCAGAAGATTTACGTCATTAAAATGCTAGTCGATGGCAGAAACCTGACTTGCTATACCAGGTAAAAAGTTATGGCCCTTTTTAGACTTAGTAACCACATGCGGCGCTTTTGTTTTTAACTTTTTACCAAACAAAAAAATTTAAACCTTACAGTGCCTTTCAGGACTATAGTTGCCTTTGTGTTCAGTGTAGATCAAGATCAGGCTGCACAGAACATGCAGCCTTATCTTTGATCCACACTGTCCACTTTGCTGAATTACTGTAGACAAAAACAGTCATGAAATTGCAGTTATTTGGGTTGTATTTCTAACTTGAAAATGTCTGATAGCTTTATTTGGCGTGCCAAGGGTTAAGACTTGTCCAAATTGGAAGGATTTGCAGACAGCAAAATAAATGTGACTCAAAACTTGATAATTGCTTTTGGGAAGGGTAGAAAACAATGTGGGAAAAGGAGAAAATGCTGGTTACCAGCATTTTCTCCTTTTCCCACAATGTTTTCAAAAGCTTTCTCTCCTCAAGGTCGTTAAAACTCGGGATTGTGTGGTAAAGGGTTAAGTAAAAATATTGATTGCTGTGACATACTGTGAAGTTTTTTTTCCCCAACAGGCGGTGATGGTAGAGCTGGTATGGCCTCACTTACTCTAACAGACTCGAACCTGGACAACCTGTCCACAGAGATGGTCAGTGCCTTGTCGAAACATGTACAGAATGTTTTACCTGTCTATGCTAGACCCAAGTTTATTCGTGTACAGAGAGAGTTCGATATGACCTCGACTTACAAGCAACAGAAAATGGCTTTGGTGAGAGAAGGATTCGACATAACTGTTATACAGGATCCTGTCTATTACTTAAATCCAACAAACCAGACTTATGAACCATTAAAAGATGACAGTTATAAAATTATTATGGCAAGCAAAATGCACTTTTAGGCGATGGTGCTTTTTTGACCAATGGCTGCCAAGTTTTCTTCTTTTTGAAGAGTGATGACAGAAGGATTCGACAAAAATGTTATACACGACTATGTCTATTACTTAAATCCAACAAAGCAGACTTACGAACCATTAAAAGATGATAGTTATAAAATTATCATGGCAGGAAAAATGCACTTTTAGACGATTGTGCTTTTTTGACCAATGGCTGCCAAGTTTTCTTCTTTTTGAAGAGTGATGACAGAAGGATTCGACAAAAATGTTATACACGACTATGTCTATTACTTAAATCCAACAAAGCAGACCTACGAACCATTAAAAGATGATAGTTATAAAATTATCATGGCAGGAAAAATATACTTTTAGACGATGGTGCTTTTTTGACCAATGGCTGCCAAGTTTTCTTCTTTTTGAAGAGTGGTGACAGAAGGATTCGACATAAATGTTGTTTGGGATCCTGTCTATTACCTAAATTCAACAAACCAGACTTATGAACCGTTATAAGATGGTAGTAATAAAATTATTATGGCAGGCAAAATGCACTTTTAGACGATGGTGCTTTTAATTAACTCTTTAACAAACGCCACAATTTTAGACTTCTCCAAACTGAAAGCATTTGCAGACGAAAAATAAAATAAATGTGACTCAACAACTGAAATTTGTTTTTGATAGAACAGAAAACATTGTGGGAAAAGGAGAAAATGCTGGTTACCAGCATTTTCTCCTTTACCCACAATGTTTTCAAAAGATTTCTTCTCGGGGTCGTTAAAAGTCGTAATTGTGTGGTAAAGGGTTAACCAGTGGCTGCCAATGTTTTTTTTTTTTTTTCTTTTTAAACGATGCTTTATGTAATTATCAATCGATTGTCAGATAATGATAGTGAAGATGTTAACGATGCTTATAAAACGGTAAAGCGTCTTCAATGTGGTTGCTTTAAAATTGACAATTAAACCTTACCCCCACCCCCCACCAACTCTTAAACCGACGACAAAATTTTAGGCTTGTCCGAATTCAAAACTTTTGCAGACAGCCAATTAAATGTGGCGCGAATGACAGGATTTACTTTCCCAATGGTAGAAAGGGTACACAACGTGGAGGGTATTGTCTTAGGTCATAGAAGCCAAATTTTGTCGAATCCTTTGAGCTGGAGCACCTGATGCAGATAAACAGACGTGGGCATCCAACATTTCAATAGAAAGGGCACTCTGACAAAATCCAACGCCTCGAGTGAGGATTGAACTTGGAGCCTCGAGATTACGAATCATACACCTCCACCAAAGAATAATCCGTGTACCTGTCGAGCTGGGATTAGATCTGACGACACCAGGGTCCGTATTCACCAACCATTCTTAAGAACATTCTTAGTCCTATTCTCCAGGATTTTCCAAATTTGAAAATAACACACATTCTTATTGGCTAAACCACATGGTTTAGCCAATCAGAATGTATGTTATTTCAAAGACGGAAAATCCTGGAGAACAATAATAAGAACGTCCTTAAGAATAGTTAGTGAATACAGGCCCAGGGTCTGTATACAGCAACCATGCTTCGACTTGGCTTCATCCTTAGTCTTATTCTTGATTTAGAGAGGAACAAAACTTCTGGTGGGCTAAACCATTTAAGCCATGCTCTGGCAAAGGGGGGCTTAATGCATCTCCGTGATACGTTATACCTAGAAGGTTATCACATAACTACGGATCCACAAAAGCCATTTTGTCTTGCAACCGACTGAATCATGAGGTATAATGGTCCTTGTACAGACAAGCAGAAAATTGACCAATAGCAAAAAGTTTCGACCTAGGTCAGCCTGCGCGGACTGCGCAGGCTGACATGGGTCGATACTTTTTGCAGGTGTATTAAGCCCCCTTTTCACGTAGCATGGCTCATTTTGGTTCAGCCATTCAGAAGTTGTGTTACTTTCAACTTTAGAAACTTCTTGAGAATAAGACTTAACTGTTCTTAAGAATGATTGGTGAAAACAGACCCTGCATAACTGACCCTGTACATTACCGAATGAGTTTCTGGATTCGACAAGGTTTAGAATTTAGAGTTAAATTTTGAATAGTTGGTAGATAGGACCAGGAACGTGCGGATAGTCACAGCCATGACTTTATTGACAATCTGTTGAAAATGATGTTAATCACAAATGATTTGTTCAACCAGGACATCAAATAGCAATTGCTTCTACATAAACAAACCAAGTCCTTTAAAAATAAACTCCTGGCGAGTTAATTGCCTTGGTCTTTACAGTTTTATCTCATCTGACTGCGACAACCGGAAGTAGGATTCGTCCAAACCGGATGTTATAGCGTTTTAGACACTGCCGTTTATTGCCCTTAATCTACGTAATGGACGATTTGCACGCCCACCGAGTATATCTCATGAATGGTGAATTGACAGTTTTTAAGTGGTGTAAGCTAATGCCTGTAATTTTCCTCGACGATTTTGCTTTTAGCTACCTGAGCTCTCTAACCATTGGTGAGGGCTTTTAAATCTTAGCCTCTGTACACTCGGCCTTCGTTAAGTTCCTTAATTTTCCATTCAAAAAAGGACAAAAGCGTGTCAAAACTAAGGATAAGAGGGAAACGGAACACACTTTAACAAGCCACCAAATTTTAGACTCGTCGAAACTGAAAGCATTTGCAGACGACAGTTTGTGTGTGGTTCAAATAATGGACCAAGTCTTTGAAAGGAAAAAAAAAAAAAAAACATGGTGGGAAAAGGAGAAAGTCCTGGCAACAAGTATTTTCTCTTTTTCCATCAAAAACTTTCTTTCCCAAGGTCGTTAAAAGTCGGGATTGTGTGGTGAAGGGTTAAAAGATGACAAAGTACAACAAATTAAATCCGGTTGTTGGTTTTTAAAAAAAGGCAAAAGGAGGGAAAGTTTCACCAATAAGCAATGCTCTGGTTACAGGGAATTTAAAGCTTTTTCGTCATGCGCTATACCAAGCAAATCATTATTATGATCATGGATCTATCAAGCCCATTTGGCTCGCAACATGCGAAATAAGACCTTCGGACATTTGCGTAAAGTGCCGTCCCGGATTAGCCTGCGCAGTACGCGCAGGCTAATCCGGGACGGCACTTTACGACTACATAAGATTTTTTCATACAGTAGACTTCCGTGAAACAGAAAATCGAACAAAAATGGGGAGTGTCGTCTCGGATTAGTCACGGATTGCACAGGCTGATCTGGGACGAGACACTTTTACGCATATGTCCGAAGACCCCTTTTCGTGTTTTGCACGCCATTTTATATAACAAGCGACTGAATCGTATAGTAGGCTTGTCTTTTGACATTCAAAAAATTGACCAATGGCAAAAAAATTTCGATCCAGGTCAGCATGCGCGGACTGCGCAGTCTGACCTGGGTCGATACTTTTTGCAAATGCATTTTACTTCTTTTCACAGAGCATGGCTCAAACGTTTTCTTCTAAATTATCTGAGGGTGGAGTATTCTTCTCAGGGTTATGTTTACGCCAGTATCTAATTTCTATATTGTCCTGTATCAGCACATCCCAAATAACGTATTTCGACAATAACACTTGATGAAATAGCCAATTTCCAGCGCCTGATTGGTGTGATTTCATACACCATTAATTTTACTTCAAAGTTTAGAATAAAATTAAGCGGGGCATCTTGAAAGTAGCCTAGGTTCCGGTCCGATCGATCGTTGTCTGCGCATGTCATATTCTTCGAAGATTCAACCTGTCTTATATGACGCATCACCCATCCCCCCGTATACCGGGGAAAAGTAGGGCTTATATTGAAGCTATTAGCCTATTACCAAAGCATGTAGGGGCTGTTTCAATAAATGGTCGGTGCATAGGTTACATGTTAGGCGATCATAGGTGAATGAATGGCACCAGGTAGCGTTTTATTGAGTAAACGTTTATTTTATTTGAAATTCAAAGTCACGGTTGTTGTTTTGAAAAATTACTCCGCTTCTATACCCAGGGTGCCCAAATTAGATAGATGTGTATTTGTAGAATGCCATCTAGCGGGAGATAATGTCCGATCGATTTTTCGCTTTGTGACGTCACTTTGTCAAAAATTATAGCTACGGAACCGATAAATAGCTTTGCCATAGATCTGTTCAGAAATGGAGACCGAGATAAGGATTGATAAAACAAGAAATATCTTTAAGAAAGATGGCGTAAGAGAAACTGGAATATGAATATTGAAACTCTTCTGTAGCTCAATATATATGAAGTAAAATAATTGGAAATTGATTTTGCGAGAAATTGCCTCTTTTTCCTCACCGTTTTTCAATTTGTTGAGGGGGAGTACTTATTTGGGTTATTGGGAAACGCTTGTGAAACATTAGATATCCAAATAGAACAAAACAAGGACCATTCTCTATTACATTGTTATGGTATGAATCAAGGCCCCAGGGTATTGATTAGCGGTAGCAACGCTTGTAAATAGTGGTTTCATAAATGTGCGAGCAAATTCATATTTTTGACCAATCACAAATTACCATATATTCATTCTTTATCTGTAACAAGAATTAGGTCAAAAGCCAGCGCATTCAGTTACGCCGGAAATTATTACTGCCTTGACCAAGGCTATCTGGAAAGAAGCACAGCATACTAGTGTAACTTCTGTTAAACACATAGTCGTCGCCCCACCCACGCCATAGAGACAATTGCGAATGCCTTTCGAAAAACACCCCGGGAAAATGCTAACGGAAAGCTTTATCTCTGTTTAAATTTTCAATTTTCTGTTTCTCTTTTTCTCACAGTGATTTCCACATGTATTCATGTATTAAACCTTATTTGATTAATTGATTAGTGTTTTACGCCGCTTTCAACATTATTTCAGTAATATCATGGTGACAGGTCACATATTCATGCATTTCCTGGGTTTCGCCAGTTCAAGGCTAGGGCTCTGAAGCGTCTTGCCCGAGACACTCCAACGAAAAACCCAGTGCTTCAAATGAGCCTCGAACCAAAGGGACCTCCAGGTTACAAGTCCTACACTTTACCATTGAGCCATGCAGGACCCTCTATCTGAGAAGAAGCACAAAGAATAATCTTTTATAGCTTACATAACTTCTATAGTAACACATAATCCTTTCCCCACCCACACCTTAGAGACGATTGAAGATGTCTTTCGGCAACATTAGGCGAAAATGCTAACAGATCGATCTCTCCTTAAAGTTAAAAGTATTTCTCTGTTTGTCACAGTGATTTCCACATGTACTCATGTATCAGATCTTAATTCTTGCTTTTCATAATTATTTTACAATGTTTTCAAAGTTATCTACCGCAGATTTACAAAATGCTCCGAAATAAAGTTACTTACATGATTAAAAAGAGTAAGAAAAATTATTTCAACAAAGCAATAGAAGATAACAAGAATTCAAAGAAAATATGGAAGAATCTTAAAAATATAGCAAACATTAAACAATCAGATGATTTACCGATACCTAAAAAAATTACCAAGTCTGATTCAGTAATTGAAGGGAATCTGAACATAATTAATGAATTAAACAAACATTTTGTGAGTATATCTGATACTGTAACAAAGACAATATTTTCAAAAAGTGGTTTTCAATTTCTTGAAAAGATCCTTGATGACAAATTAGGGCAAAAAAGATTCAGTATTCAATTCATTTCTGCGCATGAAGTGCATGGCCTTATAAGAAAACTGGACGTAAACAAAGCCACAGGTTTGGATTGCCTGAGTGCAAAAACTATTAAGCAATGCGGAGATATCATAACTCCGACAATTGCATCCATAATAAACAATAGTATTGCTTCTGGAATATATCCTGATGAGATGAAAATAGCTCGCGTAATACCAATTTTTAAAACAGGTGATAAAAATGATCCTAATAACTACAGACCGATCTCAATTTTACCCACGATATCAAAAATTTTCGAACGACATATTGCAACTCAACTTCAAATTTTCTTTGAAAAAACAAACGCATTAATTAAACCATTCTCAGTCTGGGTTCAGAGAAAACCATTCTTGTACAACAGCCTTATCTAAAATGATTGACGCTTGGCTTGCAGATGTAGATGACGGTAAATTTATTGGAACAGTTTTCCTAGACTTACGAAAAGCGTTTGACCTTGTTGATCATCAGATTCTTTTACATAAACTGAAGCTATATCACTTTACAGATAAAACTATTGATCTGCTTGAGTCTTATTTGTCTAACAGGAGGCAGATTATAAAACTTGGAAAGTTTAAATCTGACTTACAAATAATAAAATCTGGGGTACCTCAGGGTTCGATCCTTGGTCCCCTTTTATTTCTCATTTACATAAATGATCTAACATTTTCCTGTCCTGATGTTGACATTGATCTTTACGCAGATGACTCCACCCTGTATAAGTCTGGTTATGAACTAGTGACAATAGAAAATAAACTTCAGGAAAGTCTTTCAAAGATACAGGACTGGTGCATGCTAAATAACATGTCTTTACATCCCGCAAAAACAAAATGTATGTTAATTGGATCGAAACAAAAAATATCAAATGATAAAAGAATTCCTTTAAGTATTAATGGTGTACCGCTGGAAAATGTTAGTACACAAAAGGTTCTCGGCATCTATGTTGATAATCATTTAAAATGGCATGCTCAAATAGATTATGTATGTAAAGGGCTGAAAAAGAAAATAGCTCTTTTCAAAAATATAACGTATTACTTATCAAAGGAGGTGAAAATGCTTTTTTACAATTCATACGTATTACCTATTTTTGATTACTGTTGTATAATATGGGGCAAAAACGAAAAGGGTTATATTAACAAAGTATCTACAGTTCAGAGGCGAGTAGCTAAACTGATACTCGGCAAGCCCATAAGATCACCATCACTTGAATTATTCAAAGAATTGTGTTGGCTATCGTTCTCAAATCGATGTAAATATCATGCTGCAGTGCTTATCTATAAAACAATCAATCATAGAGCTCCGGAATACATGTTAGATATAATCCACGTGTCTAGAAATGATAACTACACATTACGGTCTGGGACTAACAATGATCTAGTTTTAAGAAAAGCCCCCAAAACAAATATATACAGGGACAGTTTTTCTTATTTTAGTGTTATTGTATGGAACGACATTCCGATAGACATTAGAAATGAGCCACGACTTCAAACATTTAAGGAGAAATTGAAAAAGTATTATCTTTATCATAAACAGTAATTCTGTGTTTTAGCTAACTGTGAGTATCTGTCAGATTAACGAATTACAATAATACAATAAGTTTCATGAATATGTATGTATATATGTCTAGTTATGTATATGTGCACACGTATGTGTAAGTATAAATGAGTGGGTGTATTTGAGGTAGTGTATATATATCTATTTATTGCTTTTTTTTGGGGGGGGGGGGGTTTGAGGGGGTCATGCTTGAATGAGAGAGTGAGTGTGAGTATTAGAGAGAGAGAGAGAGAGAGGGGGGGGGGGAAGGGGGGCATTGTGTGGCTGCGCAGGTGTGCTTTTTTTTTTTATACTTTATTAGAGGGCCATGTAGAATATAAGATATATATGATTGTCTTAACATGCTACCTTCTATAAATAAAGTGATTATTATTATTATTATTATTATTTGTTTCAGGAAGACAGACAGTGTCGGTTGTTACTTAAAGTAACAACAGCCTCCAAAAGAAAATAAACCGGGTGTTAAAATGCATTTGAGTTTAAATCATACCATTTAAAAGTATGGAAATTATAGTCAAGATGACAATCTGTTATTATACGGTCGGTCCAAGTGTAAGTCGCTGTCAGAAAAAAATAATTTCAAAATTAGGCTATAAGTTGCCAGGTCACTCTATCTTCTGTTTACTTTTTGCCTAACTTTAAAATTCATATATCTGCCAGCGATTAACACTTGGACCGACCACACAATATCAAATTGTCATCTGCACAATGTTTTCCTTCCTTTAACCCTTTCCCAAGCGATGAATTTTAGACTGGTCCAAATTGAAAGAGTTTGCAGACGACAATTTTAAATTTGATGAAAATGGCAGAAAGTTATCAAAAAGGGTAGAAAAAACTGTGGGAAAAGGAGAAATTGCTCGTTACGAGCAATTTCTCCTTTTCCCACAGTGTTTTCAAAGGACTTGTACTGCAGACACGTGAAAACCAGGGCTTGTTTGGGAAAGGGTTAAAATGGTATGATTTAAATTCAGATGCATTTTTACACCTGCACTGTTTTTTTGGCCGCTGTTGGGCCTTTAACCTTATCGAATCTGCTCTTTTTTTCCCCTGCAGAAAAGTTCCACACTTGGTCACGTAATTAGGATAAGTCTATGCATAGTTAACTCGTTCGGCGCTAAATGAATAAGCAATGCTCTGTGAAAAGGGGGTTTAATGCATCTGCAAACAGTATCGACCCAGGTCAGCCTGCACAGTCCGCGCAGGCTGACCCGTGTCGAAACTGTTTTGCTTTTGGTAAATTTTCTGCGTAAAATTTTTGGACAACATTAACGAATTTTTTTTTTTCTACAAGGACAATTCTACTTTAGGATTCAGCCGGTTGTTAGACAATGAATTTTATGAATCCCTTATTTCATGATGACTACAAGACCATTCTAACTTATGATTTGATTGGTTGATAGACCACAGGTCTTTGAAGCTCCATTGGTCTGTTACGGAACACTAACATTTTTCTTGACTGATCATCGAATACTTGCGAATTGGTGCATCGCCTGTATATCAGGGAATACTCAAATTTTCATTTACATCGTTACTATAAATAGCACATTGGCGACTGCCTCTATGTTGTATATAACAAGAAAAGGTGCGCAACGAAATCGAAGAAAATTTTTACCCCTGTCCCCTTTCAATATAGAGGCAGTTGCCAATGTGCTATTTATAGTAACGGTGTCCGATAAGGAAAATTTCGTTGTCCGGTAATAGACCAATGGGGTTTCAGTGGCCTATGGATAGACAAAACTCATTTAATAGGTCCATGATTATGTGGTGATTTACATGGAATAGTGTATGACGGAGATGCATTAAATCCTACCCACCCCTTTTTTTTGCCAGAGCATGACTCTTGTATAAAAATCATGAATAAGAAATAAGCTGTGCTCTGGCAAAAGGGGGCTTAATGCATCTCCGTAATGTATTGAACCTAGCAAGCCATCACATACTTATGGATCCATAATAGTCACTTTTATTTTATTTTATTTTTAAACAACCGACTCTATCATGAGGTAGACTGGTCCTTGGACATACAGAAAATTCACCATTAGCGAAAAGTTTCGGCCCAGGTCAGCCTGCGCGGACTGCGCAGGCTGACCTGGGTCGATACTTTTCGCAGGTGCATTAAGCCCCCTTTTTCACTGAGTATGGTTCAAATATGAATTACAGTGTATTTTCGATGACAGCCAAGTTTCTGTAAAAATCATAATTTCATGTTCTTTTACTATGTCCATGAAGCTTGGATCAGAAATTTTCCTTGATTAACCCTTAGGCTGCTAAGCGCGACTCACGGACCTTTTGCGGACAATGTATATACAAGATCAGACTGCACAGAACGTGCAGTCTGATCTTGGATATACACTATCCGTTAAGGAGATATCTTTTTCCCAAAAATACCTTTGAAATGGCAGAATTTGGGTTTTACTGTCGGATTGAATATTCCATTTAACAGGATAAGAGTTCATGTTTCAATTAATCCTAAGGCTGCTAAGCGCGACTCGCCAACCTTTTGCTGACAGCGTAGATTAAAATCAGACTGCACAGAACGTGCAGTCGGATCTTGATTCTACACCGTCCGATAAGGAGATATCTTTCCTCCAAAATACCTTTGAAATAGGAAAAAAAAAAAGGAGCTTTTACTTCCGGATTGAAAGTTTCATTTCTTTAATTTAGCAAAAAAAGGGTGAACTTTCCGTGAAAGAATGACTAACTGCTCTTCTTGATATGAAAGTAGATGGTGGTTTGCAAAGGAAATCGGATTGGATGTCACTTTGACCCTTTTAACATACGGCAAACTTTTTAGACTGGTCCAAATTGAAAGCATTTGCAGACGGCAATTTCAATGTGACTGAAATAATGGAATTTATCTCTGAAAGGTAAGAAAACATTGTGGACAAAAGGAGAAAATGCTGATTACCAGCATTTTTTCCTTTTCCCGCGATGTTTTCAACCGTCTTTTCGGTCAGGGTCATTGAAACTCGGGATTGTGTGGTAAAGGGTCTTCTTGCTACAAAGAAAGAAAGACCAGGTGTGTAACACAGGCGTTCGTTTTGTGACGAACATCGCTATCTATATAATGTAATACACATAGTAAAGTTGTCAAATCCGCTTATATTCCAATATAAGTGGATTTGACAACTTTATACACAATTTTAAAATGTTTACTACTCATATGGTTGAACACAGTAAATTTACATTCGGCATACCTCGGGTGATCTGGTGATCAAATCCCTCGGCTGTATCACGTAGCTTGATATGCACCTACACTGTACATTTCGCACATCTCCGGAAGCACGCCCCTTTACCGTTATTGAAATTGTAAGGCTCCTCTTAAAAAAGAAAACATGGGTAAATTTTTTGTCGTTATCTTTCTAAGAATATTTCAGTCGGCAAACAGTTTGTACATTCAATTTTTAGCGTGGTTTATCAATATCCGTTGGGGGCTTTTATCGACAGATCGATAGAAGTGAATAACTTCACCGTGGTTGTTCATATCGTTGCTAGGCGATCTACAGGGGCGCCGCCATGTTTAAGGTCATGTGATTGGTAGTTCAAAATGGAAGCCTCCTTTATACAGACGAGGTTAGATGTAGGTACGGAATCGGCCGAGTTGTGACGAGTGAGTAAAGTTAGTGGTGCACCCCCACCCCCCTCTGTGTTTTTACCGGTTTACGCAGCGAGAAGTAAATACTGGAAAAGTTACTGCAACATAATATTCCTTTCATTATATTCCTAAAACTTTCAAGGACAAAATTTTGCAGTTCTCGACATTTTATTCGTAAACTGGTAAACAAAATAAAACAAAGAGTAGTGTACTAGGTAGTAACGACACTTTTATGAATGGCGGATGAATATCATAGCGTAAATTTTGACCAATCAACTTGCAAATCATTACGTATGTTTTCGCACGTGAGTTACGTAATCCTGCCATATTTGGAACCGTATTTCAGTTTTTTTTTCTGCCGTGTTTGTTATTTTATCCGCGTGCGACGCATATATTTGAGCCGGAAATGTTAGGTATAAAATAAATGTTAGATTACATTATATAGAAAGCGAAGTTCGTCGCAAAACGAGCGCCTGTGGTATTGTGGTGTGTAACGCGGAACATTAAGACCTATAAATATCGCAAGCGTCACATGAGCGTGTCCTAAATCACCACAGAGAGTCCAGACAAATTAGGTAACATTAACGAAAACTAAAGCTATAAATGTTTGATGGCCATTAACCCTTAAGCTGCTTAGCGCGACTCACTGACCTTTCGCGGACAATGTAGATCAAGATCAGACTGCACAGAAGGTGCAGTCTGATCTTGGATCTACACTGTCCGAGAAGGAGATATTTTTTCTCGAAAAAATAAATTTGAAATAACATTATTCAGGTTTTTTTTACGATCGGATCGAAAGTTTCATTCAATTTTAGTTAGCAAGACAAGGGGTAAGACATACCATTCTGACTAGCGTGCGCACGTTCCATTTTCAAGATTAGGAGCAATAAACAGCCTATTGCTGAAACGCTGAAAACGTTCCTAGGTCTATTCGCTGTGCAGAATTTCCGCCTGTCCGAAATAAATCAGTAGAAACTATAAAAAATTGTACTTTCATTCTGAATAGATGAAATTGTTATGTAAGAGTCCCTATAAAAAATTCTTAACGACATTGTGTGGTAGAGTATGTAGCAAAATCTGTCTACAATTATTTCTATTGAGCAAGCAAAATGCATAAAGCAGGTAACTATTAAGCACTCTATTATTTAAGATACATCTTTACTCGTTTTCAGCCAGTTTTTAACCCATTTCGTCTGTATTTTATAAAACTACAATCATTCTTGTATCTTCTTGACAGATTTTTCCCCTGACGGTTGCAAAGTTGTACAGATTACGAGCGATAGAAAATGCATTTCGCTTTCTTGAGGCCATTAAAGAAATCACTGTTGTTGTTTCCGGTTTTCAATCGAAGACAAATCGCTCGAGTTTCTCCATCCCTTATCCCATATATATCCGTAATTTATTTATGTTTACACAGTTGACTAAATTCTGAACCATTCTACACTACAAAGTTTTAACAGTTTTTTTCTCCCTGGCTATAAGGATATATCTTAAAAGTTTAAAAAAAAAAAAAAAAAAAGATGATAACAAGCAATTCCTCTGACTTACAAAGAAAGCTAATAACATTTTGTGTCTGTTCAATTCCTTGTGGTATAAAGTGCAGCGGTGCATGCTTAAAGTATTTGGTATACCACCCAAGTTCGATTAAGATTTTTTTTCTCTTAGCTTTTTAAAACATTGTGGGAAAAGGAAAAATGCGGTAAAACAGTCTCCTTTTGTCACATTTTTTCAACCCTGTAAAAGAGAAAAAAAAAAAAAAAAAAAAAATTGTCGTTCGGAAATGCTTTTAACTTGAGAGATAATAGTTAAACGCAGCTCCGATCTCAGCAGGGCTTCCAGTGCTTTGATTACAATTAGATTGATTTTTCGTACACATTTATTTGAGCAATGCTCTGTGAATAGGGGGCTAAATGCATTAAAAAAAAAAAAAAAAAAAAAAAAAGTATCGACCCAGATCAGCCTGCGGAGTCTGCGCAGGCTGACCTATACCGAAACCTTTTGCTATTGGTCAATTTTCTGCATGTTAAAAGACCATTCTACCTCATGATTCAGTAGTCTGTCAGACAAAATAGATTATATAAATCCATAATTACGCAATGCCTTGCTTGTTACAACACATTACGATGGTGCATTAAGCCCCCTTTTACAGGAGCATGGCTCAAATACATGTATATGCAGTTCGTAAATAGCAAATTTAACCTGAGATTAACTCGTGAAATACAGGTATACCCAGAAAATTCTATAATATCCCACCAGGTGTGTATTAAAATATCAGAATTAACGTTCTGAAATGACATGTGTCAATCCGCTGACATACACATAACGCTAATTACATTTTGCGTCTGTTAAATTCTTTGTGGCATAAAATGCAGCAGCGCATACTTAAAGTATTTGGTATACTACTTGTGTTCGATTAGATTTTTTTTTCTTATAGCTTTTGAAAACATTAACAATTTTTCAACCCTTCAAAATGAAAATTAAAGTTTGGAGTCATGTTGACTTTGTCGTCTGGAAATGCTTTCAACTAAACTTAAAGAAAAGTCTAAGGACTTATGTGATAATAATTAAACGCACCCCAACCTCAACAGTGCTTTCAGTGCTTTGATTACCATATGCTTGATTTTCTGTACACAATTATTTAAGCCATGCTCTGTGAAAAGGGGCCAAATGCATCTCCAAAACGTTATCGACCCATGTCAGCCTGTGCAGTCCTCGCAGGCTGACTTGGACCGAAACTTCATGCTTTTGGTCAATTTTCTGTATGTCAAGGGACCAATGTACCTCATGATTTAATTGATTATTAGAGAAAATGGATTTCATAGGTCCAGTATTAGGTGATGGCTTGCTTGGTATTATGTATCATGGAGATGCATTAAGGTCCCTTTTGCCAGAGCAGGGCTCATTTTTACTCAGCAAATTTAACCCTTTACCAGACGACAAAGTTTGAGACGGGTCCTCACTGGCAGCAAATACAGACCACGTGTCGGCTCAGATTACAGAATTTGATAGGTCAGAAAACATTGTTGGTTAGGGAGAAAATGTTGGTAACCAGCATTTTTATCCTTTTTCCACTAAGTTTTTCAAAACTTCTTTCCTAACGGTCGTTTAAAATCGGAATCGTTTGGTAATGGGTTGAGGTAAAGTGATAACAAAAACGGTGAGAAGTAATTGCGCAATAAATAAGACGTGTACCACAAGACGTTTTCACTGTAATTAATGTTCATTGAACCGATCAGAAGCATTACGAACTCAGTGATTATAGTTCACTGAAGCGGTGCGAAGAATTCACGAAAACCGGTGAGTACTTTTCACTATATTAATGAGAAGTAATCACGAATCCGTTGAGTAATGTTCATTCATAACCCGATGAGTATTGTTCACTAGAACGGTAAACAGTATTCACGAATTCCGGTGAGTATTGTTCAGTAAAACGATGAGAAGTGTTCACGAATCCATTGAATATTGTTCACTCAAGCGGTGAGATGTATTCATGAAGCCTGGTGAATACTGTTCACTGTATCAGTGAACAGTAATCACGAAATCTGGTGAGTAATGTTCACTAAAACAATGGGAAGTGTTTACAAAATAACTGAGTAATGTTCACCTCAGACGGTGAGAAGTATTCACGAAATTGGTGAGTACTGTTCACTCAAACGTTGAGAAGTATTAACGAAATCAGTGTTGATGTATGGATATAAAGGAACCGTTATCGCCCCAGGCATAAATAACTGTGCAATCATGCATTGTTCGACGTGTTTTTACTTCACCCTTTACTTCTTACGTTGTCAAAATTTTACTCTTGTCTTTACATTTTACAAGGTCAAATGAATATGAGGCAAGCTCCGACAAAAGGGGTCTAAATGCATCTCCGTAATGCATAATACCAAGCAAGTCATCACATATACATGTATTATAGATCCAGAACAACCAACGGTATCATAAGGTAAACGGGCCCTTCGACATACAGAAAATTGACCCAGAGCGAAAAGCTCGGTCCAGGTCAGCCTGCGCGAACTGTGCAGGCTGACCTGATTTGATACCTTACGCAGATGCATTAAGCTCCCTTTTCAGAGAGGATGGCTCCTATGAAATATTATTCTTTTTTCGCTACAAATTGCAAATGCGACCGGTTTATATTGAGGGATCTACTTGCTGAAACTGCAGATCAAAGATGAGACAATGTACTCTCTGCCGTCTGATACCGATTCTTACCGGTCCTCACTTAAATCAAAGAGATGGAAGTATTAATCATTTATCAAACGACAAAATTTTAGACTTGTCCAAATTTTAAGTATTTGAAGACTGCATTTTGAAGGTGGCCCAAATCATAAACTTTGTGTTCGGTAGGAGAAAACATTGTGGGAAAAGGAGAAAATGCTGGTTACCAGCATTTTCTCCTTTTCTCACAGTGTTTTCAAAAGCCTTCTTCCTCAGAGTCGTTAAAAGTCGGGATTGTGTGGTAAAGGGTTAAATAGATAAAACAGACTTGCTCAGTCATAACAGACGACAAAAATACTGCAGTTTCCAGGATATTTTCTCCAAATGTCGATCAGATTTTAGATCAGACTGCAAGTTTTCTGCCGACTGATCTTGATCTTTATTATACGAAATAACACCGTGGGTTAACTCTTTACTAAAGTACACAATTTTCGACTTGTGCAAACCGACAGGGAATGCAGACGACAAATGAAATCTGGTGCGAATGGGCCAAGTTGTCTTTGAACGGATAGAAAACATTGCGAGAAAAGGAGAAAATGCTGATTACCAGCATTTTCTCCCTTTCCCACAATGTTTTCAAAAGCCTCGTTGCTCAGGGTCGTTAAACCCTTGGTAAAGGGTTAAACAAATTGTAGACGATCCCCTCCGGAGAGCTCCGGTAGCTTTGGGAGTATTGAAGCCTAGTAACAGCGATTCGGAGATAGTAGGTTCGATTTTCCAGCTTGGCAAAAGTTCTGTCCGAGGACTCACGACATAAATTGCTTCGTATTCACAATTTTTTCCTCTTGCATCGGACAGCTTTCGAAAACATTGTGGCAAAAGCACAATTTGTTCGAAGAGATTGACATAATGTTTTGCATTAGCAGTGGAGTAACAAGAGGTTTAGGAGCATTACACACTCCGAATCTAGAGTTCTGTTTAGTTCTTAGGTTTCCAAGCGCGACTCATTGTGCCTAAAGTTGCTGACTGCGTAAATCAAGATGAAACTGCACAGAACGTGAAGTGTGATCGTCTTTCTAAACCGTCTGATACAATTCCACTTTGGGCTCCCCTTTGTTTGATTATTTTTGAAACTCTGAACGAATTTCAGGACAAAGTTCAAAATAATAAATCGAATAAAAGAGCAGGTTTTAGGAACGGTGTGTTTACGACTGGGTATTTTGTTTATACATTTGAGCCGTGCTCTGGCAAAAGGGGGGCTGAATGCACCTCCGTAATGCATTATGCGAAGCAAGTCATCTCATAACGGCGGATCCATAAAAACCATTTTGTCTAAGAACCATCTGTAGTATAATGTAGACTGGTCCTTTGACATAAAGAAAAATGACCAATAGCGAAGTTTCGGCACAGGGGACTGCGCAGACTGACCTGGATCGATACTTTTCGCAGACGCATTAAGCCCCGCCCCCTTTCCATAGAGCATGGTACATTTACTGCATCATGCCAAAAGGGATTGAACTTTTTTAATAGGGGTGAAAACAGGTTTCGAGTACCAGTAGAAATAAAGCGTCTCTACGATGTTACGAATATACAAGGGGCCGTTATATCACGGCGACAGCTCACTTATTCATGTATGTCCTGGGGTTTCACAAGTACTAGGTTAGGGCTTTGAAGTGTCTTGCCTAAGGATAGCCCAAACGAAATAATTCCATGCTTCCAGTGTGGCTCAAGCATGGGGCCCCCGGGTTGCGATTCCAAAACTATACCGCTGAGCCAGGGAGGACCCCGTGGGAAGGGACATTATTGTCCATAAGAATACAACCATCATCTACTGAATCAGCATAACATCTCAATTTGTGTATACAGAACCTCAAGTTATGGTGGCATATTTATGCCGCGAGATACGAGATACCTATCGTGATGATTTTAGAAAACCTTCACGATAATTCGAAGTTTCCTGGAAATTTTATCTAGATAGTGAAAAGTTTTCTGAAAAAAAAAAATATCAAGATAACCTTTGTTATCTAGAAAATTTTATGTTGATTATTTCTCGTTCGTGCACGAAGCTGACATCGAGGTAACATTATCGCAATAGTTCTACCCGTTTCTCGATATCTATAAATAGAAAAATCACCATTTGGATGAACTCGAAAGTTTTTGACTGTACAGGAGACAAAGATGATCCGAAACCGTATCTAATTATAGATACCGTGAATGTCAAATGTGGGCACGAGCGTAAAAAAAAAAAATCGTGATAACAGTTAGGAATATCGCGATATTTTCATCGTGAAACTTTTTTGTTATCTTGATAATATTTCCAGGAAAGTTTGTTTTATCGCGATAGTTCTCTAAAATTATCATGATAGCTACCTCTTATCTCGTGGCAGAAATATGCCACCATATCAAGTAGATACCGCTGGGCGGTAGTCAGTATGCCCTTGACAAGGAAGTGAGGTCTGAACGTCTAATCCTAGCTGATTCCTCCCGAAACCATGATGAAGGCGCCTCTATAGCGTTACTGTTTAAAGCATTGTTGGTTGCATGGGATCTTAGCATCTGCTTCCGCCATATTGGTTGTCTGTTTAACTCATTACCTCACGATCCAAAATTTCAACGACCCTTACTAAATAAAGCTTTATAAAACATTGCGGGAAAGGGAGAAATGCAGGCATTCACGAAGCGGTGTGGAAGCTCGGAAGACCGGCCTTCAATATTAACCATCAAAGCATAAAATAAACAACATGCTCTTTCTAAATCGGGACAAGACACCAAATTATCTCAGTTGCAAAATCGCATTTAATTGTTAGAAAATAAAAACTGACTGAATGGCAGACAATTTATACAAATATCAGACTGTACGTTCTGTGCAGTCTGATCTTGATCTAAATAGTCCGCGAAATGCAGTCTTCAGAAGAGTCAAAACGGAGCCCGAGCCTCAGCAGAACTTTCAGAGCTTTGATAAGTATTAGCTTAATTTCTGTACACATTTATTTTTGTTCAGCAATTTAACCCTTAACAAGACGACAAAATTTGAGACGGGTCCACCCTGGGAGCAAATGCAGACCAGGTGTCGGCTCAAATTACGTTGTTTGTCTTTGATAGGTCAGAAATGCTGCTAAGCAGCATTTTCTCCTTTTCCCACTATGTTTTCCGAAACTTTTTTTTTTTTCAAACGGTCGTTTAAAATCGGAATTGTTTGGTAATGGTAAAAATTAATTGCGTAATAAGTGAGAAGTGTACCACAAAGATCTTTCACTGTGTCCGTGATAAATGTTCTTTAAACAGATGAGAAGGTATTACGAACTCGGTGAATACAGTTCACTCAAACGGTTTGAATGTTCAGTAAAATGTTGAGAAGTGTTCACGAATTCGGTGAGTACTGTTCACTGTAACGATGAGAAATATTAACGAAATCCGGTGAGTATTGTTCGGTAAAACGATGAGAAGTGTTCACGAATCCGTTGAGTAATGCTCACTAAAGCGGTGAGAGGTATTCACGAAACCCGGTGAGTACCGTTCACTATAACGGTAAATAGTATTCACGAAATCCAGTGAGTAATGTTCACAGAGCGAAAAGCTCGGTCCAGGTCAGCCTGCGCGGACTATGCAGGCTGACCTGGTTTGATACCTTACGCAGATGCATTAAGCTCCCTTTTCACAGAGAATGGCTCCTATAAAATATTATACCTTTTTCGCTACAAATTGCAAATGCGACCGGTTTATATTGAAGTATCTACTTGCTGAAACTGCAGATCAAAGATGAGACAATGTACTCTCTGCCGTCTGATACCGATCCTTACCGGTCCTCACTTAAATCAAAGAGATGGAAGTATTAATCATTTATCAAACGACAAAATTTTAGACTTGTCCAAATTTTAAATATTTGAAGACTGCATTTTGAAGGTGGCCCAAATCATAAAATTTGTACTCGATAGGAGAAAACGTCGTGGGAAAAGGAGAAAATGCTGGTCACCAGCATTTTCTCCTTTTCTCACAATGTTTTAAAAAGCCTTCTTCCTCAGAGTCGTTAAAAGTCGGGATCGTGTGGTAAAGGGTTAAGCAGATAAAACAGACATGGTCAGTCATAACAGACGACAAAAATACTGCAGTTTTACAGGATATTTTCTCCAAATATCGATCAGATTTTAGATCAGACTGCAAGTTTTCTGCCGATTGATCTTGACCTATACTATACGAAATAACTCTTTACTTAACTACACAATTTTCGACTTGTGTAAGCCGGCAGAAAATGCAGACGACAAATTAATTCTGGTGCGAATGGGCCATGTTGTCTTTGAACGGGTAGAAAACATTGTTAGAAAAGGAGGAAATGCTGGTTACCTGCAGTGTCTCCCTTTCCCACAATGTTTTCAAAAGCCTCGTTGCTCAGGGTCGTTTAATCCTTGGTAAAGGGTTAAACGAATTGCAGACGATCCCCTTCGGAGAGCTCCGGTAGCTTTGGGAATACTGAAGCCAAATAACAGCGATCCGGAGGTAGTAGGTTCGATTTCTCAGCTTGGCTAAATTTCTGTCCGAAGACTCACGACATAAATTGCTTCGTATTCACAATTTTTTTCTCTTGCATCGTACAACTTTCAAAAAACACTGTGGCAAAAGCAGAATTAGTTCGAAGAGATGGACAAAATGTTTTGCATTAGCAGTCACGTAACAAAAGGTTTAGGAGCATTACACACTCCGAATCGGGAGTTCTGTTTAGTTCTTAGGTTTGCAAGCGCGACTCATTGCGCCTAAAGTTGCTGACGGCGAAAATCAAGATCAGACTGCACAGAACGTGAAGTGTGATCGTTTTTCTAAACCGTCTGATACAATTCCACTTTGGGCTCCCCTTTGTTTGATTATTTTTGAAACTCTGAACGAATTTCAGGACATAGTTCAAAATAATAAATCAAATAAAAGAGCAGGTTTTAGGAACGGTGTGTTTACGACTGGATATTTTGTTTATACATTTGAGCCGTGCTCTGGCAAAAGGGGGCTGAATGCACCTCCGTGATGCATTGTGCGAAGCAAGTCATCTCATAATGGCGGATCCATAAAAACCATTTTGTCTGTGAATCATCTGTAGCATAATGTAGACTGGTCCTTTGACATAAAGAAAAATGACCAATAGCGAAAAGTTTCGGCACAGGGGACTGCGCAGGCTGACCTGGGTCGATACTTTTCGCAGGTGCATTAAGCCCCGCCCCCTTTTCACAAGGCATGGTGCATTTACAGCATCATGCCAAAAGCGAGTGAACTTTTTTAATAGGGGTGAAAACAGGTTTCGAATACCAGTAGAAATAAAGCGTCCTACGATGTTACGAATATACAAGGGGCCGTTATATCACGGCGACAGCTCACTTATTCATGTATGTCCTAGGGTTTCACAAGTACTAGGTTAGGGCTCTGAAGTGTCTTGCCCTAAGGTAGCCCAACGAAATAATTCCATTCTTCCAGTGTGGCTCAAGCATGGGGCCCCCGGAATGCCATTCCAAAACTATACTGCTGAGCCAGGAAGGACTCCATGAAAAGGGACAGTACTGTCCATAAGAATCACCATCTACTGAATCAGCATGACATCTCAATTTGTGTATATATAGAACCTCAACTCGTAACCGCTTGGCGGTAGTCAGTATACCCTTGACAAGGAAGCGAAGTCTGTAAGTCCAATTGTAGCTGATTCCTCCCGAAACCACGATGGATGCACCTCTATAGCGTTACTGTTTGAAGCATTGTTGGATCGCAGCATTTGTTTCCGCCATATTGGTTGTCTCTTTAACTCATTACCTCACGATCCCGAGTTATAACGACCCTTACTAAAGAAAGCATTTGTTGAAAACATTGCGGGAAAGGGGAAAATGCTGGCAGGTGTGGAAGCTCGGAAGCCCGGCCTTCAATATCAACTATCAAAGCATAAAATAAACAAAAATGATATTTCTAGATCGGGACAAGACACCAAATTATCTCAGTTGCAAAATCGCGTAAAATTGCTAGAAAATAAAAACTGACTGAATGATAGAAAATTTAGATCAAATATCTGACTGTACGTTCTGTGCAGTCCGATCTTGATCTAAATAGCCCGCGAAATGCAGTCTAAATAAGAGTCAAAACGAAGCCCCAGCCTCAGCAGAACTTTCAGAACTTTGATAACTATTGGCTTAATTTCTGTACACATTTATTTTTGTTTAGCAATTTAACCGTTTACCAGACGACAAAATTTGAGACGGTTGCACCCTGGGAGCAAATGCAGACCAGGTGTCGTCTCAAATTACGTTGTTTGTCTTCGATAGGTCAGATATGCTGCTAACAAGCATTTTCTCCTTTTCCCACTATGTTTTCCAAAACTTTTTTTTTTTCGAGCGGTCGTTTAAAAACCGGAATTGTTTGGTAATGGATTGAAGTGAAAATTAATTGCGTAATAAGTGAGAAGTGTACCACAAGGAGTTTTCACTGTGTACGTGATAAATGTTCTTTAAACAGATGAGAAGGTATTACGAACTCGGTGAATACAGTTCACTCATACGGTTAGCATGTTCAGTAAAATGTTGAGAAGTGTTCACGAATTCGGTGAGTACTGTTCACTGTAACGGTGAGAAGTATTAACGAAATCCGATGAGTATTGTTCAGAAAAATGGTGAGAAGTGTTCACGAATCCTTTGAGTAATGTTCACTCAAGCGGTGAAAAGTATTCACGAAATCCGGTGACTACTGTTCACTATAAAGGTGAATAATATTCACGAAATCCGGTGAATAATATTCACTATAACGATGAATACTATTCACGAAATCAGGTGAGTAATATTCACTCATAATCCGGTGAGTACTGTTCACTATCACGGTGAATAGTACTCACGAAATCCGGTGAGTAATGTTCACTAAAACGACGAGAAGTGTTCACAGAATAACTGAGTAATGTTCACCTCGTAAGTTGAGAAGTATTCACGAAATCGGTGAGTACTGTTCACTCAAACGTTGAGAAGTATTCACGAAATCGGTGTTGATGTATTGATATAAAGGAACCGTTATCGCCCCAGGCATAAATACCTGTGCAAGCATGCACTGTTCGGCGTGTTTTTACTTCACCCTTTACTTCTTACGTCGTCCAAATTTTACTCTTGTTTTTACATTTTACAAGGTCAAATACATATGAGCCAAGCTCCGACAAAAGAGGTCTAAATGCATCTCCGTGATGCATCATACCAAACAAGTCATCACATATACATGTATTATAGATCCAGAACAACCAACGGTATCATAAGGTAAACGGGCCCTTCGACGTACAGAAAATGGACCAAGAGCGAAAAGCTCGGCCCAGGTCAGCCTGCGCGAACTCTGCAGGCTGACCTGGTTTGATACCTTACGCAGATGCATTAAGCTCCCTTTTCACAGAGCATGACTCCTATAAAATATTATACTTTTTTCGCTACAAATTGCAAATGCGACCGGTTTATATTGAGGGATCTACTTGCAGAAACTGCAGATCAAAGATGAGACAATGTACTCTCTGCAGTCTGATACCGATTCTTACCGGTCCTCACTTAAATCAAAGAGATGGAGGTATTAATCATTTATCAAACGACAAAATTTTAGACTTGTCCAAATTTTAAGTATTTAAAACTGCATTTTGAAGGTGGCCTAAATCATAAAATTTGTGCTCGGTAGGAGAAAACATTGTGGGAAAAGGAGAAAATGCTGTTACCAGCATTTTCTCCTTTTCTCACAATGTTTTCAAAAGCCTTCTTCCTCAGGGTCGTTAAAAGTCGGGATTGTGTAGTGAATTGTTATACAGATAAAACAGACATGCTCAGTCATAACAGACGACAAAAATACTGCATATCCAAGGATATTTTTCTCAAGAAATCGGTCAGATTTTTAGATCAGACTGCAAGTTTTCTGCCGACTGATCTTGATCCATACTATACGAAATAATACCGTCAGTTAACTCTGTACTAAACTACACAATTTTCGACTTGTGGAAACCGGAACGAAATGTAGACGACAAATTAATTCTGGTGCGAATGGGCCATGTTGTCTTTGAACGGGTATAAAAACATTTTGAGAAAAGGAGAAAATGCAGGTTACCAGCATTTTGTCCCTTTCCCACGATGTTTTTTCAAAAGCCTCGGTGCACAGGGTCGTTTAACCCTTAGTAAAGGGTTAAACGAATTGAAGACGATCCCCTTCCGGAGAGCTCCGGTAGCTTTGGGAGTATTAAAGCCTAGTACTAGCAATCCTGAGGTAGTAGGTTCGATTTCTCAGCTTGGCAAAAGTTCTGTCCGAGGACTCGTGACATAAATTGCTTCGTATAGACAACCTTTTTTCCCCTTGCACCGGACAACTGGCCTACATATTTACTATATTCCTTGCTACGTACCTGGCTGGTAACCACTATTTTCTCCTTTTCCCACAATGTTTTCCACCATTTCAAAGTCAGAAAATCATGTTTAGAGCTACATAAAAGTTGTCCACAAATGCTTTTAGTTTATATGTATCTATTTTTTGTCTTTCGGGAATGAGTTGAATCTAATTAATTTATGCAATACTTTGACTCACTGGTAAAGAAGACAAATAGAGCGTCGAAACGATGTTACGAATAAACGAGGGGCCGTCCGCATGCGATTAGGGGAAGCAACTCCAGCTTTCTAAAACTTAGGACCGGAAATGACATAGGCCTATTTTGTCGTCTGGTTTTCATTCGATTGAAAGACGGGGAAGCTTTGTATGGAAACAAATGATATAGGATGGAAACTCAACATATTGATGGTAAATCGTTCGGTAGAGATTTCAAGGTGTTGGGCAGGAGTAAATCTACGATTTCAATGGTTTTAAAGCGACACTGAAACCGTCGATCAACGGAAATATGCCTTGCAGTGGTCGGCCAAATGTCGTCGACGATCGTGACTTTCATTTCATGGATTCTAAAAATTGTTCGACGACAACCTTTCATGGAAATTGATGTATTTTACAACTCATCCAGTTTTGAAAAATACTCTGACAGAAGAGTACAAAGGAAATTACACTTGTTCGACGGTCGGTAAGAAAGAGAGTCGACATTTTATCTATCAACAAAGGGAGACAATTTTGAAATTTAATTGTAGAGGACTAAACTGGGTTCGACAGTGGATTCTAAATTCTAATTAAAAAAGAATGATTCTCAATGATGAAATGCTGGTCGACTTAACGCTTTACAACAATTTCCAGACCTTTATAGACCCCAGAAGAGAAGGTTTTAGAAAACATTGTGGCAAAAGGAGAAAATGCTGGGTAACCAGCATTTTCTCCCTTTCCCACAATGCTTTCTACCTTATCAAAGGCAGAAACCACTATTTGAGCTTCATTTAATTTGTCGTCTGATAAATGCTTTCAAGTTGGTCCAGTCCAAAATTTTGTTGTTTGGGTTAAAGCCTGATTGGCAACTTACAGTATGGAGAAAGGGGAGTGAAATGTGGAGACTTGAGTGCTTAGGGTATACAGTATGGCTGCCAATATCAGAGCTAACTTGAAAGCGGCAGTATGGTCTGGAGATTTTTATCAGACCTTGTATTTCTGCAGTATTCTGAATATCATTTGTAAACATTTTGTAACACCACCTACTGTCTGTATGATGTCATTTACTACCAGTTTCATTATTTGTTATTCAGGAACTGGGATGCATATCTTTTGGGATGGAAATATGAAAAGTCAATGTACATTCTGACCCTAGATCAGTATTTATGGCCATCTATTGCTAAACATCTTGCTGAAAATTCACAGACGGACAATCCAACTGCTCTTAAAAACAGTGAAGCTACAAAATAGTCAGAAAGAAGCAACATTCCTGTAGTATTTTGGCCAGCACAATCCCCAGGCCTAAATCTCATTGAAAATATTTGATTATATATCAAAGAACAACATTAAATCCAAACTTAACATGCTCTCAACATAAATGACTTGGAAATCCAACTGCTGACCTAATGGAATGAAATACCTGTTTGCTATGCATACAAAGACTATTCAACCCTACCCAACAGAATTTGAGAAGTTTTAAGTGGAAAAAATCTTTTTAGCAAGGTAAGTTTCATGGGCGTAATACCAGCAACTCCGCTCCACTATAAACCTATGAAAATTAAAAGTGTGTCAAAAAAAATTGCAATTTTTTACGAATGATTCCCAATACATCAACCCCTTACCACACAGTAACAAGCTTTAATGCCTCAGGGGAATGATACTTTTGAAAACATCATGGAAAAAGGAGAAAATGCTGGTAACCAGCATTTTCTCCTTTTCCCACATTGTTTTCTCACACTTCAGAAACAAATGCTATCATTTTAGCCACATTTATCATCAGCAAATGCCTTGAATTTGACTGGTCTAAAATCTTGTCATCTGGTAAAGAGTTAAATATAATATTGGTCAACGGAATGAAGCTGTAATTTGTTATTGTTTCACTTACAAAACAATGTCACATACATGCATAGCACTCTATAGTGGTGAGCGTTTGCCGGTATTATGCCGTTTCATGTTGAAAGTTGTGTTGGTTCAGTTCATACCTTCAGCCATTAGAAAAGTTCACTCATTTTTGGCTTGATGCAGTAGATGTATTGATCTTATTCTTCTTTACTAAGCAATAAGATTTTAGACTTCTACTAATCGAAAGCGTTTGCAGACTTCAAATAAAGGTAAAGTAATGGTATCTTTCTTCAAAAGGGTGGAAAACATTATGGGAAAAGGAGAAAATGCTAGTTACCAGCATTTTCTCCTTTTCCCACAATTTTTTCTGAAGCCTTCCACATCAGGGTTGTTAAATTTGTTACTAGCATTTTCTCCTTTGTCAACAATGTTTACTAAAGTCAATTCAGAATTGTTTGGTAAAGCATGATTAAGGGAAGACAAGAATTTTCATAGATGAATCATGTCTTTCAGGTTTTTTGAAAACATTTTTCTTGCTCCTGTAGGGCAATCAATAACATACAGGTCTTTGAGAACAGGGGGTCACTGGTTTGAATCCCCAGCCTGGCCATTTTTTTTCTGAGGATTGATGATAGTTATTGCAACAGGATTAATTCCTCTCTTGCTGCTGATTGTTGTTTCAACGATAGTTATGTGGAAAAGCAGCCGGTTGCATGGGAAGAATATTGTTTGAAGTACTGGCCACCGCTACAGAACTGAAATAATGTTGAAAAGGGCATCAAATACTAAACACTATACAATCAATCAGTTGATCAATCATTCAATAAATTAACCTTACGGATTTATCACCCTACATTATAGATCTATTTGTTGTTTTAAAATAGCTACAAATTGGCAACTTAGGGCTTTTATATCACAATTAACCTTGGAAATTTCACTGTCCTTACAACAGCTTAATGACAGTAGCATGTCACTTTGCAAGGTTTAACCCTTTTACTAAATGACAAAAATTTGGAGTCATCAAAATTGAAAGCATTTGCAGACGACAGCTTGAATGTAGCCCAGGTGATGATTTCTGTCCTTGAAAGAGTAGAAAACATTGTGGGAAAAGGAGAAAATGCTGGTTACCAGCATATTCTCCTTTTCCCACAAAGTTTTTAAAAGCCCTCTTCAGGTTTGTTAAAACTTGGGATCATGTGGTAAAGGGTTAAGGCAGTCATGCATCAGATAAAGTAGGTATAAAACTAAGTATCTATAAATCTTTAAAGTCTTTACCAAGCAAGCTGTGTTTCAATGACTCTGAAAAAAGAGGCCCTTTGAAAACGATGTGGGAAACGCAGAAAATGCTGGTAACCAGCATTTTTCTTCTATTACCACAATGTTTTCAACACTTTCAAAAGCAAATCCAATTGTTTGAGTCACATTTACATTGTCATCTGCAAGCACTTCAATTAGGAAATTAGGACATGTTGAAATTTGTCGCTTAGAACAGAGTTTACTCTTTACCAAACAATCTGTGTTTAAAAACGGCTGAGAAAAGAGGCCCTTTGAAAACATTATTGGAAGGGAGAACATTCTTGTAACCAGCACTTTCTCCTTTTCCCAACAGTTCTCTAAAATTTTAAGGGCAAATTCCATCAGGACCACATTTAATTTGTTGTCTGCAAATGGCTTCAAAGGCCAAAAACATTGTAGGAACAGGAGAAAATGCTAATAACAAGCATTATTTCCTTTCCTCCGTGCCCAGTATTTTAAAGTCTGTCTGCCTGTCTGTCTGTCCAAATAGAAAGCATTTGCAAGCATCAAAATACATGTTGTTCAAATGGTGGAATATGTCTTTGAAGTCATAGAAAACATTGTGGGAAATGGAGAAAATGCTGGTTACCAGCATTTTTGCCTTTTGCCGCAGTGTTTTCTAGTCTTTTTCCTCACAGTCGTTAAAACACTGGTTGTTTGTTTAAGGACATAGGCAACAGTTTTCTCTGCACACCAGTGTTCACATGCTTCCTCGTTGTAACTCTGTTATATTCCATTGGGTCACTATGAAAGTGAGATAGTATATTTTTATCTATGATATGCTGGTTGTCTTTTAAATACCTGGAATTCGCAGAAGAAAATATGGGAGATTTACAAATGATCAGAATGCCAAATCATGCCAAAATAGACACACAGTATAAAGGGAGGTAATTCATTTTGTCAGTAACGCCTGACTTGATGATACTTTTTTCAGAAAATTTCTTGTCAAGATGTTAGAAAGTACTATTTCTGTGCAAAATTTTGAAAAAAATCTGTTGGCTGAATTTTTTGTTATTGCAGAAATATGATCAGAAAAAAGGTCTTCGTGTTGGTATGTTAGAACATTTTCTAATTGCTACTGTGATCTGTCTGGTGCCTTAATTGTTTCGATTAATCCTTTTTACAATTCAATTTTGGCAAACATATTATAAATTTCTAAGAATAATGATTTATTTGCACAGTATTTGTTAATCTAAGAACCTGTTTTTGGGTTTGAAATTTAAGCATATTTTCTGTAATTTTGACAAAAGTTACCCACTGTGAAGGTTTATCTGTATCTATGTACATGTATTTTGCCCTGCAACATATGATTTTCTTTTCATTTTTTTTTACTCTGCGATCATGATACATATATTATTATCTGAGCGAAAATGAAAAAGATCATTCTGTAGAAAAAGCTGTGGCACATGTCCTGTAGGGGTAAAAAAATTCCTATTCAAATATTTCAATACATGTATATGTTTTTACATTAGACCATGGTATATATACAAGTCGCACAGTATCACTGTTATACCATACCAGTGTCTCTCTACCAAAAAAAAAAATGTTCAGCTGTAAAGATGTGATCAATTCAAGTTTTTGAGCTCATGAAAATTGTGCACAAGTTTTTTTTCCATGGGATTTTTAATTCCATGGGTTTATAGGTCTAATATGTGTGTGATTTTACGAGCTTGGCTTTAGTTATTGCCCTGATAGTAAACCCAGCGCAACAGAATGTGTCCCAGAACCAGATTGAAAGTTGGAGCGAAGAACATACTTTTTGAGATGTATTGTGGGGCGATGGATTTTGTGGGTAGCAGCATATCTTAGTTTTTTGGAAACCCTCAAAGACAGACAAGTTGCAGATTATCAAGTGTGACCACAATGTGTGTAACAATATTCAAAGCCTTGTTGCAGATTAATTTTGTAAGTGTGACTTTACAACATGTGGTACACTATTAAGAGCCATGTTGCAGATTTGTAAGTATGACTTTACAACATGTGGAACAATATTCAAAGCCATGTTTGCAGATTAGTAAGTGTGACTTTACAACATTTGGAACAATATTCAAAAACCTGTTGCAGATCAGCAAGTGTGACTTTACAACATGTAGAGCAATATTCCAAGCAGTGTTGCAGATTTGTAAGTGTGACTTTACAACATGTGGAACAATATTCAAAGCCTTGTTGCATATTAGCAAATGTGACTTTCAACATGTGGAACAATATTCAGAGCCTTGTTGTAGATTTGCAAGTGTGGCTTTGCGACATGTGTAACAATATTCAAAGCCTTGTTGTAGATTTGCAAGTGTGACTTTACGACATGTGGAGCAATATTTAAAACTGTGAAAGACTGCTCTACAACATACGTGACAATATTCAGAGCCAAGGAGCATTGAAGTAACATGGCACAGATGGTGGTACAAGAGGGGAGTTGGTATTATAGAGGCAGGCACTTCTACCAGACAGGTAGGAATCATTTTTATAGTGTTTTTTTATGTTACTAAATGTATCTTTTGTTAACCTCGAACCAATCAATTCAAAGTTTCAACGATCTTGAGGGAGAAGGCTTTTGAAAATAGTGTTGGAAAAAGGAGAAAAATGCTTGTAACCAGAATTTTCTCCTTTTTCCACAGTGTTTACTGTTCTTTCAAAGATGGAAGTTATGAACTAAATTTGATTTGTTGTCTGCAGTAGCTTTTGAATTGAACAAATCGAAAATTGTGTGACAGACCATCACTTTTATACTACAGGGCTATCTAGTTTTGTGTCCCTTAAACTCTTTACGATATGATGTGCACAAGATTTTAGACTTTCTACTTCAAAAGCATTTGTTGATGACCAATTAAAAATGGTTCAGTGATGGAGTTTGTGAAAGGGAAGACAACATTGTTGGAAAAAGAACATGATGATTACTGGCATTTTCTCCTTTTCCCACAAAGTTTTCCAAAGCCTTATTCCTTAACCAATAGGGTTGTTAAAACTTTGATTGTGTAATTAAGGGTTAATTTTATCCAATCTGTAAATAGACTATAAATGGAATAATTGTTTCTCAATAATTCGGCAATTACCCTTTCATCACTTATAAAACTTTTAAGTCGGTTAAAGCACTTTTAACCCTTTCCCAAATGACAGATTTTGGACTGGTCCAAATTGAAAGAGTTTGCAGATGACAATTTTAAATTTGATGAAAATGGCAGAAAGTTCTCAAAACGGTTAGAAAACACTGTGGGAAAAGGAGAAATTGCTTGTTACGAGCAATTTCTCCTTTTCCCACAGTGTTTTCAAAAGACTTGTACTGCAGACATGTGAAAACCAGGGCTTGTTTGGGAAAGGGTTAATTAACCGTGTACATTTAAATGTCAGCAATATTGCTTTTAGACAAATATGGTTGACTTTATGGTACATGGCTTACAAGTTAACAATGATTTTGTTGGATTTAACGTTACAAAACCCCTGTAAAAAGCAACAGCCGAAATACTGAGAAACAAAGTGAATTATTAATTGGTACTGTTTCATTGGTTCCCTGAAGAATTTACATCGCCACTGTGCTAATTGACACAAGGGATACTGCAAGGTCATGCTTCCAGTGTCACACCAAACTGCTCCAAATGCAGTCCCATATAAAAAATTTGACAGCACGCACTTTTTCTGTTCTATTAGAGAAAACAAGAGGACAGGTCTAAAATGTGTTTCTGGTGTTGGTTTGATGCTTGCCGTGGAAACTCAGTGCATGTTTACTGTTTTGGGGGAAATATTTTATGCCTGTGACCGTTTGAAAGGAACATGGTACACCACCAGGAAGGAGCATTTTTTTTCACTGTGATTTTTCAAGGGCAGTTTTGTTTTAGACGGAATGACAAAAAACACAGTCTGATGCCTTTTTTTTTTACATTTTCTATAAACAAATAGCAAAACTCTTGATTTGCTAATTAAGCTATTTACCAAACAATTCCGACTTTTAATGACCCTCAGGAAGAAGACTTTTGAAAACATTGTGTGAAAAGGAGAAAATGCTGGAAACCAGCATTTTCTCATTTTCCCACGATGTTTTCTACATTTTTATAGAGAAATGCCATCATGTTCACAAAATTTGATTTGTGGCCCATAAATGCTTTCAATTTGGTTAACTCTAAAATTTTGTTGTGTGGAAAAGAGTCAGGGTACAGAAAAAGATGAAGGAGAGTAATTTTCTCCATTTTTTGACTAGCGAAGCTAGTCAATAGGCATCAAGACTGACCTAGATTCAAAGTAAACAAAAAACCCCACAGTTGCCAAATACTGCCTCACAGAAAATACTTCTTTCTGTTAGACATCTTAATTCTCTTATATATGACAATTTTGACAAAAACCACTAAATCTCTACCACTCCAATTTGAACATGGCATCTTACAAAGTAATAAACTGAACAAGATGTCATTTATGAGGTACAAGATCTTTGCTTTTATGTAAATTAAGTGACCTATGCAAAGCAGAGAATCACTTATTCTTACACCACTGTCACATTATGAATGAATCTATTACTAGATACACCTAGGTATTAACTTGTAGCCAATGCCTCAACCCTCCCAGGACAGAGAAGCTTTGTCATTCATTATTTAGATCATTGTGTACAGTTAAACTGTTATGCTGAACTGTTATTCTACCTTTTGAATATTAACCCTTTACCAAACAATTCCAAGTTTTAATGACACTGGGGAAGAATCCCTTTGAAAATATTGCGGGAAAAAGAGAAAATGCTGATAACCATCATTTCTCCTTTTCTCAGATTGTTTTCTGCCCTTTTGGAATCACGTTTCATCAGTTCAGCCACATTTGATTTATGGTCTGCAACAGCTTTGAATTTGGACAAGTGTAAAATTTTTGGTTTTGTAAAGAGAGTTAAATAGTAAACTACATCTTGTGCTATTAGATATTGACTAATTGATTGTATGGTGTTTAATGCCGTTTTCAACATTATTTCAGTGATATTGCTTCGGCCAGAGCAACTGTACATGCTTTCCTGGAGTTTCTTTTACCAGCACTACCGCAACTCAATGACCATTTGCGGACAGTGTGGATTAAGATCAGACAGCAGAGAGCTCACAGTCTGATCTTGGTTCTACACTGTTCGATAAGGGGATATTTTTTTTCCAAAAAGTAACTTTGAAATAGCAATATTCAGGTGTTTACCATAGGCTTGAAGGTTTCATTGAACATTTTTTACAGGTTAAGGGTTAAACTTAAACTGGATTATAGTTAAACAATAGCACGCATAGCCCCTGCAGCTCAGTCGGTAGCATACAGGACTTGAGATAGGAGGCCGCTGGTTTGGTCCCCGACTCTGAAAATTCCTTTCTGAGGATAGTCATTGCGACAGGATTCATATCTCTCTCACATTTCAACGATGTTTATGTGGGAAAGCAGCCAGTGACTTGGAAAGAATATTGTGCGGAGTACTGGTAGTAGAAACTTTAGGAAAGCATGGATATATGCACTGCCCACCGTTAAATAACTGAAATAATGTTGAAAACAGGGTCAAACACCATACAAACAATCAATCGATCAAATTCACTAGTCTGTCAGTACTTTCAGTACTTTGATTCAATGTAGCAAACAACCAGTGGACTTGAATATTTGAGATACTCAATACTGAGACTAGGGTGTAGCGCCCATTACACCCAATACGCATGTGCGTATAAAGAAAAATCTACGACCATAGTTGTATCATATGGATCTACATTTCTCCAACTAAACAGATGAGTTGAATGGGTTAAATTGATACATTGATGAATAGGGAATTGCTCTATGTTTTACAGAAAGTGGTGACGTTTAAGTCGACGTAATGCTGCCGAGCAAATGTCATCATACGGCTCACTGTACGTTTATTCTCACCTGGCTACGCCTCTGTAAGATACTTTCGAGATCTCAAACATAGAGTGTTCATTATCGTCTTACTCTCAAAGCGCCTTTCACAACAATAGTCGCCTTGGCAGCTAGTGTAGATCATGATCAAACTGCACAAACATGCAGTCTGATGAGCTGAAACACTATAGAACAATGCAACTATGAGATTGCTATTGTTTGGGTTTATTCGTTGCTCTAAGGGTCAAAATGAATGCTTCCCTATTGGCTAATAAAATGACAATTTACGACGAAAGGGGAAAATTCTGGTACGAAATTTGATAGGCCCAACTGCTCACGCAGGTTTAATGTTCAAATATAGACTTGAAAAAGGGAGGTAAAAACATTAGTCCTTTGTGTACAATATTATGTTGCGATTGCGCACGTCAGTTATCGTAGACACTGACTATAACGCTTTCACAGCAAACTGTTGCGAGGTTAAAGAACCTAAGAGAGAAGGCTTTTGAAAACATTGTCAAAAGGAGAAAAGGCCATTGAAAACATTGTTGGAAAATGCTGGTAAACAGCCTCTTCTCGTTTCCCCACTATGTTTTCTACACTTTCAACCCGGCAGATACATTGTTATCACATTAAATCAAGTTTAGATATATAATTTGAACGTCAAATTCATCTTGCATCTATTTCCGATAAGGTTTCTCAGCGATAGTTTTGTCATTTAACTCAAAATCAATTCTGAAATTAAGTCTTTACCAAACGACAAAATTTTAGACTGGTCCAAATTGAAAGCATTAGCAGACGACAAATTAAATGATGCACAAGTTATGAAATCTGTCTTTGAAAGGATAGAAAACATTGTTGGAAAAGGAGAAAATGCTGGTTACCAGCATTTTCTCCTTTTCCCACAATGTTTTTAAAAAGCCTCTTTCTCAAGGTCGTTAAATCCCAGGATTGTGTGGTAAAGAGTTAACTCAGTATAAGTGGGTTTTCGGAATTCGATGAAATATTTTTTGTAGACCCCGAAAACAGACAAAGTAATTGAATTTTCAGACCCCGAAAAATGATGTTTTTATTGCATTTTCAATCTCGAAAACAGACGGATAAATGAATGGTGTTGAAGAAAAATGGGATTGGCTGCATCTCCGTGTTGCATTGTAAGTCTTAATTATGGATCTATAAAATCTATTTTGTCTAAAAAACTGACTGAATCATAAGGCAAAATGCTTCTCAGACACACTGAAATTATACAAACCCCCCCCCCCCCCCAACCAAACCAAAAAATCGACCCATGTCAGGCTGTCAGCATGCATGGACTTCGCAGGTTAACATGGGACGATAATTTTTAGCTCACCTGAGCACAACGTGCTCAAGGGGAGCTTTTAGGATCACCCGGTGTCCGTCGTCCGTCGTTTGTCGTGCGTCCGTGCGTCGTTCGTCGTCAACAATTCTTTAAACATCATCTCCTCCTAAACCACTGGCCCAATTTGGACCAAGCTTGGCTGGAATGTTTCTTGGGAGGTCCTCTTTAAAAACTGTTCACAAAATTTGATTCCATCAAAAACTTTGCTTGCCCCGGCAACGAAATGGAATTTTCTAAGAAATTGTTGAAAAATCTTCTCCTATGAAACCGCAGGTCAGATTTTGAAATAGTTTCACATGAATGTTTCTTGGGTGACCCTTTTCAAAAACTGGTCGCGAAATTTTGATCCGTCGAAAAACATGGCTCTGGTGACTGGGGGCTACTTGCACTATACGGAAATGGAGAAATTCTTAAAAATTCTTCTTCTCTGAAACGGCTGGTCAGATTTTGAAATAATTTCACAGAGATGTTCCTTGGGTGACCCTTTTCAAAAAGTGGTCGCGAAATTTTGATCTGTCAAGAAACATGGCTCTGGTGACTGGGGGCTACTTGCACTATATGGCCATGAAAAAATTCTTAGAAGTTCTTCTTTTCTTCTTCTCTTGAAACCGCTGGTCAGATTTTTAAATAATTTCACAGAAATGATTAGTTATCAATAGGGCCTCTATCTGGGTGTTAACCACCTTGTTTTTTATTGTTGTGTCATTGAAAAATGGGGCTTGACGTATATTTTCATTGTGGACCAATATCTCTGTAACTACAGGACAAAATGTCATGAAACTTCATCTTTATATTGTTTATTACAAGCCACAGACAAAGTTATTTGTTTTTATTTCATGAAATGCCATGTCATGAAAAAAGGGGGCTAAATGTTGAATTTCATCATGGGCCAATGACCATTCATACAGGTGTTCCTAATGATGTCCACCGATATTTATTGTCTTTTTTTCTGCCTTTTTGATATCAAATACGGTCTCATAGGAAAAAGGGGCTTCATGTGTATTTCTGTTAAGGATAAATATACATGTATCTTCAACTCAAATCCTGGACAAAAATTTGTGAAACTTCAAATGTGTGTTCCTTATGATAGTCCACCAATATTATTTTAGCTTTTTAGCTCACCTGAGCACAACATGCTCAAGGGGAGCTTTTAGGATCACGCTGTGTCCGTCGTGCTTCGTCCGCCGTGCGGCGTCAACAGTTCTTTAAACATCATCTCCTCCTAAACCGCTAGGCTAATTTGGACCAAACTTGGCAGGAATGTTCCTTTGGAGGACCTCTTTAAAAATTGTTCACAGAATTTGATTCCATAAAAAAACTCTGGTTGCCATGGCAACCAAATGGAATTTTCTAAAGAATTATTTAAAAATCTTCTCTGGAACCGCTGGTCAGATTTTGCAATAATTTCACAGGAATGTTCCTTGGGTGACCCTTTTCAAAAATAGTTCGCGAAATTTTGATCCGTCGAAAAATATGGCCCTGGTGACTGGGGGCTACTTGCACTATACGGATATGAAGAATTTTCTTAAAAATTCTTCTTCTCTGAAACGGCTGGTCAGATTTTGATATAATTTCACAGAGATGTTCCTTGGGTGACCCTTTTCAAAAACTGTTCGCGCAATTTTGATCTGTCAAGAAACATGGCTCTGGTGACTGGGCCTACTTGTACTATACGGAAATGAAGAAATTCTTAAAAATTCTTCTTCTCTGAAACGGCTGGTCAGATTCTAAAATAATTTCAAAGAGATGTTCCTATGGTGACCCTTTTCAAAAACTGGTCTCGAAAGTTTGATCCGTCAAGAAACATGGCTCAGGTGACTGGGGGCTACTTGCACCATACGGCCATGAAGAAATTCTTAAAAGTTCTTCTTCTCTGAAATCGCTGGTCAGATTTTGAAATAATTTCATAGAAATGTCCCTATGGTGACCCTTTTCAAAACTTTTTCTCAAAATTTTGATCCGTCAAGAAGAAATTCTTAAAAATTCTTCTTCTCTTAAACTGCTGGTCAGATTTTGAAATAATTTCACAGAAATGTTCCTTGGGTGACTCTTTTCAAAAAGTGTTCGCAAAATTGTGATCTGTCAAGAAACATGGCTCTGGTGGTGGGGGCTATTTGCACTATAGGGACATGAAGAGGAAATTCTTAAAAATTCTTCTTCTCTAGAACGGCTGGTCAGATTTTGAAATAATTTCACAGAAATGTTCCTAGGGTGACCCTATTAAAAAACTGTTAGGGGAATTTTTATCCCTCAAAAAACGAAAAACAACAGCCAGTTCTTGGCACCTGCATGTAGTGCTCTTGTTCGACTTACGTTTTTTAGCTCACCTGATCTCAAAGTGCTCATGGTGAGCTATTGTGAGCGTGCTGTGTCCGGCGTCCGCCATGAGGCGTGCGTCGTCCGTCAACTTTTTACCTTGTGTACGCTCTAGAGGCCACATTTTTAGTCCAATCTTTATGAAACTTGGTAAGAATGTTTGTCTTGATAAAATCTTGGACGAGTTTGAAATTGGGTTATTAGGGGTCAAAAACTAGGTCACCAGGTCAAATCTTAGAAAAACCTTGTGTGCGCTCTAGAGGCCACATTTTCAGTCAGATACTTGTGAAACTTGGTCAGAATGTTTGTCTTGATAAAGTCTCGGATAATTTAGAAATTGGGTCATGTGGGGTCAAAAACTAGGTCACTAGGTCAAATTAAAGAAATACCTTGTGGGCACTCTAGGGGCCATATTTTTTGCTCAATTGACTTGAAAAGTGGTCAGAATGTTTATCTTAATTAAATCTCAGATAACTTTGAAATTGGGTCACCTGGGGTCATAAAGTAGGTCACTAGGTCAAATTAACTCTTTACCAAACAACAAAAATTTAGACTGGTCCAAATTGAAAGCATTTGCAGACGACAAAATAAATGTAATTGAAAAATTGAAAATTGTTTTGGGTAGGATAGAAAAGATTGTGGGAAAAGGAGAAAATGCTGGTTACCAGCATTTTCTCCTTTTCTCACAAGGTTGTCAAAGGATTTCTTTCACAGGGTCGTTAAAAGTCGGGATTGTGTGGTAAATAGTTAAAGAAATACCTTGTGGACACTATAGAGGCCACAGCTTTTCGCTCAATTGACTTGAAAATTGGTCAAAACGTTTGTCTTAATTAAATCTTGGATGAGTTTGAAATTTGGTCACCTGGGGAGAGAGTGAAACAGAGAGTGCAACCGCAAAAATATGCATACTGTCTCCTGTTAATGTCTGCATATGTTAAGTAGTAACCGGAGTGCAATTTTAAAACTTCCCCCCCTCCCAACTTTCCCCCTTTGCCTCCGGTTAGTCTTTCCATCCGTTAGTTGATATATCAGTTTTAACCATTCAGCCCAGTTAGCTATTCTGCCCGTTTCCTTAGTTCCTTAGTTCCTTTGTTCCTTAGTTCCTCTCTTCCTCTCTTCCTTAGTTCCTTCGTTAGTTCCTTCGTTAGTTATTTGATCTCCTCTTGTCAGCCCAGTCAGTCAGTCAGCCCGGTTAGTCAGTCAGCCCGGTTAGTCAGTCAGCCAGTCAGTCAGTCAGCCCAGTCAGTCAGTCAGCCCGGTTAGTCAGTCAGCCCGGTTAGTCAGTCAGCCCAGTCAGTCAGTCAGCCCGGTTAGTCAGTCAGCCTGGTTAGTCCGTTTAGCTGGTCTGTCATTCACTCGGTTTTTCTGGGTTTGCCTGTTTGTCAAGACCATCAGCCACACACAGAGAACCGAGGACGAGGGTTAAAAGGAGCCTGTCGGGTTGGTCGGGCAACAAAGGAACAAAGGAACAAAGGAACAAACAGAGAGGAAAACTTAAAGAAAAGAAGACTATATTTAAAATGTGCAATATTGACACCCCTTATTACTTAACATATGCAGACATTAACAGGGGACAGTATGCATATTTTTGCGGTTGCACTCTCTGTTTCACTCTCTAACTTGCCTAGTGCAACTGCATCCTTCAAATGTGCATATATTCCTATATATCCACATTATATTTTTTTTACTCCTCTTCTTCCGAAAAATAGCCAATCGGCACCGTGTGTATTCCATCTTCTAAAACATGCCTTACATCTTGTAAAGGATTTAATGCAATCTTTTTAAACTCTTCTGTATATACTTGATGGTTTGAACTTCGGAACCCTGAAAATTTAACATGTTTTTCTTCTTGCTCAAAAATACATTTTAGATAATCATTAAACTCTATATCCTTGTTAATACAACAATCAACCACACCTTTAAGTTTAAATGTTTCCTTTAACTTTCCTTTGTCTTCTACTCTGTATGCATACGATTTAGCACATGTAGCAGCATAGTCTTTTATTGGCTGTCCTTTCGTTTCATCTTTAAAAAATCCCAATCTGTTCTTGTTCTTCATACTATGCAAAGGGTGAGACTCTGGATATTTCCAAGTATCAAAACAAATATTTAAATCTTCTTTCATATCTTCGTATATGTCCTCTGTCTGAATATCTAAAATGAAACTATCCGTATCAGTATATAGCAATTTTACCCGATCTCCAAATTTAGGTTTTAAATATTCATAGTACAGTTTGTACATTTTTAATTTTGATAGTTCCAATACACAAAATCCAATAAATATTGGTTTGTTAGCATTTACAATTGTTTTTTCCTTTGTCACTGCTACTAGATTCTCATTAAACATTTTAAAACCTGTGTACTCAGGACTTTTTAAAAGTTTTTCAGCTCTTTTTTCTGTGTTTACTATTTCTACATTTGACCTTTTACGAGGGTTTTCTATTGTCTTCCCATATATACTATTAATACACAATTTAAAATATTCTTGTTTACTCTTTTCTTTTGTTTCTCCTCTTTTCTTTGTATTGTTTGAAATGTAAGGTTTCAACCATTGAGAAACTTTAAAAATATATCCTCTGTGTATCTTTGTAATCTTAACACCTAACTCCACGTAATACTTTAATAGTTCTGAATATACAAGATATTCTTTTTTGTTTTTTAAATTTGATACTAGCTTTTGAACTCCATTAATTTTTATATGTTCCGGACATGGGGGGTAATCTTTAAAAAATTCTTTCTTGTCTCTCGGTATCTCTAAATCACATACAAGAGCACAGGGGTAATTTCTCCAGTTTTTAAATTCAGCCTTTGTTAATTTTCTTTTAATCTCATATGGCATAACTTCACTCATTGCCTCCCCGTAAAGGTTGTTTTTGTCAATGTAAAATATGTAATTACTGGGTTTGTTGGGGTCGTAATCACTTAAATATTTGTTGTTAGCTTTACAATATCGACTAACACACATAGACACACCTCCACGGATTCCATTTTCAAAATCTTCGTAAATATCTCTATCTGTTATTAAATTAATTTTTTGTTCTGTGAATTTTAACATATTCATCCATGAAGCACCAGGTGAAGTATACCCGTAAACAAGAGGATCCAATCCGTAAGTTTGTATATTGAGTTTTCTGAAGTTTTCATATACATCAGCCAAAAGTAAAGTATCCAATTCACAATATTTAAGCTGATCGTCATTTAAATTTTTACATCTGAAAGCTTCCCATGCATTTAAAGCTTGGTTGTAGTCTTCTTTACTGATACCTTCTTTTTCTAATGTTGAGTAAAAAGCTTCTATCGGTGGCAGACTTGTTTCTTTTGTTTTTTCGTAGCAGTTCATATATTCGTACGGATAGACTCCCTTACTTGTTAACAACTCAGGAGAAACACCAGGGAAAGCACGAGCTGTAAATTTAAAAGTGTTTTTAAAATCTTCTTTACTTGTATCATCAACCAGCTGAGACAAAGAAGAAGAAAAAAATTTAAAACTGTCTAAAAATCGTATTTCATGTCTCTTACCTGATATATAGGTATATTTACTAAAACTGATATATTTTTCTTCAGTTGATGGCAACACTGAAAGATGTCCTGAATATTCAGCAAGTTTTAAAATGAAAAGATGGGCATCATATCCACTTAAATTATGACATAGTACAGGTGTTAAGTTTGAAGGTTCTCTTTCATTAAAAAAAGCTGTATTTGCTTTTTGTATTTCATCCATTAAACCTTTAACAAACAGTGCTGCTACATCCTGTCCTTCTTTCTGTATCACGAAAGAAACTTTTTTACTTCTATGTATCTTTTCATTTCTTGAGACAACAAAGAAACAAAAACCGGAGGGCTCATGTTTGTTTAATTTTTTTGTTTCTCCTTCTTCATTTTCACATTTCATTAAAAAACTTTCAAAGTCAAAGTATACCGTAATATTTGGTTTTTCTGATTTTGTTTTAAATTCTAGTGTTGCTGCTTCACTGTCTTCCTCTGGTAATTGAAGAAGTGTAGTATCAGAACAGTTTAATTCATGTTGATTTAATTTTTCTTCTTCTTTAAAGACACGTTGGCACTTGTAGCAAAAATATAACCTTCCGTTGTGATTAGACAACTGAGAAGACAAAAGACGGGACAAGTCAGATATTAAATAAAAATGTTCTTCATAGTACAATATATAAATTTTTTCTCCTGTTTTTTTTCCTTCATCAAATATTACAGGTGTTCTTTTGTTTTCATTGTCTACACCATATACAATTAAATGAATATGAGGATTACGATCCTGAAAAAGTTGTAAATCTTCAGATGACGTAGGATATTTAATATCTGTAAAATCAGCGTATTTATTAGGTTCTTCTTTTTGTATCTTCCTTAAGTCTTTTGTGATTCTTCCCCGGTCCTTGTCTTTTGGGTTGAAGTGTCGAAGTATACACCAGTAAAAACACCGATTATCACCGGATAGTATACATACTATAGCACGTTTTAAAATTAACCATTGTGGGAGCTTGTTGTTTCCACATCCTCCTTTAAATGGTGTATATTTACCATAGTTAATACTTACACATTCGAAACTTAAAAACTTCCATCCTGATCCTTCATAATCTTTTTTGTAAAAATTGTTTAATACTTCCTGTATCATTTGATTTATAATGTTTGTTGTTCCATTGATATATTATATGAGGTGTTGAATTGAAATAAAATTTGTTTGTTTGTTCTCCATTAGTCATTTTAACACATGTACTTAATATAGCCTTGTATCCTACATTTTTACTTAAAGACTCGGTAGCTGTTGGCCTATACCTTGACAAAAAACCCTCCATACTTAAATATTTAGTATTACTTGGAACATTTAAATATGTTTGTTTGAAATATCCATTTAAAGCTGAAGTTGTTGTTTTGTTCTTTGGTCGTTCTTGTATTTGTGTAATTTGTGCCGGAGCAGTAGACTTAACCATTTTAACAACTCCATTTTTAACAACAAATTTATAATACTGACTCATTTTTATTTTAAATTAAGTAAAAATTGTTTTAATTAAAAAATTAATTGAAATGCCTAAAAACTCAAATACTGAAGCAAAAAGTAAAAAGGTGGAAATCGTGGAGCCAACAGCTCCAACAGTTCCACAATCTCCCCCGGTTCCTATCTTGTCTCTCGGTCCTGAAAATTCTATTAAGGGAGAAAAGAAGACAGATAAAATTTATTTTTCTGATATTAGACAAAATGGAAAGACTGGTGTTTTTACTAATATAGTAAGTAGGACACCGGAAGACAAACCAACTTTAATAACATTTGGTTCAAACAAATATATTAATATTGAGTTGAATGAAATGTTTGAACAGTTCTTAATGGGTGTATATGCGAGGTTTGACCCTGAATATTTGGATTTGATTAATGATTCATATCAGATTGAGGGAGTCTTGGAAACATACAGAACTCAAGGATTTGTAAAATGTAAGGTCGACCTTGAACGGTTTAACAACAACTTCTTTTCATCTGTTGAGAATGATGGAGGAGTTAAGAAAATCCGACCGATGGACCCAAGTAATTTTATGTATGATAGAATTACGAATGGAGTATATACTTTAAAGGTTTCCGGATTGTGGAGAAAGGAAAGCCTGGTAAATGATAGATATCATACAACACATAGTGGGTTGACTATTAAAGTTTTAAATGTTCTTGTTAATGGCTATGCTAACTCTGAAACTGATGCTGATGAATACGAAAATGCACAGTTTGCACAACTCAGAGAGGATAGTCTGGCTCTATTGTCTGAGTAAAAAAATATATATGATGTCTTTAACTCTTGCTGTACTTGCTTAATCCATTTTTTTAATGATACTTCTGAAAGGTATCATTAAAGTTTTTGAAAATATTTTAAAAAAATATATACTATTAAAAACGGGAGGGCTTCATTCGGACGGGATGGGATTGAGAAACATTTTAATATTCTCTTTTTGCATTTCGCTTTAATTTCCATATATTTTACCAAAACACCGGTAAAATATATATTTTTCATTTAATATTGTTGTTCAAACTGTTGTGGTTCATATATTGGCATGTAAAACCTCCCAAACCCATGTCTGTATTTTCCATTGTATCTCGGACTGCTTCTATCAATCACAGCAAATCCGAACGGCACACTCCAACAAGTATACAAGAAGTTTTTAAATTCTTCTAGTGTCATATCACGGCTTACGTAATCCATGTATATATTTTGTATGTCTTTGTCTGGAACATCAAAAAGTATTAAAAAGTTTGTATTTCCACGTATTGTATGCCTTGGTAATGAAAAGAAAGATTGAGACAAGTAAAAACAGTCTGTGTTGCTGTGTCTTCCTCTTGTATAGTATTTTTCAGGGATATCTTGTTTTTCTTTTAGTAAATCATCAAATATCATTAAATTTTTATTACTACTGCTTAAATCACGAGGATCAGGCACTGTATCATCACTTTCATTAAAACAAGGTGTGATCTTCGTTCCTTTCTTTTTTTTTGTTTCTTCTTTAAGTTGTTCTAATAGTTCTTTTTGTGGTATATCACGATTTTCAATCTCTTCCATATTTTCAAATATTCCATTAATAGTCTCTTTTGTCAATTCATGTTCAAGAGCTTCTCTTAAAAGTATATATTCTGGCTGTTGCTTCATTGACTTTCCGAATATATACAAATGATCGTAATCCAACCAACCAGGCCTTAAAAGAAGATTTAAAAGAGTTGTTGTTTTACCACATCCAGACTCACCAATTATTAAACCTCGTATGCTACGTGGCAACATCGGGCTATTTTTTCTTTTTGTCTTGTTTAAATTACAACTGTAATTTTTTATTTCCATATTCTTTAATTTAGAAAAAATTTTATTAAAATTAAAAATGTTGTCAATATATTGTAATGAATGTAAAAAATATATATGTTTGTCTGTCCCTTTTGATTTAAATACTGGGTGTTTTTTGTGTGGAAAGAAGAGAACACATCCCACTAAAGAAAAACCTTTAAGAATTATGCCATTTGCATTTAATGGTAACGAAAGAGCACTATATGCACTATGTATACACAGCATATATAATTTTTCTTGGTTTAGTTAAAAAAATATATTAAATAAATGAGTTTAATATATTGTGTTAAATGTCGAAAAAAAATACAAACAACTTATCACAGATTACATTAAAAAACGGAAGACCTGCCTTAAGTGGTGTTTGCTCTGTGTGTGGAACGAAAAAGACACAGTTTATAAAAGGTTCTAGTAAGAAGAAGAAAGGAGGAAGCTTAGTAAACAAAGCTATTAATAATCTTCCTTTTGAAATGCATCTCCCAGGCCACAACTTCACAGGTCCAGGGACGAACTTAAAGAAAAGATTAAACCCTGATTTAACACCTAAAGCGTGGAGTAAGCCGGTTAATTGTGTTGATGAGGCTGCTATGCATCATGACATATGCTATTTAAAACACAATGATACAGCTACACGAAATAGCCTGTGTGATGCTGACATGCTTAAAGAACTAAAAGGTATATACAACCCAACATTAAGGGAGAGATTGGATCGAGCTTTTGTCACTCCTATCATTGCAAGTAAAAAACGTTTTGGAATGGGACACAGTAAAAAAAAAAGTTGTCATTAAAAGATGTATCTTTAAGTGATGAACTACACAGGCCAACCCGTCGAAACTTCCCAACTCGACGAGTGATAGTAAAAAAGTTAAATGATACATGGGCTGCTGATTTAATGTTCATGCCAAAAAAGATCCGTAAAGGTGAAGCTGAAGGAATGGAGGAGATTGAACAACTACAACAAACAAAAGAACGACAGACAGCCAGTGAGAAACAGACAGACAACTTAAATATTTTTTTAGTTGTTGTTGATGTTTTTAGTCGTTTTGCCTGGGTTCGAGAGATACCCAACAAACAGGTAAACAGTGTAGTAAAGGCATTTGAAGACATTTTTAAAACTTCAAATAGGAGACCTCTTAAAATATGGACTGATCGAGGAGGAGAGTTTACAGGATTGATAGACAAGGAAGAAGAAAAGCCTAAAACAGCTTTTCAGTGTCCACATTGTAAAGAATATTTTAAAAGTAAAGGTGGATTAACAGGACACATAAACAATCATTGTCCTGTTTTACATCCAGAGAAAGCAAAGGAAGAAAAGACAAGACTTAAAGGGGTTGAGTTGTATCATACAGAAGGTAGACATAAATCATCAATAGCAGAAAGATTTATTAAAACCTTAAAAGATAGAATAGGTCGATATATGACAGAATACAATACAACGGATTACAAACCTCATTTACAAGAAATAGTGAATGATTACAATTAAACACCACATAGGAACTTTAACGATAGATACACTCCTGAAGAAGCAAGCAATCCGGAAAATGAAGAAAAGATTTTTAAAGAATTTTATGAAAATCCAAAACTTAAAAAGTTTAAACCTGATAGAACAACACAAAAAACAGTTTTAGAGGTTGGGGACTTGGTGAGGATACCAAGAAGAAAAACAGCAGGATTTGAAAAAGGATTTACTGCTAATTGGACAAGAGAAATATTTAAAATACGAGAAATAAAAAATACTAATCCAACAACATATTATTTAAGTGATGCTAAAGGCCACCATATAGAAGGAGCATTTTACAGACCTGAACTTCAGAAAACACGTTTCAAGTTTCAGGAATGGATGGGAGACAACAAACCAAGGATTAAAGAAAATGCAAGTTTAGGCATGCTAGCAGTGGCAGCAGAAGCACAAAGGCAGAAGGAGAAGAAACAAAGACAAAGAGACAGAAAGAAGCAAACAGCCGGAGGTTTAGAAGTTTCTAATATGGTACGAAGTCTACCTATTAAATCATTAAACAACTTTGAAATTATGAATGCATGTAAACATTTAAAAGGATGGAGAGGTGTCTTCTCACGTGATGCATTACCAAAAAAACCCAATGTTTACGAATGTGGAATATTAAACCTTGATGATTCCGAAGGACCGGGCACACACTGGACGGCATGGCATAGGAACAAAAAGAATAAATTTTATTTTGATAGTTATGGATTGCCTCCACCTCTTGAAATGCAGAAATATTTAAAAAGTCCTATTTCGTATTCATCTGATCAGATACAAAGACCAGAAACCGTTATTTGTGGTCATCTCTGTATTCATGTATTAGAAAAACTAAATGAAGGATTTCATATTCAACCTGTAGTATCTCATTTAATGGATTTAAAAGAAAAAGGATTAATTTAAAATATGAATATGAATAGTCCAGTTACAAAATTCGGAAGATTAGAGGAAGAGATTAGAGAGCTTGAAAGTGAAGCTGAAGCAATAGCAGGAGGTGTTTCTCTTCCTTTCATTGTTGAAAACTTTCTGGGGAAAGATGGAGGAGAAATGAGAGGAGATATAGACATGACAGGACAAAATATTAAAAATTTACCTGACCCAACAGAAGGACAAGAAGCTGCCACTAAAAATTATGTTGATACTGCAAGTGGTCATTCATTTTTTAGAAGAAAACCCAATGCTGGATATGTAGCAAGTAAAGATTTAGATATGAATGAACAAAGACTTTTAAACTTACGTATGCCAGTAGACAACTTAGAAGCAGCCAATAAACTTTTTACAGAAATTACAGTCAATGATTTAAAAAATAGAATAGAAAACAACAATCCATTTTTTTTAAATACCAACAAACACAAAGCAAGGAGTGGAATCGATATGCAAAATTTTAAAATAGAAGGTTTACCTTTTCCCATGAATGACAAAGACGCAGCAACTAAAGTATATGCTGATGCTCTTGTTGAAGATAGAAGGAAAAGAATGGAAGCTAATAATCCTTTTACTTTTCAGAATGATGTGTATACAGCAAAAGGAAAAATAGATTTACAAGGTTTTAAAATAGAAAATGTAGCAAATCCGGAAAATCCCAAAGATGTAGTAAATTTAGAATATTTTAAAACGAATACAACACATGCTTTTGTAAGAAAAAACGGAGGTTTCGAGGCTCAAGAGGCAATATATTTAAGAAACAAGAAGCTAGGAGGTTTAAAAGATCCAGAACAAGACAGAGAAGCAGCAAATAAAAAATATGTTGATGAAGAAATAGAAAAATTAAAGGACTTTTGTGAAGAAAAAACAGCTGATATTGTTGCTGCAGGTGGAAACGTTGATGCTGCAGCTTTGGATGCTGTTAAAATAGATTTAGAAAAAAATCAGGCATTTAATACAAGAAATAGAAAAACATTTAATGCAAGGGGAAACATTAACATGAAACAAAAAACATTACGTAATTTACCAGAGCCAGAAGAAGAGACGGATGCAACAACTAAGGGCTATGTGGATGAAATGAAAGAATTTTTTGAAGAGAAGATTAAAGAACTGGGAAAACCAGAAGAAGTTAAAGAAAACAGGGATATGAAAGGTTTTAAAATTGTTAATGTTGGTGATGCTGTTGATTCTGGAGATGTAGTGAATAAAAAATATGTTGATGAAGAAGTAGCAAAAATAGCTAATGATCCAGCATTTTTAAGGAGAAATGGTGGATTTCTTTCTTTAGATGCTATTGATATGAATACAAACCGTATAAAAAATATTAGGAGAGCACAGGAAAACACTGATGCTGTAAGTAAGTTGTATGTTGATGAAGAAGTTAAAAAAGGTAATGAAAATTTACTTAACATGGCTCTTTTTTCCCATTCTCATTCTACTATTTTAATACGAGGTGAACTAGAAGGCCCGATAATTGGAATAGATGAAGTTGAAAATGCAAATAGAAGAATACCAACCGCTAACGGTGGTTTAATTAGTGTAGATGAAAAAGGAACACCAATATTACCAAGTATTGTATATTTTGGAAAGCATGATGGGGGTGAGGTTGCATACAATGCACAAGGAAAAATAAAAATTAAACCTAGCTATATATTTCCATTTCCAGGTGCCATTGTTAAAACTTCAGCTATTTTTATGTATGATGATGGAAATGAAAAAGAAGAAAATTTTAAATTGGTTTGTAGAATTACTGAGGGTGATGATGGAGAGATAAGGCCAGGAGAAAAGGAAAATACAGATTTAAGTAAAGGAATAGTGGAAGGAATAGGAAGAAAAAAAGAATATGAATACAATTGGAAGAAAAAAACAAGTGGGAAAGTTGTACAACATTGTGACACACCAGGGGAAATTAAAAAAAATAAGTTTAATGAATGTTCAAGTTTAATTGTGTATTTTAAGTCATCTCATCCACAAGTTAAACGATGTGTGTTAACGTTTGCTGTTCAGCTTTTTAATTTCATTAACGTAAAAGAATTTTTAGAAGCAGTTAAAAATTTTAGTAAAGATTAAAGGATTAAAAACATTTCATAATATTTAACCTTTCACTAGGTTATATATTACACATTGTTGTATAATTTCCTTTCTTCATTAATATCTCTCAATACTTTGTTAATACTACAGAAACCATAATTTAAAACGAATTGGTCTTCTTTCTTCTTTAGTAAATACTCTAATATATGAGGCCTGTTTTCTTCATTTCCATCCTCTGGTTCTTCTATGCAAATGAATACTTCAACATCAGGAAAAAAAAACATAGTAAGTATTTCATCCAGTTCATCAATCTTTTTAATAATATCATCTGTGTTTTCATCGAATAAAAAAACATTGTCATAATGATATATATACACATGAGACACCACAACACAAGACACAAGCATATTAAAATTTTCTTTTTCTTGTTTTCTTTTGCTCCATTCATAATATAGGAAAGACTTAAAACGTTTTAAATATGTAATTGGACGATCATATGAAATATACTTGTTAGGCTTTACAGGTGCAAATTTAAACTTCATCTGACTGTAAAAGTCTCCTGTTTTGTTTGTTTCCTTCTTTGTATGATTAATCTGATTTTTTAATACTTCTGTACACTGATTTATAAAATTTAAACTCATTTTATAAATCAATATTTTTTCTTAAGACATTTAATTTTTAATATTTGCTTCATCAACTCTTTCAATTTTTGTAATCCCTCCTCCATTGAATGTAATGTAATATTTACCATTTTTAAAGTTGTTTGAATTATCAAACCAGAACTTACTTACATCATCCCCATCATATAGATCATTATCGTTTTTTACTTCTTTCATTAATGTTTTTTTAGGTTCTTGATTTTCATTAATTAAATCTATTAAATAATCTTTAATATTTCCTTGTTTCAATCTCAACATTTTTAATAATCAATTTTTCTTTTAATAGTGTTTTGTTTTCTACAAATAGGACATTTATTATTTTTTGTTAATTTTTCACATTTTGCACATATAGCTATATGGCCACAATTGCAAAAAAGTATATCCGGTTTTTCATTATAGCATATTACACACTCATCAGACTTAAAAGATTCATAGTTATTAATTACTTCTTCTTCTTTTCTTGTTTTACTGAAATATTGTATATTATCATTTGGTTCATCTTCTTCATATTCTTCTTTTAATAAACTATATTCTCCAGTTGTTATATGTTGATTAATAAAAAAAATGTCCAAATCAACATCCCGGGCTTTAAGATCACATAACTCATTTAAAAAAGTTTGTGTTTCTTCTCTCTCCTGGGTATCATCAAAATAAAAACTAAGTTTTAGATTATTGAAACAAAATTTATTTAAATCTTCATTCTTTTCTTTCATTTGTTTAAAAAAATCTGTTGTGTCTAATGAAAACATATTAAAAAAAAATTGATGTATAGGATGTATCATTTCTTATAGCAATACAAAAAATGTTAATATAACCCCCTGTGCTAATTTCTCGATTATCTTGATTTTCTCTATATTTTCTTTTACTCCATTCATAGTATAAAAAAGGTGTAAATCTGTTTAAATATTGCTTTGTAGGACTGAAAAGTTTATTTTTATCTACTTTAAACCTTAGATCATCAAAAAAATAACTGTCATCATCATCAGAAGACATTAAACCTTTTGAATGTTTGTTTTTAATGTCTAGTACTTGTAATAGATTATTTAAATTGTCTAATATCATTTTAATAAAAAAATTTTTACTAAAAATAAAAAATGACTTCATTACAATTAGTACTATCTGAAAACAAAACAGATTTTACAACGAATTTTAATCCCTCCATTAATTTAAATCAACCTTGTGAATTGGCTTTAATTAATCTTGAAACATATTACAGCATTCCAAATATTAAACCTGGGTTTGATAGCTTTAAACTTAACAAAGGAGAAAATTCACATGATATTACATTAAAAACGGGCAGTTTTAGTTTAGTTGATATTAACCGTTCTATTGAAGCTATATTTGATACAAAAAATTTAAAAAATGTAAACAATGAATACCCTGTTAAATTACATGGTGATTTAAATACTTTTAAAACTGTGATGTTTATCCAACCCGGTTACAGTGTTGATTTTTCATCAAACTCATTAAATCGTATTCTAGGTTTTGAATCAAAACTATATACAGCAGGAACTCATGAAAGTGAAAATCCTGTTAATATACTTGCTGTTAATAGTATTTTAGTAAATTTAGATATTGTCAGTGGTTCATATGTGAAAGGGCAAGAAGGAAACACAGTTTACTCATTTTTCCCAAGTGTTAACCCAGGTCATAAAATTATAGAACGTCCTCCATATCCAATTTACTTACCTTTGCTTTTAAATGATTTGCACACTGTCAGAGCAACTTTAACTGACCAAGAAGGAAATTTAATAGATTTGAGAGGAGAAAATATAACAATGCGTTTTCATATTAGGGAAATTAAAAACAATTAAAAAAAATGACTAAAACTTCCTATATTGAAACAAAAATTAATCTTTCTGATGGACAAAAAGAAAAAGCATACAAAAACAAACAACAGACAACATTAAACCTAAAGCCTGAAAATGTCGATGGTTCTGAAAGTTTCTATTTTACAAAAAGACAACTGGTAAGAATGAAAAAGGCTTTTGATGCTGGTAAAGGTGTAAATATTAATCTTTCATTTGCACAGATTAGATACAATGCTAAACATGGAGGATTTCTTGCTACTTTGGCTGGTTTGGCTGCTCGTGCTCTTCCTGTTGTTGGTGCCGTTGCAAAGAAGGTACTCCCTGCCCTTGGGCTTGGTGCCATTTCTGGATTAGCAGACAAAGCAGTAAAAGCAATATTCGGGGATGGATTGTATCTGTCTAAAAATGGACATGTGGCACAAGTTGAAACAGATGGACACGGATTGTATTTAACTCCCATAGATGTAAAAGGTTCGGGTTTTAATGGTGATGGATTGTATTTAGTAAAAAATGGAAATGTTCAGGATGGCTCAGGCTTGCTTTCTGGTATTCCTTTAATTGGTCCTCTGCTTAAATCTATAATTTAATATTATAAAACATGAGTCAGCCAAAAACGATTTATTGGAGTCCTCACGAAGGTCTTAAATTTCCAGCATTAAAAAGGTCTGGGACAACCTGGCTAATATACACACAGTCAGCCTTAAAGTTTGAGCCATCAGAAAAAAAGACAATCGGCTTAAACTTTGGCTTTGTACAAGCTGGCGGGTTGGTTCTGGTTGTCCCGACTGATGAGATAAAAAGGAATCTGGAGTTTAAAAATCCATTCTTCTGTGAAAACAAGACAGAGAACATTAAAACAACTTTGTACAACTTCTCAAAATCAGCTGTATTAATACCAGAAAAAACCCCATTGTGTTTTATAAAATACTTAAAACCTTAATGATAATATTAAAAAAATGACAGAGTTAAAGGAAGAAACACTAAACAGTGGACTGTATCCATCAGTTGTAAGACCCAATCCTTCAGCTCCGGTTGCTGTGATTGAGATGACAGACAGCGGACAGAGTTTCAGATTAAACAAGATTTCAGAAGTTCAAAAGTTTCTGGAAGATGAAGTCCGTATTCGTGGTGGTCTATCAAAGAAGTATATAAAATATAGTAAGTATGTAGACAATATTGAAAGTGGATTAACAATAGTAGCACTAGGAGCAGGAGCCGGAGGGATTGCCTTGTTAAGTACCGTAGTTGCGATACCTGCAACCATAGGCCTGGAGATAGCAGCGCTTGTTGTTGGGTTGGGTGCCATCACAAGTAAATTTTTTACAAGAAGAGCAAGAACCAAGGGAGAGAAACATGGACAGATCCGAAGTATTGCTTCAGCTAAGTTAGATACTGTTAATACACATATTAGCCAGGCTATAGCTGATAATAAAATCACTCATGAAGAATTCACTTTAATAATGGATGAATTAGCAAAATATAAGGAACTTAAGGAAGAGATCAGGACCAAGACCAACAAAAAAAAGAAGGCAGAAGAAGAGAACAGTTTGATCGAGAAAGGAAAGAGAGAAGCCCGGGAAGAGTTCCGGAGACTGGTAGAAAAGAACCAGGGAGGCCCTCTACCTTACTAAGCTTCAAGGGACAGGATGGAAAAAATGGGAGAAATTGGGAGAAAAGAAGTATTAAGTAAATTTTTTAAACCTGTTACAAAAGAAACAGAACAACTAGGAAAAAAACTTACAGAAGGAAAAGAACAACTAGAAAAAAAACTTACAGAAGAAATTGGTAAAATTGCAAAACCAGATACAAGTGCAGAGCCGTATACTGGTGTGCTGCCTCCTCCTATTGATGAAAATGATAATCCAGAATTAAATGAATATTTAAAAAACATATCTAAAATTAAAACTATTCAGGTAGAGGTAACAAAAGAAGGAGTTAATTTAAAAATGGGTGGTCTTCCTTTGATTGTTACAAAAAAGAATATTGAATATATGGGAAGTGAATACACAAGAACACCTGTATTAATGAAATTACTTTTTTCTGATGATCCACCAGCTAATATTAAAAACAATAATCCACAAGCTTACGAAGACTTTAAAAGTATGATGAGAGACGCCCACATTCTTCTCGAACGAAGTCCATTATCCGGTAATATGGTCTTCAGAAATATATCAAAAAAAGGTAGAAGATGGAAAAATCTTTTAAAAATTGTTGCTAATGATTTGAAAAAAGAACAAGAGGGAGAAGGTTTACTTGATACAGCAGGAAAATTAATTAAAAAGCATCATGATGCAGAAACAAAAGCAAGAGAAAAACACAGAGGTAAACAAAAAACTGTAATCATCCCATCAGACCCTTTAGCTTTAGCTGATCGTTTAAGTCTTTTGTGTGGTAGTATTAAAGCTGGTAATACTGGGCTTAAAAATGAAATGGTTGAGGTTTGTAATGCTTTGATTAGAAAAAAATTAATGACAAGAAAAGAAAGAGATGAGCTTTTAAACACTGTTTAAATTAAAAATAGTATAGTTAAAAAATGATCATTATAGAAGATGAACCAGGCTATCAAATGGAATATGTATATGGAGGAGCTGGATTTTTTACTCCAGTAGCTGACTTCTTTTCCCGTGTTTTTTCGAGTGGTGCAAGTAAAGCAGCACAAAAAGTAATTGAAACAACAGCTAAAAAAATAGCTACTGATACAGGTAAAAAGCTTGTAGAAGAAGGAACTAAAAAGGCTGAACAGATTGCTAGAGAAAAAATTAAAAGTTTGTTGAACAAGAAACAAACAAACAGAAGAAGAAAAGTTTCTGAAGCTCCACCTGTTGCAACGATTCCCCTCGACTCCCCTAATTTCGGAGTGATACCAAGAAGAAAAGGATTAAACGAAGGACTCGGTATCAAAGTCATTTAAAACATTAAAACACTAATGTAAAAAATAATATGGCTAATTATGCAATATTGAATTAGAAAGAAGAAGTTCCTGTTGATGAAACAATTGAAAGTTATCAGTTTCATGAATATCCACCAGACAAGGGAACCACTCAACTAAACACACCGGGCGAAATCAGGCTCACAATCGAATCACAGGATGTTTTTACTCACACTGCTAAAAGTTACCTTCATATTATTGGATATATACAATCCACGGAAGAAGTAACAGGAGGGAGTAATAAATATCAAAGAACCGACCGGGTAGCTTTAGTAAATAATGGTTTAATGTATCTTTTTAGTCAAATAAAATTTATTCTTTCAGGTCAAGAAGTAGAAAATATCCTATATCCAGGACAAGCCACGACAATGCTGGGAATGTTGAAGTATCCGGATGATTTTAATAAATCAAGAGGATTAAACCAGTGTTGGTTTAAGGACTATGAAACAGGCGGAACCGATGCCCTTAATGTTGGTTTTGATACAAGACAAAAATTAATATTGGGAGGTAACACTCCCGGTAATTTTTCCTTTTTAATTCCCATTTCTCATATTTTTGGATTTTTTGAAGACTACAATAAAATTATATATGGAGTAAAACAAGAGATCAGCTTAATACGAAAAGGAGACAATGAAGCTATTCATATTGCTGATGGTAATCGACGAGTAGCAGGAGCTCCAAAAGACTATGGGAGGGCAATGTTACGAATTTCGAAGCTTTCTTGGTTTGTTCCTCATGTGTTGCCTTCTGATGAAGAAAGATTTAGACTTTACAAGCAAATAGATAGCAAAATTGAAACAAAATTAGGTTTTAAGAGTAGACAATGTGAAAGCATCATAGTCCCAGAAGCTCGGGAATTTGTTTGGAGGTTGGCAGTTAAGTCAGCAGCAGAAAGACCACGGTTTTTAGTTCTTGGATTTCAAACAGGAGATCCAGAATTGCAAACAAGAAACTCTGCTATTTTTAATCATCTAAACTTGACAAATGTACATGTGTATTTAAATACTGAAAGATATCCTGAAATAGACTACAATATTAATTTTAATGAAAATGAATATGCACGGGCATTTTTTGAAACTGCCAACTTTAGATATATGACACAACACATACCAGAAGTAAACTCAAACTTTTCTATCAATTCAATAGACTTTAAAAATTTGTATCCTCTCTTTGTTTTTGATTTGTCAAAGCAAAAGACAAGACTGAGAGCATCAGTTGTTGATATACAAGTCAGGGCTAAATTTGGTGAAAATGTTCCAGCTAACACAAGGGCCTTTGCTGTAGTATTGTCTGATAAAATATTTAACCTTCAATCCGATGGAAAGAAGATGAATCCAGTATTTTAAACAATTAATTAATTAAAAAAATCTTAATATGTTTAATTAAACATATGAAGATTATATCATTGTGTAATGTAATGTAACAAGTCTGTCTTTTTTTTGGCTTTTTGGATGTTTTTTAGTACCACTCAATAAAACTTTTATGGGAGCTTTAACCTTTGTTAAGTCTTCTATTTTCTCTAATTCATCTTGTAAAAAATAACCCTTTAATGGATATCTTTCTTCATCATTTGTTTTAACAAATAACATTTTTACAAGTTTGGAGCCGTAAGTGTATTCAGAATATGCAAAAGCTTCATATTCTCCTTCTTCCATTTTTGTTATATCTGGTATGCTTGCAGGTTTGGGTTTTTCTAATTTTTCTAAAGGTTGATTAATTTTATTTAATTCCTTTTGTAATTCATCATATCTTTTTAAAATGTTTTCAGTGTCCACATTAATATTTTCTATTTTTGTTTTAAGAGATGTCAACCATTCTTTTTTTAATACCATTTCATAAGGACTATCTCTGACATATACTTCTCTTTTTCTAAAACATAATGTAATTGCTTTTACTGGCATGTAATAAATTTTTACACCTTTCTTTTTGTCTGTTGTGTTAACAGCATCATATTCTTCAAACAATGATCCTAAAATATCCGGATCTAACAAAGCATATTTTAATTCTTTTGTTGGAAAACAAACACCTTTTTCTTCTGTATTTCCATATGTAAAAAGTATCCTGAATGGTTTTTCTTTGCATCTCTCATTGTATTCACATATTTTAAAAGCATACATTTTAAAATACTGTGCTTCTAGTAATTCTTCTTCTATTTCTTTTTGATTTGTATTAATTTTTAAATCTTTTTCTAATGTATCCCTTCGTTTTTTTGCTTTTTCATATTTTTCCAAAATTTTTTTATTTTGTTCCATTTCTTCTTTAATCTTTCTTTCTCGTATTTCTTCCTTCATTTGTGTTTTAAATTGTTCATGTCCCTGTTTTTCCCACCATTCATAACGTCGAAGTTCATATTCTTCTTCTTCTAATTTTTGTTTTCTTTTTCTTGTAGAAAGTAAAACAATATTAAAACTTCCATCTGTTAAAAAAGGTTTGTGTAAAATTGTTCTTTTTCCTGCTTCTCCACTACCGTTTTTAATTCTAAACCTAAACTGTATATTTTCAGTATTTGGACAAAAATCATTCATATCACTTAAATCTTCAAATCTTTCATAATCTAAAGTTGGTTGATTTGTGGGAGTTAAAAATGTTGGTCCTGTTCTCATGTAGCATTTTTCAGGTTCAAAAAATAAATATTTTACACCATCTATAAGTTTAATTTCATATTCTATTAAATTAATTTGTAAATTGTTAAACCCGAAATCACTCATGACTTCTTCTTTTGCATGTTCCCAACGTTTTAAAAAGTCTTCATCTGTTTCATTTTCTTTTTGTTTTAACTGTGGATAGTTAAATCCACAAAATCTACGGGTAGTACTCATACCATAGAAAACCATCAGTAATTCTTTTGTTGTTCTATTAGCAATTAAACAAGATTTAGTAATATTAGACACTAAATTTAAATATTGGTTAGTTTTTGGTTGAATGTGAAAAATTTCCTGTTTTTTAATGATATTGTATTCTTCTCTTAAAAGTTTAACATAATCTGTATCTGTTTTTGCTGTAATGATTGAAACCTCAAGACGTGTTACACCATTTTCATTAACTTGAGGATGTTTATAAAGTTCTTTAAGGTGTTGGTCTTGGTGATTATAAGCATGTTCTGCAAGATGAGCCCCGTAGTGTTGTTGTGTGTTTCCTGCTTCAAAATTAGAAACAAGTTTGTTATAATATTTAACTTTTAAAAACACATAATCTTTTTCAAATTCATATTTTACTATATTATAACCTGCTGTTCTTTCAACTTCACATCTATCAATTAAAACTCTTTTTTTTTATAAAATTCAGCATGTTTTCTTTCATAATTTCTTTTTTTTTCTTCATATTCTTTTTCATCTTCAGCATTAAAATTAAATTTTGGTTCATTTTTTCCTTCTTCAAATTCCCCGGTACTAAGTAAAAAATTATAAAGTTCATCTCTTTCCAAGGTTCCCGCAAAATCCAATGTAATATCACACTGATAATTAGCAAAGCCTCGTTGTTTTAATGTTTCTTTAATTAGATTTAAATTTGATACTAACAGTTCAAAAGGAATATTTGAAACACTAACTTTAATAGCAACAATGCCGACAGGGTTTTGTTCAGTATCTTTTAATTTTTTAGAATTTTTTAAAAATTCTCCTCCACTTTGAGTATTCAACTTAGCCAAAATAGGAATTATTTTACTATTAGATTTTGATGAAAATTCAGGAGTAGCAACTATTTTTATTTGATTAGCTAAAGGAACACCCAAAACAGATTCAATATTACTTTTTACAGTATTCATATACTTTAATGTTGGTGGTATTACATTTGGATCTTTTAAATCTGATTTTCCTAAAAGATTAATTCTTCCATCACTCATCCTTTTGTATTCATCTTTGTAAATGTAAGTACAAAAATATATATCATCAAAAAAAGGCCTCCTATTTTGTAAACGTGTGGCTGACATTTTTCCTTTTGAATTTTTTGTATATGAAATACCTGATATATCATTAATTGCATTTGAGTCATAAATATTTTCTATTGCAATATGATATGAAATATTTTCAATACTTGTTAATCCTATACTTTTTAAGTTAATAAGTTTAGGTTTTCTCTCTTCTTCATTCCCATATTTCTTTAATTCTTTTAACATTTTAATATTCTCCTCTTGAAACATTTCTTTAAGTTTCCTTTTTTAATATCTAGAAAAAATACTTAAGTCATTTTATTTTTTGAGTCTCAAAATTACATTTCTTTAAGTTTTCCTCTCTGTTTGTTCCTTTGTTCCTTTGTTGCCCGACCAACCCGACAGGCTCCTTTTAACCCTCGTCCTCGGTTCTCTGTGTGTGGCTGATGGTCTTGACAAACAGGCAAACCCAGAAAAACCGAGTGAATGACAGACCAGCTAAACGGACTAACCGGGCTGACTGACTAACCGGGCTGACTGACTGACTGGGCTGACTGACTAACCGGGCTGACTGACTAACCGGGCTGACTGACTGACTGGGCTGACTGACTGACTGGGCTGACTGACTAACCGGGCTGACTGACTAACCGGGCTGACTGACTGACTGGGCTGACAAGAGGAGATCAAACAACTAACGAAGGAACTAAGGAAGAGAGGAAGAGAGGAACTAAGGAACAAAGGAACTAAGGAACTAAGGAAACGGGCAGAATAGCTAACTGGGCTGAATGGTTAAAACTGATATATCAACTAACGGATGGAAAGACTAACCGGAGGCAGAGGGGGAAAGTTGGGAGGGGGGGAAGTTTTAAAATTGCACTCCGGTTATTACTTAACATATGCAGACATTAACAGGGGACAGTATGCATATTTTTGCGGTTGCACTCTCTGTTTCACTCTCTCTGGGGGTCATAATTTAGGTCACTAGGTCAAATTACAGAAATACCTTGTGGGCACTCTAGAGGTGACAGTTCTTGCCCAATTCACTTGAACCTTGGTCAGCGAGTTTGTTTTGATGTCTCGGATGAGTTTGAAATATGGTCAGATAGGGTCATAAAACTAGGTCACTAGGTCAAATTGAAGAAAGACATTTTGGACACTCTGGAGGCCACATTTTCAGCTCAGTTGGCCTGAAAATTGGTCAGAATGTTTGTCTTAATAATATCTCAGATGAGTTTTAAATTGGGTCATTATGAACCTGGAGTGAAATTTCGCCTATTGACTCAGGTGAGCGATCCAGGGCCATCATGGCCCTCTTGTTTGCAGATGCATTCATCCCTTTTTTTTTTCACAGACCATGGCTCATCGTATATTTGGTAGCGATAGGGCTAATTGATAAGTTATTGGGTAACACTTTCATGTCCTCCGAAGGTATATTTCGTATGTGATCCTTTACTAGATGGCAAAATTTAGGATTTGTCCAAAATGAAACCATTTTCAGACTACAAAGTACATGTACGTGTTGCTCAAATGATAAGGTTTGGCTTCAACGGGGTAAAACACATTGTGGGGAAAAACAAAAAAAAAAAAAAAAAAAATGCTGGGAACCAGCATTTTCTTCTCTTCCCATAATGTTTTCAAATGCCTTCACTTTCAGGATCGTTAAAAGTCGAGATTGTTTGATAAAGGAATTCAGACGAGAATGGCAATTCAAACGTCTTGGTTTATTGCCTTCATTAGCCCGTTTGGAAACATTCTAGACAATTTTTATGGATAAAGTCACATGATTAAGACAGTGTCTACAGAAGACAGTCACAGTTATTCTTAACTAATTACCGCGCAGGGCAATCTGAGAAGTACATACACGTGAGCCATAGGCTGGTAAAAGGGGATTTAATGCATCTCTGTGATGCATTATACCACGCAAGTCATCCCAGACTTACTGTTTCATAAAATCAATTTTGTCTAACAAACGACTAAATCGTGAAGTAGAATGGTCCTTGGCATTGCACATGCAGAAAATTGGCCAATAGCAAAAAGTGTCGACCGAGGTCAGTGTGGGTGGACTGTCCAGGCCGAAATGGGTTGATAGTTTTTGCAAATGCATTAAAAGCCCCTTTGTCACAGAGCATGGTTCATGTATATTAGTAACTAATACATGATTCACGCTGGAGAAAAAGGAACAAATGGGGAAACAATGTTGGAAAAGGAGCAGTTAGCTGTATTATCATCTCTTTCCCAAACCATAGTATAATATTAAATGTTAGACTTATGGGAGACATTTGCAGTTAATAGATACGGCTCAAAGGATGGGATCTGTCATGAAAAGGATAGAAGAAATTGTCGGAGGAAGAGAAAATGATAAGAGCCATGCGCTGTGATCAATAGGTTTAATGCATCTGCAAAAGGAATCGACCCAGATCAGCCTTCGCAGTTCGCACAGACTGATTTCGACGATGGTTATGTGGGAAAACAGCCAGTGGCTTGGAAAGAATATTGTACGGAGTACTAGTAAAAGAAACTCCAGGATAGGTCACTGGCTGCCGTGATATAACTGAAATTGGCGGTAAACACCATACAATCAATCAATCAATCAATCATTCGCGCAGGCTGACCTCGGCCGAAACCTTCTGCTGCTGGTCGATTCTCTGCATGTCAAAGGACCAGTTTACCTCATGATACAGTCATTTGTTAAACAAAATGGATTTTATAGATCCATAATTAGTTGTTGACTGGCTTTGTATCATGCATCACGGAGATGCACTAAACCCACTTTGTCAGAGCATGGTTCATTTAATGGAAAGACATACAGGTGTTTACGATTTTATCCTATACCGAACGATCGTGTATTTTTATGACCCTGATAGAAAGGCTTTTAGAAAACATTTTGGGAAAAGCTGAAAAAGCAGGTCACCAGCATTTTCACCTTTTCATACAATTCTCAGGAAAGTTTTTATCCTGGTTGTAATTTAAACCTGGAACTTGTTGTTAAAGGATTAAAACAGGTTTTATCACAAAGACGGATTAATCCTTTGCTAGACAATCCCGTGCTTCAATGACCCTGATGGAGAAGGCTTTAAAATTAAAAAAAAAATGAGTCGTCTGCAAGTGATTTCAAATTGTTGGGGTGTGGTAAGGGGTTGACTGGTAGGAAGATTATGGGAAACTCTATACCTTATACAAAACTTGTCCTCTTGCCCGAAAGTTATCGATTTGTGGAAAAGGTCGATGCCATATTTGATTACAAAATGCAAAACTAATGAGTGTATTTCCTGAACAGACACGATTACAGAGACAATTGCTGTTACACAGTATTATGTAGCAATAAATTAACGTGTGATTGATTATATCCAGTAAAACCTGTAACGATATATTTAAAAACCTGTCACGGTATCTTAAAGGAGCCTTGTTTGATTTTTTTGCCGCAAATCATTTTTTTTTTTTCGTAGTAAACAAGTGCAAGTTCGGGCGTTTAACCTTGTACTACATAACAAAATAAAATTCTTGACTGTTCTTGACAATCCCTCAGATTTTCTCTCAAGATGGGTATTACAAGGCCCTCACGCCTGCTTGGGCATCACGAAACCCCAAATAAGTTAAGAATAATTGGAGAGGTCATCAGACCTCTCCAACAGTGGCGAGTTTAAAAGGCAGACGGCCTCAGAGATTGCAATCTAAATCCACTTTTTTGCGAAATTGTTCTGATACACAGTCTGTTTCGTCATGGTTTTATAAATAAACCGAAATCAAAAAACTGAAATAGAAAATTTTCATTAAAAAGGAGAAAGAACACCGCGGGATAGATCACGCGACTTGAAAACGCGGGTAGGTTACGTATCTGTCATGTAATGCACAAGAGGTTGCTATACAGTGGCAATCATATAATGCCTTACTTGTTTGTTTACATGTTGTAAATATATTGAAATTTAAAGCCTATAAACTATTTGAAAACATTGATGCTGACCTCTCCTGGCTTCTTTTTTTTTTTTAGCTCACCTGAGCACGAAGTGCTCAGAGTGAGCTATTGTGATCACTCACCGTCCGTCGGCGTCCGTCGTCCGTCCGTCGTCCGTCCGTCCGTCCGTCCGTCCGTCCGTCGTCCGTTCACATTTTCTTGTTTACACTCTAGCATCTACAAATATTAACTAATCAGCACCAAACTTGGTCAAAATGTATAGGACCGTAAGATCTCGGATGAGTTCGATTATGGATTAAATCGGACCAGAACATCTGGAGTTATTTGCCCTTGAATTGGAAAAATTGCTATATTTCACTGTGTTTACACTCTAGCATCTATAATTATCAACCAATCAGCACCAAATTTGGTCAATATGTATATGACCATAAGATCTCGGATGAGTTCGATTATGGGTCAAATCGGATCAGAACATCTGGAGTTATTTGCCCTTGAATTTGAAAAATTGTGATATTTCACTTTGTTTACACTCTAGCATCTATAATTATCAACCAATCAGCACCAAATTTGGTCAATATGTTTATGACCATAAGATCTCGGATGAGTTCGATTATGGGTCAAATCGGATCAGAACATCTGGAGTTATTTGCCCTTGAATTTGAAAAATTGTTATATTTCACTTTGTTTACACTCTAGCATCTACAATTATCAACCAATTAGCACCAAACTCTGTCAAAATATATATGACCATAAGATCTTGGATGAGATCGATTATGGGTCAAATCGGACCAGAACATCTGGAGTTATTTGCCCTTGACTTTGAAAAATTGCTATATTTCACTTTGTTTACACTCTAGCATCTACAATTATCAACCAATCAGAACCAAATTTGGTCAAAATATATATGACCATAGGATCTCAGATGAGTTCGATTATGGCTTTTATTGGACAAAAGCGACTGGAGTTATTTGCCCTTGAATTTGAAAAATTGCTATATTTGACATTGTTTACTTTCTAGTATCTACAATTTTAAACCAATCAGCACTAAATTTGGGCAATATATATATATATATATATAATCATAAGATCTTGTCTAAGTTGGATTATGGGTCAAATCGGATTAGAACGACTGGAGTTATATGCCCTTGAATTAGAAAAATTGCTAAATTTGACTTTGTTTACACTCTAGCATCTACAGTTATAAACCAATTAGCACAAAACTTGGTAAGAATATACATGACCATAAGGTCTCTGATAAGTTTGAGTATGGATTTAATCGGACCAGAACAACTGAGTTATTTGCCCTTGAATTCGAAAAATTGTTATATTTCGCTTCGTTTACACTCTAGCATCTACAAATATCAACCAATTAGTTCCAAACATGGTGAAAATATATATGACCATTAGATCTTGGATTAGTTCGATTATGGGTGTAATAGAACTAGAACAACTTGAGTTAGTTGCCCTTGAATTAGAAAGTTCCTTAAAATAGTTGTTAGTTCGGAGCATACGTTGTCAACACTAGTTCGATTGACTTGAAACTTGGTATTTGTGTTTGTTGCAATAATACAGAGTGCAGTGTGGAAGAACCAGCCTACCTCATACTGCCTATGAGTTATTTCCCTTTGATTATCATTTTTACAGCTTTTTCTACTCGTCTGGAATATATATTTGTCATCTACAGCCTGAATATCTTCAAATTTGATATGCATGATTGTTGTGAAGTTATAGAGTGCAGTGCACAAGAAACATAACTCTTCCTTGCATGAATTTTGAGTCATTCTTCCTTTGGCCTTCATTTTTATAGCATTTCTTGCTTGTCTGGAGCCAAATTTTGTCATCTTAAGTATAAATGACTTGAACTTTGGTATGCTTATTTGTTGTAGTATTTAGAAGTGCAGTGCCTAAGAATTGTAACTCTTCCTCGTGCTGTCTTTGAGTTATTTCCCTTTGAATGTCATTTTTAGCTCACCTGAGCACAAAGTGCTCAGAGTGAGCTATTGTGATCACTCACCGTCCGTCGGCGTCTGTCGTCCATCCGGCGTCCGTCTGTCCATCCACATTTATTTGTTTACACTCAGAGTGAGCTATTGTGATCACTCACCGCCCGTCGGCGTCCGTCGTCCATCCGGCGTCCGTCTGTCCGTCGACCGTTCACATTTATTTGTTTACACTCTAGCATCTACAAATATCAACCAATCAGCACCAAACTTGGTCAAAATATATATGACTATAAGATCTCGGATGAGTTCGATTGTGGGTGTAATTGGACCAGAACAACTAGAGTTATTTGCCCTTGGATTAGAAGAATTGCTATATTTGGTCTTGGATTAAACAAAGATAAGGAAGGAAATTATTTAAAAGTCTTCTTGTGTTGAAGCATATTGCCTAGAATCCAACACCTTCATTTATTCATCAACCTTTGTGAAATTGTGGTAGAATAACAGTGGCTATAATTTGATCAATAAGTGTCATTTTCAGCAAAATCATACTTGTAGTCCTGACCAAGGTTATCAAAGTTTGATTTTACAGAAATTGATTAACCCTTTACCAAACAATACTAGGTTTTGTGGCTCTAAGAAAGAAGCCTATGGAAAACATTGTGGAAAAAGGAGAAAATGCTGGTAACTAACATCTCCTTTTCCCACAATGTTTGGTACCCTTCTGACTTGAAAATAAATATTTGAGTCACATTAATTTTGTGGTCTGCAAAAGCTTCCAGTTTCAAGTAGTCCTAAATTTTGTCGTTTAGTAAAGAGTTAAGATTGTCTTATTACCTACAAGTATTAACTTATTCCCGGTATGACAAAATTTAGTCAATGAGAATATCGCTGTAAGATCATAGATTGATGAAATATTTTTATTTTTCAGGTGGAGGATGAATGAAAATCAAAGATTCATCTAGGCTGTGTGATTTCTCAAAACTTGAATTTTACATCCCCAATCCTGCTTTTTATGCAGCCCCCCCCCTTGATAGATTTACGGCATATTGTTTTATCCTTGTCTATCTGTACCCAGAGGCGTCAGCCCTGTACCAGGTATATGGTATTTACCGAAAGTGCTGTTGGTGATAGTTGAATAAATTATTCCATTTGAATTATTAAAAAGAATCAATGAGACCTTGAGATCAAAATGACCAAACAGTTGTGAGTATTAGGTGACATATAAGAGGTACCTTTTTTTCTCACTAAGAAATAGGAGGACTATCACCAGTGATTGGAAAGGCTTTAGCTTGGGGGAAGCGCCTGGATGATCTGTTGTCTATTGTATCACTATGACTTTTGATTTGTTTTATGATTAATTCTGATTAAAAAAAAATTATATGTGGTCTGTCATGCAAAATGGGGTCTTCTGGGAACTGCAAAAAGTATCAATTCTTATCAGCCCAGATAGTCGATGCAGTCTGACTAGGGTTGAAATGTGTAAAAAGCTCATTGTACCTTACTATACATTCATTTTTAGCTCGACTGTTTCAAAGAAAACATCCAAATATTGTCATAGCCTGGTTGTCATTGTTGCCCGTGTCGTCGTCCTCGTCATACAAAATCTTTGACATTTTGTAATATTTCTGCACCTAGTCAAAATATCAACTTGAAACTTGGAACAAGCGCACGATCAACAGGCCAAAGCATGTGACAAGGGCAGATAACTCTGAAAATATTTTCATCAAAATCATGCCCCTTTCTTAACATAGATTACCACTTATCAAGCACTTAACAGTTGAGTTGCACCCACATGCAGTGCTCTTGTTTAAAATGTACGATGGAATCGATTGTCAAGGCTTCAATCTCATTAAACCCCCCCCCCCCCCACACACACACAAACAAAGTTTGGGGGTGGGGAGGGTATACAGAAGTCGCCCTGTCTGTTCGTGCATCACGAAATCTTGTCCCAAGAATAACTTCTAAAGTATAATAGCTAGTGACTTCAACCTTTAATACAGTTAGGAGTCATCCTGTTTGTCTGTGCTTCAGGAAATCTTGTCCGGAGCATAACTTCTAAAGCTAGTGACTTCATAACTTCCAACGTATAGAAGTCAGTAACTTCAAACTTCACACACAGTTGATGTGAAGTTCAGAGTACAAGAATCATAAGTCTATGCAAAGTTCAGAGTACAAGAATCATAAGTCTGTGCCCACTACTTTTTTTTTTTAAACTTTTTCTTTTGTATTAAACTATTCTGCATTCGGTTACAAAGAGCTTCTGTGACAAGGAGGTGGTGGTGGTGGGGGTGGGGGGGGGGTTGATGATCATTTTTAGTGTTAGCTCTAGTTTCTATTCATTTGATTGAAAGAGTTCAAAGAAGGCCCTTATTTTGCTTGATGGTTCACTTATTATACAATATCTTACTGTTGTTTTTATTTTTTCCAGGTCATCAATTCTATATTCTCAAGAACATTTCATAATCATCAAACAGTGACATTGAACTATATTGTGAATAATTTGTGAATTCTTTGTGTATTTATGTGTTGAAACATTTTTTGGACTCCAGTTCTCCAGTTCAGTTAGTGCAATTTAGCCCATTCTCTTTGGGAGTGTGTAAAGGAGCCTTTTCACTGGGAATAACAGCTTGTCAGCTTTGGAATCAGTACCTATAATTCAGTAAGTATAGAGTGGTTCATAGAAATCATACATATGATAAGTTTGAGGGAGAATTTAGTGGCTGAGAAAGAACAGTGAAAAGAGAATTAAATCTCATCCCATCAATCAATCAATCATTATCATTTTTGTTTTATCTTCTACTTTTGGTTAATGGAGAAATCACCTTTTCCCAAAAATGGAGATAATGCTTGGAACATTTTTATGCCCTTATCACTTTAAGTGGGGAGGCCACATAGATATGTTTTTGTCCATCTGTCTGTCCTTAAATCCGGTGTCAGGCATAACTCTGAAGTAATTGATACTACAGACTTGAGACAGTAATAGAATTTTTAGAATGCCCTTGGGTACCTGGTTATTGTTATATTTACAAAGTTATGACCTTTGTTTTAGTGAAAATATGCAGTTTCAAAGTTGTGGCATGTATAATTCTAAAACTATTTGTAGTACAGACATGAAACTTTATGGATGGTTATTGACATTGCTTTATTCTTTACCAAACAACAAAATTTTCCATTGATCCAAACCTTTTGCAGATGACAAAATAAATATTACTTAACACATGAAATTTTGATGAAGTTGTGTATTTTTGTGTTGAAACAATTTTTTCGGTGTTTGAGGAAAATAAGAAAAAGCTGATAACCAGCATATTCTTTTTTCCTCTATGCTTTTCAAAGCTTTATTCGGTTGTGGTCATAAAAACAAGGGATTGTGTGGTTATGGGTTAACTCATAGTGACAGAGTTACGAGTTGTTTTGCAGATTTTCATAATAATCTTCATCAAAATTCACATTTGGTGACCATCTTGCATAAAAGTCTATTCTTCAAACTACTTTGATCTACAACACTTTCCTAGATTTATCATATGACACACAAAGAGACCAAAACAGTGAATTGTCCTGTGCACGGCACATGGTTCCTTGCAGTAGTAAAGTTGGATGACCCAGCAAGCAAGAATAAGTGTACTGTCGGCATGAAATAACTGAATACTGGTCACACTGCATTAAATCCAAATATTTCAGACAAATAACTTAAAGGCTGATTTTATTTTCATAGACTGTGGTAATGAGTAGCTTATACCTATTGATATCTAACTTGTAATCATGAGGTCTTCGATTTGATTCCTATTTAGGCCAGACTACCTTAGTGCATTTTGTCTGGCCTCTTACATTTCATGTACATGTGAGAAACCAGTAATTTGGAAAGAAGTTTGTTTTTAAACTTGTAAGGCAATAAAACCAAGCATGGTTTAGTATGCTGACCAGTATCTTATGTCACATTTCTAACCCTTAACCTGAGAACTTAAACATGAAAACTTAACAGTTTCCTATAACTTCAAAAGTATCTATAAGATGATACAATGTTCATATTTGATATGTAGGTTCCTTTCATTGATAAGCAGATCCTGATGTCAAGGTAATGCGACAAGATCAAGGCCAAATATCAAGGCCACATTTAAAAAAAAAATGGCTGTTATGGGGGCCTTTGTGTGTCACAAACGCATTTTGTTTGCCTTGTAAGTCATCTACTTGATAGGTGTTGGGCTATTTTCAAGGATAATATTTGTTTTCTTTTTAAGACATGCCGAGGTTGAAGAGGAAGTCTGTTTTACAGAGGAATGTTGCCATGAGGTCTTTGATGAGGTCTAGACGCTCTGCCAGAGATGTGATTGGAGATGGCAATGGTACTGGTGCTGGAAGCAGTGTAGCAGATGAGGGTCGAGATGACCCTACAGATCTAATATGGTCTGTGCCTATTATGACTGCTTCAGCAGTTAGGCAATCTGTGCAGGGCGCTTATGATAAGCAGATGGAGGTTCAAGCCCGCCTCTTTAAGCCCTCTGGGCCATCTGTGCTTGAAAGTTTGCTTGATAGTTTGCTTGATGATTTGCTTGTTGACTTGCTAAAGGAATTGCTTAATGAATTATCCAATGAAATGCCAAATATAACATTACTTGACAACGTGTCAAATGATACTGCTGAACTTGAGCTTGTGAAGGTGCATAAAGATAGCTCTTCCATTTCTGAACCAATGGACTCTGACCCAGATCAAAATAAGTCATTTGTTTCAGATAGGTATAGGAATGATAGAAATAATGCGTTCAACTGGAAAACATTAATATTCGGCTCATACAGTCAAAGCAACAGTAAGTTTTCAGTTTATTCCAGAGGGAGTCAGTGTACAATTATATCATTGTGTGCTTTGATTTATGCGCATTATTCAAGTTTGTCATCTAAATTGAATGTAGATGAGGTTTTAGTTACTGGTGATCAGTTGTATCAAAATGTTTTGCAAAATTTGAAGCAACAGGGTAAATTTAAGCATAGGCTACTATGTCTTGATGAAATTCCTGATGAAGTTAATATATTATGTCGACAAGTACATATTGAAAAAGAAAGTATCATATCAGGAGTTTGCTGTTGAACTTGACAGTTCATTGCCGTCTTTACACCAGTCCTTGCATAGTGCCTTCTTAAGTGCACAATATGTTTTAGTGATGATTGGAGCTGTGTGTTCTGCAGTTTTTGCTAAAGATGACAAATTCTGGCTTTTTGATTCACATTCACATGGAAATCATGGAATGTCCAGTCCTGATGGTAAATCACTGTTAATTTCATTTGGTACTCTTGATGACATTGTTACATTCATGTATGCAATGTATGAAAGCATGAAGATTGATTTGTCATCTCAGTTTGAAATTTTGCCTGTCAAATTTACCAGCTTGGATAACAGAGGTAGTAGTTTCTCAAGTTTGTTAATGAAATACTTTGAGGACCAGAGGATTAAAACTGACACTAAATCCAACGTGAAATGCATTCAGAAAAATGATAGCTGCTGTAATGAGCAAGGACTGTCTGTTGTTGAAAGTAGAAATGTAAATAGAAAGGAATATTTCAAAAAGTACAGACAAGCTAAACGTACAGATTTATTATATAAAGAAAAAGAAAAAAAAATTCAAACCGCCTCAAAACAAAATGCAAGAGCTAATTTGGAATATGCAAGTAAAGAAAGAGAATCAAAACACATGGCAAGGGGTAATGCAGAGTTCAGAATTAAGGAGAAAGCAAAGGAAAATGCTTTAAAAAGAAAAGCAAGGAATGATCGATTGTTTAAAGAAAAAGAAAAAGAAATTCAGACTACTTCAAAACGAAAAGCAAGAAGTGATTTAATTTTTAAAGAAAAAGAAAAAAAAATCAAAGCAACTCAAAACAAAAAGCAAGAAGTTATTCAGTGTTTAAAGAAAAAGAAAAAGAAATTCAAACCACTTCAAAACGAAGAGCTAGAAGTGATTTAATGTTTAAAGAAAAAGAAAAAGAAATTCAAACCACTTCAAAACGAAGAGCTAGAAGTGATTTAATTTTTAAAGAAAAAGAAAAAGAAATGCAAACCACTTCAAAACAAAAAGCTAGAAGTGATTTAATGTTTAAAGAAAAAGAAAAAGAAATTCAAACCACTTCAAAACGAAGAGCTAGAAGTGATTTAATGTTTAAAGAAAAAGAAATGCAAACCATTTCAAAACAAAAAGCAAGAGCTAATTTGGAATATGCGAGTAAAGAAAGAGAATCAAAACACATAGCTAGAGGTAATGTCGAGTTTAGAAATAAGGAGAGAGCAAATGAAACTGTTTTAAAACGAAAAGCAAGGAGTGATCCATTGTTCAAAGAAAAAGAAAAAGAAATTCAAACCACCTCAAAACAGAAAGCAAGAGCTAATTTGGAATATGCAAGTAAAGAAAGAGAATCAAAAAACATGGCTAGAGGTAATGTAGAGTTCAGAAATAAAGAGAGAGCAAATGAAAATGTTTTAAAAAGAAAAGCAAGGAGTGATCCATTGTTTAAAGAGAAAGAAACTGTCTCAAGAAAGAAATTACGGCTGAATCCTTATATTTTAGAGAAGGAAAGAATAGTTAAACAAGTTATTCGTTCTAGAACAAGAGAAAAGGAGAAAAAAACTGATAGAGAGAGAAAATGCATCAAACGAAGATCAACAGAGTATCAGATGATTGAGAATTTCAATGCTAAAAGAAAAAAACATGGAAATACTGTTGATGAATGTATAATACTATTTCATGAAAGTATTAAAATTGGACCCCAATTTATCTGCACATGTTGTAAGCAGACTTGGTTCAAGCAAAGTGTTTGTAATATCAAAAGTATTAAAGGTGTTATCAGTTCCAAGTTTGTAACTGGGACCTTATCAGTTGATGATTCAGAATGGATATGCACAACATGTAAAACAAATGTCATGAACCAAAAGGTTCCAAAGTTATCAGAAGCAAATGGTATGAGATGGCCTGAAAAACCAGATGTCTTACAATTGTATCCATTGGAAGAAAGACTGATATCTTTTACGCATACCTTTCATGCAAATTAGAGAGCTACCAAGAGGTCGTCAGTATTCTGTCAAAGGCAATGTTGTGAATGTTCCTGTTGATATCCAACCTGTTGTTAATGCCCTTCCCAGACCATTTGATGAAAATGTAACTGTTGCAGTAAAGCTAAAAAAGAAGTTGTCGCACAAATCATGTGCATTTACAGAGAATGTGAGACCATTACGTGTTTTAGTAGCTTTACAATGGCTAATGAAAAACAGTATCTTGTATAAAAATTCATCTGTGAAAATAGATGAGGAATGGATTTCAAGTGTAACAAGATATTCTGAAGAAACTAAGCAAGAATTCTTCTCATCAGATGTAAAATCATTGGGAAATGTAACAAATAGTCATAACTCACATGATGAACGCAATGAAAATGTACATAACATCACATATGATTCAGACGAGGAAGAAAACAGACAAGAAAATGTTGGAAATATAGACACACTCATTGATGATGCAGATATCGAAAATAGAACAGATACATTTACCTTTGCTCCTGGAGAAGGTCAGCGACCTTTGAGTCTATATCAAGATGCTGATTCCGAATTTCTATGTTTTCCAACCATATATTGTGGACAAAGAAGAACTGAAAATGAAGACAGATCAGTTCCAGTACACTATAGTGACATTGCAAAATGGGAACTAAGAAGCAATGATAGGCGAGCAGCAAACAGCGTGCCAAATATATTTTTCAAACTGAAAAAGATTCAGATGAAGCAACTGCATGACAAAGTGAATCTTGCTGTAAGAAGATGTCAGGTTGAGAACAAGAAAATGACAGCAGGTCAGGCTAGGGATTTAAATTATATGGAAAACATGGTACGAAAAGATGAAGGATATTATATTTTTAAACAACTTAGAAATTCTCCTGCTTATTTAGAAACAAAGAAAAGAGATGTCTTTGCAATGATACGACAGCTTGGTTTGCCAACATGGTTTATGTCACTTTCATCTGCTGATACAAGATGGTCAGATTTGATTAATATGTTGTCAAATCTTAATCAGGGGTTTGAGTATTCTGAAGATGAAATACAAAATTTGACATGGGAGCAAAAAATTAAGCTTGTTCAAAAAGACCCAGTAACTTGCTCTCGTTATTTTGATCACAGGGTTCAGCAATTCATAAAGACTGTTTTAAAAAGTTCTCATGACTGCCTTGGCAAAGTTAAAGATTATTTTTACCGTGTTGAATTCCAACAGAGAGGTTCTCCCCATATTCACATGCTTGTATGGGTGGAAGATGCTCCAAAATATAAAAGCAGTTCAAATGAACAAATAATAGAATTTGTTGATAAATACTTAAAATGCGGTTCAGACAATGAACAACTGCAAGAATTACTTCAGTTGCAAATTCATAAACATAGTAGAACATGTCACAAAAAGAAAGACAAAATATGTCGGTTTGGGTACCCATTGCCACCATTAAGCAAAACTATGATTCTTGAACCACTTGAATCAGATATGGAGAAGTACAAAAAAATGTATGAAAATATACAGAACAAAATGAATGCTGAAAAAGAAGGGTTTGATTTGCCCTATGAAAAGTTTTTAACTGACGTGGTGGAATTGAATGAGGAGGATTACATTAAATGTATAAGAAGTTCTTTAAAGGCATCAAAAGTATTTTTGAAGAGAACGCCCAAAGATATTCGTGTAAACTTGTACAATGAAACAGTCTTGAGGGCTTGGAAGGCAAATATAGACATACAGTTTGTATTAGACCCATATGCCTGTGCCATGTACATTGTATCTTACATAAGTAAATCACAGAGAGGAATGAGTGCTCTGTTACATGCTGCAGCAAAAGAGGCGAGAAATGGCAATTTGGATATAAAGCGACAGGTGCGACATATTGGCAATGTTTTTTCAAACAGTGTTGAAGTGAGTGCACAAGAGGCTGTTTACCTAGTACTTCAAATGCCCCTGTCCAAGGGTACAAGAGATGTAGTATTTATCAATACATCCAAACCAAATGAAAGAATACAGCTTCTGAAAACAAAACATGCTCTAGACGAGTTACCTGAGTCTTCTACAGATATTGAGGCTGATAATGTGATCAAAAGGTATGCAAAAAGACCAAAATGTCTTGAAAATTGGTGCCTAGCCGATTATGTGTCACAGTTAGAGGTTGTGTATCCTACTGATAATGAAACCCACCCTAATGACCAAGATGTAAATGATGATGATGACATTGGTTCTGAAGAACTATTCAATGATGAACAAAACCTAGTTGTATTGAAAAATGGTATCAAAATCAGACAAAGAAAAATTCACAAAGTCATACGTTACGTAAGATTTAATAGAAGGTCAGATGAGGAAAATCATTTTCGAGAAAAGATTCTGCTGTTTTTGCCATGGAGAAATGAAAGTACAGATTTAATTATGAACTATGAAACTTACAAACAACATTATGAAGCAAAAAAGCGTCAGATTGATTACAAGGCGAAAGTATATGAACACCATATTGAAGAGTTAGAGATGGCAAGAGAAGCTGCAGAAAATGACTTTGATGATTTTGATGATATAGCACCAGGAACACAACAAGTTGAAGCAGACACTGCTGTAGAAGATTCAGCTGAATCAGAGACATTTGTCTATTTTAAATCATTACTTACAACTGTTTCAGACAGTAACAGAATCTGCTTTCATCAAGAAACCTCAAAACAAAAAGCTGTATTCTTAATAAGGTTGAACAAATAGTTGAATCAACGTATTTTAACCAATCAGATGGATTTGCACAATCTACCAAAAATCCGGACAGAGCCATAGAGCAAAGAGAGTATGATATTGGTATTGAACTAGGCAGCAATTTTGCAATGACTTCAAGTGATGTAAACGACAATGTCATGTCAGATGACCAGTATAATGAACTTCTTAGATGTTTGAATACTAAACAAAGACACTTTTATAATCATGTTATCCATTGGATAAAAACAAAAGATGCCCCACTTTATGCTTTTTTGACTGGCGGAGCAGGTGTTGGTAAAAGTGTGGTAATTAGGGCATTGTATCAGACTTTGTACAGATATTTAAATCTAAGTGAGGGTCAAAATGCAGACGAGCAAAGAGTTCTGCTATGCGCATATACAGGCAAAGCAGCTTTTAATATTAATGGTTCAACTATATCAACGGCTTTCCATCAAAAGTTTAAGCAGAAAGAACAAACATTAAATTGTGACAAACTCAATACATTTCGTTCAAAGTATAGAAATCTCTCTGTTGTCATTATTGATGAAATATCTATGGTTAGCAACTCAATGCTTAAGTTCATTGACCAAAGACTTCAGGAATTAACAGGCACAAGACTACCTTTTGGAGGTAAAAGCATTATAGCAGTAGGTGACTTGTACCAACTAAAGCCAGTTGCGGGATCTTGGATATTTCAAGACCTTACAAGTGATGCTTCCGCACTAGCTTCCAATTTGTGGAAAGAACATTTTACAATGTTTGAGTTGACCGAGATAATGCGACAAAAGGATGACAGTGCATTTGCAGAGTTATTGAACAGACTGCGGCACAATAAAATGACAGCCCATGATAAAGAACAGATCAAACAATGTCTGATTGATCCAAATTCAGTAAATTATCCACAAAATGCACCTCATATATTTGCTGAAAATTCATTCATGCAATTGTTCAATGACAAAATGATTAATAATTTGAACTCTCAAAAGGTTGAAATTGTTTGTCATGATTCCATCATAGCTGCAAACATATCACAGGATAGACAAGATAAAATTTTGAAACAAATACCAAGGGATGCATCTAGTACAATGGGTTTGCACTACTCTCTCACTGTTGTTATTGGCATGATTTATGACTTGACTGTGAATATAGATACAGAAGATGGACTTACTAATGGTGCATCTTGTATTGTTAAGTTTGTAGATTATAAACAGACAAAAACAAGTAGACCTAGTATAATTTGGGTGCAATTTGATGATAAACGAATTGGAAATGACAGACGAAGAAAATATTTCAGAAGAGGTTTCTATCATGACTTAATTGATGATAGCTGGACTCCAATATTTGACATCGAGAGAACATTTACAATGCGACATAATACAATCCAGAGGATTCAGTTCCCATTACAGCCATCTGCAGGTCGAACCGTTCACAGAGCTCAAGGAACTACTCTTGATCAGGTAGTCATAGATTTGTCTCAGCGAAAAATAAGAAAAAATCCTCATATCCACTATGTAGCTTTAGGCAGAGTAAGATCTATTGAAAACCTACATATTTTAAACTTGAATGAGGAGGCAATATCATTAGATGAAAGAGTTGTAGAAGAAATGGAAAGACTTTGTTCTGAAGCAAGGCTTCATCTGTGTTACACCCCACTGGATACAGTAAACTCTGATGATCATTTCAAAATAGTATATAATAATTGTAGATCTTTACACAAACATTTTCAAGATGTAGCAATAGAGCAGAATATTTTATCAGCACACATTATTGGCTTTTCTGAAACAAGATTAGTACAAAGAGACCACAGCTCTGACTATTCAATTAATGGCTATCACCTTATCAGGAATGACCAGAAGCAAACCACAGAGACAATCAGACCACCTAATGGTTTAGCATTGTATGTAAGAGATGATATTGTGATTTCCAAATGCCATCAATACAGTACAACAAACTTTGAACTGATTCTAATAAATACAGACCACAGGTTACTTAAAATGCAAATTGTGATTGTTTATAAGTCACCAGGTTTCTCCTTTCACAATCTCATTTCAACAATTAGTAAAGAGCTTGTTCAGCACCTTGACCCAATTAAACCTTTGGTTATCATGGGAGATTTCAATATAGATATTTCTCAAAAGGGTAGTGGCCTAGAGCAGTATATGTCTGAAACATTCCTTTGTCACCAAATGATACATGAAACCACCACTGATCATGGATCAGTATTAGATCTGGTGTTTACGAATTACAACGACAGTGTAGCTGGAACTATTGAAACATACTGGTCTGACCACAAGCTGGTCTACTTTTATACATATCCAAACAAATGATTTATTGCGTTGGTACTATTTAAGCAATTTGTTGTAAGTTGCACATATAGCTTCAATGTATAGTATCACCTGCCTATTGTTAGAAATACCTAGTTGCATTTTGTACAAGAATGAAGATACATTCTTGTACAAAAATGTACTAGTTATTGGTGGTTAGGTATAGTGAAGGTGGCCACCATCTCCCCTCTCCTCACCCCTTTCTCTTCCTCCCTCGACCCTCCCCTTTTCTCCCCTAGCCCCATCTCAGCTGGACAAAACCTGTCATTGACATATACACATATCATGACACTAACATCATACATTTGAGAAATGACTTATCAATAAAACTTGTTGGTAAAAGTTACATACTTCTTCATGTTTAATATAAAAGAAATGAAATAATGGTTTATTTCTTGTGCATGCTTGATAAGTATTATCTCTTCATTCTTAACTCTTTACCAAACGACAGAATTTCAGCCTGGTCCAAATTTGAAGCACTTGCAGACGACAAAATAAATGTAACTCAAAAATTGAAATTTGTTCCCGGCGGGGTAGAAAACATTGTGGGAAAAGGAGAAATGCTGATTACCAGCATTTTCTCCTTTTCCCACAATGTTTTCAAAAATCCTCTATTTCCGGGTTGTAAAAACCAGGGATTGTTTGGTAAAGAGTTAAGAGATTGCTTTTGTTATTTGCTTACTTTATTGACCATTGTGTACATTGAAACCTTTTGCAGATGAGAAGTTATTTGATACTTCATGAAATTAGGAGAAATTGGTAGTAACAAGCATTTTCTTCTTTTTCCTTAACCCATTTTCACACATTTCCCTACGTTTGATGACCCTGAGAAAAAAACCTTTAGAAAATATTGTGGGAAAAGGAGAAAATGCTGGTAACTAGTATTTTCTCCTTTTCCCACATTGTTTTCTATCCTTCACAAAACAAATTTCAAATTTTCACTCACTTTTATTTTGTCATCTGCAAATGCTTTCCATTTGGAAAACCTAAAATTTTGTCGTTTGGTAAGGAGTTAAATGATTTTAAAAGCTTTGTGTCTTTAACTTTTTAAAATCTTATGTTGTTTGGTAAAAGGTTATTGAAAAACTTATTCATTTTTCTTTGTATTTATTATTTTTTATTTTTCTAAACAAATATATACCCTGTAATTCTTCCAGAGCTTATTTTGCATAGGTATATCTGAATACTTCCCACTGTGGTGTTAGAGATGTTTCATAAATAGTGTTTCCACAAGTTTTACCGTCAGAAATTTTTAGTTCTTCTCTGAAGTAACCAGTCCTTTTATCATGAGTTGAAGTGCCATTTGATAGATCTGTTAAGGTAGGGCTAATGTCAATGTCACCCATGAAAGTCAGATTTTTGTGAGCTGGATGCATTGAAAAGTTAGTGCAAAAGATTATTGCAAGTATGAATGCAATGTTTATGTGTGCTTACAATAGCAATTACCTATGAACACGTCCCTTGACAACCATTTAAGTTGTTTGTGCATTTAACCACATTATAATACTAACTAACTAGAAAGTCTTCAATAAGCAAAAATTCTACACTTAGTTTGTTCAAATCATGCAACTTTGAAAATCTTTTTGCTCCACACCAAAATGCCTAGGGCTTTATTATTTCTTCAAAAGCGTGTTCTGGAGGTATATAGAAGTGGGCTTGTTGGTCCATCCACCCACTAGTCTTTCTGTAGCATTTTCTTGTCAGTGCTAATTTTCAACAACTACTGCATGGATTTCATTTGAACTTCACAGATAAACTTGATGTCTGGCAAAGATGTGCATAATTGTATTTCAATCATGAATCATTGAGTTTTCACAGATTTATTGCCCTTTAATGAAATTTCTTGTCCATGCTATTTCTCAACAACAACAGGAGCACGTTGTGTAGTCGGTAGAAAGAGAGTCATTCGGCTATTTTCTGATATCGCCGTTACGATCTACATATATACTGACAGACATATTGACGTAAAGTTTGTATAATGCAAGATTGTTTGCAAAGACAATTATGGGACGAGGGCCTTTTGTTACCTACTGTGCGTGTATTTGTCAAAGTAATTGTGCAAAGCCATAGGTGATAAATGTAATCAACAAGGTAAAGGTGTGAAAAATTGTCACGTTATGTGTACGGTATCGATTTTTTTTTTTGACCGAGTGGTCTTTTTTTTTTTTACATCGAAGATTTTTGTGAGAGCAACGGTGGATTCGGATCAGACTCGAAAATGGTCAACCCCCGAAATTTTGGGAGCCAAAGGACACCCGCGTTATAACGGAATCAGCGCTATAGCGCACTTCGTTGTAACGGGGTTCCACTGTATCTAGTTTATTTCCTTTTCAAAGTCATTTCATTATACATGAATCCGATACTCATATTGTTACATGCTATTTATATCATTTTTTCACTATATATTTTATCTTGAATGATCTATGGTCTTGGATGTAAATGAATTAATAATTCTGCAAAAGTTCACTTTAGTTTAATTCCTGCTATTTGAGAAAACAAGATCCTTTTCTTTGAAAAATTCATCTGGGCACTGTATACTGTATATGACATTCAAATACATTAGTTTTATGAAATACATATAAATTCTAGCATAACTGTCACCAATGACAAATCAAGGCATACCAGAAAGGTTGTTGATCTATTCAAGGACATTGTTTTTCTTAAGGAAATTGGACCTTACACATAATTGTGATTTTTAGTTAAGCAGCTGGTATTTGAGAATACAGCATCTGCTTATTTGAAAATTTCATCTGGATACTGTATACAGTATCAAAAATTCAAATAGATTAGTTTTATGAAGTACAAATAAATTCCAGCATAACTGTCACCAATGACGGATCAAGGCATACCAGAAAGGTTGTCGATCTATTCAGGGACATTTTTTCGAGGAAATGGGACCTTAGACATAATTTTGATATGCATTTTTTAAAACTTTTTGTCATATTTGGAATAGTTCATTTCTTATCACTGTATACCTGTTTTGTTATATTTCCATTATCATATCATTTCATAACACATCTTTCATCATAATTATACTCATGACTGACATTCTTACATCCTTTTATTTCCTTTCACTGCTTCTTTATTGCACACCAAATGCCCTTAGATGTTGATGCTCCACAAAACACTATATTCTTCTTTCATTCATTCTTGTCTGAACACAGAAGACCTAGAGGTGTAATACTTTGCATGAAACATCACCTTGTAGGCCTCTACAAATTATGCTTATAACATGCGCCTTGGATTCTTTCAGGCCCTGCCCCAGGCTCACATGTTTGTACATTATTAGTTGTAAGGTTAGGTAGCAGGGGACTTGGAAACTAGTTCACAGCTGTGATGAATCATGTAACCCTGAATGGAAGGTCATGAAAAAGCTGTATGTTTGACAATAATAAAGAAATTTTTGGGTAACCCTAGGGCCTAGACATCTATGATAGTTGTTAGATTTCTCTCTATTTTCCTTATCATTTGGCCTTGATCTTCAATATTTGGTATTTGTCTTCATCATAGAGCTGTACTGCTTAGAACTCAGGTGAGCGATATAGGACCATCATGGTCCTCTTGTTTTAAAGAAAGCCAACTTGTTCTAATGCTTCCGAATCGATAACGAATCAGTTACGATGTATGGGAATGCACAAAGAATTTGTTAAGAATTAACCTCGATTTTTTGGAATCGGGATTTCTTAGCCAAGATTTGAACAGCTCAAAACTTTTACCATGAATTCCCGATTGTTCAAGAATGTGCAAGAAACTAAGAATATACTCGATTCAGTTAAGAATTTCACGAATAACGATTCATCTACAGATTCTAAAGTTCATCAATTTGTGAGGTTCGTGGTCTGTGTCACTCTCTTGCACTACGGATCATTCCCATTCACCTCTGTAGTTGGCTCAGAAAGTAGTCTGTCATCACATGATATTTTTGTCACATGACCATAACTCAAAATGGCGACACAAACGTCGGTGAAAGAAAGACCAATCGATTGTTTTGTGTGCTGTTCAAACAGCATACGACCAATCAGACTTAGTGGTAGGAAATGTGAAAAAGAGGGATTTTCTGAAAAGCTTAAATGTCTTTTAAAGGACGATAACTTGTTTTTTAATCTTACAAACTTAGATCAATCGGTGTGTTAAATTGTCATCATTCATGGGTGCAGCCATTTTTTTTCTTTACAATTGGCGTAAGATTCTGATCAGTAAAGAAGCTTGAAAAAATAGTTCCATTGTATACAGGTAAATTCAGTTTGAATGCACCTATGATGTATCCGGAATCATATTTCCTTTGTCTACTTTATTATGTTACACATGAAACAGTTAAACGGTAACAAAACATGTTTTCCTCGGTCTAACAAGATTCTTGTCATTTAGCCCGTTGTAGAGATGTATGGGGAGAGTAACGAACGACAACTCTGCTCGTAGACTGGGTCTGTGTGCATTAGTAGCATAAGGGTTTTTTTTTTTGTTATACATTAGTATAGATTTAAAAACTATAAAACGTAAAATCTAGGTTCTTGTTCTTATCTCTAAGTAATGCTATACCAGGAAATTCCGATTTTTAACGACCGTGACAGGGAATAATTTTGAAAACATTGTGGGGAAAGGAGAAAATGCTGGTTTGTCCTCTTCTACAATCCTTTTTACCATTTTTACTCACAAACCCCACCATTGTAGTCAAATTTAGTTTACTGTCTTTTGAAATGGTGTCATATAAAATTTTGTCTTGTGGAAAAGGGTTAACCAGGGGTACTAACTGTTTAAACTATGAAAACAAAAGAATAACCATTACGCTTACATGACATCGAATATAGAATCTTCTTTAACCCTTTCCCAAACGACAAATTTTGGACTGGTCCAAATTCAAAGAGTTTGCAGACGACAATTTTAAACTTGATAAAAATGGCAGAAAGTTCTCAAAAAGGGTAGAAAACACTGTGGGAAAAGGAGAAATTGCTCGTTACGAGCAATTTCTCCTTTTCCCACAGTGTTTTCAAAAGACTTGTACTGCAGACACGTGAAAACCAGGGCTTGTTTGGGAAAGGGTTAAGCAGCTTACTGTATTTCTTAAATCAATCATCTATTTATCCATTCTTTTATTCGTTCTGCTATCGTATCGTTTTGTCTTTATTCATTAGTTTACCTCTTAAAATTTTAAAATCGCCGCCTCTCTCTGTGTCTTTCTCTTAGTCTGTCTGCCTGTCTGTCTGTCTGTCTGTCTGTTCACCAGGCTCTTATGGCAGACAGGGTCTAAAGGATCTTGTGCGACCCAGGCTCTAATCTCACACAGGGTCTAGTGACTTTCAGAGGATCTTAGGCAAAATACTGGTGAAAAGAAACTACATGATAGGTGCATTTGTTGCCTCGATGTAACCTAAATTTCGTTTATAACGGCATTAACCAACACAGTTTTCCCACATTTTTTTCTTACCCTATCAAAGACAGAAAACATCCTTTGAGCTACATTTATTTTGTCGTGTGCACATACTTTCAATTTGGTCGAGTACAAAATGTTACAGTTTGGTAAAGAGTTAACATGTCTGTGTAACTCTGTACCAAACGAAAAAGTGTTAGAATTAAAACATTGTCCAGATTTTAATTATTTGCTGACAAAAAACAGAAACGCTTCTCAAGAATTTGAATTCGTTTATGAAAGAGTGGTAAAGATGGTAGGAAAAAGAGAAAATGCTGGTTACCTTATTTTCAAAAAAGATTCTTCCTCAGGGTCGCTAAAGCGTGGCACCTATTGAAAAGGGGTTAATATACATAAGATCATTACAAATAAGAAAACAAAGTAAAAGAGGAAGAAAAGATAATCACTTTTGTGTTTCTTGTTTTCCAATTGTTCTGCATCTAATTTTTTTAGCCCTGGTAAAATACAATTGAACGATTTTTTTTTTTTTTTTCAAATCGTAAATGCTCGAATAAATATGCGTATGATATACAATATACATATCCAAGTTCAGACTGCACGTTCTGAGCTATCTGGTCTTGATCTGTATCGTGCACAAAAAGCTCTTGTTAGCCCTTTTTCATACAATCTCGACTTTAAACGACCTTTAGGAAAAAGGCATTTGAAACATTGTGTTAAAAGGAGAAAATGCTGGTAATCAGTATGGTCTCCTTTTCCCTGTGTTTTTCTGCCTTCCATAGACATATTTCAATTTTTGAGTCACGCTTAATTTTTAATGTGCACCAGTGTAAAATATTTTTGTCTGGTAAAGAGTTAAAGGGTATTTTATGCCACTTTCAACATCATTTTAGTCATAGAAGCGACAGCTCACATACTCATGTATGTTCTGGATTTCACACGTAGGCTAAGGCTATGAATTGTCTTGCCCACGGACACTTGGAGTGAGGCTCGAACACTGGACCACTATTTTAAGAGCCTACTTCATTTTCGCATATGGTAAACCCTTAACCACAAGACAAAATTTTAGACTGGACCATTTCAAACGTATTTGTAGCTGTTTAGCCATTTAACTAAATTTGGCTTAAATGGTGGGATTTGTCTGTGAAAAGGTAAAAAACATTGTGGAAAAGGAGAAACTAGCAATTTTCTCCTATCTCTACACTGTTTTCAAAAGCCCTCCCCGTCACGGTCGGTAAAAGCCGGGACCGTGTGGTGCAGGGTTAAAGAGATGAAAACCTTGATTTTGCGTTTTATATGTTTTATATCTCTAAAAAAATTTTTACTCTGCAAATGCACATAGATCATGAAACACAAATCGATAAAGTTTAGGATTTTTAGACGAATCGAAATGAGTTCGTGAAAATCCTAACTGAATCGTGCATGTTCGTCGTCAGCTCTTGAAATTCTTTAGCAATCGGGAATTCACGGTAAAAATTTTGAGCTGTTCAAATCTTGGCCACGAACTCCCGATTAAAAAAAAAAAATCGAAGTTATTTCTTAACAAATTCGTTGTGCATTCCTATGCATCGTAACTGAATCGTTTTCGATTCGGAGGCAGTAGTATGTATTCTTAACTTATTCGGAGACTGATGTTCCCCAAGCAGGAGTGAGGGCCTTATTTATACATATCTTGAGAGAAAAACCTACAGATTGTTAATCTTTTTTAATACATTGGATTCATACATGCATTTGGCATTTTCTTAACTTATTTGTAACTTATTTCAGACGTAGGTGCAGTATTTCCCAATAAATTCTTATAAATTGTTGCAATGTGGGATTCGTGACATGGGCGGAATAGTGACATAAGCCAAATCCAGTGAGCTCTTTCAGACAGTACAGCATGTTAAGTCTGATCTTGCCTCAGCAGTATTGCTCTCGATTTATGTTTATTTATCGTGACCAGTGGTTGCACATATGGGCAACTCCCCAAGACGACTGTTGGTTATTTTACAGGGGATACTAGTGCAGGATACAGGAATAAACCAGCCCTAAGTTACTCCACACGGAATAATGTCTCATCCAAAAATTGTTCTTGGTAATTTTAGATGGTCCGAGAATTAAGGTTCACAAGTCTAGTTCTATACCACCTGAGCTATTCGGCCTGGTCTCCTCTGCACTGTCCAAATTGGCGAGAATTCAAATCATCAAAAGAACTTTGACAGTGCAATAATATTTGTGATTTTACTGTGATTGATTGAAATTGTAAAGCACAAGAGGGCATATCGCACTCGACGCAAGTGTGTAATAGAACATGACATTGCACCTTTTGTGCTTTCACCATTTTTGACTAAAATAGTAAGAGACACAAAGGCGTACAACCCGTGATGCACAATACGCAATTTGGTTTATAGAACTTTGGCATTACAATATTTGTGCTTTCACCATGGTCGACATTTTTAAAGCAATCTGCTGGAAACAAACACAAATCGTCAGCTATTGGTTACGCCATTTTAAAATGCAGTGAGAGTTTTGAATATATCATTTAATAGGACTACGGAAGCCGATTAGTGACAAAACTTTATTGCAGGATCCTCGTATGCTTATTTTGCGAATTGTCGCTGTAGTTTTCGCAAATTAACAGCTGTTTTAAAATCGTACCTTTTCCTATATCTTTAATATTTACTAGACGACAAAACTTAAGACCTGTCCACATTGAAGGCATTTGCAGATGACAAACGTCTGAATGTTTTTGATTTGCAACCGTATTCACCAACTATTCTTATTTTTATTCTAATTTTATTTTTAAGCCTTATTCTAGATTTATAAAGAAACACAACTTCTGCTTGGCTAAACCGAATTGTTTAGCCAATTAGAAGTTGTGTTACTTTCAAATTTAGAAAGATCTTGAGTATAATACTAAGGATGTTCTTAGGAATGGTTTATGAATAGGGACCCAGGGTTATTGAAGGATTCGAAAACATTACGGAGAAAAATGTTGGTTACAACAATGTTTTCAGAAGTCTTTCTCATGTTAGAAAAGACGCAAGAACATGTAAGTTGGATGCTACGTAATTCGTTGCTAAAGAAGCAAAGTCTGTACTGTAAAACCTCGGTAGTTCGTAGCGCAAACGACGGGAGGTTTTATATGAACTAAAAGTAGTACGCTGTGCTTTTTCTCCTTTTTTAACAGTGTTTTCGAAAGCTTTCTTCGTCGGGATAGCAGAAATACGGGGTTGTTTTGAATAGAGTCGAGTTTTAGATTGAGAAATATCAATACAAATATGCAAGGCAAGAGGCGACGTAGAACGTTAGACAAGTAATGGTATACCATCATTCTGTGGTTTAATTGCTTTCCATCAAATTGAAGCTTAGATGAAGTTAAGTATGAAAACAACACTTATAAACCAATATTTTCCTATTAAACAAAACTCATCAAATGATTTTATTTTTCTCAGAATCACGTCTTAGTCAGTTTTGTAATTCAAACCGGAAACGAAAACTGGCCTTTTCGAAATAATGTCCCTTGATAAAGATGGGTTTTTTATTTGTGTAACGGCTGGGTAACCAAAGTGTTTAACCCTTTGCCACAAAATCCCTTGGTGTGCGTGTGAGAGAGAATTCGGCGGCCTGCCAAAGTTGTACTTGTCTGTATTCTGCAAAGCTGTTATTAGAGATTTATGCTTATAACCTGTTCTGTGATTTAACTCAAGTCCCTTCGCTCAGTCGATAACGTACAGGTCTTGAAATCAGGGGGTCGCTGGTTTGAATCCCCAGCTCGGCCAATGAGTTAAAAAAGTTGTTCATCCGTTGCGTCTGATCTAAGCCGGGCCGAGTCTATTCGCTCAGTCGGTAACGTATAGGTCTTGAAATCAGGGGGGTCTCTGGTTGAATCCCCAGCTCGGCCAGTTTCTTTCCGAGGATTAATGACAATCATTGCGACTGGATTAATACCACTCTATCATCGCTGATCATTGTTCGACGATGGTTATTTGAGAAAGCAGCCAGTGGCATGAAAAGAGAATTGTTCGAGGTACCAGTAAAAAGAAACTCCAGGAATATGGACGGGTGCAATGGCCGCCACGTTAAAAGTGCTGTAATGTTGAAACACCATGCAATCCATTAGCCAATCAGAAATTTCGTTGCTAACTAAACTTATATGTAAGACTAAGAATGCAATTCAGAATGGTTGGAGGTGTCATAATGCGGACGAATATTGGTTTTGACCCTTTACCACACAATCGCGAGTTTTAACATCCCCTAGGAAATAGACTTTTGAAAACCTTATGGGAAAAGCGAGAAAATGCTGCAACCAGCATTTTCTCCATTTCTCACAAGGTTTTCTACACTTTCGTAGACAATTAACATTATTTCAGCTAAATTTGATATATTGTCTTCAAATGCTTTCGATTTTTTTTCTAGGTAAAGAGTTAAACTTTTTGTCGGATAAATTTCCGTTTAGAAATGGTTCTTAGCTCGATCAGTCGAAACATTGGTCGTTCAGTAAAGTGTTAAATCTTTGACCGATTAGTTTCCGTTTAGAGATGGTTCAAAGCAGGTTTAGTCTAAAATTTTGTCGTTTGGTAAAGAGTTAAAACTTTTTGACCGATAAATCGCCGTTCAGAGACGTTTGTTAGATGGACCAGTCTAAAATTTTGTCGTTTGGTAAAGAGTTAGGATTTTTGACTGATGAATTTCCGTTTAGAGATGGTTCTTATCTGAGCTAGTCTAAAATTTTATCGTTTGGTACAGAGTTAAAATTTTCTGAATGATAAATTTCCGTTTAGAAATTTTTCTTAGCGGGACTAGTCTAAACTTTTGTCGATCGTTAAAGAGTTAAAATTTTGCGACTGATGAATTTCTGTTTAGAGATGGTTCCTAGCTGAACCTGTCTAAACTTTTATCGTCTGGTTAAGAGTTCTTTACTGATAAAATTCTGTTTAGAGATGGTTCCTAGCTGGACCAGTCTAAAATCTTGTCGTTCGGTAAAGAGTTAAATCTTTTGATTGATGAATTTCCGTTCAGAAATGGTTCCCAGCAAGGAAGAGAAATTTAGTTTAAGACGGGTTACCAGCCTAAATTCAGACGTTAATTGGTTTTCTTGATGCCTTTACCCGCGGCAAGGAGCGATGCCCTGGAGATGGTTTCAGTGAATATCAACTAATTCTCGTAAAATGTACCTTAATTGGGGAGAACTCTCTCAGGGGACGTTTGATTCTTGGTACTTTGATTCATGTCCTACTTAAATTCATTTTTAACCCTTAGGCTGCTGAACGCGACTCAAGGACCTTCTACGGACAGAGTAGATCAAGATTTTTGTCCAAAATAACTTTTAAATAGCAACATTCGGGTTTTTACCATCGGCTTGAAAAATTTATTTAACTTATTTAGCAGTCCTAGAGTTAACATGTCCTTAACAGTGACCACACTCCAAAATTTTAGATTTGCAGGCGACAAATAAATGTTGTGACTCAAATTTATGGGATTTGTCTTTAAAATGAAAAGACAGAAAACATTGTGTGAAAAAGGGAAAATACGGGTTAACGGCATTTTCTGCTCCCCCCCTCCCAATGTTTTCTAAAGCTGTTTTTTCACGAGTCGTTAAATATCAAGACTGCGTAGAACGCAATTTGTTTTGGATTGTATATACGAATATGATTCCTGCTTTATCCAAAGGTATGAGCTGGCGTAAAGTCATGCAAATATTTACTGAAATCATTATGGTTATGCAGCATAGTGAAACTTGTTTTCAGATTTTATGATTGCTTACCTAAATAATCTGCGTACGCAAATTTCGTGTATACGCTGTTGAGTGAAAGACAGCCCTGGTTGTGAGGTTACGTTTGCATGGTGTACAAGTACACCCTGTCAGACTCCCGAAAAGCCTGTAACAACGACAGTTTCTTTTTGCGGAAAGAATATATCAAGACCAGCCTGCCCAAGATATATTCTTTCAGGCATCGTAGATAATGATCAGATGATACCAGAACAAATTTCAGACTGGTTCAAATTTAAATCATTTGCAGACGGCTAATAAATCATGACTTAAACGATTCGATTTTGACAATATTGCGGGAAAAGGGGGAAAATAATGGTCACCTAAATGACTTTAAAAACCCTTTACCTCAAGGTCGTTAAAACATTGGATTGTGTTGTAAAGGGTTAAATGGTGTATGAATATTGGTGACATTTCCTTTAAGATACATCCTTATAGCCACTGAGAAAACATGCTGTTAAATCCTTTAAAGTGTGTAAAATGACTCATAATATGGTCAGCTTTGTAAACACAGATAAATTATCAATATATATGGTGCAAAGGTTAGAGAAACGCAAGGGATTTGTCCTAACTTAAAACCGGGAACGACAACATTGATTTCTTTGAAGGCTAAAATATACAAAATGCAATTTCTATCCGTACTATTCTGTGCAACTTTGTAGCCGTCAGGGGGAACATTTGGTATGAATAAACAAGAATTATTATACACTGTAGATTCATGAAATAAAGAAGAAGTGGGTTACAGGACTTTAGAGCAGGAGGTCGCTGGTTCGATCCCCGGCTCGGCCAATTTCTTTCCGAGGATTGATGATAGTTATTGTGACAGGATTTATTTCTCTCTCACCGCTGACCATTGTTTCGACGATGGTTATATGGGAAAGCAGCCAGTGGCTTAGAAAGAATATTGTGCGGAGTACTGGGAACAGAAACACCAGGAAAGCATGGATAGGTACACTGGCCACCGTGATATTACTGAAATAATGTTGAAAACGGCGTTAAACACCATACAATCAATCAATCAATCGAAAAGGCTAACACATCGATGGTATCTTTTTGGAAGACAATATAGATCAATTTCAGGGAGCAAAAAAGTGTTCTTATGGACAGGGAAGAGAAGATCTGACTGCACTGAAATAAACCTTCTGATTTCATTTCAAATGTCGAAGGGGTTACATATGGGAACTTCCATTCCGACGCCCACTTGTTGTTGCTCGATTCAGTTTCTGGCGCTGTAAATTTGTATGTTTCTTGTTCGTTCGTTTATTCGTTTGTTATTAAGATTCTTTGAAAAGGACCCTTCGTCTTAAAGATCCCATGGAACCTCACCTTTTCTCACAGTGTTTCCCCTCTTTTTCTAAACCCGATTTTGAAGTTGAAATTGATCGGGGGAAAAAGGGGGGGGGGAAGAAAAATGAATGATAAACAGAATTTATGTGTTTGTTTGCTTTAACATACAGATGAAAGCATGTAACTTTTTCTAAATTGTCGTTTAATTCTATCAATTTGCTACAACGAATAAGGACAATCTGAAGTAAAGTGAAATATTTATTATACTCAAAAATGCTGAGGTATCGACGAACCTCTGTTTCATTTTCAAAATAAGCCAACCCGTTGGGAAGATTTGTAACTTGTGAATAAAACTTGCAACGCTAGGATACTTGTAAGCTTGTAAGCCTTACAGATGGCAAAAAGTTGAGCTACAAAATGGGTGCTCCTTTACTTTGTTCAATGGCCCCCCCAACACCGCCCCCGCCCCGCCCTCCCCCTCGGCCCTTCCCCCCGATCCCCCCGAGAGAGAGAGAGAGAGAGAGAGTATTCCTGTTAAGTATTTTTTAAGGCTTCCGGCCCATAATACATTGAAATAAATACATTATTATTGAAATGTATACACTAATGACTAATGGTTAACTATCTACAATGACTGTTTGCTTTGTTTCGGTATAAGTAATCACACTCGCTCGCTCGCTCCCTCCCTCACTCAACTCAAGGGAAGGGAACTAGAGGACAAAAAAAAGTACACATGGACAATGAACTAATGACTGAACGCTTAAATAATAGAATGAATGAATGTTGGTTTACGCCGCTTTCAACATTATTTCAGTCATATCACGGCGACAGCTCACATACTCATGTATGTCCTGGGTCTCACCAGTACTAGGCTAGGGCTCTGAAGTATCTTGCCCAAGGACAATCCCACGAATGACTCAGTGCTGGAGTGAGGCTCGAACCCGGGGCCTCTTGGTTACGAGTCGTACACTTTACCAATGAGCCACGCAGGACCCCTAATGAATGAATGAATGAATCTAACAAAAGCTATGATTTCATAATTTAGAGAGACTAATGTAAGATAGCATTTTTCAATTGTGACAAAATTAATCCTCTGTATTTTCAGAAATTTGGTCAGCGATCAAATGTATATTTTAACTTTTTGGATTGAAGGGTATCGACGGGAAACAGAGCTTATGTCTTACGTTACCGACAAATAAATGTTTTAAAGGAAGCCCTCATTCATCGGTGCCGACTGACATATTAAGAGCCAGTCCATAATCGGAGCGTTTGTTTATTTATGTGAATTTTGTAGGGCCGTGAAGTTGGCAGCCTTAGGCTGCTGGCAACCTAGCAGCGTGAAGTTGGCAGCCTAGCAGCCTAAGTTTTTTTTTATTTCTGAATTATCGTTATATTGCCATGGAACTTTTTAAATAGTATCGTTTACAACCATTGAAACTGAATTTCAAGAGAAATAATCCCGATGTTAGGTTGCTGCGGATAATTCAATTTCTTAAACTTATTTCGACAATAATGTCGCTAAACAAGGTTTGCATGTATCAAAATAATCTTTGCCACGATTGGAACTTAAAAGTTAAAAAAGTCTGGGTTGTTGTCAATTTAGGCTGCTGGCAGTCTAGCAGCCTGGCAGCCTAGCAGCGTTAAGTTGGCAGCCCAGCAGCCTAAATGTTTTTTTTTTTTTTATTTCTTAGTGATTGTTATATTGACCTGAACTTTTATATAGGACCGTTTACAACCATTGAAAGTAAATTTTAAGAGATATTATCCCGATATTAGGTTGCCTCGGATAATTCAGTTTCTTAAACTTATTTCGACAATAATGTCGCTAAACAAGGTTTGCATGTATCAAAATAATCTGGTCAATATAACAATCACTAAGAAAAAAAAAAAAAAAAAAATAGGCTGCTAGGCTGCTGGGCTGCCAACTTCACGCTGCTAGGCTGCTAGACTGCCAGCAGCCTAAATTGACAACAACCCAAATTTCTTTAACTTTTACGTTCCAATCGTTGTAAAGATTGAAAAAAAAAAAAAAAAAATAGGCTGCTAGGCTGTTAGGTTGCTGGGCTGCCAACTTCACGCTGCTGGCCTGCTAGCCTGCCAACTTCACGAACCTCAATTTTGTGTTATTATTTTCAATTCTTTGCCAGCAGCGAATGGAAAAAAATCCAGACAATAATTCACACTTTTAGGGCATACAAACTCCCTAATTTGGTAATTTAATGGCAATATCAGCCTAAAATCAGGTCCTTGGCGTAATATTTCGGATACGGTCAACCCACGGCACAAACGATTCATACAATACTGTACACATGTTACAACTTTTTGTATTGTAGAAAACACGTTAAAAGACCAGAGCACTGCATGACATTCTTTTGTTTTTTTCGTCCGTCGTCTGATAAAAATCTAATTACCATAGATTGAAGCTCATCTTTATCAAAGGTTGATATTCTTTTACAACACCCAATTTTTATCCTTCAGCTAGAGGAACAAAAGAAAGACAACTTGGTGGAGTGTCTTTTTTTTTAAACCCTTAAGCTGCTAAGCGCGACTCACTGGCCTTTTGCGGACAGTGTAGACAAAATCAGACTGCACAGAATGTGAAATCTGATCTTGGATCTAAACTGTCCTATAAAGAGATATATTTTCTCCAAAGTAAATTTGAAATGGCAATATATATATATATATATATTTTTTTTTTTTATTGGCAGGGAAGTTTTATTTAACTTTTTTAGAAGTCTAAGGGTTAAGATAAAAACTGTTTATAATTGTACAAACACGAAAAATGATAACCTGTTTACCAGACTAGAAAAATCCAGACTTGTCTGAATTGGAAGCATTTGCAGACGAGGAATTAAATGTGTCTCAATTGACAGGCCACGATTTGTCTTTGAAAGAACAGAAGACCCTTTGTGCATTGTTTTCCTTTTTTGACATTGTTTTCAAAAGCTTTCTTCTTCTGGATAGCTATATACGGCGTAGTTTCGAATAGAGACAAGTTTTAGATTGAGAAATAGCAATACAAATATGCAAGGCAAGAGGCGACGTAGAACGTTAGACAAGTAATGGTATACCATCATTCTTTTGTTTAATTGCTTTCCATCAAATTGAAGCTTAGATGAAGTTAAGCATGAAAACAACACTTATAAACCAATATTTTCCTATTAAACCAAACTCATCAAATGATTTTATTTTTCTCAGAATCACGTCTTAGTCAGCTTTGTAATTCAAACCGGAAACGAAAAATGTCCTTTTCGAAATAATGTCCATTAATAAAGGTGGGTTTTTTTTATTTGTGTAACGGCTGGGTAACCAAAGTGTTTAATCCTTTACCACACAATCCCTTGGTGTGCGTGTGAGAGAGAATTCAGCGGCCTGCCAAAGTTGTACTTGTCTGTACTCTGCAAAGCTGTTATTAGAGATTTATGCTTATAACCTGTTTTGTGAGTTAATCAGTTAAAAAAGTTGTTCATCCGTTGCGTCTGATCTTAGCTGGGCCCTTCGCTCAGTCGTTGTACAGGTCTTGAAGTCAGGGAGTCGCTTGTTCGAATCCCCAGCTCGGCCAATTTCTTTCCGAGAATTGATGACAATCATTGCGACGGCATTAATACCACTCTATAACCGCTGATAATTGTTTTGACGATGGTTATGTGAGAAAGCAGCCAGTGGCATGGAAAGAAAATTGTGCGAATTACCGATTTAAAAAAAAAAAAATCCAGAAAAGCATGGATAGGTGCAATGGCTGCCAAGATAAAACTGAAGTAATGTTAAAACACCATGCAATTCATTGGCCAATCAGAAATTTCGTTGCTAACTAAATCTTAAGTTTTAAGACGAAGGATGCAAATCAGCATGGTAGGGGATTCGACCGAGACGTCATAATACGCACGAATAATGGTCTTAACCCTTTACCACACAATCCTAAGTTTTAACATCTCTGAGGAAATACCCTTTCGAAAACCTTATGGAAAAAAGAGAAATTGCTTGTAACCAGCATTTTCTCTTTTTCCACAAGGTTTTCTACACTTTCACAGACAATTACCACCATTTCAGCTAAATTTGATATGTCGTCTGCAAATGCCTTCGATGTGGACCAGTCTAAAGTTTTTGTCTATTGATAGAAAGTTCAACTTTTTGACTGATTAATTTCCGTTATAAGATGGTTCCTAGCTGTACTAGTCTGAAATTTTGTGGTTTGGTAAACAGTTAATTTTTTCGTCTGATACATTTCCGTTTAGAGATGATTCCTAGCTGAGACCAGTCTAAATTTTTGTCGTTTGGTAAAGAGTTAAAATTTTCGTCTGATACATTTCCGTTTAGAGATGATTCCTAGCTGAGACCAGCCTAAAATTTTGTCGTTTGATAAAGAGTTAAATTTTTCGTCTGATATATTTCCGTTTAGAGATGGTTCCTACCTGAGACCAGTCTAAAATTTTATCGTTTGGTAAAGAGTTAAATTTTTCGTCTGATACATTTCCGTTTAGAGATGATTCCTAGCTGAGACCAATCTAAAATTTCGTCGTTCGGTAAAGAGTTAAACTTTTTGGATGATAAATTTTCGTTTAGAGATGGTTCCTAGCTGACCAGTGTAAACTTTTGTCGTTCGATAAAGAGTTAAATTTTTCGTCTGATATATTTCCGTTTAGAGATGGTTCCTAGCTGAGTCTAGTCTAAAATTTTGTCGTTCGGTAAAGTGTTAAACTTTTGGCTGAAAAATTTTCGTTTAGAAATGGTTCCTAGCTGAACCACTCTAAAATTTTATCGTTTGGTAAAGAGTTCTTGACCGAAAAAAATCTATTCAGGTATGGTTCCTAGCTGGACCGGTTTAAAATCTTGTCGTTCGGTAAAGAGTTAAAATCCTTTGATTGATGAATTTCCGTTCAGAAATGGTTCCCAGCAAGGAAGAGAAATTTAGTTTAAGACGGGTTACCAGCCTAAATTCAGACGTTAATTGGTTTTCTTGATGCCTTTGCCCGCGGCAAGGAGCGATGTCCTGGAGATGGTTTAGTTGAATATCAACTAATTCTCGTAAAATGTACCTTAATTGGGGAGGAATCTCTCAGGGGACGTTTGATTCTTGGTACTCTGATTCATGTCCTACTTAAATTCATTTTTAACCTTTAGGCTGCTGAACCTACTCAAGGACCTTTTGCGGACAGTGTAGATCAAGATCAGACTGCACAGAACGTGCAGTCTGATCTTGGATCTACAATGTCCGGTAAGAATATATTCTTCTCCAAAAGTAACATTGAAATAGCAAAATTTCGCTTTTTACTATCTGCTTGAAAGTATTATCAGAAACTTATTTTGCAGGATAAGGGTTAAAATGCCCTACCAGTTACCACACGACAAACGTTTTGACTGGTTCACATTGAAAGCATTCGCACGGGACAAAAGTTTTGACTGGTTCACATTGAAAGCATTCGCACGCGACAAAAGTTTTGACTGGTTCACATTGAAAGCATTCGCACGCGACAAATCAATGGGAATCAGATTTATGGAATTTGTCTGTAAAAGGAAAGGATAGAAAACATTGTGAGAAAAAGATGTTGATTAACAGCATTTTCTCCTTCTCCCCCAATGTTTTCTAAAGTTTTTTTGGGGGGTCGTTAAATATCAAGGCGGCTTTTCGCTAGACTGCGTAGGTTTACGCAATTTTTTGGGATTGGATATACACACATACGATCCGTGCATTACCTAAAGGTATGAGCTGGCGTTATCTTAGGCAAACATGTACTCAAATTGTAAAGTTACGCAGTTTAGTGAAACTTGTTTTCAGACTTGATGCTTGCTTACCTAAACTGCGTACGAGAAATTCGTGCGTAAGCTGGGTGAAAGGCAACCCTGGTTGTGAGGTTACGTGTGCATAGTGTATAAGTACACACACCCTTAGCTGTCGAAAAGCTTATAACAACAACGATAGTTTCCGTTGACATACAGAAAATTGACCATTAGCGAAAAGTTTCGGTCCAGGTAAGCCTGCGCGGACTGCGTAGGCTGACTTGGGTCGATACTTTTTCGCAGATGCATTGAGCCCCCTTTTAAAAGAGCATGGATCATGTTAATGTATTTTTTCTTTCTTTTGCAAATGAAGATTTGGGTCATACTGCAGGATTAATTTGGTGTAAATCGAAGATCAGACGGCAACCTTCTGAGCAACTGCAAGGGATTAGGGGCTGTGTCTGTAATGCCATACACAAAGAAATAGGGAATATTATGTTGTGGTAACTTTCTTGGTCCATGTATTTCATCCGAGCAGCGTGAGAAAATTTGATATCGCAGGAGACCGAAGGTCGAACGAGATGTCGAACTTTTCGTACGCGGCGAAAAGTAAATACAAGCAAAATGAAAGTTACTACAACATGACATTCCTTTTATTAAATATCTACAACTTTCAACGACAAAATGTTACAATTATTGACATTTTATTCGAAAACGGTAAACAAAATAAAACTGATAATGGTGTACATAGTGGCTAGTACATGTAACTTCAGTTTTGAGAATTGCGGTTGAATATTACAGCGAAATATTTTTGACCAATTAAATCGCAAGTCAATACATACGTAATCCACGTTTGAGATACGTCATCAAACCATATTTGGAACCGTATTTGACACCGTGTTTATGAATTGTGTGATATTTTATCCGTCGCATGTACGTATTTGAGTCGGAAAAGTTTTAGGTATGTAATAAAAGGATAATACAGACTCTAAGTAGACAAAATATTCAACACCTTTAATTCCCAAATTTTATTTTACATCAATTTGTTACCAGGTAAAAAAAAAAAAAAAAAAGATATACACCATTCAGTGAACATTCAATGGATATTTAATTTACAATAGTTTCTTATATATTTACATGTCCATACAACCATAACAAATAACAACCGACGTCATGTTGAACGCTTAGGCTGCTAATCGCGACCAACGGACCGTTTGCGGACAGTGTAGATCAAGATCAGACCGCACAGAACGTGCAGTCTGATCTTGGATTTACACTCTCAGATATAGAAGATATTTTCTCCAACCTCCATTACTTTGAAATACCAACATATTAGCTTTTACCATGGGATTGAAAGTTTCATTTAACTTATTTAGTAGGATATGGCTTAATGTAATGAAACTGGTCATACCAAACTATATCCTACTTCCTTTTTCAAAAAATTTTGCAGCAAACGACTTTTGAAACACCATAGTAACTGAGCTATGCTCTGGCAAAATGGCGCTTAATGCATCTCCGTGATCCATGATACCATCACATAAGTTTGGATCCACAAAATCCATTTTGTCTAACAACTGACTATATCATAGGGTACGCTGGTCCTTTGACACGCAGAAAATGTACCAAAAGCAAAAAGTCTCGGCCCCAGTTGAACCTGTGCGGACTGCGTAGGCTGACCCAGGTCGATATGGTTTTTTTTTGCAGATGCATTAAGCCCCCTTTTCACGGGGTATGGCTCAACTATAGATTATCAACATTAGCGAAATCTTTCTGCGCCAAAAAAAGTTAACTCAACCCCTTTCGACGACTGGAAATAAAATCTGTAAATCTGAAAAGTTCTGTAAAATTATCTTACAGGCCTGAATAAACAAGCGGACAGTATAGATCAAAGATCAGGTTGCACGTTCTCTGCAGTTTGATCTTGATCTATACAGCCGCAAAAGCAGCTGTTCTGGTCCATGACGCTGAAAGGGTAAAATGTCGATGCGTGAATCAACCTGGAAACATGGTGGAAAAAGAGAAAACTTGAATGGTAGAAGTGATTCGTTCTTTTTCCACAGGGTTTTTTCGATAACTTTAACACACAAGTTTATCTCGTAAACGCCGCACCAGGTAGCTCAGTCGGTAATGTACGGGGCTTAAAACCAAGTGGTCACTGGTTCAAGACTGCATAGCCCTTTGTTAGGATTTATCAAGGTCACTGCGACAGGGTCTGTTCCTCTCTTACCGCTGATCATTGTTTCGGTGATGTTTATGAGGGAAAGCAGCCAGTGGCTGGGAAAGAATGTTGTGCCAAGTACCACTATAACGCAGTAACCGGCATTTCTCCTTTTCCAACAATGTTTTTTACCCTTTTAAAGATAAAACCCACCGGTTTAGGCACATTTAATTTGCCCTCCGAAAATGATCTCAGACTGGACACTTCTAGATTTGAGCCATACTCTATGAAAAGGGGACTTAATGCATCTGCGAACAGTATCGACCCAGGTCAGCCTGCGCTGTCCGCGCAGGCTGACCTGGGTCAAAACTTTTCGCTATGGGTCAATTTTCTGTATGTCCAGGGACCATCCTACCTCAGGATGAAGTCAGTCGTTAAAGAGAGTGGCAATTATGGATCCCTAACTAATTGATGTTTTGCTTAGCATAATGCATCACGGAGAAATATCAAGCCCCTTTTTGCCAGAGCGTGGTTCATTTATTTTCGCCTACTAATGATTTGAAATTGTTGAAATCAGTATTTGCTTTCCATACCTTTCTCCGGATATGCTGTTTAACCAATATCATATGAACCATACTCTGTGAAAGCGGGGGCTTAAGCATCTGCGAAAAGTATCGACCCAGCTCGATCCTTTTTGCTGTTGGTCAGTTTTCTGCATGTCAAAGGATCAGTGTACCAGGTGATTCTGTCGGTTGTTGGACACAATGGAGTTGATGGATCCATAATTATGTGATGACTTACATTGTATTTGGTATTATGCATCACGGAGATGTATGGCAACCCCTTTTGCCAAAGCACGGCTCATATATTTCTTAACTCTTTACCAAACCACAAAATTTTAGACTACTCCAAATTGAAAGCAGTTGCAGACGACAAAATAAATGTGACTGAAAAATTGAATTTTTTTTTGTAGGAAGGGTAGAAAACATTGTGGGAAAAGGAGAAAATGCTCGTTACCAACATTTTCGCCTTTTCCCATAATGTTTTCAAAAGGCTGCTTTCTCAGGGTTGTTAAAAGTCGGGATTGTGTAGTAAAGAGGTAATCGTTGGAATTGTAGTAAGGAAGAAAAACAGAAAGAATACGAAAAAATAATACGTAAAAGGATAAATTTGTCGGAAAACATACGTATAAAATCAAAGTTTAGGGAACCCTTATAATTCATCTTGAGGTAATTCTTTCTTTTACCTAAAACGTTTACACGTAACAAATATAGATATCGGGTGTGACCTCTATGTGCAGCAACACCTGCACGACACCTGACATGCATAATGGAGGTGAATACCGTGTATCGTTGCTCTTGGAATCGGCTGAAATATTGAGAGGTAAAGTCACCCTGTTCTATCATGTCAAAAGAAACGAGTAACAGGGTTCCTTTATTTTATGGCCTACGTATATGATATTGTGAACAGTGTAACTTTAGCATAGTTTTTACTTCAAATGGAAAATGAACAAACTTTGTAATCAAACTCTTCTTAGTGGTCTGTCTTAAGCGGCCAACATTTCGCTTCTCAAAAATACTTGTATTAAGTAGTCGCTTGACCTAAGAAAGCACTTTTCAGATATTTGTCCACTGCTTGCTTTTCTCATTACCAAACTACAAAAGTTTAGATAAGTCTGAATTCAAAAAAAAAAAAAAAAAATGAAGACGGCCAATTGAATGAGGCTAAAATGACGAAATTTGTTGTCAAAAGTGTCGAAACCATCGTGGGAAAAGACGAAAATGGTGGTCACTGGCATTTTCTCTTTTTCTCTCAATATTTTCAACGGCCGTCTTCCTCAGGGTCGTCCAAACACAGGATTGTTTTGCAAAGGAATGATACAGAACGAGGATTTTCCCAATCTTACGACATAGTCATCTGTGTTCTATGTGTTCCGTGGTGTTTAACAGAATAATGGGATTCTATACTTGACGTGGCTGAGTACATATACCGCGGGCTCTTCTTGGCGGCAAATATCCTGTCACCAAGTTCCCGTAACCAAGAAGAACTTGCATTGAAAGCGAGAAACAAAAACGGGTTAACTGCAGAGTTGCAGGCCGCCATACCACCAAAGAAGGCATATATCTTTTCCGAGACCAGGCAATGGTGCCCATATGACATAACCATTTCGATGACAAAACTTTAAGTCATACGCCGGCGACATATATATATGTTTATGTATGTCATAGGTTTCACCTGTACAAGCCTGGGGCTCTGAGAATGCTTGGCCAGGGACACTCCCTCCAACGATAAGCACAGTGCATCTAGTGAGGCTCGAACCCGGGGCCCGTCTAGTCCCACACTTTACCACTGAGCTAAGCAGGGCCTCATTTGTATTTTGCAGGCGCTTGCCTGAAGCAAAATATTTTCTTTTCATGTATGCGAGATCCCTAAATCCTCAACCTTTCCTAAATGACAAAAATTTAGACACGTTCAATTTGAAAGTATTTGTAGACAGCCAATAGAATGTGTCTGAAATGACAAAATCTATCATTTAAAGAGTAGAAAACATTGTTGGAATAGGATAAAATGCTGGTCACCAGCATTTTCTCCTTTTCCCATAATATTTTCAACAGCCTTTTTCCTCATGGTCGTCAAAACACAGGATTGTTTTGCAAAGGAATAATAAGGGACGACAGTACATGCAAACTTACGACATAGTCATTTGTGTTATGTGCGTTCCGTGGTGTTTGACAGAATAATGGGATTCTATACTTGACGTGGCTGAGTACATATACCGTGGGCTCTTCTTGGCGGCAAAGATCCTGTCGCCAAGTTCCCGTAACCAAGAAGAACTTACATTAAAAGCGAGAAACAAAAACGGGTTCGCTGCAGAGTTGCAGGCCGCCATACCACCAAAGAAGGCATAGACCTTTTCCGAGACCAGGCAGTGGTCCCCGTATGACATAATCATTTCGATGACAAAATTAGGCAGACTGCAAATGATAAACACTAACACGATAGCGAAAGTAAGTTTAAGAGTCTTGATTTTTGCCTTGGGCAGGGAGGCAGACTGAGTGCTTTGTAGATGCACCTTCCCTGTTTTGAATCGTAAGGTCTTTTTGTTGGCGTGTTCATTGGCTTTCTGGGCAACCTTCAGAATGATTCGCGTGTAACATATGATCAGAATAGCCAGTGGAATAAAGAACACGATCAGACAGATGTAGGTTATCCAAGCCTGCCGATGCGATATCGGTGTGTTTCTGAATATGTTCTCGCACCTGATGGAACCGTCTGCGTGTACAACTTGGTGAAACACTCCGAACATAGGTGAGGAACATAGCGCCGCCAGACCCCATCCAATACCCGCCATCTTCCAAACCTAGAATAAAAAAAAAAAATTAACTCATTACTACATAGCAAACTTTTGACTTTTGACTCCAAATTAAAAGCATTTGCAGATAAATTAACCCTTAGGCTGCTAAGTGCGACCCACTGACCTTTAGCGGACAGTGCAGATCAAGATCAGACTGCACAGAACGTGCAGTCTGATCTTTGACCTACACTGTCCGATTGGGAGATATTTTTTTCTCTAAAAAATAAGTTTGAAAAGGCATTATTCGGGTTTTTGCTATCGGCGTGCTAATTTTATGTTACTTATTTAGCAGAATATGGGTTAAGTATGCTGTAAATGGGGGAAAACTTGTGTGAGAAAGGGTAGAAAACATTGCTGAAAAAGGAGAAACTGCTGGTTACCAGCATTTACTTTTTTTTCTCACATTCCTTTCAAAAGCCCTCATGGTGAAGGTCCTTAAAATTCAGAATTGTTTGGTAAAGGGTTAATTTGTAGGGTTCTCTTGGAAATGGGATTTAACCCTTTACCAAACAAGCCCGAGTTTTAACGACCCGAGGAAGAAATCTTTTGGAACACTGTAGAAAAAGGAGGAAATACTGCATTTTCTCCCTTTCCAACATGTTTTTTCTTCCCTCATTTTAGCCAAATTTAAATTCGTCATCTGCAAATACTTTCAATTTGGACAATTCTAAATTTTGTCGTCTGCATCTTGTAATGCATTATACTGTCAAAGCGAGTCGTCGTATTATATGGCTCCATGTTGTCAAAAAAAAAAAGGGACTGAATTACGAGGTAGAATGGTCCTTTGATATGTAGAAAATTTACTCATAGCAAAAAGGTTTCGAATCAGGACAGCCTGCGAAGTCAGCATATGAGTTATGCTCTGTTTAAGGGGGGGGGGGGTGATACCTCTTTGTGATACACTATTATCACATAACTTCCTTTGTTTTCAATGGAATACAGCCATTACGAATTTTCTGATATTACACACCTTTAAGATAAGCAAAATCGTGCCATATGTGATCAAAAGTCTGTAATCGCAAGCCTAATTTCTAAACTATTGCTGACCTAGATTTCTCTGTGAAATTAAATGTCAAAATTGATGATCGTGACAAAACTGCGAATTTCGTTAAAATCATTTCATGCAAGATTCTTTGGAACGATTTTTTGCACCTGTCTAAGAGGCGACTAAGCTTCATGTAAATTTCACTACATTTTGTATATGTAGACCTATGTTTTAAAACACCATAAACTATAATTCTTGGTAAACAGTTGGGTGATTAAAAAAAAATCTGACATTCGTTTGCTTTAAGAGGTTAAGTTTTATTAAACTCATGGACAAAAAGAATAAATGTTATTTAGCTGACAAAAGGCTCGCTTTATAACATTTTTTTCGTAATCTCGTTTAATAAAATATTATCTCAAATGCTAACTAGTGTCGGATCCTATGAAAAATGGTACAGGCACATACTGTGTTTTAACCATGATATGCTATCAATTTCCGCCTTCTGTAACTTCTTCTGTAACTTAATTACTATGTACCGTCCCATGAGAGCTTATTTAACTCTAAAACAGACGACACGTTTTTCCACTCCTCCAAATCATTTGCAGACGACAAATTCAGTAAAGCTCAAATGTCAAAGTTTGTCACTGAAGGGATAGAAAACTTTGTGGGAGAAGGAGAAAATGCTGGTAATCAAAATTTTCTCCTTTCTCCAGAATGTTTTCAAAAGCTTCTCCCCCAGGATCGTTACAAATGAATAACAAGTGACCGTTTGGTAAAAATATAAGACAAGTTTTACAGCTTATACCAATAGGTCAAGCTGCAGGGCTGGGCAGATTTACTGGCGCAAGAAATTGGGGTCACGAACACGCACGATGCTTTCTCATTCGATTTGTCATGGATAGATTTCTTCTCAAGAAAAAATCTCTGACATTATTGCATGTCGATATGTGAAACTTCCGGAGGGAGTTTTTGACTGACAGTTGCCATTTTTTACTAACGAAAAACGCTGGGGAAAATAGTGCATGAATTCCCTTCATCAATAAAGAGCTAAACTCAGCATTCAGTCGGCAATACACGGGGCTTGAAACCAGTTAGACGCAGGTTCGAATCCCTAGCTCGGCCAATTTCTGTCTGACGATTAAATACAGGTATTGCGTCAGGATTCATCCCCCTACCTCTGATCATTGCGTCGGCGATGGCTATGCGTTGCCTTGGAAGAATATTGTGCGAAGTGCTGGTATAGGAAACTCCAGGAATAGCATAGACAGGTGCACTGGCCGGCGTGATATAACCGAAATAATGATTACGGCTTGAAACACCGAACTGACACACAAATAATTGTCAATAGGCAGTGAAACATTAAATATCAAAGTACTGACAGACCAGCGAATGTGAAATAAGTGGCCTCGGTAAAGATAAAACTTGGTTGATCCATACAAGATTGAAGAAATCTGGTCAAATTTGATTATTAAGTTCGTGCCGGATTGAATTCGGTCCAATCGGCTTGTTGAGTCCGATCCAGTGACTCGACCCTCTACTCGTAGCCATTTACTTGTCAAAACATAAATGAAGAATACATCATTTTGATGACTTGGCATTTAAATACCTTTAGAGCTCACTTTAGAGTTATGTTTCCTTTTTCACTTTCTTAACGGTTGGACAAACTCATAGTTAGACAAAACCTGCAACCCTTGGAAAAATACGAGGATGAAAAAAGGTTGCTTCGGGATAAGGAAAGAGGAGCCAGATTTTGCATAGCTCACTGGCTTAATTTACGTATAAGCAAACATCCTGTACCTTATCGATGACATCTTGTTATGGCTATGACATTGTAAGTAGACGTCGTTCAAATTGGGGTGGTAGAGAGTTTGTAGTTCATGTCAACATTGTCATATAAATTTAACAGAATAACGATTTCTAACGGAAAGATTTATTTTTTTTTTTGCTAATGCTTTATACCCTAAAAAAAATTAATGTTTTGAGTAACATTTTATATGTCGTCTGCAAATGTTTTCGATTTAGATCAGGCTGACATTTTGTTGAAGGGTAGACAGTCAATTGCAAACTAACTGAAGTTTTGATTGTAGGATTAAATCAAACGGAATGAACTGTTGTGCATCCAAGATAGCATTGGACGTTCTGTGCTGTCTAATCTTAAACTATGCTCTTCGCAAACGTGCCAAATACATGCTGAGCATCGTTAGAGTTACCACTTTACCACATAATCCCAAGTTTTAACGACCCTAAGGAAAAAGGCTTTTGAAAACATTGTGGGAAACGTGCCGAAAACGTGCTGAGCATTGTAAGGGTTAAATATTTCTAGGAACAATTTTTAGAATTAGTTTTAGCCTCAGGGATGTCATGCATCATAATATTTGTCAGATGACTTAATTCAAAATCTTCCCTCTTTACCAGAGGACATTGTTTTGTTCTGGTCTATACTGAAGCATTTACAGACGACAAATTAAATGTGAAATTTATATCTGTCTTGGACGGGGTAGAAAACTTTGTGGGGCTACCAGCATTTTCTCATATTCTCACAATGTTTTCAGAACTAATATAGCCCAGAATCTTTAAAACACTAGATTATATGGCAAAGGGTTAAGGCAATACATCTCATGCCTTCTACGAGGTCTAATTTTTAAAACAGAGAAAAGTAATTTTGATTATGGTTGCTTCTCAAGTTACTACAGGGTGTCCAAAGAGAAAGTTTACAGTCTGGTAATTTAAGTAAATTGACATTTTCCAGAAAAGTATAAGAGTGTATATCTTAAAAGTGATACTGGATAAAACTTATATCAATTGTCTATACATACTCGAGTTTTCGTTGATCTAGCAGAACATGAAAATATAGTACATGTAAATAGACATGAAAACTGTTAACTTTCTTTTTGGACACTCTGTATGTACGTCTACTGTGGTTCAGTGGTTAAGGTGCTGGATTTTGAATCTTGCTATATCATTCTATTTGTGGCTTGTCCACTGGGAAGTGTCCTTATGCAAGGCACTGCATAAGTCTAGCTTACTACTGGTTAATATCATGAAAGACATGACTTTGTTGTCGCCTTCATTTGACTGAAATTCTGTTGAAAGCGTCGTAAAACCTAAAAGACGAAAGGAATTTTGCTGGTATGCTAAAACTATACGTCCTCGTAGCGCTATAAAAGGTGAACAAGTTTATCATTAACAGTTAAACCCTTACTCTTCTAAAGAAGTTAGACACAACTTTCAAGCGTTTAAACATAATTTCTTTTACATCGATTGAAAAACAAGTTCTTATAACTTATACTAATCTCTGTCGATTCTGCTTCCTGGGAACTACAGCAGTACTTGCGCCGAATGTGTGGGCTAATGAACAAAGTTGACACCCGCTCCCGGGTATCGAACTCGGGACATTATGGTTACGAGGCCGACGCTCTACTTCACAACCACGGACACCACAACTTTCAAGACGATTGTAAAAACCCGAATAATGTTATTTCGAACTTATTTTTTTTGAGAACAATACCGATGTCTCATCTTGAGCTGTGCTGTCCGAAAAATGAAACTCGATCGTGCCTTACAATAAAAGGCTTAATTGTTCAAAATATCGTAATACTACGAAAGCCTGGTTGTAACTTCTAATTTCACCAGTTGTACTTCAACATTCATACTTCACACTTACTTCATTCTTTACACCTAATGCTTCACACTTAACGTTTCATACATCACCAGTCACTCTTCACATTTCACAGTTCATACTTTGCCATTCTCATTACACATCTCTCAGTTCACAGTTCAAACTTTGCCATTTTCATTACACACGTCTCATTTCACAATTCATGCTTTGCCATTCTCATCACACACTCTTAGTTCGCAATTCATGCTTTTCCATTTTCATTACACACTTCTCAGTTCACAATCCATACTTTGCCATTTTCAGCATATACCTCTCAGTTCACAGTTTATACTTTGCCATTCTCATTACACACATCTCGGTTCACAGTTCATACTTTGCTATTCTCATTACACGCCCCTCAGTTTACAGTTCATGCTTTACCATTCTCGTTACACACTTCTCGGTTCACCATTAATACTTTGCCATTCTCATTTCACACCTCTCAGTTCACAGTTCATACTTTGCCATTCTCATTACACGATTCTCAGTTTGCAGGTCATACTTTACCATTCTCATTACACGATTCTCAGTTCGCAGTTCATACTTTACCATTCTCGTTACACACTTTTCAGTTCACAGTTCAAACTTTGCGATTCTCATTACACACCTCTCAGTTCACAGTTCAAACTTTGCGATTCTCACTACACACTTCTCAGTTCACAGTTCATACTTTGCCAGTCTAAGTTCACACCTCTCAGCTCACAGTTCATACTTTACCATTCTCATTACACGCCTCTCAGTTCACAGTTCATACTTTACCATTCTTGTCATACACTTCTCAGTTCACAGTTCATACTTTGCCATTGCCATTCTTGTCATACACTTCTCAGTTCACAGTTCATACTTTGCCATTCTCATGACACACCTCACAGTTCACAGTTCATACTTTAGAACTAGACCAAAATGTTCCTAAGAATGGTTGGTGAATATAGGCCTAGAAGTCACTACCGGGCTTTGGTATATCAGAACGTCGCGTTGTTTATTCAGACGTCCGGAAAAAATCTCCAGGGAAAAATTGTTTAACAAGAAGTGATGGACCGTAAGGAAATATAAAGATAAACTCACCGGCATTGATTCCTTGAGCGGTGCTCGTATGGCCTGATGTCTGTCTATAGCGATCACCACCAGAATATAATTACTGGCCATCATGGAAAAACTCTGCAAAAACTTCACGAGTTTACACATGACCGGTCCTGCCGACCATTCTCTGTCGACATATTCCCAGATTAACTGTGGTAGAACAGCGAGCAAAATGACAAGTAAATCTGCTACCGTCAGATTGAGTATAAAAGCGTTCACCCGCGATAAATGATTGAACCTCGGATACACTCGCCGATTGCACGCCATCCAGAGCAAGACCAGAACACTTCCGAGTATTCCGAATATAATGGTAATGTATAAGATCACAAGTCGAAGGGTTTTATCGAGGCCGATGTCGTGAACGCTTGTATTACAACCGTTCTTACTAGTTGCGTTGTTTATAGCCGGTGTTACGGTCACATTGTCGAACATAGAACTGTTGGATAGTGTCAGATTGTAATCAGGACTTGTGTAAAACAGGGTCGTCGTCTCCATGGTTTAGGCAGACAGTGATTTAGTCCGTAGTTAATAGTATAATTGTCTCTGTTGTCAAAAATGTGGTCTTAAAATCATGGTAACCTGAAAAAAAAGAAAACATAGACCATTAACAATTTTCACGGTTAAGTCGTTATCTTCTGACACAATGTTTTTAACAGACGAGTTGTTCGGGGGGATGAAAGGGAGGACTAGCCTAAACGAAGTAGGTGCATGGACTATGCAGATATCGCAGTTTAAAAATCTTGTCAACCAATACCAAGTTTAGCGCACAAAAATATGTTGAAAAAAGATAAACTGCTTGTGAGCAATTTATCTTTTTGCAAGATGGTTTCACAATTGTGGGGTCCAGCGTGGCTCAGTGGTTAAGTGTAGAACTCGCAACCTCGATGCCCCGGGTTTGAGCCTCACTGGAAGCACTGTTTTTTTGCGAGAGTGTCCTAGGCCAAGACGCTTCAGAACCCTAGCCTAGTCCTAGCGAAACAAAAAAAAAAAAAAAAAAATACATAGATATCTGAGATGTCGCCGTGGTATGACTGAAATAACGCGGAAAGTGGCGTAAAACACCATTCAATCAATCTCACGAGTAGTCGGCAAGACAAGCGGAAGTCGTCAAAAATTGATAGTGTGGTCATAAACTGATAATATCTATTTAGACAATATCGATGCTTATTTCATGCTTTTCGTTAGTTCATCGAGAAATAATGATGGATTACGGTTTGATATTTCATGGTTACGACCAGTGAAAAATACCGATTTCATATTTTCTAACTCTGCAATTGAAGGCGGAAACAGTAGTTCCCGCGCACTAGTTACCCAGGTAAACGGCGCGTGCCATTTAAATTGAGGGAAATATGACGTAATTTATGTTATATTTCTTGCGCTATACGTAATATTGTAATGCGTTGTTATGTGAGGGGGTACGCCACGGGGAATTACTGAAAACAGCTGGACTGGATTTTGATGAAAGTCCCAACAAAAAGGGGTTAGAAGCATGAAATAAATATATATATACATATATTTTTGTGTGTGTGTGTGTGTGTGTGTGTGAAAGATCGAAAATTATTTCATCTCGTGAACATCATCGGTAATATTTTTATTCGTGGCTACGCAACTCGTGAAATATTACCGATGATGTTCACTCGATGAAATAAATTTCGATCTTTTACAAAAAAAAAAATCCTGTGTCTCATATTGATTGCAAAGCATGTATGTACCATGTTTTCCCGCGTTCACATACATTACGGTCACGTCGCTGGGTTGATATATTATTTTGTCTCAGTAACTTCAATTGTTATCGTGAATTGGTTTATCGTCAGGTTATCTATTTTAGAAAAGAATTCCTACAAAAAAGTGCAGCTTCTGAAATTGCAGTCACAGCTACGGTTTTTTTTTTTGCATTGTAGCCTTAGTATTGCAATAATTGGAACATTGGTTTTGACTTACCTCCGCATTAAAAGACAAAAAGTTTAAACGTTCCCAAATTGAGGGGACTTGCAGGCTACAAATTAAATTTAGCTCAAATAGTTTGATCTGTCTTTGAGAGGATAGAAAACATTGCAAGAATACGGAAAAAAATGCTTGTTTTCAGTGTTTTCAAAATCCTTCGACCTCAGAGTCGTTAAAAGTCGAGATTATTTTGACAAAAGCTTAGAGATCTCTCCTTCAAGCTTTTTAGTACTCTGTGTTTTTGATATATTGGAAAATGTCATTGTCTAATATGATGAAAATAAGATATGTTTAACCCTTTCCCAAACAAGCCCTGGTTTTCACGTGTCTACAGTACAAGTCTTTTGAAAACACTGTGGGAAAAGGAGAAATTGCTCGTAACGAGCAATTCCTCCTTTTCCCACAGTGTTTTCTACCCTTTTTTTATTAACTTTCTGCCATTTTCATCAATTTAAAATTGTCGTCTGCAAACTCTTTCAATTTGGACCAGTCCAAAATTTGTTGTTTAGGAAAGGGTTAAGATATGCACCGAGCACGGGCTCATGTTCCAGTGATCTACCATTTATTACATTTATGCCGGAAGAGGCAAATTTCTCTTATCGAAACCTTTTGAGGTATTACGCACCATTACTCAGAACAATACAAATAGTTGTCTTTTCCGGCGATTACGTAATCGCCCAACGATTAAAAAACATAATCGCCATGCTTGCAAATTGAAAAAGGGGAAAAAAAAAACCCTATACTTCTGTAATCTGGTAAATATTTGGGTTAGAACTTTCCTATTCGGAATATTACAGTAACATAATTAAGCCATGCTCTGTGTACAGGGGGGCTTTGTGGATCTGCAAAAAGTATCGACCCTGGTCAGCCTGCGCAGTCCGCGCAGGCTGACCTGAGTCGAAACATTTTGCTATTTGTCAATTCTCTGCATGTCCAAGGACATTTTACTTCCTTTGTCAGCCGGTCGTTAGGGTAAAGAAAAAATGAATACTATGGATCCATAATTATGTGATGACTTGCTTAGCATTGTGCATCACGGAGATGCATTAAACCCTCTTTTGCCAGAGCACGGTTTAAATATTTTAAAACCGTACTGGTAATTGCAGTTTGATATTATATCAGACATTGGCGTCCTTTTGAGACCCTGTTGAAGACGCTTTTTCAAAACATAGTAAGAAAATGAGAAAATGCTGTTCACCACCTTTTTCTTCAATATTACAGACTAAAATAATCATTTGGGCCATTATTACTTTGCCGTCTGCAAAAGTTTTGAAGTTTTAATAAGTCTAGATTTTTGTCTTTTGGTAAAGAATTAAATAACTTCCTGTATAGCAGTTTGACAATTTTGCTATCATCCCCGACGCATTCCAAGGAAGGGCACTGTTTCACTAGTTCGTATTGTTCCGAGAAATAATGGGAGGAAAGTGGGGGCAGTGGGGTGGGGGCCAAAATAGCCCAAACTATTGGCTCCAAATTTAACACTTATCCTGCTAAATAAATTAGATAAAACTCTCAGGCCGATGGTGAAAACCCCTATGGTGTTATTTCAAACTTTTGGAGAAAAAAATATCTCTTTATCGGACAGTGTAGATCCAAGATCAGACTGCACGTTCTGTGCAGTCTGATCTTGATCTACCCTGTCCACAAAAGGTCAGTGAGTCGCGCTTAGCAGCGTAAAGTTTCAGATATTATGGTCTCGGCCCTGTATCAGATGTCTTTGTTTTTCAGTATAATTACGAAATTTTATCTTTTTGAAATTAGCTACTCTTGTTTTTTCTACAGTTTCCAAATAATTACCATTCCCGAAGGTCATGTGACCATAATCACCGCACATAACCGTTTCACCCTCTTCGAAAGCCGTATCGAATAAAGACCTATCGTCTGTTTTATTTTGCCCAGTAATTACATGTTTTTTGTTTACATTCATGTACCATTCATCTTTGAGCCTTTACAAAAACGAGTCCTTGTTTTAACTCTTTCCCAAATAATTCCTGGTTTTTACGACTCTGGGAAAATAGCCTTTTGAAAACATTGCGAGAAAAGGAGAAAACGCTGGTAACCAGCATTTTCTCCTTTTCCCACAATGTTTTCTACCCTTCCCAAAAACAATTTCAGTTTTTTAGTCACGTCTGCAAATGCTTTCAATTTGGGCAAGTCTAAAATTTTGTTGTTTGGTAAAGAGTTAACGATTCTGAGGCTGTCCATTGTTTCGACGATGGTTATACGGGAAAGCAGCCAGTGGCTTGGAAAGAATATTGTGCGTAGTACTGGTAAAAGAAACTCCAGGAAAGCATGGATAGGTGCACTGGCCGCCGCGATATATCTGAAATAATGTTGAAATTGGCGCTAAATACCATACATTCAATCATTTAAGGAATTGGAGGAAAAAAGACCCCGAAAAACATGTTGGGAAAAGGAGAAAATGCCAATGAATAGCATTTTCTTCTTCCCCAATGTGTTTTTCACCTTTTTAGAAACAAATTCCATCATTTGAGCCACATTTTAATTTGAAAAATTTGTTGTCTAGTAAAATAGTTCTTAACACATACATGTAGTTAAACCTGTTTTGGACAATCCCATGTTTTCACAAGCGCGAGGAAGAAGTTTTTTTTCTTTAACCAGAAAAGGAGAGAATGCCGGTGATAAGCATAATCACCTTTTCCAAACAAAGATTCAGATTCAGCCTTTTCAAAGGAAATATTTCGAGCGACATTGAATTCGCTGTTTTCACATGCTTTCAACATAGACAAGACTAAAAGTTTCTTGTATTATAAATGAGCCATGCTCTGGCAAAAAGGGGGCTTAATGCATCTCCGCGATCCATTGTACCAATCAAGCTATCACATAATTATGGATCCATAATAGCCCCCCCTTTTTTAACAACCGACTGACTAGTAAGGTAGACTGGTCCTTGGACATACAGAAAATTAGCCAATAGCGAAAAGGTTCGGCCCAGGTCAGCCTGCGCGGGCTGCGCAGGCTGACCTGGGTCGATACTTTTCGCAAATGCATTAAACCCTCTATTCACATAGCATGGCTCAAATAATTTAGTCGTCAAGGATTTGATTGTTTGGAATATTGCATTTTGGGACTGAACATTATGATAGAACTGCTTTTTTTTCCTGCGTCGCTGAAAACACGTATTTCTTGGTAATTGATATACCCGAATAAATAAATAGTAATTTTTGATGGGTAAGAAATAAGGACATGATTTTAATGCGGGCCCGGGAGGTTTTTTTTTGCGGGCACATTTATTACAAGCGTTGCTACCGCTATTCGAAACGCACGGACGCTTAGGCCTAAAAAAAGAATATCTGCGTTTAGGGTTTCCCGACCCTACCTAGAAAATGCTGCCGATCCTAAACTTTTTACACTACGATTGAAAAAAAAAAAAAAAAAAAAATTGGAGGGGAGGGGGTTGATTTCAGTACACAGTCCATGTAATAAGTTTCTGGAAAAAAAAAAAGAAATCTCTACCTACCCTACCTACCTACCCTACCTACAGCATCTGGGACCGAAACCCTAAACACAGATTTTTTTTTGTTAGGCCTTATTTACACCAAAGCATCGTTTTTAGCAGCTATTGCTCCTTTCCCAACGAGGATTTGGAGTCACATCTAATCATGCAAATTATGTCTAATTGAAAATTACAAAAGTGAACAGTATACAAAACATTTAGGAAAAATACGCATTTTCTGTCAAGGTTTCTTGTCATTATTTCTCTTCATATTGAACCACAAAAGGGTTCCAGCCCTCATATTCCAGTACCTCTAATGCCTTATTTCAAAATTTGAACCACATTAAATTTTTAATTTGCGTATGCTTTTGATTGCCAGAGTGTTGTCATTTCGTAAAAACGTTAAGTAGTTCTTGAACCTTCCAGTGATTTGTCAAAAATCAGATGGAACAGGATGCGTATTGACTAACCATTCTTAAGAATATTCCTAGTCTTTTGCTGAGGAATTGTCTATATTCTGAAAGTAACACAACTTCTGAATGGCTAAACCATTTGGTTTAGCCAATCAGAAGTTGTGTTACTTTCAAATGTGGAAATACTTGAAAATTAGACAGAGTATATTTTCAAGAATGGTTGGTGAATATGGACCCAGATCTTTCGAAGAAACGTCTTTGTTCTGTCTTGCAATCGAGTTATCGAGGTCTTCTCGATGAAGATTAATTATTTATTTAAGGAATGAAGAGAATTTTTTTTTTTTTCATTGAGGTATGAAAAAAAAAAACCTAATCACACTTTTGTATGAAACCGCTTCAAAACAAAAGTGTGATTAGGTTTTTTTTTTTTTTTTCATACCTCCATGAAAAAAAAAAAAAAAAAATCTCTTCATTCCTTATAATTTAATATTACAGGCAAAAAAAAGCTAACTAATAAACTTGGGACTCTGTATAAAATTCTTTAAAAAAATGTGGAATATTGTATGTATACCTGTTTGTTTACATTAGTTTGACAGCTAAAGTAGTTCCGGCACAACGTGATTTTTTTTTTAATGGACCTATGAAAAAAAAATTTCAGCCAATCAGAACTCGCCAATATTCATGAAAACAATTGATATTAAATTATTCCCAGTTTCAGACGAAAAATAATGATGTTTTATTGAAGTAGAAATAAATCTGTAATTGAAAAAGATATATTCTCAAGAATGGTTGGTGAATACGGACCCATGCAGATCTTTCGAAGTAACGTCTTGGTTCTGTCTTGCAATCGAGTTATCGAAGTCTTCTCGGTGAAGATTAATTATTTATTCTCAAATTCAGACGAAAAATAATGATGTTTTATTGAAGTGAAAATAAATCTGTCATTGAAAAAAACCCTTTGAACTGATGTCTGCGCCCTAACTGTACAGTGTTCCAATTGTTACCGGGAACAACTGACACAATAAGCTCGTGTCACAATAATTGTTATAAAAAAAAAGGAATGAAATCGACTATGAAACGTTTCAAGAAAATGTACAATGCTGAAGCTCATTACATTCGAAGGTCAGTCGAATCGCTTTTGCGGACAGTGTAGATAAAGATCAGACCGTAGAGAACGTGCGGTCTGATCTTGATCTAAACTGTCCGATTTTTGTGATATATTCTGACTAAAAGGAAAGTGTATTTGGGATTTGGGTCACTTCAAAGTGTGGGTCATTCCTTTGAACTGAATAAGTAGATTTCCGTTACATAGCAATCACTGGTTTTATTAGCGACTGCGAATAAATCTATCGACTCTATAAGGTGATTAGCAGTGTCTTTCATTTGCAGCATTGTTATTTTGTGATACTTTCACTTTGATCCAGCTGTAGACGAGGTAATTATATAACGTGATAAACTCAAAGATATTGTACTGAAGTATTTAAATGCTTGACCTGGAAAGGAGGAGGGGGGGACAGAAGGAGTGTCCATTAAATCGCGTTGAATAAGCCTACACATCGGTCAAATACGAGGAAGAGCAAAATTGAGATATGGAGTTAAAAAAATTAATGTTTAGACTCATACCATAAATATAGGTCGAAATCTTAAAACACTTTCAACAAGTTAACTTCATTTGCATATTAGGTATAAAAAAAACCTTGCAAAAGGTAACAGCAAGGAGTGTGACTGTATGTAATGTAACATCTGTATTCCCCCCGCCCCACCCCCGAACAAATGCATAATTATTAACACAGCGAAGTAAACTTTCCAACATTGACGAAAACATTACAATTTTAGTCTAAGGTGTAGAGCTTTCGAAATCCTTTGCTGAGACAACTGCTGGGTTTATAGAGGTGAAATTGTTTGGGAGGACAGTACACTGCACATTTGATGGGGTTCTCGCTTAATAAAGGTAGACTAGTCAACAGGTTTGCGGACGACATAGATCAAGATCCAAGAGCCATGCTCTGTGAAAAGGGGGCTCAATGCATCTGCAAAAAGTTTCGACCCATGTCAGCCTGCGCAGTCCGCGCAGGCTGACATCTGTCGAAACTTTTTGCTATTTGTAAATTTTCCGCGTGTCCAAGGACCTCTCTTCCGCCAGATTCAGTCAGCCGTCAGACTAAATGGGGTTTAAAGATCCCCAATTATGTGAATGACTAGCTTGGTGTAATGAATCACGGAGATGCAATAAGCCCCCGTTTGCCAGAGCATTGCTCAAATTTAAATCATTCCGTTTTAAAGTATGGACGTTAATGTAGAGATAACAATCTGCTAATGCACGGAAGGTCAAAGTTTTAGTCGCTTGCAGAAAACTGATTTCTGCACAGAAGGTGCAGTCTGATCTTAGATCTGTATCGTCCTCTATTTTTTTTTTTCAAGTCTACAATGTAAGGATTTTTGTGTGGACTATATTTTTAAGCCGTCCACAAAAATCACAGATTTCGGCTGTGGCACCGAAAGGGTAAGTTGTTCACCCGGGCGCATAACGCACATCATTGTCACTATATTATGTTTCCGCGACTAAAAGTAAAGCTCAGAGGTAATTCGTGAAATTCAATAAAATGCCTGCTGTTGTTTGTTTATTCCAGTGTTAGACACGAGAGAATTATTGTCTGCGATTCTGTAACGTCTAAAAGCTCATATTTTGTTTCCGCATCATAGTTTTATATACATAATAGACTAAAAAAAAAAAACCCTAAAACTCAGACTCAAGTCAGCGAAAAGTCTATAACGTGAGTTCAGTCCATTTATTTTGCTGAGTTGAGTCTGAAACCTGTAAACTCAGAATTCGAGAACATAACGAACGTCTATTAATGTTAGTGAAACACGTCTCAAATAAGGAACTCAACGTAAGTCATAAAATGAATCCGTAAGCAAATTTGAGACATAAGTGTTTTTCGTAAAACTGGCTCTCACCTCTGATGCATGTGAGGAAAGTAGTCAGTGGCTTTGGAAAGAAAGTTGTGTTAGTACTGGTGTGAGAAAGCCAGGAAACAAATGGGTGTGTCACTGACCGCCATGACATGACTTGGGCTGTTAAAATGGCGTTAAACGCCAACACAACCAACCAACCAATCGTAAAACTGGGCGCTGCGCTTGGTTTCACGAAAAAAACTTACTTTAAATCTGTTATTTTACTCAAATTTGCAATTAGACCTTTTTTAAGTTGTGTTTGTTATTTCAGAAGCATTTCACTAACATTAACAGGCTTATGTAACATTCTCAAGTCCTGTATTGACACAGCTTTTCAGATCCAGCTCAGCAAAATAATGGTCTTAAGTCTGTTAATTGACCTAAATTCATTTATTTTGCTTAGTTGAGTCAGAAACGTAGTGTCAACTCAGGATTTGAGAACGTTACCACAGTCTGTTAACATTGCTGAAATGTGTCTCAAATAACAAACTCAACTTAAGTCAGAACATAGGACCATTAGAAGATTTGAGTAAAATAAGACACTTATGTTTTTTTCGTGAAACTGGGCCCTTGGTCCGTATTCACCAACCATTCTTAAGAATATCCTTAGTCTTATTCTCCAAGATTTTCTATATTTGAAAGTAATACAACTTCTGATTGGCTAAACCAAATGGTTTAGCCAATCAGAACTTATGTTACTTTCAAATGTAGAAAATTTTGAAGAATAAGACTAAGAAGGTTCTTAAGAATGGTTGGTGAATACGGACCCAGGTTACTTTGCTCGTGGTCTTTTTAATTTTAGAATGTGAAAGGATCAAGGGTCCGTTTTACAAAGGTAGTTCACTGTCAGGGATTCATGTTCAAGAGAGTATGGTGGGGGATGACCACGACACCCACGTACCCATTGACGTGGTATATAAAGCTTAAATAAAAAAAAAATGTTCAAGAGAAACCTGAGTCCGTATTTACCAACTACTCTCAAGAACAGTTTTAGTTTCATTCTCAATAATTTTTTAGATCTGAATGAATGGTTTGGCCAATCAGAAGTTGTGTTACATTTTAAATTTAGGATAAGACATGGGTAAAGCTAAAAATAGTTTTTACGCACCCTTGTCCTCTTTGCTCATAGTTCTTTGATATCCGATTTTGAAAGGATCAGTAGTCCATTTTACAAGGGTTGCTCGCGTGTCAAAGATTTATTTTGGAGAGAAACTTTTGGTTCTACCAATAAATGTCACATAAAGCTCAAACTTTTTTCCCGAAGCAGGTATTTGTCTATCATAAGAACTGAAGTCAGCACACTTAAACTTAGGCTGCTAAGCGCGCCCCAGTGCCCTTTTGCGGACAGTGTAGATCAAGATCAGACTGCACAGAACGTGCAGTCTGATCTTGGATCTACACTGTCCGATAAGAAGATTTTTTTTTTCTCCAAAAGATAACCTTTTTACAGCATTATTCAGGTTTTTACTCTCGGCTTGAAGGCTTCGTTTCAGTTATATAGAAGGATTAGGGTTAAACTGAAGAAAGTGCCTACAATAAAAGGTACATTAAATTCATAAAATTGTGCCTTTGCAGGAAGCGGTATCGTTGAAAACTTGGTATCATTAGGAGGGTTGCGGAAAGTGAAGATGTACTCTTTACCAAAAGGGCAAAGTTTTAGACTTGTTCAGATTGAAAGCAATTGCAGACGACAAAAATAGATGGGTCACGCTCTGGCAAAAAGGGGGCTTATTGCATCTCTGTGATGCATTATACCAAGAAAGCCATCACGTGATCAGGGATTCATGAAATCCACTTTGTCTAACAAGCGAATGAATCAAGAGGTTTGTTTGGTTTGGTTTGAATTGGAGTTTAACGCCATTTTAACAGCTCAGGTCATATCATGGCCGTCAGTGACGCACCCATGTGTTTCCTCGCATTCTCACACCAGTACTGACACACTTTCTTCCCAAAGCCACAGACTACCTTTCTCACATGCATCAGATGTGAGAGGCGAAAAATCGCCGGAAGGAAAGGTTGCCTCAACCGGGTATCGAAATTGCAATCCCCAGGTCACGAGTCAGATTCGCTAACCACTGAGCAACCCGATCGGGTAGAATGGAGTAGAATGGTCTTTGGATATAGAGAAAATTGACCAATAACCAAAAGTTTCGGCCAAGGTCAGCCTGCGCGGAGTGCGCTGGCTGACTTGGGTCGGTACTTTCCGCAGATGCATTAAGCCCCTTTTTCACAGAGCATGGCTCATTTATGTGATTCAAATATTGAATTGTTTTTTGTGGAAGGGCGGAAAACATTGTTGCCAGCATTTCTCCCTTTTCTTTTTTTTTTTTTTCAAAAGCGCCCTTTATCAAGGTCGTTAAAACTCGGAATTGTGTGGTAAAGGGTTAAGAAAGTGCTCTACAGAACGTGCAGTCTGATCTTGAATCTCATTTCTGAGAGATTGTGAAGTAAGATGAAATGAAATTGGAATTGTCTAGTTAGCTCGGCTGTTTTCGAAGAAAGTGTCGGGTTATTGTCGTAGGCCTGTCGTAGTCTGCGTCGTCGTGCGAAACCTTTGACATTTTATAATATCTCTGTTATTACTGATGATATTTGCTTCAAACCCGGACAATTTGTTAATTATCAAAAGGGAAATCTATACAACAAAGGCAGGTAACCATCAAAATATTTTGACATAGTTATGCCCCTTTTTCGACTTAAATTTTTCACTGAAAATCAAGCAACCGCAGCCCAGCGTTGGCACCCGCATGTGGTGCTCTTGTTTTTTTTTTTCCCTACCATCTGAAGATGCCATTTATCTCACATTCTGAACGGTAAATGGTACTCGTCTACTCTTGTAGGCTTTTAAACTACTTCATCTCAATCAGCTATAGGTCGGAAGCCACCATCTTCAGAGCATGGTGATAAAAACTTGTGCTTCTCTTTTACTAAGTGGAATCTTCAGTACCCCGCTATACTGTCTAATACAACGACCATTGTTGTTCTTAGCTAAAAATACGAATTGATTTTAAACCAAACAAACGACCGGTCAAATTCTACAAATTGTTTACCCGCTGCAGTTGCACTTTAAGGTAAAAGGAATACTTTAAATGGTGTGAAAACATTCTGGCGAGTGGAGGCAATTGTTCATTACATGATCTTGCTTCTTTTCCGCATTTCTTTATTCATTTATTTATTTATTTATTTATTTATTTTTTTTTTTTTTTTGAACGCTGCCTTTAACGCAAGGATGTATTAAAAAACTTAGAGACTTAGAAAAGAACTTAGATATCGCAGTACATTGGGTTCTACTATTGTCAAAAAGGGTTTTGGTAAAATATTGCCAGGGGGTCACCGAATTATCATAAAAACACGATTAACCTTAAAGTGCAGCTGCAGCATGAAAAGAATTTGTAAAAGTCGAGTGGCCGTTTGTTTGGTTTATTAACCCTTTGGCTGTTCATCGCGACTCACTGACCTTTTGCGGACAGCGTAGATCAAGATCAGACTGCACAGAACGTGCAGTCTGATCTTGGATCTACACTGTCCGATTAGCAGATATCTTCCTTCCAAAAATCCCTTTGAAACAGGAAAGGTTTGGGCTTAAACTATCGACTTGAAAGTATAATTTCTTTTATTCAGCAGGATAAGGGTTAAAATCAATTGGTATATATTAGCTAAAAAAGCCAGTAGTCGTTGTGTTATCGCGACTCACTGACCTTTTGCGGACAGCGTAGATCAAGATCAGACTGCACAGAACATGCAGTCTGATCTTGGATCTACACTGTCCGATTAGCAGATATCTTCCTTCCAAAAATCCCTTTGAAACAGGAAAGGTTTGGGCTTAAACTATCGACCTGAAAGTATAATTTCTTTTATTCAGCAGGATAAGGGTTAAAATCAATTGGTATATATTAGCTAAAAAAGCCAGTAGTCGTTGTGTCAGTATAGCTGGATGCGTGTATATCCTGGGTTCGTAATAACGGCAACAAAGATTGAACGAACCAGAAAGAAAATGCTTCTGAAAACATTGTGGGCAAAGGAGAAAATGCCGGTAACCAGCTAACCCTAACCCATGAAAGACAGAAATCATTAGTTGAGCTTCTTTTAAATGTCGTCTGCAAATGCTTTCAGTTTGGTTGGGTCTAAAATTTTGTCGTTTAGTAAAGAGATAATACGCATTTTCAAAGTCTTCAAAAAAAATGTAGGCAAAATGGTTTCGGAGTGTTAATCCTTATTCTGCTGAATAATAATGAAATGAAACTTTCAGGCCGACACTAAAAACCTAAATTCTGCTACTTCAAAGGTAGACTTTTGGGGAAAGATACCTACTTATCGGACAGTGTAGATTCAAGATCAGACTGCACGTTCTGTGCAGTCTGATCTTGGCTCTACACTGTCCGCAAAAGGTCCTTGAGTCACGCTTAGCAGCCTAATTCGGTGGCTAGAAGTCGTCTGCGCATGCAATCTCAAATTTATGAAGAGGAAGCAGACGAACCTTATCACGTGATAAAAGCAGACGACGACGCCGTATCAACATTTTTCCCGGAAATTATTTATATTTGTGAAGCCATGTCTTGAATTAATCCAATTTCAAGTTCGAATGCTGCGGCCCTTTTATTGTTGCCCTGTCGTAAGGACAAGATTTTATTTTTTTCAATCTACGTCGTTGTAGGCATTTTCAGTCCATATGGAGTGGGAGACCTCGTTGTAGAAATAGTCGTGAAGTTGTCTCCTAAAAGGTTCCGGGTTTGAATTCCGATACCAGCGGGTCAAGTTTGGAATTACCCACATTATGGAGCGATTAGTTAAGGTCTCCTGGAGATGCATTCCTTGACAATGAGTAATTTAAGTTGGAAGAATTTGTTTTACAATCAGTGTAAAATAAATAGATTTAAACTCACAAATTATCGAAAAAAAATATCGAACAGTATAGATGAAGAGCAGACTGTACGTTTTGCGCAGTCTGATCTTGATTTACACTTTACGTAAAGACAGCTACACTTTGTGTTTTATGTCTAGACTGCATAAATATTCTGTGCAGTCTGGTCTTGATCTACATTGTACGCTAAAGCAGCCTTCTATTCTCCGTGTTTGATCTGGATTGCATAAATACTCCATGCACTATAACCTTTCCGGCTTCGTGCAAGCACTTATTACGACTCAAATACTATCATTTCATGGCAGTTTGGGTCAAATTAACTTCCAACATATCGGAAAATGTTGATCCAAGATCGGACTACACGTTCACCTCCAACAGATATACAAAGTTTCAGTCTCCGGATCATAGCTTTGAAGGCATTTTCATAGTCATAGGTATACTATGAAGGCAGTGGAATTCATTCGCTATCAACTCTATTTCAACGTGTGTAAACCATCAGTTTCAGTCATTGTCTTTTCTACGAGGTGCAAGACTTTCTGGAGTAGCAAATTTTATGTGCTTAGATGCATTCATATTTAAACACTCCTCGTGGAGTCTACACCATAAACCGCTCACAATTTCGTAGAAATGATTCCCGTTGGGACACAAATATCAGACAGCTTCACCAAAACTATAGAATAGTAAGAAATTTGAGACAGATGTGTCTATATTTTGTCAAAATCATACCAAACGTGTAATATAATTTATCATTGATTTAGCATGCCAATACTTTGCATACAACCAATAGATGAAAAGAGAGAAACGTACGTGAAAAAATTCAAGAGTAGTTTCTGAAAGTGATTGAGTCTCTAAAACTATTCTTAGATTTCACGTCAGAATTTCGCAAAGGTTTGTGGGAATGTCTAGATATTGTCAAAGTACTGTCGTTCTCGTCATTGTCGTCATCTACGCCGTCGTCGTCGTGCGGAAACATCGTCATTGTCTCATATCACAGTTATCACTAGAGATATTTACTTCTAGCTTGGGCTAGTTGCTTACTATCAAAAGGGAAGCCCATACCGGAAGGGCAGGTAACTCTCAATAGAGCATGTAGATTATGTGATACAGGCATGATGACGTCATATCTGGTCTCACAAGGATCGACCAAGTTTCCGTTTGCAAAACGACCACCTTCTTATTTTGACGACAAATTTCACCTTCTACTGAATTTAACCGCTCCCTTTCCTCACGTTTGAAAAGAAAATTATATTCTAGAAGTATTTATTAGTGTTTTACACGAAAGTTTGATTTATGGCAAAAATTCTAAATATGCCCCTTAACCCTTTCCCAAACAAGCCCTGGTTTTCACGTGTCTGCAGTACAAGTCTTTTGAAAACACTGTGGGAAAAGGAGAAATTGCTCGTAACGAGCAATTTCTCCTTTTACCACAGTGTTTTCTACCCTTTTTGAGAACTTTCTCCCATTTTCATCAAATTTAAAATTGTCGTCTGCAAACTCTTTCAATTTGGACCAGTCCAAAATTTGTCGTTTGGGAAAGGGTTAAAGGCATAATGGCGGCTAAAAGTGGACAATGCGGGTGTCAAAATGCATTTGAATTTAAATCATACCATTTGAGCCATGCTCTGTGAAAAGAGTGCTTAATGCATCTGCGAAAAGTATCGACCAAAGCCAGCCTGCGCAGTCCGCGCAGGCTGACCTGAGCCGAAACTTTTCGCTACTGGTCAATTTTCTGTATGTCAAGGGACCAGTCTACCTTATGATACAGTCGGTTGTTAGACGTAATGGACTTTATGGGTCCCTAATTATGTGATGACTTGCTTGGTATCATGCATGGCGGAGATACATTAAGCCCCCTTTTGCCAGAGCGTGGCTTATTTAAACGTATGGAAATTATTGTAGAGATGACAATCTGTTATTGCACGGTCGGTCCTAGTTTTAGTCGGCAGAAAGCTGGTTTTCTAAACAAAAGTAGAGCGACTTGGCAACTTTTTACTTACTAGTAGTTTTAAAATTCATGTTTCTCCTTTTGCGACCGTATTTCTAAAAAAAAAATAGAGCTGCAAGTCAGAAAAGGGCTCTCTGCAAGTACCAGTGTGGGAAAATATGTTCAGAGAAGGTAATGAAAGCTGGTTTACTACCTCCCCAGTCTCTTTTAATTTCGTAACCAAAAACACATAGGCGTTTGCACCAATGATATTTAATCATTTGCAGATACTTTCAGCAATAACTTCAAAAATGCACCCGAAATTTTGAAGCCTGTTGTATGACTTTCTGCCTATCCGTATCTAACTCTTAAGCTGCTAATCGCAACTCACTGACCTTTTGCGGACAGTGTAGATCAAGATCAGACTGCATAGAACGTGCAGTCTGATCTTTGATCCACACTGTCCGATAGGGTATTTTCTTTCCGGTGAAATCAACTTTGAAACCGCAATGTTTCGGCTTTTAGTATTGAGTAGAAATTTGGGTTTCATTTATTCAGCAGATCAAGTGTTAATGGATTTAAAGTTTACACACTATCCTGGGTTTCACAAATGCTGGGCCGGTGCGGGCTCTGCAATGCCTTGGCCAACTTATAGCTTATTAGAATAGAGAAGATTTAAAAGTATCACCTCAAAGTTATAAGTTCAAGTCAGTATTAATGAGGACTGGCTGACTTTTTACTGACAACATTTTGGACTTGTCACTAAAAAAAAAAATGCTGGTTGCAAAATAGATGTACCTCGAATATTGGAATTTGCTTTTTGAAGTGCAAAAAACATTGTGGGAAAAGGAGAAAATGCTGGTTACCAGCATTTTCTTGTTTTCCCACAATGTTTTTAAAACTTTCTTCTTTTTCCCACAAGGCTTTCAGAAACCTTGTCGTTAAACATGGGATTATGTGGAAAAAGGTTTTAAGTCACTTTGACAGGACCCCCATGCCTCTCGCACCGCTTAATATTATTCAAACAGTGTATTCTGTTTTTATGAGAAAGCAGCCAATGGCTTCGGAAGAGTTCTGTGTGCAGTATTGGTAAAAATTGAAATATCTCTTTAATAAAAACATTTCAACGAGAAAAGAATTAAAAATAATTAAGAAATCAATATTTTGCTTGAAATCACTTTAAATCTTCGTGTGATTTCCATTAAATCAAATTTAAATCGTCGTGGTAATGTTTTCAAATCAATCTATAAAATAGAAACGAAACCATAAAACTTTTTAATCCTTTGCCGCCTTTTAAGTACCCTGAGAAAGAAGCTTTTTGAAAACATTGTGGGAAAAGGAGAAAATGCTGGTAACCAGCATTTTCTCCTTTTCCCACAATGTTTTCTATCCTATCAAAGAAACATTTACCATTTGAGCCGCACTTGAATTGTCGTCTGCAAATGCTTTCAATTTGGGTAAGGCTAAAATTTTGTCGTCTGGTAAAGGGTTAAGAAGTGGCAAAGCAAGCCTAAACACTTTTTTGGCCTACCAGCGACTTTACACCTCATGTTTTTGACAAAAAAAAAAGTTGGTAAAATTCCCTCAGCGCAAGCAGCATAGGTCATGCTCTTTGAAAAGGGGACTACGCAGACTGACCTGGATCGAAACTTTATGCTGTAGTAAATTTTCTGCTATTGCAAGGACCATTCTACCTCATGATTTTGTCAAATATTTGACAAAATGGATTGTAACCCTTTCCCAAACGACAAATTTTGGACTGGGCCAAATTGAAAGAGTTTGCAGACAACAATTTAGAATTTGATGAAAATGGCAGAAAGGTCTCAAAAAGGGTAGAAAACACTGTGGGAAAAGGAGAAATTGCTCGTTACGAGCAATTTCTCCTTTTCCCACAGTGTTTTCAAAAGACTTGTACTACAGACACGTGAAAACCAGGGCTTGTTTGGGAAAGGGTTAAGGATCCACAGTTTCGTGATTTTGCTTTGTTTCATATACAGCTTGAACCCCATTGAAAAAAAAAAACTATTGATTTTGAAGAATCTGACAAATCGGTATGGGAAAAGTAGCCATTTAAGTTTGAAAATTTACATTTCTTGTTTACGCGTTAAAGTCGGCATTTGTGGTCGAATTTTCATGAAATTTGCACAGTTGCTTTACATCATCAACAGTTTAAACCCTATTGATTTTGACAAAAACTCCACAATCGTTATGGGACAAGTAGACATTTAAAGATGAAAATTACGGTTTCATGTTGTACGAACATGAAGGTACGTAACAAATGCATAGCTCAAATACAAACCGCCTCGGGTAGGATTCGAACGCGTGTGGCAAAGATCCTCGTTTATCGAGGTTTAAAAGCGGTTAGTTCGCACTTTCTATCCGATCCTTTTGAAACTTGCAAAAGTTATTTGTATCATCAAGGGATTGAAACCCTAAAAAAATGCAGAACATCTAGCAAATAGTTTAGGAAAAGCAGCCATTCGATGAACACAGTCCACATTTCTTTGAAACCTGCAGGTATTCGTTAATACAATGAGTACTGAAACCCTATCAAATTTGGCTGGAATCTAGACAATTGGTTGTGAGAAATTGTATTTCATTTTTTTTTTTTCACTATTTGTTCAATTCGCCATGCCTACTTATGCTGTCTTAGTGGGTTACAGCTCATTTGCAGCAATATCTTGTATATATACGTATGTATTTATTTATTGCTTTTTCTTGGGGGGTGGGGGGGGGGGGGTGAGGGGGGTCATGCTTGAATGAGAATGTGAGTGTAAGTATTAGAGAGAGAGGGGGGGGGGCATTGTGTGGCTGCGCAGGTGTGCTTTTTTATACTTTATTAGAGGGCCATGTAGAATATAAGATATATATGATTGTCTTAACATGCTACCTTCTATAAATAAAGTGATTATTATTATTATTATTATCCCTCATTCTCACCCCATTTTTTTTGGTGTGTTTGTCTTTTTCCTTTTTGCATCATGAATTTATATATTTGCTAGAAAAAAGAACAAAATCACTGCACTTAAGGGCCTGTAGTTTTTGGTCAAGGGTTTAGGCATCGTACGGATCGAAGAAAGGGTAAAAATCATGGAGTATGTACATAAACTGACAGAATTTTGACAGATTAATATTTATTTACTTTGCATTACTTATCGGTAATTATAGATTGTATCTTTTAGAGATTGCGACCCCTCTGTGACAATGATTAATGGTTGTCTAAAAGGGTTCCGACGTGCCTAATATAACATTCATGATATGGTTTACCCTTTACCAAACAATTCTGAGTTTTAAATACCCTGAAGAAAAAACCCTTTGAAAACATTGTGGGGGGAAAATGCTGGTAACCACAATGTTTTCTACTCGTTCATAGACATAGTACAGTTTTTGAGTCACATTTAATTTGTCGTCTACAGAAATGCTTTCAGTTTGGACAAGTGCAAAATTTTGTCGTCATAAAAATTTAGAGCAGTTTGCAGTGACAGTTTACCTCTTTCAGCACCATAGTAGTAGTAGTAGTAGTTTATTATAGTGACATGTGTACAGAATAACATACAGAAGATATAACAAAATCGATGACAAGCATACACCCGGCCCCATGGGCCTATAAGTCACTCTCAGTTTCAAATATGGGTACTGAAGTCCTTGTAAAAATCACATGAAATAACAAAGTGGACTTCGTTTTCTACACCAGAATTACAACAGTATGTGCAAATTCGGCTTTCAATAGTTTCACCTTTATACCACAATTTTAACCCTTAGAGCGCCAAACAAACCAGTCAGACATTTTCATCCTAGAAATACCACCCAAATAATTGCAATTTCCTGGTTTCTTTTGTCTACAGTGATTCAGCAAAGCGGACAGTGTAGATCAAAGATCAGGCTGCACGTTTTGTGCAGCCTGATCTTGATCTGCACGGGCCGCAAATGCAACTATAGTCGTGTGGTTAATACTACATGTATTAATCTCGACTGCTTCCATAATATTATGTATATATGATGGACATACTAGTCAGTGTAATGTAATGCATACACTTTACATGTAATTGATAAGAATGATGCACACGCTCGTTTTTCTGTCGGTACGTCAGGTTTAGTTGTAATATTGTTTACTTCTGGGTTTAATTTGTCTAGTCAATTTTATGTTATAACGCATTCATGAAAAACTATGTTCACTGTTGCATCAACTGTACTTGTATGCCATGTGGGTCTATGATCTTCTGGAAAAAATGAAAAAAAAAAATGAAACTGGAAACTATATGAGGCATGTTCTGGCAAAAGGGGGCTTAATGCGTCTCCGTGATTCATTGCTCCAGTCAAGCCATCACGTAATTATTGACCAATAATAGCCATTTTTTTAATCAGTTGAATGAATCATGAGGTGGACTGGTCCTTGGAAATACAAAAAATTGACGAACAGCGAAAAAGTTCGGCCCAGGTCAAATTGCGCGGACTGAGCAGGCTGAACTTGGCCGGTACGTTTCACAGATATATGAAGCCCCCTTTTCTCAGAGCATGTCTCATGTGAAAATATTTAGAATCTCTTTTAATTGAACGTATAAATTTGCTAAAACAATCAACAGAAAATGTGACTAAAATAAAGAAGAAAATGTCAAAGATTTGAGTTACATATTTTATCGTTCATTTAACGGATAATAATCAACAAAATGTAACATTAAGGCTGTTTTATTCAACAAAATTGTCATTGAATTTCTGTTTCTTAATATTTATGGAATCTTGAAAGGTTACATTGCATTTTAAGGATTCTATTTTCAAAAGAAAGTGAGCCGTGCTCTGCGAAAAGGGGGCTTACTGCATCTGCGAAAAGTATCGACCAATCGCGGATTGCGCAGGCTGACCTGGGCCGAAACTTTTCGCTATTTGTCAATTTTCTACGTGTCAAATGACCATTCTGCTCATAATTCAGTGAGTTGTTTAAAAAAAAAATGGCTATTTTGGATCCATAATTACGTGATTGGTGGCCTGGTATCAGACATCGCAGAGATGCATTAAGCCCCCTTTTAACAGAGCATGGCTCAATAGGTTTTTTTTTTTTTCTTTTCTATGAATGTGTTGAATATTAACTGCATTTATGACAGCCATTGATGGGAATGCGGGGTACTTTCTTGACAGGCGTATTATTTCCGTAATATGTAAATGTTGTCAGCTGAGACAGAAATTAACAGGTCTTTGGAATAAAATACGAGGAGAGTGATTATTTCTGTGACTGATTTTCTCTGTTAATCCTCTTTGCGTCTTGCGGGGCTCAGTGGTTTAGTGTAGTATTCGCGCCCTAAAGGCCCCGGGTTCGAGCCTCGCTGGACAAACTGGGCCATTTGTGGAAGTGCCCTTTGGCAAGACACTTCAGAGCCTAGCCTAATACTGGTGAAACCTAGGATTTACAGGAATAATCATGCTGTCGCCGTGATATTACTGAAATAATGTTGAAAGCGGCGTAAAACACCAATCGATCAATCAATCAATCAATCAATCAATCGGAGGTAGCACTCTAAAGCAGAAACAGGAAAAAGTTGCGATAAAAAAGATACGATATTTTGAAAATTACACGAAATCCGCCATTATTTTCGCGAGAATATCCACCATGAATATCTTGTAAAAATTAATGGTGGCTTTTTTGTGCCACCATACACATTCATTTCTGGGACATACACAAATATTTCATCCCGTCATTGAGGTTTCCAATGCGCGATTAACTTACTGACGACACTTTTTTTGGCAATAACAGGATTTGTATATTCCCTGCGGAAATCATTTAAGCATATTTGGGCTCTGTGATTCATGGCCGCTGTCAACGGAATCGGCGCCTGAATAAATCTCGCCGAGTACCGTGATCTATGAATATATTGAACTTTCGTCCCATCAGTGGACGCCTATTGTAAATGTTGTTTATCATAATTAATTGATAGTCAACAGTGATTATTAACTGGTCAATTTTCGAGCCATATATTTGAGCTCCATGCTCTATCAAAAGGGAGTTTAATGCATCCTCGTAATCCATGATACCCAGCAAGTCATTACATAATTAGGGAACAGTAAAATCCATTATATCTAACAACCGACTGTATCGTAAGGTAGAATAGTCCTTTGAAAAGACAGAAGATTGACCAATACCGAAAAGTTTCGGCCCAGGTCAGCCAGGTCAGACTGCGATACTTTTCGATACTTTTCGCAGATGAATTAAGCCACCTTTTTACAGAGCATAACTGATTTACATTTTTTTTTTTTTGACTTAATGCATTGTGTTAAGTATGAGTTTAGTATACTAGTGTTGGTTTCGAATTTTTCAAGTCATCACATAATCATGAATCCAGACAATCCGTTTTGTATAATAACCAGGTGAATCCTGATGTAGATTGGTCCTTTGACATGCAGAAAATTTACCAAAAGCAAAAAGTTCGCGGACTGCGTAGGCTGACCTGAGTCGATACCTTTTGCAGACGTATTAAACCCCAACCGAATTTCACAGAGCATTGCACAAATGTTTTCAATTTGGACGAGCCTATCATTTCGCTATCTGATCTGGGTCGACACATTTTGCAGATGCATTAAACCCCCCCTCCCTTTTCACAGAGCATGACACAGATACCTTCAATTTGGACAAGCCTTTCATTGTGCTATCTGACGTGGGTCGATACGTTTTGCAAATTTATTAAACCTCCACCCCATTTCACAGAGCTTGGCACAAATGCCTTGAATTTGGACAAGCCTGTCATTTTTGATATCTGGTAAAGAGTTCACTCCAATCCAATCCATCTTGCTTCATGTGTCAACGACCCTAAATTTAACTTGATTATATTGAGAGCATGTTGATGTCCCTTTGGAAGCTTCATCTCTTTTTTTTTTGCGTAGCTGAATGTGCTGGCTTTTGACCTACTTTATGGCACTGATAACAAATGAATAAATAGAAATTTGTGATTGGTGAAAAATGTAGACATGTTTATTATAAGGACCCCTGCCTATTTGCAAATTACGCCGTTTATCGCTTTTTAAAACATATTTCTTGTTTCGGCTTAGTTGAATATGCTGGCGCTTGGCCTACTTCTTGGTATTAATATACTCAAATGAATAAATTGTAATTTGTGATTAGCGAAAAAATGCGGAAATGTTTATTTGGCGGACCACTGTGGGCCTATTTGCGGGCACTTTCATGACACTTTACGACATTTGAGAAAAAAGAGGCAGTAACTGGGAATGTAGTTTCAGTTCGTATTGAACCCACAAACTTGAAACAACACATAATTTTAACATATCTTTCAAAGAGTTGAAAAAATAATTAGTTTTATTAGGTCGGCTGTTTTCGAAGAAAACGTCGAGATATTGTCGTAGTCCTGGGTCCATACTCACCAACCATTCTATAGAACGTTCTCAGACTTATTCTTTAAGATTTTCCAAGTTTGAAAGTAACCCAACTTCTGATTAGCTAAACCATATGGTTTAGCCAATCAGAAAGTGTGTTACTTTCCAATTGTGTGGGCGTCGTCGTCGCGGTGCAACAACTTCGACATTTTTGTAATATCTCTGTTATTACGGAAGTTATTTGCTTCAGACTTGGACAAGTTGTTAGTTGTCAAAAAGGGAACCTATTTAAAAAAAAAAAAAGAAAGGGCATGTAACCATCAAAGTATTTTTGACACATATATGCCCTTTTTTCGGCTTACAATTTTCACTGCAAATCAAGCAAATGCTGCCATGCTTTGGCACCCGCATGCAGTGCTCTTGTTTATTTTATATCGATTGTGAAATAAGTTTTCTCAACTTATACTAATCAGTCTGGATGATTGCTTTCTGAAACCATCCATCCTTACAGCCGGATAGACCCATCCTTACATCCGGATAGACCCATCCTTACAGCCGGATAGACCCATTCTTACAGCCGGATAGATCCATCCTTACAGCCGGATAGAAAAAAAAAACGCTGTTAAAATTTGATAAGCTGTAGAATGGTTCAGGTTCAGTCAGCTGTGTAAACATCGATAAATTACCGATATATAGGGTATATGGGATAAATACATGTATCAGAAATCTTAGATTTAAAACCGGAAACAACAGTGATTTCTTTGGTGGCCTCAGTAAAATAAAATGCATTTTCTATTGGCCATAATCTATGGAACCTTGCAACAGTCAGGGGCAACAGTTGTCATTAAGATACAAGAATGATTACAGTTTGATAAAGTAAAGATTAAAGGGTTTAAAAACTGGCTGAAGACGAGAATAAGTGTGCCTTTAACCAGTCAGCCAGTACACGTGCTGTACTGTTTTTCTTCTAAAGACTGACGCCGCTTATTACGGGTTTCGAACCGGGAACCTCCGATGCGTGGTATGGACACTCTATCCCTTATACCAGTGTTTCCCACGAGACAATTATAAAGAAAATTATTGGATCTCGATAGATTTGTGACGTTAAAATTAATTAAATGAGCTATGCTCTGGCAAAAAGAGGCTTAATGTATCTCCCAGATGCATGATACCGAGCAAGTCATTACATGATCATGGATCACCATTTTTGTCTAAGAACAGACTGAATCCTCATGTACACTAGTCCTTTGACATGCAGAAAAACACCCAATAGCAAAAAGGCTTCGACCCAGGTCAGCCTGCGACGAATGCGCAGGCTGACCTGGGTCGATACTTTTTGCAGATGCGTTAAGCCCCCTTTTCACAGAGCACGTCTCATTTTTATAATGAATATCTGCAGAGAATGTTAAAACTGTCAAATTGAGACAGAATTGATGCAAGATGCACGACGTATTAACCTTGCATATCTTATTGGATGAAATTAAAATAACTTTATGGCCGGGGTTTCTCAAAATTTATAGATTTGTTACATGAAAGAAGTATTTTCCTTATAAATTTGTCTTAAACTTGACAGCGTGACAAATGGAACCGATCGTTTGTTTTGCTAAAAATATTCATCTGTAATAATGATAATTAAAAAATGTAAAAAAAAGAGAAACATTTAAGAATTATCGCAGAATTGATAAAAATTTGGAAACTGCTTCGGTAGGATTTCAGCGCCAAGGACGAAAACGGGAACTTAACACCTAGGCTGCACAGAATGTGCAGTCTAGGTCTGTATTCACCAACCATTCTTAATAACATTTTTAGTCTTATTCTCCAAGATTTTCCAAATGTGAAAGTAACACAATTTCTGATTGGCTAAACCAAATGGTTTAGCCAATCAGAAGTTGTGTTACTTTCACATTTAGAAAATCCTGGAGAATAAGACAAAGAACGTTGCTAAGAATGGTTGGTGAATACAGACCCTGATCTTGATCCACACTGTCCATTATGGTGAGATTTCTCCAACGAGCAAAATTAACAAAAAAAAAAAGAAAACTATGGGTTTTGACAATTGGCTGGAAATCTTTACTTTAATTCATTGAGCAGCTCAAGGGTTAAAATTGTGGACGGCAAAGATCAAGGTCCGTATTCACCAACCATTCTTAAGAATGTTCTTTGTCTTGTTCTCCAGAATTTTCTTCATTTTAAAGTAACACAACTCCTGATTGGCTAAACCATTTGGTTTAGCCAATCAGGGGTTGTGTTACTTTCAATTGTAGAAAATCTTGGAGAATACGGATCCAAGTCTATCTTGAATCTATACTGTCCGCCTTGTCACTCAAGGCTATAAGACATACAGTTTTTTTTTTTGGTGAAAGATTGAAATAAGCCCTGCTCTGTGAAAAGGGGACTTAACGCTTCTGGGAAAAGTATCGACCCAGGTCAGCCTGCGCAGTCCGCGCAGGCTGACCATGGGCCGAAACTTTCCGATATTGGTCAATTGTTTATGTGTCAAAGGACCATTCTACTTCATAAATCTGTTGGTTGTTAAAAAAAGTGGCTATTTAAGATCCATAAGTATGTGATTGCTTACTTGGCATCATACATTTACAGAGATGCATTAAGCCTCGTTTTCACAGAGCATGGCTCAAATTTATTTCATCGAGGGAACATCATCGGTAGTATCTTCACGAGTGGCGCCTCCACGAGTAAAAATATCATCGTATGATAAGATGTTCAAGAGCTGAAATAAATTTCAAGATTTCAATCTCGCCCTCCCCCCCCAAAAAAAATCTATTTATTTCATGCTTCTAATCCCTCTTTTGTTGGGACTTGTGAAGTATAGGGGAGCTCTCGGTATTTCCGAACCAGTGAGTTTATCAACCGGTAAATTCACTGGTCGAAACGGTGAAATTATCAAACCGTAATCTACCATTATAAATTTCGGTCTTTCACAACAAAAAAATATCCACTATGTGCTTGTCTTAGATACTAATGGCGCTTTCAACAGTATTTCAGTCAAATCACAGTTATAAATGGTTTTTCAGTGTCATTCCTTGGTGTCACCAGTATTGCAATGCCTTGCAGTCCCATGGGGATCGAATTCGACGCCTTAATGAGTGAGCAAGTCGTCAAAAAATATTCATAATCCAGACAGGGGTAGTACATCATGCAAGCCACGTTTTCCTTATAAATCGGAAAGAACCAAATGGAATTTGGTGTGTGTGTGTTGGGGGGGGGGGGGTCGTCATACGAGGCAAGCGGTTATTTTCCTTATAAATCGTAAAGAACCCAATGGAATTCGGGGGCGCGTTATACGAGGTCCTATATCAAACGATGTCAACACTGCTTCATTGCACATGATCACGGTTGTGAAGCCAGATCCGAATTTGATAAATATGTTCTGTTTGGAACCGGAAGAATATTTTGTTTTTATAGATCAGCGACCCACAGAAACAAACTTGCTTGAGAAAACATTATAACACAAATAGATAATCCAAAAAGTGAACCCATTACCAAACTATCCCGAGTTTTAACAACTCTGAGGGAGAACGCTTTGGAAAACATTGTTGAAAAAGTAGAAAATGCTGACTTCAAGCATTTTCTCTTTTTCCCACGATGGTTTCTATCTCTTCAACATGTATACTCCGTGCAGAAACAATTCTTTTTTTAATCTTCATTTTTTTTTATATCAGATGAACTGAAAAAATTGAAAGGTAATTAACCGTAATATGTTCCCAATAATCGAGTACTGTAGGACATATTGACAATAAATCATAAATTTCCCATTAATAAATGTGCATTTTCGGCAACGAACATTTGATACCCATTACATCTATTAATTCGTTGGTAATAACAGCTACACTTTCCACAATAGATCGTTTGAAGGAAACAGAAGCCCAAGTGCTCTGACGTCTGTAATATTGGTTAAATTTATGCCTTAGGCGATATACACTTATTTTCTTCTAAAACGTATTTTAGAGGGGCATTCAACCGGATTTCGTTTGGCAAGGTTTTAAGAAAAAAATAACAAAGACCAAGCACTTATTTTCAGTCGCGTGCAGTCCTGACTTTAGAATTAAAAACACAAATAGAAATACGTGCAGAAGATACGAGGAATTACCTTTTTTTTTGTATTTTTACAATTTTTACAGATATTATTTTGTTGGGGAGCGTAAATTCTCCGTTTTGCAAGCCAGAATACGTAACAATTGTAGCGACCTGAAGTTTGACCTCTTTTCCAACCATATATCTCCGGTTATAATCTGTAGATGCGGACATCCCGTAGAAAACGCCGAACACTATTTAATTCAATGCCCACTTTACATTGCTGTCAGAATTAAACTTTTCCATCAATTACGCCGGTTTCACCCTCTGAACGAAAACATGTTACTTTTTGGATCGGACACTTTTAATTTCGAAGATAACTCTTTCATATTTACATCAGTGCAGCTCTATATAAAACAGTCAGATAGGTTTAAGTAATGTCTCGCTGCACTCATTCATTTTCAGTCAATTTTCAGGGCTGGTATGCCCGAGGAACAGCGGTTTTTACTTTGACATCAGACTGATGACGCTATGGTATTGCTTTCTATATTTTTCATTAGACTCCATTTCGTAAAAAGTATCTCATGACCGGAATATCAATACCTTCTATACCTTAAAACGAAATTTTTGGATTCATGACTGAATATAAGCACTATCTAGAAGGTATTAACATGTGTAAGAAACCATAAGGGAACGGCCGAACCTAAGTTGTTAGAACTTGTGGCCAGACCCTTTGCCAAATATTTCTGTGTTTGTATGTTATAAATATGATTTTGTACCAAAATGGCAATAAAATATTTTTACTGTAAAATTTCCTATTCCGTTAGTATTCGTTAGTAACGGTATAGTCGTTTGTGTATAACAAGGGATAAATGCATTTTTATCGGTTTGCACCGTAGATCAGTTGGTAGAATCTGCCACAATGGTTTTTAAGGACATAGGTTGGAGTCCCATCGGAGGAAATATATTCATATTTTCTCAGTATTTTTCTTTTCCGAATTTCGTGTAAATGGTCAAGTCTTATGATTTCTTCCTACTAAATATCCCCCCTCCCCCACCCCGAAAAAGATGTTAAAATTGAAAATAAATGTGGTTTGAACCAGCAAACACAAAACATTATTTAAAAAAAAAAGGTAAAGAATGTATTACAAATGCAAGCCAATATCAAACAATACAGGATTCAATATTTTGAGGAAGAATTCAGAGAAATCCGAACGCTTCACGCGGCAATGAATTCCAATGACGTAACAATTGTTCTTTCAAAGATGTTATTGTATTTAAGTCGAAAACGCCAAATGAAAGACGAAAAAGTAATTATAGATTCTTAGCTCTGTATAAGAAATATCACGTGTTTTTGCGGACAGTGTAGATCAAGATTAAACTGCACAGAACGTGAAGTCTAATCTTGGATCCGCACTGTCCGATGCTTTACTAGATATCTTTGCCCGAAGATCCATTGAATTGCAATTATAGGGATGTAACTACCAACCAAAATACACATATTTATTTGTCGAAGGGTCAACCCTTTTCTTGACTACCATGTGTTTTTAAACCCTAGGTAAGGTTTTCTTTAAAAATATTGTTGGAAAAGGAGACAATTCAGGTGACCAGCATGATTTCATTTGTTCTCCACTATGTTTTCTATCCTTTCAAAGGCAAACCCAATACATCGAGCCACAATCAATTTGTCGTCTGCAGATGCTTTCCATTCGACAATTCTAAAATTTTATCGTCTCCTAAAGAATTAGACCTGTGAGCCCGAAATTAGCGCAAGGAATCATTGAGTATAATTAAATGACCAAAACATCAAGTTGAAAGTATTTAAGGCTATAACATATCGCAAAAATATCGGACAATATAGATTTAAGATCAAACTGCACGTTCTGTGCAGTCTGATCTTGATCTACACTGTCCGCAAAAGGTATATAAATCATGAGTTTGCGCTGCCAAAAGGGTTTGGCACAGCTGTTCGCCAATTGAAAACAGTCCCTGGAGTAACTTTCACTTTAGATCATTTACAAGCTATCTGGAATCTTTAGAATATTGTCTTTCTTGGTACGCATCCTGGGTTACAGAGCGAAGGTTTGATGTCCGGATGCTACATTGTTTTTCGAGTGGTTTTTCATTTAAATGTTTTCTGATGAAGAATTTTGCAGTAGATAACAAAAAAAAGCCAGATGTTTTTTTTTCTCTTCCTTTATGAATTAGATATGACTTTTCTTTTCTTACATACTGTGCGCTAGATAATAGAAATACTTTGCGTAAGATAACTAAAATATCCCAGCTGATTAACACGAAAGCCTGTCTTCACCAATCTTTCTCAATAATTTTCATAGTATAATGCCCAAGAATCTTCTAAATTTGAAAGTAAAACAATTTCTGCTTGGCTAAACCTTTTGGTTTTTTGCTAAATCATTTGCTTCAGCCAATCAGGAATTGCGTTACTTTCTAAATCTAGAGTTAGACTAATAACACGTCAAAAGATATCTGTTTTCAGTGTAATGGACTATTTTGGCCGATCCCGAAAGGCTGCACTGTCTTTCCTTCACCAGAACATTGCTGGGGCTGTGCAGTTCTTTGACCAAGGACACACACTCTCACGTGACTGTTGGAGCCAGACGGAAAAGGACCAGAACTTACTGATTGAAAAAATAACCCCTTAACTCCCGGAGTCCCCAAGAATATATGAGCATTGGAGATTGCAGGCGCTTCGAGCCGTTCTTGACACCCTTTTTATGTTGCAAACCGTGTCGTTACTTCACTGCACGACAAGTAATAACACCGCCTTATGCTTAATGCTGTAACCCTTAGGCTGCTAAGAGAGACTCAAGGCGCTTTTGCGGACAGTGTAGATCCAAGATCAGACTGCACAGAACGTGCAGTCTGATCTTGGATCTACACTGTCCGATAAGGAGACATTTTTCTAAACAAAAATAACTTTGAAATAGCAACATTCGGGTGTTTATTATGGCCGTTTCATTCAACATATTGAGCGGGTCAAGGGTTAAATACAATCCACAGAAACCAAGAAAGATTGTTAGACTGGCGGACCGTAAGATTGCTAGCATGTTGCCATCGAGGGCGACCAAAGCCAAATATAAACAAAAACCACACAGTCGCCAAATACTGCCCCACAAAAAAATAATTCCGTAGGAAATCGTAATTCTATTAAATATGACAGTATTGACATGGACTACAAAATCGTTACAGCTCAAATTTGAACGATTTCTGCTTACTAAGTCATAGACTAAACAAGATGTCATCGATAAGGTATAAGATGCTTGCTTATATGTAAACTGAGTCAGTGACCTATGCAAATCAGGCTCATGTTTTCTTATCCTGAGGTAACATTTTTTATCTTCATGTTTTTCGATGGTATTGTAGGTCTAGCTACGAGTTCGTCAAACCGATAAGAAAGCATAATATAAGTATGGAAAGTTCGTCTAAATGTGAACTTTAGAAAGTATTCAAAAGCCAAAGTCATCAAACTGATATGTCCTTTTTCAATTAAATTTCAACAGATGGAATTGCTTTTTGGTAGTATATCCCACTATGACATGTAAATAGCTTTGAGCAGTGGGTACAGTCACTGGATCGAAACTGATCGGGCTTCAAAAGCGGAATGGACCAGATGGAACCGGGTCAGACCGAAAATGGATTTGACTGGATCGGACTTAATAACCCGATTAAACCATTTTTCTGCAATCTTGTATTGACAAACTAAGTTTTATCTTTATCGAGGCCGCTTATTCCACGTCGTTTAGTCTGTCATTACTTTCCGTACTTCGATTATCGTATAGGCTGTTATATATTTTTTTTTTAAATGCTAGTTTGTCTGACTTTATAATCCGCATGAAGGATTGCGCATGTAACTGGTCAGGAACTATGTTTCTTCAAGTCAGGAAAATAATGGTATTGAATCGAATTGGATTTGTCAGTACAAGCCTACTTGAAAAGAAATTTGAAACGGAAATACACTTACATTTCCGCTGTGTGAAATCGTTTTGTCGATTAAGTGACGTAACCAAATAGTTCTTAGAGAAAATAATACGTATAATATTTCCACCAGACAAATTATATAATTTTGCCATGCTCCATTATGTCTGACAACCGACTGTATTACAAGGTAGAGTGGTCCTTTGACACACATAAAATTGACCAATAGCGAAAAGTTTCGGCCCTGGTCAGCCTGCGCGGACTGCGCAGGCTGACCTGGGTCGATACTTTTCGCAGATGCATAAAACTCCCTTTTCACAGAATTTTATGGAATCCTAATTATGTGATGTCTTGCTTGGTATGATGCATCACGGGGATGCATTAAGCCCCCTCTTCACAGAGCATGGCTCAGTTGAATATTGCTAACCTAATGCAGTCCCAGATGATATTTTTAAGATAAAACATTTTCCCTGTCCGAGTATCAGTTCGTGAACCTATTGCAACAAAGACGCAGATGACTTTGAAATAATCCTTGTCAAGTATAGATTTAACAAAAGTGATTGCTTTGATTACTTGTATGGTGTCCGTCGCCGTTTTCAACACTATTTCAGGTATTATATCGCGTCGGCTTGTGCACCTATCCATGCTTTCCTACATAGTCTTTTACCATTACTTCACACAATATTCTTCCCGAGCAAGTGGCTGCTTTCCCACATAACCGTTGTTGAAAAAATGATCGGAGGTGAGAGGGGAATGCATCCTGTCGCAATGACTATCATTATACTTAATTTTCGGAACCTTGCTTGGAATCCAGGAGTTTTGTCCTTGCAACATGGTAAATCTACTGTCATTGTTTAGCACTACTGTGACAAAATTAATGCAGTCAGAAAGGTGGCTTACGTGGTGCTGGTAAAGAAACGCCAGGAGAACATGAATTGATGCACTAACCACTGCAATATGGCCCCAGCATGCGAAATGAGACCTTCGGACATTTGAGTAAAGTGTCGTCCCGGATTAGCCTGCGCAGTCCGCGCAGGCTAATCCGAGGCGGCACTTTACGACTACATAAGATTTTTTCATACAGTAGACTTTCATGAAACAGAAAATCGCACAAAAACGGGAAATGTCTTCTCGGATTACTCACAGACTACAAAAGCTGATCTGGGACGACACACTTTTACGCATATGTCCGAAGGTCCCTTTTCGTGTGTTGTACGCCATTATTATAACAGAAATACGATTGAAAACGCGTTAAAGGGAGATATTTATTTATTTGTTCATTTTTTCTCATTTCATAAATCAAAATTTCTTGTAAAATAATAAATACACTTTAAATTGATTAAAACATGCACTTTTGGGCGTTTAAACAACAGGGTGCTCGTTCAACAGTCCGATAAAGCCATCTATTTTTATTAGATCAGATATGACGTCATCAGACTAATCTGAATACGAATCCTTGTCACGAACACGTGTCAATGATCATATGATATTCCGACAATAACGAAATTCTGGTGCAAAATCTAAAAATACCTTAAGAAGCTTCGTAGCCCGTAAAAGAAATACCCGTAAAAATATGCTTGTGTCTTTCCTCTTTACCATTGGCTTGCCAGTTTTTGCCCTGCTTAATTTAGTGACCATTCTTTTTTTTTTTACTGTGCTACGATTGGGAAAATCTGAATAGCTCCCCTTAAAGGCCCAATAGCGGCCAGAATAACCATGCAGGTGTTAGAATACATTTAAATTTGATTCATACCATTCAAAAGTATGGAAAATATTGTGGAGACAATCTGTTATTGTGTGGTCGGTCCAAATTTTAATCGCTGGCAGAAAAAATGAATTTTAAAATCCGGCAAAAAATAAACAAAAGATAGAGTGACCTGGCAACTTTTAACCTAGTTTTGAAATTGATTTCTTTGCCAGCGACTATCACTTGGACCGACCATACAATAACAGATTGCCATCTTCACAATAATTTCCAAACTTTTAAATGATATGATTCAAATTTAAATACATTTCAACACCCGCTACGTTTACTTCTGGCAGCTGATAAGTTTGATGAGATTATGAAAATCTAAATAACTGCACTTAAATCTTTCACTCCCAATGTAACCTTTAGGAGCTTTTGCGGATAGCGTAGATCAAAATCAGACTGCATAAAAGGTGCGGTCTGATCTTGGATCTACACCGACCGCTACCTAATATTAATCTTTGCCCAAAATCAGCGTCAACAGCAACGAGAACATACTTTTAGACCTCGAGAAATGTCGATTCCATTTCTTTGGCAGCGAAAGAGTTAAAGAGATAAAACGACCATGTTGATCCCCAACTTTTACAAAGCCATCGCATTTACTGCAGGATTCGCCCATCTATTCTGCGGTAATTCGTTAGAAACCAGATGGATGTACGAAGTCTTTACTCTTGTAGCATTACTTCCGGAAGGACTTGACGAGCACTTAAACTGTCAGTGACCCGGATTCTTGACGGTCTTGGCGCTTTATCGAAATGGAAAGCTTTTCTATGGAAGTGCGGATTTGTTTTGGACAATTCAATTGACTTTGTTTTCTTATTCTTGCTGTTGGAGTCCTCCGCGTTTCGAGAAATAGATCCGTTCCTCAAATCGCAACAATTAATTAAGGCAAAGGAATGGAAAACAAATCAATATCAATGGTCCGCCTATATATGGGCCATGCTCTGTGAAAAGGGGGCTAAATACATCTGCGAAAAGTATCGACCAGGTAAGTCTGCGCAGTCCGCGCAGGCTGACCTGGGCCGAAACTTTTCGCTATTTGTCAATTTTCTATCTAGTTTACCTCCTAATTCAATCGCTTGGTAGACAAAATAGATCGTGTGATGACTTGCTTGGTTTCATGCATCACGGAGATGCAATAAGCCTCCTTTTGCCAGAACGAGGCTCATATATTTCAACAGAACCTTAACGTTTGTAGCGAAAGGATAAATTACTTACAAAGCACAATTTCTCTAGATCTCAAAATGTGTTCATTTTTTGTTTTTATCCTAAGTTCCTTCGTCAGTAGGCTTCATAAGTTGTCCTCAAAAGCGAGAATGAATTCCTAGAGTCCAGAAGGAGTTTGGCGGATTATAGGGATCAAGATCAGACTGCAAAACTTTTTAGCACTATTCTATATTTTGTGACATGTGTATTTTGAGAAAAACAGCCATATAAAAGACAACACTGGTTTCCTATTTGGCGCGCAACACACGAAAAGGGGGCCTTCGGACATATGCGTAAAGGTGTGTCGTCCTAGATCAGCCTGTGCAGTATGTGACTAACCTGAGACGACACTTCCCGTTTTTGTGCGATTTTCTGTTTCACAAAAGACTACTGTATGAAAAAAATCTTGTGTAGTCGTAAAGTGCCGTCTCGGATTAGCCTGCGCGGACTGCGCAGGCTAATCCGGAACGATACTTTACGCAAATGTTCGAAGGAATCACTTCGTATTTTGCGGGCCATATAATTATCGATCCAAATTACCTATTTATTACGCACTTTAGGGTGTCAAAAGTGCATTTAACTGCTTTACAGACTGTTTAGATCAAGATCAGACTATGCAGAACATTCAGTATGATCTTTGATTGACATAGTCCGATTTCTGTGAAATGTTCTTAGAGGAAGGGTCTATTCATTCTGGATTTGTGTCTAATCATAAAATAAAATTCTCCGTAATTGTTTTGTCGCCCTTAGGGTTGTCTCTTGGCCCAAAAGGCATTTAAGTTGCTTTTTTGCAGATTGTTAAGATCAAGATTAGACCACACAGAACGATCAGTCTGATCTTTGATTTGTTCGCACCGATGTTTTTGAAATGTTATTACAAGAAATGTTGTTACTTGAGCTACAGTCAATTTATCATCAAGATAGTCCTACATAGCTCAGCGGTAAAGTATAAGACTCTTAACCTTGAGCCCTCGCGTTGGAGACGCACTGAGGTTTTTTTTTGAGTTTCTTTGAGCAAGAAATATCAGAGCCTAAGCCTAGTACTAGTGAAACCCATAACATACCTGAATATGTGAGTTGTCGTCATGATATGACTGAAATAATGTTGAAAGCGGCGTAAAACATCAATCAATCAGTCAATCAATCAATCGATCGATCGATCGGTCGGTCGGTCGGTGGGTCGATCGATCGATCGATCAGTTTGTCGTTAGCGAATGCTAGACTAGCCTAACACTCTGTCTTTTGGATAAGAGTTAACCCTTTGCCAAACAGTCCCATGTTTAAACGACCCTATGGTAGAAAGGTTTTAAAAACACTATGGAAGGCGAAAATGCTATTTGCCAGCAATTTCTCCCATTTTCTACTCGTTCAAAAATAAACCCCATAATTTGAGCCATTTTCGTCTGCAAATGCTTTAAATTTGGACAGGTCTAAAATATTGTCGTTTGGTAAAGAGTTAAACAAACAGACAAGATCATTCGGAAAATGATCTGTCAGCAGAGAGCAGACGAATTGTCGCGTGCTGGCTACAAAAATGGCGACAGACAAAGATATTTTCGGAAATTACGACATTTCGAGATTTGGTGTTTTAAAATAAATCCGGCATTTGAAATTAAACTTTCTTTTCGCGTTATATTTGGTGTTCTTTTGATTGAAGAAGTTTTTTTTTTTTCTGTCTTTTGTTTGTCGAGGGAAATTTTGCGATGAACTGAGTTTCTTCTCGCCCTTTCTTACACCATCCCGACCTTTAGACGAGCCTAACAGAAAAGCTTTGAAAACATTTGGAGGGGAGATCTATCGATTACCACACAAATTTCATCATTTTGATCACATTTTATTTTTCGTCTGCAAAATGAAGAATAAATACCTGAAATGATAGCCAGTGTTCTCCACAATGTTTTTGAAAGGCAGGTTGTTTTATCTCTTTTCTAAATGACCAAATTTTAGACTTGCCCAAATTGAAAAGATTGGCAGACAACGAAATTTTATGAAAGGTTGGTGAGTTGATAGAATTAGCCTTGGAAAGAGTAGAAAACTTTGTCGGAAAAAGAGAAAATGCTGGTAACCAGCGTTTTCTCTTTTTTCCACAATGTCTTCAAGAGCTCAGTTATTCAGGGTCGTTGAAACCAGGGATTGTGTGGCAAAGAGTTAACACGTAACTCTTTACCAGACGACAAAATTTTAGACTACTCCAAATTGAAAGCAATTGCAGACGACAAAATGAATGTGACTGTAAGACTGAAGTTTGTTTTAGGAGGGATAGAAAACATTGTGGGAAAAGGAGAAAATGCTGGTTACCAGCATTTTCTCCTTTTCCCACAATGTTTTCAAAAATCTTCTTTCTCTGGGTCATTAAAAGTCGAACTTGTGTGGTAAAGAGTTAAGCTGCTGAATAAATGAAACGCAAATTTCTACTCAATACTAAAAGCCCAAATATTGCGCTTTCAAAGTTTATTTCACCGGAAAGAAAATACCATATCTGACAGTGTAGATCAACGATCAGACTGCACGTTCTGTACAGTCTGATCTTGATCTACACTTTACGCAAAAGGTCAGTGAGTCGCGATTAGCAGCTTAAAGGTTAAGACAAAAGCGAGGTGGTTTACAGCAGATAATATATAGAAGATTTTAAACTTGTTGCGATTGTCAGTGTGGGATCAAGATAAGCCAAGGACTTTTACCTGTTGCGATTGTCAATGTGGAATCAAGATAAGGCGAAGATTTTTACCTGTTACGATTGTCAATGTGGGATCAAGATAAGGCAAAGATTTTTACCTGTTGCGATTGTCAATGTGGAATCAAGATAAGGCAAAGATTTTTACTTGTTGCGATTGTCAGTGTGGGATCAAGGTAAGCCAAAGACTTATACCTATTGCGATTGTCAATGTGGGATCAAGATAAGGCGAAGATTTTTACCTGTTGCGATTGTCAATGTGGGATCAATATAAGCCAAAGACTTTTACCTGTTGCGATTGTCAATGTGGGATCAAGATAAGGCAAAGATTTTTACCTGTTGTGATTGTCAGTGTGAGATCAAGACAAGGCAAAGATTTTTTCCTGTTGCGATTGTCAATGTGGAATCAAGATAACGCAAAGGAACTTGCATCACGTTAATTTATAAATGGAGAAAAAGTTTAAAAAGCTATCTTTTTGGGAATTTTCAAATCTTTCTACAACGTTTTTTTTTTTTATTTTCTTTCAAAGCGGTTTGCTTCCAGACAAAAAGAAAAAGCAGAATTGGCCTGCAGTATAAAGTATGTGAAAGATAAATTCTTGTGATAATAGTCCGTGTGGAATTAAGATAAGGTACCGAAAATTTACGTGGAAGTTGACGTGTATTTATAAGTGGGGGAAAAAAGGTGTAAACATCGTCTTTGAACAATTTGCTCGTTTGCAGAATTTACTATTTTTGCTACAATACTGAAATTGAAAACAGATAGCTATTGTGTGAGGGATAAATGTCTGAAATGATAGTCAGCCCGCCCGGGTAGCTCAGTAGTTAGCGTATCTGAATCGTGACCTGGTGCTTGCGAGTTTGATACCCGGTTGAGGCAAACTTTCTTTCCGGCGATTTTTCGCCTCTCACATCTGGTGCATGTGAGAAAAGTAGTCAGTGGCTTTGGAAAGACAGTTGTGTCAATACTGGTGTGAGAAAGCCTGGAAACACATGGGTGCGTCACTGACCGTTATAATATGACTTCAGCTGTTAAAATGGCGTTAAACTCCAGTTCAGCCGTAACAATTGCAGTATTGAAATGATAATCCATGGGGAAATCAAGCGTAGATCAAAGAATGTTCATGACGGTTCTAACTCTATACATGGGGAAACATTGAAATTTTTCCATTTTACAAGTTTGACCATTCGGAAAATTTACAATATTTGCAACCATATTTGGTACCGTTTTTTTTTTTTTGGAAGGCGGTTTGCTTTAAGACCGGGAAATGTTACGTACAAATAGTAGCGTTTGGAGGAATGAATCAACGCATGTACAGTAATGATAGTCAATGTAGAATCAAGCGTAGACCAAGGAATTTTTATGACGTTTATTTGTAATTGGAGAAAAAAATGCCCATGTAACATCTGGTAACAATTGCTAACGAAGTATAGTATATTTTTTACCAAACACTTTCCAGATGCTGACTGTTTGCGCATTGTTCAGTTATATCGATCTAGTTTAGCCCTTTACCATACGGTCCCGCAATGAGGACCATTCGTCAGTTACTTAACTCTTTACCAAACGAAAAACATTTAGACTAATCCAAATCTAAAGCAAATGCAGGCGACAAATTAATGTGACTGAAAATTTGAAATTTATCTCTGGAAGGGTAGAAAACATTGTGGGAAAAGGAGAAAATGCTGGTTACCAGCATTTTCTCCTTTTTCCACTATGTTTTCAAAATGCTTCTTTCTCAGGGTCATTAAAAGTCGGGATTGTGTGGTAAAGGGGTAACTTGATTCCTCTCCAGTATTTCATTGGTTCTGATTGAAGGGTTACTTGGTTTTTATCCTTGATTTTCTTGCACTACACAAATATGCTTTAGAGACAATATCTTAACTAAATCTAGTCAGATTGTTTTACAAATCGATTATACGCGTTTATCTGATGATTGGAAACACAATTTGTTTTAAAATTACATGGAGTCCTTACATATATATCATAAGTCAGTTATATTCATCGCAACATCCCCAAGGGAATCAAGGATAAAAACAAAGGAATACAGGTAAAAGGACCAATCTGTTATTTGGTTACCTTTAGTCTTTATCTGGCAATGAAGATAATTTGACTTACAGGAAATATCCCCATTAAAAGATCCTGAGGAAGAAGGGTTTTCGAAATCCTTGTAGAAAAAGAAGAAACTGCTGGTAACCAGCATTTTCTTCTTTTCCCGAAATGTTTTCCACCCTGACAAAGACGAACTTCACCATTTGATCCACAGTTTATTTGGTATCTGCGGAGGATTTTAAATTGTATCTGTGTAAAAATTGTCGTTCGGTACAGCACTAACTCATATGCATATTGTAAACAAAGTCCTGCACCCATAGCGTTTTTACCGGGTTTGATTTTCTGACGTGAATAATGTAAAATGGGGTAGAAATTGGAATCCGGCTTCTGCATACACCAACAGACCAGTCTGTTGCCTATGAAATGAACTGAACTGAGGTATCCCTCGACCTCATGGTAAGTAGGATTTTTTTGCCTAGGTAGTGCTTCCAAACTTGAGGAAAAACGACAAGCTTTAAAGTTTAGTTAAAACTGGGAATTTAATGTCGAAATTAAATTTATGACAGATAGAAAGTGACCTGTAGAGAATGGGCACACAGAATCAGTCAATATTGCGCACTTTCGGTCAGGGTTTGCAGAACAGCTTGCAGTCTTCGTCTCATACCGCTCACAAGAGGTTGAAACAGCTCGATCAGTAGCCGCTGCCATGAGGTCAAGGGATACCTCAGTTCAGTTCATTTAAGAGGAAACAGACTGGCTTGTTGGTGTATGCAGCAGCAAGATTCTAATTTCCACCCCGTTTCATATCATTCACTCCAGAAAATTAAACTCGGTAAAAACACGGGGGGGGGGGGGGGTGCAACACTATTTTTACTATCCATATCTAAGCCATGCTCTGTGAAAAGGGGCTTAATGCCTTTGCGAAAAGTATCGACCCATGTCAGCCTGCGCAGTCCGCGCAGGCTGACATGGGCCGAAACTTTTCGCAATTTTTAATCAAGGGGTAGTTCTACCTCATAATTCAGTCGGTTGTTTGGCAAAATAGATTTTATGGATCCATATTTAGTTGATGTCTTGCTTGGTATCATGGACCACGGAAATGCATTAAGCCCCCTTTTGCCAGAGCATGGCTCATATATACTCGGATCTCTTTTTACGGCTGAATATACAGTCCAGCATTTCTCCTTTTTCTACAATGTTTTCAAAAGGATTTTCTTTTTTTCTCGCCAGCGAGAGTAAAGACACAAGATCTTTTGTTAAAGATTCAAGCAACTGACAGTTCAATTAAAATCATTGAATTGAAGTGTTTTACAGCTGTAAGAGGCTCTGTCTGGTGCCGGATTTATATCCGACTATGAAACCGAACCAGCAATTGTGAAACATCAATTACAGTAACTGTAACATGCAATAACCAAACAACCCTTTGCATTTCAATCGCAACTTAGATCACTTTTGCATATAGTGAAAGTTAAGATCACACTAAAGAATTTATATCCAACTCTTAAACAGAACCAGTAATTTGTGAAACATCAAGTACGGTGGCTGTAACAGGCAATCACTAAATAAAAATAACCCTGAACATTCCAAACACAACTTCGATCGCTTTTGCGGAAAGTCTAGGTTAAGATCAGACTAAAGAATTTGAGCCATGCTGTGGCAAAAGGAGGCTTCGTGCATCTCCGTGATGCATTGTACCAATCAAGCCATTACATAATTATGAATCCATAATGGCCACTTTTTAAAACAACCGACTGGTCCTTTGACATACAAAGAAGTTACCAATAGCGAAAAGTTTCGACCCAGGTCAGCCTGCGCGGACTGCGCAGGCTTACCTGGGTCGATACTTTTCGCAGATGCATTAAGCCCCATTTCACAAAGCATGGCTCATTGATATGTAACTTTTATACGGAACAAGCAATTGTGAAACATCAATTACAGGAGCTGTTACATGCAATTAACAAGTAACCCTAAACCTTCCAAACACAGCTTCGATCGCTTTTGCAGATAGTGTAGGTTAAGATCAGTTGAGGCCAGGTAGCGCAGTCGGTAGCTGACAGGGCTTGGGAACTGTCGGTGGCTGGTTCGAATTCCCAGCTCGGTCAATTTCTTTCCGTGGATTAAAGATAGTCATTTCGACAGAGTGCATCCCTCTCTCTCACCGCTGATTATTGTTTCGACGCGTGTTGTTTTGGAAAGCAGCCAGTGGCACTGGCTTGGGAAGAATATTGTGCGTAGTACTGTTTCAAAAAAGGAGGGAATCATGGATAGGTGCACTGGCCGCCGCGATATAACTAAAATGATGTTGAAAACGGCATCAATCAATCAATCAGTCAATCAATCAATCAATCGCATTTGCAGAAAGTGTAGGTTAAGATCAGACTGAAGAAATTCTGTCGAGAACTGACATATAAGTCAGCAATTTTGCAGAAACAAGATAAGTTTATGGACTTGTTTGTTTGTTTGTAGTGTGTTAAACTCCGTTTTCAACATTATTTCAGTCAATATCACGGCGGCCAGTGCACCTATCCATGCTTTCCTCGAGTTTCTTTTATTAGCATAGGAAGAATATTGTGCGTAGTACTGTTTAAAAAAGGGGGAAATCATGAACAGGTGCACTGAAACTGAAATGATGTTGAAAACGACGTTAAACACGAATCAATCAATGAATCAATCAATCAGTCAATCAATTAATCGCATTTGCAGAAAGTGTAGGTTAAGATCACAGGTGAACGGCGAGCGACAGTGTAAATCCTGTATTGCGCAGTAATATACTGAAAGGTAAACAACTTGTGATGTATTTTCAGTACCCCAGTCACGAATTCCATGCTGTTTACAAGTCATTTAAATACCAATATTAACATCCATAGTACCAATGGATAGCGGAAACATTATGCTACAAGAAAATCATGTCGCAATTTGAGCCATTTCAAGTTGCTAAGAAAAATCTAGCTCGAAACTGTCAAACAACCCAACTCGGAAGAGATCTGATTGCATTGAATCACGAAAATTTTCAAGAGATAAAACCCATTTTCAACGCGAAAAATGTCCGTTCTTATGCAAGGTGCATTTGAAGCCTACAAATTTAAAAGTATATCTGCAATGAAAATAGAACTTCAATATGTTTTTGTGTTGTACGAAGCTTTTTTTATTTGAAAATGTCCAGCCGTGTAAACAGTCATCCTTTATGGCCTACTAAGCATGCTTTTGTATCGCTTTTTCTCATTGGCCGGGTCCAGACACACCTTCATCGATAACCAATGAGAAAACGTTTTGAAAAACAAACCGAGCATGCGCAGTATGTCAAAATGGTAGGCAGCTGAGCGCAGGACAGATTTACCGATGAAAATAAGGATCGTACAGCCTATTCACATCAAACAGTTTAATGTTTCAGGTTTATACGCCTTATTATTGCTGGACCCGAAATGATACCTGTCAAATATTCAACGGCTTTCACGTTGAAAATGGGTTTTATCTCTTGAAAATTTTCGCGATTCAATGCAATCAGATCTCTTCCGAGTAGGGTTGTTTGACAGTTTCGAGATAGATATTTCTTAGCAACTTGAAATGGCTCAAATTGTGACATGATTTTCTTGTAGAATAATGTTTCCACTATCCATTGGTACTATGGATGTTAATATTGGTCGTAAAATAACTTGTAAACAGCATGAAATTCGTGACTGGGGTATTGAAAATACATTTCGAGTTGTTTACCTTTCAGTATATTAGTGTGTAATATAGGATTTACGTTGTCGTCGCCGTTCACCTGTGGTTAAGATCAGACTGAAGAAATTCTGTCGAGAACTGACATATAAGTCAGCAGTTTTGCAGAAACAAGATTATCGACTTGTTTGTTTGTTTGTTCGTAGAGTGTTTAACGTCGATTTCAACATTATTTCAGTCAATATCGCGGCGGCCAGTGCACCTATCCATGCTTTCCTCGAGTTTCTTTTATTAGCGAAATATTCTTTCCAAGCCACTGGCTGCTTTCTCACATAACCATCGTCGAAAGAATGGTTAGCGGTGTGAGAAAAATGAATCCTGTTCATGTGACTACCATCAATCCTCGGAAAGAAATTAGCCGAGCTGGGGATTTGAACCAAGTTTTGCGGATAGTGACAATTAAGATTAGACTATAACAGTACTGTCTTAATCTTCATGTAAAGTCAGCTAGTAAGGTGAACCAATAATTGTGACACATCAATAATTCCGAAAAAAATCAGTGACCATAGGGTTCAAATCAAAGAAGACACTTAGAAATATTGAAGGAAATGAGAAAATGCTGAAACTTGGCATTTTTCTTAATTCCCACAATGTTTTATATCTTATCTGTCCCATTGAGCCAAAACTGAATTGTTGTCTGCAAATGCTTTAGTTACATGGACGAGTCTGAAATTTAGTTGTCTGGTACAGGGTTGAAATCATCATCATCAGCTTTAGCATCATCAGCAGAAGCAGCAGCATGGCTTCCAATGAACACGACTAACAAACGTGACTAAACTTACTTGGTTGGCTTTAACTTTTGCTGTAAGGATGTCCCTGTTTTACAAACGCAATGTGGGTCGGTGGCAGAATAACTTGATACCGATGTACATACAGTACGTAGGCGTCACCCTCTGCTCCTCAGTTACCTGAAAACAGCCAAAATAAGCACTGTAGCGCTGTATAAACTCTTATCCTGCTAAATAAGTGAAATGAAATTTTCAAACCGGTTGTGAATATTCGAATAATGCTATTTCAAACTTATTATTAGGTTGTTAAAAAAAAAAAAAAAAAAAACTCCATATCGGGCAGCGTAGATCCAAGATCAGACTACACATTTTGTGCAGTCAGATCTTGGATCTACACTGTTCGCAAAAGGTCAGTGAGTCGTGCTTAGCAGCCCAAGGATTAAGGAATTAGAAAGGTTAATTCACTGCCAAGACATGTTATCTGATTAGCTGAGTACCATATACATTAGGAGTAAAGTCCCTGGTTTAACCCTTTACTAGACAACAAAATTTTAGACCTGTCCAAATTCAAAGCAGTTGCAAACGACAAAATAAACGTGACTGAAAAATTAAAATTTGTTATTGGAAGAGTAGAAAACATTGTGGGAAAAGGAGAAAATGCTGGTCACGATGTTTTCAAAAGGCTCTTTCCCAGGTCGGCATTGTGCGGTAAACAGTTAACTACGCTCTGACCCGCTCGAAGGGATTATCGAATGCTCAGCATCCAGGTTAAAGACCCATTCCAGAGCAGTCAGGCCGCTTTGAAGTCCTTCTAGATCAACATATGGTCGCCAAAGCACGTTGCAGCCTGTAAAACGCCCTGATTTGCTATGGTTTCAAACTTTACTGCCTCTCAATCTGTTTCATTTTTCGGCGAAGCTTAATGTGATGGCTTTTGACCTACTTTTCGATAACAAATGAATAAATAGAAATTGGTGATTGGTAAAATATGTAGGCATGTTCATTTTAAGGACCCCTGCCTTTTCGCTGGCAAATTTACGCCATCTGTCTTTTTAAAGATATTTCTTGTTTCAAAGGGGGCCATTCTAACAATCAAATTGATTTGTGATTATGTGTAAGGTCCTCGTGTGATTTGAGGGCAAATTCTGCTCTCAGTCATTAGAGAAATGTGTATACATGGATTTGTACAACAGTCTAACCAGATTTAGTTGAGATATTATCTCAAAAACATAGTTGTCTAGTGCAAAATCAAGGATAAAAACCTAGTAATCCCTTTATCAGGACCAATGTAGTACTGGAGAGGAATCAAGGGAAATAATTGAAGAATGGCTCTCACTGCCTTACAAGTTTAGTAGTATGTACCGAGTCAGCTTTAGCCCTAAGAATGCAAAGGACAAAATGAAGCCCTGATACCGTAGATCAGTATCAGACTATAAGAAAGAGAAAAAGTCTTTGATAAAAATAGTCTGATTTTTTGGCAATAAAATAGGTGTCATGGCGTTTATTTTATCCTGAAACATTTTCAAGCAAACTAAATATTTACCCTTTCACCGTGATGTGGTGGACTAAAAGAGCTGTTACTGAGGACGAGGCAGATTCAAGATCAGGGTCCGTATTTACTAACCATTCTTAAGAGCATTCTTAGTCTTATTCCCCAGAATTTTCTAAAGTTGAAAGTAACACGACTTCCGATTGGATAAACCATTTGGTTTAGCCAATCGGAAGTTGTGTTACTTTTAATGTTAGAAAATCTTGCAGAATAAGACTAAGAATGTTCTTAACCCATAGGCTGCTAAGCGCGACTCACTGAGCGGACAGTGTAGATCAAGATCAGACTGCACAAAACGTGCAGTCTGATCTTGGATCTACACTGCCCGATAACGAGTTGTCCCCCCCCCCCAAAAAAAAAAGAAATAATAATAAGTTTGAAATATCGTTATTTAGGTGTTTACTAACGGTTTAAAAATGTCATTCCGCTTATTTAGAAGGACAAGGGTTAAGAATGGTTGGTGAATACAGACCCAGACTGCACATAATGTGCAGTCTGGAATGTACACCGTTCACAACTTACTATTGCACTATGATAAATCGGTTTTCTCATTTCCAGTATCAGTGTATCAGAACTTGTTTCATAAAGGGTGCAATAGGTTATTTTATTTGACGCCGGAGGGGTTTATCTTACCCATATTACAGGAAACTTGAAACGATCCTTGGAAGCCAAAAATATGTTAGGAAACTTTAAGAAAGTCTGAGAGAGAAGATTCAAGTCATAAAAAATGAATCCCAATATAGTGCGAGCTAGCTTTAAATCTCCTTAAAACCGATACAAGTGTTTTGATAGAGAAATATTTGAGGAAACGCCTTCCCTTTGCTATGGGAGTAAAAAAAAAAAAAGAAAGAATAACTGAGAACCAAAAAGCGCATAGATTAATCTTCTTAAAACCGTTACAAGTGATTTAATAGAGAAAGATTGAGGAAACGCCTTCCCTTTCCTATGGGAGTTTAAAAGAAAGAAAGAAAGAAAGAAAGAAAGAAAGAAAGAAAGAAAATGAAGAACAAATGAGAACCCAGAAAGAAAGAAAGAAAAAAAGAAAGAAAGAACAAATGAGAACCAAAAAAACGCATTGGTCGGAAAAGTAACTGGTTCAAAAAACATTATATAATCATCAATCAAAATTACTTTCAGATCAATCAAAATTACAATCATCAATCAAAATTACATAATAAGATTAGAAAGGATTTCTATGTAGCACTGGGCAAGACACTGTGAATTTATCACAGTAAGTTTGAAACCAGTCTGATATCAATTTGTTATATACGGTCCGTTGATACGAAATCATCTCAAAGATACAGTATCCCAAGACCATCCTTATGCCTATTGTTTACGCCTTTTAACGGGATTTGTTTTTCTGCTCGGAAAAAAAAAAACAACCGAGTTATTGATATAAGAACAGATAAATCATTCGGGAGAAAAACTGGTATTAGCTCTCTGTTTAGTACCAAATATATATGGCGTGCTCTGTGAAAAGGGGGCAAAATGCATCTGCAAAAAGTATCGACTCAGGTCAGCCTGCGCAGTCCGCGCAGGCTGACCTGGGCCGAAACTTTTTACTATTGGTAAATTTTATGAATGTCCAAGGACCAGTCTACCTCAGGATTAAGTCGGTTGTTAGGCAAAATGGATTTTACGGATCGATGATTATGTGACGACTTGCTTAGTATTCTGGATCACAGGGATGTATCAAACCCCATTTTACCATAGCACGGCTCACTAATAAACTGGACCTCTTTTGGTGGTTGAAAATGCAATTATCTGAAACTCAGACTTCTTTTTTTTTTTTATCTTACAGACTAGATTTAACAAGCGGCGTCATAGATCAAAGATCAGGCTGCACGTTCTGTGCGGTCTGATCTCAGTCTATACCGTCCGCAAAAGCCCCTATTTTCGCCTATGGCTCTGAAAGGATATATTGCATATCGAATAATCCATCCATCATAGTTTACAAACAAATCATTTTTGGTTTCAAGTTCAAATTTATGACATGAACTCAACAGCAGTTTTGTAATCGTTTTTCTTTGACCATACGTCCCATGAAATACAGGATGTCCGTGATGAGACCACTATCAGCTTCTTGTCTGTCTGATCTTGATCAACACTGGCCGCACTTTGAAAGCGAAACGTTTGTAATTGTCATATGCTAATGGAGTTGATTTTTGGCTCTAACGAGAACATCGAGGTATGACCATAGCCTTGTCGTCGTCTGCGCATACGTCTGCGTAGTCGTCATCATGCGAAAACTGAAATTTTCCATGATATCTCTAAATTGCTGACGAGAATTACTTCAAATTCGGACTAGTTTAAACCTATCGAACGGGGAAAACCTATTACAGAAGAGAAAACAGCCTGAAAATGCTTTGATGCAGTTGTGACCCTTTTGACCTTGGATTTTACACTGATAAAAGCAACCACAGCCAACCTTTGCGACCGTGGGTACCAAGTATGTATCGACCTGTTTCGACAACTGGAAATGATATCCAGTGAAACTAGGGAAGATTTTTTTTTATTTCGTAGGGAAGGGCACAGAATGGATCAAAAATCAAAGTGGATGTTCTGTGCAGTCTGATCTTGATCGATGCCATCCGCAAAAGCCTCTATTTTCATCACCTGCGCCGAAAGGGTCAGAGGAGAGTTAATCAATATAGATTTTAAAGTACGGTATAAGCCTGGTAAGCAATTCGCGCGAGATAAAGTGTACATGAACATGTACTTGCTTTCATCGTTTTCTCTTTGAAAATTAAGATAAATTTATTATTAATTTGCCGTTATATTTTCACTTTAGGAAAACAGGGCTGTTTGTGCCTACAGGACAAAATTTATTCTTCTCAGAGAAATTAAAAAAAAACCAGTGCAATCAATCATTACAGTGTGTTCCAGTTTATTGGAAATGATTTTTTTTATCGCGTCGTAAGATTATCAAATCGTGTAGAAAATTGGGAAAAAAAAAATACGCGCTTTGAACATTATGAACATGGTGCACGTGAGAGGTAATTCAGAAATACCTACGAACTCATCCCTGAAATTATGATCGGCTGAAGTTATAAAAGACTTTTACTCTTCACCAGACGACAAAATTGTACATTTGTTCAGATTGAAAGCATTTTGCAGACGCCATTTTTAATTGTGGCTTACGAGATAGTATATTTCTCTGAGAAGATAGATTGAAGATTTTTTCTTTTTGTGAAAGATCGAAATTTATTTCATCTCGTGAACACCATCGGTAATATTTTCACTCGTGGCTACGCTGTGAAAATATTACCGATGATGTTCACTCGATGAAACCAATTTCGATCTTTCACCGAAAAAAAAAGTCTATTTATTTCATGCTTCTAACCCATTTTTTTGTTGAGGCTTTCATCAAAATTCAGTACAGCTGTTTTCGATAATTCACTGTGGCGTACCCCCTCACATAACAACGCATTACATTATTACGTAAAACGCGAGAAATATATGGTAAATGCTCGTGAATTACCTCTGGTTGAATGGCACGCGCTCTTTACCTGGGTAACTGGAGCGCGGGAACTACTCTTTCCACCTTCAATTGAAGAGTTCGAACATATAAAATCGTTATAATTACTGGTCGTAACCATGAAATATCAAACCTTATTTCATGCTTTTCGGTAGTTTATCGAGAAATAATGGTGGATTATGGTTTGATATTTCATGGTTACGGCCAGTGAAAATACTGATTTTATATTGTTTAACTCTTCAATTGAAGGCGGAAACAGTAGTTCCCGCGCACTAGTTACCTAAGTTATCAGCGTTTGCCATTCAAATGGAAGGATATATGACGTAAATTACGCTATATTTCTCGCGCTTTACGTAATATTGTAATGCTTTGTTATGTGAGGGGGTACGCCACGGGGAATTACCGAAAACAACTGTACTGGATTTTGACGAAAGTTCCAAAAAATAGGGGTTAGAAACATTTTTTTTTTTTTTTGGTGAAAGATCGAAATTTATTTCATTTATTGAACATTCTCGGTAATATTTCACGATTGGCGCAGCCACGAGTGAAAATATTATCGATGATGTTCACTCGATGAAATAGATTTCGATCTTTTACCGAAAAATACAAATATCCTGTATATAATCCACCATTAGTTCTCTATAAACTACCGAAAAGCATGAAATAAATTTCGGTCTGTCACCGAAAATAATAATAACCCCCCCCCCCCCCAAATATCCACTTTTTCTTTGACCCAGTACTGGACCATGATCCATTTGTAACAGACTAAACGAGACTGAATCGTCAGATAATGCAGTCAGTATGTTTTCTCAGATGTTTCAATAACTGACGAACAACAGCGTCCGTCTTCCCTAAGGTTGACGTGTTTTAGCATTGATAAATTAGAATAAACGAAATTGCTCGGAAATGAGCTTTACTCTGCCCTTTTTTCTTTTCCACCAGTCATATGCAAAATGAAGTTAATAAGTGTATGAGCCACGCTCTGGCAAAAGGGGCATGTATCTCCGCGATCCACTATACCAAGCAATTCATCACATAATTAAGGATCCATAATATCCACTTTGTCTAACAACTGTCTGAATCGTGAGGTACACTGGTCCGTAGACATACAGAAAACTGACCAAAAGCAAAAAGTTTCGACCTAGCTCAGCCTGCGCGGACTGCGCAGGCTGACCTTGGTCGATACATTTTGCATATGCCCTAAACCCCCTTTTTCCAAAGCATGGCTCATATTTAAGTAAATAGGTCTTGCCGAGTTGAATGGAGTTTGCGACAGAAAGACCAAATTATAGCTAAGATCCGCCAGTCATGCAACTCTCACAAATTTCATTCAATCCTTTGTGTGCAACTTCAAACATTTTTTTCCCCCAATATTTCACACTATCATTTCAAATAAAGGCATTCTTTCCATTGTAAATGTGACAAATAATACGACTTTTGCTGTGGACGGCCCATAAATCACAATGAATTCGTTATCAATTACACTCACATAGAGGATATTTGTTTTTAGTGAAAATATTACTGATGATGTTCACGAGATGAAATAGATTTCGATCTTGCACCAAAAAAAAAATCTATTTATTTCATGCTTGTAACCCCTTTTTGTTTGGACTTTAATCAAAATCCAGTACAGGTTTCCGGCTATTTCCCGCGGCGTACCCCCTCACATAACAATGCATTACAATATTACGTAAATCGCGAAAAATATAGGGTAAATACGCATAAATTACGTCATATGTCGTTGAATGACATGCGCCGTAGGTAACAAGTGCGAGGGAACTACTGTTTCCGCCTTCAATTGAAGAGTTAGACAATATAAAACCGGTATTTTCAGTGGTCGTAACCATGAAATATCAAACCATAATCCACCATTATTTCTCGATAGATTACCGAATAGCATGAAATAATGGTTTATATCTTACTTTGTGTTTCCATGTATTGTGAATTGAAGGTTTTACTTAATTTCATAGATTCCAGTGTCTTACACATGTCTCTCATTCTTTGGGTCAACCCAGACTAACATAAATAAGTTAAGACAGAGGAAATAATCATTTCTATTTTATCGCTGTGTTTGAGCATTTCACCCTATAACAAACAATCCCGAGTTTTAACGACCCTGAGGAAGAAGGCTCTAGAAAATATTGTTGGAAAAGGAGAAGATGCTGATAACAAGCATTTTCTCCTTTTTCCACAGTGTTTTCAAAAGCCGTCTTTCTCAGGGTCTTAAAACTCTGGATTGTTCCGTAACGGATGAACCCTTAGGCTGCTAAGCGCGACTCAAAGACCTTTTACGGACAGTGTAGATCAAGATCAGACTGCACGGAACGTGCAATCTGATCTTTGATCTACACTCTCCGATATGGTATTTTTCTTTTCGGTGAAGTCAACTTTGAAACTAAAATATTTGAGTTTTTATAATTTAGTGGAAATGTTCATTTCATTTATTTAGCAATCTAAGGATGACGAGCAGATTGCTAGTTCTATAATATCTTTACAAATAAAGCGAATAAGTGTTTGAATTTACTAGGTTGTGAAGTCGTCAAAATGTGCGCGCTATTTGAATCATTACACTTCTAAGCTACGCTCATTATTTTCAGTAGTAAATGTTTTGTTTTGCACAATTTACTAACGGTCTGCCAAGCTGTTTTCCTCATTCATTTGTCAACAAGTCATATCAACTTACGCATTAGTGCAGGCAGCATTTTCTAACAGGAATGCGGGAACAATACGTTCTACCCCTGAACGGTGTATTATATTTCTACCTACGTGCTCTGTCTAACAGTCGGCAAACCTCGGATGATCCGTTGATCAAGTCCATCGGCTGCATCACGTAGCTTGATATGCACCTACACGGTACATTTTTTTCGCCGGAAATACACCGTTTTACCGTTCTCTAATCGTAGAAAGAGAAAACACTACTCACAATATTCTCTCAGAATCTTTCTAAATACATTCGCGTTGACAAACAATTGGTACATTTATTTTCTAACTTGGTCCATCAATTCCGTGGGGATTTTACAGCGATAGGTTGTTTATCACCATAGCTGTTTATGCCGTTGCCAGTCGATGTACACGGGTGCTGCCATGTTTCAGATCATGTGACTAGCACTATTTCAAAACGAAAACATTGATACAGATGAGGTTAGATGTAGGAACGGAATCGGCCGAGTTGTTACGAGTGCTCTGATTCCGTACCAGTTTAGGACCAATGCTTATAAAATGGTTTTCGTGTTCAACCCAGCTGAACATGCCCATCTGCATTTTAAGATAAGTTTTATCTGGCTTCTGCACTGTCCGACCATTCCTCTTTCACTTCGAGGCTCTCCGATCATCGTCGGCCCATCTCGTTACTTTCCGGTTATTCGAATCATTGACAGATTTCCATGTTTAGCCCAACTAAATCGAGATTGCTACAAGAATCGATTTATTTTTGTAGCAAAGGGAAAAAAATCGCTTGCTAGGCAGCCAACCTCGGTAACTAGGCAGCCAACTCTGGTTGCTAGGCAGCCAACCTCAGTTGCTAGACAGCCAACCTCGGTCGCCAGGCAGCCGAACTGGTAATTATTTTTGCAAAACATGAACACTCAGCATGAACGCAGGTCTGTTTCATGAAGATATTCGAAAAGATTGTGGCAAAAAGAAAAATTGCCTGTTACGAGCAATTTCCCCATTTGCCACAACGTTTTCAAAAACGGTTCCATACAAAAATATAAAAGTGGTGTACAGGAAGGGATGGTTTAGACTAATGCAAGAATGATGTGGAATCATTTATATATAGACCGCACTTGTCATCTCGTTGAACATGATAACTCAATTATAAACCTTCTTTTGACGTTTAAGCCTATTCTTTCCTTTTATATTGATAAGAACGTGAACTCTGCTTTATCAGACAATGAAATGCTTCCCAATATGGATATGAGCCATACTCTGGCAAAAGGGGCCTTAATGCATCCCCGTGATGCATGATACCAACGAACCCATCACATAATTATGGATCCATTATAACTACTGGTTTTTTTTGTTTTTTTTTTGTATAACCGACAGAATTATGAGCTAGACTGGTCCTTGAACATACAGATTGACCAGTAGCGAAAAGTTTCGGCTAAGGTCAGCTTGCGCGAATTGCGCAGGCTGACCTGGATCGATACTTTTTGCAGATGCATTAAACAGGACATGGCTCCTATTTATTTGACAGTGGAGGAAGAATGCCAAGGCTGTAAACGGACACTGTAGATTTTAAGATCATCATGTATACTAACTAACATAATAGATCTCAAGATCTTCGTGTAATGTAGACTGGCATTTACATGGTAGATTTCCATATCGTCATGTGCGAGTACAATAATTACACTGTAGAGTTCAAGATCTCAGCATACATTTAAATGATAGATCTCAATATCTTCATGTACATTTACAAGACAGATTCCAAAATCTCCACGTACATTACATGGTAGGTTAAATTATTAAAGATATCCATTTACATGGCAGATTTCAGGCCTTTCAGGTACATTTACATGGCAGTTTTGAGGATTTCAGGTACAATGTCATTTCCATGTACATTTACATGGTACTCGTAGATTTCAAGATCCCCACGGAAGACTTTAGATCTTCATGATCATTTGCAGGAAAGATTTCAAGATCTTCAGATAGATTCACATGGCAGATTGCAAGATATGTATGATCTTTTACACGGCGGACTTGGCAGATTTCAGGATCTCCATGCACATTTACATGGCAGATTTCGGGCCTTTTAGGTAATTTTACATGGCAGATTTCTGGCCCTTTAGGTACCCCTACATGGCAGATTTCAGGGCTTTCGGGTACCTTTATATGGCGGATTTCAGGCCTTTTAGGTACCCTTACATGGCAGATTTCAGGCCTTTCGGGTACCTTTATATGGCAGATTTCAGGCCTTTCAGCTGCTTTTACAGGCAGATTTCAGGCCTTTCAAGTACCTTTACATGGCAGATATCAGGCCTTTCAGGTACCTTTACATGGCAGATTTGAGGATTTCTGTGTACATTTTCATTGTCCCTTCTAACAAGTTTTTTTTTTTTCCTTTTTCGTGTACTCGATTTCTAGCCATAGGAAATTTTATTTAGGAAAGCTTTTATCCTTTAATACGCAAAGAGCTATAAATACGGAATATTATGTTATAGTAACTTTTCTGGTGCTTGTATTTAATTCGAGCAGCTTTAGAAAATTTGATATCGTGCGAGACCGAAAGTCGAGTGAGATGTTAAAATTTTCTTACCCAGCGAGAAGTACATTTTAAATACAAGCATCAGGAAAGTTACTAAAACATAGTATTCCTTTTATTACATACAGGTCTATTACTTTCAAGGACAAATTTTGCAATTATTGGCATTTTATTGGATAACGGTAACGGAATAAAATAACTTAAGGTAGCGTGGCTAGTAACATCGTTTTTATGAATGGTGGATGAATATTATAGAGTAATATTTTGACCAGTCAAATCGCAAATTAATACGCACGTTTTACGCGCGTGAGATATATACGGAATATTATGTTGTAGTGTGTTTCCTGGGGCTTGTATTTACTTCGAGCTGCGTGGGAAAATTTGATATCGCGCGAGAGCGAAGGTCGAGCGCGATATCAAAATTTTCCCACGCAGCGAGAAGTAAATACAAGCCCCAGGAAACACACTACAACATAATATTCCATTTATTATATACCTAAACTACCAAAAACCAAAATATATGCATTAAGTGACAATTTTATTCGAAAACGAAGCATAGTTATAAGAAAAATTGGTTTAGTAGGCGTTAACATCTTTTTTTCATGAATGGCGGATGAATTTTATTTAGTATTATTTCCACCACGTCCATTGTGTTAAACATATAAAACAATCAAAATGGCTGCCGTGTTCACGTGGATACAGTGTTACGTCATCATACCATATTTGGAACCGTATTCCACTGAGTGGAATACGGAATACGGATTTTTTTTTTTTCCGTCGTGTGTGATTTTAGCCGCGTGCGACGCATGTATTTAGCCCGGAAAACTAACAGGTATATAATAAGTCATCATACCATATTTGGAACCGTATTTCACAGTGTGTAGATACAGATTTTTTTCTGTCCTGTGTGCTATTTTATCCATGTGCAACATATACATAGTAAAATTAGTGTCGCACCCCCTGTGTTTTTAACGTGTTTAATTTTCTAGCGTGAATGATATGAAATGGGTTGGAAATTAGAATCTGGCTGCTGTATACAAGAACAAACAAGTCTGTTGTCTCTGAAATGGAATGAACTGAGGTATCCCTTAACCTCATGGCAGCAGCTACTGATCGAGCTGTTTCAACCTCTCGTGAGAGGTTTGAGACAAAGACTGCAAGCTGTTTTGCATGCCCCGGGCGGAAGTACGCAATATTGCCTGATTTTGTGTGTCCATTCTCTGCAGGTCACTTTCAACCTGTCGTAAGTTTTGTTTCGACATTAAATTCCCTGTTTTAACCAAACTTAAACGCTTCTCGTTTTTCTTAAATTCGAAAGCAACATCTAGGCAAAAGATTCCCACTTACCATGAGGTCAAGGGATACCTCAGTTCAGTTCATTTTATGGGCAAAGGACGAGTCTGTTGGTGTATGCAGCAGCCGAATTCTAATTTCGACCCAATTTTATCTCATTCACGTCAGAAAATCAAACCCGGTAAAAAACACAGGGGGGGTGCAACACTAATTTTACTATGTATATATTTGAACCGGAAAAGTTTTAAGTATATAATAAAAGCAATTTTTTCGAACTTTCAATCTCGTGTTTCAATCGAAAACCCTGCAATACGGAGTCAAGTTTTGACGTCAATCCAGGGCTCGTATTTACCAATTATTCTATGTTTCATTCTAAGCCGTATTCTAGATGTACAAAGTGACACAACTTCTGATTGGCTATATCAAATTGTTTAGCCAATTTGAAGTTGTGTTACTTGCAGATTTTGAAAATTCTTGAGAACAATACCCAGAATGTTCCTAAAAATTGTTGGTAAATACGGACTCGGGGTCGGTATTAACCAACCATTCTGAAGAACATTCTTGGTCTGATTCTGGATTAAGAAAGTAGCACAACTTCCGATTGGTTAGACCATTTGATTTAGCCAATCAGAAGTTGTATTACTTTCAAATTTAGAACATTATTGAGAATAAGACTAAGAATGATCTTAAGAATGGATTGTGAATACGGACCCAGGATTTTGTTTCTAAGTTTGGAGTTTTATAACAGAACTTAAACTTGAAAGTCTTTCCAAATAGATGATTTGTTACGATTCAGTATATTGGTCCAGAGCTTCGTAAAATGTCATTACGGAGCGAACCATTCGCGAGAGCCAGATTGTGGTTAATATCCCACGGTACATAGATGAACTGACTCGTATTCTAATTCAAGATTCCAATTTAAGTCTTTTTGTTGTTGTTGTTGTTTTTAAAGAAGGAGCGGGGTAGTTGTCTGAATATTTCGCATGCATATCGAAAAGTGTGGATCCGAGATCAGGCTGAAAGATCTGTACAGTCTGATCTTGATCCATGGTGTCCACAAGGGTGTTTTTTTTTTTTAATCGTCTGCTTCAGATTTGTGGGAGGGAGAGATATGATATAACGCACGGAAATGATTTTCTCGCCTATCAAAACCATTATCGAAATTTCTAATACTATGATAGAATTAAATGGGCCGTATAACTGTGTTATGACAAAGAATGGTATCTATTCTCGAGTCCCCCGGGAGAAACACGGATTGCCGCACCTTGCTTCGCGATCGGTACGAAACTATAAAGGAAATCTGAATCTATTTCAGGCCTTAACCCATAACAGTACAGGCTTTGTTCTTTTTTTTGTAAAAGTATTCAACTCTTTCCCACATGACAAAATTTTAGACTTGTCCAAATTCAAAGCATTGGCTGACGACAACTCAAAGGTGACTCAAATGATGAAACTTGCCTTTAACTGAGAAGAAAACCTTGTTGGAAAAGGAGAAAATGCTGAGCACCAGCATTTTCTCTTTTTCCCACAATGTTTTCAAAAGGCTTTCTTTATCAGGGTCGTTAAAACTCGGGATCGTGTGGTAAAGGGTTAAACCCAGAAAACATTTGTGCCATGCTCTGAGAAAAGGGGGAAATTAATTCATCTGCGAAAAGTATCGACCCAGGTCAGCCTGCGCAGTCCGCGCAGGCTGACCTGGGCCGAAACTTTTCGCTGTAGGTCAATTTTCTGTATGTCCAAGGAACAGTGTACCTTGTGATTAAATCGAATATTTAAAAAAAAAAAGTTCCATTGTTATATGATGACTTACTTGGTATCATGCTTTATGGAGATGCATTAAGCCCCCTTTTGCCAGAGTATGTCTCATTTACAAACTACAAAAGAAAATAATTTACAGGAAAGGAAAATATATAGTGTTTCCTTTTTCTTGCGCAGTATTGAAATCATTTTTGCAAAAAGAGCAATTGCTTATTAACTAGCAATTGCTCCTTTTTCTCACAATGTTTTCGAAAGTTATCAGCTCAAGGAAAGTGAAATGTCGTTTTATTTTCGTAAAGTGTCAACCCTTATCCTACTAAATAAGTGAAATGAAACTTTCAAGCCGATGGTAAAGAACAAAATTTTGCTATTTCAAAGGTATTCTTTGGGAGAAAGATATCTTCTTATCGGACAGTGTAGATCCAAGATCAGACTGCAGGCTGTGTGCAGTCTGATCTTGATCTACACTGTCCGCAAAAGGTCCTTGAGTCGCGCTTAGCAGCTTTAGGGTTAATAACCATTGTGTGTCGATATTGCCAACGCTGGTTTCATATCTATAGAGCAGATAAGATTCATCTGAATGGTTATGTGCATTAATGTTTTCAGGTCATTGCTCCAGAAACAATTTTTTAGCGGACGACACAAATATTCTGGTGAAAAAAATGGTGCTTTAAAAAAAAAAATGAGTTGCATTCTGGCAAAAGGGGATCTTAATACATCTCCGTGATGCATTATACCAAGCAAGTCATCACATAATTATGGATCCATAAAAATCCGTTTTATCTAACAATTAACAGAATTATGAGGTAGAACTTTCCTTGGACAAGCAGAAAATGTACGTATATTGCAAAAAGTTTCGACTCATATCAGCCTCGCGGACTGCATGGGCTGACCTGAGTCGATATGCAAATACATTACCCTCCTTTTCACAGAGCATGACTCAATTTTCTTTTTTTACACATGGCTATATATGACATCATTCTGGCAAAAGATGAAATCGGTCCTCACGAGTGAATTATCTCATTGTCAAAATGTTTCCAAAAGTGGACCGCTGCGAGACGCAACTTTGATGCCCGCATCGGAAAGAGTAAACAAAATTGAGGCGGCACGGACATCCAGTTTGATCTGTGTTTACACCCAAGGCTCTGAGTGTCAAATCATTCTCATTTAATCATTTACCACTCGGTGTATCAGTTTCGAACGACACTAAGAAAGAAAACTATTGAAAACATTGTACTAAATGGAGAAAATGCTGGTTACCAGCAATGTTTGTCAGTCTTCAAAAGATAAATTCAGTTGAGCCATACTCTGACTAAAGGGACCTTAATGCATCTCTGTGATACATTGTACCGGAAGTTATCACAATTATGGATCCATAATGTCCATTTTGTCTAAAAATCAGCTGAATCTGGAGGTAGAAATGGATGGGCTTGCAGAAAATTTACAGACAGCAAAAGGTTTCGACTTATGTCAGTCTGCTTTGACGGTGCAGTCTTTAGACCAAGATCAGACTAAACAGACTTAGTCTGATCGTAGTCTCTGCTCTCCGATATCCAATATCGATTGTTTGACTAATAACATTTTTAAAAAAATATTTGAATTATTATGAATAATAACATTATATTGAATATCTCAAGGAAGTTTGTAGAGAAACATTAATTCTCCTCTCCATTTTGGGCTCGTGACGATTTCTGTGGAACGAAATTGTCACGAGGCGAAATAGAGACGAGTAAAACAAAACGTCGTCTGCTATACATTAACTTTAGATCTATGTACTTGTATTAAATGTCATTTTCTAATTTTTAATCCTATAAATACAATGTACACCATAAACTAAAACAAACTGCTTGCGAACTTGTGTTTACAGAAAGTAAAGGTTTGGTTCTTACATCGGATCTTCGCTGCTTTGTTTAGAATTCCCCAGCGAGACCGTATTAAACCCAGAATACCCAGTTCTCGTATTTTAGCATGGATGTATGGAATGAAATTCCTACTTCCATCAGAGATGCGAAATCATTACCTATCTTTAAAAAACAGTTCAAGCAACATTTATTAACCTTACAGTCCTCATTCTAGTTAGGAAATCTTACAACTTAACAAAATATTGCACAGTATAGAAACGTGTGTCTGTCCGTAGATTTCAGATTCCATCATTATTTTACCATTAATTCATCTTCTTCATTTTCAAACACCACAATCGTAAGTATCAGTCATCAATATCTGCATTAATTTCGATATCATTACTATCATTATTATTGTTATTCCACTCATTTTGAAGGCAACATTGTAAAAAAGACTTGAAATATGTCTTAATGTTTTAACCTTCACAAAATAAAGATATTATTATTATTATTATTAGAATCCTTAGTGGATACGAGCAACCAGCGTAACACACTACACATTTAAATGACAGGACGAGTAACGGCTGGTTTTGTTGCTTATTGCTTATTTGTAAGTATACAGGATATGAGCCTCGCTCTGTGAAAAGGGGGCTTAATCCATCTGCGAAAAGTATCGACTCAGGTCAGCCTGCGCAGGCTGACCTGGGCCGGAAATTTTCGGTATTGGTCAACTTTCTGCACGGCAAAGGACCAGTGTGCCTCATGAATTAGTCGGTTGTTATACAAAATGGATTTTATTGATCCATAGTTATGTGATAACTTGCTTGGTATCATGGATGTCGGAAATGCAATAAGCCCTCTTTTTTCAAGAGCATGGCTCATATATATATATATGCATCTCCGTAATGCATGATACCAAGCAAGCCATCTCAATTATGGATCCATAATAGCCACTTTCTTAAACAACCCACTGAATCATGAGGTAGACTGGTCCTTGGACATGCAGAAAATTGACCAATGGCGAAAAGTTTCGGCCCAGGTCAGCCTGCACAGGCTGACCTTGGTCGATACTTTTTGCAGATGCAATAAGCCCCATTTTTCTCAGAGCACGGCTCATATATTATCCTGCTTTACATGAATTAAGGTAAGTTTTGCCGAGAGTGGGGGGCAAAGACAAGCCTGTACATACATGCAGTCTGATCTTAGCCTACACCCTCCGTTCCTTCATTTATTATCTCAGTCATGCAGTCCTCAACAAAGTGAGGGGCGCTCTGACAAAAGTTTTTTTTTTATATGCATCTCCGAGATGCATTACACCAAGCAAGTCATTATACCAAGCAAGTCATTATACCAAGCAAGTCATCATATATGTGAACCATGCTCTGCCAAAAGGGGGCTTAACGCGTTTCCGTGATGTAGTATACCAAGCAAGTCATTATACCAAGCAAGTCATTATATATGTGAACCATGCTCTGCCAAAAGGGGGCTTAACGCGTCTCTGTGATGTAGTATACCAAGCAAGTCATCACAGTATTACAGAACCATAATATCTGTTTTGTATAACAACCGACTGAATCATGGAGTACACTGGTCATTTGACATGCAGAACATTTAACAAAAGCAAAAAAGTTTCGGCCCAGGTCAGCCTACGCGGACAGCGTAGGCTGACCTGGGTCGATACTTTTTTGCAGATGCATTCATTTAAGCCCCCCTATTCACAGAGCATGGCCCATGTAATTATGGATCTATGAAATCCATCGAGTCTAACAATGGACTGGATCTGGAGGTAAAACGGTCCTTTGACGCAAAGAACATTTACAAGTAACAAAAGATTTTGACAAAGGTCAGCCTGTGCGGACTACTTTTTTTTTTTTTTTTTTTGGCGGATGCATTAAACCCCCTTTTCACAGAGCCTGGATAAAATCTTTCCGCGGGCAACCTAAGGTTTAGATTCGTTCATATTGAAAGCATTTACAAACAGTATATAATTCAGCCGTGCTCTGGAAAAAAGGGGGCTTAATGCATCTCCGTGATGCATGATACCATGCCAGTCATCACATTATTTTGGATCCATAAAATCCATTTTCTCTAACAAATGACTGAAATCCTGAGGTAGAATGGTCCCTGGACATGCAGGAAATTGACCAACAGCAAAAAGTTTCGGCTCAGTTCAGACTGCGCGGACTGCGCAGTCTGACCTGGGCCGATACTTTTTTGCAGATGCATTTAGCCCCCATTTCACAGAGCATGGCTCGTTTTTTCAAATGATAGAAACCTTTTTTTTTTTTTAAATATTATAACAGCATAGAAAAAAACATAGTGGGGAAAAGGAGAAAATGCTGCCAACGCTGGGTTACCAGCATTTTCTCCTTTTTCCCACAATGTTTTTAAAGGCTTTCTCCTCCAGGATATATAACACAGAATTGTCTGGTTTAGGATTAAATGCAATTACCTGTAATGGAATTTATATTTTGTGACATGCAACAATACAAAGTCGGCAGTGAATGGATAGGCGCAAATTTCCCCAAACAGATATATAATCACTTTTATGTGTAGAAATATTCGGATGAATGAAGTATGGTTTTGATGAACGATAGTGATAATTGGGTCGTTTATTTTCATCATGTCTAGCAGGAAAAATAAAGGTTTTCGTCAATTTTACATCTTTCGTGTGCCGTTTTGTTTCATTTGCTATACGCCGAAATGATTCGGGGGGAAACGAGGTACTTTTTTGCCCTCCAGAAATTCTCTCGTATTGAATGAGAATGGTATAATCAAGAAAAGTAACAGACACATATTTGTATGTTTTTTTTTTATTTTATGTGCAATCCTCCGAATTCACTCGGGGGCGAGGGGGAGGGGAGAAACAAACTACCCCCCAAAAAAGAAGATTTATTTCAAGCGTCTTTAAAGCGGGCCAAACTATATTCTTGATCAAACCGAGCTTCTGATATGTTTTGTCAATGAATTAAGTAAGGTAACAGCCGCTATAAATTAATAAGAACGAAAACGAAACATTTTAGAAAAAAATTGTGGTATTTCCTTACTAGACTACGTAGCCTCTTAAGGTATATTTAGATTTTGCAGCAGTATTTTGCAAAGAGTTGAGGAAATGACACTTGATCAATAGGAAGTGTTGATTTTGTTAAGATCGTATTCAAATAAGCAGGATGACGTCATATCTGAACTCATTAAAACAGAAAGAGATACCGATGGCAAGACGGCCATTTCGTTTTTTAAACGCCAAAATTGCATCATCTTATTGATGCAACCGTCCAGTTTCGTTATGCTTGCAAAGAAATATGAGCCATGCTCTGTAAAAAGGGTGTTTGATAACTCTGCAAAAGGTATCGACCCATGTGAGCCTGCGCAGTCCGCGCAAGCTGACAAGGGTATAAATTTTTTGCTATTTGTAAATTCTTATGCATGTCTAATGACGATTCTTTCCCCACTTTCAGTTGATTAATAGATCCAGTGGATTTTATGGATCCATAATTATGTGATGACTTGCTTGGTATAATGCATTTTCGGGTCGGAGCGACATGATTTGCCACAGACGTGAACAAGTTTCCAAATTCCCACCAGCTGACCGTAAAACTAATAATTTACAGGCACAAATCTTATTGTTGGAATGCCAAGCAAAGAAATATCCCTGTTAAGTTACAGCCCTTTTATTAGAGCGGGTAGGAGTGGTCTAGTTCTGGGAAAACCCAGGAAATACATGAATATGTGAGCTGTCGCCGTGATATGACTGAAATAATGTCGAAAGCGCGTAAAACACCATTCGATTAAACAGTGTAGGAGTGGTAATCTAAGGTAATTAAGTTCGAATCCCGACTCGTCTGAAAGATCTTTTCGAGGATTGATAAGTTCACTGCGACAGGATCTATATAATACATTGTTCCTCTCTCGCTGCTAAACACCTGGTCGACGATGTTTAACTCTTTACCAAACGACAAAACTTTAGACCCGTCCAAATTGAAAGCTTTTGCGGACGACAAAATAAATGTTACTCAAAGTCTGAAATTTAAATTTGAAAGGTTAGAAAACATTGTGGGAAAAGGAGAAAATGCTGGTTACCAGCATTTTCTCCTTTTCCCATAATGTTTTCAAAAGGCTTTTTCCTCAGGGTCATTAAAAGTCGGGATTGTGTGGTAAAGGATTAAGAGGGAAAGCAGCTAATGGTTTGAAAAGTGCAAAGAACACAAAGTCTGGGGAAAAAAAAAGATAAGTGCACTGCCCGTCGTGATAGGACTGCGGAAATATTGAAAACGCCGTTAAACGCCAAACAAACAATCAAACCAACCAGCAAACAAATAAACAAAAATAAACCCAAACCGCACAAACAAAAAACAAACAAACAAAAAAGGCAAATAGACAAATAACTACACAAGGTTTTGTGCAAGTTTCTTTCAATTTGAAATGCATAAGAAAGTAAAACATTCCTGGACTAGTAAAAATGTTCTCGTTCAGTGTGACAGTCATTTCCCGGTTTACAAAGAAAGACGAATAATTCGCTATATAAAATCAATTTGAATTGAAAGGATTCCTATGAAAATAACATTATCACAGATCCCTGGGCAATTTTGTGACTCTAAAATCCCGAATTATTTCTTGGAAATTTTGGAATGTTGCAGTCTGAATGTACAGCATTTCAGCGAATACCTATGAGTAATGCTCTTGGAAAAAAGGGGTTTTAATACATTTCTGTGATGCATTGCACCAAGCAAGTCATCACATAATTTTGGATACATAAAATCCATTTTGTCTGAGAACCGACTGAACCCTAGAGTAGAATGGTCTTTTGACATGAGTAGTAAGGGTAACTAGACTGGGTCAAATGACCCAGTCTAGCTACCCTGAGGGAGATTTTGGTCCAGAGTACCTACCCCGGGTAGGTACCCTGGGTCAAATTCCGGTCAATTTGGAAAATTTTTGATCGATTTGGGTAAAAAATGGCATTTTCTGGCATTTTTGCTTCCCCCCCTCCTGCCTAGTCTAGCTATCCTGAGGGAGGATTTTGACCCAGAGTACCTACCCGGGGGTAGGTACTCTGGGACAATTCCGGTTGATTTTAATGGATCAGAAGTTATTGACAATTTGAAAGATAAATCTTTCATGGTAGATGGTTAGCCCTGAAAAGGGCTGTTTTGTTTGGAGACTGTGTTTTTATGCACAACCTCCAACTTTCCCACAGGTCGGACATCTGCTTGCCGCTCGTCTTCTGAGGCTTCTCATTTGACTTTCGTCTAAGTTGAACTTTAATGAGAACGACGGCTCGTCATCATCATCCCAACATTCTGTTGTTGGAATGACGAACTCCTTCTTCTTCTCTCTTATCATCTCCGCCAATTGCCTATCCATCTTTTCTAATTTCAGATGGAGGGTCTCTGTCACTCTCATAAGGTTCTTCACGGTCTTTCTAAGATCTTCCATCGTGAAATGAAAATGATGAAATAGAGTCGCCTTTTATAGCTTTTCAGGAGGATTGACTTGTCTCATGACGTCATTTTCTCCTATATTTTCCCGCTTCAGCGTTTCATGTTTTTTTGACTCCGAATTAACGTTGACCAATCCATAGCTTTGATACAATTTCTTGTTCGGGACAGAAAAACTAGAGTTTGACTATCTTGTGTTTTTCTGACTATGACTTTTCTGAGTTTAATGCTTCTGAGAGAAAGCCTTGACAATTTGAAAAAGTTCTTTTCTTGGTACATGGTTAGCCCTGAAAAGGACTGTTTTTTGTGTAAAATACACTTTTTTACCCTCTCTTTTCTCTATCCATATTTTCCGCTGGATATGGGATCTGTATCAGACACTCCACTTCATGTTTGATACATCTGATACGTTCTCTTTCTTCTAACCAGTATAGGAATGCGAGGATAATTGTCAATCCAAACATTGCGAATATCGGCTTATCTCTACGATAGTTGAGTAGTAAATGGGAGTTTTTAGTGATTTGTTACATTTTTTCTTTAGTGTTTTGAGTTTTAGTTGACAATTTTGAAAGAAAGATCTTTTCATGGTAAATGGTTAGCCCTGAAAAGGGCTTTTTTAGAAAGATTTAATGAATTGTCAAGACCTACAATTCTTCTGGCTGAATTACTGGGATGATTTCGCATCCGCAGAATTCACAGCAAACTGTAGATCCCTCATCATCATCAAAAAATCCTTCATCTGGATCTGGACAATTATGCTTCTGACCAAGATAGTCCAGGAGTGTAAAGCATTTTCCACACTCTATCTGACATCTGCTTGCACAGTGAGGGCAGAGAAGAATCTGAACCATGCTGAAGTATTTATGTTTTTTGTGAGAAAAAACATTGCCCTTATATAGTTCACAGCATGGATTGACCTACTTGTCTCATGTTTTTAACTCCGAATTAACGTTGACCAATCCATAGCTTTGTTACAATTTCTTGTTCGGGAAAGAAAAACTAGAGTTTGATTATCTTGTGTTTTTTCTGACTATGACTTTTTTCGAGTTTAATTCTTCTGAGAGAAAGAATTGACAATTTTGAAAGAAAGATCTTTTCATGGTAAATGGTTAGCCCTGAAAAGGGCTGTTTTGTTTTTTAGTGGTTGTGATTTTTTCAACTTCTAATGACAACAACCGAAATTCGCCTGACAGATGGGGCATACTCCAACTCTTTTTGTGATCGTCACTACTCCGTTATTGAAAGTTATCTTTCTCCCAAATTTGACATCAACTAAAATAATATCAGGTGTTGTCTTTAAGAATAGCTGAACTAATCTTTCACCGAGAACTTTGTACGGTTGTGATATACGGTGTAGTTGTACGGGTTGAGTGTTTAGCAGCAATATCTGCTGACCGGCATCTAGATAGTCTTTGAGAGTCTCACGCAGTTGATGGTTGATTTCCTCCATATTGTTCTGCTCCATATTGATTTTTAACTCCCGAACTGCTCGAGAGCTGAGAGTCGAATGATGAATGTATTGGGAAATATCAGCCTTTCTTTATACGATAACAGGAGGATTGAAAAATAAGAGCGCGGACCTGGTGGAAAGCATATACATTTTTTCCCCAACTACGTTTTCATGCTAATATAGTAAAAAGTTATGACTCGTAGCATGGGGAAAAATGTAAGCAGATTGGAGTCTTTTTGGGAAAAACAGAATGAAAAAACTCGACTGTTTTTGAACTTTTTTTATTGAACAGAACTGAAACAATGAACATATTTACAATAAACTTAAAAAGACAAAAAATGAACATAATATCAATAAACTGTTAACAATAAAAATCATTTTTGAAAATGTTTTTCACTGTTTGTGGGGAGAAGTCTCTGAAATTTTCTTGTATAGATTTCCGTAGTATTGATTAAACCACGATGATACATTTCGATCGTTTCGATGGTGTTCCGTTGAGAGAAATTTCTGTTGAAGATATTTCTGTATATTATATCCTCTAGCAACAGCATCCAATGCGAAGATACAGTAAATTCCGCAAACTTTACCCTGTAGACTCTGAAGAGTTTGTCGATTGTATCTCCACGAATAAGAATGATTGTCTAAAAAGTTAATAATTTCTGACTCAAGCGGTGGTAGGCCGTAGGGATCAAAGTATAGTACATGGCCATTATTGTCAAATATCACGGCCACCCAATGTTCTCCTGAACCGGTTGATTTCTCTGTGTTCACAATGTAGGCTTTCACATGATTGGGTTTTTGTCGAGGTAACTGATCTTTTGCACAGACTTTTGCCTGTAGATTTTTTATCCATGTTCCATGATCCAATATGTATTGAATTTCAGAAGTATACATTTTTCTAATCACTTTTCCAGGCTTGTTTTACTTTGTCACACCAATATTTTAAGAACGACTCCGTGATATCAGATAGAATGTTTTGTTTTATATTTCGCCAAAATCTGTAGGCTTCCACATAGTCAGTTTCATCGAGTTTCATTTCTACGAGTTCAGGATACCATTTTTTCATGATTCTGTATGGATTTAATTCCTTCATGGCTTGTTCTATGAACATATCTGTATGTTCTTGTCTATCCTTGAATAAACATAGTTCATGCTGTATTTGACTGGGATGATCCACTTGACATCCGTAACACTCGTTGCGAACTTCACTGGCTATTAGATTTTGTAGTTCTTTAATCATATGTTTTTCAAAGCTGTTGTGAATGTCATTTTTCCGAGTAGAAAGACACTCTGAGGTGGAATATTTCACTTTTTCTGCTTCTTTTCTCAGTGAAATAGCAAATCTGACTCCCGACATTGTTTATTAGTCCTGAAAAGGACTGTTTTTTCTGATATATCTTTCAAAAGTTAATTAGTCCTGAAAAGGACTGTTTTTTCGATATTATATTCTTTAGTCCTGATAAGGACTGTTTTTTTGTGAAAGCTATCTTTTTCTGTTGATTTTTTCAGGATTAATAATCTGTGATGATTTCTCTCAAACTGTTGATTTCAATCTGATTGTCAAATTCAGCAAAGACAATAACGTTGATCACTGTTGCCAAGGCTTGCGCGAATTGAAGCTCAATGCGAAGACTTCCAGTTTTTATAGGATGAAGTTGTCCTTCTTCACTGCCTTGATCAGGTGTCAAATCGTACCCCCACAAACAGTACCCACCAACATAGTCTTCTTTAGCAATATCAAATGATTTATTGAGTCCTAAGGCTGAGACAGCCTGATACATAGACAAATATGATTTCAAATACAATCCATTTTCAAAGTCAGGCTCAAAGGGTCTGTTATGAATACTGTGTCCATTACATGATACATCTATTTTTGACAGATTAAAGTGTTGAAAGAAAAATGGATTGTTAGCATAAGCCCCATTATAAGCAGCATTTGTTACCATTGCAATGAAAACACGTTTTGGAAGCTGGCCTTGAAACAAATGATCTTCAATTTTAGACTGAAGTCCATTACCGATAGTAAACGTCTTTACTTCTACCCTACGGATAGGAATTTTCATGTTTTGCTGAGCTATGAGATGATTTAGATCATTTGCAACAACAGGCAACAATTCAATATTTCGTACATGAAGACTGACTGTTTCCATTACAATTTTTGCATCTGGCGCAGCAGTACCTCCTGTGAGACAAAAGTTTGATGAGGATCTGTTTAATCTAAGTCTGATTTCAACTCCGTTAGGTAAATATTTTTCTTGCTGAAATAGATCAAGATGCAATCGTCCGAAAAGCTCTGCAGTTCTGCTTAGTCCGATTACACCGATTCTGTTTACTAGTCCAGTATTTCCCGCATCATGGTTGAGTGTTTCAAATTGCCCACTGGTGTCTTCAATCCAAAGTGCACCAGCTTTCAAAAACGTAGACTTGCTGTCAGCATTATAGGACAAAAGATTTTCGATATATGCTCTGTACGGATAGGTATCTGAATTACTACTGATTAGTTTATTATTTAGATACAAATCAACGCTGCTAAACATACTATGCAGGAAATTGTTTACAGGTGCCACATTTGAACCGACGTCTAAATTAGTACCGTCAGCTTTAACGATTTTGAATTTGATATACAAATACGATTGTGACAAATCTGTCCAATGTTCGGTTTGAGGTGGTATGATGAATTCTATCGGCGAATTGCTTGTCAAGGATGCTATTGGAAAATGTTCAACCCATTGACTTTCTTGCATCGTTGTCATTGTAGGTGGTACAGAAAGAACATTGAGTTCTGATTTACTGCATTCACAAGACCCGTTTTGCATCATTTTTATATAATATATATATAATATATATAATATATCAATCAAATATATCGAGAGTCCTTGATCTACTGTAATGATTTCTTTGTCTTTTATTAATGATCTTGCCCTTGCGAGATCGAGAAGATGAATGACGTGTCTTTTGTGATTTTCTTTTATTTATCCCCGGTATTAACTGTTGTGCTAGATCATGAATGGCTTGTTTTCCCCTTGAAATTACAACTTTTTTAGGGTTTTCACCACGTAAAAGGATATCTCTTGCCGCCCCTAATCCTTGTCTGATTCCTTCTTTTTTTACAGCATTCAACCCAGATTTGACCAAGGGTTTAAGCAATGGAGTCACTGTTTTAAGTGCTGATCTAAATAGAGAACCTAGTCCGTACCCATACTGATGTTTTTCGCCGCGATAAACTGGTAGCATTTTTTTTGGTCAAATATTTATTTAAATATTTATTTGTCAAATATTTTTATTTTTCTGTCTGAAATGTAACTTGACGATTGTCTTACCAATAATAAAATGAAACGGTATACCAGAATCCCCTGTTATTTGAATGTGAATAGTATCGAAATCAGATTTCGAAACGGGGACGTAATGCGGTAATGTAATTTCATGGTTGATATGTTGGGCTTCATAATTATTTTCATCTGATATGCTTGGTTTGAACGGAAGAACACGAAGTATGGGAGCCAATGTATCACCCACTATAGTGTGTTCAGCAACATCTGAATAAACAAACAGATGATTGTACCCAGCATCAATGTTAGGACTGTATTTAAATACCTCTAAAATATTTCTACTCGAAAAAATTATCTCATTTTTGAATTCTGGTGATCCTCCCAGTTTTAAAAACAGCTGTGGATGAAATTTGAATCCGGTTCTTGTTATATTTATGAATGCCAATTTCGGTCGTTTGCTTGAGGTTGAATAGCTAATAGACACCCCGATTGAATGCTTCTGAAAGATTTCACTTAGGTTATTTTGTATCAAATCGTCCATTACCTCTATAACATGTTTTGCTGAAGTGTAACTACCCGGTGAAAAATAGAATCCAATTGACCATTTTACTGCTTCACCTTTTGCGTTTCGTTTTATTGGAATTATCTTCATATTATCTCTTCTTTTATCTACCGCTGCTGCTGCATTGTATAAATTAACATCTGCAGTTATAATTTCGAACTTCGCTTCTTCTTCAGTTATGTTTAAAAACTGAGAGGGGGTAATAAGATGAACTAATGCAACTTCCCAATTTTCCCTGTCAATATGAATTGTTTTTGGTAAATGAACTTTAAAACAGCACTGTGTGTTGTTTGGATAAAGGTTTATGGAACTATCACTAGGTAGAGTAAGATAAAACGAATTCATTTTTTACTGTCAACGAAATCACCCCCACTAGTTGTTTTTTGTCCAGACTTTGTGAATTTTAGCCCTGGAGATGGAAGAATATACCCGAGTGAACTGCTTAACAGTATCAACCACAATTCACGATCTTGACTTTGAATACTTAAATGTACTATCGAGGTTGCAATAATTGCGTAAATGACTAATATCTGTGAAATATACGTAAACTGATTCTTTGGAACACGATTTCCACAGCAGTTGTAATTTTTGGTGCTAACACTATCGACACTTTCTGTCCCAGTCTCAATGTTTGACTGCGAATTTATCATAATTGTATTGTCTTTTTATTTTTTCCGATCAAGATACCAAATGCGATTCTGGTATCCAACTTTGAAATTTTTTCGGATAACCTTTCCAATTGACTTTTATTTCTTTGATTATTTTTTTGCCCTCACGTCTTGTACGTCTATCAAGAACTGAATCAATTTCATAAATTTCATCATCTTTTATCAATTGAAGTTCGTATTCATAATAAGTCCCCAAAATTTGTTCACCCTCTAAATCTTTTATTTTATAGGTGATAGGTGAAAATGTCTTGTTAACATGAGTGATTTCAAATATTTCTTGAGTCCAATTTGGTAAATAACCTTTATCAAATGTACGTTTCGTTTTATTGATACGAACACGATCTCCAATTTTGAATTTTGGCTTTTTTGTCATTGCAATTGTCGATAAACGAGGATACAGATTTTTCGAAATTTCTGCCTCATTTGATTTTGTTACCATTGCAGGAGATGTTTTGATACTTCTGTGAAAAGTATGATTGTAATTCTTAACTAAAGAATTCAATACGTCAATGTAACGTCTTGTTTTCTTGTACGTAAAGTATTTCCACATTCTCGTTTTTAAAGTTCGTTGAAATCTTTCAACAATACTTGCTTTCGTCTCTGGATTTTCAGTGGTAAAGAAATGAATCTGATTCTTTTTCAAGTATTGCTGAAACAGTCTGTTTTTAAATTCCGAACCTTTATCTGTTTGAAGTGACAAAGGTTTTCGATTTGATTTCTGAACAATAGATTGAAATGCTCGAATCAAAGTTTTTCCCATCTTATTTGGAATAGGGATAACCCATGAAAATCTTGAAAACACGTCAATTATACAAAGTAAATATTTCTTGTTATCATTTTGTCTTGCTAAATGTTGCATGTTAGCCAAATCAGCCTGCCATTGATAGTCTATACCACTTACAATAGTTTTTCGTCTTTTGAAACGACGACGAATTGGTTTATGTAAGGTATAGGTGGATTCACCTCGTAACCACTCTTGAACATCTTTGTATCTTATTCCTTTCAAAACAGATTTTGCAGCGTGATACAATTGCTTTATTCCAGTAAATGCGACAGTACTTTTGGGATCATAAAACAATTTTCTTAACACGTAATCAAGTTTGTAATCAAGTTTAGGCTTTACCAGGATTCCCATGACTGAAGCGTTTTACGGCTAGGGGTCTTTTTTATAGATTTTGGTGGAGTTAACAACTCTTTAGTATAGAATTGTCTCAGTCTTTCTCTTTCCTCAGGTTTCATGTATGGAGATGATTCTTTTATTCTTTTTGCAGATTTTTTAACACTTCTTGTAAGCGATTTCCTTGCACTTTTTTGTACGCTTTTTGGCGTGTGAAATAAGTGATCGGATCCGCCGTAGGATTCTTCATCTTCACTCACTGATTTAGTCAGTGATTTATCTTGAGCTTTTTGCATCCATCTCCATCTATTTGAGTTACCAATAACTTCTCGCGGTATATTGCTTTCGTGTAATGCCTTTGAAAAAGTTTTCCATCCTCTAGGTTCAGTACCTTTTCTCTGACGAATTGTATCATTGATAAGATCGATGATATTGGAACCATGAATGCGTACACCTTTGTATGACACGACTCCTTGTTCGTCCCAAGTTAAATTATTGTTATCTTTTATCATACTCAAAAGTAACTCAGCTTTTCTTTTCATGGTTTTTGGTACGCTTTGCAGAATTTGATCATGCAAGGTAACAGATGCTGATTTCTGTATACTGTCATCATTTTTTGTCGTTGGAAGTGAGTTGAACAAAGTTGGTCTTGCTTTTTGAAGCGAATTTTGTAACTTAAACAAAGTTTCACCATACCTTTGAGCCTTTTCTGTTTCTGACAAATCAGTGCTTTGTAAAATATGACCCATATCCTGCCGAAGATGTGCTGCATCCACAACTTGCGGATTGGGTGGTAAACGAGGTTTATGATATTGCTCGTCTTTCCAACGATTCATATTTTCTAAAACCTGATAAGGCACGATAACCATTTTTTTAACAGACATGATTTTTTATCTACAAGATTTTATCTACAAGATTTTTTTATCTATAAGGCTTTAAGTGCCCCTCCTATTCCTCCGATAACGGCTTTTCCTAACAATGGTAATAATGCAGGTGCAAGTAATGAAAGAAATCCACCTTTTTGATTTAATATTTGTTTTTTATTTTTTACAGAAGCCGATTTCGAAGCTAAACGTCTGATATGTTGTCGGCTTGAATACAATTTCTTCTTCTGAGCTGATGATAAATGTACATTGCCTTTTAAAACGTTATGACAACATTCCGATATACATCTTATCACTTCTGGTGATGAATCTTTTACAAGTTTTTTACGTATTTTTGGTGTAGCCTGCATCATGGCCATAACCATTGAACCATGTTTTTTTATCAGAGGCGTTTTCCTTTTCATGTTGACTTTAACTCGATATCGGATTAAATGATAATACAACGTCCATGTCACTATCATTTATACCTGATGTTTTTAACATACTGTTTTTAACATACTGTTTTTAACATACTGTTTTTTAACATACTGTTTTTCAAAAGAAAACTTTTTAACATACTGTCTTTTACAGTCAGAATTACTTTTTTAAGAAAACTGTGAATAGAGAGCATCAACCAATGTGTCAGCGCTAGCCATGGACGAATCCACGGGAACGGATCTTCCTTTCCCAAGGTCAAGCATCTGTTTTTTTTCGTCAAGTTTATATCTTCCTGTGCCGAGGTTATATCGTAGCATATCTTCTATCATCCGTCTATATTTTCTTAATCCTTTTTTATGTTTAGCCAATGTATTTGGAGACCAAGCGACGGATGGAATTCTTTGAAACGCTATTTTTTTGCCTGGTAATATAAATCTTGAATACTTTCTTTGGTAATTCCGCATTCTTTCACCAAGTATTTCCTCTCTAGATTTTGGATATTGTTGATGTTCTGAAATGGTACTTGGTACAGGGGTTCGTTTTCGGGTAGTAACAAATCTTTCATCAATCGTAATTGGAGCATGCTTCTTTGCTGGAGTACGCTTTTTCGGAGATTTTTTCTTTTGAGATTTTTTCTTTGGAGATTTTTTCTTTGGAGACTTCTTCTTTTGCGGAGCACGCTTTCTTGGAGATTTTTTCTTTTTTGGAGATTTTTTCTTTTGCGGTGCACGTTTTCGTGGAACACGTTTTCGAGTTTGTCTTTCAACTCCAAATTTTCTGATGGTTTTTACTCCATCCCATCTCAGTAAGCTTCTGATAATAACACCACCTAGAAACCCTCCCCCTCCAGGTTTTAAAATGATTTTACGTTTACTTTCCTCGTCTATGGATGGATCTGCTAACCGTTCAATATCTGTTCTATGTTTTGCCATGTACATTGTGGTTTGTTTTGGTAATTTGATTTTATTTTCAATGATGTTTTGCGCAGCCAACGTAAACCATTTTAAAATTTCTTTTAATCCTGCTTTTAACACAGCTTCTCTTTCATGTCTATCGGTTTGTTGGCTTAAATTTCGCAAAGCAGCTAAAACTGAACTCGGTGTGGATGGTAAAGCCATGTTTACTCACGGGTGTGAATCATAAAAATGATTTATGTTCAAAATGTTATTCTCTTTTAAGCAAGAATTTTGCATAAAGTTTTTTTAAGCAGGAGAATAAATAATGGGTCCTCTTTCAGTTCCTTGTGTACGCCAACGATGAAATATATCTGCTCGTAGTCTTAATTCTTTTTTTGTTTGTGAATGAAAATCTATGACTAAATAACCATGATCCGTCGATGTAGCATCTTCATAAGCAGGTAACAAATGTGGGGCTTGCATTTGGTGAGCTAGTGTTTTAATCTGATTCTTATCTCGTTCATTTCGAAATAAAATCATATATCTGGAATTAAGACTTATGGTTCGACTCGATTTCGACTGCTGAAACATATTTTGCGTGATGTAAATCACACTTGCATTACGATGATGTCCTTTTCTTGTAAACCAAAGTTTAATTTTTTCCTCATCTTTTTCACCCAACATATCATCAAAGACAATTAAATGTGGAATAGATACATCACTGACAATTTCGTTTTCATCGTCAGGAATTCCCTCCACGAATTTTATCAATTTGAACTGTGAATTGAACTTTTCTTGCATAAGATTGTAAGCATGCTGCCATTCTTTGTAACACCAAACAACTCTTTCAGGAACGATGTTGAACAAGTCTTCTCGATAGTCAATTAATTTATGAACGAACTCTGTTTTTCCGCATCCACTCGGTCCTGTGATGAAAATATTACAAGGGTGTTGAAACAATATGGATTGTACATCCATATTTTTTTACTTTTCTCGTTAAAGGCTATTGATAAAATGACAATATCAATGAAAATAAAAGCATTTTTATTGAACATTTTTTATCGAACATTGAAAAAACATTTTTTTATTGAACAGAGGTGAACAATGAAAAACAATTCTTACAATAAACATTTTTTACAATGCAAATTCACAAATACCGCGATTTTTCCACTTGTCTTCATGTTCCACAACAGTTTTGTGCAATTGTTCATTGCCCAAAAACAAACTATATACACTGTCCAAACCACTATATTCACACGTTCCTCTAATTTCGAAGACGTTTTTGAATACTGCTTTTGACGAAAGAGTTGAAAGTACGATTTTTTCTGTGACATCTCTATCAAATAGGAGATACCCTTCCATGATATCCACTCCTTCTGCATTATCTCTTGATTTTGTATACCGTAAGTAAAAGTTAAACAGGACTGATTTCATTTTCAGTAGATTCAGATAACTTTCTTCTGGTCTTCCTATGATAATGAATCGCCATCGGCTTGTGACTTGCAACTGCTTAGTGAAATAGTCACTTTTCCACAAACAAGCTGTTAAATACCCTTTGATAGGGGTATCAAAGTTTGACTCAGTTATCAGCATTGTAATAAAGTCGTGCATGCTATACAATTTACAAGATGTCTCTCCTTTTGCAACTCCCTTGTGCAATTTATCTATCCAAAATTTCACACATCTGAATTTAAGGTTAAACTGTGTTCCTTCATCGAGCGTGTGTTGTCGAACAAATTCTCCATAAACTTTTTCACGTAGCTCGATGGGTAACGGTAACACAGTTGCCATTTTTCACCAAACGTCTAATATTTTTCCGTCTTACTTTATCTGTTTACCACAAAACAATGTGATATAGAAATTTATTTTCTCAGACTTTTATAGCCATAGGGGACAGTATCAGTATCGTTTACAATGACTCTTTTGGTATATACAGAGCGAAACGTTTTTGTCTGCGGTTCGCTGGTCACTGTTCTATCTCTATGTCTTTTGATTCTACAATCATACTGAATTTTGATTTCTATCGTACGATCCAAAGCACATTTTGAATAGGTATCGAAATTCACCACCTGCTTGGTATTGTAATCCAAAGTAATTCCCTTCACTTTACATTTACTTATCTCTTCTCCATCTTTTGTTTTCATTTTGTAAGCATAATTTTTAGGCCCAAGCCCTCTGAATTGGGTAATTTTACAGTCAGGCTCTTCATCAGTCCATTTTCCTAACCTACTGTTAATAATGGGAGGGTTCCACAATTCAGGATCATGAATGTACATACAACTATCTGTATCGAAATACAGAACTCTATCTTTTAACTTTTCAAGAACGGCGTACAATTCCAACCTTGCATAAGCTGTTACGTAAGACCCTACTATCACGTTGGCTGTAGCGTGGGTATCAATATGTTCCAATTTTGATTCATAGTTAACCAAGATGAATGGACAGTCCTCGTCAAAGATTTCTACATGCTTTACAATGAAATTGGGATTGGTGACTAATTCGAAATATTTAGACGGATCACTGATGTATTCCGTCTGAGTCAATTTTTCACGCTGGGCTAATTTTCCCCAAAGACAGTTCAACATAATCTTAGCAAACGATCTTCTCCCAGGATTTTTTTGAATACAACTTGGATCAAGACGAACCCCTTCTGCCTTCTCATATTCACAAACGAATTGATCTTTTTCCGAGTCTGATTGACACCAATTTGGGTAACCACTGGCTTCTTGCTTAATTTTCAAGAAATTATCCACATAGCCTTTAAAGAACTGATCCGAAACAGATTTGAAATGCCAGATTTCATACACTTGTATTAGCCGATAGCCACAGTCAAGAGCTTTGAATAATTCAAAGGTAACCCAAGTTCCAACCAAAGCTCTCTCTTCTTCACCGTGGATACAAATGTTTGAACTTTCTTCTGCACATTTCATACAGAGTGGAAACATCATTTTATTGTTACAGTGAACTGGAAGAACGGGGTGAAACAAATCAGTTGGAGGTAAAACTTTGCATTTGATTAAGCCCTCATACTGACGGATATTGTTCATATCAATATTCTCACTAGTCAAAATTTCTGGTTGGCCCACAGGATAGGATTTATGTTTACAAACATAAGGGTACAGAGAACAGATATCAATGTACTTGATTTCCTTCTTGCTTTTTTCATCAACATCGTACCTAATTTTTATGGCATTACATCTTCCCCCAGACAACCCCTCCCTCGGATCGATGGGATCCAAATGTGGATATAACTTTTCAATGAGTTTTTTGTACTCTTTATCCTTCATCTTAGCATCGAATTCGTGCTCCCATATGGTCACTACATTATACCCCATTTCTATGATATCTCCTATACGTTTAAAAGTATGATCGTACAATTCACCCATGGGTCTCCCGTTGATGGGGTTGATCTGTTTTCGATCTGTATAACATACAGGACAACCATGATACAAATCCCCAAGGAATTCATAGACCGTGTTTGATTGACGGTGAAAACCATCTACAGTATATCTTCCGATTTGAACTTCCCCACCATTTTTTGCATGGCGAATATGAATACCTTTTTCCCGAGCTACGCTTTGAATCCAACGTATCGCTTTCATAGAAAAACGACGTCTGGACGAATCTTTACTTGAAATGATAGCGATTTGATTTCGTGGCAAATATTTGATTCGCCAGACTTTGTTACAGGCATCGGCGATGGTAATTGCCTCTAAAAATGGACAAATACCACCCTGTTCGATAAACAGCTTTCTGAATTCAGCACACCCCCGTCTTAGGATATCAACATCTGACCTACAGTATGATTCCATCTCTTTTTGAAAATTGAATTCCTCACCCTTTTGAACTTTATCATTATACCAGACTATGAATTTCGTCCTACCCTCTTCAGACATTGAGTCGGGTTTGTAATAAGACATATCCAAGTATGGTCCAATATAACTCCAAAATTCATCTGTATTTGCCCAGTGAGGAAAGTAACCTTTTTTCATTTCTTGAAGACCAAATGTGGCTGGAAATTTCGCCAGCCCAAAGTTCATGAAATTGAAGGAATCGATCAGACGCACACCATTCAATTCTAACTTCATAATATTGTTCCCATTCATGATCAATTTTGGAACTTTTAACCCAACTTTGACAATATAGTTAAGAATGAACTGCCCGTCATAACCTTTTAAATTATGAGCCATAGCTGTGACTCCTTTGTGATGTTTTGAAAAGAGCCACTTGCAAAATTGACTCAAAGTTTCTTCTCCTTGAAAAATAACTTCCCTACCCTCTTCAAATTCACTGCATGTAGAACAATGAAAATCAAGTGGTTTATCGATACAATCATCACAAGCTCTATGTGCTATACAATAATTCGGGATGTGTACCCCTGTATCTTGTTTGCATTCAAAATCAAAGAAAATGAACTGTGGTTTTTTGACTACAGAAAAACTCATCTCATCATCGCTGTCGTGTTTCATCTTACTCTGGTAAGGCTGAATAAAACAGCGATGAGAAAAGTCAACGATCTTCTTGCAGAGATGACACTTTTTCTTTCCATTGCAGATATGATCTCTCTTTCTGGTAAGATACTGTGTACCACATTTTGAACAGAGTTTCACTTATTCACAAATGGTTTTCTTTTCTTTGCCTTGAAGTGTTTTGTGATTTTCATAGCATAAAACACTAAAAAATCGTCTATGACACTTATCGCAGACATACTCTTTGGATTCTGATGGACATTTTCCAACACGATAACAACCTTTGCAGATTTTTGAGCAAGCATGATTTTCCCGCCCGTTATAACCCACATCACAGAACTCACAATAATATGTACAACAAAAAAAACCTTTGATGGACTTGATATAGTCATAATGGTTTTGATGAAAGTATAAATGTATAATCTTACTATTGTCTTTCACTTCTGGATGTTCAAATATTTTCCTCGTTTTTGAATGCTGGTCGTGAACTTTAATGACATAGTCTTTTTCATACAAAAATAATTGAATTTTTTTGAATTCATCAATTCCTACAGACTGTGTTGGTAAAACTCCAGCTTCATTCATCAATTTTTCGGCTTCAGTCTTTTGAAGAGCACGGTCTGAACGGCGAATAATATTCCATCTCCGATTCCACACTTCGTTGTTTTCACGTTCAATGTAGCAAATTCCCACAACAACGGCTCTTGCAAAACATAGATGGTCACTATTGTTAATTTGAATAACCGATTGTTTCTTCTTGGCAAAAACCTTTGAATCCAATTCCGACGAATTATATTTCACTTTTCCGCTACCACATGGAGGTATTGTATGTGTAATGTCAAATGTCATGGATCCGTCGTTCAAGACAAAATCTGTATTTGACTGTAAAACTCGTTCAATTTCATTCAATATAGTTTCACCTTGCAGCTGTTCTGTAGCTAAAAAGGGAATATGAATCCCCATCTCCAATGAAGGATGATCGATGCTAATTCTAATCATATCTGTCGGGTTTGCATCTAACTTTCGAATGATTTCATGGGTAACATCGTCAAATAATCCAAGCAGTCTCTGGGGTGATAATTCTTCAAATTTCTTAAAACTCACTGACAATACATGTGATTCTGTTCTAAATTTTCTTGACTTCTTTTTTCCCCTTTCTATTAAGTCATACAGACTTTTCATATCCATAGTAGAGCTGTTGTTTTCTTCTTTTTTATCCACGAACATATTTGGTGAAAAGATATCATCTTCACTGTCACTTTCTTCTTTCAATGGTACAGTTTTTTTCTTTTTTGGTGGAAATGACTCATCGTCACTATCACTTTCTTCTTTCAACGGTAAAGATTTTTTCTTTTTTGGTGGAAATGACTCATCGTCACTTTCACTGTCTGAATAATCTACTATTCTTTTTCTTTTAGTCATCGTTTCAACTCTGGCTGAGAAGACGAAATGAAGGAAGCGAGAAAAAAACTATCAATTTATAGACTCTTTCCTTGCAGTAGTGTATAAATAGAGACATCGACTGTGAAAATCTCATTATTCCTCTGACCAACCTCAGACAATACAGTTGATAAAAGAAAATGAGCGAGTTCAAACTGCAAAATACATCACCACTTAGAAAGAGGATGGCGTTGTATGTTAATCCATACACCCACGATTATGAGATCAGCAATATACCACCACGATATCAAGTTAAACATAACGGCGTCTACGTGGGATCATTTTTATCCCAACAACATTTAGCAGAAAAAGATGTTTACCGCATGACCAGCTACAGAGTTTTGGATCAAACAACGATCGACAAACGATATGGGATGAATGGCGTGAGAACAAATATTTGTTTTACGTGCAACAAAACAGGGCATTGGGCCAGAGAATGTCCAGAAAAAGAAAAGCAGACAGGAGAAAATGTTTTTGTCTATGTGGATCCGCTCAGCCATGACATCAAAATTTCACCAACAGCTGTCAAACTCCAACATATGAAATACGTCGGGGAAGTAAAATCATTCTGTAAATCATTCAGCAATGAAAATACATGGAAAAAAAGTTCACCACAGGATACATCATCCGTTGAAACTCAGACCGTAGACATGCAGACTGACAACACGGGTATCAAGGATTCAGAGATCTGCAAAATAGCAGATAAATTAGAGACTTTACGGAAAAATCTGGACAAACAAAATCTCATAGATTCCACAAAAAACGAATTTTCTGCAGAGTCGGATTGTTCAAACGGGAAGGAAGAAGCAAAAGATTTAGTGTTGATAGAAAAAAGACCAGAGGAAAAACGTCAAAATAACGAAAAGAAGAAAAAACGACAAACCAACAAAAACAACTGTTTCTTTTGCAAATCGACAAAACATGGGAATGAAATGTGTCCAGATATGGTATTAAAAAACAATGAAAGGGGAAAAAAACGTAAGAGTAAATGCGAATCTGACATTCCGAAGAAAAAAAGAAAAACAGTCTAAGTGAAAAAAAGTTTTTTCATTCATTTTGTCTTTTTACAGTTCAAAGTTCTATGACATTCCGAAGAAAAAAGTTTTTCATTCATTTTGTTTTACAGTTCAAAGTTTCATTGTAATGAATATTGTGCAAAATGTTCTAAAATAAAAAGTTATAAAATAAAAATATGAAAAAACATAAAGGACTTGACTTTTTTTGTTTTTGACAATTTGAAAAAGTTCTTTTCTTGGTATTGGGTAGCCCTGAAAAGGGCTGTTTTAAAATTAAAGAGAACGTATACTTTACCATTTCAATGAAGGATACATTCTCATTAATTTATTTTGCCAACCGCGATGTTCTGTTGGCGGTATCAACTCTGACAGGTCTGGGTAAATATTACCCATCTTAACGATTGGGGTACGAGTATAAAACTCATACCCTCTCCTGGCGAAGAACTCCCGAAGAGCTTTATGCTTTAGTCTCTTCCTTTCTTCTACCTCATCTTCTTTCTTTTCCATGGCCTCTTGCTCCCATTTCTCCTTCATTTCTTTCTTATTCTTCCTGCCACCAATCAACCCACAGCAAAATTTCGATAACTTCATCGTGAAATGAGTTAATAAAAGAATAAAAAATGCTGTCTCTTTTATAGCATGATAGGGGGATTGACCTACTTTGCGTTAGAATTAAAAGCGCGAACATGGGCGAGAGCATGTAGACAGAACATAACGTACTATATGATCTATCTACAACGTCTAAGAGTATCAAATCCAAAAAATGTAAGGAAACTAACGATTGGTTAACGTTAATTCCAAGTCAAAGTAGGTCAATCCCTCTATCAAGCTATAAAAACACCGATTTTTCCCATACATTCATCATTTTGACTCATAGCTCTCGAACATTTCGGAAGTTAAAAATCAATATGGAATACAACTTAAACGATTTCAACTTAGATGCTTTCCTTCCAGTGGAAAACAATGGAGACATTCTTTTATCGGCTATGAATTCAGCAAACATCAATCCGACGACTGTATTGGATAACATTTACGAAGAGGTGAAACAGTTAAATTCGAAACAAGATTCTATGCTGTCTCAGATCTTAAAAGAACTGGAAACATTCAACAAACATTTGGAGGAGATTAAAACTTTAAACACAAACACCGAACGGTTGTGGAAAAACATTGAGACACTACGCTATCAAAGTCAGAGCATTTCAGCAGTTCCAGTAAAGATTCCTGTGGAGTTTGACTTCGATAAGACAAATCTTCACAAGTTAGTGGACTCTATCGTAGCTGTTGTGAAGAAAGAAAAACAACCAAAACAAAATCAACCGAGAAGAACAACAAAACGAAAATCAGAGGAAAACGATAGCCATCTCCACAAGCGACATGCTGACCAAAAGAGATCTTCACCGACACTGACAGGCCAGGGCAAATACGGGAAAAACATTGATAATTTCGATGACTTCAAAATCCCAAAAATCCCAAGAAAAACGAAGAAAAGCTGTCAGTAGAGAGAAAAAACACAGTCTCCAAACAAAACAGCCCTTTTCAGGGCTAACCATCTACCATGAAAGATTTATCTTTCAAATTGTCAATGACTTCTGATCCATTGAAATCAACCGGAATTGTCCCAGAGTACCTACCCCCGGGTAGGTACTCTGGGTCAAAATCCTCCCTCAGGATAGCTAGACTAGGCAGGAGGGGGGGAAGCAAAAATGCCAGAAAATGCCATTTTTTACCCAAATCGATCAAAAATTTTCCAAATTGACCGGAATTTGACCCAGGGTACCTACCCGGGGTAGGTACTCTGGACCAAAATCTCCCTCAGGGTAGCTAGACTGGGTCATTTGACCCAGTCTAGTTACCCTTACTACTGACATGTAGAAAATTGACCAATAGCAAAAGGTTTCGGCCCAGGTCAGCCTGCGCAGTCCGCGCAGGCTGACCTGGGCCGAAACCTTTTGCTATTGGTCAATTTTCTACATGTCAAAGGCCATTCTGCGCAGGCTGACCTGGGTCGAACCTTTTGCTATTGGTCAATTTTCTACATGTCAAAAGACCATTCTGCGCAGGCTGACCTGGGTCGAACCTTTTGCTATTGGTCAATTTTCTACATGTCAAAAGACCATTCTGCGCAGGCTGACCTGGGTCGAACCTTTTGCTATTGGTCAATTTTCTACATGTCAAAAGACCATTCTGCGCAGGCTGACCTGAGTCGATACTTTTTGTAGATTCATTAAGCCTCCTTTCGATGAAACATGAGCAGAATGGGGCTGGGGAAGCAGCAAAAGCCACGACCTTTTCCCCCAAATAATTTTGTTTGGGGTCAAAAGCCACTTTGCTTCCCTTGTTGAATATTTGAATAATTCTTCTTTTGAAATGACTCGAATTATAAATTTTGTCATTTCAAGGGGAGAAAACATTCTCGAAAAGGGAAAAAAAAAAAAAAAAAATGATACAAGCACGTTGTTTTCAAGACCCGTTTTCTCAGGGTCCTAAAACACGTTATCGCTTTGTACAAAGATTTTATAATCGAGTCCTAATGTAGTGACGACACTCGTGTTTTAATAGTGCTAAATAAATGAAATTGACATACATTGCATTTCTTAAAGCTTTTCTTTTTAGAATAAGTCCAAAGAAGCGTACAGTGAAGATCCAAGATCAGACGGCACACAAAGTCCAGTCTGATTTGAATTACGTCGTTCGCATAAACAATCAAGCTCTAGTTAAGTGCCACAAGAACTGACCCTTTACCACACAACAAAATTTTAGACCAATCCGAATTGAAAGCATTTGAATTCATCAAAATAAGAGTAAACGAAGAATTGAAATTTGTTTTGAAAAGGGTAGAAAACATTGTGGGAAAAGGTGAAAATGCTGGTTACCAGCATTTTCTCCTTTTCCCACAATGTTTTCAAAAGCCTTCTTCTTTGGAGTCGTTAACACCTGGGATTGTACGCTAAAGGTTTAACACTGTTATTTTTGCTATCGTATAAAACTAGCTGACCAATTAGATACTAGATCGTCACGATAGCAGCAAAGTTCAATACAAAATTTGATTGGTCGTTCCAGTCACATGTTCTCGATATCCAAAAGAAGACATTAATAAGAGTACATCATCTGGCCATTGAATCACAATCCGTTGAAACTTTTCGCCCTGGTTTTAGCAGGGCAACTTGAGTGTTGTTTTCCTGTCTTATCTCCACACCAGCTTTTTTTTTTTTAAATTCAGTTAGCAGTTGAAAGGTTACACTGGTAATTGATTTAAAATGTCGTTTACAAAATAGAATTTTTTAATAACGAATCGCAAATCTAATAGCGCATCACGATTATTATTCCAATGTCGTGATTACAATTTCTGTTTTCAAACTGTTCCAGCACGTCACTGTTAACAGGCTATTGACCGCTCTCTCACGCACAGAAATTCTAAATAATGTCCAGCAGTGACTTAAGACTAATTTCTGACTCACTGATTTCAAAAAAGAAAGAAAAAATATTGACAGAGCTGGGATTTGAAGTTAAAACCTTGGATGCCGATAGGGAAAGCAGATTGATTGATTGATTGATTGAATGGTGTTTTACGCCGCTTTCAACAATATTTCAGTCATATCACGGCGACAGCTCACATTATTCATGTATTTCCTCGCTTTCATCAGTACTAGGCTAGAGCTCTGAGGTGTCTTGCCCAAGGACACTCCCACGAAAAGCCCAGTGGATAGAGTGAGGCTCGAACCCGGGACCTCCAGGTCACGAGTCCTACACTTCACCACTGAGCCACACAGGACCCCAGGGAATGCAGACAGTTTAAAGGAACACTGCAGAGCATGCAAAATAAGTTGCTGATATCTTTATGAAATGTTGTCCATTCCAAAGTCAGGGTATCTCAGCGATGCCAAACTACAACCTTGCTATCAGTTAAGCAACAGATATTTGGTCTGGTAAACCAAACGACAAACTTTTTGGCATTTAACCCATTACCAAACAATCCCTGGTTTTCACGAGCTTGAAAAAGAGGCCTTTTGAAAACATTGTGGGAAAAGCAGAAAATGCTGGTAACCAGCATTTTCTCCTTTTCCCACAATGTTTTCTTCCCTTCCGAAAACAAATTTCAATTTTGGAGTCATATTAATTTTGTCGTCTGCAAATAATGCTTTCAATTTGGACGAGTCTAATATTTTGTCGTTTGGTAAAGAGTTAAAGGGCATAAACTTAACAGCTCTTCAGCATTTTCCCTCCATGTTTCCCAACCGTTTCCTTCGAAAAAGAAACATTCGGGAAAACAAGGATCTGCAAGTAGTCCCGAGCTCATCATTAAGCGTCCAAAATTTTAAGTTTTGAAACTTGAGTGCCGAAGTTTTTTAGATCACAGTTTGACTTGAAGTGCCAAAAAGGTTCCCAAAAGTTCCAAGGAAGAATACCGAACGATTGCAGAACATTGCCAAGACCTATTAAATTGACTGTTTGATTGAATAGTGTTTTTTCATGACTTTCAACATTATTTCAGTCATATCACGGCGGTAGCCCACAAATCCACATATGTTTCACTAGTACTACTAGGGCTATGGAATGTCTGGCCCAAGGATATTTCCACGGAAACGCAGTGATTCCAGTGCGGTTCGAACTCAGGGCCTCCAGGTTACGACTGTATATCCAACTCCTACCAAAACAGCCCGATTACGCAAATTTAGCAATTTAGAACTCCGTTTGGTCCCAGTTGACCTCAGGCTCTTCTAGCATAGCTCGTTACCGCTGAGGTAACCTGGAATTGGCAACTGTATTTTGTAAAATACGATAACTGAATTATATCTAATTCCCATTGTTCAAGGCTGCCTTTTTAAATTTCATAAAAATTTGGATGAGAAAGTGATTAACTGATTTGACAATTGTTTTTCTGTGCGATTTATCATTGAAACTTCAAGACTGCGGAAGCGCGAATCAAATTTCAACGTCTTAACACAATTCGAATCAATTTTAAAATGATTTGCCTTTTGCAGCGGATTTCGAGGGAAATTAATTATCGCAAACTCGTTCACTTCCGATTATCAATCACCATTTTGAAAAGGGGACAAAAATTATCAATGGATGCAAAAATAGGTCGTGAAATTCTCACAGGGCACCGTGTGTATTCTTTCATTGTGACACTTTAACAGTTTACAAAACAATATTAACACCCCTTGAGGGGAAGGCTTTTGAAACGGTTTTGTGGAAAACAAGAAAATGCTAGTTGATCTGAATCGGTGCACGACATTTCGTCTAAAGGGTGTTTCATCGAGATCCGTGCATGTATTAAAATACTGGTTACTAAATTCCTAGATTTATTTCATGAAAAACTCTATCTGGGAGAAAGATTTAAGCCACAACTCGTCTTGGTTAGGGTAAGGGTAAGGGATCTTTTCGACGAACGTGGTTTGCGACAAAATATCGCGGATCCGATCTGACCACCAACCAGTCTTAAGAATTTTCTTAGTCTAATGCTGGAGACTTTTCTAAATTTGAAAGTAACACAACTCCTGCATGATTGGCTAAACCATTTGGTTTAGCCAGTCAGAAGTTGTGTTATTTTCAAATCTAGAAAATTCTTTAGAGCTAGACAGAGAATATTTTTAAGAATTGTTGCTGATATATTAAGATCGGATTGTCGTTTGAGCCTCTTGTGGTCTCATGTTATTGTTTGTATATTTGTATGGTGTATAACGCAGTTTTCAACATCACTTCAATTATATTGCAGCGGTCAGTGCACCTATCCATGCTCTCCTGGAGTTTCTGTCACCAGTGCCTCGCTTAGTATCTCTCAAGTCACTTGCCGCTTTCCCACATAACCGTCATCGAAACAATGATCAGCGGAGAGAGAGGAACGAATCCTGTCGCAATGACTATCATCGATCCTCGGAAAAGAAAATTGCTTAGCTGGGGGTTCGAACAAGCGACCCCCCTTGTCTCGAGTCCTGTACGCTACCCACTGTGCTACCGGGGCTCTGTTGTCCCATGTTGAATTCATTTGAGAAAATACAAATTGTGCTGATCTGAATAGCTTCGACGTATGAATGAATTGCGTGTACTAAAATGAAAGTTTATGTTTTTGCTAATGTAACTTTCATATTATGCCAGTATAACGACCCACTAGAGAATACCCTCAGGGTTTCTCTTAAACTCTTAAAGTGATTAGGTATGACAAGATTTTAAGTCTGAAATCTCATGAATTTACACTTGCAATAAACCTCTTCAGCTCAACAGGCGAAAGCATGGGCTTTGGCGAACGCTTTAGATCAAGATCAGACTGCAGGATGCGTGTCCGATTGTTTAGTCAAGCCTATGAGAGAAAAAAATATTTCTGATTTCAGTGGATTGTATTTTCAGCTGTCGAGAGAGGTCGAATTTATATGAGCCATGCTCTGTGAAAAGGGGGCTTAATGCATCTCCGTGATGCATTATACCTATCAAGCCATCACATAATTATGGATCCATAATAGCCACTTTTTTTAAAACAGACTTCATCATGAGGTGGAGTGGTTCTTGGACATACAGAAAATTGACCAATAGCGAAAAGTTTCGGACCAGGTCATCCTGCGCGGACTGCGCAGGCTGACCTGGTCGATACTTTTTGCAGATGCATTAAGCCCCCTTGTCACAGAGCATGGCTTATAGATTTGACTTTAAACGACTTAAAAAGAGTCATGCCATCTTCAGTAACTAACCTTGACTTTGTCCTTATCCCACAATGCTTTCAAAAGGGCCTTCATTCCTATGGTTATTTAGTGGCTCAGTGCTAAAGTGTAGGACTAGTAGCCCGGGGGGGGGGGGGGGGCGGGGAGTTCAAATCTCAGTGGAATCACTGGGTTTTTCGTGAGAGTATCCTTCGGGCAAGACACTTCTAAGCCCTATCCAAGTACTGGTGAAAGTTAGGACATGCACGAATATGTTGAATGTCGCAGTGATATGACTAACATACTGTTGAAAGCGGCGTAAAAAACAACACACAATCAATCAACCTATGTGGTTACTAAATTATAGGATTGTTTGGAAGTTAATCTAAAGAATTCATATACGAAACAGACAAATTTATTTATTGCGGAGGAAGAAGACTTGATAAATACTTCCGTTTTCAGGATATTTTCGTAGAAATTTTTTTTTTTTTTGGCTTTTCTACAATTAATTCTATGACCCCTAGACGTATTGTTATCACGTGATCAGCAGACCAAAAACATACAAAGATCAGGATAGACTGAGCCCTTACACAGTCACTTCTATTGACGACCTTGGGGAAGAGGGTTTTTGAAAATATTGTGGGAAAGGGAGAAAATGCTGGTGACCAGCATTTGCACCTTTTCCCACAAGGTTTTCTATCCTCTCAGAGATTGGGTCTTTTTTTTTTGTCTTCTGCAGCTGTTCTGAACTTGGAAGAATCTTAAGTTTCGTCGTTTGATAAATGGTTAAAACTTAAGCTGCTGAATAAATGAAAGGCAAATTTCTACGAAATACTTAAAGTCCAAACATTGTGCTTTCAAAGTTGATTTCACAGGAAAGAAAATACCGTATCGGACAATGTAGATCAAAGATAGACTGCACATTCTGTGCAGTCTGATCTTGATCTACACTGTCCGCAAAAGGTCAGTGAGTCGCGATTACCAGCTTAAGTGTTAAGCGAAGTGAATTGAAGATTGCGAAGATGTTGTTTTTGTCCCACAAACCACGGCGAAATTAGGAGGGTAAATTAGGGGGTAAAACATTTACACTTTATTTAGACACAGTGCGGTTTTCTTGAAACTGAGTCGAAAGAGTGTGAGAATATGGGAACGCTCCCATAAACCACGACGGAATAAGAAAGGACATTACGTAAAACTACTCGTCACAACTCGGCTGATTCCGTAACTCCACCTAAACTCGTCCGTATCAAAGATCCGTTTTGAAGTACTGCCAGTCAGATGATCTTAAACATGGCTGCGTGCATGTAAATCGATTAGCAACGACATCAGCAGCCATGGTAAGTTATTCACATCAATCGTTCTGTCGGAGAAATTTGCTAATTGGATTGACTGACCACGTTAAAAATTGAATGTACAGACTGTTTGTCAACAAAAATATCTTTAGAAAGATTTCGATAGAAAATTGTGACTTGTTTTTTCTTTTTTAAGCGGAGCCTTACAATTTCTAGAACGGTAAAGCGGTGTATTTCCGGCAAGGAGATGTACCGTGTAGGTGCATATCACCCATCAAAATACAGCCGAGGGATTTGATCAACGGATCACCCGATGTTTGTCGAATGGTCGTAAAACTTGTCTATTGATAGCTACTTTATCTTTACTCCACCAACTTGATTTACAATTTTTGGAAAAAAAAAATCTATGGTTGAGAACGGCAGGATATTAGTTAAAGGAATTTCCAGGAAAGCATGGATAGGTACACTGACCGCCGCGGTATAACTTATACGATGTTGAAAAGAATATTAAATACCAAACAAATAAACAAATGAGCATATTTTAAAGATACATCTGTATTCGTTATCAGCCAGTTTTTAAACCATTTCAGTTTTATTTTATGAAACTATAATCATTATTGTATCTTCATACCAAATGTTGCCCCTGACGGTGAAAGGTTGCCCAGATTACGACGGATAGAGAATGCATTTCATTTTTTGGCAGCCTTCAAAGAAATCACTGTTGTCGTTTCCGGTTTTAAATGGGGGACAGATCCAGTGAGTTTCTCTATCACTTACAACACATATATGGGTAATTTATCTATGTTTACACAGCTGACTAAACTCTGAGCCATTCTACAAACTTTAAGTTCAAACATCGTTCTTTCTCTCTGGCCGTAAGGATGTATCTTTAACTCTTTACCAAACGACAAAATTTTAGACCAGTCCAAATTGAAAGCAGTTGCAGACGACAAAATAAATGTGACTGAAAAATTTAAATTTGTGTTGGAAAGGGTTGAAAACATCGTGGTAAAAGGAGAATATGCTGGTTGCCAGCATTTTCTCCTTTTCCCACAATGTTTTCAAAAGGCTTCTTTCTCAGGGTCGTTAACAGTCGGGATTGTGTGGTAAAGGGTTTAGGTCGCCTGTGCATTAAAGATGGGTCATAAATTTTGTAGAGTACTAGAACTGCAAGATACATTTATTCTGCCTACTGGTTCTGAATAATACATTCAATAGACATTTCTACGTTGTTAGACACAAGTTTAGACAAATTGCTCGTTTTGTCTACTATGTTTCCTGATGTCGTCTGCTTTACTCTTAACCGTGAAATCAGGTGATTTAACGACCCTGTAGAAGTAGGCTCTTGGAAACATTGTGGAAAAGGAGAAAATGCTAGTAACCAGCATTTTCTCCTTTTCGTACAATGTTTTTTCCCCCTTTCAATGATTTTTTTTTTATTTCAGCCACAATTAGTATTTTGTCTGAAAACGCTTTCATTTTAGACCGGTCTAAATGTTTTTCGTTTGGTTAAGAGTTGAAAAAAAAAACGTCTGCATGGGGTTAATAAATTAACCTTTACCACAAAATCCCGAGTTTCAACGACCCTGAGAAAAAAGGCTTTTGGAAATATCGTGGCGAAAGGGAGATAATGTTGGTAACCAGCATTTTCTCCTTTTGCCAGTATGTTTATTTCTTCTCTACGAACGAAAAACTCCTTACTTTTAGCCATAGTTGATATTTTGTCTGCAAATGCTTTCATTTTGACTCTATGAATTTCTCAGTTTGAAAACTCTTGAAAAAACAAGGCAATAACCGAAATATTGACCCATAGGGTGGTTTCTTTCATTTTGTCTACCATGTTTTCTGATGTCGTCTGCTTACCTCTTTACCACACAGTCACGTGATTTAAAGACCCTACAAAAGATGACTTTTTTCAAAACATTGTGAAAAAGGAGAAAATGCTGGTAACCAGCATTTCTCCATTTCATTCATTTTTTTTTTTTTTTTTTTTCCACCCTTTCAACGAAAAATCACTTTATTTCAGCCACAGTTAATATTTCGTCTGAAAATGCTTCCATTTTGGACAGGTCTAAAATTTGATTATATATATATATATATATATAAAGAAGGAAAAATAAAACGTCTGCATGGGGTTAATGAATTAGGGATAAAAGTTCCAGACTGTATATTGCATAGAAAATAAATCTATTGAGGCTGACGAAGAATTATTTTCTCTCCTGAGACGTCAGGATGACCGGGACAAAAGTTGCCGGCGGTCATTCACAACAAATTTCTCAAGAAATGACTCGCCATCGAGTGCCGACAAAGCAATCAAATACAGCCGATTTCTTACAAATTTGACGGCTGTCCAGTGCGGAATAAAGTGGTTTTATTCACAGCCTTTATAACTCCTAAGCAGACGACAGACTTTTTCGACTTTTCCAAATTGAAAGCATTTGCAGACGACAAATCGAATGTTACTCAAAAACTGAAATGTGTCTTTGGTAGGTAAAAAACATTGTCTAAAAAATGAGAAAATTCTGGTTACCAGCATTTTCTCCTTTTCAAACAATGTTTCCTACTCCTTCAAAGATAAATATCAATACTAGAGCCACATTTAATTTGTCGTCTGCGTATGCTTTCAATTTGGACAAGTCTAAAATTTTGTCGTATGGTAAAGAATTAATCCAGCTATGTTGTCTGATGATTTCAGGGCTTCGTCCGTTGGCGATAGATGGGCAAGATATCCAAGATAAGAATTTTCAGGACATTTATACGGGTTGCAAAAGATAATCACGTATTTAACAACTCTTTACCAAACGACAAAATTTCAGACTGCTCCAAATTGAAAGCAGTTGCAGACGACAAAGTTAATGTGACCGAAAAATTGAAATTTGTTTTAGGAAGAGTAGAAAACATTATGGGAAAAGGAGAAAATGCTGCCTACCAGCATTTTCTCCTTTTCCCACAATGTTTTCACAAGGCTTCTTTCTCAGGGTCGTTAAAACTCAGGATTGTGTGGTAAAGAGTTAATCAATCGGAGAATAAGTCCTACTAGGCTTTGAAATGGCCTTTGAAAAGCAGCCAGTGGCATGAAAGGAGCTCGATTTTTATGCACAGCATTGTTAGACCCTTTTCAAATGGACCTGCAGAAGAAGGCTTTGGAAAAACATTTTCGAAAAAGGAGGAACATCTTCGCAAGCCAAGGATACTAAGGTAGTACCCTTGGTCGCTCGCTTCTTTAAAAATCGAAACTCCCGCTGCGCCATTTCATTGGATGCAATCAAAACCCATCGCGTCCAATCAAACCATCCGTAACAAGAAATCTTCCGCGAAACAGAAAACGATAATGGCGGCGACCGTCAAAAACGAAAGTTGTCGTGTTTGTGACGAAAATTTGCCAAAAAAGAGTAGACGATCGATATTTGATGAGATTTTTATAGATCATGATCAATTATTTGAAATATTAGGACGGGTTCCACAGCCAAATGATTGCAAATCATCGTATGTCTGATTAATTTCAGAAAATTGTAATGAATCCGAAAGCGCAGCCATATTTGATGCATAGCCTAACAAATTTTATTACGAGCATTTTGATTGGTCAGAAATAACATCAGCAAAGGTTACGCAACTCGTGATATTCGATAGGTGGCGCAGCGAGAGTTTCGATTTTTTAGGAGGCGAGCGGCCAAGGGTACGTAACAAACAAAGTAGAGTTAGTATCCTTGGCTTGCGAAGGTGAAGGAAGAAATGCTGGTAAGATTTTCTCCCTTTTGTCACAATACAAAAATCATATTTTGAGTTTGTACAATACAAATGCCTACAATTTTGTTTAGTCCGAAATGTTGTCCTGTGCAAAAAATTAAAAGAGACACCAGAAATTCATTTATAGGTGCACTGACCGTCGTGATATACAAGTAACTTAACTCGTACTGTTGAACACAAAGTTAACCCTTTACCGCACAATCCCGACTTTTCATTGACCCTGAGGAAGAGGGCTTTTGAAAACAGTGTAGGAAAAAGGAGAAAATGTTGGTAACCAGCATTTCCTCCTATTCCCACAATGTTTTCTACTCTATGAAAGACCAAGAACATGTTTTAAGTTGCATTTGATGGTTCACCTGCAAATCCTTTGAATGTAGACGATTCTAAAATGTTGTTGTTTGGTAAAGAGTTAATAACTAAGTGCGACTCACTGACCTTTTACGGACAGTGTAGATCAAGATCAGACTGCACAGAACGTGCAGTCTGATCTTAGATCTACACGGTCCGATAAGGACATACCGTTCTTCAAAAAACAAGTTTGAAATATCAATATCAAAGATTTTACCCTCGGTTTGAAAGTTTCATTTCACTTAGCAGTTGAATGTTTAACTCTTTACCAAACGACAAAATTTTAGACTGGTCCAATTTGAAAGCATTTGCAGACGACAAAATAAATGTGACTGAAAAATTGAAATTGGTTTTGGAAAGGGTAGAAAACATTGCGGGAGAAGGAGAAAATGCTGGTTACCAGCATTTTCTCCTTTTCCCACAACGTTTTCAAAAGGCTTCTTTCACAGGGTCGTTAAAAGTCGGGATTGTGTGGTAAAGGGTTAAAGCCCCAGTAAACAAAGAAACGAATAAAATAAAAAATAATAACAGGGAGATGCATAGAAGGAAGAAACAAGAAATATCTTTTAAAAAGATAGACGGAGTGAGAGATACTGGAATATAAATATTGAAACTATTTTGTGGCTCAATATGACGTAAAATGATGAAAAGTAACCTAACGAGCAATTGGTCTCTTTTTCCTCACTGTTTTCATGTTGTTGAAATGTAAAATTGGGTTATTGGGTAACACTTATGAAAATATCAAATTTCCAAATAATTCAAGAAAAGATTCATTCTCTATTACATTATTTCCCTATGGTATGAATCAAGGCCCCTGGGTATCGATTAGCAGTAGGAACCCTTGTAAATAGTGGTTTCATAAATATGTGAGCAGGGGTCCGCCGAATAAACATGTTCATATTTTTGACCAATCACAAATTACCATCTATTCATTCTTTATCAGTACCAAAAAGTAGGTAAAAAATCAGGGCACTCAGCCACGCCGAAAAAAAAAAAACTCACGAAATAACCTAATGCACTGCAATACCCCGACTATTATGACCCTTGGAGATAATCATATAAAATGAAAATTCCACGTTAAAAGTAAGAATGAAAAATATAACGATTCTAAAGTTTCTTTTTTCCAGTAAAAGTATCACCGTTACGGACAGTTTAGAATTCAAGATCAGACTACACATTCTGTGCAGTTGGATTTACACTGTCTGCGAAAAGCGAATTGTATCGCACTGGGCAGCCTAAAGGTTTCAGGTTTATAACGAACAGTAATCGTAAAGCAATTTGGGTTGAGAACGTAATCCAGAAAATTTCCCCCAAAAGGTCGCAAATCAAGAAAAAATGTAATTTTGCAATGTTTCCTTCTATGACCCACAGGACTTCTGCAATATTTTAACTCTTTACCAAACGACAAAATATTAGACTGGTCCAAAATTGAAAGCATTTGCAGACGATAGAAGAAATGTGGCTCAAGAACTGAAATTTGTCTTAGGAAGAATAGGAAACATTGTGGGAAAAGGAGAAAATGCAGGTTACCTGCATTTTCTCCTTTTCCCACAGTGTTTTCAATAGTTTTTGTTTTCCAGGTTGTTAGAGTCGGGATTGGTAAAGGGTTGACACTTTTCAGTGCTAACATACAGACTCCACATTTTTCGGCGGCAGAAAATACACATCCAGTAAAACTGAGAAAGATCTGTATCTTATAGGATTGACTAGACAAGCGGATGATATAAATCAAAGATCAGACTGCACCTTCTGTGCAGTCTGATCTTCACATATGTCATCTGCAAAAGCCCTTGTTTTTGCTTATTTCATTGAAAGGATCAAACAAATGAATTACACAATGTTCTCCTGACCTCATGTATTGCTTCTTGCAACTTCTAACGTCCCTTACTTTTTGAGTTTGACCGAGATCAGCCAGCGACTCTGTGCACTCTGATTTTGATCTGCAGTCATTATATAAGGTAGCTAGCTAGTGGTTATCTCGCTCTATCATACACAGTTAAAATCAATCGATTAATTCGATTATACATTGGGTACTTTTGTTAATTAATCTCACATGGATGACAGGGGTAAGCATTCGGCATACCTCGGGTGATCCGGTGATCAAATCCCTCGGCTGTATCACGTAGCTTGATATGCACCTACACAGTACATTTCGCACATCTCCGGAAGCACATCGCTTTACCGTTATTGAAATTGTAAGGCTCCTCTTTAGAAAGAACACATGAGTAAATTTTCTATCGTTATCTTTCTAAGAGTATTTCAGTCGGCAAACAGTTTGTACATTCAATTTTTAGCGTGGTTTATCAATTCCGTTAGGAGCTTTCATCGACAGATCGATAGAAGTGAATAACTTCACAGTGGTTGTTCATGTCGTTGCTAAGCGATCTACAGGGGCGCCGCCATGTTTAAGATCATGTGATTGGTAGTTCAAAATGGAAGCCTCCTTTATACGGACGAGGTTAGATGTAGGTACGGAATCAGCCGAGTTGTGACGGGTGAAGGGTAAGTGCACTTTGGCTGAGTGTCATCTCACCCTTTACGACACAATACCGAGTTTTAACGACCCTGTGAAATAGCTTTTGAAAACATGGTGGGAAAAGGAGAAAATGCTGGTAACCAGCATTTTCTCCTTTTCCCACAATGTTTTCTACGTTTCCAAAGGCAAGTCACATCGCTTGAATAAAAAATAAAATTGTCGTTTTCAAATGTTTTCAACTTAGACAAATCTAAAATGTTGCCGTTTTGTAAATATAATATGTAACATGTAAATCTAATATGTAGTTATTACACTGCATAAAATCGTTTTTAGCTCCACTGGCCGAAGGCCAGCGGGCTTATGTCATGGCCCGGTGTCCGTCGTGCGTCCGTCCGTCCGTCCGTCCGTCCGGTCGTCCGTCCGTCCGTCCGTGCGTTAACTTTTATTTCAAACATCTTCTTCTCTGAAACTACCCATCCGATTTTCACGAAACTTCACAGAAATGATCCTGACATGGTCCTCTTCAGAATTTCTTGAAAGAATTTGATTCCTTCAAAAACCATGTTGCCATGGCAACAAAACTGAAAAATATTGGAAATCTTTAAAAATCTTCTTGTCTGAAACCATAAGGCATAGGGCTACCAAATTTGGCATGTAGCTTTATGTAGTAGACCTCTATCAAGTTTCTTCAAATTATAGCCCTGGGGTCAAAATTGGCTCTGCCCCAGGGGTCACAAGTTTTACATAGGCTTATATAGAGAAAACCTTAAAAATCTTCTTGTCTGAAACCATAAGGCATAGGGCTACCAAATTTGGCATGTAGCTTTATGTAGTAGACCTCTATCATGTTTCTTGAAATTATAGCCCTGGGGTCAAAATTGGCTCTTCCCCAGGGGTCACAAGTTTTACATAGGCTTATATAGAGAAAACTTTAAATATCTTCTTGTCTGAAACCATAAGGCCTAGAGCTACCAAATTTGGCATTTAGCTTGATCTAGTTGGAGTCTACCAAAAGTGTCCAAAGTATAGTCCTGGGGTCAATTTGGCCTCATACTTGGAGGGGGGGGGGTTCACAAGATTTACATAGGCTTACATAGGGAAAACTTTTAAATCTTGGTGTACATAGCCATAAGGCTTAGGCTACCAAATTTTGCATATAATTATAGCATTATTTAGTGGACAGTTACAAAGAGGGCCCAAGTTACAGCTCTAGGATCAAGTTTGGCCCTGCACCAGGGATCACAAGTTTTACATGGGTTTATGGAGTGAAAAGTTCAGAAACCATCTTGTTACCAGCCATAAGGCCAAGAACTCCCACATTTGGCATGTTATTCTTCTAATACAATATTCCCCATTTAGTCAAACTGTAGCCATGAGGTCAAAGTTTTATAAGGCCTTATATAGTGAAGACTTTTCTTCGTGGTTTATATTTATAAGCCAGTGGAGCGATACAGGGCCATCATGGCCCTCTTGTTTGTTGTTGTTGTTGTTTTTATTACACTGCATAAAATCGATACACTTTTTCTTATGCTTTCCGGAAAAAAAAAAGAAAAAAAAAAAAAAAAAAAATTCTGGAGAGCATAATTATAGTCATTGTGCTGTCAGTCCATCCGTGTGTCTACGTGTCCGTCAAGGATTTCTCTTTCTGGCTGTTTCTCAGCAATCACTGTATAAAACTCATAGAAACTTCTTAGAAAGCTTTGTTTTTTAACCACTTTTGTAGTGTAACGGCTTATTTTTGGAATAAACGTTTCAACTTGGCTAAATTTCCTCAATATTGAATCGTATAAAAAGGACATTCGAACATTTCCAGCTTGGTCTCGTTCTATTTTTAGCTCACCTAAGCACGAAGTGCTCAAGGAGAGCTGGTGAGCTATTGTGATCGTGCTGTATCCGTCGTCCGTTGTGCGTAGTGCGGTCGTCAACATTTACCTTGTGTGCACTCTAGAGGCCTATTTTTGGCCAGATCCTCATGAACCTTGGCCAGAATGTTTGTCTTGTTAATATCTTGGACAAGTTCAAATTGGGTCATGGGTCAAAAAGTAGGTCACTGGACCAAATCTTAGAAAAACCTTGTGTGTACTCTAGAGGCCACATTTTCAGCCTGATACCTATGAAACAATGTCAGAATGTTTGTCTTGATGATATCTCAAAAAGTTTGATATTGAGTCACGTCGGGTCAAAAATCTTAGAAAAACCTTGTGTGCACTGTAGAGGTCACATTTTGAGCTAGATTAAAATAAAAAAAAAAAATGTCAAATTGATCAAAAAGTAGATCACTTACATTCATGCATTTTACATCATCGCGACCAGGATCTTTTCAGCCTTATCAATCTTAGATGACCTTACTCAGGTGAGCGCTTTAGGGCCAATTTCCCTCTTGTTTTATTTTGTCACAGTTCTGGCCACTTGAATGCTTAATCCCTTGTTTCATTTTCGCGCTTTTCTCAGCAATTCAATGAAACTTTTCTATAATAAGATATAAGTTTAACACTTGTCCTGCTAGATAAATGAAATTAAACTTTCAAGCCGATAGTATAAAACCAAATGGTGTTATTTCAACGGTATATTTTGGGGGGAAAATATCTCCGTATCGGACAGTGTAGATCCAAGATCAGACTGCACGTTCTGTGCAGTCTGATCTTGATCTACGCTGTCCGTAAAAGGTCAGTGAGTCGCGCTTAGCAGCCTAAGGGTTAAGTGATCATTACACGAACAATACCGTGTTTTAACGATCCCTAGGAAGAAGGTTTTTTAAGTCATTGTGGATAATGGAGAAATGGCTTGTGGTAACCAGCATTTTTTTTCTCCTCTGCTCACAATGCTTCCATTTCAAAGTCAAAATCTTATCATTTGGGCCAGATTTACTCAAACGTCAGCAAAGGCTTTCGGATTGGACAAGTCTAGAATTTTGTAATCTGTTAAAGGTGAAATAAGAAGGAAAGAAAACCTATTTTCTTTTTTATATGAATTACTCTATGACGAGTATTAATCCTTAGGCTGCTACATGTAAGTGCGACTCAAAGACCTTTTGCGGACAGTGTAGATCAAGATCAAGATCAGACTGCATAGAGCGTGCAGTCCGATCTTGGATCTACACTGTCCAAATAAGGAAATATTTCCACGGCCCCAGTGTCCGTAACTTTGAAATAGAGCGACACAAGGACCTTTTGCGGACAGTATAGATCAAGATCAGGCTGCACAGAACGTGCAGTCTGATCTTGGATCTACACTGTCCAAATCAGAAGACATTTCGCTGCTCCCCGTAACTTTGAAATAGCAAAATTTGGATTTATACTATTGGCTTAAAAATTTCCTTATCTTATTCAGCAGGTCAAAGGTTAATTCATTCGCTGTCAACTAAATAGATCCGACTTTTCTCAAGGTCTATAAGTATCTTTTTCGTTTCAGTTGAAACTGTTTCTGGTTGAAGATTAGCATCATACAGCGGACGGTGTAGATTCAAGATCAGACTGCACGTTTTGTGCAGTCTGATCTTGAATCTACACCGTCCGCATACGCTGTCCAAGCCGACATTGGCACTGAAAGACCTTTATTAATATTATATAACTTTGAAATTTCATACACCCATGTGTTAATCTGAGATGATCCTGAAAATATTTGTTTAAACCCCTGGCTCAGAGGTTAGTGTTAACTCTTTACCAAACGACAAAAATTTAGACTGGTCCGAATTGAAAGCATTTGCAGACGACAAAATAGATTTAATTGAAAAATTGAAAATCGTTTTGGGTAGGATAGAAAACATTGTGGGAAAAGGAGAAAATGCTGGTAACCAGCATTTTCTCCTTTTCCCACAAGGCTTTCAAAGGACTTCTTTCACAGGGTCGTTAAAAGTCGGGATTGTGTGGTAAAGAGTTAATGTTGTCTTTTGAGGTTGTTTATGGTTCTTAGCTCAAAGTAAATTTTGCGGAGCATCAAGCTTTACTGATAAGCCACAGGCTTAATCGCGATTGTAAATCATTTCCTCTTCAACCTATCATCAGCCTGTATAATATACCTTTCCTTTATAGAAAGGTGTACTTATTTTGTGGTCAAACTATACATGCTCTTTTTTTCTTCCCACGACGTTTTCGTTTTCTTACAATCATTATAAACCTCCGTAAAAACTGCTAAACAAAATCGGTATAATGATACACAATTCTTCGGCGTTGCTGAATTTGCTCGCTTTTGAACTTCTTTTCTTACTGATATAAAATGCATACACAGAAATTTGTGATTGGTCAAATATGTAGACATGTTTATTCTGAGGGCCCCCCGGGGTAAAAAATAAAGGCATTTTTATTCTAAGAGCCCCTGCCTATTTGTTAGCAAATTTACGCCGTCTATCTTTTTTAAAGATATTTCTTGTTTTTTTTTTCTCTTCTTTTCAGACAGAAAGTCATATTAAGAAGACGAACCCCTGTAAAATTTCTTAATCATTACGCACATAATACCGAGTTTTAACAAACCCGAGAAGGAATGATTTTGAAAACAATTTGGTTAAAGGAGAAAATACTGATTACAAGCATTTCTCCCTTTTTTCCGCAATGTTTTCTAATCTTTCAATGTCAGATTTAATCATAAATTTTGCTGTTTGTAAATGCTTTCAAAAAAATCAAACATTTTGTTAGCTAGAAATGGGGGTAACAATCCATATAAACCTGAAAGGAAAAAAAAAAAAAACTTCTAGAGAAGCTAGCGGGTAAAACTTCTTGCCACGTGGGTAGAGCCTCGGTATCGCAGTCAGCAGCGTGTAGGACTTGAGACCAGGTGGTCGCTGGTTGGAGACCCAAGCTCAACCAATTTCGTTCCGAGGATTGATGATAGTCATTGCAACAGGATTCATTCATCTCTCACTGCTGATCATCGTTTCGACTGCGGGAAAGCAGCCAGTTGCTTAGGGAGAATATTGTACGAAGTACTGGTAAAAGTAATTCGAGAAAAGGATGGATAGGTGCAATGGCCGCCGTTATGTAAGTGAAATAATGTTGAAAACGGCAATAAAACACTACAAAATCAATCAGTCTTGCCATGTGATATTTATTAATACATGAAAAAGAACAGAAAGGAATTAGAAGATAAAGTGAAAACTCTGACTAGAGTATATATATTTTTCTTTAAATCCACCGAGTCGGCATGTCGTTATGTTGGCATCAGTGTTTCTTCGCTGTCAATATAATTATCTTATTCATACTGCAGCGAAAACCCGTTTTTTCCTACGACAAATATTGCAGACCAAAGTCAGACGCCGCAGTTTAAGTTTTATACTTATATATATAAACATTGTGACACAAGGAGAAATTGCTCGTTACAAACGATTTCTCCTGGTGTCACAATGTTATCAAAACTGGACTGCAACGAGACGAAAGAGAAAGTCTGTTGCAGGTGGCAGTTCTTTAACTAAGTACCAAACAATTCCGAAATTTAACGATCCTGAGAGAGATGTCGATTGATTGATTGATTGATTGATTGATTGAAAGGTATTTAACGCCGCTTTCTACATTATTTCAGTCATTTCATGGCGACAGCGTGCACATTCATTGTCTTCTGGGATTCATCAGTACTAAGCTGGGGATCTGAATTGTCTAGGCCAAGGACACTCCAATGAAAAACACAGTGCTTCTATTGCGGCTCGAGCCCGGGGCCTTCAGGTCAGGTTAAGAGTCCTACACTTGAGCCCGCAGGATTCTAGATAGTTTTTAAAAACACTATGGGATAAGGAGAAAATGATGGTAACCAGCATTTTCTCCTTTTCCCACAATGTTTTCTACTCTTTCCAAGACATATATTATAATATACACGACATTATCATCTGTCGTCTGCAAGTTCTGTCAATGTAGACTAGTCTAAAATTGTCGTTTGGTAAATGGTCAACTCTTTACCAAATGACAAAACTTTAGACTTGTCCAAATTGAGAGCATTTGCAGACAACAGAATAAATGTAAATCAAAATTGGCCCTTGGCTTTAGAAGGGTGAAAAAACTTTGTGGGAAAGGAGAAATGCTTGTTACAAGCATTTTCTCTTTAATTTTTCCCCCCTAAATTCCTTCTTTTTTAGGGTAGTTAAAACTAGGGATTGTATGGTAGAGGGTTAAATGCCAAGGGAGAAAGACTGGAGGCATGTTTTGTAAAGACACCACTGTCAGCCTATCGATCTTGATGTGGTAATTTCATCGCCTTTAATTTCCTGCATCATGAGACAGTTTGAACGAAACATGCCGCACTGCATTCAAATTGTCTGATTTGTTCCAAATGATATCTTGTAAAATTATGAACAGGAGGCCCCACGAGGCCATGAATAGCTCTACTGACTTTTACTGAAGAGTGCATTTTTACTCATTCGGCAAACCTCGGGTGATTCGTTTATCAAATTCCACGGCTCTATTACGATGGTTGATATTCACCTACACGGTACATCTCCTTGCCGGAAACACACCGCTTTACCGTTCTAGAAATTGTAAGGCTCCACTTATCTCTTCACAACACAACAAACATCTTAAATTTGTCGAAATTGAAAGCATTTGCAGACGACAATTTAAATGTGGCTCAAATGATGGAAGTTGTCTTTGGCAGGGTAGAAAACATTGTGGTAAAGGAGAAAATGCTGGTTACCAGCATTTTCTCCTTTTCCCACAATGCTTTCAAAAGGCTTCTTCCTCGGGGTCTTAAAGGTCGAGATTGTGTGGTAAAATGGTTAAAAAACAACAACAACAACAAACTATGAGTCACAATTTTCTATCGAAATCTGTCTACAGATATTCTCGTTGACAAACAGTTTGTACATTCAATTTTTAACGTGGTCTATCAATTACTTTGGCAAATTGGTAGATGTGAATAACTTCACCGTGGCTGTTGATGTCGTTACTAACCGATTTACATGGGCGCCGCCATGTTTAAGATCATGTGACTGACAGCAGCAACTCATTGAAACTTCACTGAAATGGATGAGGGTGGATGTAGTTACGGAATTCGCCGAGTTGTGGCGATTTTACTGAGACACACATCTGTTAAAACTTATAATTTGACATATATTGGACGATTTTATTAAAAAACTGGCAAACTATTATATCCTACCAGCTCTAGTTCACATAATGAAAATGTGCTTTCAGTAGTGTTTCAACTACAACCTCACATGTCATATTTCAAGGCTGTGTATATATGCAAGTCGAGCATATATGAAAGACTTAGCGGATTATGTCCACCGATCCTCCTGCTTACGAGTTTTAGTTATAGGAATCTGTTAACATGTTAATAAGTTAATACACCAGAACAACGGTTAAAATTTGAAAAAAAAAAGGAGTATTTTTTACTAGGATTTGACAAAATACACGACAGAAAAAAAAAAGACTATGAACCCGCGTCGTTCTGAGTAAGAGCTAATGAATATACGGGAGAGTAGACTGGAAAATTTTGGAAAAATCAAATTTTAATTTCAAGGTAACTTTAGATTCAAAGTAAATTCAATAGGGTTCGAGCCGTTACTGTTATATACTTTCTTTGTTTGCTGTAAGGAAATGAAGCCATCCGCGTTAGCTTTATTGAAGAATAAATACAAGAATGAATAAAGAAGTTTTATACCTTCTTTTTCTATACTAATTGTTGAAAATATTTAACCCCTACACTACTAAGAACAACTCAGTTCTCTTTGGCGGACAGCGTAGGTCAGAATCTTTGGAGTTAGTGGCCATAAATACGTATTTCATCAAAGTTCGAATCCCCATTGACCATTATTTCCAACTTTATTATTAAATTTAGTGTGGGTTGAAAATTGAAGCTACAGTTATGAAACTTATAGAAAAATGAAGCAAAATGAATCTGACACTGAAATATATATCTTTAAATTCGATACCATGTAGTTTTAGACTTTATGAATTACAGCTGTTTTAAAAGTGATCAATATTTTTGAAAAAAGGTTTTTTGGCTATGACGTCAATGGCGACGTTGCCAAAGTATAGGGGAAAAATAAACCATTATCTTTTAGAGAGCTACAACTTTGACGTCAGGCTACGAATATAAAATAGCATATTAATGTAAAATAGCTCCAGTAGCCTGGCTTGCTACCAGTATATTTTTCTTTATGATCGAATGATCAGAAGCAGTGTAATTAATTTTCTTGCACACTGCAAAATACATGTAATTTGGAATATTAACCTTAGGCTGCTAAGCGCGACTCACAGACCCTTTTGCAGACAATGTAGATCAAGATTACACTGCAGAAAACGTGCAGTCTGACCTTGAATCTACACTGTCCGATAAGGAGATGTGTCCAAAAGCCCGACAACTTTGAAATACCAACATTTTTGGTTTTTACCATCGGCTTGGAAAGTTTCTTTGAAGTTATTTAGCAGAATAAGGCTTAACCCTTTCAGCGCCACAGGCGAAAACAGGAACTTTTGCGGACGGCATAGATCAAGATCAGACTGCACAGAACGTGCAGTCTGATCTTTGATCTATACCTTCCGCTTGTTTGGTCAAGCCTATATGATAAAAATCTTCCGGAGACTCAGTAGATTCTATTTACAGCCATCAAAAGAGGCCGAGTTTGTTTATTTGGCGCCGAAAGAGTTAATGGCTACTTACTGTGCATTGTTTAATACTGTTAGATTTCTTCCAACGAAGAGAATTTTTACCTGTTACCAGATGACAAAATGTTGTCTGCAAATTGAAAGCATTTGCAGGTGACAACTCAAACTTGACTCCATCGATGAAATTTGTCGTTGAAAGAGTAGAAAACATTTTTTTGGAAAAGGAGAAAATGCTGCTTACCAGCATTTTCTCCTTTTCCAAAAATGTTTCCCAAAGCTTTTTTTTTTTTTTATCTATTTATGGTTAGGGTCGTTAAAACCCAAAATTGGTAAAAGGATTAAAATAGTAACATTTACAATTGGCTGGAAATTGTTGTTCATTTATTTTTTTTTTCAGCAGTTTAATGATAAAACTGTCCTTTTAGGTCAATGTTGTGGTAAACGTAATACAAACGATTTCTGGCAAAGGAGTTAAATAAACGTTTAGAGCTTTTATCCGTTGACAAGTGGTAAACCTTTTCAATTACAAGTGGCTGCTGTTCTTTTCTCAATGTTTTCTATAGGGTTTCAGGGCTTGAAATTAACTTTTTTTGCCACTAGCAAAATTTTGCTAGTGGACAAAATTTTTAGTAGCAAAAATTGACGCTCACTAGCAAATTTTACTAAATTTTTAACATTCATTAAAATGAATGTCAAAAAGATAGAAAGATTTGTTGGTGCCCAGTGGGATGATGATGTATTCAATATTCTGTAATACTGTTAACTGAGTAGGTTCTCATGATGTTTTTTATAAAAAGAAAAAAAAAAAAAAAAAAGTGAAAACAGGCTGTGTACGAATTGTAATTGGTACGAATCATCATTATTTCCTACTCGAGACTTGTAGTGTTCCAAGCTATTAATAACTGTACGAAATACACTATAAGATCTTTCAATATTTATGGTTAAAACAATGTTTTACTATTACCGATGACGTTTGATCCGGATTGTATAGACAACAATCGTCCGCTTAGACATTGTTGTCGTCTGCTAAAAATAGACTGGTTTACGATTTGCAAAAAAATTCCATAGCTGAATGGAACCGTAAGAGTAGGATTGTAAACCAGTCGGCATGGTATAAAACGTAAACCAGTCACAACTGGGTCATTACGGTCGGCAAACAAATGTTCATTTGTACTCGCAAAAAAATGCTAGTGGTCGTAAAATCTACTCGCAAAATCAATTTTCCACTCGCATTTTGCGAGTTTGCTAGTGTTAATTTCGAGCCCTGGGGTTTAAGATCTAACTGGTGCGAATAAACCCTGAAAATCTCACGGGAATCAGATTAAAGCACATCTCAGATGGACTGATTCTCAGATGGACTGAATAAAACCAGTAAATTATCCCATTGCAAAGATGTCATTTTCATGTCTTCGCCCCCGCACAGTGCTGTCAATCTATCACGTCATATGAAAAACTATGATGTAATACTGAGGCGACGAACACGCCCACTCCAAACCCGCGCTTCCCCTCCCCCCCACCTTCCACAAATAGACAGGCGAAACTTCTTATTATTTGGAAAATTATAGAGTCTTTGGATGGGTCCTAAATCAACGAAAAACAATTATTATTTGTGTGTGCTCGCTCTGAAGACAGTTCAATAAGTATTGTGTTAAAAGGATCATTTTATTAGATGTAAGCCATGCTCTGTAAAAAGGGGGCTTAATGCATCTGCCAAACTGCCAAAGGTATCGGCCCAGGTCACCCTGCGCAATTCGCGCAGGCTGACCTGGGCCGAAATCTTTTCCTTTGGTGAATTTTCTGCATATGCAAGGGTCCGGGATTCAGCCTTTTGCTGGACAAAATGTATTTCAATTGATTCGCATTTGTTTGATGACTTGCCTGGTATAATGCATCACGGAGATGCATTAAATCCCCTTTTGTCAGAGCATAGCTCATACTCTATTTGTTGGTAAACTGTGTATCCGTCAATCTTTTTATTTTTTTTTCCAAACCAATTCAAAAGAACGGTCTGGGCCCGTATTCACCAGACATTCCTAGGAACGTTCTCAGTCTTATTCTCCAAGATTTTCCAATTTTGAAAGTAACCCAACTTCTGATTGGCTAAACCAAATGGTTTAGCCAATCAGAAGGTGTGTTACTTTCAAATTGGGACACATCTGGAGTATAAGACAAGGGACGTTCTTAAGAATAGTTGGTGAATACGGACCCAGATCCCCTGATTTATATATAATAAGAAATTAGAACCACAACTGATTTTCGATATTATTTTTACTGTCTTTTTTCTGAAAGACTATTTCTTTTTCGTTCATTGGCGTTCTATGGGTTGCTGACATACATATATATATATGTGGGCCATGCTATGGCAATAGGGGGCTTAATGCATGTCCTTGATACATGATACCAAGCAAGTCATCACAGTTATCCATCCATAAAATCTGTTGTGTATAATAACCGACTGAATCCTGAGGTACACTGGTCCTTTGATATACAGAAAATTGACGGATAGCAAAAAGTTTCAACTTAGGTCAACCTGCGCCTACCGCACAGGCTGACCTAGGTTGATATTTGTGCAGATGTATTAAGCCCCGTTTTCCCAGAACATAGCTCCTCAATTACTAGTTTTGTCTGCTAGCACTGAACATGTTCAATAACTTTGGTGTTAGCCTAGAGGGATTATTTTAATAGATACGCTATTTATTGGTAAACTGAGAGTCTGTCAATATTTTGATAATTTCAGTGCCAAACCCAATTCAAGGGACAATGTAAACCGATATCAGGCTGCAGAGAACAAACGGTCTGATCTCCTGATTTACCATGGGTGTAATAGGTATTTCAGAACCACAAACGATTTGCGGCGGTATTTTTGCTGTCTATTTTATTTACTGAAAGAATATTTCTGTTTTGTTGACTTTGCTTTCTTTGCGTTGATGACTTACACATGAGCCATGTTCTGGCAATAGGGTGTTTAATGCATGCCCGTGATACATGATACCGAGCAAGTCATCAGATAATTGAGCTGTGCTCTGGGAAAAGGGGGCTTAATGCATTTGCGAAAAGTATCGACCCAGGTCAGCCTGCGCAGTGCGCGCAGGCTGACCTGGGCCGAAAATTTTCGCTATTGGTCACTTTTCTGTATGTCCAAGGACCATTCTGCCTCGTGATTAAGTCGATTGTTAAAGACAGAGGCTATCTCAGCCTAGTACTGGTGAAACCCAGGAAATACATAAATATGTGAGTTGTCGCCGTGATATGATTGAAATAATGTTAAAAGCGGCGTAAAACCCCATTCATTCTTTCATTCGATTCAGATCAGGCTGACCCGAGACGAAACTTTTTGCAGATCGATTACTGCCTTTTCGCAGAGCACAACCCATGTATATTTTTCATAAATAAGCTGAACGTGCTGATGCAGTTTTATTCTTATCAAACAGTTTATCTTTGGAGATAACTTTATAGTTAGTTATATTCTGGTATCATAAAGTTTTTTGTTAGGTATTTGAAATTCCTCAAGAGTATAATACATACGATATCATCCATTATGTGCAGGTCTGTTATATTGCTGCCATTAATCAAAACTTTCCAATAACCGCTTTTGAAAAACCTAATTTATCTTCAAAAGGGAGAGTATGCTCTGGTTTATTTTCTTGTTTTTTCCTTGTAGTCATTCATTGTGAAATGATCTGCTTGCGGGCTGAATCATTTCTGTACTGTATGAGCAAACTTAACAGTTATGATATATATCACACAAAATCAGCTTCTCAAAAGATCATCTGTGTTACTTTCTATATCTAGAAAAAGACAAAAATATTCTTAAGAACGTTTGTTGAATACGGGCCCCGGTCGTTGTAAACAAAAGTATACCAAGTTGAATAAATATTTGCCATCAGGCATGTTTTTAATTAAAATCGTTGTGTGTAGTATACTAATAAGGTTTGAGATTTTGTTTTCAATGCGGCACGATATTTTGGTGACTAAAGTGCCCCCACTTCCGGTTTATTAAAGCGCCAAAAGCAGATGACGTTCTGGCAAAAAAAGTAGGTCAGTCAGTTGTGACTCAGCTTCATCGCCATAACTTATTGCCAAAACAGCGGGGATTGACAGGGGTAACCACAAGGGGGGACCTGTCAGTTTTGTAAGCTGACTCAACAAAAATGGTTCCCTAAGGACTATAATACAAAGCCAACTACCCTGTGGCCTACCTCTGCTCCACTCTCTTGCACTACGGATCATTCCCATTCACCTCTGTAGTTGGCTCAGAAAGTAGTCCGTCATCACGTGATATTTTCGTCACATGACCATAACTCAAAATGGCGACACAAACGCCGGTGAAAGAAAGACCAGTCGATTGTTTTGTGTGCTGTTCAAACAGCATACGGCCAATCAGACTTAGTGGTAGGCAATGTAAAAAAGAGGGATTTTCTGAAAAGCTTAAATGTCTTTTAAAGGACGATAACTTGTTTTTTAATTTGTTTAAATTGTCATCATTCATGGGCGCAGCCAGGTTTTTTTTTACAATTGGCGTAAGATTCTGATCAGTAAAGAAGCTTGAAAAAAATAGTTCCATTGTATACAGGTAAATTCATCAGTTTGAATGCACCTATAATGTATCCGAAATCATATTTCCTTTGTCTACTTTATTATGTTACTTACACTTGAAACAGTTAAACCGTAACAAAACATGTTTTCCTCGGTTTGACAAGATTCTTGTCATTTAGCCCGTTGCAGAGATGTATGGATGTATGGTGAGAGTAACGAACGGCAACTCTGCTCGGAGCTTGCCTCTGCTCATGAAACCCCTTCCCCCCCCCCCCCCCACACACACACACAAAAATGCATTTCGAGAGAAATTTATATCAAAGCTAATAAAAAACGCAGAATAATGGAAATGGTTCGTTCCAAGTAGTTTTAGTATGTGTCAAAATGATTCTTACATCCTACCGCTGATCCAAACTGAAAGACGACAAATGAGATATCTTACGGAGGATGTTATATCCTACATGTCTCTAACGGGGAAGAAAACATTGTTGGAGAAGAGAGAAATGCTGGTTACCAGCATTTTCTGCTTTCTTACGGGATGTTTTCGAAAGGTTTCTTTCTCAGGGTCGTTAAAACTCGAGATTGTGTGACAAAGGAATGAAAAGGCGTCTACGAGAGAAATTGATAAAAGCTGGAATTATGAGGCCCTTGTTTGCTTTCATTCATCAATCAAATTCAATACCCCTCACGCGGAGTAATCTTTGGTTTATCATTCACTGTGGGAGCACTGGACAATAACATCCCATTGCCATTCTCTGCTTTTCAGAAAGAACATGCTTTGTATACATGAGCCGCACTCCCTGAAAAGGGGGCTTAATGCATCTGCGAAAAGTATCGACCCAGGTCAGCCTGCGCAGTCCGCGCAGGCTGACCTGGGCCGAAACTTTTCGTTATTGGTCAATTTTCTGTATGTCAGAGGACCAGTCTACTTTATGATACAGTCAGTTGTTTGACAAAATGGATTTTATGGATCCGTAATTAGGTGATGTCTTGTTTGGAATAATGCATTATGGAGATGCATGAAGCCCCCTTTTGCCAAAGCACGGCTCACATGCATTTGAATTAACGCGCATGTGGTATCAATGCAATGAAAGGTTTACTATTTTAAGGGGACCAACGTTTCTTGGAACTTCTAAAAAAAATTTTGTTGTTCGGCAACTGGAATTTTCTTACATGTGCAAACCTGATGTCCGTTCACATGGTATAATTTACTTAAGGAGTATAACAGAGTTTAAGAAAATAATTGTACTTTTGCATAAACCTCAGAGGAGGCAGTGTAAATGTATTGGTTCTTACTCCAATTTACCCCAGGAGTGTTGATACTAACGTAAGTAAGTGCGTAGAAATGGCACTGTAATTTACTCACCCAAGTATCTTTTACTCACAACAGTAAGTACGTGTATGTGAATGAAGCGTTAGTGTAAATATTATTCGGACAACCTTACATGCCATTTTCAAATCAAGCTTTCCGTTGCAAGATGGCTCCAAGAATATCTAAAAACAGTCCTTTCGTAATTATTTTGCCTTACAAGTCATCAATTTGTTTGAAAAAGTAAAGATAAATATCTACTTACCGCGGCTGTTTTCGAAAAAAAAAACCGTTGAGGTATTGACATAGCCCTGGCGTCGTCTGCGTTGTCGTGCAAAACACTTTCATATGTTATAGTATCTCTGTTGTTAGTGAAGATATTTACTTCATAGTTGTTAAACTATCAAAAGGGGAGCCTAAACAACAAGGGCAGGTTACCATCAAAATATTTCTGACAGAGTTATGTCCCTTTTTCTACTTAGAATTTTCACTGAAATTCAAGCATGCGCAGCCGAGCATTGGCATCCGAATGCGGTGCTTATGTTTTATTTAACTTATACAATCGAAATTTGTTTTTCTGTGGTTATTAGTACAAGTTTCCTTATAAACCTTTACCACACGACAAATTTTTAAACGTGACCAAATGCGAACAGTTATGATGGCACAATGATAGACTTTGTCCTCGAAAGTGTAGAAAACATTAAGGGAAAAGGAGAAAATGCTGGTAACCAGCATTTTCTCCTTTTCCCATAATGTTTTCCAAAGTCTTTTTTACCTCAAAGTCTTTAAAACACGGGATTGTTTAGCCAAAGAGGTAAAACAAGAGCAGTCTGTAATCAGAGAGGAAATAGAAATGTCACTCCCATATCGGCTGTAATCAAGAGGTAAACCGTTCCTAGACAATTTAACCCGACAGTGCCAAATATATTGTTTTAGGCAGAGAGAAGAGAAACAAATTAGTACATTTCAACGTTTTGTCCGGCTTCCTCAGACATGATGGGATGCGAACAGATTGGATATCGGACTGCTGTGCTGTCCAGTTTTACCTTGATCTTTAATGTCCACAAAAGCCTCTTAACCCTTTATCAAACGACAAAATTTTAGACTGGTCCAAATTGAAAGCATTTGCAGACAACAATATAAATGTGATTGAAAAATTGAAACTTGCTTTTGGAAGGGTAGAAAACATTGTGGGAAAAGGAGAAAATGCTGGTGACCAGCATTTTCTCTTTTTCCCACAATGTTTTCAAAAGGCTTTTTTTTTCACAGGGTCGTTAAAAGTCTGGATTGTATGGTAAAGAGTTAATACAGTGTAAATGACGGATTGATTTCAAGACGGGGTAAAACGTTAACAAAAGATAGAGAAACTTTTAATCTAGTTTTTAAATTAATTTTTCTGCCTGTTCGGCTATTGCCTTCTTGCAAGAGTTTGTAAAAAAATTTATCCCTCTGACAGCATTTAGAACATTTTTTAAGCGTGTGTCTCTCAAACTATAATGTGTTGATAGGTAAACATTATGGCTAGAGCAATACTTTTTAGCATATATTGCTTTAGCCATAATGTTTACCCATCAACACATTATGGTTTGAGTTATACACGTTTAAAAATGCTAAAGGGATATATAGGATCTGGTTTGAGTTGGTGTTTGAGATGAAATTTTATTAAACGAGCATGCAAACAATGTCATTAAGCGAGCCTTTGGCGAGTTTGATAACATTTGTGTGTGTGTGTGGGGGGGGGGGGGGGGGGGGGGGGGGCGAGTTTAATAATTTTTTACCTCAAAAGCCAACGAATGTCAGATTTCTTTTTATCACATAACTGTGTAACAAGAATTATAGTCCATGATGTGTTAAAACATAGGCATACATGTACAATGTGTAATGAAATTTACATGAAGGCTATTCGCTTCTTTCGCAGGTACATTACGAACGAAAAATAGTTCCAAAGAAAGTTGCGTATGAGCCATGCTATGTGGAAAGGGGGCTTTATATATCTGGGGCGAAAACTTTCGCTATTGGTCAATTGTTCTGCATGTCAAAGAACCAGTGTACCTCATGATTTAGTCGGTTGTCAAAACAAATTGACCTTCTGGATCCATAATCATGTGATGACTTGCTTGGTATGATGCATCACGGAGATGCATTAAGCCCTCTTTTGCCAGAGCATGGCTCATATATTGATTTTGTTTTGAATTTAAAAGTGATAAATTGGCAACTTTATCATGATAACCAGTTTTTACCGCTTATTTCACACATGAATCTAGGCCAGAAATGTTGTAGAAGTGAGATGTATAATTACAGAGTGTTGACCAAATACGGTACTATTTTCTTATCTCAAACGTGTGTGAGACAAGAAAATTCGTAATGGCTGTATAACATTGGAACCAAGGGGAGTTACGTATTGAAAAAAAAAAATGTTTCAAACTCTTAAAAAAATGCAATAGCCGAAATACCGAGCAATACAGAGAGCTTTTTTCACAGTGTTTCTTTCATCCCATGGGGAATTCATAACGTCTAAAGCTGTCGTTTGGTTAAGTCAAATAAAGTCATTTCTCTTAGATGATAAACGAGCCGTCAGAATTGATCTGAACTCTGCCAGACGACAAGGTTTTAGGCGCGTCGAGTTTGAAAGCATTTGCAGACGACCGATTAAATTTGGTGCAGGCAACTTGATTTGTCCCTGAAAGGGTAGAAAATTTGGGAAAAAGAGAAAATGCTGCTTGGCAGAATTTTCCTCTTTTCCCTTCTATCTTTATCAGATTGGACTAAGAATAGCCAATACGGAATACGTTTACATTTAATCTGCCAAGTAAACGTTTTTTTTTTTTAAGGCAATACTAAAAGCCCATATAAAATACTGCTATTTCAAAATTACTGTCGGCGGGAAAATTTTACAGTCTCGGACAGTGTAGATCGAAGATCAGACTGCACGTTCTGTGAAGTCTGATCTGAATCTGCACTGTCCGCAAAAAACATCTCGAGTAGCACATTGCAGTCTAAGTGTTAATTTTCATAAACAGTTAATTGCAAACAAAGTACTCATTGGCGCTAAATGGGATATGATATAGGAGTTATTAATAATTCCCCGAAATAACATCTTCATAAGAAAATTAATGACTTTAATGTAATACCCGTGGAGCAATGAAAATTGATTACTTTTCTCTTAAGATTAATTATATATTAAGAGAGTATGTGTTATTTATGGCCTGAGTTTCACATACTTCTTACAAACTTTCGTAATAAGCCTTTGAACTGCCAAATGCAAAAAAAAAAAAAATGGACATTTACATTTACTATCAACTGGGAGAAAAAAAAAAACGTTCCCGTAGATTCAAACTGTCAGTAATTTTAATCAGAATTTCTCAAACCATATCCGATAGCGTGAATAGGCGATCAGGCTGTAAATTTTGTGAAGCCAGATCTGAATCCACATTGTCCGCAAAAGCAAGTAAAATGGCCCTGAGGGCTTACGAAGATATTTTATCAAAACACTTTGCAAAAGCGTTGAATAAACGAATCGTTGAAGTTTTTGTTTCGACAAAAGTGCAGAGACGCTGTTAAACTATACACGATTACTGATTTTTTCTTTCTTTTCGTATAAGATTATAAAGAGAAAACAAACAAAAAAGATCTTTTAAAATGAAATGGCGTCAGAGGCACTAGAATGTTAATATTGAAACTCTTTTGTGGTGCAATATAAAAGAGATATTATGAAAATTAATCTCCTCAGAAATTGTATTTTTACCTCATTGTTTTGCATTTTGTTATAAAGTAAAATTTTCAGTTAGATATTTTTTTCAAGATAAGATGTTAGTGCAAATCATCCTTGAAAAAGGAGCAGTTACTTCTAGTAAACGTCTCTAAAAAAAAAAAAAAAAAAAAAGTAGACATACATTAAAAGTTAATAGGGTAACACTCGAAATATATGAGCCATGCTCTTGCAAAAGGGGGCTTAATGCATCTCCGTGATCCATGATACCAAGCAAGTCATCAAATAATTTTGGATCCATAAAATCCATTTTCTCTAACAGCCGACTTACTTTTGAGGTAGAATGGTCCTTTGACATGTAGAAAATTTACCAAAAGCAAAAGTTTCGGCCCAGGTCAGCCTGCGCGGACTGCGCAGGCTGGCCTAGGTCGATACTTTTTGCAGATGCAATAAGCCTCCTTTTCACAGATCACGGCTCAATTATTTAAGAAGGGATTGTCCTCTGTCATAGACATTTGCTATTATGTGAATAAGCGCCTTGGAATTCAATTAGGGGAATAATCCTTGCATATTTATGTCATAGATGTGGCCGAAAATAGATCTGAAGAGGCCCGTAGAACAAATGTGTACACAACTTTACCAATCGCAAAGTACTATATATTAGAACATATCAATACCAAGAAGGATGTCAAAAACCATCGCATTCAACTACGTCGATAAAAATAATCAAAGTGGAGACTTTCTTGCTAACCGTGCCAATATTGTTGCCATTCTGCAAAACGAGAATGTAAGCTGTGACAGATGTCACTAAAATCTATATGATGATACTGGTTTTCTTGGTTTCAAACGACTTCAGAGATCTACCTTTTCATCGCGACAGAACACATAATGATAGTAATGCACTATTTACTTCCGGCTGATTAAAAAAAAAACACACGCGAGGCTAAACCTAAGTTGGTTACCTCCCCTGATAACAAACTGTATATATCTGTGTATGTACAACGGGCACCAGCTCAGGCTAAACCTAGATTGGTTACATCCCCTTATACAGCAAACTGTATATTTCTCTCTCTATATATACAACGGGGACCAGCTTAGGCTGAACCTAGGCTAAACCTGGATTGGTTACCTCCCCTGATATAGCAAACTGTATATACATGTATCTGTACATGTACAACGGGGACCAGCTTAAGCTAAACGTATATTAGTTACCTCCCCTGATAAAGTTACAACAGGAACCAGCTTAGGCTAAACCGTGACCAAAGTTTTCTTGAAAGGGCACCCCTTTTTATGCCCCCGCCATGAAATGGGTGGGGGGCATATAGAGTTACCTGTGTCCGTCTGTGTGTGTGTGTTAGTGTGTGCGTGCGCGTGTGTGTGTGCGTGCGTGCGTGCGTGCGTTAGTGTGTGTGTCCCATTCTTGTCCGGAGCATAACTTCTACATTTATCAATGGATTTCAAAGTAATTTTGCACAATTGTTCTCCTTAACAAGTACTAGTGTCATGCGAAAAGTTTGTTTCGATACGCCCAAGGTCAAGATCACGGTTGAAGGTCAAATGTTGAAATTAAACTTGTCCGGAGCATAACTTCTACATTTATCAATGGATTTCAAAAAAACTTTGTTTGTTTCGATACGCCCAAGGTCAAGGTCTCAGCTGAAGGTCAAATGTTTAAATTGACCATGTCCGGAGCATAACTTCTTCATTTATCAATGGATTTCAAAAAAAAAAAAAAAAAAAAAAAAACTTCGCACACTTGTTCTCCATTTTGAGTACTAGTGTCATGCGAAATGTTTGTTTCGATACGCCAAAGGTCAAGGTCACAGTTGAAGGTCAAATGTTTAAATTGACCTTGTCCGGAGCATAACTTCTACATTTATCAATGGATTTCAAAAAAACTTTGCACACTTGTTCTCCTTAACAAGTACTAGTGTCGTGCGAAAAGTTTGTTTCGATACGCCAAAGGTCAAGGTCACAGTTGAAGGTCAAATGTTTAAATTGACCTTGTCCGGAGCATAACTTCTACATTTATCAATGGATTTCAAAAAAACTTCGCATACTTGTTCTCTTGTTCTCCTTAACAAGTACTAGTGTCATGCGAAAAGTTTGTTTCGATACGCCCAAGGCCAAGGTCACAGTTAAAGGTCAAATGATAAAATTGACATTGTCCGGAGCACCACTTCTACATTTATCAATGAATTTCAAAATAACTTGGCAAACTTGTTCTCTATTTTGAGTACTAGTGTCATGCAAGAATTTTCTTCTGATGGGTTCAAGGTCAAGATCAACATTAAAGGTCAAAAGACAAAATTGATATTGTCCAGAGCATATCTACTAAATTAACAGATAGACTTCAAGTAAATTTGTATAGCTGTTGTGCTTTAAGAGTTTTAGAGCCATGCAAAAAGTTTGTTCTGATATGCCCAAGTTCAAGGTCACAGTTGAAGGTCAAATGACAAACTTGACCTTGCATGCTGCGTAATGGTGCATTTAAGAATAAATTCATCAATTATCATAGAACATTTGGCTGAAGTTTGTACCATTACAACAACAATATTATATTTGATCCATTCTAAAATCAATATAAACTTCTCTTTAAAAATTCCATGATTTATGGCATCATTGAAATTTTGAATGAATTCGTCATGAACCTCTTTTTCATCTGTATGTAATGGCTGCTGGCTGCTATGTCAACAAGAAGTGATAAACCACCAATGTTAACCCTGTCTAAAGGCTTTCTTACATCCCGTCGTGCGTGGTTAGAGATCGTGCGGACTCTGAGTTCCTGTCAGGCGTGGCGTTGTCGCAGGATGAAAATTAAATCGGAGGGGAAGTACGTGGTAAGTACTTAATGAGTGGGTGTGTCTTGCTCTAAACGTGAGGCCCGCAAGTGGTCTGTACGCCTTTGTGGAAGTAGGAAGAAGTAAGGAGCACGTAAGATCTGTACTTCTGTCGCACACAATGAGTGGGATAATCGTACGTGAATTGCAAGTGAAGCGTACGTTTTCAGAAATCGTACTTACGAAGTAAGAGAAACGTAAGGAGCACGGAAGTGTTAAGCAAGACAATCGTGCGTCAAATTGGAAGAACGCACGGATAATCACAATAATATACAAGGGTGCACTGAGTCGCTTCATCATTCACTGGTTCAGCATCCAATATGGCACTACCAAGAAGGATGCGCCATCGTCTTCTACAGCTGTTGTTGCAAGAGGAAGCGGAAGACCGTGATGCAGTGCTGGCAGTAGTTGCTCTGGATCGCCTGCAAGAGAGGCAAAGAAGAAGGAGGCGTTAATGGGTGAAGCCATGGCTGACAAGAAGACCTCTGTTTGGCCAGTATGAGACGTTGTTCCAGGAGCTTGTCTCAACACGTACTTCTGACGCACTTTTATCGTGATGGTCACGTGCGTCGTCTGAGTGTGACGTACTTTACAAGTACGGTAGTGGTACTCACCACGCACTTTGGAAGTAGGTAATACGCACGGAGGAAGTGCGCTCACCCCCCTTTTGTTAACACGCACATTGAAAGCAAGTGGAAAGTAGGAGCATCTTGCGTGGTAAATACATGTACGCCTTCGTGGGAGAATACCCCGGAATTGCTGCATGATTTGCCTGCGTTACACGCACGCCTATCGAACTTACTCAGTACTTTTGTCTTGCGTACTCCGAGCGTGCTCCAGGCGTGCTAATTGTCGCTGCCAGGTCGCAGCGAAAAACTGGCCAGCCAGTTTTCAGGCTGCGTGCTATGCGTCGTGTTTGCGACCACCAAAAAAAGTACTTTCCACTTGCGTGCATCTCACTACTTGGCCCATTTTTGGCATGCAAAACCACTCGTAGTACCACGCACGACGGGATGTAAGAGAGGCTTAAGCTGTTATCCAAAACAACAATTTTCTGTAATACCTACTGATTCTCTCATATGACATACCTGTGACCAATACCATTTAGCGGGGGCATCAGTGTCTCTGACACACCTATTTCTAGTTTTTTTTCAGCTCACCTGCGCACGAAGTGCTCATGGTGAGCTATTGTGATCGTTCTGTGTCCGTCGTGCATCGTGCGTCGTCAACTTTTTACCTTGTGTACGCTCTAGAGGCCACATTTTCAGTCCGATCCTCATGAACTAGGTCAGAATGTTTGTCTTGATAAAATCTCGGACGAGTTCGAAATTGGGTCATGTGGGGTCAAAAACTAGGTCACTAGGTCAAATCTTAGAAAAAACTTGTGTACGCTCTAGAGGCCACATTTTCAGTCCGATCCTCATGAAACTTGGTCAGAATGTTTGTCTTGATGAAATCTGGGACGAGTTTGAAATTGGGTCTTGTTAGGTGAAAAACTAGGTCACTAGGTCAAATCTTCGAAAAACCTTGTGTGTGCTCTAGAGTATACATTTTCAGTCAGATACTTCTCAAATTTGGTCAGAATGTTTGTCTTGATAAAATCTGGGACGAGTTCGAAATTGGATCATGTGGGGTCAAAAACTAGGTCACTAGGTCAGATCTTCGAAAAACCTTGTGTACGCTCTAGAGGCCATATTTTCCGTCAAATACTTATGAAATTTGGTCAGAATGTTTAGCTTGATAAAATCTCACACGAGTTCAAAATTGGGTCATGTGGGGTCAAAAACTAGGTCACTAGGTCAAATCTTCGAAAAACCTTGTGTACGCTATAGAGGCCACATTTTCAGTCAGATACTTGTGAAATTTGGTCAGAATGTTTGGCCTATTGACTCAGGTGAGCGATCCAGGGCCATCATTGCCCTCTTGTTTTAAATTCAATTTTCTTTTTTTTATCAACTAGTCTATTGCGTACACGGCTTGAATGTTACTTGTGTGATATTCTTTATGGACAAAAAGTAGGGGCAGGGGCATCGACTACTTTCCCAAAGGCATAAAATCCATATCACGTTCAGCTGTTAGAGAAAAATATACCTCTCAAAATTTGTGCCACTTCGAATCTTTCGTCGCTTATGTACCGTACCGCGGGGGGGGGGGGGGGATGTATTAAAACCCATTTTTTTCCAGACCGTGGCTTTTTTTTTTTTTAGAAAAATCTTATTTCTACAACTCTAAGGTATTGAAATGAAATGGTGTAATGTATCTTTTAACAATCTGTTTATTATACAGCGAAACTCTTCAAAATAATGGTTCGTAAGTTTTGCTCGGTGCATCAATAACTTTCTCTGATTGTTTCTTGGAAACCTATCAGGCTCTTGCACCATGATGTTGGTAATTAATCAGATTGATCCCACTTAACAAGAGAATCGAAGTCCGAACCTCTGATGAGAGAGGTTTCTAGGACTTCGTATATCAATTGCCCTCGATCGTTGTTGTCTGTTAACCCTATGGTGGCTAAGCGAGACTAAATGACCTTTTTGCCGACAGCGTAGAACGTGCAGTCTGATCTTGCATCAACACTGTCCGATAAGGAGATATTCTTTTGCCCTATAATAAGTTTTAAAATAGCATTAATCGGGTTTTTATTATTGGTTATTGAGCAAAAAAAAAAAAAAGGTTCACCTAACCGGTGCTCGCGCCATGATACAAGTAGATTCAAAACCTGACCAGGCTTAACAAAGTCTTTGAAACCACAAGCTCAGGGTCTGTATTCACCAACCATTCTTAAGAACGGTCTTTGTCTTGTACTCCAGAATCTTCTACATTTGAAAGTAACACAACTCCTGATTGGCTAAACCATTTGGTTTAGCCAGTCAGAAGCTGTGTTACTTTCAAATGTAGAAAATCTTAGAGAATAAGACTAAGAACGTTCTTAAGAATGTTTGGTGAATACCGACCCTGATGTGAGAGCTGGATGCTTAACTCCTTCGCTCCCAATTACCCTTTTCACGCACGTGATATACATATAGGAATAGTGTCTATTTACAGTATCCTTTACGTCCACAGGTTGCGTCAATCATAACCTAACATACAGAGACACAGACCTGCGTCATGAAGCACCGAGAGCGCCTTTGTCCGATTGTGGAATCTCATTTGCACATAAATTGCTTGCGTGTACCAATGAATGCAGTCGTTAATTACTTTTTGTAACTCATGTATTTTTCATGTTGCAAGTTATTCAAACGGCATCACCGGGATAATAGATAATGCTTTTGAAAAGGTCACGACAGAGGTGCTACCCATTTCAAGGACAACGCGACCTTTGGTGATTTTTTTTCCCAATGAGAGTCATACTGAGATCATACTGCAAATACACGCAATCTGATCTTTCTATTCAATTTCTCAGTTCCTAATATTAAATTAATAGTTTGTGGTTTGCTTTACTAGTGTATGCCCAATAAGTCGATTGTAAACAACAGGGTTGCGTTTCAATAAACTGCGTAGATTTACGCAAATTGTTAAGGAATGTATATACACACATACGACCCATGCTTTAGCCAAAGGAATGTGCTGTCGTAAAGCTATGCAAATATCAGTTTAGCAAAATCGTAAAGTTATGCAGTTTAATGAAACTTACTTTCAATTTTCATCCTTGATGCTTGCTTACCTGAACGCATTTTAGTGTAAAGCAGCCCTGCAGTTATCTTAACCAGATGAAAAGAAAAACATTAGGCTTGTCCAAATTGTGGGCTTTTGCTGAAATAATGGGATTTGTCTTTGCTAAAAAAAAAAATGCGGGAAAAGGGGAAAATGTTGGTTGCAAGCATTTCCTTCTTTTTCTGCACATTTTTTTTAAAAGCTCTTACCTCTCGTCTATTTTGCAAGGAGGCAATTTTGAGGAACGATGTCTTATTTAACCCTTTCCCAAACGACAAATTTTGGACCAGTCCAAATTGAAAGAGTTTGCAGACAACAATTTTCCATTTGATGAAATTGGCAGAAAGGTCCCAAAAAGGGTAGAAAACACTGTGGGAAAAGGAGAAATTGCTCGTTATGAGCAATTTCTCCTTTTCCCACAGTGTTTTCAAAAGACTTGTACTGCAGACACGTGAAAACCAAGGCTTGTTTGGGAAAGGGTTAATTAACTATTTCCCTTGAAGGTAGAAAAAAATTAAAACGAGGAATGTAACTATTAAAAAAAAAAAAAAGGATGTGAGCAACGCTGTAAAAAAGGGGGTTTGATACATCTACATCGATTTACGCTGTCCGCGCAGGTTGATATAGGTCGAAACTTTCTGCTATTGGTAAATGTTCTGCCTGGCAAAGGACCAGTCTACCTCAGGATTCAGTCGATTGTAAGACAAAATGGATTTTATGAATCCATAATTGTATGGTGTCTTGCTCGGTATAATGGATCACGGAGATGCATTAAACCCCCTTTTGCCGGAGCGCCTCTCATTTTTTAGCTCCACTGGCCGAAGGCCAGCGGGCTTATGTCATGGCCCGGTGTCCGTCGTGCGTCCGTCCGTCCGTCCGTCCGGTCGTCCGTCCGTCCGTCCGTCCGTGCGTTAACTTTTATTTCAAACATCTTCTTATCTGAAACTACCCATCCGATTTTCACGAAACTTCACAGAAATGATCCTGACATGGTCCTCTTCAGAATTTCTTGAAAGAATTTGATTCCTTCAAAAACTCTGGTTGCCATTGCAACAAAACTGAAAAATATTGGAAATCTTTAAAAATCTTCTTGTCTGAAACCATAAGGCATAGGGCTACCAAATTTGGCATGTAGCTTTATGTAGTAGACCTCTATCAAGTTTCTTGAAATTATAGCCCTGGGGTCAAAATTGGCTCTGCCCCAGGGGTCACAAGTTTTACATAGGCTTATATAGAGAAAACTTTAAAAATCTTCTTGTCTGAAACCATAAGGCATAGGGCTACCAAATTTGGCATGTAGCTTTATGTAGTAGACCTCTATCATGTTTCTTGAAATTATAGCCCTGGGGTCAAAATTGGCTCTGCCCCAGGGGTCACAAGTTTTACATAGGCTTATATAGAGAAAACTTTAAAAATCTTCTTGTCTGAAACCATAAGGCATAGGGCTACCAAATTTGGCATGTAGCTTTATGTAGTAGACCTCTATCATGTTTCTTGAAATTATAGCCCTGGGGTCAAAATTGGCTCTTCCCCAGGGGTCACAAGTTTTATACATAGGCTTATATAGAGAAAACTTTAAATATCTTCTTGTCTGAAACCATAAGGCCTAGAGCTACCAAATTTGGCATTTAGCTTGATCTAGTTGGAGTCTACCAAAAGTGTCCAAAGTATAGTCCTGGGGTCAATTTGGCCTCATACTTGGAGTGGGGGGGTTCACAAGATTTACATAGGCTTACATAGGGAAAACTTTTAAATCTTGGTGTACATAGCCATAAGGCTTAGGCTACCAAATTTTGCATTTAATTATAGCATTATTTAGCGGACAGTTACAAAGAGGGCCCAAGTTACAGCTCTAGGATCAAGTTTGGCCCTGCACCAGGGATCACAAGTTTTACATGGGTTTATGGAGTGAAAAGTTCAGAAACCATCTTGTTACCAGCCATAAGGCCAAGAACTCCCACATTTGGCATGTTATTCTTCTAATACAATATTCCCCATTTAGTCAGACTGTAGCCATGAGGTCAAAGTTTTATAAGGGCTTATATAGTGAAGACTTTTCTTCGTGGTTTATATTTATAAGCCAGTGGAGCGATACAGGGCCATCATGGCCCTCTTGTTTTTTTTTTTTTTTTTTCATATTTTGTTAACATCGGCATCACATCCACTGTACTTGCAGTGCTTTATTCTACTCTTGATTCAAATATCCACTGGAATCATGAAAGATCATTAAGAATGAATAGCTATATATATCTTTTTAGTTTTACGTCATTCGTGATTAAGTAACCGTGATTAAGTAACAAAGAGAATTAAAAAAACTTAACTGCGGGGTTGGAATTACCAAACTATTCATAATGGCGTAAGCTGTCGAAGCAAATGTCTTTCTGCCGCCCCCACCCCTAAAATGTAATTTTGTGTTCTATTCAGATTACTTCTTACCATCTTTGGCATAAACGGGTTCCTCTAGCCGAGCCCCGGTAGCGTACAGGACTTGAGAACGGGGGATCGCTGGTTCGATCCCCGGCTCGGCCAATTTCTTTCCGAAGACTGATGATAGTCATTGCGACAGGATTCATTCCTCTCTCACCGCTGACCATTGTTTCGACGATTGTTATGTGAGAAAGCAGCTAGTGGCTTGGAAAGAATATTGTGCGCAGTACTGGTAATAGAAACCCCAGGAAAACATGGATAGGTGCACTGGCCGCCTTGATATAACTGAAATTATGTTGAAAACAGCGTTAAACATCATACAATCAATCAAATGGGTTCCTTATTTCAAGACATGAAAACTTTGGACTTGTTTATCAGTAGGGTAGCTTTTTAGAAATGAGAGGACTAGAGACGAATGGGTCTGGACTTCCACAACGCCCCCTCCCGCCCCCACCACCCTTTAAAATCCATCTCTTCTTATCCTTTTCTTGTGCCTTTTTAAATATAGGGAATTTTACCGGTTAGAAGGGTTTATAAATACCATTGATTTGGTCGGTAACACGTTTTATTTGATTTTGGCCAGTGCTAGTCTGTTAAATGGCAAATTACTGGTACGGCCAAAACCATTACGGTATGAAGAAGTAGGTATCTTGCCCTAGAAAAGTGACCCTGGGGTAATAATACTATAGAGTAATCTGACCCCGGGGTCCCTTTTCTACGGGGTCAATGAAATATATAATACCGGCTGCACCGATAACTACGGCCGTGTCTACACCGGAAGCATTCATTTTGTATACTGACATATGTAATGTGGTTCAGCTATTGTTATTTGTCTTCGAAAGGATAGAGATCGTTGTGGCTGCCAGCATTTTTCTCCCTTGTTTATGAGCCGCGCTGTGGCAAAAGGGGGCCCAATGAATCTCCGTAATGGATGATACCAACCAAGTCATCATGTTATTGTGGATCCGTTAATGCATTTTGTCGAATCTCTATCTCTTATCTCTTATCTCTAATTCATGAGATAGACTGATCCATTGACATATAGAAAATTGACGAATAGCGAAAAGTTTCGGCCCAGGTCAGTCTGCGCGGACTGCGCAGGCTGACCTGGGTCGATCCTTTTCGCAGATGTATTAGGCCCCCATTTCACAGAGCACGGCTCATATCTTTTTAAAGTTACTGGATGATATAGCTTTTGCAATGTGTACTTAGTATATACACGTACATAAAAAAGAACTGGATCACAATGAAACATTCGGATTCAAAGTTTTGAAAAAAATAAACGGATTTCTATCTTAAACGAATTACAACTTAATTAGTTTTAACGACCCCCAAGAAAAAGTACTTTTGAAAACGTTGTGGGGGGATATGCTAACCAGCATTTTCTCCATTTCCCACAACGTTTTCTAAATTTACAGAAACAAGTTTTATCGACTGGGCCATATCTAATTTGTCATCTGCAACAGCTTTGAATTTGGACGAGTTTGAAATGTTTTTTGGCACAGAGTTAATAATTTTTAAAGGCATTATATAGCAACGAGTAATTTCTTAGTAAAAGCAATTATTTGTTTCCCCTAAAATTTTTCAGAACGTTTTTTTTGCGTCACTTCCGGTGTAGCCTGGATACTTCCGGTTATGTTCTAAACAGAAACGTCGAGCCCGGTATCCCAGTCCCAGTCGGTAACGTACATGACTTTGAGCTAGAGTGTCACTGGTCGAAACCCAAGCTCTGCCAATTTCTTTCCGAGGATCGATGATTGTTACTTCGACAGAATTCATTCCGCTCTCGTCGCTGACCACTGTTTCAACGATATTTATTTAGGAAAACAACCAGTGGCTTAGGAAGAATATCGTGTGAAGTAACAGAAACTCCGGGAAAGCATGGAAAGTTGCACTGGCCGCCGCGACATAGCAGAAATAATGTTGAAAATGGCGTTATGTGATGCACCTATCAAACAAACATATTGGAATAGAAAACAACTTTATAATATCTTTTTTCAAAGTTTGAAAAAAAAAAACATATCCCGTTTAAATTCCAAGGTTAAATTTCTAGTCTGCTTTCGTGAACTTTACATGGCAAGGAGAGAGAAAAAAATATTGTCATCGTATTTCTCGAATTAAGTGGGAAGCAAAATTAGATTGTAATGCTCAATCATTAAGCCTTTCAGCGGCATAGGGGAGCACGGAGTCTTTTGAGGACGGCATAGATCAGGATCAGACTGCACAGAATCTGCAGTCTGATCTTGGATCTATACCGTCCGCTCGTTCAGTCAAGTTTATAAGATAAAAATCATTTCTAAGGTTCACTGCATTGTATTTTTAAGCGTCGAAAGAGATCGAAATTAACTATTTTGCACTGAAAGTATTAATCCTTAAGCTGATGAGAGCGACTCACTGACCTTTTGCGGACAATGTAGATCAAGATCAGACTGCACAGAACGTGCAGTCTGATCTTGGATCTACACTGTCCGATAAAGAGATACTTGTCCTCCAAAAGTACCTTTGAAATAAGAAAAAATCGGGTTTTTTGCTATCGGCTTGAATGTTTCATTTTTTTTTTTTTATTTTCCAGGATAAGGGTTTATGGCTTATTTCGTAGGGAGAGTTCGTGAAGTCGCCCCCGTTAATTGTTTTTAACAACTAACAGCCTGCAGCTGGTATTTCTCGTTTTTAACCAGAACAGAAGGGAACATTTCTTTATTTTCACTCGTAAGGTAAATAAAGTACGACTAGAGGATTGAAAAAAATGTCATAATGATAATAATAAGTGTTCCGGTAAACGACAGGAGAAATAAAGAGTAGAGGGAACGGGAGGAAGGGAGACACAAGTCAAAAGGGATTTACATAAGAATTAGAACCAACAGGCCACTTACAAGAAAAAAAAAACATAGCGACAAAAGAAGAAATTGATTGTACCGAGCAAGGTTTCTTATTGGCTCTGCTTTTTTTACATGAGCCATGCTCTGGCAAAAGGGGTCTTAATGCATCTCCGTGATGTGTCATACCAAACAAGACATCCCATAGTTGGGGGATCCATAAAAACCATTATTTCTAACAACCAACCGTATCATAAGTTAGACTGGTCCTTTGAAATATAGAAAATTGATCAATAGCGAAAAGTTTCGGCCCAGGTCAGCCTGCGCGGACTGCGCAGGCTGACCTGGGTCGATACTTTTCGCAGATGCATTAAGCCCCCTTTTCACAGAGCGTGCCTCATAATTATATTTCTTTGTATTACACATTAATCTGTGCTGATTATCCATATGAGACATGCTCTGACAGAAGAGGGCTTAACGATACATCCTTAGAGTACAGCCAGAGAGAGAGAGAGAGAGAGAAGCAGCTGTAAAAATTTGATGGACTATAGAATGGTTGAGAATTAGTCAGCTACTTAAACATAGAAAAATTACCGATATATATATATATAGTGTAAGGGCTAAATACATATATCGGAAATCTTCAATTTAAAACCGGAAACGTTACAACAGTGATTTCTTTGAAGGCCTCCAGGAAACGATGTGCATTTTCTATCCGTCGTAATCTATGCAACCATACAACCGTCAGGGGTAACATTTCACATGAAGATACAGGAATGATAATAGTTTGATAAAATGAAGATGAAGTGGGTTAAATACAGGTTGAAAACGAATGTAGATCTATCTTGAATTCATCTCGGTAGTGCATTATATCCAGCCAGTCAGCACATAATTATGGATAATTATGAATCCATAAAATCCATTTGTCTAATAATTGAATAGATCTGGGGGTAGAGTGGTCCTTGGACATGAAGAACGGACTGTGCAGGCTGACATGAATTGATGCTTTTTGTAGACGCAGTAACACCCTTTTTCGTAGGATTTTTTTTAACCACTGCAAATTTAGGATTGAATTAACCCTTTCCCAAACAAGCCCTGGTTTTCACGTGTCTGCAGTACAAGTCTTTTGAAAACACTGTGGGAAAAGGAGAAATTGCTCGTAACGAGCAATTTCTCCTTTTCCCACAGTGTTTTCTACCCTTTTTGAGAACTTTCAGCCATTTTCATCAAATATAAAATTGTCGTCTGCAAACTCTTTCAATTTGGACCAGTCCAAAATTTGTCGCTTGGGAAAGGGTTAAGAGCATGTTGGTGCCACTCGTAGCCCTGGCGTCGTCCTCGTATGCGTCATCGTACGAAAAGTTTAATCAGTATTTTTATAATATATCTGTTATAACTGAAAATATTTGCATCAAACTTGGGCAAGTTGTTAACTATCAAAAGGGGAACCTATACCGCAATTGCAGATAACTATCAAAGTATTTTTGACACAGTTATGCCCCTATTTCGACCGAGAATTTTCACTGGAAATCAAACATCCACAGCCCCGAGCGTTGGCAACGGCATGCGGTGCTCTTGTTTGTATTTGCACTGTAAAATTTCTTAAGCCGTTAGGAGCCGTTATTTTATAACAAGGGTTGAACATTTTGAACAAAGATAATCGGCTACATACCTAAATGGGTAGAGCCAAATATTGGAATTTCACGACGGCGTTAGCCAGATTATCTTACAAAATAATGTACATGTTTTTTGACAGTGTAGATCAAAGATCAGGGTCCGTATTCACCAACCATTCTTGAGAACTTTCTTCGGCTCATTATGCAAAATTTTCTAAATTTGAAAGTAACACAACTTCTGATTGCCTAAACCATTTGGTTTAGCCAGTCAGAAATTGTGTTACTTTCAAATTTAGAAAATCTGACATAAAGACTACAAATGTTCTTATGAACGTTTGATGAATACGGATCCAGGCCGCATACTTTGTGCAGTCCGATCTAGATCTATATGGTCGGAAAAAGGCAACTTACTTAGTAGGTTGCTGCTTTAGCGCCCTGGAGGTTAACAGAACATACGAGTAAGTTGTTACTCTATATTACATTGGTAATGACGATATTGAAGGCCAAGTGGCAGTAAAAAGTAAACATGTGGGTTTTAATATGCATTTATATTTGAGGCGTACTCTGACAAAAGGGGTCTTAATGCATCTCCGTGACGCACGATACCAAGCAAATCACCACATAATTATGAATACCTAAAATCCATTATGCAGAACAACCGACTGAATCATGAGTTTCTGTGATCCTTTGAAATGCAGAAAATTGACCCATGCCAAAAAGTTTCGACCCATGTCAGCCTGCGCAGACTGCGCAGGCTGACATGAGTCGATACTTTTTTGCCGATGCATTAAGCCACCCTTTCACAGAGCATGGTTGATTTATATTTAAGTCATACCACTTAAAAGTACGGAAATTATTAAGAAGATGATAGTCTGTTTTCGCACTGTCGGTCAAAGTATTAGGCGCTTGCAGAAAAAAAAGACTTCCAAAACGAAGTAAGAAGTAAACAAAAGATAGGGGGATTTGGCAACTTTTTACCCAGTTTTAAAATTCATTTTACTGCCAGCGACTAACACTTGGACCGACCGAGCAGAAACAGATTGTCATCTTCACAATAATTTCCGTACATTTAAATGGTATAACTAAGAAATAATCTTCTTTCTATCGTGGTTTATCGTTCAATAAACCACGGTTGTGAGTTATGAGGCACAATAAATAATCCACGAGGGCGATAGCCCGAGTGATTTATTAATTGCGCCTTATAACTGACAACCGTGGTTTATTGACGGATAAACCACGATAGAAAGAAAATTATTTCGATTCTGACATAACCAACTCTTGATAAAAAGGAAAACAAGTTCATACTTAGCAGACAAAAGCGGGTGCGGATTAATTCTTACCTTTCATAAGATAAATAATGACGTCGATTTTACCACGCTTCCTTTGCACTGTGCTTAAAGAGCCGAATTCACGTGTCATGTTAGAATTAAAATTAAACTGCACTTTAACACGAACACTGTTTACTTTTTTTATGCCACTGGGCCTTTAAAAGTTATGAAATATTAAATTAACATACCTGTCACTGTTCAGTGGAGTCCAATAACTTCTTTATATTCTTTCAATTTCCTTTTTAGGGAAGAAAGTCGAATATACCGGTCCGAGATTATCGCTAGCAAGTGACTAACATTCAGGATAACATTATCGTTAAAACAGTATTAAATCTCGTCTTGACATTACCCTCCGGTACAGCTTTATTGCGTTAATGTATATTTGATAATTCTTAAAAACACCATTTGTTTACATATAAAGGTTTTTTAAAACTGTAAAATATGTGAAAATTAACCACCCTTTACATAAAAACTGCCTTTGAAATTTAATAGGTAATTACGCACACGCTTGTTTTTATAAAAAATCGAAATCTCGTAACTTGTTGCTTTCTAAGCTCTTTACCAAACAAGACCGACTATTAGCGAGACTCATGAAAAATGCTTTTGAAAATATTGTGGAAAAGGAGAAAATGCTGGTTACCAGCATTTTCTCCTTTTCCCACAATGTTTTCTACTCTTCCACAGCCGAGTCTAAAACATTCAGCCACATTTTAATTGTCGTCTGCTTACACTTTCTTAAATTTTTTTGTCGTTTGGTGAAGAATTTCTGAATATCCGTAAAAAGGGAAGAACTAACGTCGTTAAAAATGTTTCTTTAATATGAAATAAATAATAGTAAAATATATGAGCTCGTTTGAAAACATTTTAAAGAGCAGTGTCTGCTTTTGCCACAATGTTTTACAACAGTGGTCTTTCTCTGGAATACGAATAAAAGCCGTCTGCAGGGAGTTTGATTCAAAATTTTATCGTCAAATTATTATTTTTTTTTTTTTGCGCCACCTTACATACTTCCTTGAGATTTATTATATCTCACACTAAAGTTACGATGATAATAAATGGCTGACTTCACTAAACGCCTAGAGAAGTTTGTAAAACAGTACTATTATTGCTCACATTTGAAACGAGACATATGACGTCATAAACATGCACAAAAAAATGCACTTTGGTATGTGCAAATCCTCCCGGGAATCCCACACAAAGAACCCCGCAGGTTTCTGAAAGCCCACTCGGCTTAACAACTGAATTCAGGTAATAACAATCAACTGAAAGCTTATCACTCCGAACGGGTCTCCAAACGTTATTTAAGACAGCGCTGCCAAAAGTTATCAGAATGCAAAGGATTATGAACTAAACAGCTGGACTCAAGTAGCGCCCGATATTGGATATTTGGTACCTGCGGCCTGATTGGTCGGCTCCTTGGCAACGATCGCTCTCCTTAGCAACGCAGTTTTCACTTGTCTCAATGGAAGTGTAACTCTCACAAGGAGAGGTCAAAACTTACTTTTTTTGCGTCTTCATTCGATGGTAAAATAATGATATAGAAAATATTTAGCGAAATTAAATACAAGAAATATGAGCCATGCTCTGTGAAAAGGGGGTTTAATGCATATGCAAAAAGTATCGACCCAGGCCAGCCTGCGCAGTCCGCGCAGGCTGACCTGGGCCGAAACTTTTTGCTAGTGGTCAATTTTCTGTATGTCAAAGGACAACCTACCTCATGATCCAGCCGAATAATAACCTAATGAATTTTAAGGATACATAATTGTATGGTGACCTGCTTGGTATACTGTATCACGAGGATGCAATAAGCCCCATTTTGCCAGACGGCACTCGTATCTTTTTAACCCTTTACCTGCTAAATATGTTAAATTAAACTTTCGAGCCGATAGTAAAAACCTAAATGTTGCTGTCTCTTTTTTTTTTTTTTTTTTTTTTTTTTTGGAAAAAAAAAAAAAAAAAAAAAAAAAAATCTCGGACAGTATAGATTCCAGATTAGACTGCACGTTCTGTGGAGCTGTGGAGTCTGATCTTGATCTACATTGTCAACAAACAGGTCCTTAAGTCGCATTTAGCTGCCTAATGGTGAAGAAAAAAAGATAGACGGCGTTAGAGGTACTGGAACAGGAATATTGAAACTCTTTTGTGGTTCAATATGAAGAGAAATTATGAAAAATAACCTCGCCAGGATTTTCCCTTTTTTCTAAACTGTTTTAGATCTTGTTGAAAAGTCAAATCCTCAATTAAAGATATTTTTCAAAATTACATGCTAATCCAAATTATATTTAGGAAAAGGAACAGTTACTACTAAAACGTTTGATGTGTCTGACAATGATTGTAGACATACAGTGATGTGTCACATGGTATAGCCAAAAATATTAGCGGTAGCAATGCTTGTATATTTCATAAATTTGCTCGCCAACAGGCCTGCAGGGCCCGCAGAATAAACATGTCAACATCTTTGACCAGTCGCAAACAAGTACTTACTCAATCCAGTCTATATGCATGTAGACAGTAATAGGTTAAAGGGTAACGCTTAAAAATATTAACGGTAGCAACCTTTCTATATTGTCATAAATTTGCTCTCAAACAGGCCTGCAGCGGCCCGCAGAATAAACATATCCACCTCTTTGACCAGTCGCAAATTACTATTTATTCATTCCAGCTTATCAATAGCAAAAAGTAGGTCAAAGGTCAGCGTAGTAAGCTACGCCGAAGAAGGAGACAGCCAAACCTTTAAATGTTCTTCTGCAATGACTGACACTGTGCAGTGAATTGAAAAAATCACAATGACTTTTCACCAATATTTCTTACTTTACATAGGACTATCAAGGTTCACATTCTGGAATAATGTTGAAGTCATTAAAACCTTTTCAAATAATCCCATATTTAAAGCATTCCTTTTCCCACAATGTTTACTACCTTTTCCAAGACAAGTGCCATGATTTGAGCCATATTTCATTTGTCGTCTGAGAATGCTTTCATGGGTAAAGTGTTAGACTCGTAGGACTGTTGAAAGAGGCATTAAACATCATTCAATCTTGAAGCCCATCACTCAATCAGGCGAAAGAAGCCCTTATTTTAACAACCCGGAGGAAGAAAGTTTAAAAAAGGAAAACATTTTGGGAAAAGCAGAAAATGCTGGTTACCAGCATTTTCTACTTTTCCCCACTATGTTTTCTGTCCATACCGAGGAAAGTCCCATCAATTGAGACACATTTACTTTATCGTTTGCAAAGGCTTTCAGTTTTGACATGTCTTATATTTTATCGTCTAGTAAAGAGTAAAAGGTTCTAAGAAGTACGCGGAGCCCCGGTAGTGCAGTCAGTAGTGTGCAGGACTTGAGACAAGGGGGTCGCTGGTTCTAATCTCCAGCTCGCCGAATTTCTTTCAGAGGACTGATAATAGTCATTGCTACACGATTCATTCCTCTCGTTACGCTGATCAATGTTTCGACGATGTTTATGTTGGAAAGCAGTCAAGGGCTTTGGACGACTATTGTGCGAAGCACTGGTAAAAAGAAACTTAAGAAAACATGGACACTGGCACTGGCCACCATGGTACGACTGAAATAATTCTAAAAACGACGTTAACACTTAGGCTGCTTATCGCGACTCACTGACCTTTTGCGGACAGCGTAGATCAAGATCAGACTGCACAGAAGATGCAGTCTGATCTTCGATCTACACTGTCCGATAAGAAGATATATCTCCTCCAAAAATACCTTTGAAACAGGAAAGTTTCGGGTTTATACTATCGGTTTGAAAGTTTCATTTCTTTTATTCAGCAGGATAAGGGTTAAACATTATACAAACGATCAATCCAAGAAGCACAGAATGCATTAATAGATGAACTAGTTTCCCCTAACACGACTGAAGTGTTTTAGAGAACATAGTAAAACAGCGCACACAAACAGGTCAGGTATTGGAATGATGGCGTCAAGTCAAAAAATGTTCAGGAAAGCACGGATAGGTGCTCTGGCCGTCGTCATATAACTGAAGTAATGTTGAAAACGGCGTTTAACCCTTTCCCAAACAACAAATTTTGGACTGGTCCAAATTGAAAGAGTTTGCAGACGACAATTTTAGATTTGATGAAAATGGCAGAAAGTTCTCAAAAAGGGTAGAAAACACTGTAGGAAAAGGAGAAATTGCTCGTTACAAGCAATTTCTCCTTTTCCCTCAGTGTTTTCTAAAGACTTGTACTGCAGACACGTGAAAACCAGGGCTTGTTTGGGAAAGGGTTAAGACCATACAGTCCATCAATCCAAGAAACACGGAATGCATTAATAGATGAACCAATTTCTCCTCACATGACTGATGTGCTTTAAAGAACATCGTAAAATAGCACACAGAAAAACACAAAGATATTGGAATAATGGCTTCGAGTCAAAGTGAAACTACGTAGAAGGAAATGAAATTAAATTTTGTGACAGACAAGGCAATACCACCCACGCGTGCAAATAAAACACGCGTTTCAAATACTGTTATCTGTTTAAAGACAACCAGCATGCAAGAAACATGGTTTTCTTTTGTCTTAAATAATTCACCATCCATTACATCTCTGCAAAGGAAGCTTTTGAAAGCATTATGGAAAATGGGACAACACGTTTTAGCAATGCTTTGGCATTTAGGGGCTTAATGCATCACCGTGATGCTTTATACCAAGAAAGTCGTCATATAACTATAGATCCATAAAATCCGTTTCGATAACAGCCTACTGAATGATGAGATACACTGGTTCTCGGACATTAACAGCCTACTTAATGATGAGGTACACTGGTCCTTGGACATTAACAGCCTACTTAATGATGAGATACACTGGTCCTTGGACATTAACAGCCTACTTAATCATGAGGTACACTGGTCCTTGGACATTAACAGCCTACTAAATCATGAGGTACACTGGTCCTAGGACATTAACAGCCTACTTAATCATGAGATACACTGGTCCTTGGACATTAACAGCCTACTTAATGATGAGGTACACTGGTCCTTGGACATTAACAGCCTACTTAATGATGAGGTACACTGGTCCTTGGACATTAACGGCCTACTTAATGATGAAGTACACTGGTCCTTGGACATTAACAGCCTACTTAATGATGAAGTACACTGGTCCTTGGACATTAACGGCCTACTTAATGATGAGATACACTGGTCCTTGGACATTAACGGCCTACTTAATGATGAGGTACACTGGTCCTTGGACATTAACAGCCTACTTAATGATGAGGTACACTGGTCCTTGGACATTAACAGCCTACTTAATGATGAGGTACACTGGTCCTTGGACATTAACAGCCTACTTAATGATGAGGTACACTGGTCCTTGGACATTAACAGCCTACTTAATGATGAGATACACTGGTCCTTGGACATTAACAGCCTACTTAATGATGAGATACACTGGTCCTTGGACATTAACAGCCTACTTAATGATGAGGTACACTGGTCCTTGGACATTAACAGCCTACTTAATGATGAGGTACACTGGTCCTCGGACATTAACAGCCTACTTAATCATGAAGTACACTGGTCCTTGGACATTAACAGCCTACTTAATGATGAGGTACACTGGTCCTTGGACATTAACAGCCTACTTAATCATGAGATACACTGGTCCTTGGACATTAACAGCCTACTAAATCATGAAGTACACTGGTCCTTGGACATTAACAGCCTACTTAATCATGAGGTACACTGGTCCTTGGACATTAACAGCCTACTAAATCATGAGATACACTGGTCCTTGGACATTAACAGCCTACTAAATCATGAAGTACACTGGTCCTTGGACATTAACGGCCTACTTAATCATGAGATACACTGGTCCTTGGACATTAACGGCCTACTTAATGATGAGGTACACTGGTCCTTGGACATTAACAGCCTACTAAATCATGAGATACACTGGTCCTTGGACATTAACGGCCTACTTAATGATGAGGTACACTGGTCCTTGGACATTAACAGCCTACTTAATGATGAGATACACTGGTCCTTGGACATTAACAGCCTACTTAATCATGAGGTACACTGGTCCTTGGACATTAACGGCCTACTTAATCATGAGGTACACTGGTCCTTGGACATTAACGGCCTACTTAATCATGAGGTACACTGGTCCTCGGACATTAACAGCCTACTTAATGATAAGGTACACTGGTCCTTGGACATTAACAGCCTACTTAATGATGAGATACACTGGTCCTTGGACATTAACAGCCTACTTAATCATGAAGTACACTGGTCCTTGGACATTAACAGCCTACTTAATCATGAGGTACACTGGTCCTTGGATATTAACGGCCTACTTAATCATGAGGTACACTGGTCCTTGGACATTAACGGCCTACTTAATCATGAGGTACACTGGTCCTCGGACATTAACAGCCTACTTAATGATAAGGTACACTGGTCCTCGGACATTAACAGCCTACTTAATCATGAGGTACACTGGTCCTTGGACATTAACAGCCTACTAAATCATGAGGTCCACTGGTCCTTGGACATTAACAGCCTACTAAATCATGAAGTACACTGGTCCTTGGACATTAACAGCCTACTTAATGATGAAGTACACTGGTCCTTGGACATTAACAGCCTACTTAATGATGAAGTACACTGGTCCTTGGACATTAACAGCCTACTTAATGATGAAGTACACTGGTCCTTGGACATTAACAGCCTACTAAATGATGAAGTACACTGGTCCTTGGACATTAACAGCCTACTAAATCATGAAGTACACTGGTCCTTGGACATTAACAGCCTACTTAATGATGAAGTACACTGGTCCTTGGACATTAACAGCCTACTTAATGATGAAGTACACTGGTCCTTGGACATTAACAGCCTACTTAATGATGAAGTACACTGGTCCTTGGACATTAACAGCCTACTTAATGATGAAGTACACTGGTCCTTGGACATTAACAGCCTACTAAATGATGAAGTAGACTGGTCCTTGGACATTAACAGCCTACTAAATCATGAAGTACACTGGTCCTTGGACATTAACAGCCTACTAAATCATGAGGTACACTGGTCCTTGGACATTAACAGCCAACTAAATCATGAGGTACACTGGTCCTTGGATATTAACAGCCTACTAAATGATGAGGTACACTGGTCCTTGGACATTAACAGCCTACTAAATGATGAGGTACACTGGTCCTTGGACATTAACAGCCTACTAAATGATGAGGTACACTGGTCCTTGGACATTAACAGCCTACTAAATGATGAGATACACTGGTCCTTGGACATTAACAGCCTACTTAATGATGAAGTACACTGGTCCTTGGACATTAACAGCCTACTTAATGATGAGATACACTGGTCCTTGGACATTAACGGCCTACTTAATCATGAGGTACACTGGTCCTTGGACATTAACGGCCTACTTAATCATGAGGTACACTGGTCCTTGGACATTAACGGCCTACTTAATCATGAGGTACACTGGTCCTTGGACATTAACGGCCTACTTAATCATGAGGTACACTGGTCCTTGGACATTAACAGCCTACTTAATCATGAGGTACACTGGTCCTTGGACATTAACAGCCTACTAAATCATGAGGTACACTTGTCCTTGGACATTAACAGCCTACTAAATCATGAGGTACACTGGTCCTTGGACATTAACAGCCTACTAAATCATGAAGTACACTGGTCCTTGGACATTAACAGCCTACTTAATGATAAGGTACACTGGTCCTTGGACATTAACAGCCTACTAAATGATAAGGTACACTGGTCCTTGGACATTAACAGCCTACTAAATCATGAGGTACACTGGTCCTTGGACATTAACGGCCTACTAAATCATGAGGTTTACTGGTCCTTGGACATTAACAGCCTACTAAATCATGAGGTACACCGGTCCTTGGACATTAACAGCCTACTTAATGATGAAGTACACTGGTCCTTGGACATTAACAGCCTACTAAATCATGAGGTCCACTGGTCCTTGGACATTAACAGCCTACTTAATGATGAAGTACACTGGTCCTTGGACATTAACAGCCTACTTAATGATGAAGTACACTGGTCCTTGGACATTAACAGCCTACTAAATCATGAGGTCCACTGGTCCTTGGACATTAACAGCCTACTAAATCATGAAGTACACTGGTCCTTGGACATTAACGGCCTAATAAATGATGAGGTACACTGGTCCTTGGACATTAACAGCCTACTAAATGATGAGGTACACTGGTCCTCGGACATTAACGGCCTACTAAATGATGAGGTACACTGGTCCTTGGACATTAACAGCCTACTTAATCATGAGGTACACTGGTCCTTGGACATTAACAGCCTACTTAATGATGAGGTACACTGGTCCTTGGACATTAACAGCCTACTTAATCATGAGATACACTGGTCCTTGGACATTAACGGCCTACTTAATCATGAGGTACACTGGTCCTTGGACATTAACAGCCTACTTAATCATGAGGTACACTGGTCCTTGGACATTAACAGCCTACTTAATGATGAGATACACTGGTCCTTCGACATTAACGGCCTACTAAATGATAAGGTACACTGGTCCTTGGACATTAACAGCCTACTTAATGATGAAGTACACTGGTCCTTGGACATTAACAGCCTACTTAATGATGAAGTACACTGGTCCTTGGATATTAACGGCCTACTTAATCATGATGTACACTGGTCCTTGGACATTAACAGCCTACTTAATCATGAGGTACACTGGTCCTTGGACATTAACAGCCTACTTAATGATGAAGTACACTGGTCCTTGGACATTAACAGCCTACTAAATGATAAGGTACACTGGTCCTTGGACATTAACAGCCTACTAAATGATAAGGTACACTGGTCCTTGGACATTAACGGCCTACTTAATCATCAGATACACTGGTCCTTGGACATTAACAGCCTACTTAATGATGAGGTACACTGGTCCTTGGACATTAACAGCCTACTTAATCATGAGATACACTGGTCCTTGGACATTAACAGCCTACTAAATGATGAGATACACTGGTCCTTGGACATTAACGGCCTACTTAATGATGAGATACACTGGTCCTTGGACATTAACAGCCTACTTAATCATGAGGTACACTGGTCCTTGGACATTAACAGCCTACTTAATGATGAGGTACACTGGTCCTTGGACATTAACAGCCTACTTAATGATGAGATACACTGGTCCTTGGACATTAACGGCCTACTTAATGATGAGATACATTGGTCCTTGGACATTAACAGCCTACTTAATGATGAGGTACACTGGTCCTTGGACATTAACAGCCTACTTAATCATGAGGTACACTGGTCCTTGGACATTAACAGCCTACTTAATCATGAGGTAAACTGGTCCTTGGACATTAACAGCCTACTTAATGATGAGGTACACTGTTCCTTGGACATTAACAGCCTACTAAATCATGAGATACATTGGTCCTTGGACATTAACAGCCTACTTAATGATGAAGTACACTGGTCGTTGGACATTAACAGCCTACTTAATCATGAAGTACACTGGTCCTTGGACATTAACAGCCTACTAAATGATGAGATACACTGGTCCTTGGACATTAACGGCCTACTTAATGATGAAGTACACTGGTCCTTGGACATTAACAGCCTACTTAATCATGAAGTACACTGGTCCTTGGACATTAACAGCCTACTAAATCATGAGGTACACTGGTCCTTGGACATTAACAGCCTACTTAATCATGAAGTACACTGGTCCTTGGACATTAACAGCCTACTTAATCATGAAGTACACTGGTCGTTGGACATTAACAGCCTACTAAATGATGAGATACACTGGTCCTTGGACATTAACAGCCTACTAAATGATGAGGTACACTGGTCCTTGGACATTAACAGCCTACTAAATGATGAGGTACACTGGTCCTTGGACATTAACAGCCTACTAAATCATGAGGTACACTGGTCCTTGGACATTAACAGCCTACTTAATGATGAGGTACACTGGTCCTTGGACATTAACAGCCTACTTAATGATGAAGTACACTGGTCCTTGGACATTAACAGCCTACTAAATGATGAGATACACTGGTCCTTGGACATTAACAGCCTACTTAATCATGAGGTACACTGGTCGTTGGACATTAACAGCCTACTTAATCATGACGTACACTGGTCCTCGGACATTAACGGCCAACTAAATCATGAGGTACACTGGTCCTTGGACATTAACAGCCTACTAAATCATGACGTACACTGGTCCTTGGACATTAACGGCCTACTTAATCATGAGGTACACTGGTCCTTGGACATTAACAGCCTAGTAAATGATGAGATACACTGGTCCTTGGACATTAACAGCCTACTTAATCATGAGGTACACTGGTCCTTGGACATTAACAGCCTACTAAATCATGAGGTACACTGGTCCTTGGACATTAACAGCCTACTTAATCATGAGGTACACTGGTCCTTGGACATTAACAGCCTACTTAATCATGAGGTACACTGGTCCTTGGACATTAACAGCCTACTTAATGATGAAGTACACTGGTCCTTGGACATTAACAGCCTACTTAATCATGAGATACACTGGTCCTTGGACATTAACAGCCTACTTAATCATGAGGTACACTGGTCCTTGGACATTAACAGCCTACTTAATGATGAGGTACACTGGTCCTTGGACATTAACAGCCTACTTAATGATGAAGTACACTGGTCCTTGGACATTAACAGCCTACTTAATCATGAGATACACTGGTCCTTGGACATTAACAGCCTACTTAATGATGAGGTACACTGGTCCTTGGACATTAACAGCCTACTTAATGATGAGATACACTGGTCCTTGGACATTAACAGCCTACTTAATCATGCGGTACACTGGTCCTTGGACATTAACAGCCTACTTAATGATGAGATACACTGGTCCTTGGACATTAACAGCCTACTAAATCATGAGGTCCACTGGTCCTTGGACATTAACAGCCTACTAAATCATGAAGTACACTGGTCCTTGGACATTAACAGCCTACTAAATGATGAAGTACACTGGTCCTTGGACATTAACAGCCTACTAAATGATGAAGTACACTGGTCCTTGGACATTAACAGCCTACTTAATGATGAAGTACACTGGTCCTTGGACATTAACAGCCTACTAAATCATGAAGTACACTGGTCCTTGGACATTAACGGCCTACTTAATGATGAAGTACACTGGTCCTTGGACATTAACAGCCTACTAAATCATGAAGTACACTGGTCCTTGGACATTAACGGCCTACTTAATGATGAAGTACACTGGTCCTTGGACATTAACGGCCTACTTAATGATGAAGTACACTGGTCCTTGGACATTAACAGCCTACTTAATGATGAGATACACTGGTCCTTGGACATTAACAGCCTACTAAATGATGAGATACACTGGTCCTTGGACATTAACAGCCTACTTAATGATAAGGTCCACTGGTCCATGGACATTAACAGCCTACTAAATCATGAGGTACACTGGTCCTTGGACATTAACGGCCTACTTAATCATGAGGTACACTGGTCCTTGGACATTAACGGCCTACTTAATGATGAGATACACTGGTCCTTGGACATTAACAGCCTACTAAATGATGAGGTACACTGGTCGTTGGACATTAACAGCCTACTAAATCATGCGGTACACTGGTCCTTGGACATTAACGGCCTACTTAATGATGAGGTACACTGGTCCTTGGACATTAACGGCCTACTTAATGATGAGGTACACTGGTCCTTGGACATTAACGGCCTACTTAATGATAAGGTACACTGGTCCTTCGACATTAACAGCCTACTTAATGATGAGATACACTGGTCCTTGGACATTAACAGCCTACTAAATCATGAGGTACACTGGTCCTCGGACATTAACAGCCTACTTAATGATGAGGTACACTGGTCCTTGGACATTAACGGCCTACTTAATGATGAGGTACACTGGTCCTTGGACATTAACGGCCTACTTAATGATGAGGTACACTGGTCCTTGGACATTAACAGCCTACTTAATGATGAGATACACTGGTCCTTGGACATTAACAGCCTACTAAATCATGAGGTACACTGGTCCTCGGACATTAACAGCCTACTTAATGATGAGATACACTGGTCCTTGGACATTAACGGCCTACTTAATGATGAGGTACACTGGTCCTTGGACATTAACAGCCTACTTAATGATGAGATACACTGGTCCTTGGACATTAACGGCCTACTTAATGATGAAGTACACTGGTCGTTGGACATTAACAGCCTACTAAATCATGAGGTACACTGGTCCTTGGACATTAACAGCCTACTAAATGATGAAGTACACTGGTCCTTGGACATTAACAGCCTACTAAATCATGAGGTCCACTGGTCCATGGACATTAACAGCCTACTAAATCATGAGGTACACTGGTCCATGGACATTAACAGCCTACTAAATCATGAAGTACACTGGTCCTTGGACATTAACAGCCTACTTAATCATGAGGTACACTGGTCCTTGGACATGCAGAAAATTAACAAAAAGTAAAAAAGTTTCGGCCCGGGTCCGCCTGCGCGGACTGCGCAGGCTGACCCGGACCGAGACTTTTTTTTTTTTGCAGATGTATTTAATCCTTTTTTCACAAAGCATGGCTCGTTTACATACTACCTTTGAAAGGGGCTTTTTTTTTTTCGTAAATCAAATTTTCTTTTGAAACACCGATAAATAGAACTAGATATAATTTTCTTTTCAACTGTACAAATTTTACGATTACATTCAGTAAAAAGGTGCAATTTAGGGAGTTTCAATAAAGGGATTTTTGTTTTGCAATCTGTAACTCCGTTTATTTTGATTACATCAGATATGACGTCATCACACTGAATTGAATTCGAATCCTCGTAGTCGACGTAGTCATTGCGAAATTCTAAATGATCTAAAGAGTACAAGGTCCGTATTCACCAACCATTCTTAAGAACGTTCTTAGTCTTAATCTCTACGATTTTCTAAATTTGAAAGTAACACAACTTCTGACTGGCTAAACCAAATGGTTTAGCCGATCAAAAGTTGTGTTACTTTCAATGTTAGAAAATCTTGGAGAATAAGACCAACTACGTTCTTAAGAATGGTTGGTGAATACGGACCTTGTTCAGGGCTGAGAGGTGAATGAATCTGTGTATCCCCCACCCCCAGGTAGCCTAGTGGTTAGCGTATCTGACTCGTGACCTGGTGGTATTGGTGTGAGAAAGCAGAGGAGCATTGACCGTTGTGATATGGCCTAAGCTGTTAAAACGGCGTTTGACTCAAATGCATACAAACGAATGAATCTGTGACAATGACATTCATCTATCTATCCTTAGAGAGAAATGTCGCTTAGACGAGATTCGAATGCACAGCCGACAGGGCTGTCGGTGTTTTCCAGATATATTCACATAAAATATGACATGCAACAAATGCAGCGTTCTATTTTCATCAAGGCTGTTTTCAAAGAAAAGGTCGATTTATTGTCAAAGCCTCTTTTTTCGTCTTTGTCGTCATCCGCTTCGTCATTGTGCACTTTTTTTCTTTTTTTTTTTAATTTTATGATATCTCTGTTATTACTGTAGATATGTACTTCAAACTCGGACAAGCTGTTAACTATTAAAAGTGGAACCCATGCTACAAGGACAGGTAACGATCAAAATGTTCTTGACACAGTTATACCCCTGTTTTCGACAAAGGTTGATTTTCAGTTTTTCACTGAAAATCATCCAATTTCTAAAAGCAACTGCAGCGAAGCGTTTGCACTAATCTGCTATCCCGCCGTACTTCAAATGTACGTCAGGCAAAGAGCAATAATGGCGGCACCCGTTGGAAATATGCAGAGATAACGGGATATTGTTATTTCACTTGATCAAATCAGACTGTAGGCTGAATTCAAAACAGCTTGGTTGCAATAAAGTAATGGCAGAGAGGTTTTTTTTTTAATGATCGTTCCTATTTAGCGACAAAAACTACATATCAGAAATACTTTGAGTATCCAAAATGTCAATGGACCTATATAACTTCCGAAAATAGGGCTACTTTTAAAAATGATTCATAGTCAAATTTATATTAAAACCATACCCCAACAGCATGTTTCAGATTCGGTAATGTATATTTTGTTCAACGTTGGTCTCATTTTTATTCAATAATCAAACTGGATCACATGAAATAGGGAAAAATAGGAAAGCATATGGGACTACGCTTGAGGACACCATGGAGGCCGCCATTTTTGCGTTTTGTCTGACCCGATAACGTAGTGTTAGGGGCAGGTAATCCAGACTGACTTGGCACCCGCAAGTGGTGCTTTTGTTTAGATGGTGCCAGTACAAAACAGTCGTGACTTATGTTCCTTAAGAAATGTTTAAGTCCATTCCTTCCCCTATCTGTCTCTCCGTCTGTGTCTCACTATCTCTGCATGTCTCTGTCTGTAATATAATCGCACGCGGTTTCCGATTTCAAGCTACAGCCTTTATCTATGGCAAATTCATCAACCCGTAGACTGCTATTGGCGACTCATGGACCTTTTGCGGACAGTGTATATCAAGATCAGACTGCACAGAACGTGCAGTCTGATCTTAGATCTACACTGTCCGATAATGAGATATTTTTCCAACTCCAGAACATTGAAATACCAACATTTTGGTTGTTACCATCGGTTTGAAATTTTCATTTAACCCCTAGGTTGCTAAGCGCGACTCACTGACCGTTTGCGAACAATGTAGATCAAGATCAGACTGCACAGAACGTGCAGTCTGATCTTGGATCTACGTTGTCCGCTAAGGAGATATCATTCTCCAAATATACCCTTGAAATTGCAATATTTGTGTTTTTACTATTGGCTTGAAAATTTCATTTCACTTTTTTAGCAGGATAAGGGTTAAAGCCTTGTCTGACTAACAAATAGGCAGACGTCTGTACTAGAAATAATTACATCACGTCTTTGTTAGGGCTTAGTTTTACGACAACCAATTCTGTACAAACTGAATTGCTAATATGCGGTGGTCGTAAAAAATACTGTAACCTCTAAGCTGCTTAACGCGACACCGTGCGGTTTTTTTTTTTTTTTTTTGACAGCATAAATTAAGATCAGAGTGCACAGAATGTGCAGAACTTGAATCTACACTGTCCGAAAGAGTGAGATTTTTTTCCTGATGGAAGGAACTTTTAAATCGCAATATTTTGTTTCAAAAGGTCGGAAACGTGTCGCTCGAAGTTTCCAGTTTTGCTCTAAATCAGAAGACAAAATTTCAGACTTGTCGAAATTGGGGGTATTTGCAGACGACAGATAACCCGTGGCACAACCGATTGGATATTTCTATGAAACATTACAATACATAGGAAAAAGCGAAAATCATGACTATTCATTTTTAATTTTTCATTTTTGCGCCAATAGTTTCCAAAGACCTGTTTAAATATCACATGATCAATAACGATTATAAATGTGCGATCGTATTCAAAAAGGTACCATGACGTCACATCTTGTCTAACAAAAACAGGAAATTCATGTAAATTACAATCCGGCTTTTCATATTCCACATTTATTAACTGTTTACAGAATGTAACCGTCCATTTTGTTTACACTCGTATAGATAAATGAGCCATGCTCTATGAAAAGGGGGCTTAGTGAATCTGCGAAAAGTATCGACCATGTCAGCCTGCGCAGTCCGCGCAGGCTGACATGGGCCGACACTTTTCGCTATTGGTCAATTTTCTGTATGTCAAAGGACCAGTCTACCTTATAATACAGTCGGTTGGTAGACGTAATGGATTTTATGGGTCCCTAATTATGTGATGTCTTGCTTGGCATGATGCATCACGGAGATGCATTAGGCCCCCTTTTCACAGAGCAAAGGTCAAACATGTTTTGAAGGATTCACAAGTGTTTTAGATGAAGTCCTGATTCATGACATAAAAGCTTTATATGCTTCTTCTGTTGAACGACCTGTCTTTTCTGTATGTAAATCGGCTTTTCCAACTGCATTGGTACGAGGTTGGGGAGAGGGCAACTCAATCCAAATTTAACCCTTAGGCTGCTAATCGCGACTCACGGACTGTTTTCGGACAGTGTCGATCAAGATCAGAGTGCATGGAACGTGCGGCCTGATTTGGGATCTACACTGTTCGATACGGAGATATATTTTTTCCCTCCAAAGGATCTTTGAAGTAATAAGATTTGGGTTAATTATGAACTAAGACACAGAAAGCTTTGGACAAGATACTTTTGTGTTTTTTATAGTATTTTTGGGGGGAAATTTTTCAGTTAGCAACATAGCAACAGTACTCAAGAAATGGGTAGATGAGTGTTTTCTATTATTTTTGGGAAAATTTTCAACTAAAAACGCTGCGAAAAAAATCGGTAGATGAGTGTTTCCCATAGTACATGAGCTATAGTTAGTTTACAGTGGCCGCTAGGGTGACTCTAGTTGTGAAAGGCGCTTTAAGGATACATCTATACTCGTTTACAGCCACTTTATAACCCATTTCATCTGTAAAACTATAATCATTCTTGTATCTTCATGCCAAAGGTTTCCCCTGACGGTTTGAAGAGTGCACAAATTACGACGAATAGAAAATGCATTTCATTTTCTGGAGGCCATCAAAGAAATCACTCTTGTCGTTTCCGGTTTTCAGTGAGGACAAATTCCTTGAATTTCATTATCCCTAACACGATATATATTGGTAATTTATCTATGTTTACACAGCTGACTAAATTCTGAGCCAATATACGCACTATCGAGTTTTTACAGAACTATTTTCTCCCTCGTTTCTCTCTGCCTGTAAGGATGTAACTTTAAAAGTTAAGCCTTAGATTGCTCAATGATCAAGTCAGTCGGAAGGCACAAATTGTTGCAATTCCGTAAGATATCAGTTTATTGCCATGTTTGTTGTATCCGGCTTCTGCATTTATTCGCTTTCCGAAGTTAAAACTGATTGGTATGAGAGTATGCACCAGCATAAATTCGCTTATTTTAGATCCTACTTGATCCGCGTCTGTGTTTTTTACCCATAAAGTGCAGTGCTTTTTTTGCCTTTACGAACAATGTAGATCAAGATCAGACTGCACAGAACGTGCAGTCTGATCTTTGATCTACACTGTCCGCATTGTTGAGGCATTTTGGACAAGCAAATCATTAAAAATTTCGAACGTTTGAGGTTTATTTCTAGACTGAAATCTGATAGGTTTATTCGGCGCCCGATGATTTACGCGTGCGTTGCTCTTACCCCAAACACAAATGAATACATAGAGGATATTTGTTTTTTTTCTGTGAAAGATCGACATTTATTTCATCGGGTGAACATCATCGGTAACATTTTCACGAGTGGCGCAGCACTCGTGAAAATATCACCGATGATGTTCACGAGATGAAATAAATGTCGATCTTTCACCGAAAAAAAAAACAACAAATATTCTATTTATTTCATGCTTCTTACGCCTTTTTGTGTCGGGACTTCCATAAAAATCAGTACAATCTCCCCGAGGTGTACCCACCACATAAGACCAAATTACAATAGGAATGTATTTATCAGTTCACAGAAAAAAACAGTTCGTTAGTGTAGACTAGAATTATAATATTGCTGAGGCGACTGAGGGGAAAAAGTAGTTCCGTCATGAAATCGGTAATCTCACTGGTCGTACCCGTGTAATATCGAAAAATATTTTCACCGCTATTTCTCGATATCCTACCGGAAAGCATGAAATAAAAATGAATAAAGTTGAGCATGCTCAGGCAAAAAGGGTTTAAGTGCATCTCCGTGATGCATGATATCAACCAAGTCATCATATAATTATTGATACATAAAATCCACTTAGTCTAACTGGATCTGAAAGTAGACTGGGCCTTCGACATGCAAACAACTAGCAAATAGCAAAAAGTTTCGATCCATGTCAGCCTGCGCGCAATGCGCAGGCTGACATGGGTCGATACTTTTTGCAGATGCATTGAGCCTCCTTCTCACAGAGCATGGCTCAAATTAATAAAGCGTTTTCTGCGTTTTACCGGGAATGAACTTGAGCTCTGAGTTGCCTTGCCCAAGGACAGTCCCTTGAAAATTGGCTCCGGGGAGAATCCCTGATGACCCCGAGATTATTAATCGTACGCCTTAACCATTAAAACGCACAAGACCCCATAGTTTGTACAGACAAGAAAATGCTTAGATGTTGAGAGAAAGTGAGGCACTATCTGTCTTGAGTAGTTTCTCCACGTATCTAAATGTTTTCAAGCCGAGCCCTAGTTGCCCAGTCGATACCATACAGGACTTGAGAACAGGGGGCCGCTGGTTCGAATCCACAGCTCGGCCATGTTTTTTTTCCGAGGATTGATAATAGGCATTGCGACAGAATTCATTCCTCATTCACCGCTCGCTGATCACTGTATCGAAGATGGTTATGTGGGAAAGCAGCCAGTGGCTTGGGGAGAATATTGTGCGAAGTACTGGTTAAAGATACTTTAGGATAGCATGGATAGGTGCACTGACCGCCGCGATATAACTGGAACAATGTTGAAAACGGCGTTAACACCAATCAATCAATCAATCAATCAATCAATCAATCAACCAACCAACCAACCAATCAATCAATCAGTCAATCAAAATCCTTGACCCAATACCAAAACATTCCTAGTTTTTATGACCCTGAGGTAAACTGCTATTGAAAATATTTTCGGAAAAGGAGAAAATGCTGGTTATCAGCATTTTCTCCTGCTCCCACAATGTTTTCTTCTCTGTTTAATATAAATTCCTCGTGTAAACAATTAATTTTTTATCGTTAGCAAAAGCTTTCAATTTTGACAAGTCTAAAGTTTTCGCGTCTTGTAAAGAGTTGAGGCAAAGGAAGTACAAAACAAGATACGATAACAACACAAGACAGAACTCAATCTGCTGTTTATGGCGTCAGACACTTTATCCGTGTTTTCTTAAGATAATTCAGAGCTTGTACCGTGAATTCTCTGCGAGATAAAGCTATTTGTCTTGTTATTTTTCATGGATTTAATTTAGGCATACTAATAGACAGGGAAAGAGTCGGAAACCATTTTGGGACAAGGGAAAGTACAATTGACCTGTTTTTCATGGTGAAATTATCCTTTGAATACATTTGATCACCACCAGAAATTGACCAGACGATTTCCCATAACCCCGTGAATAATTTTCGAAAAAATCAGAATCATCCCAAATGTAGTCAAATGACGTCATACAGGGGGTATTCCTAAAGGTCACATGACAGCCTCTACACTTATGACTGATGCATTTTCTGTTTCGAACTTATAACTCATGAGCTTTCAGTGTAACTAAATGATGTGTTGTACAAATGATGAATTATGGGGGTGCGGGGGGGGGGGGATGATTTTTTGATCAGACATGACTTTTTTTAATTGCAATTCTGTTTTTGACACATTTCTTTGGCGTAGAGAGCTTTTCTGGAATGTTTACGTCTGTAAAGGTGTCACAGAAGCCACGAAAACAGAGTGTGCAAGAAAATACTGATAGCAAACATAGATTCACGAAGATATGAGAATTCACGGAATAATGGGAATCAACGCGGATAAATGAAATCTCGGTACAAAACAACGTCAACAAATCGGACTAGAAGTACATATCTTCCAAAGGAAAAATACACGGCGTAGGAGGTACTGGAATATAAATGAGCCATGCACTGGCAGAAGGGGGCTTAATGTATCTCCGTAATGTATGCTGTCAAGCAAGTTATCACGTGATCATGGATCCATAAAGTCCATTTTGTCTAACTACCGACTGAATTATGAGGTAAACTGGTCTTTGGACATGCAGAAAATTTACCAATAGCAAAAACGTTTCGGCCCAAGTAAGCCTGCGCGGACGGACTGTGCAGGCTGACCTGGGTCGATGCTTTATGCAGATGTATTAAGCCACCTTTTCATAGAGCATGGCTTACATGTAGATCAAGTTATTTGCAGTTTAACTCTTTACCAAAGGATAAATTTTAGAACAGTCCAAATTCAAAGCATTTGCAGACGACATAATGAATGTGACTCAAAAATATAGAAATATACCTTTGGAAGGGTAGAAAACATTTTTGGAAAAGGAGAAAATGCTGGTTACCAGCATTTTCTCCTTTTCCCAAAATGTTTTCAATAGGCCATTTCCTTAGGGTCGTTAAATTTAAAAGGGATTTAAAGGGATAATATTTGATCCACACCTTCCGACGTGGTAACAATCTTTCAGCGAAATGTTTAGGTTTAAACATCGCTGTAAATGTATTTTCAGTACTGAAAGTTTAGGTATTAAGAGGGAGAACGTTTACATTTAATACGTTTTAGAATGTTTTATATCTAATATGTTTTAAATCTACTCAATAAAAGTGGCGATGTTTGTTTGAAAATTCAATATAAATGAGCCGTGCTCGGTGAAAAGGGGGCTTAAATGCATTTGCAAAAAATATCGACCCAGGTCATCCTGCGCATTCAGCGCAGGCTGATCTGGGCCGAAACTGTTTGCTATTAGCCAGTTTTCTGCATGTCAAAAGATCTGTCTACATCATGCTTTAGTTGATTATTTGACGAGATTTTTTTTTTTTTTTTTGTGGATCCATAATCATGTGATATCTTACTTGGTAAAATGCACCACAGAGGTGCATTAGGCCCCCTTTCGCAAGAGCAGGACTCAGAATTATTTTGGTTGAATGAAACATCGATCACACCCGTTTTAACATTTCATCGCATATCAAATTATCTTTAACAGATTGCTTACTCTGAAATCTGATAAAAAAGCAAATTATTAAATTTGCCATTTTGCATGAGTCAATTACAGAAACAACTTAAATAGCTGTATATATTTCAAACGGATTAAACAAAGAATTTACTATATCATTGTTCCACATCATTAATCATGATATAAAGCTGGTGATGTTTTTTTTTTTTTTTTTTTTACATATGAGCCATGCTCTGGCAAAGGGGGCTTAATGCATCTCCATGATCCATGGAACCAAGAAAGCAATCACGTACTTATGGATCCATAATGACCACTTTTTTTAACAACCCACTCAATCATGAGGTAAAATCGTCCTTGGACACACGGAGAATTGACCAGTAGCGAAAAGTATCGACCCAGGTCAGCCTGCGCGGACTGCGCAGGCTGACCTGGGTCGATACTCTTCGCAGGAGCATTAAGCCCCCTTTTTCACAGAACATGGTTCGTATCTGTTTCTCTACCAAATATTTTAATCCATTACTTCGCAGGCTGTTTTCGACATTCTACAGAAACAAAAATGACAGAAATCTTAATCCACGGAAAGGCAAATATTGCGTATCAAATGTATTGAAAACGCCATGGGCAAAGAAGCAAGTTCCTGTCTGTTATATTGGATTGCTCCCTTTCTCACATTTTTAGCGGATTTGTTTAGCAAATCCGCTTACTGTGATCGTTCTGACCGGAACCATATAAATCATGCGTAACGACGCATGCGCTCACACTATACAATAATATCGGCTTGACCTGAACCAAATATACTGTCATTCACGATTGCGCCCATTCTGCTTTTCAGTTTTAGCTAATACACCTCAACCTCGCTTTTGTCACTATCGTATATACTGTCCTACACGTGTTTACATATTTACTACGAAATCTTATACCAGCAAAAACTTGCGTAAGGTTGACGGATCAAATTACATTCCTTAAACAGTAATAAAATAACAATTATTGCGTGGCCCGCTCGGCAGAACAATTTTGATTTCTCAAAAGCTATTGACCAGGCCAAACAGCTCAAGTAGTAGAGTGTAGGACTCTTAAAGGTCAAGTCTTGGGCCACTTGAGGATGTGGGTTCGAGCCCCACGGCTGGCCATCCAAAGTTACTGATACTAGTAGTCTTTCGGATGAGACGTCAAACCGAGTACCCTTGCGACGGTGCTATACACCTAGCACGTTTAAAGAACCAGGCGTAACTTCCCTCTGATAGCTTGTTCTATCCCCATTACATAGATAACAGCTTCCTCGGGGCGTCGTCCATATGGGTAATTGGTTGCGACGATAAATAAACGGAAAATCAACCCGTTACTAGTAAATGACCATTATCTAACCAGTGCTTAAGGTTACGTAACTGAATGTGTCTCCCAAAATGTCTAAATATAAAATGTTATAGTAAAGTTTAAAGATACATTTTTATAGCCAGGGAGAAAAAGACGCTGTAAAAATCTGATGGACTGCAGAATTGTTCAAAATTTGGCCAGCTCTGTAAGTATAGATAATTTACCGACATATAATGTGTAAGGGATAAACACATAGATGGGAAAATCTTCGATTTAAAACCGGGACCGTCACAACAGTGATTTCTTTGATGGTCCCAAGAAAATAAAATATATTTTTTATCCATCGTAATCAATGCAACCTTGCAACCTTGAGGGGCAACATTTGGTCTTAAGATACAAGAATGATTACAGTTTGATAAAATAAAGATGGAATGAATTAAAAGCTTGACGAAAACGAGTATAAATGTATCTTTAAGGTTACGTTACTCTCTGTACTTAAAATGTCTTTATAAAATTTGATAGTTCAGTTAAACGGCATAGTTCAAAGCGCTGCATGTTTAATTTAGTTGCGATTTATTTAATTTTCATCGATTGTAGAAACAGGTTGAACGAGTTGCGTTAATTACCAGTGGCTTCGTCCTGGAAGCTTTGTTCAATTTATCCAGAATATTGATGAAAGGCGTTGTGAAAAGATCTCTTGCATTCTGCAGCCTCAAACCCTAGGTTTGTATTCACCAACCATTCTTAAGAATATTCTTAGTCTTATTCTCAAAAACTTTCTAAATTTGAAAGTAAAACAATTTTTGATTGGCTAAACCAAACGGTTTAGCCAATCAAAAGTTGTGTTACTTTCTAAATCCGGAATTAGAACAAGAATGTTCTAAAGAATGTTTGGTGAATAGAGACCCAGTAGATATTTACTTGGTATTGTTTATGGATGAAATTACCCAGTGACTTTATATAGACACCTTTTGTAAACATTCGGGATACCTCGGGTGACCCGGCGATCAAATCCCTCGTATCGCGTGGCTTGATATGCACCTACACGTATATTTTGTACGTCGCCGGAAACACAACTTTTACCGTTATTGAAATTGTAAGGCTCCTCTTAAAAATGAAAACATGAGTCAATTTTCTATCGATGTCTTTCTTAGAATATTTCAGTCGGCAAACTCTTTTTACATTCAATTTTTGGCGTGGTTTATCAAATCCGTCGGGAGCTTTCATCGACAGATCGATAGATGTAAATAACTTCACCGTGGTTGTTCATGTCGTTGCTAAGCGATCTGCAGAGGCGCCGCCATGTTTAAGATCATATGATTGGTAGTTCAAAATGGAAGCCTCCTTTATACGGACGAGGTTAATGTAGGTACGGAATTGGCCGAGGTTTGACGAGTGCTTTTGTAAACTCTTTACATCAGGTCACGTGACTGGATGTAAAGGTTTTAACAAAATCATATCACTGACTCTTTACCAGACGACAAAATTTTGAGACTTGTCCGACTGATAGCAGCGCAGACGACAACATAGATATGACTCGAAGATTGAAATTTGTTTTTGGAATGATAGAAAACAGTGTTCGAAAATGGTAGAATATACATGTGTATTGCGAAATGTTAGAAAATGATAACAAATGGTAAAATCATTGTGAGAAAAGGAGAAAATGCTCGGAAACAGCATTTTCTTTTTGTCCCACAATGTTTTCTAAAGCTTCTTTCTCGGGGTCGATAAAACTCGGGATTGTTAGGTACAGGATTAATAAATAAATAACTTTTAGAGAAACCATCTTATATTTCAAAAATAGCTCTGTATTTCCAGGGGAACGGGCAATAGCCCACCAGGACAATAACCCAGTGGGACAATAGCCCACTGGCCAATAGCCTACTGGACAATATCCCACTGCTAAATTTGGCAGGGAGGACAATTGCCCACTGCTTATAGAAATTGTTTAAAAAACATTTTTGGTCATGATGTGTTCAAAGAAGACAATAATGGTAAAACAACATTTTCTCCTTTTCCCAAATTTTTTTCTACATTTTGCAATAGAAATTTCACGTTTTCAGTTACAATTAATTTGTCGTCTGCAAATGCTTTCAATTTAAACAAGGCTAAAATTTTATCGTTCAGAGTTTCTCCAATAGTTGTACTTACTTCAGAAACCACCGCTAACCACTACTAACTCTCAGTTACTTCAGGAACCACCGCTAACCTCTGCTAACTTACAGTTACTTCAAAAACCACGGCTAACCACTACTAACTCTCAGTTACTTCAGAAACCACAGGTAACCACTACTAACTCTCAGTTACTTCAGAAACCACTGCTAACCACTGCTAACTCAGTTACTTCAGAAAACACGGCTAACCACTACTAACTCTCAGTTACTTCAGAAACCACCCTAACCTCTGCTAACTCTCAGTTACTTCAGAAACCACCGCTAACCTCTGCTAACTCACAGTTACTTCAGAAACCACGGCTAACCACTACTAACTCTGTTACTTCAGAAACCACTGCTAACCTCTGCTAACTCACTGTTACTTCAGAAACCACGGCTAACCACTACTGACTCTGTTACTTCAGAAACCACTGCTAACCTCTGCTAACTCACTGTTACTTCAGAAACCACGGCTAACCACTACTAACTCTGTTACTTCGGAAACCACAGCTAACCTCTGCTAACTCACTGTTACTTCAGAAACTACGGCTAACCACTACTAACTCTCAGTTATTTCAGAAACCACCGTTAACCACTACTAATTCACAGTTACTTCAGAAACCACGGCTAACCACTACTAACTCTCAGTTACTTCAGGAACCACCGCTAACCTCTGCTAACTCTCAGTTACTTCAGAAACCACCGCTTACCACTACTAACTCTGTTACTTCAGAAACCACTGCTAACCTCTGCTAACACACTGTTACTTCAGAAACCACGGCTAACCACTACTAACTCTGTTACTTCAGAAACCACTGCTAACCTCTGCTAACTCACTGTTACTTCAGAAACCACGGCTAACCGCTACTAACTCTCAGTTACTTCAGAAACCACAGCTAACCACTACTAACTCACAGTTACTTCAGAAACCACGGCTAACCACTACTAACTCTCAGTTACTTCAGGAACCACCGCTAACCTCTGCTAACTCACAGTTACTTCAGAAACCACCGCTAACCTCTGCTAACTCACAGTTACTTCAGAAACCACGCCTAACCACTACTAACTCTCAGTTACTTCAGGAACCACGGCTAACCACTACTTACTCCCAGTTACTTCAGGAACCACCGCTAACCTCTGCTAACTCACAGTTACTTCAGAAGCCACCAGAAATCTGACACGTGGTTTCTTTTTTTCTTGGATATTTTTTATAATTTTTTTTAAAAGCATTTTGGGGTCTGGCATGAATCAGTGGTAAAGGTCTGGGATCTTAAACCCGGAGGTCCCGTGTTTGGTCCTCACTTAGGCGCTTGGTTTAACGTTGGAGGGCCCATGTGCAAGAGACATCCCTAATACTGGTTAGACCCAGAGCATGCATATAAAAGAGAGCATTCGACGTTATATGACTGACATATTGTTGAAAACGACATAAAACACCATTCAATCAATTAACCTCTTCCCCCATGATACATTTGAGCCATGCTCTGTGAAAAGGGGGTTTAATGCATCTGCGAAAAGTATCGACCCAGGTCAGCCTGCGCAGTTCGCGCAGGCTGACCTGTGCCGAAACTTTTCGCTATTGGTCAATTTAATGTATGTCCAAGGACATTCTACCTTTTGATTAAGTCGGTTTTTGGAAAAGTGGTAATTCTGGATCCATAATTATGGGATGGATTGAGAGGTATCATGTACATGTACATGTATCACGGAGATGTACTGAGGCCCCTTTTGTCAGAGCATGGTTCAATTATATATTTTGCAGATATGCTCTGTTGCCTCCGATATACACCAGACATATTTTTTTCGTTAAGGTCTTTACCTACATTTTTATGTTTTAATTATTTCATTCTCTCTCTCTCTCTCTCTCTCTCTCACGTCCATACTATCGTATATGAATCTGCGTGACTTGACGATTCTATTCTGTTTTCAAACATCGTGAGGAAAGGAGAAGGAAAGTGAAGGTTTGACTCCGAACAAAACAAGTTTAGAAATTCACAACAAAAAAAGCCGTTTTATTACAAAAGTGGTTCTAACAAAGCAATAGTAATCAAAATGACTGAGAATTAGCGTCGGTTACAAGTGCATGTACAGGCAAATTGCTTATTTTTCCTTCAGCGTTTTTCTTATCATTCGAAAAAGAAACTTTTGTTTCCTTCAAATATTTCTGTTGTCTGTTTCTTGTGTTAGATAGCACAATGTCAAAAAAAGTAGTGTTTATTGTGGGTAAGTCAACTTGGCATATTCAGTTATAGGCGTTCCAAATATAGAACGGTCGTCAGTTGCCGATTGACGTATAACTGTAAATGACAGTTACAGCAGTGAGGCGGAATCCCGTAGATATTTAACGCTTAACTGTTTAGAAGATGACAAAACTTTAGATTGTTCGGCGTATTGAAAACATTTGCAGACGTCAAATTAAGTAATGAGCCGTGCTTTGGCAAAAGGGGGCTTAATGCATCTCAGCGGTGCAAGATACCAAGCAAGTCATCGTATGATCATGGAACCATAAAAGTCCATTTTGTTTAACAATCTTGAGGTAGACTGGTCCTTTGACATGCAGAAAATTGACAAAACGCAAAAAGTTTCGGCCCAGGTCAGCCTGCGCGGAATGCGCAGGCTGACCTGGGTCGATACTTTTTGCAAATGCATTAAGCCCCCTTTTTCACAAAGCATGGCTCAAATATGATTGGAATAATATGATGAGATTTGTGTAGACGTTGAAAGGATAGCATACATAGTGGAGGGGAAAAAAATGGATGTTGTTACCAGCATTATCGCGTTTTCCCGCAATGTTTGCATAAGCTTTCTTCCTAAGGTCTTCAAAATTGGGGGTTGTTTGGCGAAGGTTTAACTTTTTACCTGATGTTAAATTAAAGACTTGTCCATACAGAAAGCATATGAGCCACGCTCTGGCAAAAGGGGGCTTAAGGCATCTCCGTGATCCATGATACCGATCAAGCGTTCACATAATTATGGATCCATAGTAGCCACTGTTTTTAACAACCGACTTAACCCTTTATCGCACAGTGCCGCCGTTTGACGCCCCCTGGGAAAGAAGCCTTTTGAAAACATTGTGGGAAAAGGAGAAAATGCTGGTAACCAGCATTTTCTCCTTTTTCCCACAATGTTTTCTACCCTATCAAAGAAAAGCTTCACCATTTGAGCCACACTGAAATTGTCGTCTGCAAATGTTTTTAATTTGGACAAGGCTAAAATTTTGTCGTCTGGTAAAGAGTTAATAATGAGATAGACTGGTTCTTGGACATACAGAAATTTGGCCACTAGCGAAAAGTTTCAGCCCAGGTCAGCCTACGCGGACTGGGCAGGCTGACATGGGTCGATACTTATCGCAGATGCATTAAGCCCCCTTTTCCCAGAGCATGGCTCATATGCAAGCGGCAATTTAGGTCTGATATAAATGGAGTTTGTGTTAAAGGGATAGGAATTAGAAAATATTGTTGGGAAAAAAATGGAGAAATGCTGCTTACAAGCATTTCTCCTTTTTTCCCCCCACAATGTTTTTTTTTCTTAGAATCTACCTCAGAATCCTAGAAACACGGGATTGTTTGGTAAAGAGTTAAACTGCTAAATAAATGAAATAAGCATTCCAGTCGATAGTAAAAAACAACCCAACACAATATTGCATTTTCTAAATTCTTATTTCCAAAAAGATAATCTTATTGTACCGGAGAGTGTAGATCCAAGATCAGACTGCAATTTCTCTGCAGTCTGATCTGGAACCACGCTGTCAGCTAAAGCGCAATCAGTCGCGCTATGCAGCATTAGGGATAACAATTTTGCGCAAAAGGCGAATTTCATTGTATTACCTGACAGTGCAGATCAAGATCAGACTTCGAAGAAACTTGAATCTGATCTTGGACCTACACTTTCTGATATCCGGTACACATTTTCAACCAAAAAATACTTGAATTAAAGTATCCCTGTCTATTTAATCGTCTACAAAATTCTGTAGCGTTATATAGGGGTTATTTTTCTCACAAACAAAGGTTCGCGTTATAAATGGGTAATACGTAGACGGATGGAATAGTCGTCTAGAGAATTTGCGACATTTGAAAATGACAGAATTGGTAATCATCCTCTCGTACAAGCAATATGGCGTAACGTTCTGGTTTGTGCATTATCTGAACATACTGTTACATCAGAACTGTCTGTCTGTCTGTCAGTCTGTCTGTTTTGTTGATATTTGTTTGTTCGTTCGATCGCTCATACGTTCTTTCTTTTTGTTTCTTAATTTTATATTTTGAAAAAGTGTTAAAGACAACTTTCAACAGTATTTTAGTAATATACCGGCGACAACTCGCTTTTTCATGTTTCTCTTGTTGTCATAAATGCTGTGTTTCGGCTTTGCACCCACATCAGCCAGACGCAGAGTTCACCATATGCTCAAGAATTTCGCAAAGGTTTAAGGAAAAGTCACTTGATCAATGACACGAGTCGATTATGTGGGATAGAACTGGTATTCATATAAGTAGCCTACGATGACGTCATATTTGATCTTCATGAAAGATGGACGAAGTCACCGATTGTAAAATGACCAACCCCTTTTTTGATGCCAGATTTGCACCTACTTACTGCAGGTAGTTGCCAATGTTTTTTTTTTTCTATGTTTTCAAGCAGAGAAAGATTTATGAGCCATGCTCTGGCAAAAGGGGGCTTGATGTATCTCTGTGATGACCTAGGTCGATACTTTTGCAGATGCATTAAGCCCCGTTTTCAGAGAGCGTGGCTCATATATTGTAGTAATTATCAGTGCTGAACAAAAAATTAAATTCGCCTCTTCAAATATCATGTTTTAGTTTGAACATATTTATTCAAAATCGATTCAGAATGGAGTTCTTGCAACTTATACTAATCTCTCTCGAGTCTGGATTCCTGGAAACTACACCAGTACTCGTGCCGAATGTGTGGGCCAATGAAGACTCCCAAAGATGTCACCAGCTGCCGGGTGTCGACTTCGGGACTTCATGGCTACGAGACCGACGCTCTACCTCACAACACAATCCTGTTTTAACAAAGCACAGGGATCTTCTTGGCACTCGAAAGTAGTCACTTGTGATGAATAATCCACTGTGCTTTTTCACTGCTAACATAATCAATTACAGTGATGTTAAAAACTAAGTTAAGTGCATGGAAGCCAAAATTAGGCCACAGCACATCTGTATTTCAAGTGTCATTACTTAAAGAATTATTCATTGTCACATTAAGATAAACAGGTTCATAACTCGTCTTGAGTATAATTGCTTGTGGAAGTTTTAACTCTTTACCGGACGACAAAAATTCTAAACTGCTGCAAATTGAAAAGGTTTGCAGACGTCAAATTAAATGTGTCTTAAATTATGGAATTTGCCTTTGGAAAGGTAGCAGATATTGTGGGAAAAGAAGAAAATGTTGGTAATCAGCATTTTCTTCTTTTCCCACTATGTTTGTTAAACGCCTTCTTTCTGAGTTCGTTAACATTTGGGATTTTTAGTCACGGGTCCACTGACCGCCACACTATTCCGATATAGAGTTGTAAGATGTGTGTGTGTGTGTGTGTTTATGCAGTGTAAACTGTAAAGCAATATGATTACATCTTGATGTTGCCAGAAGTACCGCTGCGATTTTTAACTCTTCCGTTGTCAACTTAAAGTCTGCATAAGGTACCGCTTCGATCTTTAACCCGTCTGTCGTCAACTAAAACTCCGCATAAGGTACAGCTTGTTTAAATTTTAACCCATCTGTTGCCAACTTATGTCTGCATGCAGACTTCTGCGATTTTAACTGTTCCGTTGCGAACTAAAAGACCGCACAGGTACTGCGTGTTTTTAACTGTTTCGTTTCCAACTCATAGTCAGCATAGGTACCGCTGCGATTTTTAACTTCCGTTGCCAACTTAAGATGGCTGGCAATTAATGCATGAGAAATTATTGACAAATAAAACACTGGATTGAGTTTTCTCATATTTTCCACAGTGTAGGACCGGAAGTGTACAGTGTTTGGGTTGTATGTGACTTGGGATTCTGTACAGTGGCGGTATGTCACTTGGATATAAAAATTTGTGTTCACATGGCTGGTGATTTTTCATTTGTTTTGATAGTTATTATAAAATCCTCACATCCAAATATTTGTCTGTTATGTATAGACCATATCAGGAACACATATGTGCGCTGTGAATCTTCCATAGAGCAATGGGGATGCCTTGACCATTTGACCGTACTAAAAATACAGATAATTTTGTCCCAAACCAATGCTGTTTTTATTCGATTACTCAACATTGAAACCTGGGTCCGTATTCACCAACCATTCTTAAGAATATTCTTGGTCTTGTTCTCCAAAATTTTCCAAATTTGGAAGTAACACGCCTTCTGATTGGCTAAACCATTTGGTTTAGCCAATCAGAAGTTGTGTTACTTTCAAACTTGGAAAATCTTGAAGAATAAGTCTAAGAACGTTCTTAAGAATGGTTGGTGAATACGGACCTTGTTTTCTGAACGGAAAGTGTATAAACTGTTTCTTTATTCTTATTTTTGTGAAAACATGTCAAGGTTTGGTAACAAAGACTACTACAGTCTTCCTTATCCTTCGTTTGAAATGACGTGTTGAAAAAAACACATTTTTACAGTCACTTGTTATGCGGTTGTAGAGCCGCTTGAGATCTCTGATATTTTATTTTGTACGGTGACTTGAAAAGCCTGTCTTTTATTACCATGAATGAAAATGGAAATTTGACACAAAGTTGTTTTGTTTGAAGGGATATGAGACTGACTTGTTTGACTAAATTTTAAGTAGATGGAATTGAGAAATGCTCCCTCAAATATTGGTTTCAGTCGCTATAATTCGAATGCTTTATTAGATACTGAAAATCCCTTTAAGGTTATTTTTCGAGGCAACACTACAAGCAAATTTCGAGTTCTTTAAGTAACTAATGCCGTAGTGTCAACTCTTGTACCCTGCTGATTCCCAAACTTTATTGTGGCTTCGCGAACTTCTAAACGAGAATAGTTGATTAATTGTATGGTGTTTAACGCCGTTTTCAACATTATTTCAGTTATATCGGGCGGCCAGTGCACCTATCCTTGCTTACCTGGAGTTTCTTTTACCAGTACTCCGCTCAATATTCTTTCCAAACCACTGGCTGCTTTCCCACATAACCCTCGTCGAAACAATGTTCAGCGGTGAGAGAGGAATTAATCCTGTCGCAATGACTATCATCAATCTAAACGAGAATAGAGGTTGGCTGGTTTAAGCTTAAACTTCGGACAATTCTGACACTGTACCCGTTCAACCTAATAAACGCAAATGCACATATAAGCATATCCTACTTTAATATCGAAAATCGTCCTATTATGCGCAAATGGAATTGATGATATTTCATCTACTCCGCTATTTTTAATAAAGTTTTAATTGGTTGATTTTTTTAATGGTGCAATTAGTGCCTGTTGCCATGATACAAGTATTATACAGGGTGAGTAAATTATGAAATTCGCTTACCTGGAAGGAAATTTGTCCCCTAATTGTCGGTCATTATTGAAAAATTTGAGCGCATAGTGCGCTTAGTAGGTCGAATATGGTACAGAGAAATTTAATTTTCAGGAGGCTCGATTTGGACATTTGAAATATACATTAAATGTATGCCTGGATGACCTCCAAATTACGCTATCACCATTACATAACTCAGTGGTTAGCGTAACTGACTCGTGACCTGGTGGTTACGGGTTCGACACCCGGTTGCAGTAAACTTTCATTTCGGCGATTTTTTGCCTCTCACCTCTGATGCATGTGAGAAAAGTAGCCAGTATCTTGGAAAGAAAGTTGTGTCAGTACTGATGTAAGAAAGCCAGGAACACATGCGTAGGTGCACTGACCGCCGTGATATCACCCAAGCTCTGTAAAACGGCGTAACACTCCAATAAAAAAAAACGCAGTGGGACATATGTATAAAACCATTTTTACGTTGGTGAAACTGTTCATACATGGACTTACCCCTTACCTAAAGACATTATGCCCAAAATCTGCTTTAATAGGGATTTTTCTGTAGTATATGCTCAAGCATTCTAAAAGCACATTCTTAGTCTTACTGCACGGAAATTTCTAAATTTCATGGTAACAAAACCTCTGATTGGCTAAACTGTTCGAGTGGCGCTCTGGCAAAAGGGGCTAAATGCATCTGAGTGATGCCTGATACCAAGCAAGTTATCACATACTTATGGATCCTTTTTTTTTTTTTTTTTATTTTAATGACCGATTAAATTATGAGGTAGAGTGGTCCCTTGACCTGGAGAAAGTTGGTCACTATCAAAAAGTTTCGGCTCTTGTCAGCCTACGCGGACTGCGCAGGCTGACATGGGTCGATACTTTTTGCTGGTGTATTATACCCCCTTTTCACAAACCATCGCTCAAATACATGTATATGCAGTTTGGAAAAAGCCAATTTGTTCTGAGATTTACTCAAAAAGTGCCAGAATTGGCAGAGCCGGGGGTCGAACCACCGACCCCCCGTTCTAAAGTCCTGTACGCGACCGACGGAGCAACTGTGGCTGGGCTGACAGATTTGTCCAGACTGAGAGCAAATGCAAACGAAGTTCCTGCTCAAAGCACGGGGCCTTTATGATGGGTCAGAAAACATGGCTGGATAAAGAGAAAATGCCTTTCTCCTTTTCCAGCAATGTTTTCAAAAGCATTTTCCTAACGGTCATTTTAAAATTGGGATTGTCTGGTAATGCGTAAAGGTCAAGTGGTAACAAAAAAGGTGAGAAGAAATTGCGTAATAAAAGATCAGCGTACCGCAAGAAGTTTTCACTGTGTCAGTGACTGATGCTCAGTACAACGATAAAAGGTCATCACAAACTCTTTGATTAATGTTCACTCAAACGGTAATTCGCGAAATTCGATGAGTAATATTAACAAAACAGGTGAGTAGTGTTCACGAAAGCCCCGTGAGTAGTGTTCACTAAACAGGTGAGAAGTATTCACAAAAACATACTGAGTAATGTTTACTTAAGCAGTGAGAACTATTCACAAAAACATACTGAAAAATGTTCACTTAAACAGTGAGAAGTAGTCACGAAAACCGGTGAGTAATGTTCACTCAAACGATGAGAAGTATTCACGAAATGCACTGAGTAGTGTTCACTTAACCAGTGAGAGGTATTCACGAAATCCGGTGAGTAATGTTCACTCAAACGGTGAGAAGTATTCAAAAAATGCACTGAGTAATGTTCACTTAATCAGTGAGAAGTATTCACGAAATCCAGTGAGTAATATTCACTCAAACGGCGAGAAGTATTCACGAAATCAACTGAGTAATATTCACTTAAACGATGAGTAGTATTCACAAAAACCCTTGAGAAGTATTCACGAAATCTGTTGAGTAAGGTTCACTCAAACGATGAGAAGTGTTCACAAAACGCACTGAGTAATGTTCACTTAACCAGTGAGAAGTATTGACGAAAGAACTGTTGATGGATAAAAGAACCGTTATCGCCTCAGGTATGAATAACTTTTTAATCAGCTCAACCGTTCGAGCATTGACTGACATATTTTTTCTTCAACCTTTTCTTCTTATCTCATCAAAAATTTTACTCTTGTTTTTACGTTTCACAAGATCAAATAGATGGGTCATGCTCTGGCAAACGAGGGCTTAAGGCATTTCCGTGATTAACCCTTTACCACACAATCCCGACTTTTAACGACCCTGAGGAAGAAGCCTTTTGAAAACATTGTGGGAAAAGGAGAAAATGCTGGTAACCAGGATTTTCTCCTTTTCCCACAATGTTTTCTACTCTTCCCAAAACAAATTTCAATTTTTGAGTCACATTTATATTGTCACCTGCAAAAGCTTTCAATTTGGACCAGTTTAAAATTTTGTCGTTTGGTAAAGAGTTAAAGTCATTATATACTTAGGATCAATAAAACCATTTTGTCTAACAATCGACTGATTTATGAGGTGCACTGGTCCTTTGACCAAAGGCGAAACGTTTCGGCCCCGGATCAGCCTGCGCGGACTGCGCAGGCCGACCTGGGTCGATACGTTTTGCAGATGCATTAAGTCCCCTTTTCTAAGAGTATGATTCATTATATTAATTCTTTACTTCCTGCAAGCAGACTGCTTTTTTTTTCCGTCTTGCAGGAGACCTTTTGTGAAAGCATTTTGACTAAGGAGAATTTTGAAGCGCAAATTCTCCTTTTTTTCACGATGTTTTCACAGTTTATACACGTACAAGTCTTTACAAAATGACAGAATTAAAGGCTTGCGTATATTGAACGAATTTGCTGATTCAGAAGTTATACAAAACGACAAAATTTAAGGCTTGCGTATATCGCAGACGAAATACGTGATTTAAATGAAGCGATTTATCTTTGAAATGATCAATAAAAAAAAAAAACATTGTGTGAAACGAAGAACCAGCATTTTCTCCTGTTCGCACATTGTTTTTCAGCTTTTCTTCTGCAGGGCCTTAAAAACAGGGCTGTTTAACCCTTTCCCACACAATTCGGACTTTTAACGACTCTGTAAAAGAAGCCTTTTGAAAATATTGTGGGAAAAAGGAGAAAATGCTGGTAACCAGCATTTTCTCTTTTTCCCACAATGTTTTCTATCCTTTCCAAAACAAAATTCATTTTTTCAGTCACACTTATTTTGTCGTCTGCAAATGCTTCCAATTTGAACCAGTCTAAAATTTTGCCGTGTGATAAAGAGTTGAAATGGATAAAACTTGAATTTATGTTGGTTACACCCTGTGAAATTAAAGATACATATTTACAGCAAGAGAGAGAGAAAGGGAGAGAGAGACAGAAAACGCTGTTTGAACTTCATAGTGTGTATAACGGCTAAGAATTTAGTTAGCTGTGTAAACATAGTATAGATAAATTACCTTGTGGTGTAGGGGATTGAGAAACTCAAGGGATTTGTCCTCATTTCAAACCGGAAACGACAGCCATGATTTCTTTGAAGGCCTCCAGAAAATGAAATGCATTTTCTATCCGTCGTAATCAGTACAACCTTGCAACCGTCGGGGGCAACATTTGGCAGGAAGACACTAGGATGATTATAGTTTCATAAAATAAAGATGAAATGGTTTTAAAAAACTGGCTGGAAACGAGTATAGATGTATCTTTAATAGAGATAAGCCACGCTCTGAAAAAAAGGGGGGCTTAATGTATCTCCGTGATCCATGATACCAATCAAGCCATCACACGATATCTTATCCATAATATCAACTTTTTTTAACAACTGACTTAAACAGCACAGTACAGTCGACGCAACTGCCTTCGACTTTCCGGTATTCCAGAATCAAAGGGCGAGTCGGTAGACGATAAGGTGTTGGAAATTGCTAATACTGTGGGTGCAAATCTAACAATTGATGAGATCGACCGAACACATCGTCTTGGTAAAATGAGGGGTCTTGAGACTTCCGGAAAACCACGTGATATTATTATCAAATTTACGAGCTACCGCTCCCGTCAGAAACTACTACAAAACAAAAAACAGTTGAAAGAGAAAGGATTAGAGAGAGTTTTTATGAATGAGGATTTAACCTTAACAAGAGACAATATTTATTATCAAACCAGAAAAATGGTCAAGGAAAAGCTTATCCAAAGTACATGGACCAAAGATGGTACTATCATAGTTAGAGACAAAGACTCAAAATATTACAGAATTGAGACCCAGTCTGATCTTGAACACGTGAAAAACATCATCTGCAGACATTAACTTTTTTGTACAGTATAAAACTGATGACAAGATGACGAACTTGTTCCTCTGGTTCTGAGCAATACTCGTATTCAAAAACTAAAAATAGAACCAACTTGTTGATCTTTGTTCATAGTATTTGACCAATAGACTGCTTAGCATGACCTCCACTTCCGACTGAATTGTAGACCAGTGTGTCTTTGATTACAGTGGGGACTTAGATCGGAATGCACATGACGTGTAGTCTGATCTCAGACGTGCCCTGTTTGATACATTTAAACTTACTTCATTGATGCAAAAATTAATTGTTTGAAATTGGGTAAATTTCCATTTAAAGTTACCTCAGAGTCTAAGGGTAAAAGTAGTTATCTTGGTCCGAGGACTAAATCTGAGATATGCTATTGTGGTCCAGAAATTTCGTTGAGGTAAATGATTAAGAATTGAAGGAATGAGGACATTGTGGGCAATGTCGAGGATGTCTGTTGCCGGCATTTTCCATTCCTCATTTGACCAGGCGGCTTTTTAAAGCCTTCCAGGTCATTGGAATCTTAAGATCGCCTTGATCCTTTGCCAAACAATCCTTTGTTCTAAGACCATAGAGAAGAATTTTGTGAGCAGTGTGTAAAAGGGAGAAAATGCAAGTAATTGATATTTTATCCATTCTCCACAATGTTTTCTACAAGATCAAGAACAATTTTCTTTATTACTCACATTGTGCCATCTGCAAATAGTTTCGGATTTGAATGTACAAAAGTTCAGTTATCAGGTAGAGAGTTACCAGATCAATCATAAGAATTGAGACTGATAATCAGTCACCCAAAAATATTCAGTATACTGGTCCTTTTTTTTAGCTATCTTGATAAAGGTTTCATATCGTCTCTCGTTCGGTTAGTGGGGATTCTGTGATCGGACTCGCAATCTGTTGGATCTGATCGTGATCAACATTACCCGTGCCTAATGTTATGCACTTTAATTAGTCATTAATCCCGATGTTGTTGTTTTATAAGTTTACAATATACTGTATCTTTATTCTTGAGATGTCATTTATATTATCTTTACATCCATAACCATATCAGTTCGATCTTTGTGTATACCTTAGCATATTTGATTGTAAATTTGATTTGTTAAATACTTTGATATCTACATGAATTCAGTAATTAGATACGCATTGGAGACTCGGTTCATCTGTGGAGTGTGTCGGCCCCTGTCAACCTGCGCATTCGGCGAGGGCAGACACGGGCCGAAACTCGACTCCGATGGCTGATCGATGTATGCCTTGTGGCCGTTCTATTTCCAAACTCAATCAGTGTTGGACAGTAAGGGTTTATGGATCCATTGCAGAGGGTGTCTTTGCTTGGTATATTGTATCTTTTGAATGCCCTTCCGTCGGTGCATGGCCGATATAAATGTATGTATGTAAATAATTATGTAAATATGTGTATATTACGTGCAGGCATAGAATCGTGAAGTTTGTGGCAAAATCGGAGCGAAACATATGTTGGATCAACAAATCTCTAAATTAAATAAAATCAAATCAAGTCAATCATTTGGGCAATCATTTCAGGAAATTTATTTATTTTCTGTGTCTATGTGCACTTGCTGGCTATTTGGTGTCTTTTTGTATTCAAGTGCATAGTATGCTAACTATCTGTACCTTTCTATAGTAAGGTAAGCCTTGAACTTATTTTCTTTTAGAAAAATATATTTGTCATTATAATTGGCTGCTATGATGGGAACAATTCTTGTCAGTATCGGTTGGTATGTGTTTACGATCGGTCTCGTATCCTACAATCTCGGATTGGGACCAATAGTTTTTCGTAAATAACAGTTCATTTTAAATAGCTGTTAGACGTTACACATTCCCCCCTTCTTTTCTTTTGTAAATTAATGACTTGATTATAATTTCAAAATGCACCGCATCTTTATGCTGTGATTGATACTGCCTACATGTTCACTATTTCATGAATTCGTTTTAGGTGTATTTTTCTGTATATATAAGCATGTTATTTGAATGTGATTGAATACTTACTTTGATGTTTATGTGGATTTGTATGTACGTATATGTGTGTATATCTTTTACGTTGTATACGTATGTTTGTGTGTACATGTGTTTTCCGTGTGTGCATGCATGTGTATGTATATACACATGTATGTACATACCTGCGGTTTATGTATGTGTAGATATGTAAATATATTACAAGTAGCATGGGTATGCACTACCGGCTAAGTTGGAGGAATACACCGTTACTTAATCCCTCCTAAATGTATGTTTTTTAAGAGCAAGTTATTAACCCTCTGATTTTTTATCTTGTTTTGGTGATGAGGAAAAAAAAAAAAAAAAAGCTACATACTGTGCAGTTGGTTTCAATGTTGCAGAAAACAATGCAGAAGAAAGCATAAGGTAGTTTCATTAGCAGCAAAAGCCTTTTATTTTTTTGAATCTGTCCTTACAACACTGATATATCTGGTTTTCATTCATGTATCTTTTTCAAGTCTTAAATTTCTTCTTTTTTTCCTCGTCCGTCTTTAACTTAGGCTTTCTAGGATAATGATCATTCATAATCTACCACTACTTGTTTTTTCAAGTTTAGCTTCACTCTTTTACATTTCATCTAGAACTGTTTACATATACTATTCAACTCTATATATTACTGTAGAACTATCTGAGTCAGTTGCGTCCTTGCGTTTTGGTTGGTTGGTTGGAAACTACGAAATCTTCCGGCAGCCTTGTGCAAAGTCATATCCTGAAACGTTTGAGCCACCGTAGGTACTGATATAACAGTCTGGCGCGCGGCTGTCGGAAGTTTTTATGCAAGTACACATGGCTGCTGCAGGAAATATCGTTTTGTCGTCCACCCGCTCAAAGTTTTGTACCTTTATCTATGTAATCATTTAACTCACTTCCTGAGACTAATTATTCAACATATCAAAACCTTTCTAAGAAACGCATTTGCCATATTCTTATACAATATTTGTTGTACATTATTAATTTTGTCGGGAGATATCGAGACCAATCCTGGGCCGATATCCGATACCTTCAACACCACTGCTAGTTGTATTTCTATTGCCCATCTCAACATACGAAGTATACGTAATAAGATAGAATTCATATCTGATCATCTATCTGACTTTGATATATTGTGTTTCTCAGAAAGTCACTTAGACCGTACAGTCTTAGACGAAGACTTGACTATTGATTCACACGAAGGTAGCATATACAGACAGGATTTGACGTCGCACTCGGGTGGGCTCGTTGCATATGTCTCAAATTCACTCTTATCAAAACGGAGACTTGACTTGGAGCACAATTTAGTTCATTCAATGTGGATTGAAGTCAAATATCGGTCTACATCATTTCTTCTTTGTGCTGTTTATCGCTACCCTAACACAACTGTTGCTTTCTGGGACTATTTCAATATTTCTTTAGAAAAAGCTCTTGAGTCCAATAAACGAATAGTTATTGTAGGAGACCTAAACAAAGACCTGCTCGACCCGACTGAATACCATCTCAGAAATGCTATATCTTTTAACAACCTCACAAATGTTATCACTAAGCCCACACGTGTCACAACACACTCAGCAACACTACTTGACCCAATTCTAGTCTCCAACTCTATTAACGTTATCCACGCTGACACCTTAGACATTGATAGTATCATCAGTGACCATAAAGCTACTCTTGTCTTATTTAGGTTTGACAGTACCCCTTTAACATGCTTGAAAAGAAAGGTCTGGTTTTATAACCGAGCTGATTTTATTGAACTCATCCAATTGATAAACGTAAAAAATTGGAACCAAATGCTGTCCTTTGATATAAACGAAGCGTGTGAATATTTTACTTCTACCTTATTAGAAATGATGTCAATATGTATACCATCAAAAGAGGTCACCATCAGACCCAATGACAGACCGTGGTATGACTCTGAAATAAGGCGACTAAGTAGGCAACGCGATAGACTTAAGAAAATCATGATGAAACGAGGGCAGACTGCTGACTGGGTTAGATATAAAAACGTTAGAAATAAGGTAAATAATCTGAAAAAACATGCTAAACAGCGATATTTTAGTAGTTTAGATGAAACCATTTCAAGCTCCTGCATCAATGACCCCAAAATATATTGGAAATATCTCCGCAGTCTCGTCAACATGAACAAGAAATCTGACCTTATTCCAATTCTTAAAACCAATGAAAATAACGTCGAAATGTTTCACCATACAGACATGGAGAAGGCAGAATGCTTGAATAAATATTTCTCTTCTATTTCTACTGTACATGATTCTAGAGCATGTTTACCCCCTTTTCATCCTAAGACTTGTAATACACTGACCACAATTTACATCACTAGACAGGAAATAGAAAGAAATAATCAGTACTTTGGAAGTAAATAAAGCAGCAGGCCTCGATTTAATCAGTCATAAATTACTAAAAAATATTACACAGAGCGTATCTAAACCCTTACATATCCTTTTTAATAAGTCATTACAAGATCAAACTTTTCCTCAAAAATGGAAACATTCACTAGTTAATCCGCTTTTCAAAAAGGGAGATAAGTCATTAGTTTGCAACTATCGACCAATATCTCTTTTAAGTTGTGTCGGTAAACTGATGGATAGGTGTGTATATAAACATCTGTACAACCACCTACACTCAAATCATCTACTCTACGAAAAGCAGTCTGGTTTCTTGCGGGGACATTCAACAGTCCATCAACTGATTGAAATATACCATCAAATCGTTTCTGCTTTAGATGCAAAACAAAACCTGTGTATGGTATTCTGCGATATATCGAAGGCATTTGATAGAGTATGGCACAAAGGTCTTATCTTTAAACTTCGCCAGCTTGGCATCGATGGCCCCCTTCTTCAATGGGTTAAGAATTATTTGTCTAATCGTCAACAATCTGTTATTGTTAGAACTGCCAGATCTAACACAACATCAATAAATGCAGGCGTTCCTCAAGGATCGGTTCTCGGGCCTTTACTTTTCCTTGTCTACGTGAATGATATATCAGACAATTTCTTAAGTATATCTCGTTTGTTTGCAGATGACACCTCACTAGCTTGTACAGCCACCCAAATTGCAGACATTGAGGGCATCCTAAATCATGACTTGCTTATTGTATCTAAATGGGCAAAACAGTGGCTGGTGTCATTTAATCCCTCAAAAACCGTAGCTATTCACTTCACAAACAGAAATGTTCAGCCACCTGATTTATTGTTTAACGATGTCCCAATTCAGTTTGTTACGAATCATAAACACCTTGGATTAACTCTAAGTAATAATGGTAAATGGCGTGAACATATTGATAATGTAACTCAGTCTGCAAACAAGATCCTGGGAATCATGAGATCTTTAAAATTTAGGCTAAAAAGAGATTCTCTCAACCAAATATATGTGTCTTTTTTGCGGCCACTTCTTGAATACTCCTCAGTAGTCTGGGATAATTGTACTATGACGGAAAAGGATCGTCTGGAAAAAATTCAAGTTGAGGCCGCAAGAATAGTAACCGGTATTACAAGATCAGCTTCTACTCTTGACCTGTACAAAGAAATTGGTTGGTTAACGTAAGACAATAGGCGCAAATACCAGAAACTTGTACTGATTTATAAAATAGTCAACGGCCAGACTCCACAATACTTAAACGATATCTTTCCTTTAAATGTTAACACAAGAACTAATTATTTACTCCGCAATGCTAATGATATCGATTTAGTTGCTTGTCGAACCGAATTGATGGCGAAGTCTTTCATTCCATCGGCAGTTACTCTATGGAATGAACTCTCCGACGATATTAAATCCCTGCAATCTTTGTCGCAGTTTAAATCTCGTATCCTACAGACCTTTCATGTTTCTGATGTTCCAAAACACTATTTTGTCGGTAAACGCCATCTATCTGTCATACATACAAGGATTCGTAACAGATGCAGCAATCTGAACTATGACCTTTTCTCAAATTATATTTCTCAAAATGCAAGGTGTAGGTGCGGTTACGATCAAGAAGATGCTGAACATTATTTCTTCAAATGCACACATTACACAGAACAGAGAATTAATCTTTTTCAAAATTTACGTCGATTCCATCCATTAAACATCAACATTTTATTATATGGATCCGATAATCTCAGTTTCGAAGACAACTCAATGATATTTACGACTGTACACACTTATATAAAGGATACTGGACGATTCAAGTAATCCTGCAGCAGCAAACGATAAATATTTGACCAATTCGCCCGGATCTTGGGACCCCACTGACTTACGATTCATCTACGAGTAATCATCTAATCCTGTAGTTAAAAATCTTAAAATCTGAGTTTCCCCCCCCCCTCCCCCTACTCCACTTCCTTTTATTTTAAGAAATGTATTTAATTGTATTTCATGAAAAGAACTTGACTTGTTAATTGCCATTACCATGTTAGTGAGTAACTGGAACAAAATTGTAGTCCAAAACAAAATTAAAAATTAGTACAACATTAGTAAGCCAAAAGTGAAAATGGGCGACTCTAAACAATGTAATTTCATTGAGGGAATGACCGAATCTAAGTTGCGAGAACTTGTGGTCAGACCCTTTTGCCTAGTCGTTTGATTGTGTATATTGTTCTGTATTGTAAATTCTATTATTGTAACTTACCTTGGCAATAAAATATGTTTAAACTAAACTGACTTAATCAAGAGGTAGACTGGTCCTTGGACATGCAGAAAATTGAACAATAGCGAAAGGTTTCGGCCCAGGTCAGCCTGCGCGGAGCGCAGGCTGATCTGGATCGATACTTTTCGCAGATGCATTAAGCCCCCTTTTCACAGAGCATGACTCAGATGTTTTCTGATTCCACTACTGCAAACTGATTTCAGGGAGTGAGGAGGGTAAAAAAGAAATTCCGTATCTTGGTTTGAGTCTGTATTTGATATCGTTATCAGACATGGAAATTGCTCTGTGAAAAGGGAACTTAATGCATCTACACGAGGTATCGACCCAGGTCAGCCTGCGCAGCTGACCTGGGTCGAAACTGTTTGCTTTTAGTACTCAAATGGCCCAGATCCGATAGGTTTGGATTTGAAAAATGCCATACTGTGCGAAAATGGGGGCTTAATACATAGGCTAAAAGTATCGACCCAGGCGGGATTGCGCAGGCTGACATAGATCGATATATTTTGCTATTAGTAAATTTTCTGCATGTCAGAGGACCAATGTTTCTTCATAAGTCAGTCAGTTATTACAAAAAAAAAAGAGGGGGGGGGGGATTCTATGGATCCAGAGTTAGATGATGACCTGCTCGGTATAAATGCGTCACGGAGATGTTTTAAGCCCCCTTTTGCCAGAGCGCGGCTCATTCGTTATCAGATATGTAAATTTGATTGTGTCTGCCTCTCTCTTTTTAAAACGTGATCTTGGACCGGAAGATAGACAGACGTGGCTTCATAGATATCGGTGATTGTTGTCATTGGTCGCGCCATTAGCTTCACTCTGTAAGTCTTTTACCAGACGGCAAAATTTCAATCTTGTTCAAATTGAGAGGATTTGCAAACGACAAATCAACGTGGCTCAAATACTGGGATTTGTTTATGAAAGGGTGGAAAACACTGATGGGAAAGGGAAAAAAATGCTGGCTGCCTGCATTTTCTGTTTTCAATAGCATATTTCAACAAGGGATCCTTTTTCAAATGGTTAAATCTTTGGCTTTTTCAAAGGGGGGGGGGGGTCGATTGATGGTGGTGTCAGAATCCCTGATTTGGTTTGTTTGTATTGGGAGTTCAACGCCATTTAAACAGCCCAAGTAATATCATGGCGGTCAGTGACGTACCCATGTGTTTCTTGGCTTTCTCACACTAGTACACACAACTTTCTTTCCAAAGCCACTGACTACTTTTCTCTCATGCATCAGAGGTGAGAGGCGAAAAATCGCCGGAAAGAAAGTTTGCCTCAAACGCGGATCGAACTCGCAACCACTAGGTCACGAGTCAGATACGCAAACCAATGAGCTACCCGGGCGGGCTCCCTTTATTCACCGTTCTATGTCATAGACAGCATGCACGAATGTGTGAAAGGGGACTGTTCCGATTTTTATGATCACACCCAACTTCAAAAAGGTTTTTATCAATGAATTTAGTATCTCAGTAGTTTGCAAATCGAAAATAGGAGAGCCAAAGAAAAAGATGTGAGCCTTGCTCTGTGAAAAGGGGACTTTATGCATCTGTAAAAAGTATCGACCCAGGTCAGCCTGCGCAATACGCGCAGGCTTACATGGACCGAAACTTTTCGCTACTGACCAACTTTCTGTATTTTCAAGGACCAGTTTTATCTCATGATTAAATCGGTTGTAAGGCAAAGTGGATTTTATAGAACCCTAAGTAGGTGATACCTTGCTTGATACCATGCGTCACGAAGATGCATTAAGCCTCCTTTTCACAGAGATTGGCTCATGCGTATTTTTCCTAAGATGACACCTAGTGCCCCTTGTAGATTTCCCAGCAGAATTTTGCAGTAGTTTGTGGGAGTGCCATATGCTCAATACACATGTCCATAATGTGGAATGGTATTCAAATAGATACGATGACGTCATAAAAATAGACGGAGCTTCCGGTTGATCTATGCGTCATATTACGGCGAACTCATGTTCGGATTTAATGGCCCAGTAGCAATCAAATAGGGTCTACCAGTAACTAACACCGGTACCTTCCGTATAAGAACAAACTGTCATCATTACAATAACTTCCGTACGTATTAAAGGTATGATTTAAATTTAAATGCATTTAAAACACCCGCATTGTTTACTGTTGGCCGCGTCTTTAGTGATACCATAATGGTGTCATAAAATTTCACATTCTTTGCAAAAACATTGTCATGAAATTCTTAGTTTTGATTCTCATCATTTAAAATATTCATGACAAGTTGTTAAGTTTGATCTCGAACTCAACCGCCGAGCCAGGGTAGCGCTGTCGGTACAGGACTTGAGAACAGGGGGTCGCTGGTTCGAATCCTCGGCTCGGCCAATTTCTTCCCGAGGATTAACGATAGTCATTGCGACCAGATTCATGCCTCTCTCACCGCTGATCATTGTTTCGACAGTGGTAATGTGGGAAAGCAGCAAGTGGTTTATAAAGAATATTCGGCGAAGGACTGGTAAAAGAAATTCCAGGATGGATAGGTGCATTGGCCGCCGCGATATAACTGAAATGCTAGTGCTTAAAACGGCGTGAAAGTAATATTTGTGCATTAACAAAGAATAAAATAAAAAGTTGTCTAGTGGATGTCAGTTAGAACTTTTTTCCGTTATGCAAATTTGTCCGTGCTTTTACCGATACAGAACAAAGGATCCAAATAGAAACGTAGGCACATAGTAAACAGAATTTTTTAAGTTCGGCTGTTTTCGAAGTAAACGTCGAGTTATTGCCACAGCCCTGGCGTCGTCTGCGTCGTCGACATGCAAAAACTTTGACATTTAACCCCGTACCACACAATTACGACCCCAAGTGAGAAAGCTTTTGAAAACATTGTGGGAAAAGGAGAAAATGCTGGTAACCAGCATTTTCTCCTTTTCCCACAATGTTTTCTACCCTTCCCAACACAAGTTTCAATTTTTGAGTCACATTTATTTTGTCGTCTGCAAATGCTTTGGAAAAGTCTAGAATTTTGTCGTTTGGTAGGAGTTAATGACATCTCTGTCGCTACTGAAGACATTTACTTCAAACTTTGACTAATAGTTAACTTCCGAAAGGAGAACCCGTACAACAGGGGCAGGTACATGTAACCATCAAAGTATTTTGACACAGTTATGTCCCTTTTCGACTTAGAATTTTTACCAAAAGTAACTACAGCCGAGCGTTGGTATCCGCGTGCGGTGTTCTTGTATCTGATCCATGCTCTTTTAAAAGAGGGTTTAATGTCCCTTTTGCCAGAGGATAGTTCTTATATTTTTCACAGATTATGATTCAGTTCAATCCTAGACTTGTCAATATTGAAAGGATATGAAGACGAGAAATTAGATGTGGCTCGAATGAGGAGATATCTGAAGTGTAAAAAAACATTCTGCGGAAAGAATTTAATACTTGCAGAACACACTATTCGGATCCGAGAGTGATATAATAGTCTTTGCAGACAATGTAGAGTACGATCAGACTGTGCAGCCTGGGTCCATATTCCCCAACCATTCTTAGTCTCATATTAAAAAAGTTTGAAAGTAACACAACTTCTAATTGGCCAAACCATTTAGCAAATCAGAAGTTGTGTTACTTTCTAAATCAAGAAAGATACTTAGAATGATATTACAAATGGTTGGTGAATACGTGCCCTGAGTCAAATCATCCAGCGTCTTTTATACATTACTGAAAATAGCTAGTCTACTTTGCCAACCTTGTAGCGGAATTTTAAAATGAAAAATGTTATTCGAGAAAATTTCCCCAAGTTACTATGACAGCTCTAAATATCTCCGTACATGATTTGTACGGTACTTTATTAGCTGAAGGTAGTCCAGGAGGAATTCTTGCATTTGTATCAATTTTAGGAACTTTTGTTTCCTGGGTCGCTAATTAAGATTTAGGGCACCTGTGTAGGAAATAACTTTGAAAAATACACGTGACTGTCAAAGAGATCACTCAACCAACTAATCTCATCATTGTCTCATGCAGGCAGTCATTTACGTGTATCTAGGTTTGGGATTACAGAGATAGATATTTAACAGATCTAGAATGTCATTTCATGGCAAATGAGGAGGATTATTTTTTGTCAGATGTTTTAATCATGTAGCGGTCGGCTTCGGTGTTTGACCTGACTGCACGTTATTTTCCTTTGAAGAGTAAGTAGATCAGTGTCAAAATTGTCTGTCTGACTTTGAACCTCTAGTCCGGCAGTTTGTAAAAAGCCCAGTAGGAGAGAAAATGTTAACAATACAGACTTTTAAAATGCATTTAAATTTAAATCATACCATTTAAAAGTATGAAAATTATTGTGAAAATGACAATCTGGTATTGTAAGGTTGATCCAAAAGTTAGTTTCTGGCAAAAAAAAAAAAAAAAAAAATGAAACTAGGTTAAAAGTTGCCAAGTCGCTCCGTCTATCGTTTACTCTCTACCAGGTTTTGAAATTCTTTTTTTCTGCCAGCGACTAACACTTGGACCGACCTTACAATAACAGGTTGTTATCTCTACGATAATTTCAATACCTTTTAATTGTATTACTTAAATTAAACTGCACAGCATTTTAACACTCGCTTTGTTTACTTTTGGCGGCAACTGGGCCTTTAAATACTTTAGAAAAGAAAACAGACTTTGAAATACACTTTTTACGTCATTTGGGTCTTTCTCTTTATTGAATTATGCAGTGCTCTGTTGCTATTGCTGTTAATTGTTTGAATACAAATAGACAACTAAACCTGTTACATATATGCTTCTCATGTCAACCCCCATTTCGGACAAACACATTTGTAACACACTTTATCTGTTACGAATGTGATCATGTACGTAACAAATGTGTTACATATATGATTTGTTACAAATATGATCCAACAGTGCTCTATCGCTATTTCAGCCATGGGTGAAAACAGTGGCATTTGCGGACAGCACAGATCCAGAACGAGCAGTCTGATGTTGAATCTATACCGTCAGCTTGTCTAGTCAAGCCTGCAAGGTAAATATCTTTCTGAGTTTCAATGTACTGTATTTTCAGTCATCGTTAGAGTTTGATAATTTCACTTAAACAGTGTTGTCCAAAAGAGTTAAGTTTTAACTAAACAAGAAAAATTAACCCTTAAACTGCTACATCAATGAAACGAAACTTTCCACTAATGAGTCAAAAACCAAAATATTGCGATTTCAAACTTGATTTCGCCGTAAAGAAAATGCCGTATCGGACAGTGTAGATCAAAGATCAGACTGTACGTTTTTGCAGTCTGATCTTGATCTGCAGGGTCCGCATTAGCGAAGTTAGTCGCACTTAACAGACTAAGGGTTAAGACTGGTCCAAGTTGAAAGCGTTTGTTGACGACAACTTAAATGTGGCTCAAATGGTGGATATTGTTATCGAAAATGGAGAAAACATTGTTGGAAAAAGGGGAAAATGCTGGTTACCAGCATTTTCTCCTTTTCCAAACAATGTTTTCAAAAGACCTTTTTTCAGCGTATACAACAGTGCTTTCAGCGCTTTGATTTAAGAATTGTTTTCCCGAGCGACATGCATTTACTGTAACCAGTAAAAAGCTTTCTACTTATGCCAGCAGCGACCTCCTTTCAAATGTTTATATTTTCCAGAATTATACAGAAATGCATATTTAGTCTTTCATTTTATCTGTCGTCAACACCAAGTCAAAACTTTTCTACAGAAATTGTTGATCCAGGATTAAACCGATTTACGAGAACATCTGCAGAACATTTGAATACTAGAGCCTTGTTTTCTATTCAGTAATTAGTTTGAATTACGATTCTCAGGGAGTTATTCGCACAACGAGCTATTTTTATCTTTCTATCAGATCAAAGGACTGGGAGTATTTTCGTATTGTCTTCTCGGATCCAAATTTTTCGGCGTAGCTAAATGCGCTGGCTTTTGACCTACTTTTTGCCATTAAATTCGAATGAATATATAGACTATTGCCACTGGTCATAAACAAGGACATGTTTATTCTGCGGGCCACTGCAGACCTATTGTCCGGCCTGTTAACGGACAAATTTACGCCGTGTGGCTTTTTAACCCTTTACTGCACAATGACGCCTTTTGACGCCCCTGGGAAAGAGGCCTTTTGAAAACATTGTGGGAAAAGGAGAAAATGCTGGTAACCAGCATTTTCTCCTTTTCCCACAATGTTTTCTACCCTATCAACGAAAAGTTGTACCATTTGAGCCACATTGAAATTGTCGTCTGCAAATGCTTTGAATTTGGACAAGGCTATAATTTTGTCGTGTGGTAAAGGGTTAAAGGTATTTCTTGTTTGATACGGCAAGCCAGTTGAAAGCTCGATCCTCTTGCGCTAGCTGTTAAACGTTTGCTCTGAAATTTTCGGGTGCTTTGCACATGTTGTCTACATGTCACTTTTGTTCGTACTCTGTAACAGTTTTATACAAGGTGGAAGACATAAATTAAATGAACTGCAAGTTTAGAAAACATTTGGGCCATGCTCTGGCAAAAGGCGGCTTAATGCATCTCCACAATGCATTATATCAAGCAAAACATCACCTAATTTTGGATCCATAAAATCCATTTTTACAAACAACCAACTAATGCATGAGGTAGAATTATCCTTTGACATGCAGAAAATTTAAAGTTAACGAAAAGTTTCGGCCCATGTCAGCCTGGGCGGACTGCGCAGGCTGACATGGGTCGATAATTTTCGCAAATGCATTAAGCCCCTTTTCACAGAGCATGGCTCATTTGTATCCATTTTTTTTCCATGTCTTAACTGTACAATTTTCACCAAAATGTGTGTGTTGAACCCGTGCCATACGAGAAAAATATTGACTAGTCCAAAATCAAACCATATGCAGACGACAATTTAAATGCGGCTCAAATGATAGAAGTCGTCTTTTGTAGTGTTAAAACATTGTGGGAAATGGAGATATCCCACAATTTTTTCTAAAGGCTTTGTTCTGGGGGGTCGTTTAGAATCGTGATATTGTGTGGAGGGTTAAAACCGTTCAGACCTGCAGAGGGTTTCTTTTTATTTCGTACTGCAGCAGATCACTCGAAGTTTAAAAAAAAAATGCGATGAAAAGAGAAAATTCATGTTACGAGCAATTTCGGAGCCCTGCGTAGATCAGTGATAAAGTGTAAGACTTTTAACCTGGAGGTATCGGGTTCTAGTCTGACTGGACCCACTTGGCCTTTCACGGAAATATCCTTGGGCAAGACACCTCAGAGCCCCCAGCGTAGTACTAGTGAAACCAAGGACATACATGAGCTGTCACCGTGATATGACTGAAATGGTGTTGACAGTGGCATAAAACGCCATTTAATAAATTCTTACGTTACAGCCAATTTCCCTTTTTGCCACAATGTTTCGACGTATGTACGAGTAATTAATTTCAGTTAATTCTTATCATCCTTTTTATAAGCAATTGCTCTTTTTGGCAAAATGTTTCGACGTATGTACGAGTATTTAATTTCAGTTCATTCTTGTCATCATTATTCCACAATTGAGTTTTCAGTGCTGTCTGTTGTTTATTTCGAAAGAAAATGTGTTAACCCTTTATCACACAATCCCGATATCTAACCACCGTAAGAAAGAGAGCTTTTGAAAATATTGTGGGAAAAGTAGTAAATGCTGGTTACCAGCATTTTCTCTTTTTCCCACAACATTTTCTATCCTCTCACAGAAAAATTGCCCCATTTGAGCGACATTTATATTATTGTCTGCAAATGCTCTCAGTTTGGGCTAAAAGTGTAAAATTGTATTGTCTTAACCCTTTACCAAACGACAAAATTTTCACGCTGGTCCAAATTGAAAACCTTTGCAGACGACAATTTAGATGTGGCTAAAATTAAGGAATTTGTCTTTGATAGGGTAGAACACATTGTGGAAAAAAGGAGAAAATGCTGGTTACCAGCATTTTCTTCTTTTCCCACAATGTTTTCAAAAGGCCTATTCTACAGGGTCGTTAAAAGTCGGGATTTTGTGGTGATGGATTAAAAAGAGTTAAAGATTTTCTTCTCCTTTTTCCCACAATATTTTCTATTCACAGAAAAATCGCCTCATTTGAGCCATATTTATATTATCGTCTGCAAATGCTTTGAATTTAGACTAGTCTAAAATTTTGTCGTCAGGTAAAGAGTTAAGCATGCTATTTATAGACCAAGATGACGGTATGCACTTTTTCCTCGTATATTTTTCCATGTCTCATAGCATCTGTTTTACCACTTTCATGACGTGTAATTCAATAAGGTAGGAGCGTTCCGCACCTGCAGACTAGGTTAGCGGGTAAGGCTGTCACTTGTCATTTAAAATGTCACCATGTTTAACCCTTAACACACAATCCCTACCTTTAACGACCGCGAGAAAGAAAGTCTTTAGAAAACATTGAGGGAAAAAGAGAAAATGCTGGTGATCAGCATTTTCTCCTTTTCCCACAATGTTTTCTACCCTTCCCAAAACAAATTTCAATTTTTGAGACAAGTTTATTTTGTCGTCTGCAAATGCTTTGAATCTGAACAAGTCTAAGATTTTGTCGCTTGGTAAAACGTTAACCTACTTCTTTAGGAACGCTCCTAATTTCGGTTCCGGTGGCCATTAATCGCCGTGTGTGCTTTGTCAATAAAATGTACAATCGCGTTCACCGAAAAAACATGCATGGACAGTATATAACTAAGATCAGACTTCAGGAGCTGGTCTTGATTAACTCTGTCCACCACAACAACCCAAGCATTGCGCTCCAAGTCTTAGAATAGATTTTGACCTTTTTTCCTTTCGAGAAGGACGGGGCGGGAGTTGACACTTTGTAAGGAAAAGTCACGATGATGTGATTTTATTTAATGCTTTTCGGTTATCGGGAAATAATGGTGGATTATGGTTAGATAATTTCACCGTTTCGACAATTTAATTTACCACATTACCGATTGATAAACTCACTGGTATGGAAATAATGAGAGCTCCCTTGTACGTCACAAGTACCAACACACAAAAAAAAAAAAAAAAAACGGGGGGGGGGGGGGACGTAAAGGCATTAAACAAATAGAATACAAGTGCTTGATTTTTTTCGGTGAAATATAGAAATTTATTTATCTCGTGAACATCAAACGGTAATATTTTAACTCATGGCTGCGCCATTCGTAAAATTTAATTACCGATGATGTTCACTCGATGAAATAAATTTCGATCTTTTGAAAAAAATATGTGCGATATGTTTACCTCTAGGAAAAATCAAAATAATCCTGAAAAAATGTGCATGGTGGGACTCGAACCCATGACTTTCAAAACCCAAGGTCGGGGACTCTAATAACAGAGCTCTCTAGGCAACCGCTGCTCTATCACGTTAACCCTTTCCCAAACAAGCCCTGGTTTTCACGTGTCTGCAGTACAAGTCTTTTGAAAACACTGTGGGAAAAGGAGAAATTGCTCGTAACGAGCAATTTCTCCTTTTCCCACAATGTTTTCTACCCTTTTTGAGAGCTTCCTACCATTTTCATCAAATTTAAAATTGTCGTCTGCAAACTCTTTCAATTTGGACCAGTCCAAAATTTGTCGTTTGGGAAAGGGTTAAAACTGATTTTTACTCTCCATAGGCAATAACAGCTATACCGTTACTAACGGAGTATGAAATATTTGAGTACAAATATATATATATAACAAAAAGGTAATTCCTTGTTTTCTATATGTATTTCTTTGTTTTAACCCGTAGGCTGCTAAGCGCAACTAACTGACCCATTGCGGACAGAGTAGATCAAGATCAGACTGCGCGTTCTGTGCAGTCTGATCTTGATCTACACTGTCCGCAATAGGAACCAACATTGTGCGATAACGAGATATTTTCATCCTAAAAATAATTTTCAAATAACATTAGTCGGGTTTTTACTATCGGCTTGAAAGTTTTACTCAACTAATTTAGCAAAATAAGGGTTGGCTTTCATATTTACATGCCAGTGAAAATTATCAGTTTTCGTTTTGATTTTCTTAAAAAGTTTGCGAAAGAAAATCTGGTTTAATGCCCCTTTAAGTTTTAAGATGTTCTAGTAACAAATATAGGTTCACCGGTGTTGAGGACATTGGAGGTAAACAAAAGACCGGTCGGTAATTCGATTTTCACAATGAAAGTGGCCAGATATCTCCAATTTAGGTTGTTTTTTACCTCTAACGAGTATCTAACAACAATGATTTGATCCAAGGTTTTTTCCTCTTGACTTACATTACCGACAATAAATTTTCCCCTTGAAATAAACTCCCAGCAACCTGGTCTGTGATATGTTTACAATAAGTAAGTCAGATATACACGTGACTAAAGAATTTTCCGCCCGACTGAAGTGAAAATGTTTTGTTTGTTTGTATAGTGCTTACGGCCGTTTGCAGCACTATTTCAGTTATATCGCAGCGGCCAGCGCACCTGTCCACGCTTTCCTGGAGTTACTTTTACAAATACTTCGCACAAGATTCTTTCGAAGCCTCTGGCTCCCTTCCCGCATAACCATCGTCGAAACGATACTCAGCAGTAAGAGAGGAACGAATCCTATTGCAATGCCTATCATCAGTCCTCGGAAAGACATAGGCCGAGCTGGAGATTCGAACCAGCAACCCCCTGGTTTCAAGTTCTGTTCGCAATTAATGTTTTAATGAAAAAAAAGGGGGGGTTAACTTTACGATACAATATTGTCTTCTAACGACACTTCAGAAGAAGGCTTTTTTAAAACTTTGTAGGGAAAGGAGAAAATGCTGATTACCAGCATTTTCTCCTTTTAATGCAATGTTTTCTACCCTTACAAAGACAAATCACATCCTTTGGGCAATATTCAATTTGTCGTTTGCAAATGGTTTCAAATCGGCCAAGTCTGAAATTTTGTCTTTTTGTAAACAGTTTTCTGATCAGATTATCGCGACATATCAATACTAAAGTCTGTTGGCAATGTATACATAGTAAAATTAGTGTCGCACCCCCTGTGTTTTTAACGTGTTTAATTTTCTGGCATGAATGATATGAAATGGGTTGGAAATTAGAATCTGGCTGCTGTATACAAGAACAAACAAGTCTGTTGTCTCTGAAATGGAATGAACTGAGGTATCCCTTAACCTCATGGCAGCAGCTACTGATCGAGCTGTTTCAACCTCTCGTGAGAGGTGTGAGACAAAGACTGCAAGCTGTTTTGCATGCCCCGGGCGGAAGTACGCAATATTGCCTGATTTTGTGTGTCCATTCTCTGCAGGTCACTTTCAACCTGTCGTAAGTTTTATTTCGGCATTAAATTCCCTGTTTTAACCAAACTTAAACGCTTCTCGTTCTTCTTAAATTTGAAAGCAACATCAAGGCAAAAGATTCCCACTTACCATGAGGTCAAGGGATACCTCAGTTCACTTCATTTTATGGGCAAAAGACGAATCTGTTGGTGTATGCAGCAGCCGAATTCTAATTTCGACCCAATTATATCTCATTCACGTTAGAAAATCAAACCCGGTAAAAAACACAGGGGGTGCAACACTAATTTTACTATGTATATTACGAACCACTATAACCAAGATATCCAAATATACAAAATAGAATAGTACAGAAATTTTATTTGACTCATAAGCATAAAACCTCAATGGTTATAATTGTTAATTTCAAAGCATGCAATAATATGACATGTATCAGAATACATAATATTGAACAATATGAATTATCGAAACGATTAAGTGAACATTATTGCTTAACCCTTTCCCAAACGACAAAATTTGGACTGGTCCAAATTGAAAGAGTTTGCAGACGACAATTTCAAATTTGATGAAAATGGCAGAAAGTTATCAAAAAGGGTAGAAAACGCTGTGGGAAAAGGAGAAATTGCTCGTTACGAGCAATTTCTCCTTTTCCCACAGTGTTTTTAAAAGACTTGTACTGCAGACACGTGAAAACCAGGGCTTGTTTGGGAAAGGGTTAATATTGAAATGTAGAAGTATTTTAATACAATGGATCTCATTTGCGGCATAGTGTTATAGCATTAACCCTTTACCACACAATCCCGAGTTTTAACGACCCTGAGGAAAAAGCCTTTTGAAAACATTGTGGGGAAAAGGAGAAAATGCTGGTAACCAGCATTTTCTCCTTTTCCCACCATGTTTTCTACTCTTCCCAACACGAATTTCAATTACATAATTCAATAACATTTATTTTCTCGTCTGCTAAAGCTTTCAATTTGGACTGGGCTAAAATTTTGTCGTTTGGTAAAGAGTTAAAGAAAGTAAAACCAGTTGAAAGCTTTTGAAAAGTTTTGACAAGGTTGTGCATTGCATATATGACCAACATAATTGAGCCATACTTAATGCATCTCCGTGATGCACTGTACCAATCAAGCCATCACATAATTATGGATCCATAATAGCCCCATCTTTTTTTTTTTTTTTTTTTTTTTTGAAAACCGACTGAGTCATGAGTTAGACTGGTCCTTGGACGGGCAGAAAATTGACCGATAGCGAAAAGTTTCGGCCCAGGTCAGCCTGCGCGGACAGCGCAGGCTGACCTGGGTCGATACGTTTCGCAGATGCATTAAGCTCCCTTTTCACCGAGCATGGCTCGATTATATTTAACCAAGTATCCACTTGTATGTTCATGTATAAATAAAACGTATGTACAAAAGATTACATACGATATACAGGCGTCACGGTTTTGAAAAACTATGCCCAATGTGATTTCAAGACAGAGTGTCCAACTCCGTTACCTGCCGTACATGACCCCATTTTATTTGTCGGCATTTTTATCGCATTTCTTGACCAGGATGAATGATAATTTTGTCGTGTTCTTCGGTTACTTATCTTCGATTCGATACATGGAAAGGCACAAACGGATAAATATTAAACGAGTAATTAAGGTCGAAGCATTTAGAGAAAGACATTGTTTCTCTTTCCACCGTGAGATAGAAAGTTTAATACCGCAGTGAATATATTGAAAAAAACCTAATGAAGTTTGAATATCAGCAGTGAAATAACGGCTTGATGATAATCAAAGCGTTGAAAACACTGGTGTGGCATTTGTCACAGGGAACCATTGTGTGGAATTAATAATTTGAAAAATGAACAACAGAAATAGTTTCAAACTATTCGCTTTAAAGTCAACCTACTATATAGTCATGCAAAATCCGATAGAGAAGAGTGCAATCTTGTGGGACGCACAAGTCCGGGCGAACAAGCCCTGGGACGTATAAGCCCAGGAAGGAACTGGTTTTGGGACGAACAAGCACCATATGTGTGTATCATTGCGCCACTATAGAAGGCCATTGCGGAATAAGCTATTTTCGATTAAAAGGAAGTATTTCCACGATCGATGGCCTAATCCAATTTATTGTAATACGCCATTTTCAATTTCATATCTGAGTGCAATCGAAACACTTATTTGTCTCAGAAAAATTGAGTTTAAATGGGTTTACTTCCTTCGGTTTTGTACAAACTACGATACATGATTTTCAAAATGCCGTATTAAACTCGTGGTGGCATTGTCTTCAACAAATGCGACAAAAATGATTTTGACTGCTCAGATTCGTCCAGTATGCCAAATTGCTAAGTAAGTGAGCTATGCTCTGGGAAAAAGAGGCTTAGTGCAACTGCAAAAAGTATCGACCCATATCAGCCTGCGCACTCCGCGCAGGCTCACCTGGGCCGAAACTTCTTGCTTTTGTAAATTTTCTGCATGTCAAAGAACCAGTGTATTTCATGATTGATTCGTTTGTTAGACAAATTGTATCTTATGGATCCATAATTATGTGATGACTCGCGACGTGTCATGGATCACGGAAATGCATTAATCCTTTTTTGTCAGAGCATGGCTCGAAAGTAGTGAACCTTTTTCGTCTTTTCACTGAATTTTGAATCAGCCGTGCGTCTACATGTATGAATTAATTTACAAATGAATCCAATGGGCCACTTGTTGTTGTTTAACCCTTTCCCAAACAAGCCCTGTTTTTCAGGTGTCTGCAGTACAAGTCTTTTGAAAACACTGTGAGCAATTTCTCCCTTTCCGACAGTGTTTTCTACCTTTTTGGAGAACTTTCTGTCATTTTCATCAAATTTGAAATTGTCGTCTGCAAACTCTTTCAATTTGGACCAGTCTAAAATTCATCATTTGGAGAAGGGTTAATAATGAAAAATCTGTATTTTTGCCAAATGAAAAAAAAAGTTAAACAAAATTATTTATAAAACTGAACATTATGGACTCGTCTTTACAAATTTCCTTCGTATTACACCTCATGTCTCCTACGTATAGAGAAGACGGAGATCAGACTGCAGAAACGTACCGCCTGATCTTGATATACGTTCTTAGTGTATTTAGTTAGTTCCGTACACGTAAAAAATATCCGTTTACGGCCAATAAGTCGGCCCTAAACGCTGGCTGATTCTGCGGATTATTTTGATTTAGTAGGACAAAGCTTCTTATCAAAGACGCTATCGGCATCCGTTATGTAGTGTTACATTTATAGAACTACTTTTCGTATATAAACAAGAATGGTAATAAACCCATTATTTTCTCGTATTTCTCCGCAGATTGACGTCATTATATCGCGGTCCGTCTCTCGTTGACTTCGGTTGTCGAAGAAATAAGGCATCAACTTCATATTATGGAGAAAAAAAAAAAAAACTGACCTTGGATTAGTAGGATAACGCGAAAATAAATGATACGGTATTTTTACTACCTGGCTGAAGAAGATTTATGCACAAAATATTAAGACAACGAGAAAAATACTAATACCCTCTCAAGGACAAAGTCCGTCCATTTAAGCCTTTCCAAAACGAAAAAAAATTAGACTCTGCTAAATTCAAAACGTCTTCAGACGACAAATTCAGAATCGGTAGATACGAGCTTAAATTATATGACAGGTTAGAAAAAAATATGGGAAAAGGAGAAAAAGCTGGTTACCAGCACTTTCTCCTTTTCCCACATTTTTTCCCCCAAAAGCCTTCCTACCTAAGGTCGTTAAAACTCAGGGTTTTGTGTTTTAGGTTTAAAGACACAATAGTAACCAAAAGTAAACATTGCGGGTGTTGAAATGCTGGTAACCATTTAAAAGTATGGAAATTATTTTGACGATGACCATCTGTCAGTGTACGGTCGGTCCAAATGTACGTGACTGGCAGAAAAACTGAATCTTAAAACTAGATCTCTTTTTCCCGTAATGTTTTCATAAGCACTCTACCTCCGGTTGGTTAAAACTCTGGATAATTTTGCAATAACTTAATAATTTTAGCCACCAAAACATCCGGTTGATTCCGTAATCTGTTCCTATGTATATATGAAGCATGCTACCATCTTTTTTCTTTGACCTTGATTCAGTAATCGTCACTGTGTGCGTCACGATTTCAGCCGATTCAGTAATCGTCATTGTGTGCGTCACGATTTCAGCCGATTCAGTAATCGTCATTGTGTGCGTCACGATTTCAGCTGATTCAGTAATCTTCATTGTGTGCGTCACGATTTCAGCCGATTCAGTAATCGTCATTGTGTGCGTCACGATTTCAGCCAATTCTGCCATTGGCTAATCATAATTCTTCGTTATGTGCCAAGGATTTCCGAATCAGAAAAAGCAGCCACATTCACTTGGCATTTAATACAGTTTTGTCTATCACATCGTAAAAAAATTATTTTTAAAGTACAAAGGCCCGGAATAAACAAGTCCTTCGAAAGACTAAATAGAGGATATATAATTTTTTTTCCGGTGAAAGATCGAGATTTATTTCATCAAGTGAACATCATCGGTAATATTTTCACTCGTGGCTGCGCCACGAATAAATATACTATCGATGATGTTCACTCGATAAAATGAAATGAATTTCATTCATTCACCGAAAAAAAAAAAACATATATTCTATGTACTTCATGCTTCTAACCCCTTTTTTGTTGGGATTTTCGTCAAATTTCAGCGCGTCGTTTTCGGTAATTCCCCGTGGCGTACCCCCTCCACATAAGCGCGCTGTACAACATTACGTAAAACGCGAGAAATGTAGGGTAAATTACGTCATATTTCCCTCTGGTTGTATGGTACGCCCTGTTTATCTAGGTAACTAATGCGCGGGAACTACTGTTTCCGCCTTCAATTGAAGAGTTAGAAAATATGAAATCGGTATTTTTCACTGGTCGTAACCACGAAATATCAAACCACAATCCTCCATTACTTCTCGATAAACTACCTAAAAGCTTAGAATAATTTGAATTACTGATAAATTCGAGTCAAAAATATTTTATTCAGGAAAAAAGGGAAATTTACTATCTTTAAAAAAATGGTGGAACAACCGAGAGTTCGTCGTGATTTGTCTATTGCTAAATCTACCTATTAGAGAAGCCACGTTAAAATCTAATCAACTCTGTGTGGAGCTTTTGTTTCCGATAATCCTCTCATTATCAACGCTAAGTTCTCCGAAGATGCACATATACGTCATAAACATTAACGTTGTGAGCTGGAAAATAGAGATTCCCGCAAATCTCCGTAATTCGCCATCAATCGAATTCGCTCTCTATGCAAATCTGTTCATTATTATGACGAACTTTATTATTGGAAAATGGTTTTAGCGCAGCTTACTACGCGATCTAAATTAATGTCATTCGGTTCTTTGATTTGAAGAGCACGTGATTTTTCTTTGGTGAACTTCTGCTATGCGCAACCTTTGTGGACATTGTAGATCAAGATCTACTACACAAAACGTGCAGTCAGATCTTGAATGTACTCTCTTCCATACTTTGAGATTTTCCGGCGAAAGGAGCCTTGAATGTATAGTCGGTTTTTTTTTCTCTTGAGTAGGAGTTTCCATCTAAATTATTGAGCAGTTTTAAGGGTCAACAATGGCCAAAGTTCGTTGACTTTTTTTACCTAAATAAACAGGTATATTTCAGTGTATTCGGTGGATATTCTTCTGAGGGGAGGGGAAGTCATGGGGGATAAAGGTCAGGAAAAATGGTGTGGTTGGGTAGATGTTGGAGGGGGGGAGGGTCATACGTAATAAAATTCAGGAAAATAGGTGTGTTTGGGTAGATGTTGGAGAGGATGTCAAAGGTGATAAAGGTCAGGAAAAAAGGTGTGTGTGGCTAGATGTTAAAGAGGGGTGTCAAAAGTGATAAAGGTCAGGAAAAAAGGTGTGTGGGGATAGATGTTAAAGAGGGGTGTCAAAGGTGATAAAGGTCAGGAAAAAAGGTGTGTGTGGCTAGATGTTAAAGAGGGGTGTCAAAGGTGATAAAGGTCAGGAAAAAAAGTGTGTGGGGATAGATGTTGGAGAGGGGTGTCAAAGGTGATAAAGGTCAGGAAAAAAGGTGTATGGGGGTAGATGTTGGAGAGGGGTGTCAAAGGTGATAAAGGTCAGGAAAAAGGTGTGTGTGGGTAGATGTTGGAGAGGGGTGTCAAAGGTGATAAAGGTCAGGAAAAAAGGTGTGTGTGGCTAGATGTTGGAGACGGGTATCAAAGGTGATAAAGGTCAGGAAAAAGAGTATATTTGGGTAGATACTGGGAAGGGGGTGGGGACAAAGGTGATAAAGGTCAGGAAAAAAGGTGTGTGTGGCTAGATGTTGGAGACGGGTATCAAAGGTGATAAAGGTCAGGAAAAAGAGTATATTTGGGTAGATACTGGGAAGGGGGTGGGGACAAAGGTGATAAAGGTCAGGAAAAAAGGTGTGTGTGGCTAGATGTTGGAGACGGGTGTCAAAGGTGATAAAGGTCAGGAAAAAGAGTATATTTGGGTAGATACTGGGAAGGGGGTGGGGACAAAGGTGATAAAGGTCAGGAAAAAAGGTGTGCGTGGCTAGATGTTGGAGACGGGTGTCAAAGGTGATAAAGGTCAGGAAAAAGGGTATATTTGGGTAGATACTGGGAAGGGGGTGGGGACAAAGGTGATAAAGGTCAGGAAAAAAGGTGTGTGTGGCTAGATGTTGGAGACGGGTGTCAAAGGTGATAAAGGTCAGGAAAAAGAGTATATTTGGGTAGATACTGGGAAGGGGGTGGGGACAAAGGTGATAAAGGTCAGGAAAAAAGGTGTGTGTGGCTAGATGTTGGAGACGGGTGTCAAAGGTGATAAAGGTCAGGAAAAAGAGTATATTTGGGTAGATACTGGGAAGGGGGTGGGGACAAAGGTGATAAAGGTCAGGAAAAAAGGTGTGTGTGGCTAGATGTTGGAGAGAAGTGTCAAAGGTGATAAAGGTCAGGAAAAAAGGTGTGTTTTGGTAGATGTTGGAGAGAGGTGTCAAAGGTGATAAAGGTCAGAAAAAAGGTGTGTGTGGCTAGATGTTGGAGAGAAGTGTCAAAGGTGATAAAGGTCAGAAAAAAGGTGTGTTTGGGTAGATGTTGGAGAGAGGTGTCAAAGGTGATAAAGGTCAGGAAAAAGAGTATATTTGGGTAGATACAGGGAAGGGGGTGGGGACAAAGGTGATTAAGGTCAGGAAAAAAAAGGTGTGTTTAGGCAGTTGTTGGAGAGGGGGGTCAAAGGTGATAAAGGTCAGGAAAAAAAGGTTTGTTTGGGTAGATACTTTGAAGGGGTGGGGACAAAGGTGATTAAGGTGATGAAGGTCAGGAAAAAATGTGTGTTTGAGTAGAACTTTAATGTCTGTTGCAGAGATTAATTTGGAATCAGGAAAAAAAAAAAAAAATTCTTTGCATTCGGTCAGCGAGATAACTCTTCTTAACCTTGAAAGGACATGTATATTCCTTCTGTCTGCTGTGTCGATTGATATCAGGCTGCATTGAAGTTGCAGTATTACCTCAAATCTTCCCTTCCCAATAACCTTCGGGGAAATAAAAACTTACTTGCAGCAATTCGGATTTTTGTTTGTCGAGGACTTTTTTCCTTTCTTTTACTATATGTAAATAAGCCCTGATTTGTGAAAGTGTGTTTAATGAGTCTGCAATAATGTATCGACCAAGGTCAGCCTGCGCGAACGGAGTCGAAACTTTTTGGTGTTGGTGAATATTCTACATTCAAAGGACCATTCTACCTTAGGATTTAGAGTGGAGTGGATAAAATGGATTTTATGGATCCATAATTATGTGATGACTTGCTTGGTATGGTGCATCACGGAGACGCATTAACTCTTTACCAAACGACAAAATAATAGACTTTTCCAAATTGAAAATATTTGCAGACAACAAAAAAAAAGTGACTGAAAAATTAGAATTTGTTTTGGGAAGGGTGGAAAACATTGTCGGGAAAGGAGAAAATGCTGGTTACCAGCATTTTCTCCTTTTCCCACAATGTTTTCAAAAGGCTTCTTTTTCAGGTTCGTTAAAAGTCGGGATTGTGTGGTAAAGAGTTAAACCACACTTTCCTATAGCATGGCTCAAATATATTGGTGAAGATAAAACCCCATTCTCACTGTTCACGATGCTGGTCCCGGTACAGCCCGGTGGCGAAATGCCGGTATACCGTGATGATCCGGGACTGTTTTCATTCTCATATTACCGGCGTTACCCCGGTATATCTTTCAGTTGGACCCCGGGGAATGGGGCTGTACACTTGTGGTTAAGAAAGGTTAATGCTGACTATATTATTTCTAGAGCCTGTATTGTAAGATGTTGCCGTGACATTTTACGAAGATGATTGTTTCACAATCTGCTTTAGGCTATTACTAAATGGCACTTTTTCGTAATTTATAGCATCTTGTGGAAGTCAACTCTTTACGAAACGACATAATTTTAGACAAGTTTAAATTGAAAGCATTTGCAGAAGTCAAAAAACAAACATGACTGAAAAATTAAAATACGTTTTTTGGAGGGGTAGAAAACATTGTGGGAAAAGGAGAAAATGCTGGTTACCAGCATTTTTTCCTTTTCCCACAATGATTTAAATAGAGGATCTTACATGGGTGTTTATGTATTATCTTTTTTATCAAACGAGTTGACTAAAATTATATGACGCGAACCTTGGCGAGCGTAATATATATATTTTAGTCAACGAGTTTGATAAAAATGATAATACTTAAACACGAATGTGAGATTCTGTTCATCACATAAAACGAATGACCGTCAAATAAGTATCCTGCATCATCACCTGTAGCCCTTAATACCGTTCACGGGTCCATGTTTACAGTTGTTGTTCGGTTTCAAATGTGTACATACACAAGTAGATAGCTCTTTGACATTTACACCGAAAGTAGAATGAAACAGTTCCTAAAGGGGATGATTCCACCTCTTTCCGCAATTTTGTTGATTTTGAAAAACTTCAGCTCCATTTTTTTGGTTTTTATTACACATGAAAATAAAAAAAAAACTTTCCACGCTTATACGCGTTAGCGACAATGACGTCATTTTTCCGCGAAACGGCATAGTAGTTTAAATTCCGGCACGTGCTGTGGCTGGTTTCTTTGGCTTCACGCGCTCTTGACTAAAAACTGATTAGAACTGGGATCCTAAAAACGATGATACACTAGTGTATTATCGAAAATAAGTCATGGGTTTAATACACTCCTGGAGGAGGTTTTATGTGATAAAAAGGATTCTTCTAAATGGTCGTTAAAAGTCGGGATTGTGTGGTAAAGGGTGAATTAATTTCTTACTGTCTTATTATACACTCCTGAGCAAATCACATGTGGTTTAAAAATCGAAATGGTTAAAAAACACATGATCCATTGTATTACATGACCGGTTAATTCGAAATGTCCTGTTTACATGTACATGTGTACATACTGCAGTGGTGTTTTGTTCTTCTCACAAGAGTTGAAAACTTAAAATTGAGCATGTGAAAAGGGGGCTTAATGCATCTGCGTAAAGTATCGGCCAAGGACCATTCTACCTCATGAATAAGTCGACTGTCGGTTGTTAAAAAAGCGACTATTATGGATCCATGATTATGTGATGGCTTGATAAGTATCATGCATCACGGAGATACATTTAACGCCCGTTTGCCAGAGCATGGCTAAATTATTTTCAAATTTAGTAAGACACTTTCTGGTATTCAAACGACTATATTTTCTAGGATATTGATCAATGAAATTGTAATTCATTTTAATTACTATTTCTAGAGAATGACAATTTTTCGGAACAAATGCGACAGCCAGAAGTGTCCTCCTGCGATAGATTACATCGGCGACGTTTCGTGCTAACAATAAAATGAAATATTTACAGTTGAAAATGTCAGTTTGTGTCATCTATCAATGGTGACATTTTCTCTTGTAGATGTCAATTAGCCTGCGAACTACGACAATACAAAAAGACGAGAGAATGACACCATGCTTTGGCATCCTGCTCTGTTACCCTTTTGTTGCCTATAAATAGAAACGGAAAGAAAGGCGTTAAATGCGTAGGCGTATTGACGGTTTACAAGGGAAGGGTAGCCTGGGATCCAGCCCGACAATTTTAGCTTTGCTGTTTTCGAAGAAAACGTCGAGGTATTGTCCTAGCCCTGGCGTTGTCTGCGTTGACATCTTACAGTATTTCCTTATTACTGAACACATTCGCGCCAAACTCGCACAAGTTGTTTATTATCAAAAGGCGAACCTATACAACAAGGGCAGATAACCATCAGAGTATTTTGACACAGTTATGCCTCTTTTTAGACTTAGCATTTTCACTTAAAATCAAGCATCTGCAGCCGAGCGTTGGCATCCGCATGCGGTGCTCTTTTTTAGCGGATTTATTTACTGTGATCGTTCTCACCGGAACCAAATACATCATGCGTAAGTGCGTACGCATGCGTACTCATACTGTACTATGATATCGGTTTGACTTGAACCAAATATACTGTCATTCACGCTTGTTCCTATTCTACTTTCAGTTTTAGCTAATAAACCTCAACCTCGCTTTTGTCACGACCGTATATACTGTCCTACACGTGTATACCTATATTCTGAAATCTAGTACCAGCAAAAACCTGCTTAAGACTGACGGATCAAATTACCTCTCTTTAAACAGTAGTAGAGTAACAGTTACTGCGCTACCCGATCGGCAGAACAATTTTGACTTACCCTGCCCTTACTGACTCCATTTTAAATGATTGCACATGTGTTGCATGTGATGTTACTTTTTTATTACAACATATTACAGCTTTATGCTACTCCACAAATCCGCTTTCCAGCACTTTGAGTCCTTTGATTTATATCATTGGACGTAACTTTGTCAAAAATAAATTCGGTAATAATTACGGAACCGATTTACAGTTTTGCCACAGATCTGTGGAAACCGGGAAATGAGACCGCGATAAGGAGAGATTAAAAGCTCAGTGCCGCCTTAACCGAGGCTAGAAAGGAGGGGGGAGGTTCGCTAGGGTAGGTGCCTGTTTTCAGAAGCTGAATTCTGAATTTCAGCCTTCGTTAACTCTTTCGCTGCCACCTAAATAAATAGAGAATTTTTTTTTTCGGTGGAAGATCGAAATTTATTTCATCGAGTGAACATCATCGGTAATATTTTCACGAATGAACGTCATCGGTAATATTTTCACGAGTGGCGCAGCAACGTGTGAAAATATTACCGATGATGTTCACTCGATTAAATAAATTTCGATCTTCCACCGAAGAAAAAATCTATTTATTTCATACTTCTAACCCCTATCTTGATGTAACTTTCATAAAAATTCAGTGCAGTTGTTTTCGGTAATTCCCCTTTGTGTACCCTCTCCTTAACAAAGCATTACAATATTACGTAAAGCGCGAGAAGTATAACGTAAATTACGTCATATTTCCCTCCATTTGAATGGCACACGCTTAACTAGGTAACTAATGCGCGGGACTACTGTTTCCGCCTTAAATCAAAGAATTAGAAAATTAAAATCGGAATTTTCACTGGTCGTAACCATGAAATAAAGTCGAGTCTTCTCGGAGGTCTATGATTATATTTGCGCTGAAACTGAAGACAATTTTGAGTAGAGGCTAGCCTCCGGCATCGGATAGTGTAGATCCAAGATCAGACTGCACTTTTTGTGCTGTCTGATCTTGATCTACGCCGTCCGCAAAAACTATCCAAGGCGACAATGGCTTTGAAAGAGTTAAATTGCTAAACGAAAAAAAAAAAAATGTCAAATGTTATCTTCTACTTCATGCTTTTCGGTAGTTTATGGAGAAATAATGGTGGATTATGGATTGATATTTCATGGTTATGACCAGTGAAAATTCCGATTTTATATAGTCTAATTCTTCATTTGAAGGCGGGAACAGTAGTTCCCGAGCATTAGTTACATAGGTAATCAGCGCGTGCCATTCAACTGCAGGGAAATATGACGTAATTTAAGCTATATTTCTCGCGCTTTACGTAATATTATAATGCGTTGTTATCATTCGGCATACCTCGGGTGATCCGGTGATCAAATCCCTCGGCTGTATCACGTAGCTTGATATGCACCTACACGGTACATTTCGCACGTTTCCGGAAGCACACCGTTTTACCGTTATTGAAATTGTAAAGCTCCTCTTAAAAAGAAAACATGAGTCAATTTTCATATCGTTATCTTTCTAACAATATTTCAGTCGGCAAACAGTTTGTACATTCAATTCTTAGCTTGGTTTATCAATTTCCGTTGGGAGCTTTCATCGACAGATCGATAGATGTGATTAACTCCATCGTGGTTGTTCATGTCGTTGCTAAGCGATTTACAGGGGCGCCGCCATGTTTAAGATCATGTGATGGGTAGTTCAAAATGGAAGCCGCCTTAATACGGACGAGGTTAGATGTAGGTACGGAATCTGCCGAGTTGTGACGAGTGGCGTTGTTATGTGAGGGAGGTACGTCACAGGGAATTACCGAAAACAACTGTACTGGATTTTGATGAAAGTTCCAACAAAATAGGAGTTAGAAGCATGAAATAAATAGAATGTTTGTTTTCGAAATTTATTTCATCGCGTGAACATCATCGGTAATATTTTCTCTCTGGCTGCGCCACGCGTGAAAATATTACCGACGATGTTCACTGAATGAAATAAATTTCAATCTTTCACAGATAAAAAAAATCCTCTATATTTTAACGGATTGTGTAGATCCAAGGTCCACAGGTCGCAGAATGATTTCAAACTCCCCTGTCATCTCCCCACATATGAGCTGTGCTCTGGCAAAAAGGGACTTAATGCATATCCGTGATGCATAGTACCAATGAAGCCATCACATAATTATTGATCCATAATAGCCTCTTTTTTAACAACCGACTGAATCTTGAGGTAGACTGGTCCTTGGACATAGAGAAAATTGACTAATAGAGAAAAGTTTTGGCCCAGGTCAGCCTTTGCGGACTGCGCAGGCTGACCTGAGTCGATACTTTTCGCAAATGCATTAAGTCCCCTTTTCACAGATCATGGCTCATATATATGAGCCACGATCTGTGAAAAGGGGGCCTAATGCATCTGCGAAAAGTATCGACCCAGTTCAGACCTGCGCAGTCCGCACAGGCTGACGTGGGCCGAAACTTTTCGCTTTTGTTATTTTTTTCTGTATGTCAAAGGACCAGTCTACCTTATGATACAGTCGGTTATTAGTTATAATGGATTTTATGGATCCCTTATTATGTGATGTCTTGCTAGGTATGATAATCACGGAGATGCATTAAGCCCCCTTTTGCCAGAGCATGACGTTCTGCGCAAAGTACTGTACTGTACACTGTACTTTTCTTTGCCGGAAAGTCCAAAAACAAACATGACGTGAAGTCAGTTCATGGATCTATCGAAAGGGTACAGGAAAAATTCTTTGAATTTTTTTTTTCCAAACAAAAAATACATTTTTAACGCTTATCTTGCCGCATTGGTATAAAGGTGCTCCTGGTAGAGAGTCAAGACCAAGATCAGCCTGCACATAAATGTAGATGTAGCATCATCATGGCATACGCTCCACTCTATACTGTAATTTATTATTTCAGTCACGTTGTGGAATCTCGGTGTATTTTCTAAAGCATTGTGTTTAAAAAAGCCATAGGTAAAAGATAGGACCTGAAGTAGGTAAAGATGTCATAGATTAAGAGGCCATAGGTTTAAAAAGAAAAAAGTGTAACTAACGGACATATTTTTGTAACCGTTCGGCAGAACTTGTGCAAATCGTTATACACGTACCGTTTATTTAACCCTTATCCTGCTAAATAAGTAAAAAATAAAAAACTTTCAAGCCGATAATAAAACCCAAAATTTTATACTTCAAAGGTATTTTTGGGGGAAAGATACTATCTCCTTATCAGACGGTGTAGATCCAAAATCAGACCTTGAGTCGCGCTTAGCAGCCTTTTTGTCGGTGAGCAAAAAAAAAGAAACGTTTCCATATCTACTACCATACATAAATATAGAAATTATATACCCTACGACAGCAATGCCAGAAATTGGCAATTTCCTTCTTGGAATGACTCTTTCGTTTCCTTGTTAACACTTGACCAAACGACCAAAGTTTTAACTTCCCAACGGTAGACTGTTTTTGAAAACATTGTAAGCAAAGGAGAAAATGCTGGAAACCAGCATTTTCTCCTTTTCCAACAATGTTTTCTGATCGTTCCATACCAATGGCATTATTTGTTCATATTTTTATTTGTCGTCTGCAAATGCTTTCATTATGGACCAGTCTAAAACTATGTCGTCTGGCGAAGAGTTAACATGGATAACAAGCAATAAAAGGACACGTTATGGTATTTAGATTGCCCCGTCGTTGTCTTTTAATGAAAATAAAAGCGGGACATCTTTTCTCGAGGGTGTACAGATGTTTGACTAGTTTGTTGATAGATCGTCTTACTCCGTCGAATTGGGCACCAAATTAGTCAATCGGCAAACCTCAGGTGATCCGTTGATTAAATCCCTCGGCTGCAGTACGATGGGCGATATGCACCTACACGGTGCCACTCGTCACAATTCGGCCGATTCCGTACCTACATCTAACCTCGTCCGTATAAAAGAAGTATCCATTTTGAATTGCTAATCACATGATCGTAAAAATGGCGGCGGCCCTGTAAATCGACATGAACAACCACGGTGAAGTTACTCACATCTATCGATCTATCGATGAAAACGGAATTGATAAACCACGCTAAACATTGAATGTACAAAATGTTTGCCGACTGAAATATTCTTAGAAAGATCGATAGAAAATTGTGACTCATGTTTTCTTTTTTAAGAGGAGCCTTACAATTTCACGGTGTGCTTCCGGCGACGCACGAAATGTACCGTGTAGAAGCATATCAAGCTACGTGATACAGCCGAGGAATTTGATCAGCGGATCACCAGAGGTATGCCGAATGCCAAGGGTATATGATTTCTTCACCTGAAATACACCGCTTTACCGTTTTTAAAATTGTAAGGTTCTGATTAAAAAAAAAAGAAAACACGACTATTTTATGTCGAAATCTTTCTAAAAACGTTTCCATTCACAAACAGTTTATACATTCAAATTCTAACGTTGTCTACGAATTCCGTTGGCATATTTCACCGACGGGTTGATAATTGTGAATAACTTGACTGTGCTTGTTGTTGTCGTTGGTAATCGTTTTACATGGGCGCCGCCATGTTTAAGATCATGTGACTGACAGTACCTTGAATTGGATCCTTTAAACGGACGAGGTTAGATGGTGTTTAGGAATCGGAAAGTTGTTACGTGTTCAAATTATTCGCTAGAAATGTTTTTTTTTTTTTTTTTTCCTTTTTGACAAACAAGGCAAATCTCGTCCAACTTACAAACAGGAAAAAACACCAGAAAGACAAGAAATTAACTTGAGAACTATGCCAGAAATATTTACAAGTAAAGAGCAACTGTAGCCTACGAGTGATGTTTTTGCTATTTCAATGGCATTTTTTTTTGGGGGGGGGGGAGATATCTCCTTATCCGACAGTGTAGATCCAAGATCAGACTGCACGTTCTATGCAGTCTGATCTTGATCTACACTGTCCGCAAAAGGTCCTTGAGTCGCACCTAGCACCCTTAGTAGTACACTTAGATTTAACTCTTCAACAATGACAAAATTTTAGATAACTCCAGCTTAAGACCGATACTTCTTATCGCCAGTCCGATAGAGTTATCACTCTTTGAGCACTCTTATACATATATGGTAACAAACCGTAAAAAAAGAAAAGTCTCGTGAGACAGCACAATGTTTTTGGAAGCGGTATAGTACCCACATTCGGCATACCTCGGGTGATCCGGTGATTATATCCCTCGGCTGTATCACGTAGCTTGATATGCACTTACACTGTACATTTTTTCGCCGGAAGCACACCGATTTACCGTTATTGAAATTGTAAGGCTCCTCTTAAATAAGAAAACACGAGTCACAATTTTCTATTGACATCTCTCTAAGAATATTTTCGTCGTCAAACAGTTTGTACATTCAATTTTTAGCGTGGTCTATCAATTCCGTTGGGATCTTCCATCGACAGATCGATAGATCTATGTGAATAACTTCACCGTGGTTGTTCATGTCTTTGCTAAGCGATTTGCAGGGGCGCCGCCATGTTTAAGATCATGTGATTAGTAGTTGAAAATGGAAGCCTCCTTCATACGGACGAGGTTAGATGTAGGCACGGAATCGGCCGAGTTGTGACGAGTGACAGTACCCGTTAACTAACCCACAGAGGGAAAGGAAAATAAGAACTGAAACCCTTATATACTTCATAGACACTGGATCGCAATGAAATGTGCCTTACAGATGGCTGAGGTTGGTTTTACTTAATATACATATACTGTCTATGATGCCATTAATGAGCCATGCTCTGGCAAAAGGGGACTTAACGCATTTGCAAAAAGTATCGACCCAGGTCAGCCTGCGCAGACTGCGCAGGCTGACCTGGGCCGAAACATTTTGCTTTTGGTCAATTTTCTGCATGTCCAAGGACCATTCTACCTCAGGATTCCGTCTTTTGTCAGACAAAATGGATTTTATGGATCCATAATCATGTGATGAATTTCATGGTGCCATGCTACACGAATATGCACTAAGTCCCCTTTTGCCATGGCTAATTTTTGTTTACGCGTATTCCAGGTAGCAGGTCTAAACGCGACTTTAATTTGAAGAGCTTCCACTAATTGCAATTAGAAGTATTGCAGATGTCATTTGAAACTTGATGACAGATTCGATGTAACTCAAAAAATGGGTTTGTGTCTTTGAAAGGATAGAAAACGTTGTCGGAAAAGAAGAAAAGGCTAAATACCAGCATTTCGCCTCTTTTCCCAGATAATGTCAAAAGCCGTCTCCACTAGTGCCGTTTAAAAACATGATTGGTGAATGGTTGTATAAGAATTGCAATCGAATAAGACTGGAAATGATTAAGAATGTTAGACGAGTAAACGCCTCATAACGTCTATAACAGCTAAACATCGTCATAGTCCGGTGGGTAAGTTACAACTTCAACATCTTTTCCGGTACTGAAGAAAATAGAAAATAAAACATGCTTCAGAAATGTTTCCTTGGTGCTGACCGTCATTTTCAAGGTTGTTCAGACATGTAATGTTGACCAAAGACCTTTTTTTCCTGTCTTTGGTGTTTAGGGCTTATGCCACAGTCTTTTCCTACGGACAATTTTTTTTTTTCTTTTTCGCTCAGATGGTAATATAACGTTTTCGGAGTAAACTTTAAAAGAAAATCATATGTTGCGGTGCAAAAAACAAAGATATACTTCTTCAAAGGAGATAACTCTTGTCAAAATTACAGAAAATAAGCTTTAATTTCAAACCTAAAAAAGGGGGTTCTTAAAGTAACAAATACTGCTCCAACAAATGGCTATTCTTAGAAATGTGATGTTTGCCAATAGTAAAGAGGATTAATCGAAAGAATTAAAGCAGGAGACAGATTGCAGTAATAAAGTGATTAAAGATGGTCTAACGTGTCAACAACGACTTATTTTCTGATAATTTTTCTGCTTATAAAAAATGCGGACAGATCTTTTTTAAATTTTGCAACAGGAATAGTACTTTCTAATGTCTTGCAAAAAAATGTTTATCAGGAGGTGCATTTTTAAGAGATACAGTGCTTTTTTATGATTAATTGACAAATGAATTACCCCCCTTTATAATAAACGTCTATTTTGGCGTGATTTTGCATCCCGATCATTTATAAATGTCCCATATTTTTAGAGTAGAAAACAGATTTATAGACTTTATAAATCTGAAAGTGGGCATAAAGTTAGGATAATTCGTATGCAAAAAAATAAAAAACTGTTTTGTAAGAAAAACGGTCCAATGATGCAGAAGCCACTGTGGTGATAGAAAGAAATACTGTTAGAGCCCATGTAGCGGCCAATTTGAGAGTTAAAAAGTGTCTAGGTTTAAGCCATGCTCTGGCAATAGGGGGCTAAATGCATCTCCGTGATCCATGACACCAGTTAAGACAACTGTGTGTGAGGTAATAATAGGTCCATAGAAGCCACTTTTTTTAACAACTGACATAATCACGAGGTAGACATGTCCATGGACATACAGAAAATTGACCGGTGACGAAAAGTTTCGGTCCAGGTCAGCCTGCGCGGAGTGCGCAGGCTGGCCTGGATCGATAGTTTTCGCAGATGCATTAAACCCCCTTTTCACATAGCATGGCTCAGTTAAATGATACCATTTAAAAGTATGGTTATTATTGTGAAGATGACAATCTGTTATGGTAGATCTGCGGTCGGTCAAACTGTTACTTGCTAGAAGAAAAATGAATTTCAAAAACAGGTAAAAAATAGCCAGGTCGGTCTATCTTCTGGTTACTTTTGCCTGGTTATAGAACTCATTTTTTTCCGGGGCTTTAAGCGCATCGCGAAACCCTACTCGAACAAAACAGTGCCAAAAAAATGTAGTTTGTTATTACCTTTCGCTGTTATTTGTTCAGACACTGAAGTCTCACGAAGCCTGGCCCGACATTCGTACGTGCCCTTAAAGATGTCAACGCCATTGGCTTGAGTTCTCAAGGTCAAGGTCATTAAGTGGGCCGAATATCCTTCCAGGTAACTTGGCGAATTAGGCTTTATAAATGAAGGAAGAAGCATAATTATTCCATGCTTTCAGTAGTTTATCGAGAAATAATGGCGGATTATGGTTTGATATTTCATGGTTACGACCAGTGAAAATACCGATTTTATATTCCCTAAGTCTTCAATTGAAGGCGGAAACAGTAGTTCGCGCATACTAGTTACCTAGGTAATCAGCGCGTGCCATTCGAATGAAAGGAAATATGACGTAATTTACGCAATATTTCTCGCGCTTTACGTAAAATTGTAATGCGTTGTTATGTGAGTGGGGTACGCCACGGGGAATTGCCGAAAACAGCTGTACTGGATTTTGATGAAAGTCCCACCAAAATAGGGGTTAGAAGCATGAAATAAATAGATTATTTGTTTCTTTCGGTTAAAGATCGAAATTTATTTCATCTCGTGAACATGGTCGGTAATATTTTCACCCGTGGCTGCGCCACTCGTGAAAATATTACCCACGATAACTCGATGAAATAAATTTCGATCTTTCACCGAAAAAAAAAAAAAATCCAAATTTCCTGTATGTATTACTTCTTTAACTCTTTCGTTGCCAAATAAATAGAGCCAACTTTTCTCGAGGTCTATATGTATCTGTTTCATTCACAAATAAACCTGTTTTTGGTTGAAGATTAGCATCAGATATCGGATAGATCCAAGATCAGGATGCGCCTTTTGTGCAGTCTTATTTCGATCTGTGCCGTCCGCAAAAGCTGTCTAAGGCGACATTGGCAGTGAACGAGTTAACAAAGAATTCACCCGTCTTTTAATTTACCTGAAGAAAGCCTTTGAAAACACTGTAGAAAAATGATAAAAATGATAAAGTGCTGTTAAACAGCATTTTTCTTCCTTTCCCATATCGTTTTCTACCTTTTCCAAGACAAAGTCCTCATTTGAACAACACAGTTTAAAAGGTAAATAGATTTCATACATTGCCAGAATTTGAGACAAGGCAGCGGACCATACAGATCCATGAGTATACTGATTGTCATATGAAGTCCGATCTTGATCTACACTGTACGCACAAGGTAGTCTTAGGTTGATCTACTTTGTCAACAAATATAAAACGACATAAGTGTTAAAAATACCATTCACAATCCGAGTTTTAACAACCCTGAAAAAGGCTTTTGAAAACATATGGGAAAAGGAGAAAATGCTGGTAACCAGCATTTTGTCCTGTTTCCACGATGTTTTCTATGCTATTAAAGACAGAAATCGTCATTGGAGAAGTCAGAAGACCTCAATTTATTTGAGCGCAAAATTTTGTCCTTTGGTAGGGAGTTAAGTCCTTTTGTAAAGTGCTATGGGGTTTCTAACTGGTTCTTTCATATCCAAAGAATCTGCTTTTTCTGCAAATGAAGCTGACAGCATATCACACGTCAGTAAGAGATAGAGTTTTTTTTTTTACGGTGAAAGATCGAAATTAACTTCTGCCAGTGAACATCATCGGTAATATTTTCACGAGTGAAAATATTACCGTATTATGTTCATGAGATGAAATAAATTTTGATCTTTCACCGAAAAAAAGAAAGTGTTCTATTCATTTCATGCTTCTAACCCCTTTTTTGTTGGGAAGTATAGGGGAGCTCTCGGTGTGTCCGTACCCGTGAGTTTATAAATCGGTAAATTCACTGGTCGAAACGGTAAAATTGTCAAACCATAATCCACCATTATTTCCTGATAAACTGCCGAAAAGCATGAAATAAATAAAGTTCACACTTGCTGCAACTTTATATAACCCCAATTGTTTGAGCTCCAATACGGAGTGTATATGAATGTAAGTCATGCTCTGGCAAAAGAGGGCTTGATGCATCTCCGTAATGCATATATCAAGCAAAACACATAATAGAGTTCATTTTGTCTAACAACCGACTGAATCATGGGGTAAGCTGGTCCTTTGACATTCAGAAAATTGACTAATAACAAAACATTTCGACCCAGGTCAGCCCTCGCGGAGACTGAACTGGGTCGATACTTTTTGCTAATGCATCTGGCCCTCTTTTCACAGAGCATGGCTCAATTATATATATAATAAGGTAGATATGTTTACCTTTAATTATGGGTCTCGAATGGTTTAGCCAATCAGAAGCTGTATTACTTTCTTAATCTAGAATCTGATAACGCTTGGTGAATACGAGCACTAACACGTGCAACCTACGCATGTTTTTCCTGGCTTTCTAACACCAGTACTGACACAACTTTCTTTCAAGGTCACTGATGAATACCTTTCTCACATACTGAATACCTTTCTCACATGCATGAGGTGAGAGGCGAAAATGGCCGGGAAGAAAGTTTGCCTCAACCGGGTATCGAATCTGCAACAACCAGGTCAAGAGTCAGATACGCTAACCGCTGAGCTACCCGGGCGGTCCAGGCACTGTTTAGTGTAAGAAATATGTCAAGAAATCTTCGACTCTTGATAAAGCCTGACGGACCTTGACCACCTCTTGGAGCCTGGCCCTTTCTTGCGGGCCCCAACCGGTGAGGAACTTCGCACATGGGGGAGTGTTAACCCTTAGGCTGCTAAGCGCGATGCAAGGACCTTTTGCGGACAGTGGTGATCAAGATCAGACTGCACGTTGATCAAGATCAGACTGCAGAGAACGTGCAGTTTGATCTTGAATCTACACTGTCCGATAAGAAGATATCTTTCCCCAAAAATACCTTTGAAATAGCAAAATTTGGGTTTTTACTATCAGCCGGAAAGTTTCATTTCATTTATTTAGAAGGATAAGGGTAAAAAATGAAATCTTACATTGTAAGCATAATTTGATTTCACTTGTGTGTTGTTATGATACCATGTCATGGTTGGTTTTTCGCTACACTGTACCAAACACGAGATCTCGATATTTTCCTCCCTCGACAATGTTATTTCGCTTTCCATCACATCGATTTCTGGTCCAACTGAAAAAAAAGTTACATGTATGTTATATCTTACCGTATTATATTTCATCATTACACCATATTTTATTATATCTTATTATACCATATCTGATCATATTATATCATATTCACTTAATTGACTTCTTGACGTAAATTTAGTGTAAACATTTATTCATCAGTACATTATTAGTTGTCCGGTCAGGTGCCAGGGGACTTGGAAATTTGTTCACGGCTGTGGTGAATCATGTCGCCCAGGCGGCGACATAATTCACCACAGCCGTGAACAAGTTTCCAAGAGCCCTGCCACCTGACCGGACAACGAATTCATTATACTGCAAAGTTTAACCATTCCAAGGTGTATTCAAGTGAAATTTCCCTGTTTTATGGTCTAACAAATCGAGTATGCTTATGAAATCGAATTTCCCTTCTGAGTGCCCAAACATCTTGAAAAATGACGTCACTAAAAAACTGACGTCACCGTAATCTAGGTAAAACGTGCATTTTAGTGCATGAAGTTGGGTTTTGTGTTGAAGTGTATAAATATCTACAGGGCTCCCGACAGGGGAACTGTGCTGTACCCTTGGAGCTGCCAGTTTACAGCATTATATATTCGGAGCATGTTATCTAATGAGATCGCAAAAAAAATTCTGTGTAGTATAACAAAACTTATTTCATGCTTTTCGGTAGTTTATCCAGAAATATTGCTGGATTATGATTTGATATTTTATGGTTACGACCAGTGAAAATATCGATTTTATATTTTCTTACTCTTCAGTTGAAGGCGGAAACAGTAGTTCCCGCGCACTTGTTACCTAGGTAAACAGCGCGTGCCATTCAAATAGAGGGAAATATGACGTAACTTACGCTATATTTCTCGCGCTTTGCGTAATATTGCGTTGTTATGTGAGGGTGGGTACGCCACGGGGAATTACCGAAAACAACTGTACTGGATTTTGATGAAAGTTCCAACAAAACAGGGGTTAGAAGCATGAGATAAGTAGATCTTTTGTTTTTTGCAGTGAAAGATCAATATTTATTTCATCTCGTGAACATCATCGGTAATATTTTCATTCGTGGCTGCGCCACTCGTGAAAATATTACCGATGATTTTCACTCGATGAAATAAATTTCGATCTTTCACTGGATAAAAAAAATCCTCTTTATCATTTACAACAGACAATACAACAATATTACAAATATACGAAAAAAATGGATGATAAAGAGAAAAAAAAAAACAGAATGGCGTGGAGTGTTAATCGTAAAGATTTCCACTACCTAGCTGTATAGGCCGAGGGCTGTAGTCATTTCCAGCTTGACCACCATCGCTGATAAAAGGAGTGATAGCTGACATAAATGATATGCAGGGTTTTTTTTTTCGGTGAAAGATCGAAATTTACTTTATCGAGTGAACATCATCGGTAGTATCACACGAGTGCAAATATTACCGTATGATGTTCACGAGGGATTGTGCGTTAACTCTTTACCGCACAATCCCGACTTTTAACGACGCCAAAGAGGAAGCCTTTTGAAAACAATGTGTGAAAAGGAGAAAATGCTGGTACCAGCATTTTCTCCTTTACCCACAATGTTTTCTACCCGTCACATAGCAAATTTCAATTCTTAAGTCACATTTAATTTGTCGTCTGCAAATGCTTTCAATTTGGACTCGTCTAAAATTTTGTCGTCTGGGAAAGAGTTAAAGAGTTTAGCGTTATAGGGTTACTAAGTGGTTATTCCGTATCCAAAGAAACCACTTTTTCCTCCAATGCAACTGACAGCATTTCATACCTCAGTAAGAAATAGAGGATTTTTTTTTCGGTAAACGATTGAAATTCATTTTATCGAGTGAACATCATCGGTAATATTTTTACCATTGTCGCAGTCACGAGTGAAAATATTACCGTATGATGTTCACGAGATGACATAAATTTCGATCTTTCACCGATTTTAAAAAAAATTATACTTATTTTATGCGTCTAATCCCCTTTTTGTTGAGATTTGCGAGGTACAGGGAAGCTCTCGGTATTTCCGCACCAGTGAATTTATCAGTGGGTAAATTCATTGGTCGAAATGGTGAAATTATCAAGCCATAATCCATCATTATTATCCGATACACTGCCGAAAAGCACGAAATACATATACTCACAATTTACGGTAACGCGTATATTCCACTCTTCCTCACCATGTTCATTTTTACCGAGACAAATGTATTCATCTGCGGCATAGCGCCGAATCTGCGGTATAAGTAGTATACTCCCCTGTACTCCAATCTCTTAAATAGGAAAATCAAAAAATCAAAGTACTGAAAGTACTGACAGACTAGCGAATGTGGAAAAAAGCGACCTCGGTTAAAAAAAAAAAAAACACTTTATGGGAAATCGCTTTGAAATAATTCCAAAATCCTTTTACTGGCTGAAAAGTTTTTTATTTTTTCCCTTTCCTTCCCTTCCCTACCCTTTCCGGGTAGCTTTGTGGTTAGCGTTTCTGAATCGTGACCTAGTGCATGTGAGAAAAGCAGTCAGTGGCTTTGGAAAGAAAGTTGTGTTAGTACTGGTGTGAGAAAGCCAGTATACACATGGGTTCGTCACTGACCGCCATGATATGAGCCGAGCTGTAAAATGGCGTTAAACTTCCTTCCTTCCTTCCTTCCTTCCTTCATTCAATAGCTCAATAACTTTTAAAATCCCCCCCCCCCAAAAAAAAAGCAACCTTTTTCACTATTTGTTACAGTAATAATCTTTTCTTTCACTATTTTCTGTTGGATTTTACCAGCCTGTTCCAGCGTATTTACTCAGAGAAACTTGGAAAACTTCGTTTAACATAAGAAAGCAACATTTATCGATTACCTTCCCATGCCGCATCAGGTAACCTCCGTTTCCTGTACCACACAATTTCCGGCTCTGGGCGACCAAGCATAACACAAGTTAGGTTTGCTGTTTCGTTTTCTTCAAACGAAATTGTCTTCTTCGTCGTTAAGTCTGTCTCAACAAATGGCTTCCCTACAATTGAATGGTAAAAATGCTGACTGTATTCGTGTTTACATTTCTTATTATCACACTTGCAAATGTAAATATACCGGAAGTTAGTAAAAAGACCTGGAGTTGGCGTAAACATGCGGAAAACGTAAACGAATTCGACAATTGTTATAATTGGATTGCTTTGGGAGCTTGTCTGAATTCATATGCGGTGATACTGGGTGCCCTAACCGTCGATGACGTTGCATTTTATTGTTTTGTAAAGCACATCGTCCATGACTTTGTATTAATCGTGCTCCGGCAAAATAGGGCTTAATGTATATCCTTAATGCATTGTACTAATCAAGCCATCGCATAATTATGGATCCATAATAGACACTTTTTTAACAACCGACTTAATCGGGAGGTAGATTAGCCCTTGGACATACAGAAATTGACCTGCGCAGGCTGACCTTAATTGATACTTTTTCAGATGCATTAAGCCCCCTGTTCACAGAGCATGGCTCATACATGTATTTATTTCATGCTTTTCGGTAGTTCATCGAGAAGTAATGGTGAATGGTGGATTATGGTTTGTTATTGCAAGGTTATAGAGAAAATACCGATTTCATATTTTTAACTCTTCAATTGAAGGTGAAAAGAGTAGTTCCCGCGCACTAGTTACCAAGGTAAACAGCGCGTGCCATTCAACAAGACAGAAACATGACGTAATTTAAGCGCATTTACCTTATATTTCTCGCGCTTTACGTAATATTGTAATGCATTGTTATGTGAAGGGGTTACGCCGCGGGGAATTACCGAAAATATCTGTACTGGATATTGATGAAAGTCCCAACAAAAAAGGGGTTAGGAGCATGAAAGAAATAGAATATTTGTTTTTTGGGAGGTGAAAGATCGAAATTTATTTTATCGAGTGAACATCATCGGTAATATTTTCACTAGTGGCGCTCACTCGATGAAATAAATTTCGATCTTTTACCGGGGAATAAAAAATCGTGAAAATATTACCGATTATGTTCACTGGATGAAATAAATTTCAATCTTTCACGAAAAAAAAAAAAACGAATATCCTCTATATATCCATGCCTTATCCGGTAAACTGTCTAGTATTTTGGGACATAACCGATATCTCGATCCCCTAATAACAAAATCCAGTACTTTGACCCTTGTCTCTTTACCAAACGACAAAATTTTAGAGCAACTGCAGACGACAAAATAAATGTGACTGAACAGTTGGAAAGTGTTTTGGGAAGGGTAGAAAACATTGTGGGAAAAGGAGAAAATACTTGTTACCAGCATTTTCTCCTTTTCCCACAATGTTTTCAAAAGGCTTTTTTCTCAGAGTCGTTAAAAGTCGGGATTGTGTGATAAAAAGTTTTAACCTGCTAAGTACGTTAAATGAAACTTTCATGCTGGTATTAAAAACTCAAGTGTTGTTATTTCAAAGTTAATTTTTTGACAGAAAATATCTCCTTATCGAACAGAGTAGATCAAACATCAGACTGCACGTCATGATCAGTCTGATCTTGATATACACTGTCCGCAAAAGGTCATTTAGTCGTGCTTAGCAGCCTGAGGGTCTATCCCTTGTCAAACAAGCCTTTAGTATAACTACCCTGAAGAAGAAAGTTTTTGAAAGCATTGAGAGAACAGGAGAAAATGTTGGTAACCAGCATTCCCCTTTCCTCACCGTGTTTTCTTTTCTTTTAGAGGCGAGTTCGTAATCGGAGCCACGTTTAATTTGTCGTGTGCAAGAACTTACAATTTGGTCGAGCTTAAGATTTTCTCTTCTGGTAAAGAGTTCCCAATAAGTCACAGCAGACCACTAGTATTTGCCTTAGATAACATAAGATGTAATGAAAATAACAGAAAGCTGAGCCCGTATTCACCAACCATTCTAAAGAACGTTCCCAGTCTTATTCTCCAGAATTTTCTAAATTTGAAAGTAACGCAACTTCTGATTGGCTAAACCATTTGGTTTAGCCAATCAGAAGTTGTGTTACTTTCAAACTTGGAAAATTCTGGAGAAAAAGACTAAGAATGTTCTTCAGAACGATCGGTGAATACGGGCTCTCCATAATTCGACAAGTGAAGGAATTGTAACGAAAGTAGGATTACTCAGTCTTGAATGAGTTATTTCTGACAGCTAACTTACGTTGAACTTGTATTTCGAACTTGCACATCTCTATCGGTTTGTTGTTGAACAGGCACACATATACGCCGTCGGAGTCGCTTGGAGCTACACGGGTAATGGTCAGTGAACTAGACCTCCCATTGGTGTCTACTTTGTACTTAGTCCTATCGTAGGGTATACGGTCATTGTACTTCCATTGTACTCTCTGGTCAAAGAGAAACTATATTAAATGAACCGTGCTCTAGCAAAGAGGGAGTTTCGTGCATCTCTATAGTGCATATATAAATACTAAGCCAGTCATCACATAATTATAGATATATAAAAAAAAATGTCGAACAACTAACTGAATTATGAGATAGAATGGTCTTTGGACATGTAAAAAATTCACAAAAAGGAAACAATTTCTAACCGGGTGAGCCTGCGCGGACTCTGCAGGCTGACGTGAGTCGATACTTTTTCCAAATGCGCTAAATCCCCTTTCCACAGAGTATGGCTAAAAAAGGGAAGTATTTATTTAATTGTTTCTATGATATATCTCTTGGAAAAAGAAAACGGATATACGCACACACAATTTCTTTTTAAGTAAACGTGTAATGGGTGCGGAAAATATTATCTAGGACAAACGGGGGATAAATTAAGAGGTCATCGAGCCAAACAAATTAGGGATCCATCAACCGGACGATTACGACTGAGCAGTCACATAGACCTCTGTTCAACTGACGAGATAAAAATTGAAAATATTCTGTTTATAAAATTATATTCGAATAAAGTATCAGTCAGACCAACTAAAGAATAATACTCCATAGATTGTTTCAAAACCTTGACGTAGTTCCTAACTACGTTTAAAGTTAACCCCCTTTATAATACTTCTCATTTTATCAGTGGAACTCTTCAAGTTGAAGGCGCGTTTAGACCTTTTGCCGGGACCACACGTAAACAAAAGTCAGTGGCAACATACATGTACGTACGAAGCACAATCAAATGCAAATATCTTGAGGCACATTTTATTGCGATGTAGTATCTTATAAGTATACTCAGGCATTTATTATCATTTGTTACTCTCGTAATTAGTGTTTTGCCTACGTAGGGGCACCTTATATGACCTAATAATATCGTGCTGTCACGAAACTTGTTCGTTTTCTTGATAATTGGAAGAAGAGTACTCAAAGAGAGATAACTCAATCGAACTGGCGAAAAAAAGTATTCGACTCTTCATTGACGTCGCAAGGGGTGTGCCATTATGAGCAGAAGATCTTGACCAGCTAAAACACGGGTATTGGTGTCGAAAGAAACAATATGAGCAATGCTGTGTGAAAAGGGGGCTTAACGCATCTGAGAGAAAAAAAAAAATATATATATATATCGAGGTTAGCCTGCGCAGTCGCGAAGGTTGACATCGGTCGAAACTTTTGCTATTTGTCATTTTTCTGCAAGTCAAAGGGCCAGTATACCTCATAATTCAGTTAGGTGTCAGAGAAAATGGATTTTATGGATCCATATTTATGCAATGACTTGCTTGATGTAACACATCACGGAGATTCATCAAATCCCCCTTTTGTCAGAGCATGGCACATATACAAGATAGGAGCTAACTTTCAAGATTAATTGGCCTGGAACCAGTAATCATCTATCTTACTAATCAGAAAACTTGAAGATCCTAGTATTACCCATTCTTAAGATATCCATTGAAATATGTTCCCACAATATGGCCATTTTAAGCATTATACAGTCGCACTTCAAAAATATTATCTAAAGTTCAAAGTACTGCCTTGAAAGTTAAATAAGAAGTCGTGCACAAATTAGTTCAGATGTCGGATAGACATCTGACCTTAAGTTTTATAATGTATAAGTAGAATGCTAACACCCGTGGTTTTATTTAAACACTAAAATCAGACAATTGGCTACTGTTATATTCCAATAATTGGTACAGAATAACACTTAATTAAACTTACATCAACTCAATTAATTAAAGCGATGTAAAAAATCAACTCTATCATAAAAAATCAACTCTATCAATTCATTTGGTGTAAAAAGAAAAACAATCATGGATAGCCCGGGTTTTGGCAGGTGGTATTTAGTAAATACTGAAACTAAAAATTCTGTAGAGTTTGTTTCCATCAAACGTTCATGCCGCAGTATTTCCATTGTTTCTCATTTCAAAAATATAATTCTACATTTGCCAGTGTGCAATTACGTAATGTCTAAGTTGGACAAAATTAGTCATGCAATGATTTAACATCGATGAAAATTACTACTTCGAAACAATTACAGACACTACACAAATACATTTTTGTAACTTTTGTATGTAACTTATATTATGATATAGGATAAAAAATGTCGGCTGAAAAACGACGCATGCACGTTCACGAAAGCCTAAACATGATTTGTTTAGTAGATACGCTAAACTTTGTAACAACCTCAAAAGGAAATTTGGTATCAAAACTTCAATTGAGCACAAAGTCCTCAAGGTAAGCTTTTTTAATCGTGTTATGCGCGTGGTGCGGTGTGCGTTGCGCGTCGTGAACTTTTACATTGCTTACGCTCTAGAGGCTACATTTTCAGTCTGATACGCACGAAACATGGTCAGAATATGTGTCTTGATGATATCTTGGACGACTTTGAAAATGACTCTTGTTGGGTAAAAAGGTAAGTCACCAGGTCAAATCTTTGGAGGGGGAAAAAAAAAAATTGTACACTGTATTGTAAGCCTTATTTTCTGTCAAATACTCAAAAAAGTTTGTCAGAATTTTTGTCTAGATTATATCTCGGATCAGTTCCAAAATACATTACGTGGGGTCAAAAGCTAGGTCACCAGGTGTACAGAAATCTTTGAAACAACGTATGTGCACGTTAGAGGTTAAATTTCCAGAACAAAACTCGTGAAAGCTTGTCAGAAAGTTTGTCTTGGTAATATCTCGGACGAATTAGAAAACTGATCACTTCCAATCAAAGTAGGTCACCAGGTAAAAAAAAAAAGAAAACTTGTGTACACTCAAAAGGCTACTTTTTTTAGTCGTATACTCATTTAAGCTAGCTAGAATGTTTGTCTTGAAAATGGGTCATGTTGGGTCGAAAACTAGTCCACTATGACAAATCATAAAAAAGTCTTTTCTACTCTCTAGAGGCCCCATTTTTAGTTCAATTCTCAAAAGAACAGGTCAGATTGTTTGTCTTGATGATATCTCGGATAGGTTCGAAAATAGGTCAAATCAGGTCAACAGTACAAATGTTAAGAAAACCTTGTGTGTCCTCTTGAGGCCAAAATTTTAGTCCACATCTAATGAAAGCTGATCAGAATGTTCGTCTTGCTGATTTACATTGAGCTTAAAAATTGGTCAATCCTAGTAAAAGCTTGTACACTCTTGAGGCCATGTTTTCAGTACTATACTTACGAAAGTTTATCAGAATGTGTGTCTTGACATTTCGGATGAGGTTGGAAATTGGTCATGTTAAGTCAAAAAGGCTAAGGAGAGTGACTTTGGGGCCATCAAAGCCCGTTTATTTGGGCGTGACTATTATCAGCACCAATACCGTGTTTCACCCGCTTATTTGGAGTGTTAATGTTTTATTTGTAAACTTCTCGAGTTACCTAAAGCAAGATGAAAACGAGCCTGCTGAATTTTATTCTTGCTAACGCGGCTGTTTCGAAGAAAAAGTCGAGTTATTGTCATAGCCCGTCGTCCTCTGCCTCTGCATTGTCGTTGTCGTGCAAGGCAAAAACTTTGACATTTTATAATATTTCTGTTGTTACTCAAGATATTTACTTCAAGCCTGGGTTAATTCTTAACTATCGCAAAGGGAATGCATACAACAAGGGCAGTAACGATCAAAGTAATTTTGACACAGTTATGCCTCTTTTCACTGGAAACCAAGCAACTGCAGCCGACCGTTGGCACCTGCATGCGGTGCTCTTGTTTTAGATGACGATATTAAACAAATCAATGCAATATGAACACGAGTGCAAGATCCTTTTAATAATACGACCAGAAATTGTTTTATCCTGTCACCTCCTATAACACCCGTCGTATAACACCGCGTCATATAGACTTAGTGATATACAGTCTCTTGACCACGTGACTAGGTTTATTATGTCAGTTGGTCGTGTGATCAAGGTTTATTAGGCTAGTTGGCCATGTGACCAGCCAGAACTATTTTTTTTTTTTTGTGCCGGTACACGAAATCAATATGTTACGGTAAAATTATCGCTTAAAATTCGACGCTTATGTTGATTTCTCTCATTTTTAAGATGTAGTAGAATTCTTCGCCACAACATTCTTCTGATGGTAAACGTCACGTTTATGACGTAATCAGTATCATTCATGACGTCATTATTGCAGCTGCATATCCAGAGCGCTTTACACAGTTCGTCATCTGTGTGTGTGTGTGTGTGTTTTTTTTTTTTTTTTTTCGCATAGTGAGAAAGATGTCAATACGTGCCTTAATTTCAAGAAAAATATTCTAACAAGATCTTGGATTAAAAATGAGAAACAGGATCAATAGAAAAGTGTCCTGGATTGGGAAAGTTGAAGAATAAATGGTAAGTGTCGTGGATTTGGAAAGTTTATCGGGCTCGGCTCCGGAATTTTATGGTATCAGTACCATGAACTATTGAATAAAAAGTAGGTCTTCATATCAATATTTGTTTTTCCTTTTGTCTGGTTTTTTTTCCAGTGCATGACAGGATAAATAGAATAGATGGTTGGTGTCTTGGATGGTTTAAGTTTATCGGGCTCGGCTCCGGAATATATCCGGTTCGCCTTCGGCTCACCAGATAAAATCTTTCGCCTTGCCGATATACTGAACCCATCCAAGACATCAACCATCTATTCTCTTTAAATAAAACCTGCTGATTTAAATGGTTTTACACAGAGTACAGCAAAGGGGCATCTAGGAAGATTTGTTATGCGGTTTCTTATTGACACATTTGGCGGGAAAATGGATACTTTTAGGATACAAGTAGAATTTGCTCATTACAAGCAACTTCTCCTATCGCCACAATGTTGTCAAATGCGATCTGCTAATAGACACAAAGAAATGAGCTATGCTCTGTGAAAAGTATCGCAGTGCACCTGTAAAGTATCTTCATGCACCTGCGAAAAGTATCGCAGTCTGCTGAGGCTGACCTAGGCCGAAACCTATCGCTATTGTCCAATTTTCTGTATGACAAAAGACCAGTCTACTTTATGATACAATCGTTTGTTAGATATTATGATTTTAAGCTGTACTGGCTGTTAGCCAGCAGAGCTTATGTCACGGCGTGGTTTCCGTCGTCCGTCCGTCCGTCCGTTAGCTTATTTTTCTTGTTTACGCAATAAAGTCTGCATTTTTGGTCGGATTTTCTTGAAACTTGCACAGTTTATTTATCTCATCAATAGCTTGAATCCTACATATTTTGAAAAAAAAAAAAAAAAAATCTGACAAACAGCATGGGAAAAGTGGCAATTTAAAGTTCAAAAATTTCAATTTCTTGTTTACGCGAAAAAGTCTGCATTTGTGGTCCGATTTTCGTGAAACTTGCACAGTTTGTTTATCTCATCAGTAGCTTGAACCTGTTTTTTTATACGCCCGTCGAAGACGGGACGTATTATGGGATCACCCATGGCGTACGGGCGGGCGGGCGTCCGGAGGGGCGGGCGGGCGGGCGGGCGTCCGGAGGGGCGGGCGGGCGGGCGGCGTCTAGTTCTTTGTCCGGAGCATAACTTTGTCATCTTCAGTCCAATTGACTTGAAACTTGGCATATGTGTTTGTTGCAATAATACCGAGTGCAATGCGAAAGAACCATAACTCTACCTCGTGCTGTAATTGAGTTATTTCCCTTTGATTGTCATTTTTACAGCATTTTCTGCTTGTCTGGAGCATAACTTTGTCATCTCTCGTCGGAACATCTTCAAATTTGGTATGCACGATTGTTGAAAAATTACGGAGTGCAGTGCACAAGAACCATAACTCTTTCTAGCACAAATTTTGAGTTTTTCCCCCTTTGATCTTCATTTTTACGGCATTTTCTGCTTGTCCGGAGCATAACTTTGTCATCTCTGGTCTGAACATCTTCAAATTTGGTATGCATGATTGTTGAAAATTTACGGAGTGCAGTGCACAAGAACCATAACTCTTCCTAGCATGAATTTAAGAGTTATTCTCCCTTTGATATTGGTACCGCATAACTTAACCATCTTATTTGTAGTTTGTCAAACTTTATACAAGTAGGTATCTGAGTGTTTTTACAACCTCTACAACAGTACCGTTGTGACGTTGGATGTAGCTTGCTTTGCACAAATATTATATGGGCGCAGCAGAGATGACAGTTTATATTTAACCTGCGAACTTAACATTTTCCTGTTACTTCATGTAGGTAAATGGTTATGTAAGTTATGCGCTGGACAAGCAAGAAATGCTATAAAAATGAAGATCAAAGGGGAAATGACTCAAAATTCGTGCTAGGAAGAGTTATTATTCTTGTGCACTGCACTCCGTAATTTTTCAACAATCATGCATTTCAAATTTCAAGATGTTCAGACTGGAGATGACAAAGTTATGCTCTGGCCGGAGACATTCATGCCTATTTCAATCACTAACATTTAGCCATTTAAAGTTCAGAATTTCAATTTCTTGTTTATGCGATTTAGTTTACATTTGTAGTCCGTTTTTCTTGATACTTGCACGGTTTCTTTATCTCATGGATAGCTTAAACCCTATTGATTTTGGAAAAAAAAACACATGTATTGATTTGCGATTTGATATGTCATAATTTACGCTATGATATTTATCCGCCATTCATACAATGACGTTACTAGCTACTACGCCATTGTTTGTTTTATTTTGATTACCAATTTACGAATAAAATGTCAAGAACTGCAGAATCTTTTCGTTGAAAGTCGTAGGTATACAATAAAAGGAATAATATATTGTAGGATGCTTGTATTTACTTATCGCTGCGTAAGAAAATTTTGACATCTCCCCCGACCGTCGGTGTCGGGCGATATCAAATTTTCTCACGCTACTAGAATTAAAAAAAAACAGACACAAGGAAAGTTACTGCAACATAATATTCCGTATTTATTTACCCCAAGGTTGTCCGACGTAATATGATCTGGTAACAAACAGAGTAGTGTTTGGGTTTTATGATACATCGGCTTCAGTAGTTGTACATCTGGAGAAGAAAATAAATAAGCCGTGTGTTGTGGAAAGGGAGCTTGATACAATTGCAAAAAGTATTGACCAAGGTCAGCCTGCGCAGTCCGCGCAATATGACCTAGGCCAAAACCTTTTTTTCTGTTTGTAAATTTTCTGCATGTCAAAGGACCAATCTACCTTATGATTTAGTCGGTTGTTAGACAAAATGGATTTTATGAATCCATAATTAAGTGATGACTTGCTTGGTATTATGTATCACTGAGGTGCATGAAGCCCCCTTTTACCAGAGCAGTAGATTTTGGCAGAGTAAAATTCCATAGTTGAAAGCTTGGAACTGATTTGATTTATCTAATGATAATGATTTATTTGTTTGTTAGGTTTGTAAAGCGCGTTTTCAACATATTTCAGTCACATTGTGGCGACTAGAATAGCTATCACTACATCCCTGGAGTTTATTCTACTATTACTTCGCGCAATATTCCTAGCAAGCTACTTGCTACTTTTCCACATAACAATCGTTGAAACAATAATCAGCAGTGAAAGAGGAATGAATCCTTTTGCTATAACTATCAGCAGTCCTCTAAAAGAATTTGGCCGAGCTGGGGATTCGAACCAGCAATACCATGTTCCCGAGTCCTCTACGTTACTGAATATACGGACAACAGAAAGACCATACAGCATCACGCACATCAGTCTTTTAACTCTTTGTCAGACGAGAAAATCTTGAGACTTGTCCAGTTTCTAAGTAATGTAGACGATAAACCAAATGCAGCTTAACCCTTTACTGCACAATGACGCCTTTTGACGCCCCAGGAAAAGAAGTCTTTAGAAAACATTGTGAGAAAAGGAGAAAATGCTGGTAACCAGTATTTTCTCCTTTTCCCACAATGTTTTCTACCCTGTCAAAGAAAAGGTGCACCATTTGAGCCACGTTAAAATTTTTGTCTGCAACTGCTTTCAATTTGGACAAGACTAAAATTTTGTCGTCTGGTAAAGGGTTAAATGATGAAATTTGCATTTAAAGGGATAGTACAGTATCTTCCGCTAGGTGGCAGGTTTCAAATACAAACCTGTCTGATATGGGCATTCTGGGTACTGAACCGGACTACTTTTCAAGGCGGCAATCAGTGCAGCGAATTTCAAAATAAAATAAACGTTTACTTAATGGAACGCTACATCGTACGATTCACCTATTCATGGCTAGCCAGCATATAACCCATGCACCAGTCATTTAGAAATGCAGGCTCAGGAAATAGCCCTGGTACATTTTTTGTGGATAAGTCTGGAAAACCCAAGATGCACAAATCCTAGGTTTCCTGAAATCTGTATTTAGAAACTCTTTACAAAGATTTGCAGTAAACAAGGATGTTTTAATAAACTATTTTTCCCGTTTGAAATAATTAAATTTTTAAGAAATTTGTAGCGAAAAACAAGCTAGATTTTTTTCACAGAAGTATTGTTTATGGCCATTTTCTCCATTTGCTACTTTTTAGCAGCAGAGTTTAGTTTACGCACTGCGTATTAATATTTATCATGTGCAGGATAGTGATGCGTCATAGCAGAAAGGTTAAACTTGGAAGACTATGACATGTGTAGACAGCGGGGGTAGAAAACATTGTTGTTATAGGAGAAAATCCTGGTCACCAGCGTTTTCTCCTTTTTTAAGGAGGGTGCGAAGCATCCCTACTCAGATTTACCATGTGGGAAATTGAACCTAAAAAGTCTGATTATGGGGTACCTAACATTGCAAAATTATTACCTTGAAAAATAGTGCTATTAACAAAGCATTTCATTCACTTTGGCATAAAGGCATGATCAAAACGTCAACAAAAGGGGAACTTACACGACTTGGACGATAAATATATAAACAAATACACCATTATCATAACACAATTTAAATCAAAGTACTGAAAGTACTGACAGACTAGGAATTTGATTGATTAATTGATTGTATGGAGTTTAACCCTATTTTCAACATCACTTCAGTTATGTAGGGGTGGTCAGTGCACCTATCCATGCTTTCCTGGAGTTTCTTTTACCAGTACTCCGCACAATATTCTTTACAAGCCACTGGGTGCTTTCCAGCATAAGTATCGTCAAAACTTGTGTGAGGAATGAATCCTGTCGCAATGACTGTCATCAACCCTCGGAAAGAAATTTGCCGGGGATTAAACCAGAGACCTCCTGTTCTCAAGTATTTTACGCTACCGACTGAGCTACCAGGGCTATGCATGTTATTGGTTAACTATAATCAAGTTTAAGTTTAACCCTTAACCTACTAGAAAAAAATAAATGAAACTTTCAAGCCAATCGTAACCACCTGAATATTGCTATTTCAAAATTACATTTTGGAGAAAATACATCCTCTTATCGGACAGTGTAGATGCACATTCTGTGAAGTCTGATCTTAATCCACACTGTCCACAAAAGGTCATTGAGTCGCGGTGGTGCTGGCAAAAGATTTTCCATGAAAACATGGATAGGTGCACTGGCTGCCATGATATCACCGAAATAATGTTGAAAACGGCGTTGAACACCATACAAACAATAAGTCAATATCCGGTAGCGCAAGATGTAGTGAACTATTTAACTCTTTACGAAAAACAAAATTCAAAGCTTTTGCAGACCACAAATTACATGTGGTTGAATTGATGAAACCTAATTCCAAGAGGGCAGAAAACAATGTGGAAAAAGGAGAAAATGCTGGTTACCAGGGATTCTTCCCCAGTGTTATTAAAAATCGGGATTGTGTGCTGAAGTTTTAATATTCAAGACGTAAAATAACACTTTAACATAACAGTTTAACTTGAACACAATGATCTAAATAATGAATGACTGAAGGAATGACAAGGGTTCCCTGTCCAGTGAGGGTTAATGCAGCTGGGATTTGCTACAAGTTACCTATGTGTATGTATTTTTAGATTCGTTCATAATGTTACAGTGGTGTAGGAGTAAGTGATAATAGCCTGCTTTGCATAGGTCACTTAATTTACATATAAGCAAAGATCTTGTACCTTATACATGACATCTTTTTTCAGTCTTTTACTTTGTAAGAAGGCGTGTTCGAACTGAAGTGGTAGAGATTTAGTGGGGTTTTTTTTTGTCAAAATTGTCATATATAACACAATTAAGATTTCTGACAGAAAGAAGTATTTTGTGTGAGGCAGTATTTGGCAACTGTGGGGTTTTGTTGTTGTTGTTGTTTACTTTGACTCTGTGTCAATCATGATGCCTATAGCTAGTCTAAAATAAAGAGTGTTAGAACAGACTGCCATGAGCCATTCGTAGGTGTACGCGTTTAAGTATCAGTTCCACCATATAGCGTCAAGAAGAAACATGGAAAGCTCAGAAGCATCATGAGAACTCTTGTGCCAATTTCTTTGAATAGGATTGCTTTCTTTGTCCAGCTATTGCTTAATAACACTTCTTACGTCGTTTTATTTTGACATTCCATTGAAACCCCCCGCCCCCCCACACACAAAAAGAAATTTGGCAATTTGCTCTGAGATTTATCAGAGAGATACCTCTCAGCACTTTAAATGTCGGCTTGCTTTAACCCAACTCTTTCTAGCAGCACTACGTGCTTAATATTTGGTGCAACAGTTGGATTTCAATTTGAGTAGGATTAAACACACCCAACTTCAGCAGCGCTTTTACCGCTTTGATTCAACAATATTTTCAAATTGGTGTTCCACCTGGGTCCTAAAAAACACACGAGATTGTTTGATAAAAGGTCAAGTCATGTGTATGTACCTCGCGGTTTAGTTTTCAATCATTTGTAAATTTTTTTATCACTGGATGTGGCCTACCTCCGGTAGCTCAGTCTGTAGCATATACGACTTGAGAATATGGAGTCGCTGGTTTGAATCCCCATCTCTTTCTGAGGATTGATGATAGTCACTGCGACAGGATTCATTTCTCACACACCGCTGATCTTTGTTTCCACGATGGTTATGTGGGAAAGCAGCAAATTGTGTAGGAAGACTATTGTGCGAAGTACTGGTAAGAGAAACTCAACGAAAGCATGGATGGGTGCGCAGGCGGCCGCGATATAACCGAAAGTAATGTTGAAAACGGCGTTAAACACCGTATAACTAACCAATTAGCATCACTTTGTAGCTTTTGATAGGTTAACCCTTTGGCTGCTAAGCTCAACTCAAAGACTCTTTGCAAACAGTGTAGAGCAAGACCAGACTGCACAGAGTGTGCAGTCTGATCTTGGATCTACACTGTCCGACAAGGAGATAATTCTACCGCCACCACCACCATCCCCCCCCCCCCCAAAAAAAAACCTTTGAATTTGCAAAATTTGGGTTTTTAACTTTCGGCTTGAAAGTGCCATTTCACTTATTTAGCAGGTTAAGTCTTACTTCAGACTTTTCGGTTGTTTATCGGGAAATAATGCTGGACTATAAAGTTTGAAAATTCATGGTTACGACCAGAGAAATTAACACTTAAGCTGCTGAATAAATGAAACGCAAATCTCTACTCAATATTAAAAGCCCAAACATTGCGGTTTCAAAGTTGATTTCACCGGAAAGAAAATACCGTATCGGACAGTGTAGATCAAAGATCAGACTGCACGTTCTGTGCAGTGTGATCTTGATCTACACTGTCCGCAAAGGGTCAGTGGATCGCGATTAGCAGCTTAAGGGTTAGTCGTAAAATTTTCTGTATCTCTTCAATTGTATGAGGAAATACATGTAGTAGTTTCCTAGGTAAACAGTGCGTGTTAATCAACCAGGCAGCAAAATGACGTAATTTACGCGCATTTACCCTACATTTCTGGCGCTTTACGTAATACTGTAATGCGTTCCTGTGTGGTGGAAGGTACGTTATGGGGAATTACCAAAAGAATCTGCACTGGTTTTTTTGAAAGTCCCAACAAAAAGGGGTTAGAAGCATGAAATAAATGATTTTTTTTTTTTTTTTTTTTTGTTGTTGTTGTTGTTGAAAGACCGAGTTTATTATAGGTAATAGTTCCACGAGGGGTGCAGCCACGAGTGAAAATAGTACCGAAGATGTTCACGAGATGAAATAAATTTCGATCTTTCACCGAAAAAAAAAAAAGATATCCTCCATATATTTTGCCTACTTAACGTACGACCAGTGATTCATAGAAAAATGCACTTAGAAACTGAGTCATTATGACCAGGCATTCACTCAATGACAATTCACCTACCATCTTCAACTTTGACTTCATGGTTTGCGACAATCGAGTCCCCGTATTTACAAATGTAGAGTCCGCCAGAAGACTTGTTGACAATTTTGGCTCTCAGTATCCATACATTATTTTCACGCAATACAGTGTACAATGTCGTATTGCCGGTTATAGGCTCTTCATCTGAGTATTTGTCGTCGATTGGTGCTTTATACCAGGATATCTGTAAAGTGTAGATAAGTTTGTCATTGGAGCCTGTATCATGGCGGTCCTTTTTCTAATCCCCTTGACTTTACCCCATTCAATCGGTATTATACGCAACTAACCAACCTACATTGTAACTCCAACTCGGTAAACCTTTCGTTAGCAGTTTATAGTATTGTTTGATTTTGAATACACATGCTTATAACTTCAACTTGATAAACCTTTCATTAACAGTTAATATCATTGTTCGTCTTTTGGAAATACATGTTCAAAATCACGCACCATGATGAGATAATGTAAACATTATCGAGTTGGGTCTATAAATGATCTCGTCACGGTATGCGATTTTAGACCTGTTATCCCAAACATAAACAATTATATAAACTGATAAAAGTTGACCAATGGCAAAAACTTTCGACACATGTCAGCCTGCGCGAATTGCGCAGGCTGACATGGGTCGATAATTTTTGCAAATACATTAAGCCCCCTTTTCATAGAGTATGGCTCATCAATGTTTTTGAAAGTTCATTGATTTCTGTGTTAATTTCGTCGTGTCTTTGCTGTATAGCTGACTTTTTTCACCAAACCATTTTTCTTTTTTTTTTTGCGGGGGGCGGGGGGAGGCTAAGGAGGAAAGCTATAGAAAAAAAATGAGAAAGTTCTGTTACCCAGTATTTCTTCTTTTCCCTCATTGATCTCTATTATATCAAAAAATAAATACTATTATCTGAACCCTATCGTATATCTCGTCTGCAAACGCTAATAATATTGAAGGATCTGATTTTTTTTTTTTTTTTTTGTCTGGTAAAGAAGTACAAAAGTCCCGACCGGCTGTCTTTGCTTTGTGTTCTCTGATTTTTTTGTGTGTGTTAACACATCAAAATTTTTAATACATTATCTTCGGCTAGGTGGCATTTTTCAAATACGTGCGTATCTAATTTGGGCATTCTGGGAACAGATCCGGACTACTTTTGAAGACTGCAGTAGATGCAGCGAATTTCAAATAAAATGACCATTTACTCATTAAACCTCTACCTGGTACGATTCATCCAGCCATGGTTAGCTAGCATATAACCTATGCACCTATCATTTATAAACACTTATATCAAGCGCGTAAACTGGCATATCATCGATGGATTTTACGGGCAGAATTAATTTGGTTCCCGTAAAACCTTGTATCGATGGTGAAAGGTTATATCGTTTATTGTCGATAAAATAGTTTATCAGTTTTTCTTTGTCAACGGAAAACCCTAAATTAAAAAAAACGTTTCTCATTACGGAAACTAAGTAAACTTTTAGACTATCGAGTAAAATACATGTTGGGGTTTTCTTGAGTGCGTCCCATAAAAAGACTAAACCTTTTACGCAGTGATTGTAAGACTTACACCCAGCAAGCTGTATTATCCCGTTTTTAAAGAGTTTTAAGTAATTTTTTTTCTCGTCGAAGAAAAAGGAAAATAAAATACAATTTAAAAAATTTTTCGAATTATTTTTTAATTTTTTACCTCTTTTTCCTACTTCTTTTTTCCTATAAGACATACGTATTAATTCCGGCGTTTGAGTTATCTCATCGAACAACTCATCTAAGTTAAGACTATCTATGTTTGTGTAAGCTAAGAATACCTGAGTAGAGACTATTTCACTCTTTTTTTTTACTCGAAAAATTTTTTTGATAATAATAAATCCGGATTATTTAAAAATAATCTACGTCCGAAACGATGGAAATAGTTACCGTTAACGCGTTGAAAGACATATACGAAAAAAATTCATTGGAAGTCGCCCACGATATAATTTCGAACAACGATACGTATTTACGTTTTTTAAAAGCCTCGTATAATCTAGATTTTACGAAGGGTTTAGAATTTCCGGAAATCGTACCTGATTTCGCGAAATGAAAATTAGAAAAACTTATGATGATGGCGTTAATTACGTGTGAAAAAGAAATTCGGAGCGCTATAGAGGATACGAGACTAAGTTGCCCGTTAAAAAACGTAGATTGTTTCGTAGATTTCGTCGAACCTTTTATCAAAGATGGATTTAGCTGGGGAAGACTGGTTACTTTGTTGATAATGGTCATCGAAAGCGGTACCCAAGATTATTTCGACGATTACGGTCCGTTGCAAAAATGTATCGAGACTCGTATCGGGTGGAATAAATTCAAAAAAAAAGAAAGGGTACCGCCGTTTTTTTTGGTCTTCGACGGTACGATGAAGATAATAAGAGGAATATTGGGTTACGACATCTAAACTACTTGAGAAAATTTAGTTTAACTTACGAGAAATCCTTATTTTCAATTTTTTTTATTTAAAAAAGTTAAAAAAAAAATTGATTTAAGTAAATTTTTCTTTCATATAAGTGGTAGGAAAAAAAATGGAGATCAAATATTCGCACATTGTATCTACAGATTTTTTACTTAAACTTAACAGGCTGCAATGAGATAAACTTATTTATGCGGGAAGAAGGTATCGAGCGGATCAAAAAGTATGGTTACCTCTTTTTTATGGAAAAGAGCTTTCCTGTACAATATTAATAGCTAAACCCATTATATACTGCAAATATAGTAGACTACAACGCGAAAATGAAGAAAAAATAACGATGTCGCGTTCCAAATTTATAACTTTTTTTAAAAGTTATAAATTTTACGAGAAATCCTTATTTTCAATTTTTTTTATTTAAAAAAGTTAAATAAAAAAAATTTATTTAAGTAAATTTTTTTTCCGTATAAGTGGTGGGAAAAAAAATGGAAATGAAATGTTTAGATGTAGTATCAACAGATTTTATGCTTAGGCTTGACAGGCTACATCGAGATAAACTTATTTACGCAAAAAGAGAGTATCGAGCGGATCAAAAAGTAAGCTTACCTCTTTTACAAGATGGAAATTGCTTTTATTCGATGTTAATAGTTAAACCTATTATATACTACGAATATAGTAGACTACAATGCGAAAATGAAGAAAAAATAATAATAATAACATTATATATAGATATTGCCAGCCACGAAAAAATTACGGGATATGCTCTCAAGAAAAATAGTTTTTTAGCGGATATTAATCACACTTTGAGTACGAAGGTCACCTTTTAACAATGAAAACAATTTATTTTTAAAATTAGAGTTTTTGACGGAATTCGGAAAAAAACTACTAAACAGAAATGATTTAATGCATTCTTGGGACGATATTTTTGATTCCCCCGAAGAAGAATATGATGAAGATGATGAAGATGACAAGCTTTCTGAAGCGCAATCAAATTTAAGACCATCATACTCGGAAAAAGAATGCGTAATTTGTCGCGATAATAAACCGAACATACTCTTTTTACCTTGCGCGCACATTCCCGTCTGTTTTAATTGTAATAAAATGTCTAAATGCCCGATGTGTAGAACAGTAAGTAACGAAAAAATTAATATTGAACTGAATTTATAACTTTTTTTAAAAAAGTTATAAATTTTTAAAACTCTTCAGTCTCCTCAGCCTTCATAGTCTTTATGATCTCCATAGCTTCATTAGTCGTTTTATTCTCTTTAGAATAAAGATTATCGATCTTTTCGTGATAATAATCCTTAAGAAAAATTTTACACCGCAATGTTAAAATGTATATTATATCGCGAATTTTAAATTCGTAATTCTCGCGATCATCATCGTCCTTAAACAAAGGTTTGTATTTAAGAAGTTTTGTACAGTCTGCCTTTATTTTATTAAATAGATACTCTTCAGGATCTACAGAGAAGTAACTGTGACCAATTAAATCTTTTAGTATCTGTTCCATTTTATATATTAAATTAATCACTTAATTTAATATATTTTTTATAAATCGAGTTCTATAAGTATCGTTAAATAAGCGTTTTTTACGTTAGTATTGCTAGTCTTCGTTAAAAAGTTTATGACGTCGCACTGCTTTATTTCTAAAGGTTTGGAAAAACTACGCAGCTACAACCTTTTCCCGTTTCTTTTATTAAGGAATAGTCGGTTTTTTCCTCACTGTTTACGACCAAGTTAATTTTTATCTCTTCTTCTAAAAACTTATTTCCTTTTAAAACCATTAAAGAACCTCTTATAATTCTACCGGGAGCTGACGTGCAATAACCCCCTAATCTGTGAGATCTTCCACTGCTACCATTACCGAAAGAAAACTCGTAATTTCCTTCTAATAAACTTCCCTGTTCCTCCGCGTGTACGCTTATTATAGGTTTATTTATCGTTCTCTGAGGATCTAGCAACTTCGAGTCAATAAAATCCCACGTCACGGGTTCATGTCAATAGATAGGTAGGGGCAAGTTTTTAATTCTTTTTCCGTTCATATCTATTTCATCAATCGCGGTAAAAGAACCGTCAACATTTCTCGATAAAGCTTTTTCCCCTTTTTCGCGCTCGGATAAAACTAACAACTGCGTGGTAAGAAAAGACCTCGTTATGGCATCATCCCAAGCAACAGGTTCGGGTAAGTTTTTAATTCTATTTCCTTTCATATCTATATCCGCGGTGGCAGAAAAACTGTCATCCTCCAGTTTTATTATCGCTTTACCGATATCATCCACATATTTTTTAGTAGCAGCTTCGTTCGGTTCCGTAGGGTCAAATAAGTTTTTTATCTTATTAAATCCCATGTTTAAATATCCTAACATGTGATAACCCCCATTTTCGAGCAATAACCCCGCGTTAGAGTCTACATAATCTTTAGTCGCTACGTCTTGCGGATTCGCGGGATTACTTACCCACGTTAATGTATTACCGTTCATATTTATAGAACTGGTAACGACCGTCGTTCCGTCTTTACGCAAAAAATTATTATTGACGTAAGTCAGCGACGTCCCGTCGCCGCTCGATTTAGCGTCACCCATTCCTCCGAATTTATCGACAGGCATTTTTTTTATAGTTTTAAAAAAGTTTATTTAAAACTCGTTGAAATTCATTTCCCGAGCTTAACTCTTTAAGAACGTACAAACATAAATGACGGCAGAATACTTGTCCCGCGCGTTGCAATTGATCCGAATTGTAAAATATCGGATTCGTCAGATAGTCTCGAAGTTCGAGAGGCAGTTGCACGCCGTAACTGTCGAAATAAATTTTTAGTTTACCGTCTTTATACCAAGCGACCCAATGCATGCCGGGTCCGCCCGTGTCATCTAGGTTTAATATACCGCATTCCTTTTTTCTACATTTTCTCGGTAAAGTGTTTCGTAAAAATATACCCCTTAAAAAAAGGTATTTTTAATCTTTTAGCGGCATCTTCTAGTTCGAAGTTGCTTAGCAGCTCGTTTGGTAAAATGACGTTTTTGATCGCGATATTCGACATTTTTTATACCGAAATATTTTTAATGTCCTCGTTGTTTACCCAAGAATTAAACTCGTCGGAATAACCTTTCCATTTTACCAAAGATTTCTTTTTCCCTTTTTTAATAACCTTTTCTATCCTAAACAACTCCTGACTAGTTTTTTGTAGTTCGGGTTCATAAAAGGTGCCTCGTAATTCTTCCCTGTTAAGATCCGTAATTTTATAAGTTACGGGCGACGTACGTTTTACCTCTTACACCGTAAAAACCTCTTCAGTCCATCTTGTGGTATATCCCTTTTCAAAAGTCTTTTTCTTTTTAGATATCCTTACTTTATCGCCTACGGAAAACTCGGGATCTATATCTACTACTTCGCGACGATCGGGATAAAGAGTTTTCCAAACCCTGGTTTCATTTACCTTTTTACTCGCATTTATCGGCATCATCTTAATAGAAGAATGTTTCGCGTTATTATACTCTTTAACGAGATCCAACAATGCGTTAATGTAAACGTACGTGGAATTAGCGGAAAAATATTTCCACATTTTTTCTTTCATCGTTCTAATCCATCTCTCAACGACACTAGATTTCTCCTCATTTTCGGTGGAATACAACTCTATCAGGTCTTTAACATCTTTGTTATAAAACTCTTTACCCTTATCCACCCACATTTTTTCCGGTTTTCTCTCTTTAAAAATACTCTTTAATGCGGCAGCGACAGCTTTTCCCGTTTTATCTTTTAGCGGAATCAGCCAACCGTATTTGGAGAAGATATCGATGACTGCGAGAAGATATTTTATACCCCAATTAAATTTAGAAAATGCTTGCATGTCTACTAAATCCGCGGCCCATATCCTATCAATACCGTTTACTCTAACTCTCCTTTTCTTAAATTTTCTTTTTACAGGTTTGTGCAATTCTTCCACTAAAGAGGTCATGTCGATTTTTTTTTTTAATCCCCATTCCGAATTTTTTCTTCGTTCCGATCATATTGCTAACGACGAATCGTTCCATTTTTTCTCTAATCGTCTGATTATAGATTCCCTTTAGCTCTGTTAACATATTCGCGTCGCAAATAGAATTTCTGGTAGCCGTGTCATTATGTTTAAGATAACAAATATCGTGATGGTAGGCCGCTTCATCAACCCGGTTTATCGGTTTACCCCATTCTTTCGGCGTTAAATCAGGATTGAGCCTTTTATTTAGCTTAATTCCGGATCCGGTAAAATTATGGCCCGGGAGATGCATTTCAACTGGTAAGTTATTAATAAACTTATTTAGTATTGGTCCGCCCTTTTTTTAACGTTTCCGTCTTTCTTGACGAATTTCGTTTTAGTCGTTCTGCATACGACGCATTTTCCGCGCGCCATATTTCTACCATTTTTAGTAACAATGTAATTTACGTTACTAGTATCGGTGAATTTTCTACATTTAACGCAATACATCTTTTTTTATATAATTTAAACTTTTTAAACGTATATAAAAAATGGATGTTATAGATTTATCATGGAATGAAGTAGTATCGAAGAGACTTAATCATCCCTTTTTACCTAAAAGCATTAGAGGACTAATCGTGGGTAAATCGGGTTGCGGTAAGACAACGCTTTTACTAAATCTTTTGTTGAGACCGGATTGGCTCGATTACGATAATTTATGCGTTTTCGGAAAAAGCCTTTTTCAACCCGAATATCGTATACTAAAAAAAACTTTCGAGGAAAAAATGTCGAAAGAAGCAATTTTAAAGTTGTTTAATATGCGCGAAGACATACAGGATTCTAATGTTTCTCCCACAGCCGTGATCGAGAAATGGATCAAAACCCTAATAAATAAATTGAATATTACGTGTAATTTCTTCGAAACTGCCAAAGATGTGCCCGATCCGAGAGAATTAAAATCGGAAAACAAAAATTTAATGATCTTTGACGACTTACTTTTAGAAAAACAAAATAAGTGCGAGGATTACTATATTCGCGGAAGACATAGTAACGTCGACTGTTTTTACCTCTCGCAAAACTATTTTAGGTTACCGAGGCAAACTATTAGAGAAAACGCGAATTTTATCTGTCTTTTCCGTCAAGACAATAAAAACATTAATCATATTTATAGCGATCATGTCGGCGAAGATATGACTAAAGAAGAGTTTAGAAAATTTTGCAAAAAAGTATGGGAAAAACCTCACGGTTTCGTCGTTATCGATTTATCGAGTAAAAAAGACGAAGGAAAATATAGAGACGGCTTTGACAACTTTTATATACCTAATTCGATAGAGTAAAAAAAAATTGAAGGTAAGAAAAACTTTAAAAAATAATAATAGTAAAAAGTGAATTATTGTTGTTTACACGATTTTAGACCGCTAAAAATTTTCTATAAATCGAACGGTTTAACTCAGAGCGAATTTATGGAAGTGATTAAAGATTATGCAGAAAATGAAATACCGAAAGAACTCGAATCTTGCACAACGAGAAATTTAGATAGAGGAATTCAACACGTGCTTAAATTAAGAAGAGACTATCTTTCTTTTGCTAGAGGACGAGGCGAGGATAAAAAAGAATTACGCGTTCTTTTTATAAAAGAACATCTTTCCGAATTATTTCTTAACATGAATAAGCGTGCGAAGATTCTCGAAACTGAAAAGGAAAATAAAACGAGTAAAAAGTACATAGAGAATGAAAAAGAAATGTTGCAATATGCGGGTAAAATAATAAAAGTATATTTTATATTTGATAAAGAAACTAGGTCGCACCGAAATTTATCATTTAAAACTTACAGAAGGGCCGGAATATTCTAAATAGTTTTACCCGAAAATATATCTTTTAACAAAAGATATATTTTTTTTTAAAAAATTTTTACTATAAAAAAATTGGAAGATCTTTTAAAGCAAATAGCTAAAAATACGGAGCACAAAATGTCTTGCCAAATTATAGTAAGTAACAACGAGACGCTTTTTACGATGAGGTTTAATCCTCCGATTCGACTGGAATATGATAGAAAATACGAAATAGCTTTGGTAAACCTCGAAACGTACTACTCTTTCCAAAACATCGACGCGTCCAATAACATTTTTATTTATTCTTCAGACCATGGCTCTTCCTGGATTAAAATGGAAATACCTGAAGGAAGTTACGATCTCGCGGACATTAATGATACCATCCACCAGGAAATGAGGAAAAAAGGTCATTTCGACTCGGTTAACGACGAATATCCTATTTACATTTCGGCAAACACAAATACGCTAAAATCTATTCTTACTCGCGAAGACGGTTATCAAGTAGATTTTAATCATCTGCAGTCCATTTCTAAAGTGCTAGGTTTTACTCGCGCGAAATACGAAACGGGTTTTCACGAGTCCGAAAACGTAGTCAATATTCTCAGTATAAATTCCATGTTCGTTAACATCGATATTATCTCGGGAAGCTACGTTAATGGTTCAACGCAAAACACAATTTACTCTTTTTTTCCTAATGTTGTGCCTGGATATAAGATAATAGAGTCGCCGGTTAATTTAGTATATTTACCGATAACGAATTACGACATACATGATTTAACGGTAAAAATTACGGATCAAAATGGAACTTTACTAAATCTAAGGGGCAAAAATCTCACGATTAGGTTTCATATTAGAGAGGCATAAAAAAAATACAACGTATAAAAAAATGACGAGTTACACGAATGTTAAAGTTAATATATCGGATGGGCAAAAGCAAAAACTCCAAACCGCTATTAAAAAAGGAGGCTGCCAAACGAGTATTCGTTTAACGCGCGAAGATTTACGTGGCAATGATGTTTTAGCCGTTACCCCTACGCAAGCGAAAAAAATGGCTAAAGCCTTCGAAAATGGTACTGGCATAACGATTAGAATATCTGCCAATCAACTTAAGCATAACACGAAAATTGAGGGAGGTTTTCTCAGGATGTTAGCCGGTTTAGCCGCTAGCGCTTTGCCAGCCATAGCCAGAACCGTTTTACCCGCATTAGGCGTTGGAGCCCTTTTGGGATTAGCGTCATTGGGCGTACAAAAAGCAATGGGTTCGGGTCTTTACCTTAAAAATGGAGGCTGCGTTTGCCGAGTAGAAACTGACGGAAAAGGACTTTATTTAAGTCCTTATAAAGGCGAGGGATTAGGATCCGCCGGTAACGGTTTATATTTAAAATGAGGTGGAAAGTTTTACGACGGAAAAGGCCTTATTCTTGGGCCCAATAGTCCTTTCACTAATATTCCCATTTTAGGAGCTATTTTGTAAATAAAAAAAAGATGAATGTTCACAAATTTAGAGCAAAATTTTTCAAGCAAAAACGATCCATTGGAGACTCGCTCCTAATTTAAAACATCCTCCGATAAAAGTAAATCTGGTAACTTGGAAAATCTTTAGTCAAGAAGAAATTACGTTAACTCCGAGACAAGTATTTCCGATGCAATTACGTTTAGGTTTCATGATGACTAAAGGCGCAGTTTTAACCTCATTAGCGTATTCTCTAAGATTTAAAAACTGCAGTTTACAAAATGAGATTAGTCTTGAAGATGTAGACAATATTTTAATTACTATTACCAACAATTCGAAGAACTCTGTAAAAATAGAAGAAAACGAGCTTTTATGCCGCGTTTATTATCATCTTTAAAAAGTAAAACGCTAATAAAAAAATGGAAATGAAAGAGATTAACAGATATCCCGAATTACCCACGGCTCCTCCGGTTGATGAGGGGCAGGGTTATCGTCTGCAGAAAATTAACGAGATACAAAATTTTTTAGAAGGTGAGGTGTCGAAAAGAGAATCTTTAAGTAAAAAATATTTTAGAACCGCGAGAATAGTAGACGACGTTGACACCGTTTTAGTTACGGTTACTTTAGCCGCGGGAGCTGGGGGTATTACTTTGTTATCGACGGTAGTCGCGTTACCTGCGCGTTACCCGCGGTAATAGCGATAGAAGGTGTCGCGGCTTTTACCGGTTTCTTAAGTTTAGTCGGAAAATACGTCGTTAGAAATTCGACGGCTAAAGCTGAAAAACACGAGAAGATTAAAACCATCACCGATACTAAATTAAATACTATATCCTCGCACATCTCGAAAGCTTTATCGGATAATAAAGTCACGGATGAAGAGTTCCAACTGATTATGGAGGAATTAGAAAAATATAAGAAGATGAAAGAAGAAATTAGGTCAAAATCCAAGAAACGGGTAATGAGCGAAACGGAAGCCACGTTGATAGAAAGAGGGAGAAGAGAACAGCGCGAGTCCTTTCGGAGGTTGGTTGAAAAACATCAAGGTGGGATACTGGAATATTAAAAAACCTAAAATTAAATTTTCATGTAGTTTTAGTTACGAAACGGGTTAAAAAACCGCGTTAAAAACCGCGTTAAAAACTGCGTTAAAAATTGCGTTAAAAACTGCCTTAAAAACCGCGTTAAAAGACCGTAATAAAAAAAAATAAACCTAATAAAAAAAATGTCTTTTTTAAAAATCACCAATCCGATAGAAAGGGAACGAACGGTAAAAGAATTTCTCGCGATAAAAAAGAATATCCGCGCTAACGAATTAGCGGAGAAAACGGGAAAAATAGAATTACAAACGGACCTTTCGGAGTTTTTTAAACCCGTTACAGAAACGCAAAAAACTACCGCGAGGGAGATTACGGAAGGACTTAGACCTATTAAAGAGGGGATCGAACGATTACCTCAAAGGTTACCACAAGAAAAATGACGCTCTTCGAAGCCTATTACTGTTTTAGGGAGACCTTACACTCCTCCTCCTGCTTATAGCTCACTAGGGCCATCAACATCAAAAGCGGGGCTGCAAGAGGAAATAAGAAAACCTTTTCCAGACTCTGATACCAATTTTGGTGTTTATGAAAAAGGTGGCGAGTTTTTTATTGGCAATAAAATAATTGAAGAAGTTACTGGCGCAGACGGTGAAACATACGCTATTATTGGCGAGCTAGATAAAAAAAGTTATTTATTAACAGAGGGGTTGCGTGAACTTCTTTTATCAAAAGAGCCCTTAAAAAATGCCAAACTTATGGCTAATGATATTTCAACGTACATTAAAATCTTAATCGACACTGACACTATGTACGTTGGCAATAATCCGAAAAGCGGTAAATTAAAATCCGAAAACGACCCTGAAGTTACAAATTTAGCAAAATGGCAAATTATTGTTAAACCCACTTGGGATAAGCTCCAAAAACAAAAGAAAAGTAAAGGGAAAAGTAAAGAGAAAACTGGCAAAGGCATTAAAAAAGTTGTTATCCCCGGTGATCCTAACGCGTTACTAGAAAAACTCGACTTACTTATGGCTAGTAAAGCGGCGGGTAACACGGGCATGAGAAACGAGTTGGTGAGCATGTGCGACGAATTAAAAAGGCAGGGCTTTTTCGATAGTAAAAGCTATAAAAAAATAATGTCCGTATTATAAAAATATGATCATCTATAAGAAACAAGGATTTGTAAGAAGAAATAGATACGGGGGAGCCGGAATTTTTGACAGCTTAGCCAACTTTCTTGCGAGACTTTTTAGTAGTAGCGCGGCTAAACAAATCGCGTCCTCCGCCGTTGATGTGGGAAAGAGCGTCGCTAAGGAGGGGGCAAAAAAAGCTTTAGAGGCCGGAAAGAGCGCCGCTATAGATGCGGGAAAAAGGTTAGTCGAAAAGGCTTTAACTCCGAAATCTAAGAAAATTTTGAAAAAGTATACCGATATACCGGAAACGCCCGCGGCTTCGCAAAACGCGAGCACTTTATTAGCTGGAAGTGGTAACGACGCGATTGCTATACAAGAATTAGTTAGAAAATTAAATGGCGGGGCTGGTATTAAAACGACGTAAAAAATATTATAATAATTTAAGATTATTATAATATAATAAAAAATGAGCATTTTAAACATTACTGAAACGGGTTTTAACGACGATAGCATCGAAGAGTACGAATACTTCGAATATCTACCGATTGTAGGTGCCCTTAATGATCTTAACAATTCCGGAAAAGATATCGCGATTAACATCGAAACTCAAGATATTTTTATGCATCCTAGTGAAAGCTATTTACTTATAGAAGGCAGATTAATAAAAAACGATGATACGGCATATGGCGATAATGATCATATTGCTTTAACGAATAACGGCTTAATGTATCTTTTTAATAATATTAGATACGACCTTTCGGGTAAAGAGATCGAAAGAATAACGCATCCGGGGTGGGCCACCACTATGCTTGGATTGTTAAACTATTCCGACGATTTTTTTAAATCGCAGGGATTAAACCAATTGTGGATTAAGGATACGGCAGATGGAACGATAATAGACGGAGCTGGTACTAATTTGGGTTTTAAACTTAGACACGAACACATTATTAAGAAACCCGCGCTAAAGGGCACATTTAGCTTTAGAGTTCCGTTAAAACATATTTTCGGTTTTTGCAAAGATTACGATAAAGTCTTGTACCAAATGAAGCAAACTCTTTACTTGACAAGAAGCGGCGATAATAACGCTATTTTTAAAAACGGTGCTTTAGATGGTGGGGGTAATCCTGTTGTTGTTGATGGTAAAGTCGAATTGAAAAGAGTGGCGTGGTATATGCCACACGTGATGCCTGCGGATAAGTATAAACTTCAGCTTTATAAACATATCGAGAATAAAGAAAGTTTTCCGGTTAATTATAGAATGATACAATGCAATACAGCGACTGTTCATCGAGCATTATCATTTACTTGCTCGCCGTCAAAACATCGCCCGAGTTTCCGCGTTACATTATTATCGGTTTTCAGCAGGGAAAAGAAAATACCCAAACGGCAAATCCTGCCACATTCGATCACTTACAAGTTACGGATATTCACGTTATGTTAAATTCTTATAAATATCGTAGGCACGATTACAAACTTTTGTTTAACAATCAACAATTTAGTAGAGCTTACGGGAATGTTGCTATGTTTAGATCCAAGTTTTTTCTCGTGGATGATTTAGCGTCAAATCCTAATTTTACCCCGTTAGAGTACAGAGATCTGTATCCTTTGTTTTTGTTCGATGTTAGCAAACAGAGTGAAAGGCTAAAATTTTCTGTAACCGATATTCACGTTAAGGCAAATTTTGCCGTCAATTACAATCCAGCAAATGGAGCTTGTAATGCGTATGCCGTTATTATTAGCGATAGGCGAGTTAACTTCCAGTCCGACGGAAATAAAATGAGCGTAGTGTATTAAGATTTTTTTTCTTTAATATAAAAAATGATAAGCAAATCGGGTTTAAAAGATATTCTTAAAGAAAATAATATAAATTTTTTTTCTTATTTGGATAAAAAACAATTGATCGATTTAGCAAAAGAACACCGGGTATTACCGGAAGAGTCTCCTAAACCGGAAAAAACGATAGATCCTAGGTTCTATAGATTAAAAGATATTAGAAAAAATCCGAGAAAAGTTCGCGTAGAAGACGTTAAAATGGAGGAAATATGCGATTTTCCCTCGATTTATAAAGTGAGTAAATTTATCGGGAGTAGTCCTCAAACGGTTTGTAATTGGAATGGTAGAGTTTGGGAAGATAAATATAAAATAACTATAACTTAATTTTATTACGATAAAAAAAAACGTAATAAAATTGATCATCTATTTAAGTATTTTTTTTATTATAATATAAAAAAAATGGCCGAATTTAGAAGACTTACGGTAAAAGGTTTAAAAAATTTAGCTAGGTCAAGGGGTATCAGGGGATACTCGAGACTTAGATGCGATCAATTAATCGATCTTTTAAGTAATCCCGGAGCGCCGATATTAGATAGAGAGATCGGAATTATAAATGCTCCGGTTTTACGACTGACAATCGCTCTACCGCAAACACCGAGCGCGCCACCAACCGCGCCACCAACACGACAACGAACGGTCGAAGATTTATTAAGAAGTTTAGAAAGAGTCAAAGAAGTTCCTAAAAGTATTTCGCCCGAACTTAATGCGCTAAAGAGTAAAATAAAAAAATTGTATAGTAAAATAGGTCAAATAGCGGTTGAAAAGCATCGTTTCGCTCTTAAAATGTGGGCGGAAGAATGTAAAATACCGGGAATACCAGTTTCTTTGCCCGAAGAGTTTTTAGATCTCGCGAGACAAGAGATAATAAAAATTTTAAGAAGTAAGCGAAATACTAAAGTAAAAATGGTTCTTCAATGTCTTATGTATAGATTCGAAGAGGTTAATATACCGGTAGAAGCTAATTTTTCTTCCGAAATAAATGAAATTAATTTAGAGGGAACCGACGTACACGAATTATATAATATTATGGTAGGAAGAATTTTAGAAAATTTTATCGCTTTTATAATGAAAGGTAGCGGTTGGGTTTTTCATAGCGGAGTACATTTAAAGTTACATACGGTAGTTTATGAACCTTTAAGAGGTATGGGATACGTGGATCTACCCGATTGGATTTCAAACAAAAAAGCTTGTATCAATATGGAAAATCGGGATAACAAATGCTTTTTATGGTGCGTTTTAAGAGCGTTAAATCCTAAAGATAAGAATCCTCAAAGAATTGATAGAGATTTACGATCGAAGGAAAATAGCTTAAATATGAAAGGAATAGAATATCCCGTTACAATTCGCGATATAGATAAGTTCGAAAAACAAAATCCGGAAATTAGCGTCAACGTTTTTAGCTTCGTCGATGATGATAAAAGATTTTATCCGTTAAGAATTACGAAAAACGAAAAAAATAAACACGTTGACACGTTTTACTTTACGAACGGAATAAATAACCAATACGTTATTATAAAAGATTTTAGCCGCTTAATGAGCAGTCAAATATCGAATTATGGGCATAAAAAGTATTTTTGTAAAAGATGCTCGAATCCCTTTGGAAGCGAAAAACTTTTAGAAAAACAAAAAATATTGCTCTAATCACGAAGCCGTTTTTTTTAAAAAATGCCTGACGAAGGTACCATATTACAATTTATAAATCACGATAGAAAAATCGAATGCCCCGTCGCTGTATACGCCGATTTCGAAAGTGTATTGTTGCCCGTAGAAACTTGCCAACCGAGTGAAGAAGAAAGTTATACTATAAAATAGCAAAAGCATCTTCCTTGTAGTTATTTCTACATTATGATATTTTCTAATGGAATAAGTCAACCTATAGTAAGAAGTTATACCGGAGAAGATGCCGATAAAAAATTTATAGAAACGCTAACCGATGATGTCAGAGAAATTTACGAGAAATATTATCAAAAGCCGGTAGCAATCAATATAACGGAAGATGAGGAAAAAAAAACATAAAAGAGAAACTAGATGCTATATTTGTAACGAAGAATTTACTCGCGAAAATTATAAAGTAAGAGACCATTGCCATTTTACCGGCAAATATAGGGGAGCCGCTCATACTAAATGTAATCTTAAAGCGAAAATTCCCAACTTTACGCCCGTTTATTTTCACAATTTAAGCGGTTATGACGCTCATCTTTTTATTAAATTTCTCGGTTCAACTAGCAGTTATATCGATTGTATACCAAACAACGAGGAAAAATATATTAGTTTTAGTAAAACTATCGGAATTGGGAAAAAAATATACCATAAAATTAGGTTTCTCGATAGCTTTAAGTTTATGTCTTCGAGCTTAGATACTCTCTCGAAAAATTTAAACGAGGACCAGTTAAATATTTTATCGAGATATTTTTCGAAGGAACATTTACCGTTAGTTAGAAGAAAGGGAGTTTTTGCTTACGATTACTTAGATTCTCTCGAAAGGTTGGAAGAAACTCGGCTACCGCCTAAAGAAAAATTTTATTCGAGTTTAAACAAGGAACAGATTAGTGACGAAGATTACGAACACGCGAAAAATGTTTGGAATACTTTTAACATGAAAACGTTTAAGGATTATTTAGAACTTTACAACAAAATAGACGTTTTGCTTTTAGCAGATGTATTCGAAAACTTTAGGGATGTATGCCGCGAACACTACGAATTAGACCCTTGTTGGTATTTTACTACGCCCGGGTTAGCGTATGACGCGATGTTAAAGAAAACGGGAGTAAAGCTCGAACTTCTATCGGATACTGACACGCTTTTAATGGTCGAAAAAGGAATTAGAGGCGGTATATCTATGTGTAGTAAAAGGCATTCTAAAGCTAATAATAAATATATTTGTCAAGATTATGACGAAAATAAACTGTCAAAATATTTGATATATATAGACGCGAACAGTCTTTACCCTTGGGCTATGAGTCAATTATTACCTATACGCGGTTTTGAATGGATGAACGAAGAAGAATTAGAAGGATGGAAAAATATACCGTGTTTTTTAGAGGTTGATTTAGAATATCCTAAAGAATTACACAATTTACATAACGATTTTCCTTTAGCGCCCGAGCGTTTAAAAATAGAAAAGGTAGAAAAATTAATTCCTAATTTAAAAGATAAAGAAAATTATGTTATACATCACGAGGTTTTAAAAACGTATTTAGAGTTAGGTTTGAAGATTAAAAAAATACATCGCGGAATTAAATTCGAGGAAAGTTCCGCTATTAAAAAATATATCGATTTAAATATCGAGTTAAGAAAAAAAGCGAAAAACGATTTCGAAAAAGATTTTTTCAAGTTAATGATGAATTCGGTTTTTGGTAAGACCATAGAAAACTTAAGAAATCGAGTAAATATACAATTGGTTAATGGTATGGTTAGTTATCGTTATAAAAAACTTACCGCTAAACCGAACTATCATCATACTACGATATTTGACGAAAATTTAGTCGCTGTTCACACGAAGAAAACGGAAATAAAATATAACAAACCCGTTTATTTAGGTATGAACATATTAGATATTAGTAAAACGCTCATGTATGAAACCTATTATAGTTATTTTAAAGCGAAGTACGGCGAAAAAGTAAAGATGTGTTATACTGATACGGATAGTCTTATTCTCGAAATAGAAACTGGCGATTTATATAAGGATATTGCCAGCGACGCTGATACGATGTATGATATGAGTGGCTACCCTAAAGAGCACAAACTGCATAGTCAAAAGAACAAAAAATCGCTAGGTATGTTTAAAGACGAATTAAATGGCAGCGTTATGACCGAATTTGTTGGTTTGGGCACTAAATTGTACGCTTATAAAAAATTAAATACGAAAATAGACGAAAATGGAAAATTAATATACGAAGTCGTCGGTGAAGAGCAGAGATACAAGGGGGTAAAAAGATCGGTGGTTAAAAACGAACAAAATTTAGAAAATTTTAAAGATTGTTTATTTACGAGAAAAGACCATTATAGAATTATGAACGTGATAAGAAGCTACGAACACGAAATTTATACGGAGGAGTTAAACAAAAAAGTATTAGGTTTTGCGGATGACAAAAGGTATATATTGGAGGATAATATAAACACTTTAGCTTGGGGACATTATAAGTTGCGTGAAAATTTATAACTTTTTAAAAGTTATAAATTTATTAAAATATCCTCGCCATGCCGCATTTTAGTCTGCAAGAAGGGCACCTATGCAAGACCGCATTTCTATTCCGACTATAATCGAAACAACTCGAGCACACGATCATATGCCCGCAATTAAAGAATAATACATTCGGTTCTTTTTCGTAACAAATTACGCATTTTTTTTCTTTAAAAACTTCGCTGGAGTAAAGTATTTCGGTTGAGGTCACTGTAATTTCTTCGGCATTTTGCACTTCATCTACCTCAATTTCGAAAGCATCTGATACCGTTGACGCGACTTCTACTATGGGTTCGTCATCGATCAGTTCTTCTTCCGACGATGAGGAGTCATCTTCCCACGAATGAGAAAAATCTGTTGGATTAAAATAGACGTGACGCATAACAAGACTTACGAAAAACATTTCTTCTTTATCCCATTCATAAACTCTAGCTAAATTATTAAAAGCTCGTAACACATCGTAGCTTCGTAGATTATTTAAATCTTCCCTGATATATAACAATTGTTGCTTTTAATTATTATCGACATGCTGGTTAATACATTTTTGTAAATATAATCTATCTTACTATACTGATAGTAAATAACCGGTTTTAATCTTCGAACCGTCGAAAAAGAACCATCATTTATGTGCGGAGGTAACGATATCACATTCGGAAAACGATATTTTACTTCGCCGAAATAAATTTTATCTTCCAGTACTTTAGTTAAATTTGAAATAAATCTGCAATGCGATAAAGCCATCTTTTTTTATACGAAAAATTTTGATAAAAAATTCATAATTAATAAGCGGTAAATAATTTTTAAAAAGATGGATAGTATCACGTTTTATCGCGCATCGTCTTATAAAAATAAAATCTTTGAAAATAATAAACGTATTGAAGCGCTTAAAATGGAAAACGCGTCTTTACGGTCGAATATCGACGAAAATGATATGCATTGTAGAAACGAAAAATGGAAACAATACATGATTAATGGTAGGAAAGTGTTTATTAATCATAGAAAGATCTTAAAAATGCAGCTCGAAAACGGAAGGTTAATAAAAAAAACTAAAAAACGTTTTTTGAAAATATATATTTTTAAAAATATATATATTTGTTCGTTAATTTATTTCGAGGAGGGATAGATTTCTTTTGATACTACTCGTCGTATTACATATAGGACATTTGTTTAAATTACCGTTCAAATCGCATTTATCGCATACGGGGATGTGGCCGCAATTACAAAATAAGATATTGGGTTTTTCCGATAAACATATGACGCAACTCGTATTAGGAAATACTTTTTGCCCGTTTTCTGTTCTGTTTTCCCTGTTTTCCCTATTAACAGGAAGAATAATTCGTTCGTTAAAAATCTGTATATTTTCCAGTTCTTCTACAGGAGGATCACCCCATATATCTTCCGGCTCTTCTTCATCTTCTTCAGGGGGGCCATCCCATGTGCTAAAAATATCGAAGTTGCCATCTTCCCAGGAATGCGGAAAATCCTCCGGAGAAAATACGATACCGTGAAGCATAATACTTAAAGATAGCACACCGTTTTCTTCACTGTTTTCTCCATAATCTGGTAAATATTTACTCGCAATATCATCTTAACCCTCTTCTTCGCTTATAATTTCCGTAGTCATTTCGCCGGGACGATTTAAAATTAACGTTGTTCCGTCGAATGAGGGCTGATGGGCTACTTTACTACGTTCGTAGTAAACAGCCGGTTTTATGCAGCACAATGCTAAATGGCAATTTCCACATTCGAACGGAGGAAATGCCATTAAATTCGGTGAACGATATTTTCGTAGACCGAAGTAAGCTTTATCTTCCAGTACTTTAGTTAAATTCGAAATAAAGCTATTACTTATTTTATCTAATACACTCATCTTTTTTTACGCTTTATACGAAAAAACTTTTTTACTTAAATCAATTTTTTTTTCTCTCGAAAATTTATAACTCCGCGAAGTTATAAATTTCTCCGAGACGCGCGGGGGGATAAAAAGATCGCGAACTAAGAGCGGTCGCGAACTAAGAAAGATCGCGAACTAAGAGAGGTCCCGGAATTATTAAGATCAGTGGCTAAAAAATTATCGACGGCTACGAGATCATGAACAAAGAGAGATCGGGAAAACCCAGATCTCGGGAAAAACCCAGATTTCTGGGAAAACCCAGGATTTTTGGAAAACCCAGATTTTTGCACCACTCAGCGAGCCACAAAAAATGATGTCATTTTTTTTTGAAAAACCCAGATCTCGGGAAAACCCAGAATTTGGGAAAAACCCAGATTTTTGCACCACTCAGCGAGCCACAAAAAATTATGTCTTTTTTTTTTGGAAAAATCCAGATTTTTGCACTCAGCGACCCCGAGAGACTGGGAGAGACGCGTCGGATAGGAGAGAAATGCGATTTTGGGGAGAAATGTCAAGCAGAAATGAGGTTGGAAAAAAGGGGGGGGCGAAAATGTGCCAGAGTTGGTGTATACCTATCTACTAACACAGCCCTGATAACCTTAAGGAACAGCCCTAGTATAAGCCCAGCATGGTGTGGTCATTATTTTTGTTGTCAAGTCTGTGCACAAATCCCGGTTGTCCCCGTGTCTATATTTAGAAACTATATGCAAAGATTTGCAGTAAACAATAGTTATTTCTATAGTTATCTCCCCCGTTTAAAATTATTGTATTTTTCAGAAATTTGGAGCGAAAAATAGGCTTATATTTTCTGTAGAAGAATAATTTTATTATTATTAATGGTAATTTTCCACTTACTACTTTTTTAGAGGCAGAGCTTTTTAGTTTACGCATCGCGCATTAATATTTATCCTGTACAGGATATTGATGCGTCGTAGCAGATAGGTCAATCTTCGAAGAATATGACATGCGCAGACAACGTTTTACAACACACTTACCTTGCCGATTTCAGGATCATACCCATTAATTTCACATTTCATGTCTTCGCTCTTACCAGGCTTTGTCTCTATTACGAGTGTCGCAGACTTGTCGTCGTTATCATTATTTCTCTTTGCTGCAAATAAAATTAGGCCTTGCTAAGGTGAATACCTCACCTACCTCAAGGGCCCACTGGTTGCCAAATGTAAAGAAGTTGAGGGTCCCTTGGGGAAAAAAAAAGGTGAAAATGAACGAATCGAGTCGGGAATAAAATAGAAAAAAAGCAAAATTTCTCTGAGTTTGACCTCTTTCACTCGATTAGTTTGATGTAATTTTTATGAATATGGACTTCAAATTAAAATGAGCCATGCTCTGTAAAAAGGGGGGCTTAATGCGTCTGCGAAAAGTATCGACCCAGGTCAGCCTGCGCAGTCCGCGCAGGCTGACCTGGGCCGAAACTTTTCGCTATCGGTCAATTTTCTGTATTTCAGGGGGCCATTTTACCTTATGATACAGTCGTATTTTAGATAACATGCTTTTTTATGGATCCATGATCATGTGATGACTTGCTTGGTATGATGCATCACAGAGGTGCAGAAGGCCCCCTTTTTGCCAGAGCATGGCTTAAATGCATATCACCTTTGATGATCGAATATTTTCGGTTTACAGTTTGGCAGTAAAAGGTTGAAAGATACATCTATACTCGTTTTCAGCCAGTTTTTAGCCAATTTCATCTTTATTGTATGAAACTATAATCACTTTTTGTATCTTCATGCCAAAAATTTGCCCCCGACGGTTGCAAGGGTGCACAGATTACGACCGATAGCAAATGCATTTTGTTTTGAAGAGGCATTAAAAGACATCATTGTTGTCGTTTCCGGTTTTAAATCGAAGACTATTCCCATGAGTATCTTTATCCCTTACACCATATATAAAGGTAATTTATCTATGTTTACTCAGCTGGTGGCTAAATTCTGAACCATTATACACACTTTCAAGTTTTAACAGCGTCTCTCTATCTCTCTCTCTCTCTCTCTCTGGCTGTAAGGATGTGTCTTTAGCTGCAATGCTTATTAAACCCGTGAGAAAAATGAGGAAAAAAAAGAACACGCAGACTCACAGATAATAGAAATATTATATCTTCTTATCTCTGTAGTGTTCCCACCCAATTTGGTTTTACAAATATAAATTCCGCTGTTGTCTTCTGAGACGTTCACCACTTTCAGGTTCCAATCATTTTTCCGTGGCTTTAAAACGTCTACAAAAGGTGCAACTTCCGTGATTCCGTGGGTCAGTGTTTTGGCCTTCCCATCCGAAAGTAGTATAAACCAATCTACCGTTTCCTGTATTAAAGTCAAAATGCTGTGGTTACCAATGGTGAACATGGGCGAAACTTCGTTATTTCATGTTTTTCGGTACTTAATCGGGGGAAAATGGTGTATTTAAACTGGTCCCTATTGTGGATATGCATATTACAACTGGCATAGGCTGGTATAGGCTATTGTGTCGTTGATTTTCAGTGGGCTACATGTATATCACAGAGTAGCCAATCAGAGCAGCATACACATTTCCAGTTGGGCTTTAGAGTTAACATTGCGATTTTTTGCACAATTTGAAATTCGTAATCGAAATTAAAAAGAATATTAGCAGGCATAAACATAAAAGGTGATACTAAAGATACAATTCACTTATTTGTGAGATCAAAAATATCGGAGAATTTGCTGCTCAGGAAGTGAGAATGACCTCCCCTGAATCTCCATTTAGTCTTGCGACATGGCTGTTCTAAATATAGACGGGTAGAATTCCGCCCGTTTTCAGTAGCCTGTACCGATCCCTATACACTTGCTATCAGGGGAGGTAACCAATCTATGGTGGGATTATGACTTGATCATTTCACCGTGTCAGCCAGCGAATTTACCGATTGATAAACTCGCTGGTATGGAAATATCGAGAGCCCCCCTGTACTCCGCAAGTCCAAACAAAAATGGGGTTAGAAGCATGAAATAAATAATCTGTTTGGGTTTTTTTCCGGTGAAAGATCGTAATTTATTTTATCTCGTGAACATCGTACGGTAATATCGTTGCTGCACCACTCGTGAAAATACTGCCGATGATGTTAACTCGATGAAAAAAGGATTCGATCTTTCACTTAAAAAAAATCCTCTATTTATTTCTTTTTTTTTTTTTTTTTTTTTTTTATTTATTTTCCACAAAATACATACATAGTGCATACTGCAATACAACATTCAAAAACATTCGTATATTATTATTTTTTTCATTACAATGCATTTTAAAAGGATAGGTTGTATCAGTATACAATATTTATATACATGCTATTTTTTTTAACTGAAAAGGAAGGAAAATTAAGGTTAAAAAATGGGGTGGAAACAGAGAGAGAGGGGAGAGAGAGAGAGAGAGAGATCCTGAACTGTGACTAAGAGGTTCACTCACTTTAAGGCAGAGAAAAAAAATTGTAAATTACAAAAATTTTGCCCATTTATTGTTAAAATGGCTTAATTGGTCTTTTGATAATGCTACTGCCTGTTCTATTTTGAGATATTTGTAAAAGTAATTGATAAACATATGACATTTTGGTAACTGGTTTGTTATTTTCATTTTAAATATGAAGTATTTAGCAAGTATAATTATATAGTTCAACATAAAATGATTTACTGTGGTACCTGCAATTCCAAGAATTATATCTTTTAATTGAAATTTCACCTTTATTTGTTTACTTGTAAGAAAATTAGTAACACTATTCCAAATCGTTTGCGCATGCAATCACTCCCAAAGTAAATGTTCTATGGTTTCCACATTACTTGCGCAAAAATTACATAAATTGGAAGATTCAATCTTTTGTCTGAATAGCAGTTTGTTTGTTGGAAGGATTCTTTTCAAAAGTTTGTATTGGAAACATCGTAAAGTTGTATCTAACGTTATTTGATAAGGTATTGTGTATGCATTTTTCCAATTGACTTTCTGACCAAGTAATTTTTCCCACTTTTCTTCGGATTTTGTTAATGAATTATTTCCTTTTAACTGGATTTTATATAACAGTTTGTTTGCTTTGTTTATCCCCCTAATTTTACTAAGCGATTGCTTATTTTCTACGTTTACCGGTAGTTGTTGTTTTATTTCATTTTTCATTCTAATGGGTATGCTTCCAATCAAGTTGTAATATTTTAAAAAGTCTTCCGATTTAATATCATAAAGATTTTTAAATGTTTCAAAGTCATAAAATGTTTTTCTTCGGAAATCAAACAATTGTTCTAAAAATTTTATTCCTCTGTCATACCATTTGTTGTAAAAGAATGTTTCGCCATTACATTTTATATTTGTATTATTCCAAAGTATTTCTTTCTTAACATTATTGTTGGCTGTATTGTTTCTAATTTTATTCCATGCTTTTAAAACATCTGTAAGAAAACCATGGTTGGAGCAGATCTTTTTTATATCCGTTTCCTTTAAATTACATTCAAAAATTAAATCACCTCCAAAAAGCTTTAGGGATTTAGAGAAGAATATTTTCCATTGTCCTGTGTTGTTTTCATCCAAATATCTTTTAATCCAATTTGCTTTCAGTGATTTAACTAGTGCATATATATCTGGAACTGCTATTCCACCATTTTCAACTGAAAGTGTTACTATTGATCGTTTTAGTTTATCCGGTTTATTGTCCCATAAAAAGTGAAAAATACTTTTATTTATATCATGCAATACGTTTTCTGGTGGATTTTGTAGTACGGTTAGGGGGTAAATGATCTTGGGTAGTGCAAAGGTTTTTATAACTGTAACTTTTCCCAATAGTGTAAGTTTTCTGTGTTGCCACTGCTTTAAAACATTTTTGAAATCTTGAACTTTTGGAATGATATTTTCCTCTATGATGACATCTGCATAGTTTGAGAAGACAATTCCTAATGTTTTTGCTGAATCCGATGTCCAGATGAATCTTTTACCATTGCAGAACTGTAAATGCGTATCCTTTAGGCTACCTACTCTTAGAATAGTTGATTTCTTTGTATTAAGTTTCAAACCAGAAAATTTACCAAACTCTGTTAAAACGTTGATTAATGATTCAAAAGAATTTTTTGATCCGTCCGTAAGGAATGTAGCATCATCAGCGAACATAGTTTGCTTTATTTCTTTATTTTCCACATTAATTCCCTTGATATCCCTATTTTTTTTTTAATGTTACTTGCTAGTATTTCCAAACAACATATGAATAATGAGCATGATAACGGGCAGCCTTGGCGTACTCCACGTTCAATTAAAAAGCTTTCCGACATATTACCATTATTTATAATTATACTATTTATATCGTTATAAAACAATTTAACCCATTTTATAAGATCCTCACCGAAGTTTAATGTTTCCAGGCATTTGTACATAAAGCCATGATCTATACTATCGTATGCTTTTTCAAAATCGGCAAAGAATATAAGTCCTGGTTCATTTACTTTGTTGAGGTATTCAATACATTCTTGTATAGTTCTTATATTTTCCCCGATATATCTACCTTGGATAAAACCTGTTTGTGAAGAGTTTATGATTGAAGATATTATTTTTTTAATTCTGTTTTCTATTGACTTTGTTGCGATCTTATAATCAGTATTTAACAAAGTTATTGGCCGCCAGTTAGTAAGTGTATCCAATTCTTTTCCCTCTTTTGGAATTAAGGTTATTAAACCTTGCTTTTGCAATGTTGTTAAAGAACCTGTTTTAAAAGAGTAATTCATCGACTTAATGAAGTAAGGACTTAAATAGCTCCAAAATGCTTTATAAAATTCTACATTCAATCCATCAGATCCCGGGCTTTTGGAATTTTTCATAGAGAGTAAAGCCTCTTTACATTCATCTTCAGTTAATATACCTTCGCAAATATTTTTTTCGTCCTCTGTCAATTGTTTTAATTCAAAATCAAGAATAGAATTATCATTGTTTGGAGCAGATATATTTTGTTTTTGATATAAATTACTATAAAATCTCTTTTGTTCTTCTATTATATCTTTTGTGTTTGTGACTTCTACATTATCAATTAAAAGTTTATGAATAGTTTTTTGTTCTATATGTCTCTTCTCTAAATTGGCAAAATATTTGGAATTTTTTTCACTATATTCAATTTGCATTGCCTTTGCTCTGATGATGTGACCATTTATCTTTCTGTCTATTATGCATTCAAGTTCTTGCTTTAAGAGATTTAAATTATTCATTTTAACATCTAAATCATCTGAAGTTGTATTTATAATATTTTCAACTTTTTCGATTTCTTTAAGTAAAAAGATTTCCCTTTCTGTTGTGTGTTTTTTCTTTTGTGTAGAGTATTTGATTGATTCATTTCTGATATTACCTTTCATAACTTCCCATAATGTGTTTGGGTTATAATTGTTATTGTTTACTGTTTCATTAATACAATCCTTTATTTTTCCAACAAATGTTTCGTCGAGTAGTAAGGAATTATTAAATTTAAAATAACCAGGTCCTTTAGTGGGCATGTTGCAATTAATATCTAATAAAACAATGGAATGGTCCGATTTGTATCCTGGTTTTATTTTACAACCTTTCACAACATTATTCAAATAATTTGAAGTCAAAAAATAATCAAGCCTGCTGAATATTATTGGTTTTGTATTTGAATGACAAGTATATTGTCTTGTTTGTGGATTTTTAATTCTCCAAATATCTACGAGGTTATAATTTTCAATAATTTTGTTTATTTTATTTCTGCATTTTTTATTTGTATCGTCCCTACCATTTCTCTTATCGATAATTGTGTTTAAAACTGTGTTAAAGTCTCCCCCAATGATAGTATTTTTATCAATATCAATCATTTCATTAAGTTTTTCAAAAACGACATTATCATTATCATGATTTGGTCCATAAACATTTATTATTACGAATTCTTTTTCCTGGATAGTTATGTCCATGATCACCAAACGCCCTACAATGATTTCCTTACATTCTTTAATTTTAACATTCGATTTCTCATTAACAAGAATGGCTACGCCTTCTTTATTTGTTTTGGTCCCACTGAAAAAACATTTCCCATTCCATTCTTTTTTCCAGTATTTATTTAATGGGTATGCAACATGAGTTTCTTGCAGCAAACATATAGAAACGTTATTGTCTTCTAACCATTGAAAGATCTGTATTCTCTTTTCTTTATTTTGAAAGCCTTTTACATTAAAGCCCCAATAAAGTCCAAATTTAGAATTTTTTTATGCTTAAAAAAAGGCACGAATCTGTTAGATTTACTCTTATTTTGTCGCCATGGGGATAGGGGCGTTCATTGCAGCATCGGTTCATGTCACAGAACCATACAAAAAATCCTATTTTTTTTTATCAATTCTCCCAAGTGACGTTGCCACGCACTAATCGGAATCATTCTGGTGTCCTATTTGTAGACACCATGTGACCGATGACGTATTACACAGACGATGTGCTTTCTCTCCTTAAAAAACGTTGCGAAACTTTGGTAAGTCTTTAATTTTCGTTAAATTACCTTCCCTCATCGTATCTAATTTATTTGTATGCATTTGATTGGTAAATCGGAGTTGTGTTATAGTTATTTCAATCATGATATGCCTATTTCTTCTTGTCAAGAGTCGTCCAAACATCGAATGACATCTCGGCCTATAACACTTTCGGCCTATTACAATTTCGACTAGTAAGAAATTCGGCGCATACAAAATCGAATGTCTACACAGGGTATAAAGGTTTGTAATATGAGCCATGGAGAATAAGTCAAACAAAATGTGGACGTTTTATAACGAAGATCAGACTTTACATTATGTGCGATCTGATCTTGATCTTCGTAGGTAATGAAAAAGTTAAGAACTTTGTGGGGGTTTTTTTTTTTGGTCTGTAATTACTGGCGAATTTTGACCTGAGTTTAGCATCAGGTGGTGGACTTTTTACTAGGTGCAATCTGATCTCGATCTATGCTGTCAACAAAGAATATTTCTCAACGTTCAAGAGTTTAGTAGAACACACTGCTTATAGATATTCTTACTGCTAGTTTTTGAAGACAGAGTTGATGTTACTTCATCAGTCAAGTTATTGCATGCAGATGAACCATACTTTTCAAAATTATAGATACCTATTCCAAAGCTGATAAATACATGTACTTCAAGTTGTTGGAGTGCAAGACAGTTGAAGACAAAAGTAGAAGTTTACTAGTACTCAAGTAATATTTATCTACCACATTGTGATTAAGAAAAATATTTTTTATGTCATTTTTTACTGATCTCTTTTCTTTCCAATCTAAAAATAGTGTATCTTTTTAGGGTGTGATACAGAGAGACCAAGATGTTTGTTAACCGACAAATAGATATCCCAGTCTGGTGTTATATCTCCGCTGTATGACGATTTTTTTTTTCACAGATTTTAGCACAGTCCATGTCAACAGGTATTTGAATATTTAGATCTACATCTATTACACATTAATGTTAGAACTTTGAAGCTTAGAAAGGATCAGCTGCTGAAGGGATGATTGATCAAATACAACTTTTTTACACCCTTGCCATAAATTTTTGAAAGGAGCAATTGTTTGCTACAAGCAACTGCTCCTTTCTCACATTTCTCCATTTAGTTGATTTTTTTTTTTTTTTTTTGTGTGTGAATATTCCCCAGTTGTCGGTTGTTTAATGCCATTTTCAACATTATTTCAGTTTTATCATGGCAGCCAGTGCACCTGTCCATGCTTATCAAGAGTTTCTGTTTCCAGTACTTTGCATAATATCCCACTGGCTGCTTTTCCACGTAATCATTGTCAATACACTGATTAGCATTGAGAGGGGAATGTATCCTGTTGCAATGACTATCATCAATCCTGGGAAAGAAATTGGCTGAGCTAGGGATTTGAAGCAGCAATCCCTCAATCTCAGGTCCTTTATGCGACTAGCTGCACCACTAGGGCTCTGCAGTAGTATTTCGTAAAAGTAATGTACTCTTGAGAGAGAAAAAGGCATGCCTTGGGGCTAAAACAAATTAAAGTCCAACTTTTAGTAAGCAAGCACAAAAGATACACTCAAAAGCTGCTTTGTATTAAGCCAGCACCAAAGAGACTCTCAAATTGTGTGTGTGTGTGGTTTTTTTTTTTAACCTTGAAAAAGAAGGCTTTTGAAACATAATGAAAAAAAGGTGAAAACTTTTCTATTTCCAAAAGTGATTTTACCTTTTTAGACAAGTTTCGCCATTTGAGCTACATTCAATTCGTTGTCCACAAATGCTTTCAATTTGGACAAGTTAGAAATTTTATCAGCTTGAAAAGAATTAGTATAAAGGTGGCCACAAGGGCAGGGTTTACTGTATAAAGAAATGAACATATCTTGTAAAATAGTTCTAGAGATACAATCTGAGACTAGTAGATTAAAAATACATGTGTTTTTCAATCTAAATTTACTTGATTGATTGAATGGTGTTTAATGCGGCATTCAACATTATATCAGTCATTTCATTGCGTCAGTTTGCTTGTTCATGTATACCCTGGGTTTTAATGGTGCAAGGCTATGGCTCTGTAGTGTCATGCCCAAGGACACTCTTATGAAAAACCCATTGCTTCCAGTGAGGCTCAAAGCTCGGACCTCCAGGTTATTAGTGCTACACTTTACCACTGAACCAGGGAGACCTTATATAAATTTGTATTTCAGACTCAAAATGCGAATGCAGTCTCAATGGCAGTGTAAGATACAAGGACATAGTTGTTAAATGGCCTCTTTAGGATTTCATTTAACTCTACCAAACAACAAAATTTTGGACTAGTCCAAATTCAAAGTATTTGCAGCCAAAAATTTAACTGTGGCTCAAATGATGGAATTTGTTTGTATTAGGGTAGAAAACATAGTGTGGAATCAAGAAAATGCTGGTTACCTGCATTTTCTCCTTTTCTCACAATGTTTTCAAAACACCTGGAGATGCATTAAGCCCCCTTTTGCCCGAGCATGGCCCATACATACTTTGCATTATTTAACTCTTTACCAAACGACAAAATTTTAGACTGAACCAAATTGAAAGCATTAATTTTGCAGACGACAAATTAAGTGTTGCTAAATTGATGATTTCTCTTTTTGATAGGGTAGTAAACATTGTGGGAAAAGGAGAAAATGCTGGTTACCAGCATTTTCTCCTTTTCCCACAATGTTTTCAAAAGCCTTTTGTTTCAGGGTTGTTAAAAGTCGGGATTGTGTGGTAAAGAGTTAAAAAGAAATTTATGTTCTTGTCATTTCAGTGTCTCATTTTGGACAGAGTGACGTGACATTTGAACAGTGTGGACAGGGAAAAAATTGCTCTCAGTTTATAGACAAATATGGACAATATTAGTGCATCTACCAACTTAACAATTTACTACTAACATCGGAATGGACTTCTGCAGTGATTGGTGATCGTAATTTTAGAATTTTGGATCAAAATTGTGGATTTTGGAGGTTTCTTTTGGAACAATTTGAGTGAGTAAAATTCAAAATAAGAACTCTACCTATACATATACCTATACACATCATCTACAGACAATAAAGCTAGAAAACAAGTTTGGACAGATACAGTTACGAGCTATTGCTTTCTGAGTGCTGGAATAGATAATGGGTATAAGATGACTGATTTTGCTTATGAGCTATGCTCTGTAATAAGGGGGTTTAATGCATCTGTGAAAAGTATCGACCCAGGTCAGCCTGTGCGGACTGCACAGGCTGAACTGAGACGAAACTTTTCACTATTGGACAATTTTCTGTATGTAATAGGAGCATTCCACCTCATGATTCAGTCAGTTGTTAGAAAAAAATGAACTCTGTGGATCCATGATCATGTTATGACTTGCTAGGTATCATGCATCACAGAGGTGCCTTAAGCCCCTTTTGCCATAGCCTGGTTCATGTTACTATACACAGGTATTTACTTATGAACAGGACAAAGCCCAGGTAGCTCAGTCAAGGACTTGAGAACAGGGGGTCAGTAGTTTGATTCTTGGCTTTTCCAATTTCTTAGAATTGATGATATTCATTGAGACATGTGGGAAAGCAGCCAGTGGCTTGGAAATATTATTGTGTGAGGTATTTTAAAAAGGGTTTTTGTCGGTTTAACCCTTTACTAAACAATCTTGAGTTTTCACGACCCTAGAGATGAAGAGTTTTGAAAACATTGTTGAAATTCTCTGGTTACCAGCATTTTTTTTCATTTTCCCATAATATTTTCCACCCTTTCAAAAGCAAATTTCAATACTTGAGTCCCATTTATCATCTGCAAATACTTTCAAGTCTAAAATTTTGTTGTTTGTCAAGAGTTAAAAACTATGTGCAGAAATGGGTTAACTGTTTACCAGATGACAGACTTTGGACAAGTCCAAATTGGAAGTGTTTTTTGACAACTACTGTAATTCAGTGTGGCAGAAAGGATTAGATTTGTCATTGAAATGGTAGAAATCATTGAGGGAATAGAAGAAAATGCTGGTTATCAACATTTTCTCCTTCACCCACGAAGTTTCTAAAGCTATCTCCTGGGGGTCATCAAAAGACGAGATTGTTTGCTAAAGGACCATTGTATACTTGATTTAAAAGCTTGAAAATATGTAGATAGCGAAAACAATTGCAGTTTGCTCAAATGTACTTTTTTTATTGGTCTCGAACTTTGTAAGATATGGTTTTGTTTTAAAATTCATAAACATGAATTAAAACTGTAACCCTTTCCCAAATGACAAAATTTTATGCTAGTCCATATTGAAAGCATTTGCAGTTGACAAAATAATTGTGACTCTAAAATTAAGATTCTTTTTCGGAAGGGAAGAAAACACTGTGGGAAAAGGAGAAAATGCTGGTTACCAGCATTTTCTCCTTTTCCTACAATGTTTTCAAAGGACTCCTCTCTCAGGGCTGTTAAAAACCGTGAGTGTGTGGTAAAGGCTTAAACTGGAAATAGAGTTTAGTATCTTTCAATAATTTTCCTTTTAGTAATAAAAAACAATGGTCACAAAAATATCACACTAACTCTTTACCACACAAACCCGGGTTTTAATTACCCTGAAGAAGAGGGCTTTTGAAAACATTGTGGGAAAAGGAGAAAATGCTGGTAACCAGCATTTTCTCCTTTTCCCACAATGTTTTCTATCCTTCCCAAAACAAATTTCAATTTTTCAATCACATTTATTTTGTCGTCTGCAAGTGGTTTCAATTTGGACCAGTCTAAAATTTTGTTGTTTGGTAAAGAGTTAATCATATTGGTAATCTTAATTCAATATTCTTCATGACTGTTGTAAAAACTTAATACTGGCTATCTGTATCTTGGGCAAAAATACTGTTCACGTAAAACTTTCCATCATAGAGCACCTAAGGTAGGAAGAGAAACAGAAACAAGTAAATGTATTTGACTGATATATGTCACAATGCAATAAATCTGTTTTCAACAGTACTTTAACTGTATAACAGTAGCTGTACACTTACTCATGTTCACTGGGTCAATAACTGATATCCCTTTACCACACAATCCCGACTTTTAACGACCCTGAGAAAGAAGCCTTTTGAAAACATTGTGAGAAAAGGAGGAAATGCTGGTAACCAGCATTTTCTCCTTTTCTCACAGTGTTTTCTACCCTTCCCAAAACAAATTTCAATTTTTCAGTCACATTTATTTTGTCGTCGGCAACTGCTTTCAATTTGGACCAGTCTAAAATTTTGTTGTTTGGTAAAGAGATATTACTGGCAATAAAGCTGGGGGAGGTTACTTTTGTAGGAAACTACCTATCAAGCTCCAGCTACAGTTGAATTTTGAACACATGTTTTACAAATCATGTCAACCAAAAGGCCATGGTTGGCTTGCAAGCATCTTCACATCCTTGTTTATTAACCCTTAACCACACAATTCCGGGTTTAAATGAACCTATGGAAGATGCCTTCTGAAAACATTCCGAGAAAAGGAGAAAATGCTTGTTACCAGCATTTTCTCCTTTTCCCACTGTGTTTTCTACCCTACCAGAGACAAATTTAAATTTTGAGTCACATTTATTTTGTCGTCTGTAAATGCTTTCAGTTTGGACCAATCTAAAATATTGCTGTGTGGTAAAGAGTTAAGTGTCATTGCAACAGGATTTGATCCTCTCAAACTCCTGAACATGATTTGGGTTTGCTCATTGGGGAAACAGCCAGTGAATTTTAGAGAATTTGCTGAGAATTACTAGTATATGAAAAGGCGCATTATTAAATTTAAACCTTTTTCAAACAATCCAAGTTTTAACAACTCTTAGTAAGACAGCCTCTCCAAATATTGTGGGATAAAGAGAAAATTTTGGTACAATATAGCCTGTAGAAAAAGCAGAAAATGTTGGTAGCCTGCATTTTTTCTTTTTTCCCCACACTGTTTTCTACCCTTCCAGAGAGACATTTATTGTGTTGAGTTACATGTACTTTTTCATCTGCAAATGAGACTAAAATGTTCTTCTCTTGTACAGATTGGGTGTTTATTTGTTGGAGCATTTTGCACCACTTTGAACATTATTTCAGATATTTATTCATGTCAGTGTGACAACTCATTACTGTGTTTTCTGTATTTCACCAGCACAAAGCTGGGGCTCTGCAATGTCTTGCCTAAGGACATTCCTTAACCCTTAAAGCCCTGGATTGATTGATTCTATGGTGTTTAATGCCATTTTCAACATTATTTCAGTTATATCATGGCGGCCAGTGCACCTATCCATGCTTTCCTAGCGTTTCTTTTAGCAGTGCTTCGCACAGTATTCTTTCCAAGCCACTGGCTGCTTCTCCCACATAGCCATTGTCAAGACAATGGTCAGCGGTGACAGAGAAATGAATCCTGTCGCAATGACTATCATCAATCAGCGGAAAGAAATTGGCCGAGCCGGGAATCGAACCAGCGACCTCCTGTTCTCAAGTCCCTTACGCTACAGACTGAGCTACAGGGTGCGGCTTAAAGCCCTGGAACCAACTTAAGTTGTTTTTGCAGACAAAAGCTGTTTTTGCAGACAGTGCAGATAAAGATCAGACTGCACATAACATGTAGTCTGATTTAAGATCTATACTTTCTGCTACTATGAAACAAGTTTTGTCAAAATAAAGCAAGACGGCTACCATTTTCTTACTTTCCAAGCAGGTGCGCAACCCTTTACCAGTTGGTAAAATTTTAGTTCAATTGTTCAAATTGGAAACAATTGCAGATGAAAAATTGGACGTAGTAGCTCAAATGAAAAGATTTGCTTCAAGAAGAATAGTAAACATTATGGGAAAAGGAAAAAATACTGGTAACCAGCAATTCTGCTATTCCCATAATGTTTCAAAAGCATTTTTCTTTATTAAAATGATTAAATAGTGCTTTACATAATAACTTGGATGTTTTGGTTTACCCTTTACCACACAATCCTAACTTTTAAAGACCTTGGGAAAGAAGCCTTTTGAAAACGTGGGAAAAGGAGAAAATGCTGGTAACCAGCATTTTCTCCTTTTCCCACAATGTTTTCTACCTTTCCGGAAACAAATTTCAGTTTTTGAGTCCCATTTATTTTGTCGTCTGCAAATGCTTTCATTTTGGAAATGTCCAAAATATTGTTGTTTGGTAAAGAGTTAAGGGTTGAGGGCAAGCAATAGCTTCTAACATTGCTCTGTATGTATGAATATATTTTTTTTATTTTTTGTCCACAAATTCTTCTTGTAGGACTATTGTGATGTACATGTATTTAAAATAATAAAATAATATTACACTATATTGCCTTGATTGTTGCATGAAACATATGTCTTTGTAAGAGCTGTGATCTGAACCAGCCAGTTTTATATCGTAGTACTGAAGGCCAGCTTTTCACATGCTACATATTCTTCAGCAACACCACAGAAATATGTCTTGGGAAATCTGATTATTCTGCTGTATATCTGAAAAATTAAAAAAAGACGTATTCTCTTTTTTAATTTATCTCAATCTGAAACTGTAAAAAAAAAGACAGCAGTATAGTAATAGGTGTAGGTTTACTCCAACTTCATTCCATTTGATAACAGAATTGATTGCAGCATTTGTCCAGCATGTGGTTGAACTTAAATAATGTTGAAAGCTGTACATGTATGAAGTCATAACTGTACAAATACAGCTTTTAACAAACCTGTTTCGAAACAGCATTGGTAATTACTTATCATTTGTAGGGAAGAATCATGTGATCCATCTTCCACAATGTTACTTTTCCATATGGATCAAAATTGACTGCTGCTGCATTTCCAGCCTTTTACTAATTTTCTTCACATGTTCTTCACTCTAGTATGGCACATGTCTCAAAGCCCGAATAGTAGCAAAAAGTACACAAAGAGTAGGTCAGCAGTTGCTATGCTGTTCTATCTTTTGTTAACTTTTTACTTGATTTCAATTTTTTTGCCATTGACTTACACTTGGATTGACTGTACAACAACAGATTGTCATCTTCCCAACAATTTCGTACTTTCAAAAGGTATGACTTAAATCAAAATGCATTTTAACACCCACTTTGTTTACTTTTGATGGCTGCTGGGCCTTTAAAAAGTAGCACATACAATCATGGGTATGGGCTATACATCAAACAAATGAATGTAGTTTTTAGCCTTTCAATTTCTGACAATCATTTTGTTTACATGTATGATACATGTAAATTCTAGAACAGTGTAATGCAGTATCTTTTACTCAGTAATCAGCACTTTTGCAAATGAAGCCCAGTTTGATTGACTGAGTGATACATACGTGTAGCTTTCAACATTATATCAGTCATACCATTTTGACAGATCATTTATTCATATGATTCCCGAGTTTTAACAATATCTGAAGTAACTTGCCCATGGACATCCCAACGAAACCCAGTGAGAATTGAATCTGAGTCATGGATTACTTATATTATGTATTTACCACTGAGACATGAAGTAATCCTTGAGCCCTTTACAGCTGTTCAGTTGAACAAAACTTGTGGCATTACTAGTATCGCAAGGGTCAGCTCAAGTAATATAGGAGAACTGTGAAGCCCTAAGTGACAAAACAAAATTCAGTCGCATAAGCACAGTAGTAGCTTAATCAGCTGTCTACCGGTATTTTGTCCAATAGCATATTTTCAAAAATTCTGCTCCATTTTCATCCTGGCCTATAATGAGGGTTTCATTCAAGATCTAGCAAAATGAGACAGCAAAAACTTCTTGCAGTATACCAGTAATCTTGAATCTACATTGCTTCTTTAAAGGTATAGCCCATGCGGTGGGTTGAGGTGAATCCCTGAAACTGCAATACATGTACATTGTTTTGATTTTTCATTACTTTACCAGTCATGTAAATTTTGTGAATTTGGCTATTGAAAATAAAATTTGTTTTATCTGATTAAGACATATGTACCTGAAAAGTGGTTGCCAAATTCTGAATTTACTGGGATGGAATCACAATCATAACAGAGTCAGAAACCAAGGCTCATCTGCATCTGCACAGTCAGTATAATTCAGTATGTGTATCATCATGTAGGAGGATCCATTCACATTGGCCAGAGATGTGTAAAGTAATTATCTCCATACTCTGGAATATCATTTACATATCATTTAACATTCTGTGCTAGAAATTTAATGGTGTTTTACTCCGCTTTCAACAGTATTTCAGTCATATCATGGCAGCATCACACAAATTCATGTATTTCCTGGGATTCACCAGTACTAGGCTAGGGCTCTGAAGTGTCTTGCCCAAAGACACTCCCATGAAAAAACCAGCAGATCGAACCCCAGACCTTATAATGTGCAAATTCATCTTTTACTCTTTACCAAACGACAAAAATTTACACTTGTGCAAATTGAAAGCATTTGCAGATGACAATTTAATGTGGGCCAAACGATAGAATATGTCTTTGATAGGGGAGAAAATATTGTGGGAAAAGGTGAAATTGCTGGTTACCAACATTTTCTCCTTTTCCTACAATGTTTTCAAAAGGCTTATTTCTCAGGGTCGTAAAAACTTGGGATTGTGTAGTAAAGGGTTAACATACAATCCAGTGCTGTAATGACCCAGTGGCATAAACCTTTTCAGAACATTGCAGGAAAAGGAGAAAATGCTGCTGGTGACTAGTATTTACCTTTAATTCAACAATTGTTTCTCCTGTTTCAAATACAAATTATGTAGATCCAATACAAGCTATGTCGTCTGCAAATGGCTTCAATCTAGACAAGTCCAAAATTTTGTCATCTGCTAAAAAAAAAAAAAAAAACACACCAAGATTCCATTGATATGTGCACTGACCAGATTAGGGAAAGATAATTGGTTTCTACGTTCAAATTTGTGTCACCCAAGAAATTCAGTCATTTAAAAAAAAAAAAAATGGTGCAGATTTAATTAAACACATTGAGTTTCAATTGCATTTCTAAAGTGTTATATACACACACACACACCCCAAATACTTAGCCTTGTCCAACACTAAGGCATTTGCGGAAAAACAAATATTTCCCAAACAATGAAATTTGTCTGTGATACAAGAAAAATATTGTGGAAATAGGAGAAAATGTCGGCTACCAACTTTTTCTCATATTGCCACCATGTTTTCAAAAGCATTTTTTCAATATCTAAAAACTAGGGATTGCTAGGTAAATGGCCAATCTCCGAATAAATATGCGTCGCGTATATCCTAGGTTCAGACTACATTCATGCACATTTAATCATTATCTGCATTCTCTGCAAAGAAAATGGGTCAATCGGGTGCTGCGCAAAAATGAAAGATCACTTTCATCTCACATGTGAACGGCGAGCGACAGTATAATTCACGTATTACACACTAAGTAATAGTAAATTAGTGTGTAATATATGAATTATACTGTCGCTCGCCGTTCACCTGTGTTTCATCTTACTAGCCGATATTCATCAATCAGAAAGTGCTTACGTATCCTGTTCCAACAGTAAATGGGGAAATCAATACAGATATATAGCGATAAATCTGTTTTTAACACAATAAATATAAGATGAACCTAAGGCAACTTACCGATTCAAGAATGCGAACTGAAATCCGCATCTGTTTTCAGACAGTTCTCTCATTCTGTATATTTACACGGAGCTTCTTGTTCAAAACAAAAGAAACAAATCCTAAAATAGACGCCCGTTTGTTCTTTCTGTGTCGCTCTTCGGCAAATTCGGTAAACGAACTTGGTTTTCTGTCGAATATGATTCTCACACCGTCACACCGTCCTCCATTTTGTTTTTCGTTTACCTTAGCTCCAAGGTATCACGTGGTGTACCTACGTCATCGTTATTGATGTAAACAAAAGTTAGAGATACCTGGTAGTATTTCTTGTAGTTTTGAAAGTAATTCTTCTGCCAGCGAATGGAACTTTGACCAATCGCACATTAAGAGAGTGTCATCGTTATATTAATTTACATAGTTTTAAATGGTATGATTAAAATTTAACTTCATTTTTTACCCCGCATTGTTTACATTTGGACTTTATTGGGACTTTAAAGGTACATAATGTTATACTCATTTCTATGTAAAAAAAAGAAGATATCCTTAATAGTCACAGTCCAGGATGAAGTATTTTGATAAGTACAAAACAAATGGTTCTGGAAGAACATGATTAATGCTTATATAATTGCATCAAGTTTTTCATGTGATGAAGTAGAATTTTTCGTGAGTAGGTTTTGAAACGACACCGATAAGTACCATTATTTGTAAACTGTTCTGAAAAATTAACATTTGCCAAAACAAAGCGTAGGTTATGCGTAAGAAATGAAGTCTAATTGTAAAGGATCAAAAGATCACCTTTTCCACAATGTAATCGAAAGCTGCTCTCCATGTATCCGCAACATGTGATTAAAAAGGTTCAGGAAGAGAACTATCACAGGAGGACGAAAAAAGGGGCCAGAATTTGTGTTCTTGTTGGTTGATGTCTGCAAAGACTTTCTTGTAGAGTACAATTCTTAAACTGTCTACAATAAAAACATTTTGGGAAAAAAAATTGTTAAAGCTTTAGACTATTCTCCTTTCTCCACAATACATTCAAAGATTGAAAAGCGATTCATCCATAAATCATGGATCTTCTTCCAAAAGTTTTAAACTCTTTCGGTGCCAAATAAATAAATTTCACTTTTTTGACGATTGCGAATACAATACACTGATACCCACAAAAAACGTTCTGACTTGATTAAAAACAAGCGAATGGTATGGATCAAACATCAGACTGGATGTTCTGTGCAGTCCGATCTTGATCCATGCCGTCCGCAAAAGTCCTTATTCCCGCCTGTGGCACTGAAAGGGGTAAGGCATAATTTGTATACATGTCATACATGTTAGGGCTGCAATTTGACACACTAAGGAAACAAAAACAAACATTTGAGAGAAAAGGAGGATGCCTTTTCATGATCAATTTATCGCTTCCTCCTATAACTATTCAATATAAAAATTACAATTATATATCCAAAATTATATAACCATAAATCACACTTTTAGCCATGAGCTAATGCAACACAACTTTTCAATACAAAAAAATACAATTTTATATCCAAAATTATATACCTATGAATCGCACTTTTAGCCATGAGTTAATACAAATCTATGTACATCTACTATAACTACAACTGTTAAATGCCTACAAAAAAAAAAAACTTTTTAAGAAGTTGACCAGAGTATTCATATAAGTATGAATTGCCTACACAATGTTTTCAAAAACGTGTCGACGTACCTCCATAAAATAGTAGATTCTGGTCTGTTAGTGAAGGGGTTAACTCTGTTACTGCTGAATAATTAAATTGCATTTTCTCCATGGCTAAAAAGGATATTTCCTCTGCAAGATCAAGAGACGGGTCGGTAATAATCTAAAATATAACAGTGGACAGTGTAGATCAAAGACCAGACTGCACGTTCTGTGCATTCCGATCTTGATCCACACCCCTCTCAAAAGGCTCTTGCATCGTTTATACTATATAAAGAGTTAAAAAATTAAATACACCATTTTTAATCTCTTTAAAAGCAATCGGCGAATAACGTTGCCTTTGTTGGCAATGTGTATCAAGATCAGACCGCACATAATTTGCAGTCTGATCCCAGATCCACGCTGCCCACTATGTGTCTGTAATTGAAATTTACAAACTCCATCGAACAATCTATCAGCTTGAAAACAGTTTGTTATGGACATGCTGACATAGAGAACTTTGAGTAAAATTTCTCTTCTCCAAACTTAACAAAACAAAACATGGTGTCACATCAGTATCTACTTAGCATACAAAGAGTTTCAGTAAGCTACAGAAGAAAAAAAAAACATGTTCTTATGAAAATGCTCACATAGAGAGCCTGGAGTACAATTTCTCTTCTCCAAACTGAACTATAGGAAAATATAATGTCACATCCCTTCCTAAATGTGTCTGCTTCTGCGTAGCAGTTATAAAGACAACAAAGCCAAGTTTTGTTGCTACTATTTAAATGTCCTGTAAGAAAAAGTCCTTGGACAAGAAAGGAAAAACTCGTTTTTAGCTACCTCTCGTTTTCCTGTAACATTTTAGAACTTAACAGTATTTTAACGACAAGACTGTTCTAGTTGGTAATGCATAGTTAAGAATTATTATCTTTCATTGGGAAACAATTAAAGGGAGGGGGTCTTCCTTATGTGACGTTCGACCGTAGAAAAGGTAAGAAAGGGAAGAGAGCAAGCTACCGAAAGGAGTAACCTTCCGTCCCCTTATAATGCATTCCTGTCGATGTTAAGAAATACTCTCATGTAACACATTACTGCCCCATAATAGTCATTTCCTGTTTACGTTAAAAAAAAACATGTCATTTAACTTCAACCCTCATCCTGCTAGATAAAAGGAATTTTTCTTTCAAGCAGATAATAAAAAATCACATATTGAGAAGTATTTTTGGAGAAAAATTATTTCCTTATCGGACATGGTGTGTCAAAGATCAGACCGCACGTAATGCGCAGTCCGGTCCTGATCCACGCTGTCCGCAAAGGTTCGTGGGTCGCGCCTAGCAGCCTATGGGTTAATCATTATCACTAAATAAGTTTATAATTTTGTTTTAATAACTCAGTCCATCACCATGATGCTTAATGAAACCATGATGTCTTTTTAGATAATATAAAAGCCACCTCGAATGTTTGGAAAAAGAAATATATTGTGACAAAGGGTGAAAATGCTCACCACAAGCAATTCCACCCTTCGTCACAACGCTTACAAACACTGTATACAAAACGTACAACACTTCCAAAACCTTTATACAACAGGTGTGTCAAAAAGAGTATCTAGGGAGTAACGGTTTAAACATTCCTGTCCGATCAAATGTATTAACCCTTTACAAAAAAAAAAAAATGACTGGTCCAATTTGAAAGCACTTGCAGACGACAATCAAACTTAACTCCAAAATTAAAATTTTGTTTCAAACAAGGTAGAAAAACATTCCAGGAAAAGGAGAAAAAAAAATACTGGTTACTAGCATTTTCTCCCTTTCCTGCAATGCCCGCAATGCCTTCAAAAAGCCTTCTATCTCAGTTCCATAAAAAAAAAAAACCCTGGGATTTTTTGGCAAAGGATTAAAAACTTATCGTCTGTTATTACTCTTGTAAAACTACAATCCTCATCAATTGGTATAAGTTAGGATAGGTATTGGGTAAAGGGTTCTCTTACTTTTCCTCACTCATGTCACTAAAACAACATTTTAAATATTTCTTTTATACTGTTCAAAGTTGTTTAGGCGACATTGGTAAATTTTATATTACTATCCTCACTTTTATACTTTTTTGGGCCAGGGCATTTCTAACCAGTTCATATAGTCCTCATATTTTACAGTGTGTACGTGATCCATTTGATCTTTCCGCAAAATTTTTCCATTGTGATACCATGCCTCCTTTACCTCTTCCCTAAGCTTTTTTTTCCTCTATTTATTTCTTAGCTCACCTGAGCACCAAGGGCTAGAAGTGAGCTTTGGTGATAGCGCTGAGTCGGTCATCCGTCATGCGGTCTTTTAATATTTATCTTATGTGCACCCCGGAGGCAACATTTTCAGTCGGATGTTTTCATGAAACTTTGTCAAAAAGTTGTCTGGATAAATTCTCGAACAAGTTATATCGGATCAAAAAGTGGGTTAGGGACAAATCTTAGAAAAATCTTGTACGCTTCCTAAAGGCAACATTTTAGTCGGACACTCAGGAAACCTGGTCAGAATATTTCACTCGATACTCTCTCGGTCAAGTTTGAAATTGGGTCACGTTCGGTCGAAAGAATAGGTCAACGGGGAGATTAAATCTTGTGTGCACTGAAGAAGCCAGATCTTTTCTCTAAAACCGATGAAACTGGTTCAGAATGTTTGTCTTGATGACATTTCACACTTATTCGAAATTGGGTCTGGGTCACTGAGTTATATCTTAGAAAAATTATGTGTGCATTCTAGAGGTTATATTTTCGGTTTGAAACTCATGAAAGTTGGTCAGTGTGTTTGTATTAATGATATCTCAGACAAGTTTGAAACAGGATTACGTCGGGTCACAATATAGGTCACTTGAGAAAACCTGAGAAAAATCTTGTGTGCTTTCTAAGGGCCACATTTTCAGTCTGATACTAATGAAAGTTGGTCAGAATGTTTCAAATTAGGTCATGTTTGGTCAAAAAGTCGGTCATCGGAACAAATGTTAAAGCCGTGTATTAAAGCCATATTTTTAGTCCGATACTCATAAAATTTTGTCATAATGTTTGTCTCGATGATATTTCAGACAGCTGTGAAATCGAGTCCATGTAAAAAATAGGTCACTGGTACAAATCTTAGAAACACTTTGTATATGCTTTAGAGGCTAAGTCTTCAGTCTGATACTCATGAAATTTGGTCAGAATGTTTGTCCTATTGATATCTGGGAAATATCTAATATTTGGTCCTATCGGGTCCAAAGGTAGGTCATAGGGAAAAATTTGTACTATGGAGGCCATATTTTCAGTCTGAGATGCATGGTATTTGATCAGAAAGTGTGTCTTGATAATATCTTGAACAAGTTTGAAACTGGGTCAGGTTGGATCAAAATGCAGATCACAAACGATTATATGTTTACATCATCACGACCAGGATGTCTGCAACTTATCAGTTTTTGATGACTGTACTCAGGTGACCGCTTTAGGGCCAATGACCGGCCCTCTTGTTTATCTCTCTAGGATACTGCAATATTACATTAAACAAAGTATATGTTTAAGTGAACACTTAACAAGAATGTTATCTTTTCAGTCCTTTCTGTTCCTCGTTTTTACATACTCAAAATACATCTCTGAGAAATGGACCTACCTTTTAACCCTTATCGTGCTAGATAAATTACATGGAACTTTCGAGCCGATTGTAAAATCCCGCATAATGTTATTTCTAAACTGATTTCTTGGCAAAAAGGATCTCCTTATCGGACAGTGTAGATCCAAGATCAGACTGCACGTTCTGTGCAGTCTGATCTTGATCTATACTGTCCGCAAAAGGTTAGTGAGTCGCGCTTAGCAGCTTACGGGTTAAAATTAAATATCATGGCATTTTCAAGAAAGGCCAAATTGTGAAAAAGCAAGTTCTTGTAAGACACAACTTGAGAACTCTTGTGTAAAAAATATCTTTCAGGACTCAGATTTTACTCTACCAAACAATCTCGTCTTTCAACCACTCAGAGACAGAAAGCTTGGGGGGAAAATCTTTGGAAAAGCAGGAAAGGCTGGCCACCCGCATTTTCCCCTTTTTCCCCCCACGTTGTTTTCTATTCCTTTAAAAAGAGTCCTACGTGACTCAGTGGTAAAGTGTAGGACTCGTGGCCTGGAGGCACCGGGTTCGAGCCTCACTGGATCCACTGGGCTTTTCTTGGGAGTGTACTTGGGTGAGGCACTTCAGAGCCTTTGCCTGGTTCTGGTGAAACCCAATAAATACATGAATATGTTAGCTGTCGCCGTGATATGACTGAAATAATGTTGAAAGCGGCGTAAAACACCATTTAATCAATCAATCACTACTTTTTTAAAGACATTTTCAACGATTGATCCACATTTAATTTGTCGTCTACAAATGCTTTCAGATTAGACAAGTCTAAATCTTGTCGTCTGGTTAAGATTTAAGGATAGGTCTATTACATTTACTTCCGGTTGACGGAAATCGATATGTGTCATTTCAAGTACAAATAGTTACTTCCTTTATTCTTTCTTTGTATCCAGTTTTGTTTCATCTGCTTTCAAAAGATAGTAGAAAAGACCGTGTTTTTTTTTCCAAACCACGTTCGACTGGGTATAAAGCGGTACTGGGATGTGTATATTGATACTTATTTTGTGGTTTAACCCTTATAGCGCCTTTCACTAATATTGTTGCCCTTGCGGCAAGGTAGATCAAGATCAGACTGCACAAAACGTGCAGTCTGATCTTTGATCTACACTGTCCGCTTTACTTTAACGCTAAAGTCGAAAGGAAGCCATGATTTTTTAATCATCTTGGTCTTATTCTAGAATGAAGATATCCATTGGGATTAGTCGGCGCTTTAAGGTTTAAATGTGAAGAGAAGTAGTGAAAAGTAACCCGGCCAGCCGTTACTTCTTTTCCCGTATTGTTTTACGTATTGCTGAAATGTAAAATTTTCAGTTTGATATGAGTCATGATCTGTGAAAAGGGGGTTTACTGCATTTGCAAAAAGGAATCGAACCAGGTCAGCGTGTACACTTCGTGCAAGCTAACCTGTGCTCAAACTTTTCGCTATTGGTCATTTTTCCTGCGTGTCAGAGAACCATACTTCTTCATGATTCAGTCGGTTGTTACACAAAAGGGATTTTATGAATCCATAAAGGAATTATGACTTGCTGAGTATAATGCATCATTAAACCCCTTTTCCCAGAGCGCGACTCTCTTACACTAAGTTTCCTGTAATTCTCCTCGTCTACACTGCACTTAAGGGTTACATCTTTAAATCTCTCGACCGGGATTGATATGGTCTCACTGGCAGCTTGTCCATAAGGTAGAAGAAAAACTGAAAAGAAAACAGAAATTAGCCGGGCCCTTTGAAAAGGGGGCTTAATGCATCTGCGAACGTCATTGACCCGAAACTTTTCGCCACTGGTCAATTTTCTACTTGTTAAAGGACCAGTGTACCTCATGAATCAGTCGGCTGTTATACAAAATGGATTCCATTGATCCAAAAATACATGTATGTGATGACTTGCTTGGTGTCATGGATCACAGAGATGCGTTAAACCCTTTTTGCGAAAGCACGGCTCAAATTTATTTCATGCTTTTCGGTAGTTTATCGGAAAATAATGGTGGATTATGGTTTGATAATTTCACCGTTTCGACCATTGAATTTACCGATTGATAAACTCGCTGTTACGGAAATACTGCAAGTCCCAACAAAAAGGGGTTGGAAGCATAAAATAAATGAGCGGCGCTCTGGGAAAGGGAGGCTTAATGCATCTCCATGGTGATTTAATCTAGCAAGTCATCAAATAATTATGGATCATAAAATCTGTTTTGTCAAACAATGGACTGAATCTCGGGTTAGAATGGTCCTTTGACATGCAGGAAACTTACAAATGGCAAGAAGATTCGACTCAGGTCGGACTGCGCAGGCTGACATGGGTTGATATTTTTTGCAGATGCATTTAGGCCCCCCTTTTTCAAAGAGCATGGCATAGAATATATTTTTTTTTTTTCAATTGAGATCACCTCGTGGACATCAAATGGTAATATTTTCACACAAATGCTTACAGACAGAAAGCCGGACGGACGGACAGAAAGACGGATGGACAGACAGACAGACTTTGGTGCATTTTCAATTATGTTCAATTTTCAGTTATGTTCCCAGCGCAGCTCGTGAAAATATTACCGATGAAACAAATTTCGATCTTTTACTGAAAAAAAAAAAAACCCCAAATATTCTCTATAATCATCTGCACTAATTGCTATCACAGCCTTACAAGGAAATAAATCTCACGCGGAATATTATTGGAAAAGCACTAAAATCTGTCTGTCCGTCCGTCTGTCTGTCTGTATGTGTCCATGCCATAATAACTGAGCCCTCTCTCTGGCAAAAGGGCGTTTAATGAATCTCCCTGGTGCGTTATACCAAGCATTACATAATTTGGGATCTATGAAAATCTGTTCTGCCTAACGACAGATTGAATCTTAAGGTGGATCTGAACTGACCCTTTGACGTGCAGAAAATTGACCAATAGCAAAATGTTTCGACCCTGGTCAGCCTACGGAGGCTGACCTTGGTCGATAGGTTTGGCAGATGCATGTCTTTGAAGCTTAGTTTAAACATATTCATTTTATTGATAAACAATTTAGTTCTGGCAGCTTTTCTCATCTCGATTCTGCTTCCTGGAAACTAAACAAGTATTTCGCGCCGAATCTGTCGGCCAGTGAACGGTCAAAAAGTTGACACACGCTCCCTGGTATCGAACTAGGGGCCTTATGGCCAGAAAGAAATACAGAACAGAAAAAATAGAGATGAAATATTACCATAAATAAGAAAAACATCAAGTATAAAATTCTCCATGTCTATCCTTCAACATTCCACTGCAGTAGATTACAATATCAACTGACCAAATAATAATGATTACACAAGTAGGTTTGTGCATCAAGATTTCGTTCACACTCGATCTTAACCATTTACCAGACAAACCGGTATTTCAATCCTTTTCCTGACGACAAGTTTGTAGACTAGTTCAAATTGAAAGCACTTGCAGACGACAAAATAAATGTTACTCGAAACATCAGATTTGTCTTTCAAAGGATACAAAAAAATGTTGCAAAAGGAGAAAATGCTAATAACTAGCATTTTCTCCGTTTCCCACAATGTTTTCAATAAGCTTCTTTCTCATGGTCGTTAAAAGCTGGGTTTGTGTGGTAAAGGATTAACGACTCTGAGAAATACAGACCTCCGAAAACATTGTGGGAAAAATGAGCAAATGCTGATGATAATCAGCATTTTCTCATTTTTTCCACCCTGTTTTCTACGATTTCAGAGAAAGAAAATCATCATTAGATCGACATTGATTTTGTTGTCTGCAAAGGCATTCAGTTTGGGTGAGTTGAAGATTTTGTCGTTGGGTAAAGAGTTAAGAAGTACTTCCGCAATTAATCCTTAACCTGCTAAAGACGTGAAATGAAACTTTGAAGCCGACTGTAGAAACCCAAATTCTGCTATTTGAAAGGTATTTTTTGTTAGGGAGGAGGGGGAAGATATCTTCTTATCGGACAGTATGGATCCAAGATCAGACAGCACATTCTGTACTGTCTGATCTTGATCTACACTGTCCGCAAAAGCTCAATGAGTCAGCGATTACCAGCCTAAGGGTTAAGTTCGTTCTGTATTCGTTTCTCTTTTTTTATCCGTACTGTAGACTGTACCTGTAATGGTTTATTGCCATCATCATCATCATCATCATCATCATCCCCCCATTATTCTAATAATCCTCCTCATCACCAAGTTTGTATTTCTTTGGGCAGAGTTGTCCGAGCTTGCGAGGGCATCTACGCCGAAAGAAATAGTTCAACACAATATATTCCCATAACCTTTTTATTGTGTATTTTGATATTGAAGGAACGCTTTATATAATTTCTATTAACTAACTGCTTTGTTAACAGCACGATTAAAAAAGAGAGACGGGAAAAAATCGTAAAAGATTAAACTTCGAAAATCGTTTGATTCTATTAGGGGGATGAATACATCGATTGCTAAGAGCATGTAAACATTCAAATGGCCGACAGGTCAGCAATATATTTCTTCGCTAGAAATTGAAATCGTCTGTAAGTCAATGGAATACAATTTCACTGAAGTTTAACAGAATAAATGTGAAACGAAATTCGCTTAGTCTTGTTTTCTTTATCATTCTTCTGTTTGAAATGCTTTCATATCAGTTATTTTCATTGCAGGAGAGACATCGGAAAGAGAGAAGAAAGAGAGAGTGTGGTAGGAACCATGGGTGAAGGGCGAGCGACAGTGTCACAATTCCAGTGGCATTGGCGAGGAAGATGTTTTACACAAAACTCAACAGACTTTCAAAAATATCTTTCCCACTTGACGAAAATATTTATATAAAACATGTGTTTCTGTCTAAACGGTATAGCTGCAAATGCTAACCCTTTCCACGACATATGGCATGATTAGACTCTCCTTATTTGGGAACTTCTACGGGTGAAAATTTAGATTTAGCTAAATTCGAAGTCTATCCTTTGAGAAGCTAAGCGCGACTCACTGACCTTTTGCGGACAGCGTAGATCAAGATCAGACGGCACAGAACGTGCAGTCTGATCTTAGATCTACACTGTCCGATAAGGAGATAGTATTTCCCGGAAATAACTTTGGAATAGAAAAATTTGGCTTCATACAATCGGCTTGAAACTTTCACTTCACTTATTTAGCAGGCTGAGGATTAAACACAAGAGAAACAATGCCTTGATAAAACAAAGAAGATATTTTATGCAAATGTCGGCAACTGCAACCACCTTTTTCTAGCTGTCAAGGGTTCTGCGTTGCTCAGTGGTAAAGTGTAGGACTCGTGACCTCGTGGTCCCGGGGTTCGAGCCTCACCTGATCCACTGGGTTTTTCCTGGGAGTGTTCTTGGGCAAGAAACTATAGAGCCCTAGCCTAGTACTGGTGAAACCAAGGAAAGACACGTATATGTGAGCCGTCGCCGTGATATGACTGAAATAGTGTATAATGCGGTGTAAAACAATTCATTCATTCAATCAATCCAGTCGTTGACCGTGAATGACTGGTAAAGTTCTATGCTTTGTCCGGCGCCCGAATACATCCACATTTCTCAATAGCATTCTTCGCCTAATTCTCAAGTTTTTAATTTCAAAGTCACGCAAATTGATTTTCCTAGATATTGAAGCAAATACCTTTTTCTACCAGATAATCTTAATACTATCGTAGATCCAACGTCACATGCAAAAGATTCAGACAACCAAACATTTGGGCCATGTTCTGGCAAAAGGAGATTTACTCTATCTTCGTGTTCAAAAGCATAATATTTAGCAAGTCATTACCTAAGTATACATCCATAAAGTTCGTTTTGTCCTACAACCGGCTGAATCCTGAGGTAGAATGGTCCTTGGAATTGCAAAAAAAATAACCAAAAGTAAAAAGCATCGACCCAGATCAGCCTGTGCAGAAGTGAGAGTGACCTCCCCTGAATCTCGCGACATGGCTGTTCTAAAAATAGACGGGCAGAATTGCGCCTGTTTTTAGTAGATTGGTTACCTCCCCTGATACAGCAAGTGTATATAGGGATCGGTACAGGCTATTAAAAACTGGCGGAATTCTGCCCGTCTATTTTTAGAACAACCATGTCGCGAGACTATTAGCTATTCAGGGGAGGTCACTCTCACTTCCTGAGCAGGGGATTTTCCGATATTTTTGACGTTACGAGTAAGTGAATTGTATTTTTGGTATCACCGTGTAATGTTTATGTCTGCTAATACTCTTTTTAGTTTCGATTACCAATTTAAAATTGTGCAAAATATCGCAGTGTTACCTACACAGCCAAACTGGAAATGTGTAAGCTTCTCTGATTGGCCATTCTGTGATATACATGTGGCCCAGTGGAAAGCAACGACACAAGAGCCTGTGCCAGTTGTAATATGTATATCTACAACGGGGACCAGTACACATTTTCGGTAGCCTGTACCGACCCCTATATACACCTGCTGTATCAGGGGAGGTAACCAATCTATGTGCCACGTAGCTTGATATGCACCTACAGGGTACGTCGCCGGACGCACACCGTTTTAACGTTTTTGAATTTGAAAGGCTCCTCTTAAAAAAGAGTCACAATTTTGTATCGATAATTCGATATCTTTCTAAGAATATTTCAGTCGGCAAACAGTTTGTACAGTCAAGTTTTAGCGTGGTTTATCAATTCCGTTGGGAGCTTTCATCGACAAATCGATAGATGCGAATAACTTCACCGTGGTTGTTCATGTCGTTGCTAAGCGATTTACAGGGGCGCCGCCATGTTTAAGATCATGTGATTAGTAGTTCAAAATGGAAGGCTCCTTTATACGGACGAGGTTAGATGTAGGTACGGAATCGGCTGAGTTGTGACGAGTGTAATAACGCTGTATACGATATAGAGGCGATGCGCAAATGTGCTATTTTTAGTTACGGTGTGCGATGATCGAGCAATGAAAGTTTCGGTGTTTCTTGATAGACCAAAAAAAAAAACTTCAAAGGCCTGTGCTTTAATATTACCATATTTTCCGGACACTTTTAATCACATTCAAATCACTCATATAGCTACACTCAAATACACTCAAACATACTGGGCCAAGCCCCCGTAGCCCAGTTGGTAGCTGGTACAGGACAGGACTTGAGAGCAGGAGGTCGCTGGTTCGATCTCCGGCTTGGCCAATTTCTTTCCGAGGATTGATGATAGTCATTGCGACAGGATTCATTCCTCTCTTACCGCAGACCATTGTTTCGACGATGGTTATGTGGGAAGGCAGCCAATGGCTTGGAAAGAATAATGTGCAGAGTACTGGTCAATGAAACTCCAGGAAAGCATGGATGGATGCACTGGCCACCGCGATATAACTGATATAATGTTGAAAATGGCGTTAAACACCATACAATTAATCAATCAATCAAATATACTAGTTTCTCATTGGTTATGTCAAATACTCGGTCATAATTCAACAAATAATGCATTCAATATATCAGCTATGCTCAGTATAATGAGGGTTTAATGCATCTGTAGAAGCTTTCGACCAGATCGGCCTGCGCTGTACGCGCAGGGTGACCTGGATAGAAACTTTTTGCAATTGGCCAATTTTCTGCATGGCCATGGGCCCTTCTACCGTATGATTTCGTCGATTATTCGACAAAATGGATGTTGCCTGGTAAATTGCCTCACGGAGATGCATTAAACCCCCTTTTGCCAGAACGTGGCTCATATATAACTTTCATAAATAGTGAAACAAATTCCGACACATATTTTCACATTAAAACCAAAAGTGATAACGAAGACTTTCAATAGTAAAAAATCAAAATATTGCGACTTTTCGCCAGAAAATCTCGCCGTTTCGGACAGCGTAACTTCAGGATAACAAGATCAAACTGTCCCTTCTGAGCTGTTTGATCGTGATCTACATTGGTTGCAAAGGCTAATAAAGGTATGAAAGGCGTTTTGAGGTTTAACATGAGTTGTGAAAAACTGTTTCACAATCGATGTAAAATGAATAGGTTTATTTATATATAGACAGTCCGACAGAGTTATCTCTCTTTGCATATACGGTAAGAAAATGAAAGTCTCGCGAGACAGTGCGAAATTATCGGAACCTACAGGGTACCCGTAATGTAGTCAAATCGTTAACAAATCCATAGCGGGAAAAGAAAATAATAAATGGAAGCCGTAACATAATTATTAGACCATGAATCGCAATGAAATGTGCGTCTGTTAGTACAGATGGCTGCGTTTGATTGTATTTCATATACATTGTATGATGTCATTCATTTTTGTTTCCGCGTGGTCCCAATAGATCTACTAGGTCAAAACACCCCTTTAAATCTTTACCAAACAATTCAAGTCTTAACAACCCTAAAGAAGATAACTTTTTAAAACAGTGTGGGAAAAGGAGAAAATGCTGGTAACCAGCATTTTCTCCTTTACCAACAATGTTTTCTACATTTCCAAAAACAAATCTTAATTTTTGAGTCATGCTTATATTGTCATCTGCAGATGCTTTCAATTTGGCAAGTCTAAAATTTGTGGTGTGGTACAGACTTAACTTGAAGACTTCCATAAACGGAAAATAAGAAGTATTAACAACTAGAGCAGGTATCCAACAGCCTGGGTCCCTGGATGCGCAGTCAGCAGGCCCACGATTTCACACATTAACCTGGCAAGAGTGTTGCTTTTTTAAGCCCACTTATTTTATCTTTCATGGCAATTTCTCCTTTAGCCACTTCCTGTTCACGGGTTTTAACGTAAGAACCTTACTCGCTGTTGATTGGCCATATTTTACATAAAACTGTTACCTCCATCCCCTAGGACCGTCCAACTGACAACCGGCATCTTATGATTGATTGTATGGTGTTTAACGCCGTTTTACAACATTATTTTAGTTATATCGCGACAGCCAGTGCATCTTTCCGTGCTTTCCTGGAGTTTCTTTTACCAGCACTACGCACAATGTTCTTTCCAAGCCACTGGCTACTTTCCCACATAGCCATCGTCGAAACAATGGTCAGAGGTGAGAGAGGAATGAATCCGGCAGCAATGACAATCATCAATCCTTGTAAAGGAATTGACCCAGCCAGGGATCGAACCGGCGACCTCCTGTTCTCAAGTCCTGTACGCTACCGTCTGAGATACCGTGACAACCCGCAACATCCGTTTTATCGACAGCAGCTATTGGTTGTCAAACTTGTCATCTGCACCAATCAGACAGCGCGGGACACAGTGCCTTTCTTTCTGTTGTAAATTAACGGATTTGTTTATCTTTGGCTAAAATTTTCGTGACAAAGATTAATCCGACCACGATCAGTTCATCAAACTTGCTATTTGGAGTTTAATATTTTGTGGAAAGAACCGTCTTTGTACATATATCATATCACAATTTACATTTCCAAGTCTCACATTATGTCATGAAATCTCGAACCGGGCCGATATCTGCCTTGTAGCAATGGTCGTTACCTGTTGTTGAAACGAAGATCGATACCAGGCTGCCAGTTTAATTTGGACGAATGTTTTGTAAATCTTCTGTGTTGTTAGTAATATCAATATGAACTCTTAAAAGAATGGCTTGGGTAGCTATTGCTGACGGCATAGATCGGAATCACACTGCACAGAACGTGATCCGCTGGCTTTTTCGTGGGAGTGTCCAAGACACTTCAGAGCCCTTACGAAAGATAATGTGGTAAAAAAATATGAGCCATGCTCTGTGAAAAGGAAGCTTAATGCATCTGCAAAAAAAAGTATCGACCCATGTCAGCCTTCGCAGTCCGCGCGGACTTTGCAGGCTGACCTGAGACGAACTTTTTGCTAATGGCCAATTTTCTGCACGTCAAAGGACCAGTTTACCTCATGATTTAGTCGGTTCTTAGACAAAGTGGAATTTATGGATCCCTTTTTACGCGATGTCTTATTAGGTACAATGCATTACAGAGATGCATTAAGCCCCCTTTCGCCAGAGCATGGTTCAAAATATATATTTTTTTTTTCCCGCAGACATACTATCAACGGAAAGCCAGAAGACTACTCACAGAGGCAATGATGACGAATCAGTGCTGACGCATGCGCTAAAGGCATGCGAAGAGAGTTCACTTCCTGTTAATGACTCGGAAGTAAATGCAGGAGAAAAGCGCCTTGAATATTTACACTGTAAAGAAGGTAAGTAATGGTCTATAGGACATCTTGTATATGGCGTGCAACACGCGAAAAGGGACCTTCAGACATAAAAGTGTAAAAGTGTGTCGTCCCAGATCAGCCTGTGCAGTCTGTGACTAATCCGAGACTACACTTCCCGTTTTTGTGCGATTTTCTGTTTCACAAAAGTCTACTGTATGAAAAAATCTACATAGTCGTAAAGTGCTGTCTCGGATAAGCCTGCGCGGACTGCGCAGGCTAATCCGGGACAACACTTTACGCAAATGTCCGAAGGTCTCATTTCGCGTGTTGCACGCCATATAATGGGTCATGCTCTATGATAAGGGGGTTTAATACATCTGCAAAATATTCCACTCCACTCAGCTGAAGCACTGAGGTAATGTTGACAGTGGCGTAAAACACCAATCAATCAATCAGTCAGTCAGTCCGTCCTTCCTTCCGTCCGTCCGTCCGTCCGTCCATCCATCCATCAATCAATCAATCAATCAATCAATCCTGAAACTTCATTGGACTGATTTGTGAAATGTTGAAATAAACATAGTTAGTTTTTTCTTTATTTTTCGGGGTCCTGCGTGGCTCAGTGGTAAAGTGTAGGACTTGTGATCTGGAGGCCCCGGCTTCGAGCCTCATTGGATAATTGGATTTTTTTGTGGGAGTGTCCTTTGGCAAGACACTTGAGAGCCCTGGCCTAGTACTGGTGAAACCCAGGAAATACATGAATATGTGACATGTCGCCGTGATATGACTGAAATAATGTTGAAAACGGCGTAAAACACCATTCAGTCAAATCTTTATATTTTTTTAATATTTTCGGGTTGGCCAAATGATTCTCAGCATTTACATCAATTCCCTCCTGCGGTCGCTATTTCTGTTTACGTTATGATGATAATGAAGAGTAAATGTAACGCGATATTTGATTGGTGCTTTCAGACTAGACTGCATCCAATGATTACGCGTATCTCGGGAATTACAAATTCCGACTCGATCAGCGAAGGGTGAAAAAAGCAACGTAGTGATCGTCACCCTTCGCTAGCGAAGATGGAGTTGGTAGTGGGAGAGCCAAAAAAACTTTTGTAAAATCTTTACTAATGGCCTCGTGAAACTATGTATCGAAAAAAATAGTGTTGTTTGAATAAGTAAATGAATGAACGAATGAATGGGCGAATAAATGAATGAACGAACGAACAAATGAATGAATGAATGAATGGTTGAATGAATGAATGAATGAATGAATTTTTCATAGGCTTAAAATTACATTTTGTGTCAATACAACGTACTTAAACGTCCCTCGAATGAAAATCACTTTAATTTCTTCACTTATAAATAAATAAATGAGCCACGCTCTGTAAAATGGAGGTTGAATGCATACGCAAAAAGTGACGACTCAGGTCCGTATGAGCAATCTGCGCAGGCTGACCTGTGTCGACACTTTTTGCTTTTAGTCAATTTTCTGCATGTCCAAGCACCACTCCATCTCAGGATTCAGCCGGCTGTAAGACAAAATTGATTTAAAGGTTCCATAATTTATGTGATGACATGCTTGGTATATTGCATCACGGAGAGGCATTAAACCCCCTTTTACCACAGCATGGCTCATATTTACCATCCGTCGAATGAAATTTACTTCATTTCATTCCCTTTTAATGAATGATTTTAAACCCCTTTAACCCTTTCAGCGCCATAGGCGAAAACAGGGACTTTTGCGGACGGCATATATCAAGATCAGACTGCACAGAACGTGCAGTCTGATCTTTGATCTATGCCCTCCGCTTGTTTTGTCAAGCCTATAGGATAAAAATCTTCCGGAGACTCAGTGGATTCTATTTACAGCCATCAAAAGAGGCCGAGTTTGTTTATTTGGCGCCGAAAGAGTTAACAATGTACAGATGCCGTCATTTTTCACTGACTTGAAACGAATGAATGTCTTCTTTTTTCTTTTTAATGTGGCTTAAAACTCCACAGTATTTTGTCAGACGTCATGTATTAAACATTCTACGCTCGAATTTGTTGTTTAATTCATCAGTTCATCAACTAATGGTTTTAAGAACCCTCCAACAAGGTTCAAACCCCATATTTACACAGAACCGGGATACAAGACACAATGGACGGTTTTCTATCTGTCCGGATACATGTAAGGTCTTGATGTCTTATCAGCGTGGTCGTTTTCGGTCGTGGATCCGTGGATCTGTAAAATGAAAAGAAACAGAATTAAATCTTTTGTTGGCGGTAGCGACATGAGAAACCTTTTGCCGCCAGTGAAGATAAAGATCAGACTGCACGTAATTCGTCCGCCGTCTAACGCAACACAGTGATAAACACGTACATGTATCTACAATTCTAGTGACATTGAACGTCAATCCGTCCCGGTTTTCGTTTCCGTGCTCTGACTCAAAAGCCGTTTGGCCCAGGACCCTGAAACTTAATAAAAGCGTAGCTCATGACACAAGGAGGCGCCCTATTGTTTTTGGTTCACATGGGTCAAATGTCAAGATCACAGGTGAACTTTATTTGAAAATCGTTTCAATTCTCTAACTCAAAAGCTGTTTGACTCGGACCCTGAAACTTTATACAAGTGTTGCTTATGACCCAATGAGATGCCCTATTGTTTTTAGGTTACATGAGTCAAAGCTCATTGTCACAGGTGAACTTTGTTGGAAAATGTTTCCGTGCTCTGACTCAAAAGCCGTTTTACCTAGGACTCTGAAACTTTATACAAGTGTTGCTCACGACCAAAGGACGTATGCTATTGTTTTGGGGTCACATGAATCAACGGTCAAGATCATAGGCAAAGTTTGTTTGAAAAACCATTTCTATGCTCTGCCTCAATAGCTGTTTGACATAGTATCCTTAAACTTTATATAAGTGTTGCTCATGACCCAAGGAGGTGCCCATTGTATTGGGGTCAAATGGGTCAAAGGTCAAGGTCACGGGCGAACTTTGTTTTGAAAATCATTTCCGTTCTCTAATTGTGCTGCTTCAGTGACGATGTGATGAGGGGGGTATTTGTCCACTTTGTGGCAGTTCAAATTTAGTTCTGACCATGATCCTTCTAATGGTCATTAAGATTTCAGTGCAGATGTAAGCATTGATGACCTGGATGTATGTCCTGGGTCATTAAATGCTCGCATCTGTGCTGAAATCTTAATGAACACCCGAAGGATCATGATTATAATTCATTGATGTATGGAATACCTTATGAACTTTGATATTTAGAAAATTAACGAGAATTACTATAAGAATGCAGCTGAGAAAGGTTGGCCCTTTACCAAACTCCGAGCTTTAATAATCCCGAGAAAAGGAGTCTCTGAAAACACAGTGGAAAAGGAAAAAAATGCTTAGCCGATCAGAAATTTTGTTACATTTTAAAACTAGAAATAGATTTAGAATAAAATCGGGGATAGTTTTTGAATATATACGGAATATTATGTTGTAGTGTGTTTCCTGGGGCTTGTATTTACTTCGAGCTGCGTAGGAAAATTTGATATCGCGCGAGACCTTCGGTCTCGCGCGATATCAAAATTTTCCCACGCAGAGAGAAGTAAATACAAGCCCCAGGAAACACACTACAACATAATATTCCATTTATTATATACCTAAACTACCAAAAACCAAAATATATGCATTTAGTGACAATTTTATTCGAAAACGAAGTATAGTTATAAGAAAAATTGGTTTAGTAGGCGTTAACATCTTTTTTCATGAATGGCGGATGAATTTTATTTAGTATTATTTCCACCACGTCCATTGTGTTAAACATATAAAACAATCAAAATGGCTGCCGTGTTCTCGTGGATACAGTGTTACGTCATCATACCATATTTGGAACCGTATTCCACTGAGTGGAATACGGATTTTTTTCCGTCGTGTGTGATTTTAGCCGCGTGCGACGCATGTATTTAACCCGGAAAACTTACAGGTATATAATAAAGACCAAGTTTCAAAGGCTCCCTTCCACGGGGACGTTCAAACTCGGAATTGTTTGTTTCTCTCTTTACCAAACAACAAAATTTTAGACTGGTCCAAATTGAAAGCATTTGCAGATGACAAGATAAATTTGATTGAAAAATTGAAATTTTTTTGAAGAAGGATAGGTTTCTTTCACAGGGTCGTCAAAAGTCGGGATTGTGTGGTAAAGCGTTAAGGGTTAAGGGTTCGTTTCAAAGCATTTTTTACCTTTTAAGTAAATTTCGCCGTGTACTTTATGGTCCTCCGTGACAGCTTCACATTTGTAACTCCCATAATCCTCTCGGTCCCAGAGGGATTGTCTCAAGGTTAACGTCGTTATTTCTGCCGGATATCCTTCGATTTTCGTGGGCGGTGCCAGCTGCGAACGATAAACATTGCACCTTTAGTACAATTATTCACTAGGCGAGAATGTTTTCTTGGAATAATAAATAGCTTTCTGTTTGATTTAGTTTTCTTTTTCATAGGTCGTGCGCTGGCCTTTAAATGTGAAGGCATGTTATGTTTAAGTACATTTTATTATGTTAGCTTCTTACCCAAACTCAAAAAATTAGACTTGTTCAAGCTGAAAGCTTTTGTAGCATAAACTGTTCATGCGGACAATGTAGATCAAGATCAGACTGCACAGAACGTCCAGTCTGATCTCAATATTCGACGCTGTCCGCTTCTTTGCCGGATATGTTGACAAAAACAGCGGAGAAATTCAAATATCTGCTTCCGTAAAACTTACTGAGATTGTCCCGTTCTTTTATTCAGCACTCTAAAGGGTTGAATAATTTAGCCATGCTCTGGCAAAAGGGGCTTAATGCATCGCCGTGATGCATGATACCAATCATGCTATGACATAATTTGAATCCAAAATAGCCTTTTTTTTTAACAACTGACTTAATCATGAGGTACACAGATCTTTGAACATAAAGAAAATTGACCAATAGCGAAAAGTTTCGACCCAGGTCAGCCTGCGCGGACTGCGCAGGCTGACCTTAGTCGATACTTTTCGCAGATGCATTAGGCCCCCTTTCCACAGAGCATGGCTCATTTGTGTTCAGTTGATTTTCGTCTATTGATCGTGGCCACCGGTTATCCATATGGTCGACACCCCCAGAAGGCTGTTAGTTTTGTTACGGGGGATAGTGCAAGATACAGGACGAAACCCATCCTAAGTCACGTCTGGTTCTTTAATGTGCTCGGTGTATAGCACCGTCACACGGAACCTCGGTTTAGCGTCTCATCCGAAAGACTATTAGTAATTTTAGATGCCAATCCGTAGGAACTGAACTCACAGAACTTAATACACGCTATTCAGACTTACACTATATTTATAGTTGGCTATTATTTTATTTCCTTTATTGTTGTACCAATGCCAGGTCACCGGAGAGCTGGATTGCACCATACAGCTCATGAATACATTTGAAGTGGTTTGTGACGATATGATTGGTTGGTGAACTTCTACATGAGGTTTAACTGAAAATAAAATAGATCTACTTTTTTCTCGGGGCTTTGCATTAAAACGAGCCATTCTGTGTGAAAAGGAGGTTTTATGAGTATGCAAAAAGGATCGAACCATGTCAGCCTGCGCAGCCCGCGCAGGCTGACCTGGGTCAAAACTTTTTCTTATTAGTCAATTTTACTGCAGTTCAAGGGACTAATTTATCTCATGATTCAGTTGGTTGTTAGACAAAATGTATTTTTATGGATCTATAGTTATGATGACTTGCTAGCTAAAATGCATCACGGATATGCATTAAACCGCCTTTTACCAGAGTACGGCCCCAATATATAGAGAATAGATGGTTGGTGTCTTGGATGGGTTAAGTTTATCGGGCAAGGCGGAGGAATTTATCTGGTGAGCCGAAGGCGAACCGGATAATTTCTGGAGCCGAGCCCGATAAACTTAAACCATCCAAGACACCAACCATCTATTCTATTTATCCTGTCACGCACTGTAAATGAACAAAACAAAACAAAAAACAAACATGATACAAAGACCGTACCTTTTATTCAATATCTTATGGTACTGATACCATAAAATTCCCGAGCCGAGCCTGACAAACTTTCCTGGAATCAAAGACACTACTGTCTATTCTTCAAATTTTCCAATCCACGACACTATTCTGTTTATCCTGTTTCACATTTACAAACATAAATCCGACTAGATAGAATATTTCGCTCGAAATTAAGGCACGTATTGACATCTTTCGCACTATGAAAAAAACACACTTGTATGGCGAACTGTGCAAAGCGCTTTTGGTATGCAGCTGTAATAATGACGTCATGAATAATATGGACTACGTCATAAACGTGACGTAAACCCTCGGAAGAATGTTGTGGCGAAGAATTCTGTTTTACTTTAAATAATAAGAAAAATCAACATGTGCATCGAATTTTAAGCGATAATTTTACTTTGAAATATTGATTTCGTGTCCCGGCACCTGAAAAAGGAGTTCCGGCTGGTCACATGACCAACTAGCCTAATAAACCTTGATCACGTGACCAACTGACATAATAAACCTAGTCACGTGGTCAAGTGACCGTATATCACCAAGTTTATATGACCCCCTGTTATACGATGGAATTTATAGGAGGTGACAAGATAAAATAGTTTTTCCTCTTGATGGTGCTCACCCCGGTGGTTCAGTCGGTAACAGGCAGGGATTGAAACTCGGGACTCGTCAGTTCGATTCTGAGCTCGGCAAAAATCTTTCCGAAGATTAACAATAGTCGTTCCCATAGGATTTATTCCTCTCTCACACAGTTGAAGAGTAGAAAAGCAGCCAGTGGATTTGAAAGAATGCTACGCGAAATACGGGTGAAAAATAAAGGAAAACTAAGGAAAGCATGGATAGGCGCTCTAGTTACCATAAAATAACTGCAATAATGTTGAAAACGGCCTTTAACACCAATTCTAACATGACACGTGAATTCAACGCTATAACTACAGTGCAACGGAACCCTGGTAAAATCTAAAATCGACGTCATTTTATATTCCATGTAAAGTAAAAATTAATCCGCGTACGCTTCTGTATACTAAATATGAACTTGTTTCCTAGTATCAAGAGTTGGTCATGTTAAAATCGAAATAATCTTCTTTCCTTCGTGGTTTATCCTTCAATAAACCACGGTTGTGCGTTATGAAGCACAATGAATAAACCACTCGGGCTATCGCCCTCGTGGATTATTTATTGTGCCACATAACGCACAACCGTGGTTTATTGAACGATAAACCACGATAGAAAGAAGATTACTTCTCATTACTTCTTAAACAAACTAGCAAACAATCTACTTTGAGTCCGAAATATCTCTTAGTTAGGTAAAGCAGTTACCGATTAACCCTTAGGCTGATAAGCACGACTAAGGGACCTTTTGCAGACAGTGTGGACCAAGATCAGACTGCACAGAACGTGCAGTCTGATCTTGGATCAACACTGTGCGATAAGGAGATTATATTTCCCCTAAAAAAAATAACTCTGAAATAGTAGAATTATGGGTTTTGCTATCGGTTTGAAAGTTTCATTTCACTTATTTAGCAGGTTAAGGGTTAATAATTGTTTGAGTTTGATTATTAACATTTGAGGTGTAACCCTTTACCACACAATCTTGAGTTTAAAAGACCCCGAGGAAAATGGCTATTGAAAACATAATGTGGAAAGAAGAGACAAGGCTTGTGACCAGCATTTTCTCCTTTTGCGACAAATTATCGACCCATTCAAAGCCGAATTCCATCATTTCGCGTAACATTCATTTTGTTATCTGTAAATGCTTCCCTTTTGGACAAGTCTAAAACTTTGTCGATTTCGTAAAGGATTAAAACAGGGATGTTTCTGGGCCAAATATGAACAGTATCAAGAACAAACATCAACATATAATTAACCCACAAGCTGCTAAGCGCGACTCACTGACCTTTTGCGGACAGTGTAGATCAAGTTCAGACTGCACAGAACGTGCAGTCTGATCTTGGATCTACACTATCCGATAAGGAGATAATGTTCTCCAAAAAAGTAAGGTTGAAATAACATTATTCAGTTTTTTACTATCGTCTTGAAAGTTTTATTTCACTTATTCAGCAGGATAAGTATTAAAGGATTTGAAAAGAAAATATCTCTTTATGAAATGGAAAACATAGCGGGAATATTTTCAACACCTACGTACTGTAACTGGGTCGATAGCGAAAGGTTGCGGCCAAGATCCAGCAACCGACTGATTCATGAGGTAGAACGGTTCTGTGACATGCAGTAAAATTTATAGAAAGCATAAAGTCTCGACCTATGTCAGCTTGCGCGGACTGTGCAGGCTGACGTGGATCGATACTTATTTTCTACTGCATTAAAGCCCCATTTCACAGATCATGACTCAATTGTATTGTACAACTATGTAAGCCCCGTGAGACTCAAATAAAAAATAAAGACCTACATCTGACTTTAATCTCAATATCCCACTTAAAGCTCTTATATCGGTTTTCTCCAACACAGGAATAAATGTCACCAGCATAACGCTGAAGATTTGGTATTATAAGTACTGGTCCCGTCACCCCAATCTCTGCAAATACAGAAGAAAAAAAACTCTCCATGTGACCACCTCAATTTAGCAAGCAACCTCAAACAATTACAGGTAGAATATCGAAACTATACAATGGGGCCCTGTAATTAGATGTGAAATCTTCATTAAAACATTTAAACTGACATTTACCGATATCAAGCAATCATAAATGTAATGATCTACATTTCCTAATTGAGTCATGCTCTGGCAAAAGGGGGCTTATTGCAACTCTACGATGTATTATACCAAGCAAGTTGTCACGTAATTATGGATCCATAAAATCCAAATTGTCAAATTACCGACTAAATCATGAAGTAGACTGGTCCTTGAATAATCAGAAAATTGACAGGTAGCGAAAAGTTTCGGTCCAGGTCAGCCTTCGTGGACTGCGCAGGCTGGCCTGGGTCGATACTTTTAGCTCATGCATTAAGCCTCCTTTTAACAGAGCATCGCTTAATTCAGTGAATATCGCCGTTATTTTTGGTGGGATTGACCACACTGGTGTTTTATACATGTTCCTATAACCGGAAGTCATGCATGTTTTTGATACTGTATTGTCGACATACAAAATCGGACATTATAATCTGCGCGTTTAATTTCTGCGGCCGTGAATTGGTTCGCAGACATAGCAGAAATAAATTAAAGACTCGCAGAAACACTAATACGTATCTTAATGTCCAAAAAAGACAGTTATGTTGAAATATACCTGTGCTAAGTAAGCACTTGTCTTAATCCTTTACCACACGGCAACATTTTAGACTCAACCATATGAAAGGAATTTACAGGCGACAATACTTATTATCGCCCGTCCGATAGTTATATCTTACATGGAGCACTCTTGTTTTCTACCTTTTCTGAGTCAAATTCCACCATTTGATCCACATTTTATTTCAAGTCTGCTTATACCTGCAATTTGGCCAAGTTTATTTTTTTATTTATTTCTTTTTTTTTTTTTTTTTTTTTAATCTGGTAGAGGGTTACTAAAGGGTTAAACTAGGGATCGAAAATTTTATATATACGATCCCTGGTTAAAGGAAAACTAACAATGTATAATAACTTATCGTCTGCTAAATATTATACGTGGTCCTATTAAAACCAATCGAGCGTAACAATATCATGTACTATAAAAAGATAACGCAGTTGTGAGATTCTCACTTTGTCCAATATTCCTACTTTGCGCACGAGCAATTCTGGAATGGTATTGCCCAAAGTGGGAATTTCTGCTTTGCGCAACAAAGTGAAAATTCCCACTTTGCACAGGACCATTCTAGAATGGTACCGATTCCCACTTTGCGCAGAAAACATATATGGTAAGAAAGTGAATAATTCTCGCGAGACAATGCGATATTATAGGTACCTACACGATGCACGTAACGCAGCCAAATCGTTAACTAGCCCATAACGGGAAAAGAATAATGTGAGATGAAAGCCTTATTAGACACTGCACAGCTGTGAAATGTGCCTCCGGTAATACAGACGGCTGTCTATGATTGTACTTCATATATGATGCCACTGAATTTTGTTTACACGTGGTCTCGGTAGTAGGTCTAAACGCGCCTTGAAGTTGAAGAGTTCCAGTAATGGAAATAAAATGTATTCCAAGGTTTTTCAAATGACAGTATTTTGTCCTTGAATGGGTAGAGATCATTGTGGCAAAAGGAGAGAATGATGGTTGCCAGCATTACAGGGTTAATATGAAATTTAGTGGGCTTATGTTGTTGTACTGTACTTACTCTCGGGTTGCGAAAATTCCAGTCGTTGTTCTCTGTACCACGTGATAGTTGGTTCCGGGCGTCCAGTCATTATACATGTCAGGTTGACTGTATCCCCTTCTCGGTAAGTCACGTGTCTGGGAGAGGAAGCTTCCTCGTCTATTGCTGGCGGAGCTGCAATGTAGAAATGACCCCTGAATCTAATTGCCTACTTCATTTAATCTGATCCTGACCTTTATATTGAATATATAAGTAGGCTTATAGATAGAACTCCGACTATTAAGCAACGTAAATATGAAGCAACGCTGATATTTTGACAAGGTTAATATTGTAGCAACGTTAATGTGTAACAAGGTTAATAAGTAGCAAGATTGGTGTAGTAGTATAGTTAACATTGTAGCGAGGTTAATGCTGTAGCGAAGTTAATATTGTAGCTATGTTAATATTGTAGCAAAGTCAAAATGTTGTGAGCTCAATATGTAGCAAGGTAAATATCTTAACAACGTAAATGTGTTGCAAGGTTAAATAGTAATAAGATTAATACTGTAGCGAAGTTAAAATGTTGTAAGCTCAATATTAGCAAAATTATTGGAGTAATGTTAATTTGTAGCAGGATTAGTATTAAGGAAAGATTAATATCGTGGTAAGGCTGATATATTAGCACTATGTGGTAAGGTTAATATGCAGTAAGATTTATATGTTTTAAGGTAAATGAAGAGCAAACTTGATAATACTGCTAATTAAGTATGTAGAAAGGTAAATATTGTAGCAAGGCTACATATGTAGCGGGCTGAATTTGGAGCAAGGTTAATTTTTTACAAAGATTACTGTTTAACAAGGTTAATATTTAGCACGGGTAATCTTAAGCAAAGTTAATATTGTATCATCGCAATATGATAAATGTATAATATAAGTAAGGCTAATATGTAGCAATGTTCTCATTGTACCAAGGTTTTATGTTTAACAAGATTAATTTTGTAGCAAAGTTGATGTTAAGTAAGGATTATATGTGCAAAGATTCATATTATAACATGTTTAATACGTAGCAAGGTAATATTTAAGCTGGTTTAATGTGTATCGAGACATATATTGTAGCATTGTAGCATTGTTGATATGTACCAAGGCTTATATGTACATTTTGGATATGTAGCAAGGTTAATGTGTATCGAGACATATCTTGTAGCATTGTTGATATGTAGAAAGGTTTATATGTAGCATGTTTGATATGTTAAAAGTGTACCAGGGTTAATATTTTAGCATGATTAATATATAGCAAAGTAAATGTGTAGAGGGTTTATACTGTAGCAAGGTTAATGTGTGGCATGGTGAATATTTGGCAAAGTTCATGAGTAGCAAGGTAAATATTGTAGCAAGTTAGTATTCTAGCAAGGTTAATATGTTGCAACGTCATCCTATAGAAAAGTAAATATGTAGCAAGGTTAATATGTGGCAATTTTATCAATCTTATTTTATGGCTAGGTTAATATAGAGCAAGGCTGATGTTTTGTAAGTAAAGTTGTAGCAAGGGTAGTATGTGGCAAAAGTATTATGTAAGAAGATTAGTATATAGTAGGGTTAATGTGAAGTAAGGGTAATATGGAGCAAAGTTAATATTGTAACAAGGTAAATAATGTAAGGACGTCAATATGTGGCAAGGTTTATTTCGTAGCAACGTTTATATTGTAGCAACGTTTATATTGTAGCAAGGTTAATATATGTAGCAAGGCTAGTGTGTTGCAGGGGTAATATGTGGCAAGTTTAATATATAGCAAGGCTTGTATGTGGCAAGGTTCACGTGTGGCAAGGCTTATTTCGTAGCAACGTTTATATTGTAGCAACGTTTAAATTGTAGCAAGGTTAATATATGTAGCAAGGCTAGTGTGTTGCAGGGGTAATGTGTGGCAAGTTTAATATATAGCAAGGCTTGTGTGTGGCAAGGTTCACGTGTAGCAAGGTTTATTTCGTAGCAATGTTTATATTGTAGCAACGTTTAAATTGTAGCAGGGTTAATATATGTAGCAAGGCTAGTGTGTTGCAGGGGTAATATGTGGCAAGTTTAATATATAGCAAAGCTTGTATGTGGCAAGGTTCACGTGTAGCAAGGTTAATATGTAGCAAGGTTAATGTGTGACAATATTAATGTGTGGCAAGGTTGATACGGGTTGCGAAAATTCCAGTCGTTGTTCTCTGTACCACGTGATATTTGGTTCCGGGCGCAAGGTTAATATTGTTGCAAGATTTGAACACTATCTCAACCTTTGGACATCCTAGCGCAAATGAATTTGCTACTGATTCATAACGTGGATCAAGATCCTACTGCAGGTGCAGACTGATCTCGGACCTACATTATCCAAACGGTACGATTTTTCGCGGACAAAAGATTTTCTTATGTAATATTTCCAACTTACAGTCCACTTGTATCCGAAATTTGGTAACATTCTCCGTCCTAAATGAACTGCTCCACTCACACCTATAGATTCCCTCGTCGGACTCGTCTATTCGTCGTATAATAAGATTCCACTCGTTTGGGCGATCTTTGTTTACCTCCATTTTCTTGTTGGTGGAAAAAACCCCGGTTGTAATCAGCTTCTCACTGTCAGAGCCAGTTAGTCGACGGAACCATTTTACCTACAGCGAAAATATTTGAGCCATGCTCTGTAAAAGGGGGCTTAATGTATCTGCAAAAAGTATCGACCCAGGTCAGACTGCCAACTCAACCTGGGTTGAAACATTTTTTTGGGGGCCAGTTTTCTTAATATCGAAGGACCAGTGTACCTCAGGATTCAGTCGGTTGTAATACAAGACAGGGTCCGTATTCACCAACCATTCTTAAGAATATTCTTCGTCTTATTCTCCAAGATTTTCAACATTTGAAAGCAACACAACTCCTGATTGGCTAAACCAAATACATGTAGTTTAGCCAATCAGGAGTTGTGTTACTTTCAGATGTAGAAAATAAATTCTGGAGAACAAGACAAAGAACGTTCTTCAGAATGGTTGGTGAATACGGACCCAGATCTTATGGATTCATAAGATTCACAATTATGTGATGACTTGCTTGGTATCATGCATCACGGAGATGCATTTAACGCGCAACTGCAGGAGTATGGCTCATTGATTTTTCCCTGACGAAAAGTTGTAGAATCGCCCACATTGGGGGTATATATAGACGGCAAATTCGAAATTAATTGAGCTGCCGAAATCTGATGGAAAACATTGCTGGAAAAGAAGAAAGCAGTTTTTCCTTTTCCTGTAATGTTTATCTAAGGCTGACTCTACCGACACGTTGAAATACGGGATCGTTTGTTTGATGCTTCAGGTATGCAGATATCTTGTCTTATATGGCGTGCAATATACGAAAAGGGGCCTTCGGACATATGCGTAAAAGTGTGTCGTCCCTGATCAGCCTGTGCAGTCTGTGACTAATCCGAGACGACACTTCCCGTTTTCGTGCGATTTTCTGTTTCACGAAAGTCTACTGTATGAAAAAATCTTAGATAGTCGTAAAGTGCCGTCTCGGATTAGCCTGCGCGGACTGCGCAGGCTAATCCGGGACGACACTTTACGCAAATGTCCGAAGGTCTCATTTCGCATGTTGCGGGCCAATTATTAAACCTTATCCTGCTAAATAATTACAAGAAACTTTCAAGCCGATCGTAAAACCCCGCATAATGTTATTTTTAAACTTATTTCTCGGCGAAAAAGATCTCCCTGTCGGACTGTGTAGATCCAAGATCAGACTGCACGTTCTGTGCAGTCTGATCTTGATCGACATTGTCCGCACAAGGTCAGTGAGTCGCGCTTAGCAGCGTGAGGATTAATGAGACATTTTCTGGCAATGGGAGTCTAATGCATCTCAGCGATACCAAGCAAGTCCACACATAATTATGGATCCATAAAATCCATTTTGTCCAGTAATCGACAGAATACCGAGGTAGAATTGGCCTTAGACATGCAGAAAAATTGACCAAAAACAGAGGGTTTCAACCGAGGTCATCTTGCATGGACTGCGCAGGCTGATCTGGGTCGATACTTTTCGCAGATGCATCAAAACCCCTTTTAACAGGGCATGGCTCTTTTTATTTAATGGCAAAATAAGATCTCTGTTTGTTTGTTTGCATGGTATTTAACATTGCTGTTAACAATAATCTATCATATCACGGCAACAGTTCACCTATCAAAGTCCTTTCAGCCAAGCTTTGGACCAGTCCTAAGCTGCTGCAAGGAAACTCCCACGTGACATGAAACGCCAGAATTTTCTCGGGGATTCCTTGATTCAAACTACATTTCCAATACTGAGCCCGGTAGGACCCCTACTCCTAAGGCATACTTGACATTGATTATTTAACTTTGTTTTCTGCCAATTAGGACTAATATAGCTTTTGCAAAACGCCAAAGATTCAGATCAGACTGCACAGAAGTGAAGTCTGATTCTAGATCAAGACCGTCCGATACCTGATACTAAACTATGGCGAAAAAGATCTTCAACTGCAGGAGAAATCTACTTGAGCCGTGCTCTGTGAAAAGGGTGCTTAATGCATCTTCGAAAAGTATCGACTCAGATCAGCCTGCGCAGTCGGCGCAGGCTGACCTGGGCCGAAACTTTGCGCTATTAGTCAATTTTGTGTATGTCCAAGGGCCAGTCTACCTCATGATTCAGTCGGTTGTTAGACAAAATGGATTTTATGGATCCTTTATTAGCTGATGTCTTGCTTGGTACAATGCATCACGAAGATGCATTAAGTCCCCTTTTCACAGAGCATGGCTCAATTTTAGACCTCGAAAAAGGTCGGTGTTTCTTTAGTTGGTCGGCGAAAAAAAATTAGAATACATGCATGGTAACTTACGTTAATTTTATTTGTTTGTATAACTTCGAAATCCACTCGACAGGGTAAGGTCTGAGTCTCATGACGGGGTACGCTGATAAGAATGGGCGCTTGAGAGCGGTGCTTTATTGCAAAAACTGAAATAAATAAATCAAAGATCCCGATAAAGCGAGAATTTGGGGCCTCATGGGGCAATATATCTTTTATTTTCCACTGAAACCCATGCAAAGGATCCTCATTAGAATTGTCTCGTTGAGACAAGTTATGGGTCTTCATTAGAATTATCTCGATGAGACAATTTGTAGGTCCTTGTTTAGAATTGTCTCTGTGAGACAATATGTTGGTTCTCATTAAAATTGTTTCGATGAGACAATCAGTAGGTCCTCGTTGGAACTTTCTCGATGACACAATTTGTGGGTCCTCATTCGAATTGTCCCATTGAGACAATTTGTGGGTTCTCATTAGAATTGTCCCATTGAGACAATTTGTGGGTCCTCATTAGAATTGTCCCATTGAGAAAATTTATGGGTCCTCATTAGAATTGTCTCAATGAGACCATTTGTGAGTCCTCGTTCGAATTGTCCCAAGGAGATAATTTGTGGGGCCTCATTAGAATTGTCTCAATGAGACAATTTGTGGGTCCTCGTTAGAATTGTCTCAATGGGACAGTTCTAATGAGAGTCAACAACATAGGTTTTAGAGTCTAAAAAACACTGAACTATGCTCTGGCAAAAGGGGTTTAATGCATCGCTGTGATGCACGCTATAAGGCCAGTCATCACATAACTATGGATCCATAAAATCCATTTCGTCTAACAACCGACTGAATCATAGGGTTCACTGGTCCTTTGACATGAAGAAAAAAATTTACCAGTGGCAAAAAGTTTCGATTCAGGTCAGTCTACGCGAACTGCGCAGGCTGACCTTAGTCGATACCTGTTGCAGATGCATTAAGTCCCCTTTTAATAGAGCATGGCTGAAGATGTGTTTAGGGTTTGAACACAACCGCATATGTATCTAGACCTCTGAAAAATACATGAAGTGATCAGGGTCCAAATTCACCAACCATTCATAATAGCATTCTTTGTCTTATTCTAAAGAATTTTCAAAGTAACGCAACTTTCGATCGGCTATGCCAAATGGCTCAGCCAATCAGAAGTTGTCTTACTTTCAAATCTGGAGTAGGAATAAGAATGCAATAGAAAATTGTTGATGAATACGTGCCCAGTATTCTAAATTAAATTGTATCAATTGATTTCTTTTACATTTTCGAGTCGCAACATCGTTTGATTTATATACTAGGTCAGCTAACTTTAGCAATACATACAGTGTTTGCTGTTGTTTATTTTGATAATTTTATTTTCTATTTTTCCTATGCCAGTTATGTTTAGTCGAATCACTTACATTAGCCTGGCACAAGTTGGAGAGCCTGAATACTATTCCCTTGAAAAAGAAGCCATGGCTTCAAACGTTGTGTGTCAAAGAGTGTATCATGCCCGTAACTCTGGAACGACTTTAGGGAATTTTTGTGCAGCTTCCGATCTAGACAGTACAATAAATGCCATGTGGCAAAACTAACAAGCTAAACCTTTACCAGGCAAACCCAAGATTTAACGATCCAGAAGAAAACGGCCTTTTGAAAGTGGCGGCACGAAATACCCAAATTTGCCCAAATCTACCGAGATCTTTCCCAAATTTACCCAAATCTTTCCCAAACCTCTCCAAAGTCTTTCCCAAATCTACCCAAACCTTCCCCAAAAAGATTTGGGAAGATTTTGGAATTTCGTGCTGCCCATGTGGGCGGCACGAAATTCCCAAATCTTTCCAAATCTTCCTCAAATCTCCCCTTATGTGACCAATACCATCACAGAATGGGCTATAGTAAATAAATTTCGAACTAGATCTTACTATCTGATCAAAAGGTGTAAACTGATTTATTTTCCTGTTTCTTAAGGATTTGCTATTTTTAACATCATTTTGTTGCATATAAATATGTAGAGACTATTCTTCGTAGTGAAACGATTCATCAATTTACTCTCGTTTGTCTCGAAAGGAAATATCTCGCATATATCTGAAACCCATGAGTTTAACCCTAAGAATGCTGAATAAACCCAGCAAACATTTTCCGTCTAGAAATAAGATCTAAATAATTGTAGTTTCAAGGCTACTGTTGTACAGAATGTCTCAGCAAGCGGACAATGTACATTAAAGACTAGACTGCAAGTTTTGTGCAGTCCGATCGTGATCAACACAACCTAACCCCGTCGAATTTCCTTTCTAGTAGATTTCGTAAATAGATGGCTAAGATCTGGGAGAGATTTGGAAAGATTTGGGTAGATTTGGGAGAGATTTGGGTAGATTTGGGAGAGATTTGGGTAGATGTGGGTAGATTTGGGAGAGATTTGGGTATATTTGGGAAAGATTTGGGTACATTTGGGAAAGACTTGGGTATATTTGGGAAGGTTTGGGTTTTTCGTGCCGCCCTTTGAAAACATTTTGGAAGAATAGATTGGGCTTAATGCATCTGTAAAAGGATCGACCCGGGTCAGCCTTTGCAGTCCTGGCAGGCTGACATAAACCGGAATTTTTTGTTATCGGTCAGTTTTATGCATATCCAAGGACCAGTCTATCTCATAATTTAGGCGTTTGTTTGATGAACTGGATTTTATGGATCCATTGTTATGTGATGAATACGTTTGTATAATGCATCACAGAGTTGCATTGACCCCTTACCAAATGACAAAATTTTAGACTGGTCCAAATTGAAAGCATTTGCAGGCCACAAATTAAATGTGACTCAAAACTTGAAATTTGTTTTTAGAAAAGGTAGAAAACATTGTGGGAAAAGGAGAAAATGCTGGTTACCAGCATTTTCTCCTTTTCCCACAATGTTTTCAAAAGCCTTCTTCTTCGCGGTCGTTAAAACTTGGGATTGTGTGGTAAAGGGTTAAAACTCCTTATTGCTCAAGCATGGTTCAGGTATATGCTTGAAACATGGAAGACGTTTAATTCGCCACTTTTTTAATTGCTTTCTTACCTGGGATTAAAATAAATGTAACGAGTAATATAAGTGCTACTCTGTACATTCTCTTTGTTTGAACTGTCCTGCAATCTATCGCATAGTCATCTGAAATATATAAATATGGCTTAATCAAAATAAGAATAGCTGCCAAAAGTATATTAAAAAAAAGAAAACAGGTGTTAAAATGCATTTAAATTTAAATCATATCATTTAAAAATATGTAAATTATTATGACGATGACAATCTGTTATTGTACGGTCGATTCAAGTCTTAGTCACTGGCAGAGAAATTATTTTCAAAAACTAGGTTAAAAGTTGCCAGGTCACTCTATCCTTTGTTTATTTTTTGGCCGATTTTGAAATTTATTTTTTTTTATCAGCGAGTAACACTTGGACCGACTACAAAAAATAACGGATGTCATCTCCACAATATGCTCTATAGTTTTAATTGGTATGATTGAAATTTAAATGCACTTTAACATTTGCATTGTTTTTTTTTTTTTTTTGTTTTTGTTTTTTTGGCCGCTATTGGGCCTTTAACGGTTTACAAGAGGACAAAATTTTAGACTTGTCCATTTTGAAAGCAAATACAGACGACAAAATTTAGGTGGTTTGGCGAAGCTGGCAGATAAAGATGACCAACCCACCGAAAAGCTTGCAGTCTGATCTTTGGTACACATTATTCGGTATTTGGCGGAATATTCTGGGAGACAAAGATACAAGTCATGCTTTGTAGAAATGGAACTGAATGCATCTGCGAAAAGTATCGACCCAGGTCAGCCTGCGCAGTCCGCGCAGGCTGACCTGGGCCGAAACTTTTCGCTATTGGTCAGTTTTCTGTATGTCCAAGGACCATTCTGCCTCATGGTGCAGTCGATTGATGGACAAAATAGATTTCATGGATCCATAATTATGTGATGACTTGCTTGGTATCATGCATCACAGAGATGCATTAACCCTTTTCCACAAAATCCTGACTTTTAACGACCCTGAGCAAAAAGCCTTTTGAAAACATTGTGGGAAAAGGAGAAAATGCTGGTAACCACAATGTGTTCTACCCTTCTCATACTTTTAACGACCCTGAGAAAAAAAAAAAACCTTTTGAAAACATTGTGGGAAAAGGAGAAAATGCTGGTAACCACAATGTGTTCTACCCTTCTCATACTTTTAACGACCAGGAGAAAAAAAAAAAAACCTTTTGAAAACATTGTGGGAAAAGGAGAAAATGCTGGTAACCACAATGTGTTCTACCCTTCTCATACTTTTAACGACCCGGTGAAAAAAGCCTTTTGAAAACATTGTGGGAAAAGGAGAAAATGCTGGTAACCACAATGTGTTCTACCCTTCTCATACTTTTAACGACCCTGAGAAAAAAAAAAAAACTTTTTGAAAACATTGTGGGAAAAGGAGAAAATGCTGGTAACCACAATGTGTTCTACCCTTCTCATACTTTTAACGACCCGGAGAAAAAAACCTTTTGAAAACTTTGTGGGAAAAGGAGAAAATGCTGGTAACCACGATGTGTTCTACCCTTCTCATACTTTTAACGACCCTGGGAAAAAAAAAAGAAAACCTTTTGAAAACATTGTGGGAAAAGGAGAAAATGCTGGTAACCACAATGTGTTCTACCCTTCTCATACTTTTAACGAGCCGGAGAAAAAAAAAAAAAACTTTTGAAAACATTGTGAGAAAAGGAGAAAATGCTGGTAACCACAATGTGTTCTACCCTTCTCATACTTTTAACGACCCGGAGAAAAAAGCCTTTTGAAAACATTGTGGGAAAAGGAGAAAATGCTGGTAACCACAATGTGTTCTACCCTTCTCATACTTTTAACGACCCTGAGAAAAAAAAAAAAAAAACTTTTTGAAAACATTGTGGAAAAAGGAGAAAATGCTGGTAACCACAATGTGTTCTACCCTTCTCATACTTTTAACGACCCGGAGAAAAAAGCCTTTTGAAAACATTGTGGGAAAAGGAGAAAATGCTGGTAACCACAATGTGTTCTACCCTTCTCATACTTTTAACGACCCGGAGAAAAAAAAAAAAAAACTTTTGAAAACATTGTGGGAAAAGGAGAAAATGCTGGTAACCACAATGTGTTCTACCCTTCTCATACTTTTAACGACCCGGAGAAAAAAGCCTTTTGAAAACATTGTGGGAAAAGGAAAAAAATGCTGGTAACCACAATGTGTTCTACCCTTCTCATACTTTTAACGACCCGGAGAAAAAAAGCCTTTTGAAAACATTGTGGGAAAAGGAGAAAATGCTGGTAACCACAATGTGTTCTACCCTTCTCATACTTTTAACGACCCTGAGAAAAAAAAAAAACTTTTGAAAACATTGTGGGAAAAGGAGAAAATGCTGGTAACCACAATGTGTTCTACCCTTCTCATACTTTTAACGACCCTGAGAAAAAAAAAAAAACTTTTGAAAACATTGTGGGAAAAGGAGAAAATGCTGGTAACCACAATGTGTTCTACCCCTCTCATACTTTTAACGACCCTGAGAAAAAAAAAAAACTTTTGAAAACATTGTGGGAAAAGGAGAAAATGCTGGTAACCACAATGTGTTCTACCCTTCTCATACTTTTAACGACCCGGAGAAAAAAGCGTTTTGAAAACATTGTGGGAAAAGGAGAAAATGCTGGTAACCAGCATTTTCTCCTTTCCCCACAATGTTTTTTATCTTTCCAAAAACAAATTTAAAATTTTCAGACACATTTATTTTGTCGTCTGCAAATGCTTTCAATTTGGACTAGTTTAAAATTTCGTTTGGTGAAGGGTTAAACCCCTTTTTGTCACAGCATGGCTAATATTCAAAGTTAGAAGTTTAGTGTCAATTTCATGTCCTTACAGATCCACGGCTTTGTATTATTCCACACGACAAAATTTTAAACTAGAGGCGCTTGCGCGCCTGTATCGCTCCACAGGCCTGATATTTCTATAATGGCGAAAAGAAGTTTTTAACAATTACATTCAATCCTGCATTTTAGCTCACTGAAGAAAAAAGGTATGGAAAAAACTTGTGAGAAAAGAAGAAAAAAATGGTAACCAGCATTTTCTTAGTTTCCCACAATAATTTCTATCCTTTTTTATATATGTCTTACTAATTTGAAGATATGTTGTCTGCAACAGGTCCTTTCACAAACCATTTTGGGTGGGGAAACATCAAAATATAGAAAATATGTCTTTCTCAGGGTCGTTAAAAGTTGTGATTGTGTGGTAAAGGGGTAATCTAAAAGAACAGCTAGGAGGGCAAATGAATGAATGTTATAGCAATATAGATCAACTCACATCAATACACCAGATAGAATGAAATATGCTGGCATACAATGAACACCTAATCCCTAATAATCAACTTTTCACAGTCCCAGTTAGAATGTCTTCTGTGGCAAACAACACAAAATGGTCTACAAATGCATTTACATAAATCAAATATCCTGCTCCAGGGCACAGATTAATTCTGGTGTACTGAAGTTGCGGGATCAGTTTGACTGGATAACATTAATGTCTTATCACAAATGTAAAGCCCTGTCCCACTTTGTACCAGATCACCAGGATTTACACCCCTTCTGTCCATTCTGCATTTACTCATTAGTAGGTCAACAAACCTTTACCAGAACTAATAAAAGTGCAGAGGTTCTCTTGTTCTATATCAAAAGGACTATAAAGTACCTACAACATGGGGGTTTTGTTATTAAAATACTTTTTCTTTTTTATCTTGGCATGGTTACTCAGGCTTAGTAATAAGGCAAAATTGAAAAGCTCAAGTTGTGAAAGGTGCTCAAGCTTTTATCTTATTTATGGCCAGTGATATTTTATTACTAGTACTAACTAATAGCATATCATTGGAGTAAATTGTGATCTTAATACCAAGGAAAATGTGTGGGCTTAAATAGGACAGCCCTGACTAGGTCAAGTCAATCCAATTTTCTTCCTTTTTCTTTGTTAGTCGATAAAACTAACACAATAAATAGTTTTGGAGAAGAACATTTTTTTGAAATATAAGCCTTGTCTATAAAAAAATGTGTTTTTAGGTGTATCATTTTTTTAAAAGGAATTTGGTATACAACCACCATAGAAACAATTTGGCAGACAACCACCATAGGAACTTACCTGCAAAACAACAATGAAATCCAATGAATAGTTTTAGAGAAGAAATTTTTCAAAGATTTTACTTTATACCATAAAAGGAAAATGAGTCTCCCATAAAAGCCATGTTTTTTGACAGATCATTTTTTTTTAAAGGAATTCTGTAAACCTGTATCTAAGGAACATTCCTGCAAAATAATAATGCTATCCAAATAGCGGTTTGGGAGGAGAAGATTTTTAAAGGTTTTTTACTTTGGTTGCCATGGCAACCAGAATTCTTCATGGAACACAATTATTTGAAGGAATTTGAAAGAGGACCACCAAAGGAACATTCCTGTGAAATTTGGTAAAAATCCAGTCAATAGTTTCTGAGGAGAAGTTTTTTAAAGAAAAAGTTTACGGACGCACGCACGGACGAACGGACGGACGGACGGACGCACGACGGACACAACGCCATGACAATAGCTCGCTGGCCTTCGGCCAGTGGAGCTAACTAGACCAAATTGAAAGCAACAAATAGATGACGACATAAATGTGATTCATATTTGAAAGGATAGAAAGCGCTGTGGGGAATGGAGAAAATGCTGGTTAACAGCATTTTGACCTTTTCCCACAATGTTTTAAAAAACCTTCATCGGCATATTTGTGACTTGTCTTTGAAAGGATAGAAAGCACCGTGGGAAAAGGAGAAAATGTCGGTTACCAGCATTTTCTCCTTTTCCAACAGTGTTTGCAAAAGCCTTCTTCGGCATAGATAGTAGGATAGAAAGTATTGTGGGGAAAGGAGAAAATGCCGGTTACCATCATTTTCTCCTTTTCCCACAATGATTTCAAAAGCCTTCTTCGGCATATTTGTGACTCGTCTTTGAAAGGATAAAAAGCATTGTGGGAAAAGGGTTGTCAGCCTTTTTATCCTTTTCCCACAGTGATTTCAGAAAGACTTCCTGGGTGTCGTTTAACCCTTTCCCAAACAGTACTGTCTGCAGTACAAGTCTTTTGAAAACACTGCGGGAAAAGGAGAAATTGCTCGTAACGAGCAATTTCTTCTTTTCCCACAGTGTTTTCTACCCTTTTTGAGAACTTTCTGCCATTTTCATCAAATTTAAAATTGTCGTCTGCAAACTCTTTCAGTTTGGACCAGTCTAAAATTTATCGTTTGGGAAAGGGTTAAGCACAGGATTACTTTGTGAGGGGCTTAATTCAAGACTGTGACCTATAAATTGCGAACAGATAGTAGATAGACCTAGATGATGTTTATCCTGGTTGTATGTATGGTAACGCCATTTTCAACATTATTTCAGTTATATTGCAGCGGCCAGTTCACCTATCCTTGCTTTCCTGGGGTTTCTTTTACCAGTACTCTGCACACTATTCTTTCCAGGCCACTGGCTGCTTTCCCACATAACCCTTGTTGAAAAAATGGTCTGCAGTGAGAGAGGAATGAATCCTGTCGCGATGACTATCACCTATCCTTGCTTTCCTGGGGTTTCTTTTTACAGTTATCCGCACACTATTCTTTCCAAGCCACTGGCTGCTTCCCCACATAACCATTGTTGAAACAATGGTCAGCGGTGAGAGAGGAATGAATCCTGTCGCAATGACAATCATCAGTCCTCGATCGGAAAGAAATTGGCCGAGTCGGCAACTAAACCTGCGACCCCCTGTTCTAAAGTCCTGCACGCTACCGACTGTACATCGCACATTATTCTTCCCAAGTCACTGGCTGCTTTCCCACATGATCATTAAGACAATGATCAGCGGTGAATGAGGAATGAATCCTGTCGCAACGACTATCATCAATCCTCGGAAAGAAAATGGCCGAGCCCGGGATTCGAACTCGCGACCCCTTGTTCTCAAGTCCTGTGCGCCACCGACTGAGCTATCGGGGCTCGGCAAAAGAAAAAGAAAGAACAAAAAAAAAAAGAAATAAGACTGATATAAAAGGACGTTTTCATAGATGTGGCCTTTATTATTTTTTTCCAAAGACAACAAATTCTATTGATACTTGAACGCTTTACTTCAAAATAACAACGACCCTGTAGAGGAAGACTCTTGAAATCATTGTGGAGAAAGGAGAAAATTATGGTAAACAGCATTTCTCCTTTTCTAACCTATGAATGACAAATGTAATTAACAAACGGTGTGAATAAATCTTTTATACAATTTACATACAAATGACTAGAAGGTAAATGGTTTTGGAGCGAAACGACTACCAGGGGAAATGGTTTGGGGGCGAAACGAGTAGGTTTCGGGAGCGAAACGTCCGAGGGTGAAAAATAGAGGCGAAGCGACTTCGGGGATCGATCAGGGGGTGAAACGTCTTGGGGCGAAACGTCTTGTTACCTTCGGCTTCATTCGGCAAACCTCGGGAGATCCGCTAATCAAGTGTTAGATGTAGGTACGGAATCGGCCGAGTTGTAACGAGTGCCTCGGCTTGTTAGAGACCAAAAAAGAAAACATGGGATAAGGACATTCGCCCCCTCTCTGTAAAAATAACATGTACGTAGCCTATCTTACACAAAAATTTGGTGTTACGAAAATAAATGTTTAAGGTCAATTTTCCATATCTGTTGTAAAATAACGAAATTATTTGGAAAAAAAAAAAAAATCAAATAAACATTGCTCTGTAAAAAGGGGGCTGAATGCATCTGCGAAAACTCGACCCAGGTCAGCCTGGGCCGAAACTTTTCGCTATTGGTCAATTTTCCCAATGTCCAAGGACCAGTCTACCTCATGATTCAGTTGGTTGTTTAAAAAGGTGGCTATTACGGATCCATAATTATGTGATGGCTTGACTGGAACAATTCATCACGGAGATGCATTAAGCCACCTTTTGCCAAAGCATGGCTCAGATCGTTTGCAACCCTTTAAAGGCAAAGATACAATACTAGGGATAAAAAAAAAAAACACATGAATTTTACAAAATAATTGGAAAACACGAAAATTATGGCAAAATACACTAAACCCTTATCCTGCTATATAACTTGAAAGAAACTTTCAAGTCGATGGTCAAAACCAAAGTGAAGTTGGAATTTCAACGTTATCGGGGTTGGGGAAATATCTCCTGATCGGACAGTGTAGATCCAAGATCAGACTGCACGTTCTGTGCAGTCTGATCTTGATCTACAGTGTCCGCAAAAGGTCAGTGAGTCATGCCTAGCAGCCTAAGGGTTAAATGGGAGGGGAGGTGGGATGTGGGTTTTTTGAGTTTCCGTACCTTCCCCACCCCCCAATATTGGTCCTTAACACACGCAGTAATAACCCTTTAGCATACAAGCCCGGGTTTTTTCGACCCTAAAGAAGAAGACTTTTGAAAACATTTGGAAAAAGGAGTAAATTCTGGTAACCAGCATTACTGGTAACCAGCATTTTCTCATTTTCCAACAATGTTTTCCAAGGCCTTCTCCCTGAGGGTGGTAAAACACAGATTTGTTGGGTACAGGGTTTGAAAGGGGGGTGGGGCTATTTGGGTTATCATAGTCAAACAAGACTTCAAACATGTATTATCACTGATAAGAGTTAAGAGAAATCATTTCTTTTTTCATGAATCCTGGGGGTTACTTGACTGCATGGTGTTTAACGCCGTTTTCAACATTATTTCAGTTATATCGCAGCGGCCAGTGCACCTATCCATGCTTTCCTGAAGTTTCTTTTACCAGTACTCCGCACAATACTCTTTCCAAGCCACTGGCTGCTTTCCCACATAACCATCGTCGAAACAATGGTCAGCAGTGAGAGAGGAATAAATCCTGTCGCGATGACCATCATCAATCCTCGGAAAGAAACTGGCCGAGCCGGGGAACGAACCAGCGACCTCCTGTTCTCAAGTCCTGTACGCTACCGACTGAGCTACTGGGGCTCGGCGAATATAGAAAGGGAATAGCTTTCAAGTAATCACCACATTAGAAGGATTAACTGATCGATTGAACGGTGTTTAAAACGCCGCTTTCAACATTATTTCAGTCATATCACGGAGACAGCTCACACAGTGTCTATGTCCTGGGTAAAGTAAAGAAAGGTGAAAGAAAACTGATTTTGGGGTGATATTCCCCAGTTTGAATACGTAGCCTCTTTAACCCTTTACCACACAATCCCGGCTTTTAACGACCCTGGGGAAGAAGGCGTTTGAAAACTGGAAACCTCCTTCTCCCATGGTGTTTTCTTTTCCGTGAAAGACAAAATCTCTATTTTGAGTTACATTTAATTTGTCGTCTGCTAATCCATTCAATTTGGCCATATCTAATTTTTTGTCGATTGGTAAATTTCACCTTAGTATGATTAAGTTACTGTCGTAAGCGGCGTTAAAGATACATTCTTACAGCCAGAGAGGGGGAAAAAAAAGCTGTTAAAATTTGTTGGGTTGTAAAATGGTTGAGAATTTAGTCAGCTGTGTAAACATAGATAAATTACGGATATATATTGTCAAGAATAAATACATATATAGGAAATCTTTTATCTAAAACCAGAAATGCCACAGCAGCGATTTCTTTGATGGTCTCCATAAAATGAAATGCAATTTATATTAATAATTAGTAATTATTAATATGCAACCGTCAAGGGCAACATATGGCAAGAAGATACAAGACCGATTATAGTTTGATAAGATAAAGATGAAATAGCTTTAAAACTGGCTGAAAATGAATACAGATGTACCTTTAACCCTTTAACAAACCAACTGGCTGAAAATGAATATAGATGTACCTTTAACAAACAAACTGGCTGAAAATGAATATAGATGTACCGTTAACAAACAAACTGGCTGAAAATGAATATAGATGTACCTTTAACCCTTTAACAAACAACAAAAATGTAGACTTTTCCAGACTGAAAGCATTTGCAGACAACAATTTATATGCGACTCAAATTGTGGAACTTGCCTTTGATAGGGTAGAAAACATTGTGGGAAAAGGAGAAAATGCTGTTTACCATCATTTTCTCCTTTTCCCACAATGTTTTCAAAAGGCTTCTTCCTCGGGGTAGTTAAGACCCGGGATTGCGTGATAAAGGGTTAAACAATAAAAGAAATATGAATAGTAACGCTGTCGGCAGATTCGGAAAAGGGTTAGTTCTTTGTCTTTTAACATGAAATATTAATGAAAACGTATATTGCGAGCGCACTGAAGTGTTTAACATATGAAAATATTGACTTAAAAGATTACACGACGAACTACGTGTAAATTTAATCCTTAGGCTTCTAGGTGCGACTCAAGGACCTTTTGCGGACAGTGTAGATCAAGATCAGACTGCACATAACGTGCCTTTTGATCTTGAATCTTCTCTGTCCTATAGGGAGATATCTTCTCTCCCCCAACCCCCCCAAAAAGTAGGTCTACCATTGAAATAGTAAAATTTGGGTTTTTACTATCTGCTTAAAGGTTTTTTTTTTTTTTCACTTATTTAGCAGTATATGGGTAAAACCCTTGCAGCATAAAGTAAATTCTCTGAACAAATACCAGTCAGGAAAACTTCAGGGTCTCGTGACAAAATATCTTTTAAAATGTCTGCCCTAGCCGCCGCGATATAATACAGATAATCTTGAAAATGGCGTCAACCTTTTACCAAACGACAAAGTTTTGTACCAGTCCAAATTGAAAGCATAAGCAGACGACATATTTAATATGACTCAAAGGATGGGACTTTTATCAGAAAGAGTAGAAAACATTGTGGGAAAAGGAGAAAATGCTGGTTACCAGCATTTTCTCCTTTTCCCACAATGTTTTCAAAAGCCGTCGTACCCAAGGTCGTTACCACTCGGGATTGTGTGATAAAGGGTTAAACACCTTCCGAACAAAGGAACGAAATCTACAATTGAGCCATGCTGTGTAAGAAAGGGGTTTAATGCGTCTGCCAAAATTCACTCGACTGTACAACAAACTGGATTTTACGGATTCATAATTATAGACTGACTTGTTTGGAATAGTTCATTTAGAATAAATAAAGCCTACAAACTCTCTCTTGCCAAAGTACGGCTCTGGCAAAAGGGGTCTTAATGCATCTCCGTGATCCACGATACCATGCAAGTTATCACATAATTGTGGATCCATGAAATCACGAAATTTTCTCCTACAACTGACTGAATCGTGAGGTACACTGGTCCGGCTTTGACATGCCGAAAAATTGACCAATAGCATAAAAGTTTCGGTCAAGGTCAGCCTGCGCGGACTGCGCAGGCTGACATGGGTCGATACTTTTTTTTTTAATTTGCAGACGCATTAAGCCCCCTTTTCACAGAGCATGGCTCATATGTATAAATATGATCCGCGAATTGCGATAGCATTAGTTTCGGAAAGAAGTTGAAGAAGGGTAGGATTCTAAAAGTAACGTTACAATAAAGATCACACACACATACAGACACACAAAAAAGTTAATCTTAAATTCAACATACCGTATTGATCGAAAATACCGCATAGAAATTACCATTTTTTCATTCATTAATACAATAGTATCCACTCATCTGTGTTTACACGTATCCATTTATTTTGTCACGTTTCTAAACAATAGATATCTATGTGTGTCTTACGTATGGACAGGAAGTTTAACTGTCACCAGTAGATTTTAAACTATGTAGGCTTGTACAGGCTTGTACATGTATGTTAAAGACAGGGCGTATTTATTTATAAACGTTGATAAACATTTGAAATCGTCTGAATGTTTTACGCATGTACCCTGCGATATAATACGGCGTATCTTTACGACCCCCACAATGTTCGTCGATTTTTACGACTTTAATTTCTATAAATAGTACACGCATAAACTTTAAGTCAAACCCAATCCTTTTACCACACGACAAAGTTTTAGACTTGTCCAAATTGAAAGCATTTGCAGACGACAAATTAAATGTGGCTAAAAATAATTGAATACATGGACAAAGAAAAAAAAAAACTGTGGAAAAAAAGGAGAAAATGCTGGTGACCAGCATTTTCTCCTTTTCTCGCAATATTTTCAAAAAGCTTTTTCCTAAGGGTCGTTTAAACCCGGGAGTGTTTTGAAAAGGGTGACACCTTTTAATACCCTGCGATCAAGTGTTTCAGAAATCGGAAATATGTGTATCAAAGAGAAGCCAGGGCTCCGGACTAGTCCAAATTGAGGACATTAGCAGACGACAAATTCGTTGTGACTCAAAAGCTGGGATTTATATTTGCAAGGATTGAAAAGATGTTTCCAGCAGATGTAACCAGCATTTTCTCCTTTTCCCACCATGTTTTCAAAAGGTTTCTTCCTTAAAGTTGTTAAGATACATTGTTGTTTGATAAAGTGATTTAAACCTTCCGCCGCATTACTGAAAACAAAGTTCCACAAGACTTTTACGCGAAAGAAAATAGTTCTTTTCCCTTTCCACCCTACTGACGACTCAAATAAATGTTGCTGGCAGGGTAGATCAAGATCGGACTGCAGAGAATATGCAGTCTGATCCTGAATCTACCCAGTGTCTATAAGGTACATGTGAGGAGTGTCTTTTGAGTCCATTGTCTAAAAAAGATAAACTTGTATTGGAGTTCAATGCCGTTTTAACAGCCTAGGTAATATCATGGCGGTCAGTGTACCTATACATGTGTTTCCAGGCTTTCTCACACCAGTACTAACACAACTCTCTTTCCAAGCCACTGACTACTTTTCTCACACGTATCAGAGGTGAGAGGCGAAAGGTCGCCGAAAATAAAGTTTGCCTCAACCGGGTACCGAAATCGCAACCACCAGGTCACAAGTCAGATACGCTAACCACTGAGCTACCCGGGAGGGCGCTTAAAAAGAGTAGAAAGGGCTTTAACGCTTTTTATGACGACACGAGCTTAGACTGTCAGTGTTTCATTTGCAAGCGACAAACTGAACATCAATATTTAAAGACCCAGTGACTGCCAAAAGTAAACATGTTGATGTCATTAAGCCCCCTTTTGCCAGACAATGGCTCATTCATTTTAAACTCTGCATTGTTTACAATATGCTGCTATTGGGCCTTTAATGTAGAAAAAAATTGTTTGACTCTCTACAAGACGAGAGAGGTTTTTAATTTTTATATTACATTTGATTTTAAGACGACAAAACGATTAAACGATGACCAAATTTGTCTGTGAAACGGTAGAACACATTGTTCAGAAAGGCAAAAATGCCGGTTACCAGCATTTCTCCTTTTCCCACCGTGTTTTGAAAGGCCCTCAAGGTTGTTAAAGCGCGATATCATTTGAAAAAGATTTCAGTTTTGTAAGTTACACGATTCCATGTTTTAACGACTACTCGTTTGTGGAAAAGGGTTTTGAAAACATTGTGGGAAAAGGAGAAAATGCTTTTAACCAGCATTTTCTCCTTTTCCCACAATGTTTTCTTTCCATCCAAGGACAAATCTCTGTTATTTTAGCCATATTTGATGTATCGTCTGCAAGTACTTTCAATTTGGACAAGTCTAAAATTTTGTCGTCTGAGAAAAGGAGAATCTTAAAACAGGGGTACAATTATGATCTGTGGTTGCCAAATTTAATTAAAGGTTTGAATGATTTTCAGTTTATTTATCTTTGCCATCGGTTGCCCATGTTGACGACGTCCCCAATAGGCTTTTAGTTATGTTACGGGGGATAGTGCAAGATACAGGACGAAACCCCTATAAAGGTTCTTAACTCTTTACCAAACGAAAAATTTTTGGACAGGACCGAATTCAAAGCATTTGTAGACGACAAATGAAACGTTGCTAAAATGATGATTTCTGTCTTTGATAGGGTAGAAAACATTGTGCGAAATGGAGAAAATGCTGGTTACCAGCATTTTCTCCCTTTTCCACAATGTTTTCAAAAGCGCTCTCTTTCGGGGTCGTTAAAAGTCGGGATTGTGTGGTAAAGGGTTAATTAAAACGTGCTCATCGTATAGCACCGTCGCACAGGATAATGGTTTAAAATAACGTCACATCCGAAAGACTATCAGAGATTTTAGATGGCCAGCCGTGGGGCTCGGACCCACACCTTCAAGTGGCCCGAGAGATGACGTAAAGGGAAAATCTTAAAACAGGGGTATAATTACAATAAAATCTACCACGATCTATGATTGCCAAATTTAATTAAAGGGTTCGTCTTCCAACGGCGTATAATCGATCTTTTCGATCTTACCTCACTCGAAGCACTGGGTTTTTCGTGCGACTGTCCCTAGGTAAGACACTTTAGAGCCCTAGACTTGTACCGGTGAAACCCAGGACATACATTGACATGTGAGGTGTCGCCGCGACATGACTGAAATAACGTTAAAAGTTGCGTAAATAACCCTTCAATCATTCATATGAAATAAACTGTTTCCAAGAGAGAGAGAGACAGACAGACTTACAGACAGACAGAGAGAAAGAGAGAGAGAGAAACAGGGAGAGAGAGAGGGGGGATGTTTTTGTCGTTTAAATCACGTGCTTTGGACTTTGTCTAGTTTGTACTTCATCTGTTCTATTCTGTCCTTTTCTTTCTTGGGTTCAGAAAAAGATAAGAAATTCTATAGGTTCTTAATCCTAACGTAGATTGATAAATGAGATACATATTTACAATTTAAGATAACCAAAAATTGCAAGCTATTGGCTTTTTTTTTTTAACTTTAAATATCCGGAGAGATACCGAACAATGTTTATCAAAGATCAGACTGCATGTTCGGTACAGTCTGATCTTGATAATCATTGTCTGAATAAGTAGACCAACCTTAGCTGCTAAGCGTGACTCACTGACCTTTTGCGGACAATGTAGACCAAGATCAGACTGCACAGAACGTGCACTCTGATCTTTGCTATGTATTCCCTACTTCCGATTAGGAGATATTTTTGCCCGATATACACTTTCCGATGAGGAGATATTTTTCCCCGGAGGAAAAAAAAAGGTTTGAAATAGCATTATTCTGGTTTTTACTATCTCTTTGAAAGTTTTATATAATTTATTCAGCAGATTAAGAGGTAATTACGAGCGAGTCCTTAAAGGGTTGGTTGTGTACAGAGACGAGTGTGTTTATTATTACAGAAGAATATCGAAAAAATCGAACCGTACTATAAACGTTACCCTTAAACCGCTACATATGCGAAAACGGGGGCCTTTTGCGGACGGCATAGATCAAGATCAGACTGCACAGAACATGCAGTCTGATCTTTGATCTATACCGTCCGCTTGTTCGGTCAAGCCTTTGAGGTAAAATTAAATTGTTTCTGAGATTCAGTGAATTGTATTTTCAGCCCGTCAAAAGAGGTCGGGTTTATAAATTTGGCACTGAAAGGATTCAACCCTTAACCTGCTATATAAGTTAAAATGAAACTTTCAAGCCGATAGTAAAAATCCCAGATATTGCTATTTCAAATTCATTTTTTTTTTTTTTTTTTTTTGTGGGGGGGGGGGGGGGGGCCGGAAAATGCCTCCTTTTCGGACAGTGTAGATCCAAGATCAGACTGCACGTTCTTTGCAGTCTGATCTTGATCTACACTGTCCGCAAAAGGTCCTCGAATCCCTCTCAGTAATCGAAGGGTCAAGTGTAAATCGGGTATACATGTACTGGCCAAATATAGGGTTGCCTGTTTGTGTATTATGAATTTCGTTAGGGGAAACGGTGCTTTGGAATTCTTATTTGGGATTCATGTGCTTAATGCCATATAGAGGAAAAATATAAGGTATGTAATTTCATTGTTAACCAATTACTGTTTAAATTAACGACTTTTTACGTCCTGTAATTGACAGCAAAGAAAAACACCGAGGAAAAAGGAGCAGTTGCTTTTAAATCATTTCACATCCTGTCTCACAGTGTGGTCGAAACTGATGAAAAGTAAATATAGATATGGGTGTCCTTTTTTTTTTTTTTTTTTCAAATATTTAACATTTTAAGCTCACTTGAGCACAACGTGCTCAAGGTGAGCTTTTGTGGTCGTCCGTCGTGCGTCGTCCGTCGTCAACATTTACCTTGTGGACACTCTAGAGGCCACATTTCTTACTCAGTTGACCTTAAAATTCAGAATGTTTGTCTTGATGAAATCTCGGATGAGTTTGAATTTGGATCACCTAGGGTCATAAACTAGGTCACTCGGTCAAATTAAAGAATACCTTGTGTGCACTCTAGAGGCCACATTTCGTACTCAACTGACCTGAAAATTGGGTCAGAATGTTTGTCTTGATGAAATCTCGGATGAATTCGAATTTGGGTCACCTAGGGTCATAAACTAGGTCACTAGGTCAAATTAAAGTAATACCTTGTGGACACTCTAGAGGCCACATTTATTGCTCAATTGACCAGAAAATATATTGATCAGAATCTTGATGAAATCTCGGATGAGTTCAAAATTGGGTCACCGGGGGACATAAACTAGGTCACTAGGTCAAATTAAAGAAATACCTTGTGGGCAGTCTAGAGGCCACATTTATTGCTCAATTGTCTTGAAAATTAATCAGAATGTCTGTCTTAATTAAATCTCGGATGACTTTGAATTTGGGATACATTGGGTCATAAACTAGGTCACTAGACCAAATTAAAGAAATACCTTGTGGGCACTTTAGAGGCCACATTTATTGCTCAGTTGACTTGAAAATTGGTCAGAATGTTTTTCTTGATGAAATCTCGGATGAGTTTGAATTTGGGTCGCCTTGTGTAATAAACTAGGTCAACTTACAGAAATTCCTTGTCGGCGCTCTAGAGGCTACAATTCTTACTTTTGTGTTTGCATAAAAATTCATTTGTTTTCAAAATGCAATCATAAGATACACTAAAAATTACTTTTTACAACATAACAAAGAAAGATGGATATTAATACAGTACCTTAATCACAGAATCACACAGGACCCATGTACACTGAAGAAAGGTGCAACTGTCCACAATGTTTTCAAAACTAATCAATAGGGTCATTACAATGCGGGATCATTTGGTAATGTGTTAAAAGCTTCTAAACAACCCGAGTTTTAACAACCCTATGGAAGACTTTTAAAATCATTTTGCAAAAGGAAACAATGATGGTTTAACCAGCTTATTCCCCTTTTCCCAAAATGTTTTCGTATATCATTCATTTAAATTTTTCTGTCTTATTTTGGTTGTCGTCTGCAAATGCTTTGAATTTGTCTAGTCTAAAATACTGTTTTCTGGTAAAGAGCTAAGGACCAAATTACAGCGGTCTGTAGAAATACTTTTCCAGTAATTTTTGCTTGAAATGTTTAGTGTAAAATGAAAGCAACCTATCTAGCATTTGTGAGATAAAGCTATCATCCCTTTGTATCCTTATACACACAAAATCAGAGATAGTATAAACAATGAAGTCACGGTATTGTCTCTCTGTACAAAAAAGTTGTCCCTGAACTTGATAGTAGTATGGATGGGATGACTTCAAATTCAAATTTCCATCTATCAAATGTAAATAGGGAACAGATTCTGGAGAAATTGACTTGTTCTTAGCAGAAAATGGACATTTAACCTCGCACACTACATCATGATTAACAATTCCATCTGGGGAAGCACCAATGAAAGGAACCGTCTTTGAAACAAATATCCCACAGTCTTGAACATTCACACCATACTTCTCTTGGTATTTTCTCAATGCTTCATTTTCATATTTCAGCCCATGTGCCATTGCCTCACTCTTTAAAGAAGTGTAATTTATAAGTGAATCTGCAAGGCAACCAAAGTTAGTTTTATCTGTAGCCTTGCAGATTCTCCCAAAATTTGAGGACTGAATTCTTTTTGATCTTTCTTCATGCCATCTTTCATTTTTGCTCTGTCCCCTTGTTAAAATCTCAATGGTTTCTATCTCATCACTGTTAATAGAAGATACACCAAAAGCTTCTAAAAAAATGTCTTCTGGTGTTTTCAACAAGTAATCATGATCATGAGCAACTGCAAGGGCATTAGCAGGAGGAAACAGCTAAAAAATTGGAGTTTTTGATATGCCTTTAAAATTCAAGCAAGTGTTCTGGAAGTAAGCCTGCTAACTACCAATGTTCCTGTATCTTTCTGGCCTTGGGTCAAAATCTTGAATATTGCTTACTTCATCACATCCTGGCATATTCAAGTCTTTTACTTTCAAAGGGGATCCCATGTGCCTCTTAACTTTATGAAATGACTGTAGTTTCTCAGTGCAAGCTAACTCAACATGAATTTTACCAGACTTGTTGAAAACACAGCAAGCATACACTACAGCTCGTATGTGCTTGCAGTGACCATTGGGTCCTTGGCCAGCAGCACATTCACACTGAGATTCTTCAACCGAACCATTCTTTCTAAATGAAATGTCAATATCGTAAACCAATTTACTTTTCATTTCTGCTCGACATGCAGCCTTTACATAATAAAACTGATCTGTTTTACAGTGGCGAAGATAGATAAGAAATTTTTCCTTATACATGTTGATGGCAGCATCGTCAAACTCAGTATTGAACTGAGAAAAATACTCATATCCCAAATCAAATGTAATTGGTGAGATTTTTTCATCAGCATGTAAATCCTTGAACCTGTCAGTGCTTGGTACTGTCATTTGATACTCTGACACTAGTATGTGGTCCTGACCAAAATTCTTGTTTCTGTCATAGGATTCCAACCTGAAAAATAAATAAAAATTCATTTTTTTAAAAAATCATGAATCAAGCAGTCAGCTATCTTGACTATTTCTAAAGTCATTTTAGACATGGGGGAAAAAATCAGGGTTGGTTTTTATTATCATCTGCCATGATAAAATATTTAATATAAATTTGTGGACAAGTTTACCCAATCACAACAAAATATGTGAGGAACACTGTAGAATATTCTATGTGAGTTGCAATGAAACCCTGTTCTCTTGCTGTTTTGTGGACGTGTTTGCAATTAACAAACTGCAACGTGGCATTCCGAGGACAGTGAAGTGTGCTGCCGGTAAAATGTCGGCAAAGTTGGATAAATGGACGGTAAGCAAGGATCCATTTCATCATTCAATCGAAACCATAATTCACAGTTGTCGGTCGACATTTCGATATTTAAAAATAAGACCATAATTAACAGTTGTCGGTCGATGTTTTGCCATCGCCAAGAGTTAAAGTAACGGTTACAAATCTACAGTGTTTTAGTCGTACTTGAAAACCTTGAGTGCTTAGAGGACTGCAAATATGGTAACATACGCAACAGTTTAATCACCTACCTTTCAACAAGATCTTTCTTCCGACCTGAAACCTTGGCGTTTCGTCTTTTAAGCTCTTGTCTCAAGTCTGCCAGCGGTATAGTACAATATTTTGAAGCCATATCTTACATTTGATCATATAATTTAGTTGTTTCAAAGATTTTGAAGAATGCGGAAGTATTCCGGAAGTTGGTGTAGGACCGCTGTAATTGTAACGCCACCTATAGTTCCAAGGGAGATAACCGACAAATGTTTCCCATTGACCTGAAAATTGGTCAGTATGTTTGTCTTAATAAAATCTTGAATGAGTTCAAAATTGGGTCACATAGGGTCATAACCTAGGTCTTTAGGTTACATTTAAAGAAATATCTTGTAGGCCCTCTAGTGGCCTCAATTCTTGCTCGATTGACCTGAAAATTAGTCAACGTCTTTATCTTGACGATATCTCGGATGAGTTGAAAATTAGGTCACATAGAGTCATAAACAAGGTCACTGGGTCACATTGAAGAAATACCTTATGGGCACTCTAGAAGCCACAATTCTACTTAAATTGACCTGAAAATTGGTCTACAAGTTTGACATGATGATATCTCAGATCAGTTAGAAATTGGGTCTCCTAGGGTTGTAATTAGGTCACCAGGTCAACATCGGAGATTTGTTCTTTTTGTGACCAGGACTCATTCGGGGGACCATTACCCGTCTACGACAGCTCATTTTATGTAGAGATATAGAACAAAATACTACCCGTCTACGACAGAAATATAAAACAAAATCTTGAAAATTCTTGTCCCTAGCCATAAGCCTAACATCATATTTATTTGGCATGTAGTACTTTCAATTATGAACCTGGAGTGAAATTTTGCCTATTGGCTCGGGTGAGCGATCCAGGGCCATCATGGCCCTCTTGTTTTTTTTTTTTTTTTTTTTTTTTTTCTTTCTTTTGTGTGTGTGTGTGTGTGTGTGTGTGTGTGTGTGTGTCCTTTTCTTCAAGTGTTTGTTGCCGCTGGCTCAGTCGGTAGCATACAGGACTTGAAAACAGGAGGTCGCTGGTTCGATCCCCGGCTCCACCAATTTCTTTCTCACGGGACATATGATAGTCGTTGCGACAGGATTCATTCCTCTCTCACCGCTGATCATCGTTTCGTTGATGGTTATGTAAGCAGTCAGTGGCTTAGAAAGAATATTGTGCGGAGTACTGGTAAAAGAAATTTCCAAGAAAGTATGGAAGGTGCATTGGCCACCGCGATATACTAGTAACTGAAATAATGTTGAAAATGGCGTTGAAAATAATACACTGGTAACTGAAATAATGTTGAAAACGGCGTTAAACACCATACAATCAATCAATCAAATGTTTGTCGATTTTAACTCTTAAGCTGCTAAGCGCGACTCACTGACCTTTGGCGGACAGTGTAGATCAGGATCAGACTACACAGAACGTGCAGTCTGATCTTGAATCTACACTGTCCGATGTGAAGATGTCTATATATACCAAATATAGCCCTGAAAATTAAAAATTTGGGTTTTTACTACCGACTAAAAAGTCTCATTTTAGTTATTTAACAGGATAAGGGTTAATTTATAATTTTCTAGTAGGTGTAAATTAGTTGCATAGCAAGAGATCAACCACTCTCATAGCTATTCACTTTTTGACCACGGACTGTGAACTATAGCTGGGTCCATCGGATCAGGGGATTTGCGACCCGAAGAAGATCCTTCCGGATTCAATGCCAGCTAGTGGCGTTTGTTAGGCCTATGTGCGAGTGTTCTTGGGCAAGATATTTCAGAGTCCCTACCAGATACTGCACTGGTCAAATGTAGACCAGCCTGCACGATCACACACTAAAAGAAATCTTGAAGCGGGTGCTGTTTTCACAGTCACATAGTTTGAGCATCGCCCCTTCACCTAATAAATGAGTGAAATGAAACTTTCAAGCCGATAGTAAAAACCAAAATTTCGCTATCTCAAACTTATTTTTTAGGGAAAAGACATGTCCTAATTGGATAGTGTTGATCTAAGATCAGACTGCACGTTCGGTGCAGTCTGATCTTGATCTACACTGTCCGCTAAAGGTCATTGGGTCGCGCTTAGCAGCCTAAGGGTTAAACTGGTAAATAAATGAAACGAAAATTTCCACGTAATAGTCAAAACCCCAATATTGCGCTTTCAAAGTTTATTTTACCTGAAAGAAAATACCGAATATCGGACAGTGTAGCTCAGAGATCAGACTGCGCGTTTGTGTCTTGATCTTCACTGTTTGCAAAGGCGCCTCGAGTCGCGCTTAGCAGCCTAGGGGTTGAATTCAGAAAGTGATCGGATGGCAGAGACAATCAGATAGTCAGTGTTGGCATTCGCAATTACACCAGTATAGCTCTCACTCGATAAAACGTTCATTATCAGTTTATGTTATTGTTCGTGTTTTGGACAACAGGTTTAAAAATCACGTACCGAGATAATTTATAAACCCAACTCGATAAAGTTTATATTATCTCGTCACAGTTTTAAACATATACCGAGATAATTTATAAACCCAACTCGATAAAGTTTATATTATCTCGTCACAGTCTTAAACATATATTCCCAAAAATAAACGATAATACGAGTATAAACTGATAATGAAAGGTTTATCGAGTTAAAGTTATATTTGGAAAAGGCATTCAAAACATGTAAAGATACGTTGTCAGCCCTCTACCAAATAATTCCGTGTTTAACGACCGAGAGAAAGAAAGCTTTTGAAAACACTGTGGGAAAGGAGAAAATACCGGTCAACAGAATTTACTTTTTTCCCCACACTGTTTTGTACTATTCCGAAGACACATCTACACACTTGAAACACATTTCACAAATCACGCTGCTGTGCACGGAGAGAAATAGACCAAACCCAGTTCCTATTAGAGCTTGGTCGACAGCAAGCCAGGTTTTGAGTGTTTATATTATTTAACCGCTCTGACAATGTCTCCCCTCAATTTTGGGTAAGCCTATTTAATATATTAAACGAGTCGTGCTCTGTGAAAAGGGGGCTTAATGCATCTGCGAAACAGGTCAGCCTGCGCAGTCCGCGCAGGCTGACCTGGGCCAAAACTTTTCGCTACTGGTCGATTTTCTTTAAGTCCAAGGACCAGTCTACCACATGATTAAGTCGCATATTAGAAAAGGGTGACTATTAACCCATTACCAGATGACAAATTTTTAACCTTGCCCAAATTGAAAGCACTCGCAGACGACAATTTCAGTGTGCCTCAAATGGCGCACTTTTTCTTTGATAGGAAAGAAAACATTGTGGGAAAAGGAGAAAATGCTGGTTACCAGCATTTTCTCCTTTTCCCACAATGTTTTCAAAAGGCTTCTTTCCCAGGGGCGTTAAAAGGCGTCATTGTGCGGTAAAGGGTTAATTAAGGGTCTATAATTATGTGATGGCTTGATTGGTATCGTGGAGATGCATTAAGCCCCCGGACCTGCCTTGCGTAAGGCACAGCAGAGGATTAACCTATATGTAAGGTGAAAGGCAAAGATAGGTGAACTGTGGCTGTTTTGTGACAGAAGTACTGTAGAAATGACAAGAGTATTTGATATTTAGATAAGAAAAAACACAAGTGTTGCATGGCTCTCTCAATCATACCTGCATTTTCCCATGAAAGGGGACTTTTCTAAAAAGTTGAACACCCGACAATGCTTGTGGGATTTCATGATGGCACTGGCGATTTCAAGTTATCGTTAATTCACGACCTGGTCGGATGACACGATATTTGGATTTCGGTTTACCTTCGATGGTACTTCAGCTAAAGTAACAAGATTTTCTTTTAATCCGGTCAGCTGCTGTATTGCGAATACTTACATGCATATCTATTTAAAGGACTAATACAAATGAACCATGCTCCGGCAAAAGGGGGCTTAATGCATCTCCTTGATTCATTGTACGAAGGAAGTGGTCGCATAATTACGGATCCATAAAATCCGGTTTGTCTAACAACCCACTGAATTATGAAGCAGAATGATCATTTGAGATTCAGAAAATTCACCAAAAGTAAGTCATCATAATATTATGATTATGGATACATAAAATCCAGTTTGTTTAAGAGGTGACGTAATCATTAGTTACATTGGTCCTTTGACATGCAGAAAATTGACCAATAGCAAAAAGTTTCGACCCAGGTCAGCCTGCGCGGACTGCGCAGGCTGACCTGTGTCGATACTTTTTGTAGAGGCATTGAACCATGTCTCCACAGAGCACGGCGCATTTAAATTCTTTTTGATACTTGTACGACATAAAATAAGTATGGAAAGAAAGTGACGAGCTCTTTCATAGTATCGTATGACCTAATTAAATGTCATGATTTGGTCGAAACAGATCGACTTTATCTCTTTTGATGACATTCTTCATTCGATAAGAATTTTAGTGGCATACTTTTGGCCTGTATGTATAGTCAAGTACCATTCTTATATCTGGAGACAGGCAAAAAATGTTTCCAAATCTGCTCTTGCAAGTGTTAGCTTTGTCAATAACGGATGCATTTTTGTTGCCACCAGACGTACATTTAATGCAAACCGTGCCTAAACTTCCACAGTATAATGTTTACGGAAAGTCCCTGGTACTTGTTGGAGGGAATCTGCTGGAAAACAACACAGAAATATACGATACCATCATTAAACTGGCTGTAAGTTTTACTCTGTTTTTCTGTTTACATCTGGGTCAGTATTCACCAATCATTTTAAGGACCGGTCTTAGTCTTCAGAATTTTCTAAATTTGAAAGTAACACAACTTTTGATTGCCTAAACCATTTGTTCTCCGCGTAAATCGGTGAATCAGTGTATATTAACATCATTCTTCTCAATAATGATCAATGCTTTAAGTGTGTCTTCTGTAAAAAAGACAGAAAAAAAATCCTGCATACTTATATCAATTAACCCTTTACCTCACAATCTTGAATTTTAACGACCCTGAGGAAGAAGCCTTTTGAAAACATTGTGGGAAAAGGATAAAATGCTGTTTACCAGCATTTTCTCCTTTTTCCCACAATGTTTTCTACTCTATCAAGGATAAATTTGTCATTTGAGCCACCTTTAATTTGTCGTCTGCAAGACTGCAACTGCTTTCGATTTGGACCAGTCTAAATTATTGTCGTTTGGTAAAGGGTTAAGGTATCTGAACTCAATTTAAAAAAAAATAGGGGTATTTCGGTTTTTCGATGGTACATGCATTTCGGTGATTCGTCGGACCGGTTATTTATTTGTATTTTTTGTAGTTTGAATGCCTCTCATGTAGGCGAAGGAAGATTTTCAGTGTTTCTACAGATTTATGTTCTTCCAAACTCAAACATAGTAATGTAGTTGTTAATCGCTTCTGCAAATAATTTAATTCCAAAACAAACACCCAGAGCTCTGCTGTTCAGTTTGTATAATCACCTAGTCGACCTCTGTCAAGACTGTGCGAATTATAACCATTGGTACCAAATGACACCGCTTCGGACATCGAATCTTTAAAAGAGATATTTCGTTGAAAAATTCTGTTACATAATGTGCAGTGTTAAATATAGGGAAACGCTGACAACTGTTAAAGCATTATGACTAATCTATTGAAGTAACCAAATCTATAAATCTGATATCATGCACTTCAAATGAGTGGGTTTCAATGTATTTCTGGTGTAGATTCCAAACGTGTTACTACGTGCATCTTTGTTAATGGTTCACCTGTTTTAAAATAACGCTTGACATGTAATGGTTCGGTGCTTATTTTTCAGTAACAACTTTTGCATGTGTATTGAATGTTTTAAAGTTGTAGAACATTACAACAGTCTGAAAGACAAACTGCTTGTTTTAGGGAGGAAAAGGCAAAGCAAAAATCGGCATTATAAACGCAGCAAGCTTGGATCCCCTCGATGGTTTCCAGTATTATAGAGACCTGTTTATCAAATATGGAGCCCTAGAAGCTAACCGAGTACCAATCGATCTCAACCATACGCACAACAATGCGGACCAAGCAACCATCGATTTAATCTATCAACAGACTGGATTTTTCTTTGGTGGAGGCGACCAAAAGAGAGTCATCCAATCGTTAGTTATCCTTTTTCATTCAACGTTTTGAAATTGCTTCAAAACTTTCGACAGTGTTTTCCCAGGACTTTTCACTGCTCTTCCGTTGTTACGGATCATGGTGTGCAATCTTCTATTCATCACTATCTGTGCAAGTCTAGTTTTTTAGCTAGCGAAGCTAGTCTATAGGCATCAAGACTGACCTAGATTCAAAGTAAACAAAAAACCCCACAATTGCCAAATACTGCCTCACAGAAAATACTTCTTTCTGTTAGAAATCTTAATTCTGTTATATATGACAGTTTAGACAACAACAGCTAAATCTCTACCTCTCTAAGTTGAACATGTTGTCTTACAAAGTAATTAACGTGAACAAGATGTCATTTATAAGGTACATGATCTTTGCTTATATGTAAATTAAGTGACATATGCAAAGCAGAGAATGACTTATTCCTACACCACTAACATTATGAATCAATCTATTAATGGATAACCTAGGTATTATTAACTTGTAGCAAATGCCAGGCTATATCAACCCTCACTGGACAGAGAACCCTTGTCATTCATTATTTACATCATTGTGTATATAGTTACACTGTTATGCTGAACTGTTATTCTACCTCTTGAATATTAACCCTTTACCAAACAATTCCATGTTTTAATGACACTGGGGAAGAATCCCTTTGAAAATATTTTACGGGAAAAGGAGAAAATGCTGATAACCATCATTTTCTCCTTTTCTCACATTTTTTTCTGCCCTTTTGGAATCACGTTTCATCAGTTCAGCCGTATTTAATTTATGGTCTGCAACAGGACGAGTGTAAAATTTTTGGTTTTGTAAAGAGAGGTAAATAGTTAACTACATCTTGTGCTACTGTATATTGACTAATTGATTGTATTGTGTTTAACGCCATTTTCAACATAATTTCAGTGATATTTGCGGCGGCCAGAGCACCTATCCATGCTTTCCTGGAGTTTCTTTTACCAGCACTACCGCAACTGTATATTGACTAATTGATTGTATTGTGTTTAACGCCATTTTCAACATAATTTCAGTGATATTTGCGGCGGCCAGAGCACCTATCCATGCTTTCCTGGAGTTTCTTTTACTAGCACTACCGCAACTCAATGACCTTTTGCGGACAGTGTGGACTAAGATCAGACAGCACAGAGCGTGCAGTCTGATCTTGGATCTACACTGTCCGATAAGAGGATTTTTTTTTTTTTTTTTTTTTCCCGAAATGTAACTTTGAAATAGCAATATTCAGGTGTTTACCATCGGCTTGAAAGTTTCATTTAACATTTTTAGCAGGTTAATGGTTAAACTTATACTGGATTATAGTTAAACAATAGCACGCATAGCCCAGGCAGCTCAGTCGGTAGCGTACAGGACTTGAGAACAGGAAGCCGCTGGTTCGATCCCCGACTCTGCAAATTTCTTTCTGAGGATTGATGATAGTCATTGCAACAGGATTAATTTCTCTCTCACATTTCGACGATGGTTATGTGGAAAGCAGCCAGTGGCTTGGAAAGAATATTGTGCTGAGTACTGGTAGAAGAAACTCAAGGAAAGCATGGATATATGCACTGTCCACCGCTACATTACTGAAATAATGTTGAAAACAGGGTCAAACACCATACAAACAATCAATCGATCAAATTCGCTAGTCAGTCAGTACTTTCAGTACTTTGATTACTTAGAGTTCTATGAAAGTTGTTTATTTAATGTACCTTGGATCAAATGTGGCCCTGTCGTAGGGCTGCACATTTACAGATAGTTATAAAAGGAAGAAATTGCAAAATCTGTATGCTAGACAGTTGCAGGAGGAAAAATTTCAAAATCTTCCTGTCCAAAACAAAGACATTGGTGCCACAAGCCCTAGACCTATGATATTTAGCATACCTAACAGACCTTTCTACCGAAATAATTCAGATTATAAACAGAACTTTTGATATTTGATATGTCGTTTAATCTAATGGACATTGCCCAAAATTGTCCATATTATAGCCCTCGTGTCAAAATCAGCCCCTCAACGAGGGTCAGATTTCCCGTAGGTCTGTTGACCATGAATTTCAAATAAGCTCTTTTCAGAACCATCTTGGCTCTTATAATTTTATAATCGCCAACTTTTTTTGGCCTTCGCATAATAATTATTTTCGTATGGCTAATTTTCAATCAAATGCTAAGTATACATATAAATGAGCCATGCTCTGGCAAAGGGTGGCTTAATGCATCTCCGTATGCATTATACCAAGCAAGAAAGCACATGATTATGGATCTCTATAATCCATTTGTCTAACAACGACTTAATCACGAGGTAGTCTGGTCCTTTGGCATGTATAAAATTGACCAATATCGAAAAGTTTCGGCCCAGGTCAGTTTACGCGGACTGCGCAGATTGGCCAGGGTCGATACTTTTCGCAGATGCATTAAGCCCCTTTTCACATGGCTCATACTTTTGTACTTGTCTAGGTTTGTAGGTAAGTATGGAGAGTACTCCCCGGCTCTGATGGCGCTACATCAAATGTTTGACAGCGGTGCAGTAATCTCGGGTACCAGCGCCGGATGTACCTGTCAGACAGCTAATGTCATGATGGAAAGTAGGTGACTACTTATCTCTTTGCAGTTATATCTGAGAAAATCACTCCAGAAACGTGTTGCAGGTCTTACACGTGCTTATTGTACCTCCTGCAAACAGCTTTATTCGTCTCTCAGCAGAAGCCTTATTATAAGAGAGTCTACTGGACTGATTGCCATACGCTTCCTTAGAAAAAAGTAATCGGAAAAAATGGCATGATTGTTTCTCAGTGCCACCAACAAAGAATCAAAAGCAGAGTTTGTATGTGATTGGAGAGGTCATCAGACCTCTCCAACAGTGGTGAGTTTAAAAGGCAGACTGCCACAGAAATCGCTGTCTAAATCCATTTGTTTTTGCGAAATTGCTCTGATACACAGTCTATTTCGTCATGGTTTTATAAACAAACCGAAATCAAAAAACTGAAATAGGAAATAAACGTTTCCTTTTATATGACGGATTTCCAAAAAGATTTATTATACTATATTAATAGTAAATGATCTCTCCAATAATTGCAATTTTTCATTAAACAAATAAATCTAAGCAGAGAGAAAAAAAAAATCGTTAAAAAAAAAAGAGAAAGAACACCGCGGGAAAAGATCACGTGACTTGATACTATCTGGAGAATTCGTACCCTGGAGAACTCGTACCCTAATCTCGAGAGCACGAGTTCTCTGGAGAACTCGTACCCCACAAATAGATAGAAATAGGTTGATCAGTATGTTTTCAAGTTCTATTTTTCAAAACTGACTAGATTTTAGCATTTTTCTGTTTTATTCAAAAATTCTATGGATTTATAATGATATAGATTTGATGAAATAACACACAGAGCTGCTTCTATTATGCGGGATTGCGAGAATCCTGCGAAAATCAACTTATGAGCGCGAAAGAAAGTCGTGCCTCTTCTCCCTACGTACCGCACACCTCAAAAGAGTCCGTGGTCCTTTGATTTTGGGCGGATTGCACAGGCTGACATGGGTCGATACTTTTTGCAGATGCATTAAGCGCCCTTTTCTCAGAGCATGGCTCATTTATCTACTTTCTTAAATTTTTTAACGTTTAGACAAACAACCTCTTCATTTTACATGTCTGCAGCAGACAACTTCTCAAAATATTGTGGAAAGAGGAGAAGCTGTTAGTCACTGCAGTTTCTCCTTTTGCCACAATGGTTTCCATCACATCAAAGCACCATCTTCCACATTAATTATCAAAGTTTAAATTGTCGTCTGCATGCTTTTTCTGTTTGGGACAGTCAAAAAATTGTTGTTTGTTAAAAGATTAAAAAATGTTACATTTATTTTTAACATGTCTGGTACTAGTGTTATGTATAGGCCACCTTTATTTGTTGTTATCAGGTAAGATTCTTGCCTCTTCAGTGGAATTAGCATTTTGTATCAAATTTTAATTGAACGATTCTCCTTTCCAAAAAAAAGTTTGGCTTATCTGAGCGCACATTACAAACATTCAATAGAGGGTTGTTCCTTTTGAAAATGAGCTAAATTGGATAATCATCTTCGGTTTTATGTCCTTTAATTTTGAAAAAAAATATGCATTTCTGAGCATGTTAATAGCTTATGGCCTCCAATTCCTAGAATATTATAACAATTTGGGACATGTACTGTTTTGTGCCTTTACACCAGCAAGATTGAAAAAAAAAAAGTTTTTTCTCATTCATTTAATGCCTAACTTGTTTGTTTACATCTACCAAAATATATTGAAATCAAAAGCCAATAAACTGTTTGAAAAACATTGATGCCGACCTCTCCTGGCTTCTTTTTTAAAGAAGCCAACTTGTTTATTCATCTTTCGTGTGTGCCTTCGCCTGATTGACCTTTTCCTCGTGTCAAAAATGACTTTACCCTTGATACCTTACCATGAATTACTCAAGGAAAACCGAAAAATTGATCTTCTTTTCTCTAACAGTAAGACCAAGATCTTTGCCATATTGAATAAAGTGTAACTACATTAGTGCCTACAAAAATTGTTCAAGTCATATCCACGAGCACAAAAATGGTATGATTATGTAGGGACAACCATATAAAAGATCATTCTTATAGCAAATACATGTAGTTTTTAATGTGGTATACGGCATGCGCTACCGAGAGATCGTTTATATTATAACCATCGGGTCAAAATTGCTTCAAGAACTTGCTCAATTAAAGGGATAAAAATAGAGATAGAGACGTTAAATATCATACGCAGACCCCAGGTACATCATGTTGGGGGGAAAAAGGGATTATGAAGAAAATAAGTCAAAGACTGCAGGGTTTTCATTTAAAGCCGATTGCCGATCAAAAACATCGGTTGAAATCGGCCTTTAATCGGTTGTTTTTGATGGATCTTTGAAAAATCGATCGCGTTGTTTATATCGAAAATATTTCACTCGTTGGTAACTGTACTGCGACACCGGTTCAATTTTACCGCGAAACCAGAAACAGTTGGTTTATGAATGTTACGCGGTCATTCATTGGATACTTGCATCCACTTATCCAGTCGTAGGCGACGATACATTTCTCCGATCTCCATTTGGTAATCATGGATGCCAAAGCCTAGGCGGCCCCCTTGACCGCCGGCCTATTGTTTTTGTCAATCAATCTGTTGCTTCATTTCAAAATGAAAACCCTGGACTGAAAGCCAGAATACACACACAAAACAAACGCTCACATAGATTCACATGATTTATTCACAAAATTTGAATATTGAAAAGCTCTTCATTTAACTGTTCAGGTGGTGTAAGTTACGATGCTTTGAAGTTGGGTTCCTTTGCTGATACTGGATTCTCCAACAACAGACAAGACGAAAATATATATTCATCCATCGGGGGTCTTGGATTCTTGAAGGGCTTTGTGTTAGATTCTCACTTCAGGTTAGAGTTACGCTTTACGTCCCTTTATTTATAATCGCGATACAGAGCTCCAGATAGAGGGAGTGATTTTTATCTAAAAATTAAAAATAGTAATCATTCTCCACTAAACCCTGTGTTATGGGTACTCATGTTGCCTGTCCCTATTTAAGGTCCTCCAGATCAGAGGGAGTGAAAGTATTTCAACCCCATTATTTCTATTCCAAATCCTATGTTGTGGGTACTCATTAGAATCGTCTCATCGAGACAATTCTAATGGGTACCCACAACATAGGGTTTGGAAGAGAAATGATAAGTTTAGAATAATATTACTCCCTTTTTAATCTGGAGGTCTGGCGATATAAGCCAATGAGACCATCCTGATCTAAGTGTTGGTGTTTTTGATTGCAGATAGATAGCATCGGTTGAAACAATTCTAAAGAACTGCTTGATACCCCATTCTTTATCTGTATTCAGTATCCATGCTATAGACGCTGTATGTCGTAGTTTGTAGGCTTATCTCTTCAGTTAGACATTTGTATCGACTATATACTGTACCTGGCTGTTGCTGAAACAGTCGTTGTCGTATTGTAATCATCCGGAGCATCGGCATTTTGATCTTCCATAGTCAGCTCAGACTCGTGGAAACGACAGTTCTACCGCAGATTTTATGTGAACTATAATCATTTGCCTATAGAATCACAAAACCCCAAAGTCAGAGGCTCTAAGTTTTCATATAGAGGATCATATCATGATCTCTCAACAAACCTTCCAAATAATTTCCCACTGGGTCAAAACAACAATGTTGCCCTGGTCTTGGAGCCACCTTCACTTATAACGTCCGCTTCTGGAGCCACGACGTATACAGCCTTAACTTATCCTCCTTAACGTCGTTGTTCAAGTAACAGTCCCAAGACTAGGTTTTCTTTTCTTAAAGTCATAAATAGAGAAATATTCTCTTCTGGAACAACAAGGCATATTTTTTATTTAATCGTGCACGAGCGAGTTAAAGTTTGGTGTCGAAATTTGTAGGCCTACGCTATTTTTGAATCTCATTGCACAATGCCGACGAGGCTGGTATAATGTTAACGAACAGTTTTACTTATATTTTCCTTCGAATTGTCGAAAGTTAATTATTTTCTATTTAACTTTCATATCTATTAAAAGCCAGAGAGGTCGTGAAGGTAGAATGATTCGTTTGTTGTCTGACACAAAGGACCTAAAACTAGGGACAACGCGAGCGTTTGGTGTCGACGAGAACACCGCTCTTGTAGTAACGACTGCTGACACAGATGCTGCGATTGGGCAGGTAGGGCATACGTTCAGTCAGATATGTTTTCTTTCCTTTCAAGTACAAACCTTGTCGTTTGAGCCACATTTTTTGTCATCTGCAAATACTTTCAATTTAGCCAAGTCTAAAATTTTGTTGTCTTGGAAAAAGCTTTCTCAGATATACAGTGTAGGCCTACTTTTGTAGATTTTGTCTTCTTGTAACTGATGCGAACGTTCATTATAGACTTGAGCACCTCTCTTGCTGCAACGAAAGCTGATATTTAAATCGGTACTGAATGTACAAGTTGGTTTCTTTAAAAAAGAAGCCGGGAAAGGTCAGCATCAGTGTTTTCAAATAGTTTATTGGCTTTAAATTTCATTACATATTTTACAACATGTACACAAACAAGTAAGGCATTATATGATTGCCGCTGCATAGAAATCTCTTATGCATACATGACAGACACTTGACCTTCTCGCGTTTCCAAGTCAAGTGATCTTTTCCTGCGGTGTTCTTTCTCTTTTTTAATGATTTTTTTTTTTTACCTAGATTTATTTGTTAATGAAAAATTGCAACTATCGGAGAGGTCATTTTGTTCTGAAGATAATGACTGTAATTGAAACTATCCTTTGAATAGAAATAATGAATAATTAAAACTATCCCTTGAGGTTAAGCAAGAATTAGCTCCCTTAGTTTTAGTTTCCGGTCTTCGAAAAGATGAATGATGGAACAGAAAATAAAATAAAAAAAAAAACAAATATCGAAAATAGTCTTGGTTTTTGTATCGACCGTCAAAATACATTTGCAATCGAATCAGTACACAAATCTTTTTTTTGGAAATCCATTACATAAAAACAAAACATGTCTATTTCCTATTTCAGTTTTTTTATTTCGGTTTATTTATAAAACCATGACGAAACAGACTGTGTATCAGAACGATTTCGCGAAAAATGTGGATTTAGAATGCAATTTCTGAGGCAGTCTGCTTTTTAAACTCACCACTGTTAGAGAGGTCTGATGGCCTCTCCAATAAGGTTCAAGCTTAGTCTGATAAACGATCTGAATTTAAAGTCGTGGTAGCCACCAGAAATAAGATTCAAAAGAGTGCATGCACTTGTCTTTACTTTCTCAGATATGCAATACAGATATAAGAAGGATAGGTTTTGGAACAGGATGACGCCGATTTCGTATTGTAAGGTCAAAAACATAGCAAATAGAATGCGCCGTATTTCTACAATTTACACTCTCATGGGTAATGTCTAGACCTTGTAGAGAATAAAAAAAGTGGTATTATTTTTTGTACAAGTCCTTTGAAATTACTCTTCAGTTGACAAAATATCGGACACCAGTGTCTTGTCTTCTCAATTTAACTCATTACCTTCAGCAGAATACTATCTTTGACAGATGGCCACTTTACGAAGAAAGCTTTTGCACCAGACTATATCATTTTTGACACGTATTTATGAATTAAACCATTAACCATGTTGCCTGTCCCTATTTAAGATCTTCTGTTGAAAAGATGTATCAATAGGTAATAAGTTTATCGATATATTCCTTGTTTAGATATATCCAAATACTGCTGGAAGTGTTTTTGAACTCCTTCACAGCTATTACTATTGTAACAAGACTCAAAGGATAAATGACACAACACTCTACACACTTCAGGTGATCGGAGCATCTGGTGTTTCGGTGTTCGACCTGTCCAAATCATGTATTATACCCGGAAAATACTTCCACATTACCGATGTATACATGGACTATCTGACACACAATGACGTCATCCGTCTTGGTGACCTATCCGTGACCTTTGCACCTGAAAAGTCTCCAATGGCAGGCCACGAAACATATGACAATGTTTTGACAACAGACGATGTTTTCTATGGTAAAAGGAGTGGCAGCAGTCATAAACCGGAATTTGTGCGGATAGCAACAAGTATATTTGACGCTAGAAATAGTCGCACAACGTATGGGACAACATACGAAAGTCATCCTAGATTTCGTGTCAAGCTATCTGGAAATGGGCATGACGCCGAGGGATGGGTAGAACGTCGGTCCTCCTTTCATACTGACGTTACTTCGTACAAAAATATGCATGTTGAAATTTATGTAAATTGAGCACGTGATAAAACTTTATATTTTGTTTTGAAATGCTTACCGACTTTTTTGATTCCATTAATATCAAAGTAAAGTTATGAGGAGTCTTGCGTCGACAAACTGGACTGTATATGAGCCAAGTTCTGTCACATGGGAATGTATTCATTCGCAAAAAGTACAGACCCAGGTCAGCCTGTGCAGTCCGCGCAGGCTGACCTGGGTCGATCCTTTTGCTGATGGTAATTTTCTGTATGTCCAAGGACCATTTTACCTGCAGATCAAGTGGATTGTTGGACCTAATCGATTTTAGGGAATCATTATAATGTGATTTCGGTAATTGTTTGGTACCATGTATCATGTGGATGCATCGAATCTTTTTTGCCAGGGCGTGGTCATATGTATCCCACTTGGAACAGTCCGATGAATAATTTTCTTTCAGAAGTCCGATAAGTCTTTATGCCACACATCAGCCTTCCTTTCCTGGCATTTTCCCTGCCTCATGCTCTCACTTCTAATGAAAATACCGTTGGCCTAGCATCTTAATGTCATGCATTAGAGACAATGCAAAATGTTACTTATAGTCTGTCTGTCTGTCTGTCTGTCTGTCTCTCTCTCTCTGTAAAGAAGCTCTTTCTTTTGTGAAATTGAAAATCTTGTTGTGAACTGAAAGTTTGTCGTGAACAGAGCGACAGAGACAGAGAGAGAGAGTTTACTGGGCTTCAAAACTGCTTGGTTGGGTATCCGAGGTGCCTAGCCACAGGAAACTTCTACTCGATCAATTTTGCCTGGGCGGATCGAACGCAGAACTTCTTCATTACAAATCCTACGCCTCTTCTACTAGGGAACAGAGGAACGCTTGCTTTCAAATAAAAGTTATTTGGTTCTGACTAATTGTATTCTGGACAGTTTTCGAAATTTACCAAGATTCTTAAGAACATTCTTAGTCTTATGATTTATTTAGAAAGTAACACAACTTCTGATTGGCTAAACCATTTGGTTTAGCCAATCAGAAGTTGTGTTACTTTCAAATTTAAAATTTTAATTCTGTAGAATAAGACCAATAATGTTCTTGAGAATTGTTGGTGAATACGAATCTAGTAATTCATAAACATATACGAAGATCATAGCATCACTTGCCAGGTTGCTTCTGATGTCACAGGACAGCTGACTAATTCAAGTATGTCATAGACTTCATCAATTCTAGGACTAGGCTCTGAACTGTCTTGCCAAAAGACACGCCCACGAAAAAAAGTAGTTTCTGAAATTTTTGCATCACAATCCTGACTTTGATCGACCCTGAGAAAGACAGCTTTTGAAAACAGCATGGAAAAAGGAGAACATACTGGTAATCAGCATTTTATCTTTTTCCCACAATGTTTTTTACCCTTACCAAAACCATTTTCAATTTTTGGGTCACATTTCCTTGTCATCTGCATGGAAAGTCTAAAATTCTGTCGTTTGTTAACGAATTGAAACCCGGTACTGCAGGATTCAATACCTTCATTACTGAGCCACGCAGAATCCATCCTATGAAAAAAAGTAGGCAAATCAAAATCATAATGCAGTTTTTCCTGGATAGAAAAATGTGTTTGGGCCCCGAAAAAAGAACTTTTCAACACTGGTTACCAACACTTACTCCTTTTCCCACAATATTTTCAAAAGTCTTCTCCACCAGGGTCGTCACAACCCGACATTTTTGATAAGAGCTAGACAAACCGACTTGAAATGTTGCAGACTGTTATCCGAGCTTTGGTGTATCCGATGCTATGTACAGCACAATATTGCTGTTCTACTAATTATGGTAGTCAGTTTTGATCTACGATATACGATCAAATTTCGGGCATTTTTTATACAGTGAGCCAAAATTACAAATCATGATTTAATTCATCACTCGTCACAACTCGGCCGATTCCATATCTACATCTAACCTCGTCCATATTAAGGGGGTGTCCAATTTGAAATACTGCCAGTCACATAATCTTAAACATGGCGGCGCCCTGTAAATCGATTAGCAACGGCAACAACAGCCACGGTGATAAGCAACCTGTTTCTGAAAAAAAATGCCAACGGAATTGATAGACCGAGTTAGAAAAATGTACAAACTGTCAATGGAAATGCATCTAGAAAGATTTACACAGAATACAGTATAATTGTGACTAGTGTTTTCTTTTTCTAAGTGGAGTGTTCCGATTTTACGAAAAGTAACGCGGTGTATTTCCGGCGAAGAAACTTACTGTGTAGGTGCATATCAAGCTAAGTGATACAGCCGAGGGACTTGCTCCAACGGATCACCCGTCTGAATAATTCATGACACTCGATTGGAGCAACAAATAAGAGAAATACTTCTTCTTTTTTGATAGTATCACTTACAGGTACACGCATTGGTTTTTCGGCGTAGCTGAATGAGCTGGCTTTCGGCATGACTTTTGGTATTGCTATACCTAGATGAATGAATAGTATTTTGCGATTGGTAAAAAAACGTGTACATGTTTATTTGGCGGACCCCTGCTTGCCTATTTGCGGGCACATTTATCAAACCACATAATTTTTAGCAGCAGCTTCTCCCTTTTTCAGCATTGATTTGGATTTACATGTAAGCTTTACTGGTATGATTTACATATAAGATATTATAATAGTGTATATGAGCCATGCTCTGTGAAAAGGGGGCTTAATGCATCTGCAAAAAGTATTGATCCAGATCAGACCTGGGCCGAAACTTTTTGCTATTGATCGATTTTATGTATGTCAAAAGATTCCGTTGGTTGTTAGATTGTTAGACGAAATGGGTTTTATGGATCCATAATTTTCGATGGAATGCTTGGTACAATGACAATAAACTTTATGTTAAGCTCGGTACAATGCATCACGGAGACGCATTACGCCCCCGTTTGCCAGAGCACGGGGAAAAGTATCCACTCAGGTCAGCCTGCGCAGTCCGCGCAGGCTGACCTGGGCCGAAACTTTTCGCTACTGGTCAATTTTCTGTATGTCCAAGGACCAGTCTACCTCATTATTAAGTCGGTTGTTGAAAGAAGTGTCTATTATGGATCCATGACTGATGATTTGCTCGGTATATTGCATCACGAAGATGCATTGAGCCCCCTTTTACCAGAGCATGGCTCATAATTGTATAATGTTTTTTATCACATAAAACCAACTCGAGCAGTGTATTAAACCCATGACTTATTTTCGATAATACACTAGTGTATTATCGTTTTTAGGGTCCCGGTTCTGTAAAATCTGTAGATATGAGCGCGTGAAGCCAGTGAAACCAACCACAACACGTGCCGGAATATGTACCACTTCGCCATTTCGTGGGAAAATGACGTCATTGTTGCTAAGGCGTATACGTGTGAAAAGCTTTATGGTTTTCATTTTTAATAACAATAGAAAAGGCAGAGAAAGGTATCTAAATCCACTAAATTGTGGAAATCTTCCGATTTACTCGCTCTATATGGACTGTTTCATTCAATTTTCGATGACCATGTCAGATCTATCTTCTTATGTATGTGCACAATTCAAACCGAACTACATTTGTAAAAATGGACCCGTGAACGGTATGTAGACTGAATGTGATGATGCAGGATACTTGTTTGTCTGTCATTCGTTTTATGTGATAAATAGAATCTCACATTTGTGTTTATGTATTATCATTTTTATCAAACTCGTTGACTAAAATGTATTTGACGCTCGCCAAGGCTCGCGTCATACGTTTTTAGTCAACTCGTTTGATAAAAATGATAATACATAAACATTCATGTAAGATCCTCTATGTATTAAACTGTAGATATACATATTATCCAACTCTGCATGGAGAATTTGTCTTGAGGAGTCTTCGCAATGTACGAGTATCTAAATTGCGTTTATTTTTTCCCGCGCCAAGCCCCCGTAGCTCAGTCGGTAGCGTTCAGGACTTGAGAACAGGAGGTCGCTGGTTCGATCCCCGGCTTGGCCAATTTCTTTCCGAGGGTTGATGGTAGTCATTGCGAGAGGATTCATTCCTCTCTCATCGCTGACCATTGTTTCGACGATGGTTATGTGGTAAAGCAGCCAGTGGCTTGGAAAGAATATTGTGCGGCGTACTGGTAAATGAAACTCCAGGAAAGCATGGACAGATGCACTGGCCGCGGTGATATAACTGAATAATGTTGGAAACGGCGTTAAACATCATACAATCATGATTTTTTTCCCGCGGGATAACGTCACCTGTATGACGTATATTACGGTGGTATGTACACTTTCGAATGAATCATCTTGAAAAGATATGAAAAGTATTGTACAGTTGCGTCAATTTGTACTTGCAGATAAAGATTCGAGATGGGAAAAGACAAGTTCGAAATAAATCTGGACAATCCTAAGGCAGTTTATTACCCGGGCCAGACGATCAGTGGAAAAGTTGACCTTAAACTAGAAGATGACATGAAGGTCAGAGGTCAGTTCAATCTGAAATTAAGTTTTTATATGTGAGCCAGGCTCTGTGAAAATGTGGTTTAATGCATCTGCGAAAAGTTTCGACCCAGTTCAGCCTGCGCAGTCCGCGCAGGCTGACCTGGGCCGAAACTTTTCGCTGTTGATCAATTTTCTGTATGTCCAAGGACCAGGCTACCACATGATTTAAAAGTCTGTTGTTAAAAAAAGTTGCTATTATGGATCCATAATTATGTGATGGCTTTATTGGTGTCATGGATCATGGGTGTGCATTAAGCCCCCTTTTGCCAGTGCACGGCCCATACGTTTAAAGAACCTATCACAAGGGCGTCCCGACAGCGCTGTGCATGTAGTTTTATCTTGGGGGGGGGGGGGGGGGGGGGGGGGAACAGTCCGATGATTCCGCTTAGACCTGTGTTCTCAACGTTGTCTGCGCATGTCATATTCTTCGAAGATTTGACCTGTCTTATATGACGCATCACCCATCCCCCGTATACCGGGGAAAAGTAGGGCTTATATTGAAGCTATTAGCCTATTACCAAAGCATGTAGGAGCTGTTTTAATAAATGGTCGGTGCATAGGTTACATGTTAGCCGATCATAGCTGAATGAATGGCACCAGGTAGCGTTTTATTGAGTAAACGTTTATTTTATTTGAAATTCAAAGTCACGGTTGTTGTTTTGAAAAATTACTCCGCTTCTGTACCCAGGATGCCCAAATTAGATAGATGTGTATTTGTAGAATGCCATCTAGCGGGAGATAATGGTGTTCTCAACAAAATAGATCCGGCTTCGAAATGCAATGTAGATCCGTAAACTTATCATGTAAAAGTGTGAAACATGATTAAGTCATTGGGCAAAATACAGCACTATTCGTATTGAAATAGAAAAAAAAAAACATCGTGGCCAATGGAGAAATTGCAGAGATTATGGAGTTTGTCCATTGCCTCGAATGCTTGAAAAGTCTGTATTTCAGCAAAAAAAAAAGATGTCAAGGGAAAAGGGGGTTGGGAATACTGCACCGGTGCCCCAGAGATCTATAAAATGCAGTGAATGATTTATATGCTCTGGCCTTTTAACCCTTTACCACACAATCCCGAATTTTAACATCCCTGAGAAAGAAGCCTTTTGAAAACATTGTGGGAAAAGGAGAAAATGCTGGCGACCAGCATTTTCTCCTTTTCCCACAATGTTTCCTACCCTATCAAGGACTAATTTCGTCAATTGCGCCACCTTTAATTTGTCGTCTGCAAATGCTTTCAATTTGGACCTGTCTAAAATTTTGTTGTTTGGTAAAGAGTTGAGAATCTTCTATTTATGAGTTATCTTAACTCGTTACTAGAGAACATTATTTTAGACCTGTCCAAATCGAAAGCATTTGTAGACGGTATTTAAAATTTGATTAAGTAATTGAATTCGATTCGTCATAAAAAGAATAGAAAACATTGTGGGAAATGGAGGAAATGCAGATGATCAGCATCTTCTCCTTTTCTCGCATTGTTTTCAAAAGCATTCTTCCTCGGGGGAAATCAAACACGTGATTGTTCGATAACGGGTAAAGTCCTATTGAACTGTTTCGAAGGTGGTGCAAGTCTGTGAGAACCTAGGTTAGAGAAGGTTCGTGAGAACCAGAATTAGCCCTCAACTCTATACCAAACAACTAAATGTTAGAATCTTCTGTGACTGATGATGTAATTTGTCTTTGAAATGGTGGAAAACAGTGTAAAAAGAAATTTCTTTTCACCAGCTTTTTAGCTCCAGTGGCCAAAGATGCATTAAGGCTTGTTTTGCAAGAGCAATGCTCATATATGGCGTGCAACACACGAAAAGGGGCCTTCGGACATATGCGTAAAAGTGTGTCGTCCCAGATCAACCTGTGCAGTCTGTGACTAATCCGAGACGACACTTCCCGTTTTTGTGCGATTTTCTGTTTCACGAAAGTTTACTGTATGAAAAAATTTCATACAGTAAACTTTCATACTGCGGACTGCGCAGGCTAATCCGAGACGAAACTTTACGCAAGTGTCCGAAGGTCTCATTTCGCATATTGCGGGCCAACTATATCATATAAAAATGTGCTTGGCAAGATAGCCATGCATCACCTGACAAATTTCTTACAGGGAGAGAAATGTTGATACACGTCTTTTCAATGACATGAGTTACTTTGCATTACCAAATCAAGGCCGTTCCCATCATTATCTTCCGCTAGGTGGCATTTTTCAAATACATATCTATCTGATATGAGCATTCTAGGTACAGAACCGGACTAGTTTTCAAGGCGGCAATCAATGCAACGAATTTCAAAATAAAATAAAAGTGTATACGTTCTTACGGGAGATCACTCCTTCCTTACGCTATGCCGTAAGGAAGGAGTGATCTCCCGTAACACACCCCCTCATTAGAGAAGTCATCATTTTTGATGGCGGAAAGCCTTATTAGACAGGAAGTCTATTAATTAGACAACAAATGTCTCAATGGCCAATTACGGGCAGACAACAAATGGCTCAATATCCAATCCCGAACGAGCCCTCATCTTACGAATATGAAAGTTCGCAACAAATGCATAGCTCAAATACAAACCGCAACGGCTGGGATTCGAACCCGTGCGGGCAAAGATCCTCGTCTATCGAGGTTTGAAAGACCAATACACTAACCCCTGACCTAAAGAGAATATTCTCGCTAACGCAGTTGTCAGGTCTTGATTTTATACGGGAAAGCTATGCCGTAAGAAAGTAGTTACTCACCAAAGCCTACCTTGTACGATTCATCCAGCCGTGGTTAGCTAGCGAAAAACTTTGCACCAGCCAGTTATAAATACATGTATAGCCCATATAAGCTTGAGAAAATGCACCGGTATAAGTTCAGCAAGTTGGTGACGCTATTTTTGTTGTCAGTATTTTGCACAAGTCCCGATTTTTCCCCATGTCTAGATGTACAAACTGTCTACAGAAATTTACTGTAAACAATGGTATTTTATAAAATTATTTTCCCTGTTTGAAATCGTTATATACGTAGAACAAAAAAAAGGGGGGAACCCTTTTATGTCATCAAGAGAAAAATCTTTATCTTACCTGAAACATGTAGCAGATTTGGAATCAAAGTCATTATCAGGTGTAACCTCGATGTGCAGCAACACCTGCACGACACCTGGCGGGCATACTGGAGATGATACGGCGTATCGTTGCTCTTGGAATCTGCTGAAACATTGAGAGGTAAAGTCACCCTGTCATATCATGTCAGAAGAAACAAGTAACAGGGTTCCCTTATTTTCGGGGCTACATTTATTTTTATGAAATTTGTAGCGAAATCTGGCTTGATATTTCTATAAAGGTATTATTTATAGCCACTTTCCGCTTGCTATTTGAGCCTCAATTTAGACACTCTATATTAATATTTATTCTTTACACGAAAGTGATGCGTCATAGAAGACAGGTCCAATCTTCGAAGAATATTGACATGCGCAGACAACACCGTACCCATAACTTTTCTTTACAATGAAATTTAGCCATGACCACCAAAAATTGCGCCAGAGCGCGAGTAAACCCGGATTATACTGTCTAAAAATAAGGATTTCTTTTAACTTAAGAGTGGTTTACTGTTACCCTTGATGTCGTCGAAGTCGTCATTATTGCTTTTGTATGCCTCTTAGACTGGCGATCTTCAGTTTAAACTGAACACAATAAATTTGCCATCCACCAAGATCAATCAATCGAACTTGAACCTCTTCATCGAGTGTCCTGAGAGCTGACCTCTATACCGCGGTGTCAGATACACTGCCTGCAATGTAAAATAACAACGATATTCAGAATTTATGGCCGCTTTCGTTTTCATTGAGCTGGTATTGGTAAGAAAATACCCCAAATATAGTGAAACCGCTTTAATTTCTCACTTTATGAACATTCCGTCTTTTTACATGAACTATTTATAGATCTCCGATAAATTTACGATTTTATAGGACGTTTACTTCGGGATCATGTGTCCGGGTATTTTACCTCTACAGCATGGACACGGCGACAAGATCAGTTATATATTACACACTTGAACTCGGTTTAGAACGAGGCAAATATCGGAAAACCGAAGACGGTCACGGAAATAAAGTAGTGACCAGTTAAAGCGGTTTCACTATATCGCGTTCACATTATACCTGAGTTCGAGATAGGTGACAGAACAATGTCACGTTTCTTTTACATTTACAGAAATTCGATTGCAGTTTTATGGCTATGCGCAAGTGAGATGGACAGAGCGTCGTAAAACAAAGAATGGTCACCGGACTGTTACCTACAGCGCCAAGGAGAACTATTTCAACTTTAACACGGTTCTGTTCGGTAAAGGTAAGAGTGACGTATTATTCTTAAACGTACAATAAAATTTAGACTTGTCTGTTCTGTTCGGTAAAGGTAAGAGAGCCGTATAATTCTTAAAGATACTTCTGTACTCGTTTTCAGTCAGTTTTCAGCCAGTTCATAACCTATTTCATCTTTATTACCCCACCTAAGCACGAAGTGCTCTAGGTGAACTTTTGTGATCGTGCTGTGTCCGGCGTCCGTCGTGGTCCTCCGTCGTGCGGTCGTCAACATTTACCTTGTGTGCACTTTAGAGGCCACATTTTCAGTCAGAGTCACATGAAATTCGGTCAGAATGTTTGCCTTGATAAAATCTTGGACAAATTGGAAATTGGGTCATGTCGGGTCAAAGAATGGGTCACTGGGCCAAATCTTAAAAAAAAAAAAAAAACACGTTATGTGCACTCTAGAGGTCGCATTTTCAATTTGATGCGCTTGAAACTTGGTCAGAATGTTTGTCTTGATGAATCTCGGACATGTTCGAAATTTGGTCGTGTCGAGTCAAAAAGTAGGTCACAGAGCCAAATCTTAGAAAAACATTGTGTGCACTCTAGAGGCCACGTTTTCCGCCTAATACGTTTGAAACTTGATCAGAATGTTTGTCTTGATAACATCTCGAACAAGTCCGAAATTCGGTCATGTTGGGTCAAAAAGTTGGTCACTGGGTTAAATCTTTAAATTCAAACCTTGTGTATAATGTAGACGCTACATTTCAGCCTTATACTCATGAAACATGGTCAGAATGTTTGTATTGATGATATCTTGGACTAGTTTGAACTTGGGTTATATCGGGTCAAAAAGTAGCTCAGCAGGCCAAATCTTAGAAAAACCATGTGTGCACTGTAGAGGAAACATTTTCAGCCTGACACTCATGAAACTTGGTCAGAATGTTTGGCTTGATGATATCTTGGACAAATTGGAAATTGGGTCATGTCGGGTCAAAAAGTAAGTCAATTAAACTCACCTATTTTACATCATGTAAACGAGGATTGCTTCATCTTTATCAAACTTAGATGACTTTACTCAGGTGAGCGCTTTAGGGCAAATGGCCCTCTTGTTTGATCATTCTCGTATTTTCATGCCAAATGTTGCCCCTGACGGCTACAAGGTTGCTCATATTACAACGGATAAAAAATGCATTTCATTTTTTGCAGCGTTCAAACAAATCACTGTTGTCCTTAACGGGTCTGTATCCACCAACCATTATAAAGAACGTTCTTAGTCGTATCTCCAGAATTTTCTATATTTGAAAGTAACACAACTTCTGATTGGCTGAACCCACTTGGAGTATAAGACTAAGAACATTCTTATGAATGGTTGGTGAATACGGACCCCGGTTCTAAATGAGGACAAATTTCTTGAGTTTCTCTCACCCTTACAGCGTACATATCGATAATTTATCAATGTTTACACAGCTGACCTAATTCTGAGACATTCTACACACTTTTGACTTATAACATCGTTTTCTCTCTCTCTCTGTCTCTCTCTCTGTCTCTCTCTCTCTCTCTATTCTGGTTGTAAGGATTTGTCTTAAACGTACGACAAAATTTTTAGACTGGTCGGTTCTGTTCGGTAAAGGCAAGAGAGAGAGGCACAATTCTGAAACGTACGATAAAATTTTAGACTGATCGCTTATGTTCGGTAAAGGTGAGAATACCGTTTGCTTCGCTGTTTAACATACAATAAAATTTCAGACTGGTCGGTTCTGTTCGGTAAAGGTGAGTGTACCGTATTATTCACTTCTTAATTAACATAGAATAAAATTTTAGACTGGCCCAATTTAAAAAAAAACAAGTAAAATTTGGCTGGAGTGATGGTGGGGGGGGGGGGGGGGGGGGAGAGAAGAAAACTTAGAATCAACCCTCAAAGCACTTTTTACAACTATCGTCGCTTTTGCGGCCAGTGTAGATCAAGATCAGGCTGCACAAAACGCGCAATGACATTCTAGACAAAATCAAGCTTGATCTAGCAATCATTTTTGGTCTTATTTATGGCTTTAAAATGCCTGTTGGGTTTATTCGGCGCTCTAAGGGTTAATTTTGGCCTCATCTTTACTACATTGCTGGCTACGCACCTGGATTTCCCCAAATTTGAAAGAGGTTGTAATGAGGTTGAATTATGTGCCATTTCAGAGCAAACAGGAAAAGACAGTGTTGAGCTGGACGACGGCAAGTACAGTTATCCTTTCTCCTACAAACTTCCGCCTAACGCTCCCTCGTCGTACGAAGCGACCATAGGACGAGTTCGATATTACTTTGCTGCGACTATAGACAGACCCTGGGCGTTCGACAGACATGCCAAAGCCATGATCACAGTCATTAATCTGTTGGACCTGAACACAATGCCAAATTTAATGGTAAGAGGTTTCTTAGAATAAAGCCATTGACAAGTACCGATACCTAACACCATCTTCTTAAACACAACATTTTTGTTGTTGTTGTTGTCGTTGTTGTTTACTCAAGTGGGGTATCTGTTTTTCCTTGAATGGTTTTCCTTGTAGCACTACACTTATTTAAGTTTGGTTATGTTTTATTCACCTACGAGTTTTATTGTACATGTTTGCTCGTTTCTTAACCTTGGGGCCACATTTTAGACTCACCAAAATTGAAAGTAATTGCAGACGATAAATCAAATTTATCTTAAATGATATAAGCCGTTCACTATACCAAACAAGTCGATATGTATGCGAACATTTACCCAAATCATAAAATTATGCAGTGAAACTTGTTTTTAGACATGGTGCTTGCTAACCTAAGTGCGTACGCAAATTTCGTGCGTACGCAGTTTAGTAAAAGGCAGCCCAGGGTCTTTAAAACAGGGACACTTAGTGCAGGTGTAATGCAGAGAAATGACCCTCCCCTACAAAATGACTCATGGGTCATTTCACTACGTAGAGGAATGACCCGGGTCATTATTCTACGTAGAGAAATGACCCCAGACCGCCGTCTGGGGTCATTTCTCTACGTAGAATAATGACCCGGGTAATTCCTCTACGTAGTGAAAGGCGGTCTGGGGTCATTTCTTTACGTAGAATAATGACCCGGGTCATTCCTCTACGTAGTGAAAGGCGGTCTAGGGTCATTTCTCTACGTAGAATAATGACCCGGGTCATTCCTCTACGTAGTGAAATGACCCATGGGTCATTTTGTAGGGGAGGGTCATTTCTCTGCATTACACAGGTTTATTTCACACTTTTTTTGACAGAATGGTGCATCCTGTACAGACTCGAAGACATTGTGTTGTTTATGTTGCGAGTCACCCCCAATAACGGCTACTCTAAAGTTAGACAGGACGGGCTATGTGGCTGGAGAGGCCATATTGATTAATGCAGAGATCAACAACATGTCTGACAGAGATATGAGTAAAAGTGAAGCTAAACTGATCATGGTAAGGATGGTTTTTTTTTTAATCTATTGTCAACTTACAGGCTTTTGAAGCTCCTTTGATTTTATCACGAAACACCAGAATTTTCATTGCTCGATCATCGGACACCGTTACTAAAAATAGTACATTTGCGTACCGCCTCTCTATCATGGGTGAGAAATTATGTTTTATATCTTTAATCAGAATGCATCGAAATAGTATATGACAACGCTTATTAAAATAAAGATAAAATTGAGCTGCTACCCGCATTGTACAATCATAATTTTTTGCGGTTGTAAAGAAAGGGAGCATTTGCCTTCTCTTTCTCATTATTACTGAAAAGATACGATGCAAATTAAAGCATGTTTGACAGACAACGGGCTGCCGATAATATCTGATGCAATTTGCACTAATGCAGTACAATCAAATAAAATTTCATTGCATATGCTGTGACAGTGACTCATAATAAACCTTTGTTTGACACACGTTGGCTGCTATTGTATAATGACTGCTACTACTTAACTGTTCATATTTCAGGAGGTGAGGTATATGGCAAGATCTAAAACAAGAACAGTGAGAAATGTCCTGAGTTTGTTGCGACACGGTAGGATTGAGGGCGGGGCCTCGGATGTGTGGGTCAATGAAAAACTGCTAATACCCCCTGTCCCACCCTCTTATTTACCAGGCTGTAATATCATAGATATTCGTTACTATGCTGCAGTAAGTTCATATTCCATTTCCTACTAAATAACTCTACGTTTAGCTCACCTTGATCGGTATTATTTTTAGTCTTATTTTCACCAGTTTTCTCAACTTGAAAGTAACACAGCTTCTGACTGGCTAAATGAATGAATGTTGTTTTATGGCGCATCGACAGCTTTGGTCATTTAGCGCGCATATCTGTGTTAAAAGATAGTAAAATTGGGATTATAAACTGAAAAAGGTTTGAATATATTTATGATAGTAAAAGAGTTGACTTAAGAAGGATTGTGTGTGATTTTAATATGTATTAAGGACATTACTGAGTGACAGGGCAATCCCTATCGTCTCAAAAGTTTTAAGTAACAGAGTTAAGAAAGTGATAAAAAGGTTTTAACAAAATGTTGGATTGATAGTAAGAAGTCTTTAAATGAAGAAAATTATCATTTTTAATGTGCAAAACATTTGACATTGAGTGGCTGGGCGTCCCTGCCTACTCCAAAGTTTTGAATTAAAGTGTGGATAGACTGGCTAAACCATTTGGTCTAGCCAATTAGAAGTTGTGCTACTTTCTTTAATCTAGAACTAGACTTAGAATAAAATAGAATAGAAATTAAGAATGGTTGGTGAATATGGACCCTGATCACAAAATTCTCGTGGAAATTTTTTAGGGTCGATCATGGTCTGGCGCCCGTCGTTGGTCCTCTTTGATAAAGAAAACGCCCTTTAAGCATATCTTTTGTTAAATCACTTCACTGCTGATACCTCGGAGATAATCCGACAATGTGCTATGTGTTATTGGTGAGATTTAAAGAAAGTGATAAACAGCGACAAAAACAAAATTGTATGGCTTCATTTCCAAACAGGTCTCAATAGTTGCTTAGTCCGTTTCCAGTTGAGGGCAATATGGTGCCAGTAATTACACAAATGGTGATTCGAGTTGTTAATGGAAGCAATGCTTTAACCTTTAGGCTGCTAAGCGGGACTCGCTGACCTTTTGCGGACAGTGTAGATCAAGATCAGACTGCACAGAACGTGCAGTCTGATCTTGGATCTACACTGTCCGATAAAGAGAGGTTTTTTTTTTTTTTTTTTCTTAAAAAAAGTTTTAAATGGCATAAATCGGGTTTCTACTATTGTTTTGAAAAAAATATTTCACTTATTTAGCAGGATAAGGGTTAAAGTTCGATTGTCCCATCATTCCATCGACACATTTTTTTAGATGGTAGTGGATCCCTCAGGGCCAGCCATAGATTTATACGTACCCGTGGAAGTTGTTATAGGTAGCATACCTTTGAGACAGATAGCAGAGCAACATGGCATGGTTTTGCCTCCACCACCACCGCCACCAGACCCGTCAGCGCCACCACCGCCACCTGGGGTACCTGCAGGATTGTATACTGATGCCAACCTCCCACAAAATATGCGTATGTGTTTCTTTTTCCAGGAACTCTGTATATACAGGGTTAGGCAACGCTCTGTGCGACTTGACCGATTACCTGGATTTTCCTGGTTCGTGTAGTGACACGTGCAAAAAGTCTATATTCTACACAAGCCAGTAAATGCTTCACCATTGCATTGGCTTTCAGGTGATAAAAATAAACTCGAAATTACAAAGACAAAGAGGCAACGTGCTTGTATCTTTCAATTCTTCAGCTTTTTTTTTTTTTTTTCTTTATGTTTATGTGTAAACTTTTGGTTTTCAACATGTCTACTGGTCACCTAACGGTACAGAGTTGACCTATTCCTCGAATCAGCTACTTATCTAGCAGTAAAAATCTACGAATAATGGTCACTTTAAACGCCATTCTCGCGAATTCGATGGATTCACATTTACAACTAACGAGATCCCTCCCGACTTTAAAAAAGCGTTCTAACTTCAGTTTGAAGCTAAAGTAACCCGTGCATCGGTTTCAAAAGTGCACACGTTTCGGACTTCAAGCTCACTTAACAGCCATTACATCTACAAAGCGTTTGAAAAGATCTCTCTCGCGTAGACCGTGTTCCTGAGAGAACAAAATCCCATTGCCTATACATGTATATATAGAGTTCCTGTGACAATGTAAAATTCCAAATGCGATTTGAAATGACAGACATGTGTGCAGCAAAACATTTTGGGATGGTGTTGCTTATTTTTTCAGCTGACGTAACATTTGCAGAAAGTGCTTTCGGTCGTGTAAACACCAAGGAAGAAGGGGACACAGACAACAAGGAGGGTAACTCTGACTTTGCCCCGGTCTACACGTATTACAACTGGGAAAAACGGGATCCAGCCACCAACTTTAACGTACAGATGAATGAAGGCGATGAGGAAGTATAAAGGAACAGGAGAAAATAAACAATCATCACATCAGGGTCCGTATTCACCAACCATTCTTAAGAACATTCTTAGTATTATTCTCCAAGTTTTTCAAAATTTGAAAGTAACACAACTTCTGATTGGTTAAACCATTGGTTTAGCCAATCGGAAGTTGTGTTACTTTCAAATTTAGAAAATTCTTGGGAATAAGACTAACACCGTTCTTAATAATAATTGGTGAATACAGACCCATGGTCCGGATTCACCAATCATTCTCAAGAACCTTCTCAGTCGTATTCTCCAGAATTTTCTAAATTTGATAGTATCACAACTTCTGATTGGATAAACCATTTGGTTTAGCCAATCAGAGGTTGTGTTACTTCGAATTGTCGCAAATCTTGGAGAATAAGACAAAGAATGTTCTTGAGAATGGTCGGTGAATACGGACCCAGCTACCTTTTTTCAGTACAATATACCCCAGAGCTTCAGATAGAGGGAGTGATTTTGATTTCAAAATTGAAAATGTTAATAACTCTTCACTAAACCCTATGTTATGGGTACTCATTAGAATCGTCTCGACGAGACGATTCTAATGAGTACCCACAACATAGGGTTTGGAAGAGAAATAATGTAGTTGAAATACTTTTACTCCCTCTTATCTGGAGGTCTGATACCCGTTAGAGTTTTCTTATCTTACACACGTTTACAATAAGCATAGAAGATGACGTAATATGTGACGTCACTTTATACTACTTTCAGAGAGCGAGTGGGATTTTATACATGGAAATTACCCAGAGTTCATGCATGGTTTGGCGTATTCTGACCAATACTTCGTAGTGTATCGTAGTGTGATAAAAAGAATCTGACGTTCTTTGGCTTTTGAGATGATTATTTGTTTCTAAACGCCTCCACAAAAAATGTTATTAAGCTCGCCTGAGGCCCGCTAAATAGTATTTTTCTAGACTCGTTTGGTGAAATTTTATCTCAAAAGCCAACTCATGTCATATTATATATGTGTCAAACTGGTTACCTGTGATATAGAATTTTGTTACTTTAATTCTTTACCTGACAACAAAATTTAAAACCCGTCCATATTGAAAGCATTTGCAGACCAAAAAAAAAAAATGACTGTTACTCCAATAATAAGATTTGCCTATGAAAAGGTAGAAAACATTGTGGGAAAAGGAAAAAATGAAGGTTACCTTTTCCCACAAAGTTTTTAATATATATATACATAAAGCCGTGTTCTCCGGGGCGTTAAAACTCGTCATCGTGTGGTAAAGGGTAAAATATTATATAACTGGAAAAAACATTGTGAATACAAATAGATAAATGCAAGTGAAGGAGAAATATAATCAAACACGGGAAAAAAATACATGTTTTAAAGATTTTCAAAGTACTGAAGATACTTTCGACGTGTAAAAATGGTTACCTGTTAATGTTGTTACACAAATGGATACAGACAACAGAAGAAGAAAAATAGAAGAAAAGAGAAAATAATATACATGTTTCAAAGATTTTCAAAGTACTGAAGGTACTTTCGACGAGCTCAATGAATTTCAAAATGGTTACCTGTGATAAAGTACTTTCTAACGTAACACTTATTACCTCTGGAATAAACAGTGTCAATATACATATGGATTAAAGCAAGAGAAGAAGAAATATAACCAAGAGAAGAAGAAATATAACCAAACAGAGAAACTCACATATCCCGAACATTTTCAAAGTACTGAAGGTACTGTCGACGAGCTTAATGAATGTCAAACTTGTTACCTGGCATACAGTTTTTTTCTAACTTCACACCTATGACACCTTGAAAAATAGTGTAAATACACAAATGGATGAAGGCGAGAGTGGAAGAAATAACTGAACAGGAAATGATACCAACGATTTTCAAAGTAATGATGATACTTTGGAAAAGCTTAGTGAATGTCAAAATTGTTACCTGTGATATATTGTACTTTTTTACCTAACACTTGTTACATTTGGAAAAAACAGGGTCAATATACAAACTAATGAAGACAAGTCATGAAGAAGTCAAATATATATAATCTTATCTGATAGATTTTTAAATTTACTGAAGGTATTTTAAACGAGCTTAATGAACTGTACAATATAGGGTAATCAAATGACTAGGCAACACGGTCCGACCAAAGTTCTGTCAACTTAGACTCGGTCATTCCCATAGTATTACACTCGAAAAAAAAACGGGATCAATATACAAACGGACGAAGGCAAGTGTAGAGTATAACTTCATGTTCGAAAAAATAACATATATCGCAAATGTTCAAAGTACTGAAGGTACTTCGGAAGAGCCAAATTTCAAACTAGTTACTTCTGATACAGAAGTTTCTTACGTTGCACGTTTTACAGTTGGAAGAAAAGTGGACAGTATATAACAGAATGATGATAGGTTAAGAAGTATAACTAAACAGAAAAAAAAAAAGATTAGATATTTGTCATAGATTTTCAAAATACTGAATTACTCCCGAGGAGCTAAATGTCAAAGTACTTACCTGTGATATTTTTTTTTCCATTTCAAACATAAAATGTACTGGCCTGTATCAGATACAAATCTAGCATGTACATGTGACAACAAAGGGAAAATACGTGAAGATAAGAATATTGCCTGTGGATCTCCTTCAGGCGTCAATTTTTGTATTTCAGTAAATCACCTTTTGAAAGCATTTTGTCAAAAAGAGAAAAAAAATGGTGACAATTGATTCCTACTTTTGTCAGATTTTTAAACAATGTTCTGTGAAAAAGGAAATTTAATGCATTTGCAAAAAGTATCGACCCATGTCAGCCTGCGCAGGCTGATAGGAGTAGATACCCTTTGCTGCAGGTCATTTCTTCTGCATTTCAAAGGACCAGTCTACCTCATGATTCAGTCGGTTATTAGATCCATAATTATAGGTATAATGCATCACAGACATGCATTACACAGCTTTTTTCCTAGAGCATGGCTCATTTATGTCTTACAAGACGAAAATAGTCGTCTGTAGGTGGTAATCTCTGAAGCCCTTGTCAAACGACAAGATTTTAGACTCGTCCATTGTGAAAACATTTGCATATGACAAATTCTGTATTCCTAAAAATTTGAGATTTGTGTTTGAACTGGCAGAAAGCTTTGTTGAACAAAAAGAAAATACCTGGCACCAGCATTTTATCCTTTTCCAACTATGCTCTCTACACCTTCAAAGACAGATATAATCTTTTCTGCCACATTTTATTTCTCGTCTGCAAACGCTTTCAATTAGAACTTGTCTAAAATTTTGTCGTCTCATAAAGAGTCGCGCCTTTACTCTTCAGGCTTTTTGTTAGAGGTATTTTATCTATTACAGTTGTCACAAAATCAAACGACTGAATGATAGGAAGAAAGGAAAGCATTGTGGAAAACGAAGCAAATGCTTTTTACAAACAACTTGTACTTTACGAGTACTTTCGGTAGTATTTTCAAAAAGTTTTAAGTGCAGTAGTGTAGAGGTTGTACCTGTACACTCTTGGTTTAACGGTGTTTTATTTTTTTATTATTATTATTACTATTCTGTGATAATCCGTTATTGTTCATACAGTATTTGTTTCAGTATTGATTTGTAAAACTTTGTATCATTATACGTCAAAGCCACTTTCTGTGATAAATGACTTTAAATATAAAAGTGACTGTTCGAAATATCGATTCATATGGTACCCATTCTTTCCTTGTCTGTTTTAGATTTAAGGTCAAATGGTTTTACAAAATATTGGGAATAGAGGGTATCCCAACTTGTCACGAACTTTATGGGACAAGTTGTAACATACCGGTATTGTTAGTTATTTTTATGCCTACCCATTTTTGTCGAGAAATGTTTCGATTTCTCCTCCTCCACAGATTTGACTACAGGTTTGAAAGAGCAGTTATAAACGCTGTAAAATTTATAAAGTAAAGTTATCTATGGTTAAAAATATCGGGTTTTCAACAATCGGTTTACGCTTAAAAATTATATTCATCCGATCTCTCTCTCTCTCTCTCTCACACACACACACACATACATACACACAATATAACAATCCAGCGAAATGAACTAAAAAAGACGCAAAATTCTGGGTAATTCTTGTACTGTTGGTAGGAAAGTTTCATTCCTTTTATTTACTGTTATAAGGTTTAACTTAGTAATGTGCTTTTTTTTCCACATAGCCTTTCGAAGATCAACTCGTTACCCGGCAACAAACTTTCAGACTTGTCCACATTGAAAGCATTTGCAAACGACAAATTTAGAATAGCTCAAATGCTACAAGATGTCTTTGAACGGACCAAGAAAAACGTTGTGCGAAAAGGAGAAATTTCTGATTTTTAGCAGTTTCGCTTTTTCCCACGATGCTTTCAAAAGCCTACACTTAGATATGTAGAACCTTTTTTTCAAAATTGTCAGAGTTGATGGACCAAAACTTATCTATGTTACAAATAAGTAAAAAACACCATCCACTGCTCCAACCTTCAAACAGTTGCAGATTTCGAAAACATTACGGGAAAAAGTTGGAATCTTTCAAAAAAGTAATGTTGCATCTTTTCAGTGTTTTCACTTTTTTTAAGAGCAATTGCGTCTTGTTTCTTTCAATACATGTACGTCTACCCCTTTCCCAGACTTCTTTCGCCCGCCCGGGTAGCTGAGTGGTTAGCGTACCTGACTTGTGACCTTGTGGTCGCGAGTTCGGTACCCGGTTGAGGCAAACTTTCTTTTCGGCGATTTTTCGCCTCTCACCTCTGATGCATGTGAGAAAAGTAGTCAGTGGCTTTGCAAAGAAAGTTGTGCACAAGTGTGAGAAAGCCAGGAAATACATGGGTGCGTCACTGGCCGCCATGATATGACCTGAGCTGTAAAAATGGCGTTAAACTCCAATAGAAACCAAGCCAAACCAGACTTCTTTCACAGGGTTGTTAAAACTCTGGCCTGGTCGGTAAAGGGTTTATAGTTACGGCTCCTTATGAATCTGTTTTTACGAATTGATAAGTCGAACGAGATCCGTTTTCATTTTATGCAATCAGGCTTTTTAACCTTTTACCACACAATCCAGAGTTTTGAGGACCTTGAGAAAGAAAGCTTTCGAAAACATTGTGGAAAAAGGAGAAAATGCTGGTAACCAGCATTTTCTTCTTTTCCCACAATGTTTTCTGTCCTTGTTAAGACAAATCTCAATTTTTGAGTCCAATTTAATTTGTCGTCTGCTAATGCTTTAAATTTGAATACGGGTTAAAACCATTTCTTTATCCAGTATAGCGTAGCAAAACAGCCGTTTTATCATACATTCGCGCTGCAACATTGTACAGCCTGTTGTGACTCTTTTCTGTTCAACACTTGTGCAATATCCTGATTAAAAACTCTTTACCAGACGACAAAATTTTAGACTTGTTTAAATTGAAAGCATTTGCAGACGACAATGTAAACGTGACTGAAAAATTAAAACGAGTCCTTTGAAGGGAAGAAAGCATTGTTGGAAACAGAAAATACTGGTGACCAACATTTTCTCCTTTGTCAACAGTGTTTTCAAAAGACTTTCTCTAGGGTTGTTTTAATCCTTTACTGCACAATGCCGACTTTTAACGACCCTGGGAGAGAAGCCTTTTGAAAATATTGTGGGAAAAGGAGAAAATGCTGGTTACCAGCATTTTCTCCTTTTCCCACAATCTTTTCTAACTTATCAAAGAAAAATTGCACCATTTGAGCCACATTAAAATTGTCGTCTGCAAATGCTTTCATTTTGGACAAGGCTGAAATTTTCTCATCTGGAAAAAACCCCAAAATTAGTCTTTAAAGGCAAGAAAACTATCCTGGCGAAAATCTATACAATTCTTTAAAATTTTAGACATATCCATATTGAAAGCATTTGCAGACGACAATATAAACGTGGGAAAAAAACCCTAAAATTAGTTTCTAAAGGCGGGAAAACTATGTGCGAAAAAAATTGTGGTACCAGCACTTTCTCAGTTTAACGCGAAAAGTTGAAGTTAGTACTTCCTAATTTCTACTTTTCTAGACAAACGTGAGGTCGAAAAGTCGAGAGTTTTTTGACAATTGTCAGGTCAAAAACTTCAACTTTTCGACTTTTCGAGGTAACTTTTTTGCTAGAAAAGTGGAAGTTAGTGTGCTTAACTTCTACTTTTCGAGTTCCTCTTAGGTCGAAAAGTGGATGGCGGAAACAGGATTCCGTACATAAGTGAAGAAAATTCTTACGATGAACGAACTTTCAATTTACTTTGGTGTTTTTTAGTCCCGCGTTGCATCTCGTCTGACACACAAAACGCGTAAATTAGGGTTTATTTATTTTTATTTAACTCTTTCCCCAAACGAAAAATTTCTAGACGCGTTCAAATTGAAAGCATTGGCAGACGACAACTTGCATGCAGTTCAGATGATGATTTCTGTCTTTAATAGAGTAGAAAACATTGTGGGAAAAGGAGAAAATGCTGGTTACCAGCATTTTCTCCTTTTCTCACAATGTTTTCAAAAGGCTTCTTCTTCCAGGATCGTTAAAACTTGAGATTGTGTGGTGAAGGGTTGAGATAGGCAGATGCGATCCACAGGCTCAGACGACCTTGAAAATATATTTTATCACAAGCGAGGAAAAATTATTACATTGAACGGTTTCGTTAAATGAGCCATGCTTTATGAAAAGGGGGCTTAATACATGTGCAAAACGTATCGATTCATGTCAGCCTGAGCGGACCGCGGGCTGCGTAGGCTGGCATGAATCGATGCTTTTTTGGTATTTGTAAATTTTCTGCATGTAAAAGGATCATTCTACCTCATGATTTAGATGGTTGTTAGACAAAACGGATCCGTAATCATGAATCCGTAATGATGTGATAACTTACAAGTTGGGTATCATGCATCACGGAGATGCATTTAACACCCCTTTTGCTAGAGCGTGGCTCATTCTGTGATGGAAGATCACCGATTTAGATTTCAGATTTGAATCTGCACTTGTCTGATCTTTGACCTGCACCATCCCTTTAGGTTCTACTCCTCCTCCTCCTCCTCTTTCTTCTTCTTCTTGTTCTTCTTCTTCTTCTTCGTCTTCTTTCTTCTTCTTCTTTTTCTTCTTCTTCTTCTTTCTTCCTTCTTCTTCTTCTTTTCTTCTTCTCCTTCTCCTTCTTCTTCTTCTTCTTCTCGTTCTTCTTCTTCTTCTTCTCGTTCTTCTTCTTCTTCTTCTTCTTCTTCTTCTTCAAAAATCCGGTTAAAACGTCTTGAAGTTACGAGGATTTCCTTTTTATAGGGGAAACGTTGAATCTCCATTTTAGGTGTTTAACTCTTTACCAAACGACAGAACTGTAGACTTGTCCAAATTGAAAGCATTTGCAGACGACAAATTAAGTGTTGCTAAACTGATGATTTTTCTTTTTGATAGGGTAGAAAACATTGTGGGAAAAGGAGAAAATGCTGGTTACCAGCATTTTCTCCTTTTCCCACTATGTTTTCAAAAGCCTTTTCTTTCAGGGTTGTTAAAAGTCGGGATTGTGTGGTAAAGAGTTAACAGACTAAGGGATGATTTTTATGTGAGAATAACATGTTTATGTTTTAAAAAAAAGTTACATGCACACTATAACAAATTCGCTTCAGGCAGTTTTATTACACATTTGTATGTTATAAGGCATTTCTGTCAAATAACTCTTAACATTGTCGTGTCAGGGTTGTTAGAACTCGGAATTGTGTGTTCAACATTATTTTTTACTTATGCATGGCTACCAGCACTTTCTCCTTTTCCCACGATGTTTTCAAAAGCCGTTTTCTTTAGGTCCGGTAAAAATCAGAATTAAATAATAAAGGTTTTACGTGCACTGAACTTTCATTCACCCTTTACTACACAATCCCGAGTTTTAACAACTCTGAGGAAATAGCCTTTTAAAAACTATGTGGGGAAAAGGAAAAAATGCTGGTAACCAGCATTATCTCTTTTCCCCACATGGCTTTTTTAAACCTTCACAGACAATTTATCATTTCAGCTGCATTTTGTTTGTCGTCTACAAATGCTTTCAATTTAGACAAGTCTAAAATTTTATTGGTTTATAAAGTTGTTTTTTTTTTGTTTTGTTTTATTTTTTACAAGGATGTTTTCCATGTTGTCTACAGCAAATTTGTAACATTGGGAAACAAGTTTAATCCTTAAAGCTTCTTCTTCTTTCTGAATAAATATATCTGGCAATTTAAAGCTGAAAATAACCCAAATAATTGCAATTTAAAGGTTTCTCTTGTCTACAAAAGTTATGCAGTCTGATCTTGATATACACCGGCCGCATAGGCAGCAATAGTTGTGCATAGCGCCTTAAGGATTAAGCATGAGTTTTATTAATGTGATTGTGATGTCAACACATACCTCATGTCTGCAGTCCCTGGTAACTAAAATCAAAGCGCTGAGAGCACTGTATTTTTTTCTAATTTGTGTGTTTAAATATGCAGCAACCTTGAAACAAGCTGACTATAGAGCAACTATTTTAACCCTTACAGCGTAATAGGCGAAAGAAGGAGCCTTTGCAGACGATATAGATCAAGATCAGACTGCACAAAACTTGCAGTCTGATCCTTTGATTTATACCACCCACTTGTTTAATCAAAAAAACATAAACATTTAAAGTGATCGAGTTTTTACACTAGGTCCTGCAGTAGGTAACTCTTTACCAAAATGACACTTTTTAGTATATGGCCAAATTGAAAGCATTAGCAGACAAAAGAATAAAAGTCAATCAAATGATGATTTCTCTCTTTGATAGGCTAGAAAACTTTGCGGGAAAAAAAAAAAATGCTGGTTACCAGCATTTTCCCCTTTTCTTGCAATGTTTTGAATAGGCTTCTTACTCAGGGTTGTTAAAACAAGGGATTGTGTGGCTAAGAGTCGAACCAATCTGCTCTAGGCTAGAGGGAATACATGGATCCGTGGTGATGAGATAAACCGACTTCCTTGGTTACCGTCATTAAGGACTCACAAACAAACGCAGTAAATACATATACAGTATAGCAGAAAGGCAATTTAAATCGTGCTGTCATGACTGTTTCTATCGATTAAATTCCGGAAATATATTCCTTTTCATATGTTTCTGCCGATGATGGATTCTCGGTAAGAAATATATAGAAACTTGAACTTATTTACACAAGGATTTATACAAAAAGTGTGAATTTCGGGGGCTAAGGACAATGTAATACCTGTGCCAGCAAAGTTTTGAACTTCTACGAGAAAGAATGAAACGCCTCATAAACCTCAGTTTTCCTTAAAAATAATAGAATTAAAGATGATTAATATTTTTGTAAGGCTTGTTAGGTTGTCTCAACATCGTATTCGATAATAAATTACACTAAATTACAAACATTTTGAAATATTTATAGATTGTCTCATTCAACAGAGAGGTGCAAGTCTAAGAAATGTTTGTGTTTCAAGTTAAGGGAAAATGGTTGCCTGATGATTTTAAAATGTGTAAAGTGTGCTGTCAAATTAACAAACTTGTTAATATCATTGGCGGTGGTTTGTTTTATCTTGTCATATAATGGAGACAACGGGTGGTCGAGTGGATTACAGTTCCAATCAAACACACATCCTATCAGTGTACAGTTTACCGACATACCTTTTGAAATGGCAGATGTGCTAATCCACCTAAATATGGCTAGGTTAAAAGTTGATTTAATTAACATAAGTTGCCTTTTTAGCAGAACTTCCAAAACTGTACAAAACAGAACTTAGTCTGTTTCATAATTGAAATCTATATGTACCTTCAGTAAACAATACACGTAAATGTTCTTAATTTAAGTAGCGGATGGTTTGAATCCAGGAATAAACTGCATTTTTTTTTTTTTTTTTTTTTTTTTTTTTTTTTTTTTTTGCACTCTGATCTGTATCTACACATTCAGCATTCTTCACCTTCACGGACCAAGGGTTAATCTTAATGTCAAATTGAAACATTGGTGACATGTGCCCCTTTTGCGATGTGCAGAGGTTATTAAACAAGGTTAGCTATTTTATTGAACGTACTTTTTTTTTATTAGCATTTCATATAGTTTACCTTTGTTTTCCACTGTAATACAGTTTTTTTTCCCAGAGAGTTTCAGAGGAAAAATAAATTAACATTAATTAATCCATTGCGTAATATAGCCTTGATCGAAACTCTTTGCTCATGTCCCATTGTCAGTCATAATCATAATGCAAAGTTATAATCTCTTCGTATATCTCACGTAAGCCATACACGATCGCAAAGCATATCTTTTAAACTTTTTCCTAAAATTCAAGCGTTGTAAACACACATAATATCGCACTTCTCCATCATTAACAGTCGCTTGTTTGTGAGCCGAAATAGCAGACAGCAAGGCTGCACATCGGGCCGAATAAATGCGATGACACGATTGGTCGAATATCGATTTCCACGGATCCATGTATTACCAATTGCGTCACGACCGTTCCGTTATTTAAACGCCAAGCCCCGTAGCTCAGTCGGTAGGTTACAGGACTTGAGAACAGGAGGTCGCTGGTTTGATTCCCGGCTTGGCCAGTTTCTTTCCAAGGACTGGTGATAGTTATTGCGAAAGGATTTATTCCTCTCTCACCGCTGACCATTGTTTCGACGATGATTATCTGGGAAAGCAGCCAGTGGCTTGAAAAGAATATTGTGCGGAGTACTGGTAAAAGAAACTCCTGGAAAGCATGGATAGGTGCAGTGGCCGGCGCGATATAACTTAAATCATGATGAAAATGACGTTCAACACCATACAATCAATCTGAAAAACCCGTTATTTAAAAGCCAAAATTGTACTACTTTACCATTTTGTATTCCGCCAGGTGGCATTTTCCAAATACATGTATACCTATCTGATATCGGCATTCTGGGTACAAAACGGACTGCTTGTCAAGGCGGCAATCGATGCAGCGAAAATTAAAATAAAATATACGTTTTCTCACTAAAACCTACCTTGTACGATTTATTCAGCAAAGATTAGCTAGTATATAACCTATGCACTAGCCATTTATAAATATAGCCCCTATTAGCTCGGGAAAAAGCCCCGGTATAAGCTCAGCAAGGTGGTGACGTTGTTTTTGTTGTCAGTCTGTTGCACAACTCCCGGTTTTTCCCATGTCTATATTTAGGAACTGTCTACAAAGATTTGCAGCAAACGATGTTATTTTATAAAATACATTTCCCGTTTGAAATTATTATATTTTTCAGAAATTTGTTGGCAAAACTGTTTTTTTTTTTTTTCTTCCCACAGACGTATTATTTATATCCATTTCCCGCTTGCTATTTTAACGTCAAGAACGCACCGCGTATTAAAATTTATCCTGTACAGGATAGTAATGCGTCACAGAAGACAAGTCTAATCTTCGAAGAATATTGACATGCGCAGACAACGATCATTTTACTGAATTTAAATTGTCCAGTTAGTTTCTTTACGCTTGCACAGAAATATGACCTTTGCAGTGCATGTACTTATTATTGTTCTCTAGCATAAAAGCATTTTAAATTACAGTGAAGAAATTTAAATACACGTGTGCGTTTAAGTACCGGTTCACAATATAGGCCTAGACAAATGGGAACTACTACTGAGGGTACATACCACCTGGAGGCTTTGGGCACCTTCCCTGATACGGCAAAGTTTTATATCTGTAAATTTTTACAAGAGGCTTTCATCTTTTAGCTGATCACTTTGAAACTTCGAAAAGTGGGGAATCTCTCTCACCATGTGTCTTATGTACTACATCCATACGAGGTATTTACAAGGATGCTTCCGCCGAGCCCATGACCTCACTTGGTAACATACTGGTCTTGAAACCGGGGTGTTGTTGGTCCGAGTCCTCATTTTGGCCGATGTCGTTCCGAGGATTGATGATAGTCAACACAACGGGATTCATTCCTCTCTCACCGCTGATCTTTGATTCGACAGTCGCTTTGTGGAAAAGCAATCAATGGCTTGGGAGGATGTGTGGTATTGGTAAAAGAACTTCTAAGGAAAATTGAATAGGTTCACTGGCCTCAGCGAGATAACTAAAATTGTGTTGGGAAAATGGTGTAAAACACCCAACAAACTCGTTCTAAAGGTAGTCCAAGACAAAAGGGTACCATCACTGAGAGTACATACCACCTACAGGCTTTCATCTTTCTGCAAAGCACTTTGAAACTTTGAAAAGATTGTCGCAGCTTGAAATTCTTCGTGGCATGTTTTTTTTTTTATATATACATGTATTACATCCATACGTCGCATTTTAATAATGCTTTCAGTGACGTCTTCTGCAGTTTTGCACCAGGGAGTACGGAGTAACAATTGATAATATATCTAAATGTCAGGGTGGGGGGGCATTAAACCAGATTTCGACCCCCATATTTTTAAGGGGGGGGGGATAATATTTTGCAAGAAAAGACTATAAAGACCTGATACTGTGTACCCTTAGTTTAGGAAAAATAAATTGCCTCTCTAGGACTCGAACTCGCAACCTTTAAAATTACAGTCAGCAAATCTACAAAGTTATCGGGACAACTGATGCTTTTATATGTTAGAAATAAGCCATGCTCTGCGAAAAGGAGCTTAATGTACCTGCAAAAAGTATCGACCAGGTCAGCTTGCGCAGTCCGCGCAAGCTGACCTGGGCCGAAACTCGTTGCTATTGGACCATTTTTTGTATGTGAAAGAACCAGTATGCCTTATGTTTTAGTCATTTGTTAGAATGGGTTCGAATCCCAGTCGGAGCGGTTTATATTTGAGCTATGCATTTGTTGCAAACTTTCATGTTCGTAAGAATAGTTCTAATGGAATAGGAAATTTTAAAGCAAAGATACAAAAAAGTCGGTAATTCCTAGCGTTTTCTACATGTATTTTTATCACTGTAAAACAAGTTACCTCTAGAAAAGGATTATCTCCTATCAGATGCATTTGCTAAAGTGTGAACAAGCACCGACAATGTAGATCAAGATGAGACCTTATAAAATGTGCAGTCTTATCCTGGATCTTTTATCTATACTGTCCGACACGATAAGAAGAACTTTAAATTTCCAAAGTTTCGTTTCGTTTGACCGGCTGGAAATTTTTACAAAATATTTAGTGCAGTTTCAAGATCAAGGACTTTTGGTCAGGATGCAGAAGAAAGTAGTACAACGATGTGGACTCATGGTCAAAAACTGTTTTCATGCTCCACTCAATTGAGCAGGACATTTCAAAGTTGTATATATGAGCCATGTTTTGGTAAAAGGGGGCTTAATGCATCTCCGTGATGCATTATTATGGATCCATAATCGCCACTTTTTTTTTCAACCACTGACTTAATCATGAGGTAGACTGGTCCCTGGACATGCAGAAAATTGACCCAATAGCGAAAAGTTTCGGCCCAGGTCAGCCTGCGCGGACTGCGCAGGCTGGCCTGGGTCGATACTTTGCGCAAATGCATTAAGCCCCCTTTTCACTGAGCATGGCTCAAATGTAATTTGATAAACCCTTAAAGGTAACATCTGCACTTTAGAGATTTTCTTTTCGTCTCTGCCTATGAAATTAAAGTCTTCATTTCAGATTTTTATACCGTCTATAAGCATACATGTATATATGAGACATTAAAGATATAATCTTATAGCCGGATAGAGAAAACGCTGTTAAAATTTGAAAGTGTGTAGAATGGCTCAGAGTTTGGGTCAACTGTGTATACATAGACAAATTACCAATATCTATGGTGTTGGGGTTAGACAAACTCATTGATTCGTTCTCATTCAAAACCGGAAACGACAAAAGTGATTTCTTTGAAGGCTGCACAAAATTGAAATGTATTTTCTATCCGTCGTAATCAGTGCAAACCTTGCGGCCGTCAGGGATAACATTTGGCATGAAGATACAAGAACGGTTATAGTTTCATAAAACAAAGATGAAATGGCGGAAAACGAGTACAGATGTATCTTTAAGTTTGAGGACGAACGCAGTTCAGTATGGAATCAAGTTTTATACGCACGGAAACAAACTTCACATTTTGTTAAGCTTGATTTTGATCTACACCATTCCCTAAAGGTTGTGCGTAAGTCATCCATGTTTGAGAATAGTTAACCCATTACCAAACGACAAAATTTTTGACGCGACCACTTTGAAAGCATTTACAGACGACAAATTAAAAGTAGCTCAGATGATGATTTCTGTCTTTGATAGGCTAGAAAACATTGTGGGAAAAGGAGACCAGCATTTTCTCCTTTTCCTACCATGTTTTCAAAAGGCGTCTTCTTCAAGGTTGCTAAAACTCGGGATTGTTTGGTGAAGGATTAAAGTACAGCATTACATCTAAAGAGCGGTTGATACATTTAGACTAATACAACATCATTGCGTTTTTATTGCATTCCACGTATGAAAATGAATAGCGCATTGACCCTTTACCTGTCAATTTCGTGTTTTTACGTGACCCTGAGAATAAAAGCCTTTTGAAAAAAATGTGGGAAAAGGAGAAAATGCTGGTTACCGGCATTTCCTCCTTTTTCCACATTTCGATATTATTGAAAACAAAATCTACCATTTGAACTAAAGTGAACTTACAGTCTGCAAATGCTTTGAATAATTGACTCTGAGGCTAAAAGCCTTTTGAAAACATTGTGGGAAAAGGAGAAAATGCTGGTAACCAGTATTTTCTCCTTTTCCCACAATGTTTGCTACGCTGTATTCAAATTCCATCTTTTGAATAACATTGGATTTGTCGTCTGCAAGTGCTTTGAATATGGAAGACTCTACATATTTGACGTCTGGTGAAGAAATTTAATATTAAGCACATTACGTCCTTGACCTTGTCTGCCGAACCCACTGTTCATGCACATGACGTGTGCTTATTTTTCCATAATAATTTATATTACCTTGTCCCATCAATGTTTATGTATGGTATCTATCTCTTAAAGATACACCCTTATAGCCAGAGAGAGGGAAAAGAAAAAAAACATTTTTAAAACTTAATAGTGTGTAGAATGGCTCAAAATTTAGTTAGTTGTGTAAACATAGGTAAATTACCAATACATATGATGTAAGTGATAGAGAAACTCAAGGGATTTATCCTTATGTACAACCAGAAGCGACAACATTATTTTTTTTAATGTTTCCAGAAAATAAAATAGGCTACATTTTCTATCCGTCGTAATCTGTGCAACCTTGCAACCGTTAGGGTTAAAATTTGGCTAGAAGATATAAGAATGATTATAGTTTCACGAAATAAAGATGAAATGGATTAAAAGCTGCTGAAAAACGAGTACGGATGTATCTTTAAAATATTTAAACGTTAAAAAGAGAAGTAAGAATGTAAAAATACTTCCCACATTAACAGGGAAAAATAAAATATTAAACTACAGCTAGAGGCAATTTTAGGTAAAAAACGCATGAGAAATTTTCAAGTTCACGGTTGCTGAGTCATTGAATTAACTTTTTTGTCAAACGACACAAATTTTAAGCTGTCCAAAACCAGAGCATTTGCAGACGACAAATTCACCGAGACTTAAAAAATGACATTTGAGTGTCAACTCAGTCGGGTAGAAAACAATGTGGGGAAAGGAGAAAATGCCGGTACCACCATTTCTCAATCAGCCGTTTTTGAGTTATAGTATAGAATTCTAACTTTAGCGACAAATTGGGGATTTTAATCTGAAATTATAATACTGAAATATGGAATTTTAATTCTCAAATAAGGTCACAAAAATCCTTTCACACACGTGATCTGTAACCTGTCAATTTAGTGGTCAGGAAAAACAAAATCCCGATATTACATGATTTCTACGACATTTTTAGGTTATATTGCCCATAATGTCTTGACTGTTTACCAAACGACAAAACTATAGACTTGTCCAAATTGAAGGCACTTAAAGACAGCAATTTAAATGTGGCCCAAATGATAAAATCTGTCTTTTACAAGGTAGAAAACGTTGTGGGATAAGAAAGTGACAAGGCATGGAGAGTTCATCTTTTAAAAGTGAAGTCTAGAAAGCATTCAAACTCCAAATCGTTAACTAGATATATTCGTTATTTGCTTCTTTTTTTTTTTCAATTAAAGATCAACAAACTCACTTCTTTTTTCATGGCATTTCCTATTGCTGGTTTGGACTTGGACTTAATACCGGATTGGACTTAATAACAGGGTCGAAATAACCGGATTGGACCGGTTCGAAACGGATCGGATTCAATACCGGATCGGACCATTTTTCTTCAGTCTTGTATGTACCAATCAAGTTTGATCGTTACCAATGCCACTTAAAATTCCACATTTACTAGTCTATCAGTACTTTTAATACTTTGATATAGACTCTTCAAACTATGAGTGCATTCGCAGCATTCGGTATACCTCGGGTGATCCGGTGATCAAATCCCTCGGCTGTATCACGTAGCTTGATATGCACCTACATGGTACATTTCGCATGTCTCCGGAAGCACATTGCTTTACCGTTATTGAAATTGTAAGGCTCCTCTGATGGGTAGTTAAAAATGGAAGCCTCCTTTATACGGACGAGGTTAGATGTAGGTACGGAATCGGCCGAGTTGTGACGAGTGCATTCGCAGTCGACAACTTAAATGCGGTGTAACTCTTTACCACACAACAAAATTTTAGACTTGTCCAAATTGAAAGCATTTGCAGACGACAAAACAAACGTGACTCAAAAATTGAAATTTGTTTTGGAAACGTTAGAAAACATTGTGGGAAAAGGAGAAAATGCTGGTGTAACCAGCATTTTCTCCTTTTCCCACAATGTTTTTTAATAGGCTTTTTGTTCAGGGTCGTTGAAACCAGTGATTGTGTGGTAAAGAGTTAAACGATAAGATTTGTACTGCGGCCATAGGAGAAAATGCTGATTTGAACGTTCTCTCTGTTGTTTTTTTTTTTTCAACAATATTTCCAAACAAATCACGTAATTTAAGTCGCATTTAATTTGTCCCCTGCATATGTGTTCTCATAATGAACGGCCCGGCCGGGCAGCTCAGTGGTAAGCGTATCTGACGGGTGACCTGCTGGTTTAGGGTTCGGTTGAGGCAAGCTTTTTTAGTAGCGATTTTCGCCTCTCACCTCTTACGCATGAGAGAAAAGCAGTCAGTGGCGTTGAAAGAACGTTGTGTTGTGTCAGTACTGGTGTGAGAAAGCCAGGAAACACATGCGTAGGCGCACTGACCGCCGTGATATGACCTAAGCCATTAAAACGGGGTTAAACTCCAATACAAACGAATTCAGTTTGTACGAGTCTAAAAGTTTGTCATCAGGGTCCGTATTCACCAACCATTCTTAAGAACATTCTTGGTCTTGTTCTTCAAAATTTTCCAAGTTTGAAAGTAACACACTTTCTGATTGGCTAAATCATATGGTTTAGCCAATCAGAAGTTGTGTTACTTTCAAACTTGGAAAATCTTGAAGAATAAGTCTAATAACGTTCCTGAGAATGGTTGGTGAATACGGACCCTGGTAAACCGTGTAGAGTTCTTGCAATATGGAAGCGTTTAAAGTTGTTTCTTCTGTTAAAGAGTTTGCCACGGACTTGTGGAAAGGGGAAGCAATTCTAATGTTTGAGCCTTGTTATGTGAAAAGGGGGCTTAATGCATATGCAAAAAGTATCGACTCATGTCAGCCTGCGCAGCCCGCGCAGGCTGACATGGGCCGAAACTTTTTGCTATCTTTGATTTTCTGCATGTCAAAGGACCAGTTTACCTCATGATTCAATCTGTTGTTATACAAAACTGATTTATATGGATCCATAATTATGTGATGACTTGCTTGGAATAATCTATCACGGAGATGCATTAAACCCCCATTCGCCAGAGCGTGGCTTTTTTAAATCAAAATGCCATAAGTATTGAAGCATTTTTAAAGAAGACTCCCTTGGTCTCCGAAGAATGAGAGTGCTTTGATACTTGGAGTCGTAGATTTAACGCCATGCTGGGTCACAGTAATGAACCCCCTCAGTGGTCTTGGTGTTACAGTGCTGAAGTGCGTGTCTTTGAGAGCTAGAGGTCATAGGTTCAGGTCTGGCTGGGTCATACGAAGAATCTCCATGGTGGCCCTTGAAGTTTGAGTGCTTAAGTGCTGGTCTTGAGGGCAGAAGGTCGTGGGTTCAAGTCAGGATAGGTCATGTCAAACACAAAGACGGGTAAGTATAATTTTCCCTATTTGCACTAAGGATATAAAAGTTACAGAGTGTAAGCACAGTTATAATAGTCGCTGTGGGAGGTGTAGATCAAGACTAGACTGCGGAAACGTGCAGTCTGATCTTGGAGCTACACTGTACACTGGTTAAACCCTTAACCACACAATTTTGAGTTTTAACGACCATGCGAATGAAGCCTTTTGAAAACGTTGCGGACTAACTCGTAGCTAGATGAGACGGACAACACCTGCGAAAAACACGATCCCATTGATCGCTAATCTAATTTTCTTTCATTTCTCACAAGGTTTTCCAAAACTTTTTCTTCGGGGTCGCTAAAACACGGTATTATTTGATCAGGGTTGAACGAAAAGAAGTTGAAAGGTCTAGGCAAACGGAAAGACTGCTAAATACGAACAAAAAACTTAAAACTTAACCAAAATCTTTTCAAAAGCGGTATAGGCTACTATGCACGAAAAGATCGTCGGCTGAAGCTCATGTCACGTTTCTGGTTTTTTTTTTTTTAACCCCTAAGCTGCTGATCGCGACCCACTAACCTTTTGCGGACAGTGTAGATCAAGATCAGACTGCACAGAACGTGCAGTCTGATCGTTGATCTACACTGTCCGATACGGTATTTTCTTTCCGGTGAAATCAACTTTGAGACCGCAATGTTTGGGCTTTTAGTATTGAGTAGAAGTTTGCGTTTCATTTATTCAGCAGCTTAAGTGTTAAAGCATGTCTATGCAGACGACATTTAAAAAATTATGATCCGCATCTGTACTTTACACTTGACCTTAACAAAACAATCCCATGTTTTCGTGACATATACCTAACGACTCTGAGGAAGGAGCCTTTTGAAAACATTGTGGAAAAAGGAGAAAACGGTCGTAACCACAAATTATCTCATTTCCCTACGATGTTTTCTAGCGTCCCAAAGACAGTTTCCATCTTTTGAGGTACATTTAATGTGTCGTCTGCAAAATGCTTTCAATTTGGACATGTATAAGAATTTGTCGTCTGGTAAAGAGGTAAAGTGTGGTTTACGGTGCACGACATTTCGTTGAAAGGGTTTTTCGTCGAAATCCATGTATGTTTTAAAATACGGATTGCTAAATTCCTAGATTTATTCCATGAAAAGCTCTGTCTGAGAGGAAGATTTGAGCCTGAATTCGTCTGGGTTAGGGTAAGGGTCAGGGCTAGGGATCGTTTTCGACGGACGTGATTTACGACGAAATGTCGCCGATCCGTTTATTATGACAAGCTGGCTTCTTTAAAAAAGAAGCCAGGAGACGTCAGCATCGATGTTTTCAAATAGCTTATTGCTTTTAATTTCAATGTATTTTGGTACATGTAAACATATAAGTAAGGCATTATATGATTGCCGCTGTGTAAAAAGGAGAAACCTCTTACGCATTACATGACAGACACGTGACCTTTTCCCCACGTTTTCAAGTCGCATGATCTTTTCCCGCTGTGTTCTCTTTTTTAACGAAATTATTTTTTCTATGTATAGCTTTATTTGTTTAATTAAAAATTACAACTACTGGAAAGGTCATTTTCAATCGAATCAATATAATAAATCCGTTTTGAAATCCGTCATATAAAAACAAAACACGTCTATTTCCTTTTTCGTTTTTAGCTCCACTGGCCGAAGGCCAGCGAGCTATTGTCATGGCGTTGTGTCCGTCGTGCGTCCGTCCGTCCGTTCGTCCGTTCGTCCGTGCGTGCGTCCGTAAACTTTTTCTTTAAAAAACTCCTTCTCAGAAACTATTGACTGGATTTTTATCAAATTTCACAGGAATGTTCCTTTGGTGGTCCTCTTTCAAATTCCTTCAAATAATTGTGTTCCATGAAGAATTCTGGTTGCCATGGCAACCAAAGTAAAAAACCTTTAAAAATCTTCTCCTCCCAAACCGCTATTTGGATAGCATTATTATTTTGCAGGAATGTTCCTTAGATACAGGTTTACAGAATTCCTTTAAAAAAAAATGATCTGTCAAAAAACATGGCTTTTATGGGAGACTCATTTTCCTTTTATGGTATAAAGTAAAATCTTTGAAAATTTTCTTCTCTAAAACTATTCATTGGATTTCATTGTTGTTTTGCAGGTAAGTTCCTATGGTGGTTGTCTGCCAAATTGTTTCTATGGTGGTTGTATACCAAATTCCTTTTAAAAAAATGATACACCTAAAAACACATTTTTTTGTAGACAAGGCTTATATTTCAAAAAAATGTTCTTCTCCAAAACTATTTATTGTGTTAGTTTTATCGACTAACAAAGAAAAAGGAAGAAAATTGGATTGACTTGACCTAGTCAGGGCTGTCCTATTTAAGCCCACACATTTTCCTTGGTATTAAGATCACAATTTACTCCAATGATATGCTATTAGTTAGTACTAGTAATAAAATATCACTGGCCATAAATAAGATAAAAGCTTGAGCACCTTTCACAACTTGAGCTTTTCAATTTTGCCTTATTACTAAGCCTGAGTAACCATGCCAAGATAAAAAAGAAAAAGTATTTTAATAACAAAACCCCCATGTTGTAGGTACTTTATAGTCCTTTTGATATAGAACAAGAGAACCTCTGCACTTTTAATTTTTATTAGTTCTGGTAAAGGTTTGTTGACCTACTAATGAGTAAATGCAGAGTGGACAGAAGGGGTGTAAATCCTGGTGACCTGGTACAGAGTGGGACAGGGCTTTACATTTGTGATAAGGCATTAATGTTATCCAGTCAAACTGATCCCGCAACTTCAGTACACCAGAATTAATCTGTGCCCTGGAGCAGGATATTTGATTTATGTAAATGCATTTGTAGACCATTTTGTGTTGTTTGCCACAGAAGACATTCTAACTGTGACTGTGAAAAGTTGATTATTAGGGATTAGGTGTTCATTGTATGCCAGCATATTTCATTCTATCTGGTGTATTGATGTAAGTTGATTTATATTGCTATAACATTCATTCATTTGCCCTCCTAGCTGTTCTTTTAGATTACCCCTTTACCACACAATCACAACTTTTAACGACCCTGAGAAAGACATATTTTCTATATTTTGATGTTTCCCCACCCAAAATGGTTTGTGAAAGGACCTGTTGCAGACAACATATCTTCAAGTTAGTAAGACATATATAAAAAAGGATAGAAATTATTGTGGGAAACTAAGAAAATGCTGGTTACCATTTTTTTCTTCTTTTCTCACAAGTTTTTTCCATACCTTTTTTCTTCAGTGAGCTAAAATGCAGGATTGAATGGTAATTGTTAAAAACTTCTTTTTCGCCATTATAGAAATATCAGGCCTGTGGAGCAATACAGGCGCTCAAGCGCCTCTAGTTTTTTTAATTTCGGTTTATTTATAAAACCATAACGAAACAGACTGTGTATCAGAACAATTTCGCAGAAATGCCTGGAGTTAGGCAGCAATTTCTGAGGCAGTCTGCCTTTTAAACTCACCACTGTTGGAGAGGTCTGATGACCTCTCAATAATTGATTTGGTGACGTATTTTAAATAACATCTCATGGGCACGGTGAATAGCACGTCGCGATGGAAAGATAGGTGTGGTTAAATTGATGGGATTTGTCTTTGAACGGATAGAAAACATTGTTGGAAAAGGAGAAAATGCTGGTTACCAGCATTCTTTTCCTACAATGTTTTCAAAAGCCTTCTTCCTCGCGGTCGTTTAAACCCGGGATTGTTTTGGTGAAGAGTTAAGAGTTTTTCAGGTAAATCTATCGCAAATTTATTAAAGGCAACATCAGACTGCATAGGACATATGTAATCTGATCTTAGTCCATCTCTTTATTTACGCCGTTTTTTAGCAGTATATACAGACCAGGGCTGCCTTTCACTAATCTGCGTAGATTTACGCAATTTTTTTTTTGATGGTATAATATACATAGTAAAATTAGTGTTGCACCCCCCTGTGTTTTTAAAGTGTTTAATTTTCTGGCGTGAATGATATGAAATGGGTTGGAAATTAGAATCTAGGTGCTGTATACAAGAACATACAAGTCTGTTGTCTCTGAAATGAAATGAACTGAGGTATCCCTTAACCTCATGGCAGCAGTTACTGATCGAGCTGTTTCAACCTCTCGTGAGAGGTGTGAGACAAAGACTGCAAGCTGTTTTGCATGCCCCGGGCGGAAGTACGCAATGTTGCCTGATGTTGTGTGTCCATTCTCTGCAGGTCACTTTCAACCTGTCGTAAGTTTTGTTTCGACATTAAATTCCCTGTTTTAACCAAACTTAAACGCTTCTCGTTTTTCTTAAATTTGAAAGCAACATCTAGGCAAAAGATTCCCACTTACCATGAGGTCAAGGGATACCTCAGTTCAGTTCATTTTATGGGCAAAAGACGAGTCTGTTGGTGTATGCAGCAGCCGAATTCTAACTTTGACCGAATTTTATCTCATTCACGTCAGAAAATCAAACCCGGTAAAAAACACAGGGGGGTGCAACACTAATTTTACTATGTATATATGACACATACAATCCCTGTTTTATCCAAAGATATGAACTAGCGTAAAGTTATGTAATTATTTTCTCAAATTGTAGTTATACACTTCAGTGAAACTTGTTTTCAGACTTGATGCTGGCTTGCCTTTAACCCTTTCCCAAACGACAAATTCTGGACTGGTCCAAATTGAAAGAGTTTGCAGACGACAATTTTAAATTTGATGAAAATGTCAGAAAGTTCCCCAAAAGAGTAGAAAACACTGTGGGAAAAGGAGAAATTGCTAGTTACGAGCAATTTCTCCTTTTCCCACAGTGTTTTCAAAAGACTTGTACTGCAGACACGTGAAAACCCTGAACAACGTAGATTTACATATTCATTTGAGAGGCCGAACTTTACATTTACGAACTTTCCCTAACTGTTTGCAGTCTACAAATTAAATATACTTAATCTGAAGCGATTTGTCTTTTACTCTTTACCAAACAATAAAATTTTGGAATGGAAAAAAAATGAAAGCCCTAGCAGACGACAAAATAAATGTAGCTAAAATGGCGATTTCTGTCTTTGATATGGCAGAAAATATTGTTGGAATGCTGGTGTAGTAAAAGGTTAAAATGGGCGGGCGGGGGGGGGGACTGAGGGCGGGGGGGGGGGGACTGAGGGCGGGGGGGGGGACTGAGGGCGGGGGGGGGGGGACTGAGGGCGGGGGGGGGGGGGGGGGGCGAACTGAGAAAACAAGAAAATGCTGGTTATCAAAATTTTCTCACTTCGCCATGCGTGCAGTATTTGCAAAATCTTTCTCATTCGTGTTTCTATAAACACGAGATAGTTTGGTAATGGGAAGACAGAAAACGGGTCCGGTTTCACAAAAAAAAAACCTTAAGACTCTTATTTTACTCCAATCTACAAACGGTCCCAGGTGCTGACTTAAGCTGAGTTTGTTATTTGGGACACATTTCAGCAACATTACCAGGCTGTAGTAACGTTCTCAAATCCTGAGTTGACACTACTATTCAGATTCGACTAAGCGAAATAAATGGACTTGGGCCAGTTAACAGACTTAAGACCATTATTTTGCTGAATTGCGTCCGAAACGTTGTGTCAACACAGGACTTGAGAATGTTACATAAATCTGTTAATATAAGTGAAATTCGTCTGGAATATAACAAACTCAACTTCAGTCGGAAAATAAGTCTGATTGCAGATTTTGAGTAAAGTAAGAGACTTAAGTTTTTTCATGAAACAGGACCAAGGAAATTTAGAACTGTGAAGGGTTGAAGGATCTGGGTTACGCTAGGTCTATTAAGTACTATTCAATACATGTAAACACTACACATTTAACTCCTTACCAAACGACAAAATATTGGACGGGTCCAAATTCAAAGCATTTGCAGACGACAACTTGAATTTGGCATAAATCATAAGATATTTATCAGTAAGGGTAGAAAACGTTGTGGGAAAAGGAGAAAATGCTGGTTACCAGCATTTTCTCCTTTTCCCACAATGTTATCAAAGCCTTCTATGTAAGAGTCGTACGAGCTCCGGATTGTGTGGTTAAGGGTATAACAATTTCTGTGATGTGTAAGGAAGTTTTGGAGCATAAAAACCACGGAAACGAAAATAGATTTTGTATCACATAGTAAGTAAGTTTAAGATATGAGAGATTGAAAAAAAAAAACAAGGGTCATGCCTTTACCAAACCATCCCGCATTTTAACGACCCTTAAGAAAGGTTTCTTTGAAACAATGTGGGTTAAAGGAGAAAATGCTAGTTACCAGCATTTTCTCCTTTACCCACTATGTTCTTCTACCCTTTCACGGACAAATTCGAGAATTTTAGCCACTTTTGATACTTCGTCTACAAATGCTATCAATTTCAACGTGAGTAGAATGTTGTCGTCTGCAAAAAGGATAAAAGAAAGCTCAGGCGGGTCGACCTTTTACCACACAATGCCGACTTTTAACGACTCTGGGAAAGAAGCCTCTTGAAAACATTGTGGGAAAAGGAGAAAATGCTGGTAACCACAATGTTTTCTACCCTGTCAAAGAAAAACTGCACCATTTGAGCCACATTGAAATCGTCGTCTGCAAATGCTGTCAATTTGTACAAGGCTAAAATTTTGTCGTCTGGTAAAGTGGTAAAGGGTTAAAAAAAAAACAACAATTATGTTAGATGTAAATAGCAAATAACACAAAATATTATGCAAATTGAAGGGGGGGGGGGGGTATTATCAGTAATGTGAAGCCATGCATAAACTATTCAAACTAACTGCTGTTGTAACGTTACGTAAATATTAACAGTTAGCATTTTTATTGAGTTTTACTCTGCACCTGTTAGGCCAGTCTTCATAGATCTATCACACAGATGCAAGTGCCGGGTTTGGAAGTACATATAGATAATCATAAAGATGCGGACGAAGTCGCCTGATGCGAGACTTTATGTTCAAGACATTTGTGTAAATATAAATGACAAGGAAATACTAAAAGATGTTTCCATGGTTTCAAAGACGGGTGAGATGCTGGCTGTTATGGGACCCACGGGTAAGTTACATAACTTGGTATTTTCAAATTCTTAACTCTTTACCACACAATCCCGACTTTTAACGACCCTAAAAAGGACGCATTTTGAAAACATTGTGGGAAAAGGAGAAAATGCTGGTAACCAGCTTTTCCCACAATGTTTTCTGCCAATTCCATAACAAATTTCAATTTTTAAGTCACATTCAATTTGTCGCTTGCAAATGCTTTCAATTTGGACTAGTCTAAAATTTTGTCGTTTGGTAAACAGTTAACCAGACGACAAAATTTTATAGACTTATCCAACTTGATTGCAGACGACAAATAAAGAATGGTTCAAATGATGGGGTTTATTTTCGACAGGGTAGAAAACAATCAATGGACCATAGAAAATGCAATGGTGGTTGCAGACATTTTCTACTTTCCCAACAATGTTTTCAAACTTCTTCTAACCAGGGGCTCTGTTAGTAATTCTGAATCTAGAGTTAAAGGATTGCTTTCGATTGTTTGATGAATGAAGTTAACTTTCAAACCAAAATAACTGGCTCAAGAGCATTATGGGCAAAGGAGCATCCATTTACTTTGGCTTAGAACAAGGACATGATCTTGTTTCCATAATGTTTTCCAAAATTGTTGACAGCAGGTGCATATAGGAAAATATGGTTGCTATATTGTGCAAAGGAGTTTTTAAAAGGCTTGCATGTTATTTATTAGCTTCTTTTCCATGTCTTTGGATGTCAAGGGTTGGTCCAGGATTCCCTGACTACAAAGCTTGTTCACCAAGCCTGCAGCCTTAACTGGTAACACACAGGGCCAGAAATCCAATGGTCTTGAGTTTGAATCCAAGCTCCGTCAAACTCTTTTCCGTGAGGATTGATGATGGTCATTGTGTCAGGATTCATTTTTCCATCACCAACGAACATTCTTTTTTGACATCGTTTACATTGGAAAGCAGCCAGTGGCTTTGTTAAACAATCATATGTGTCAAACTATTCCAAAACAGCTTCAAAATTCCAATATTGATACCCTTGGCCTTTCTTTTGTTTGTTTGTGTTTAACTATTTACCAAATGAAAAAATTTTAGACCCACCAAAATTGAAAGCATTTGCAGATGACAATTTAAATGTAGATCAAATGACTGGATTTTCTTAGAAAGGTTAGAAAACATTGAGGAGAAAGGAGAAAATGCTGGTAACCATCAATTTCTTTTCTCCACAATGTTTTCCAAAGACCTCTGCAGGGTTGTTTAAACTTGGGATCTTTTGGTAATGGGTTAATGTTACTCCTCTCATGTCACAGTCGCCCGTCAGTCCAATAAAGTGGTGCCTTCCTACGAGGGATGATCGATAAGTTGTGAGCCACATAAGGATTTTGATTTTTGGTGGACATTGCACTATTTTTCAACATAATCCCCTTCAGTATCTATACACTTTGCCAGTGATGTTTAACTATTTAGCATACAATCCCATCTTTTAACGACCCTGAGGAAGAAGCCTTTAGAAAACATTGTGGGAAAAGGAGAAAATGCTGATAACCAGCATTTTCTCCTTTTCCCACAATGTTTTCTAGTCTCCCCAAAACAAATTTTAATTTTTGAGTCACATTTATTTTGTTGTCTGCAAATGCTTTCAATTTGGACTAGTCTAAAAGTTTGTTGTTTGGTAAAGAGTTCATGGCCTCAGTGCCACTTTTAAAGAAGTCCTATTCTTGACCATTCAGAAAGTTCTCCACTGCATGTATGATGTCATCATTTGACCGGAAGTAAGTACCATACCTATTTCAATTTTGGATAAAAGTTAAATGGGGGTGAGATCAGACACTTAAGGCAGATGCTCAATCAATCCAAAGCCACAGAGCTTTGTTTATGGCAGCCATGGCAATGTTTTGTGAACAGGGGCACTGACCTGATGGAAAAACTAAGCACACCTTATAAAAGTCACTTGCTTTGTTTACTTTAGAGTGCTATAGTACTTATTGTTTGACAGAAATCGAGACATTTGCGTATTCAATGACCTTCCTTCAGCACATTGGTTACAACCCCATATTTTGCACGGAAACTTACAAATACGATATACGGGTAAGTAACTTCTTCGACATAATCTGGTGAAATGACACTAGTCTGCGGGTACAAAGTCTTAATTAACCCTTTCCCAAATGACAAATTTTGGACTGGTGCAAACTCAAAGAGTTTGCAGACGACAATTTTAAATTTGATGAAAATGGCAGAAAGGTCTCAAAAAGGGTAGAAAACACTGTGGGAAAAGGAGAAATTGCTCGTTGTGAAAACCAGGGCTTGTTTGGGAAAGGGTTAAACATGGAAATAGTGCTAGGGCTGAAAAAAGACATCCCAGCGTAACGGCTTCAATACAAGGCTCACAATTTATCAATCAGCCCATGTACATTGGTAGTTTTCCGTATTCATCAGTTCTAGGTCTTATATTAATTCTGAAAAAAAAATCTGTTTACCATTTTTACAGGATAATACAGACTTATATGAGCCATGCTCTGTGAAAAGGGAGCTAAATGCATCTGTGTGATACATTATACCAAGCAAGTCATCATATAACCATGGATCCATTTAGTTTTAACAACCAACTGAATCATGAGGTAGAATGGTACTCGGACATGCAGGAAATTGAACAATTGCATGAAGTTTTGACCTACATATATGTCAACCTGCACGCATTGCACAGGCTGACATGAGTCAAAGCTCTTTTGCAGATGCATAAGCCCCTTTTTCACAGAGCATGACTCATATCTATTTTGCATACTTGTAGGATCAGGAAAGACAACTCTTCTCAATGCTGTGTCTGGTAGACAGAATTTTGAATCAGGGACCATAACTCTGAATGGAGCCAAGTTTGACAAAAGATTGCGGAGAAGAATGGCTTTTGTGCAGCAACAGGATGTTTTCTTCTCACAACTGACCCTCATGGAAACTCTGGTTGTAAGAATATCAGGTTTTTTTGGCTAGATTTTACAACAAGTGTAAATTTGCCAGCAAATAGGGAGGAGCCCTTAAAATAAACATGTCTACATTTTTGTCCAATCACACATTTCTGTTTATTCATTTGTTATCAGTACCAATCAAAGGACTCAAAGTCCTGGAAAGCAGATTTTTGGAGTAGCATAAAGCTGTAATATGTTGTAACAAAAAAAAAACATCACATGCAACACATGTACAATCATTTTAAAATGGAGTTAACAAGGGCAGAGAAAGCTCAAAATTGTTCTGCCGAGCGGGCTGCGCAGTAACTGGTATTCAATTACTGTTAAAGGACTGGTGATTTGATCTGTCAATCTTAAGCAGTTTTTTGCTGGTATTAGATTTCGGAATAAATATGAATACACGTGTAGGACAGTATATATGGTAGTGACAAAAGCGAGGTCAAGGTGTATTTGCTAAAACTTAAAGCAGAATGGGAGCAAGCGTGAATGACAGTATATTTGGTTCAGGTCAAACCAATATCATAGTACAGTGTGAGCACACATGCGTCGGTCGTTACGCATGATATATTTGGTTCCGGTCAGAATGCTATACAAATCTGCTAAAAAGTAGGTCAAAAACCAGCACATTCAGCTGTGCTGAAAAAATTACCAAGCCTTTGAAGTGTCAATGGAATGCTTTTTACCCTCCATCAAATAATCTTGTGTTTTAACTTGGTTCAAGTGCATGTTCATTTCAATGTACTGTATTTGACTTCTTAGGAAACTCAGTGTATGATCCATGCTCTAGCAAAAGGGGGCTTAATGCATCTCCGTTATCCATGATACCAAATGAGTCATCACAGAATTATGCTTCCTTAACTCTTTACCAAACGACAAAATTTCAGACTGGCCCAAATTGAAAGCATTTGCAGAAGACAAAATAACTGTGGCTAAAAAAATGAAATTTATTCTGGAAAAGGTAGAAAACATTGCGGGAAAAGGAGAAAATGCTGGTTACCAGCATTTTCTCCTTTTCTCACAATGTTTTCAAAAGGCTTCTTTCTTAGGGTCGTTAAAAGTCGGGATTGTGTGGTAAAGGGTTAAAGTTTGTTTGTATAACAACCTTCTGAATCATTTGGTACAATGGTCCTTTGACATTGCAGAAAATTGACCAAAAGCAAAAAAAGTTTCAGGCCAGATGCTTTTTTTGCAAATGCATTAAGCCCCCTTTTCACAGAGCTTGGCTCATGTGCATGCATAATTTTACAGGTTCCCTACTTAACAGGTGCCTATTAACTCTTTACCAGACGACAAACTTTCAGCCTTGTCCAAATTGAAAGCATTTGCAGACGACAATTTCAATGTGGCTCAAATGGTGCAAGTTTATTTGATAGGATAGAAAACATTGTGGGAAAAGGAGAAAATGCTGGTTACCAGCATTTTCTCCTTTTCCCACAATGTTTTCAAAAGACCTCTTTCCCAGGGGTGTTAAAAGTCATCATTGTGCGGTAAAGGGTTAAAACAGGTTGTACAGCAGTATCAACTGGTGTACTTCTGCAATATAACTCTGGGCTTTAAAGTTACATCTTTACAGCCAGAGAGGGGAAAAAAAAACACTGTTGAAATTTGATAGACTGTAAGGTTCTGCATTTAGTCAGCTGTGTAAACATAAATAAATTACCAACATATATAAGGATGAATACATATATAGCATATACACTTACATATATAGCAAATCTTCAATTTAAAACCGGAAACATCACAACAATGATTTCTTTGATGGCCTCCAGAAAATGAAATGCATAATAATCTAGATAATCCTGCAACCGTCAGAGGCAACATTTGGCATGAAGATTCAAGAATGATTATAGTTTGATAAATTTATAATAAAATGGGTTATAAACTGGTGAACGAAATAACTCTAGGCTTTAACCCTTTACCATACAATCCTAACTTTTAACAACCCAAAGGAAAAGGACTTTTGAAAACATTGTGTGCAAAGGAGAAAATGCTGGTAACCAGCAATTTTTCTCTTTCCCAACAATGTTTTCTACCCTTTCAAAGACAGATTTTACGATTCGTGCAACATTTAGTTTGTCATCTGCAAATGCTTTCAATTCGGACGGGTCTAAAATTTTGTCATTTTGTAAAGAGTTAAATGAAAGTGTCAGATGTATTATAAGAGTGAAAATGCGTTACCAAATTTGTCCAAATTAGGGCTGGGACTAAACATTCCTTCTCCCAATGTCGCAGACATTTCGGTGGATTCCCAAATACTGAGATTTTAGGGCTTGGTTTCGTTAACCGTTTCCCAAACGACAAATTTTGGACTGGTCCAAATTGAAAGAGTTTGCAGACGACAATTTTAAATTTGATGAAAATGACAGAAAGTTCTCAAAAAGGGTAGAAAACAGTGTGGGAAAAGGAGAAATTGATCGTTATGAGCAATTTCTCCTTTTCCCACAGTGTTTTCAAAAGACTTGTACTGCAGACACGTGAAAACCAGGGCTTGTTTGGGAAAGGGTTAAGCTGCTTAGATTTACGCAAATTATTTTGGATTGTATATACAAGCACATGATCCTGCTTAACCCAAAGGAATGAGCTGGTGAAAAGTTATGCAAGTACGGACTCGGATCGTAAAGTTATGCAATTTAGTGAAACTTGTTTTCAGACTTGATGCTTGTTACCTTAACTGCGTACAAAAATTTTGAGCGTATGCAGTCTAGAGAAAGCTACCCCAGAAGAGCAATTTCAGTTCTAACATGGCCCTCTTGTTTACCCATAGTATGCCAAATAAACTCGGTTGACATATTTTGTCTAAAAATGAGAACAAAATAGTTGCAATTTCATGGTTGCTTTTGACCAAAATATCGTTAGAAGCAAGGCAGACAGTGTAGATCGAAGATCAGATGGCACATTCTGTGCCAACTGATCTTGATCTATACTGGCCACTAAGGCAACTATAGTTGTTAACTCTTTACGAAATGACAAAATGTTGGCTTTGGCTAAATTAAAAACAATTGCAGACAACAGATTAAATGTAATTCAAATCGTGAATTTTTTCTTTCATAGACTAGAAAACATTGTGGGAAAAAGGAGAAAATGCTGGTTACCAGCATTTTTTCCTTTTCCCGCAATGTTTTCAAAAGGCTTCTTCTTCAGGGTCGTTAAAAGTCGGTATTGTGTTGTAAAGGGTTAAAGGCACTTTAAGCGTAAATGGTTTAAATCAATACTGGTAAGCGTTATTTTATTTAAGAAGAGGATTCCCAAAGATTAATTGTGTATGTAATTACTCTAAGTGTGTCAGCTGTAAATGAATTGATTGATACTTGAAAATCTGTATCACGTACACCACTTTGGGGATGTCATGGTCTATCTGTCAAAGCGTTTGATTTTCACTTCAGTCATATAGTTGAATGTGTGCCAGCACAAGTCAGGCAGAGAGTACTCTTTAAATCTTTACCAAACAATAAAATTGTAGACTGGTTCGAATTGACATCATTTGCAGATGACAAAATTACTAAAAGGTGGCCAAAATGATGAAATTTATCCTTGATAGGGTAGAAAACATCGTGGGAAAAGGAGAAAATGCTGGTAACCAGCATTTTCTCCTTTTCCTATAATGTTTTCAAAAGCTTTCTTCCTCAAGGTCGGTAAAAGTCGGGACTATGATGACTATGTGATTAAGGGTTAACAAGGCAAATTGGGTCTTATTCAACACATTTCAAACAGCAAACAACTTTTCTTCTTGCGGCAGCCTTATTCCTAGAAGCATAGTCTATAGCATACAGGACTTAGTTTTGTTTAAACATATTAATTTTACATTGATTGAGAAACAAGTTCCCGCAATTTATACTAATCTCTCTCGATTCTACTTCCTGCAAACTACACCATTACTTGTGCTTAATGTGTGGGCCAGTGAACAGTCCCAAAGTTGATACGTGCCCCTAGGTATCGAGCATGGGACCTTATGGTTTCGAGGCTGACACTCTACCTCATAACCACAGACACTACTAGCATACTGGACTTAAGAACAGGGGGCACTGCTTTCGAATCCCCAGGTCAGCCAATGTCTTTCCAAGGATTGATGATAGTCATTGCAACAGGATTCGTTACTCTCTCTTCGCTGACAATTATCTCAACTATGCTAATATGTGGGAAAGCAGCCAGAAGCTGGGGAAGAATATTGTAAAAGGCATTGGTAACAGAAACTCCAGGACAACATGGATAGGTGCACTGGTCATTGCGATATAACTGAAATAATGTTGAAAATAGCATTCAACACTATACAATCAATCAGTTTTCTTGCAGCAGGCTACTTTAAAGAATGGTATGGCAAAAGGAGAAATTGCTTGAAGCTCTTCTAAAGCTGTGAATCGAATCAAACCAGATCATTATTTTGGATAGGAGAAAGACATATGGTGCTTTGAGTCATAATAGAACCATTAATTAGGAATACTACCATATTTGTATCAAACAAGCCAGAGTTCTTTGCCACACAACTTTATGTCTTAATGACCCTGATGCAAAGGACTTTTGAAAACATTGTTGGGAAAGGAGAAAATGCTGATGCATTAAGTCTTTACCAAACGACAAAATTTTAGACTTGTCCAAATTGAGAGCATTTGCAGACAACAAAATAAATGTGACTGAAAAATTGAGATTTGTTTTGGGAAGGGAAGAAAACATTGTGGGAAATGGAGAAAATGCTGGTTACAGCATTTTCTCCTTTTCCCACAATGTTTTCAAAAGGCTTCTGTCTCAGGGTTGTTAAAAGTCGGAATTGTGTGTTAAAAAGTTAATTAGGAATACTCCCATATTTGTATTAAAAAAGCCAGAGCTGTTTGCCACACAACGTTATGTCTTTATAACCCTGGTGCAAAGGACTTTTGAAAACATTGTGGGGAAAGGAGAAAATGCTGATGCATTAAATTATTACTAAACAACAAAATTTTAGACTTGTCTAAATTGATTGCATTTGCAGATGACAACATAAATGTGACCCAAAAATTGAAATTTGTTTTGGGAGGGGTAGAAGACATTGTGGGAAAAGGAGAAAATGCTGGTTACCAGCATTTTCTCCTTTTCCCACAATGTTTTCAAAAAGCTTTCTTCATCAGGGTCGTTAAAAGTCGGGATTGTGTGGTAAAGGGTTAAACCCCTTTTGCCAGAGCATGGCTCATATTTATTGGACCAAGATGTCTAGTTCTTTCATTCTCCATTTCAGTTCACATCTCAACTACGGATGTCCGACAAGATAACAGATGCAGAGAAACAAAGTATAATTGATGATATAGTTGACAGACTTCACATCAAGGCTTGTTTGAACACTGGTATGTCATCTATCTGTCTGTAACTTTGCACAGGGATTTTTAGCGTTTTTTATGTTTTACATGTATATATAATACAAGGGATGTAACTGACATTATCGGCAAATTCTACTTGTCATCACAAAAACACAAGTTACTTCATCAGTTTTACAGGTAATCACATAAGGTCTACTTTATCTAGCTCATTACACATTTTTCTAGCGAAAAATAACGTGGTTTCATGACTAAACGTTCAATGATTTGTGCTACAGAAGCCGGTTTCTCGACAAATAGGTCGAAATTGTTTGGTCCGACACGGGTTCGTTCAGTGCGCTTGTCAGAGTAAATCTACTATTCTGTACAAGATCATGGCCAAAATACTTATCGGTTTGATAAAACAAGTAAATATCGTTAACCAACCTTCGTTGTTTAATAATAACACGAAGAATACAGCTCCAGATCGTCCGATGTTTGATCGATTCACTCAAATTTCAAAGAAGCAGCCATAATTGTTGTCAACTGATCAAAATGTATCGAGGCATTTCATTGGTCGGAATCCGACAAATAAAGTGTTGCTAAAAAATTGAAATTTTATTTTGGAAGGATAGAAAACGTTGTTGGAAAAGAAGAAAATGCTGGTTACTAGCATTTTCTTCTTTTCCCTCAATGTTTTCAAAGTCCTTCTTTTCTTAGGGTCATTAAAAATTGGCATGGTGTGGTAAAGGATTAATTTGGCCATTTTTTTCCGTGTGGTAAAGAGTTAAAGAACAATAAATCTTTAATTTCTTCAGTAAACCATATGTTGTGGTTACTCTGTAAAATTATCTCATCAAGAGGTTGCTTCATGGGAAAAATTTCGATCAAGACCCAAATTCTTGGTAAGATTCCCACAAAATTTGCCATGAAATTACAGTTCTTGCCAATCAGTCATATCTACACAGGTACATGATGACATTTTTTTGTTTCAGTGATTGGAGATTTCTTTGTAAAGGGGCTGTCAGGTGGGGAGAAGAAAAGGGCCAGTATAGCGTGTGAGCTTCTTGTGGACCCCGACATACTCTTTCTGGATGTATGTGAGAACCTTCTTAGCTCCTTACCAGATGACAAATTTTTAGACTGGTCCAAATTGAAAGCATTTGCAGACAGCATCTAAATGTGTCACCCTTTCCTTTTGGCCAATTTCATCCCAAGAATTGATGATCATCATCGCCACAGGATTCATTCCTCTCTCACTGCTGATCATTGTCTTGACAATGATTTTGTGGGATAGCAGCCAGTGGCTTTGGAAGAATATTGTGCGTACTACTTAGGTAGGTGTACTGGCTGCAGCGATATAACTGAAATAATGTTGAAATGGTGTTAAACACCATACTAACAAAAAAAGCCTTCCCTTTCATCCTTTCAAAAGTCATCCTGCTCTCATTCATCAAAACAAAAGATTGTTTTATAAAGCGTCAGATCAAGGTGTCGGCAATACTGTAAGAATTGCTGACAACAAATTAGGTGTGTATCAAAAGATGGAATTGGTTTGTCAAGGAAATTATAATGGGAAAAGGAGAAAATACTGGTTACCAGATGGTTTTTAAAGGCCTTCTTCACCTGGGTTGTAAGAACACAGCTTTGAGGGTAAAAAATCCTTGCTTTATTTTAGACCTATTTTTATCTAGTTTAGACCTATTTTTATCTAGTTTCTCGTCTATATGTCTTGGTACCCTCTTTAGGGCTATATTCTAGTATAGCGTTTGATCCCATGTTGTCTCTAAAAAGTATGCCATTCATTCTAAACCAATCAGATACTGCACATCATATTATGGTTTTAATGTTCAACCAATCAAAAACTAACATCTCTCTTTTTCAGGAACCAACATCAGGACTAGATTCAAGTACGGCCTTTGACATTATGTCGTGTCTGAAAGGCTATGCCAGTGACTTCAACAAAATGATTGTTGTTACCATTCACCAGCCTGCAAGTCGGCTGTTCCACATGTTTGATAATTTACTGCTTCTTGCCCAGGGTCAGGTAAGGTGACATATTTTTTCTAATTCTCGTACCTACCAACTATTTCAAGCCTTTACTACACAATTGCAAGTTTTATTGACCCTGAGAAATAAGCCTTTTGAAACGGTTGTGGGAAAAGAAGAAAATGCTGGTAGCTAGCATTTCCTCCTTTTCCCAGAATGTTTTGAAAGCCTTCACTTTCAAGGTCATTAAAAGATGCAATTGTATGGTAAAGGGTTAATTCTACATTAAAAGACTGGCCATGTGATTGGCTAAGAAGTAGCCATGCCAGTTTAACTCTTCATCAAACAGGAAAATTTTGGACTCAACCAAACTGAACATATTTGCAGACAACATACATGTGGCTCAAAAGAAGACTTCTGTCTTTTATAGTGGAAAGAAGAGATCACACATCATTTTGTAACAAAAGAAAATGGTGGTTAATATTGCATCATTGTGTAACACGTGAAAATGGTGGTCAGTGTGCATGTACATCATTTTGTAACACAAGAAATTTGTAGTCTTCGTTACATCATTGTGTAGCACAATAAAAAAGTCGCCATTGCATCATTGTGTAACACATGAAAACTGGTTAATATAGTACGTGAAAATGGTGGTCATTGCATCATTGTGTAGCACGTGAAAATGTTGGTCATTGCATCATTGTGTAGCACATGAAAATCGTGGTCATTGCATAACTGTGTAGCACATGAAAATAGTGGTCATTGCATCTTTGTATAGCACACGAAAATAGTGGTCATTGTATCATTGTGTAGCACATGAAAATGTTGGACATTGCATCGTTGTGTAGCACATGAAAATGTTGGACATTGCATCGTTGTGTAGCACATGAAAATAGTGGTCATTGCATCACTGTGTAGCACATGAAAATCGTGGTCATTGTATCATTGTGTAACACATGAAAATGTTGGACATTGCATCGTTGTGTAGCACATGAAAATCGTGGTCATTGCATCGTTGTGTAGCACATAAAAATAGTGGTCATTGCATCGTTGTGTAGCACATAAAAATAGTGGTCATTGTATCGTTGTGTAGCACATGGAAATGGTGGTCATTACATCACTGTGTAGCACATGAAAATCGTGGTCATTGCATCATTGTGTCGCACATGAAAGTCGTTGTCATTGCATCATGGTGAAGCACATGAAAGTCGTGGTCATCCCATCACTGTGTAGCACATGAAAGTCGTGGTCATCGCATCACTGTGTTGCACATGAAAATCGTGGTCATCGCATCATTGTGTTGCACATGAAAATCGTGGTCAATGCATCATTGTGTAGCACATGAAATTGGTGGTCAATGCATCATTGTGTAGCACATGAAAATCGTGGTCATGTCATCATGGTGTAGCACATGAAAATCGTGGTCATCGCATCATTGTGTAGCACATGAAAATCGTGGTCATGTCATCATGGTGTAGCACATGAAAATCGTGGTCAATGCATCATTGTGTAGCACATGAAATTGGTGGTCAATGTATCATTGTGTAGCACATGAAAATCGTGGTCATGACATCATTAAGTAGCACATGAAAATCGTGGTCATCGCATCATTTTGTAGCACATGAAAATCGTGGTCATCGCATCATTCTCTAACACATGAAAGTCGTGGTCGTCGCATAATTGTCCAGCACATGGAAGTCGTCGTCATCGCATCATTGTGTAGCATATGAAAATCGTGGCCACTGCATCATTGTGTAGCACGTGAAAATCGGGGTGATTCCATCATTGTGTAGCACATGAAAATCGGGGTCATTTCTTTCTATAGCTCATGAAAATCGTGGTCATGCATCATTGTGTAGCACATGAAAATCGTGGTCATCGCATCATTGTGAAGCAAATGAAAGTCGTGGTCATCGCATCATTGTGTATCACATCAAAGTCTTGGTCATCGCATAATTGTGTAGCACATGAACATCGTGGTTATCGCATCATTGTGTAGCACATGAAAATCGTGGTCATTGCATCATTGTGTAGCACATGAAAATGGTTGTCATTGCATCATTGTGTAGCACATGAAAATCGTGGTCATTGCATCATTGTATAACACATGAAAATGATGGTCAATGCATCATTGTGTAGAATATTGAAAAAGGTGGCCATTGCATCGTTGTGTTACACATGAAAATCATAGTAATTGCATCATTGTGTAGGACATGAAAATCTTGGTCATTGCATCATTGTGTAGCACATGAAAATAGTGGTCAATGCGTCATTGTGTAACTTATGAAAATCGTGGTCATTGCAACGTTGTGTAGCACATGAAAATCGTGGTCATTTTGTAGCACATGAAAATCGTGGTCATTGCATTATTGTGTAGCACATGAAAATAGTGGTCAATGCATCATCGTGTAACTTCCGAACATCGTGGTCATGGCATCGTGGTGTAGAACATGAAAATCATGGTCATTTCATTGTGTAGCACATGAAAATCGTGGTCATTGTGTAGCACAAGAAAACCTGGTCGTTGCATCATCGTGTAACTTCTGAAAATCGTGGTCATGGCACCGTGGTGTAGAACATGAAAATCGTGGTCATTTCATTTTGTAGCACATGAAAATCGTGGTCATTGTGTAGCACAAGAAAACCTGGTCGTTGCATCATTGTGTAGCACATGAAAATCGTGGTCATTGTATCATTGTTTAGCACATGAAAATCGTGGTCATTGCATTATTGTGTAGCACATGAAAATAGTGGTCAATGCATCATCGTGTAACTTCCGAACATCGTGGTCATGGCACCGTGGTGTAGAACATGAAAATCGTGGTCATTTCATTGTGTAGCACATGAAAATCGTGGTCATTGTGTAGCACAAGAAAACCTGGTCGTTGCATCATCGTGTAACTTCTGAAAATCGTGGTCATGGCACCGTGGTGTAGAACATGAAAATCGTGGTCATTTCATTTTGTAGCACATGAAAATCGTGGTCATTGTGTAGCACAAGAAAACCTGGTCGTTGCATCATTGTGTAGCACATGAAAATCGTGGTCATTGTATCATTGTTTAGCACATGAAAATCGTGGTCATTGCATCATTGTGTAGCACATGAAAATCGTGGTCAATCCATCATTGTGTAGCACATGAAAATCGTGGTCATTTATTCTGTAGCTCATGAAAATCGTGGTCATGCTTCATTGTGTAGCACATGAAAATCGTGGTCATGACATCATTAAGTAGCACATGAAAATTGTGGTCATTCCATCATTGTGAAGCACATGAAAGCCCTGGTCATCGCATCATTGTGTAGCACATGAAAGTCGTGGTCATCGCATCATTGTGAAGGACATGAATGTCGTGGTCATCGCATCATTGTGTAGCACATGAAAATCGTGGTCATCGCATCATTGTGTAACTTATGAAAATCGTGGTCATTGCACCGTTGTGCGGCACATGAAAATCGCGGTCAATGCATCATTGTATAGCACATGAAAATCGCGGTCAATGCATCATTGTGTAGCACATGAAAATCGTGGTCATTTCATTGTGTAGCTCATGAAAATCGTGAACATTGCATCATTGTGTAACTTATAAAAAAATCGTGGTCATTGCACCGTTGTGTAGCCCGTGAAAATCGTGGTCATTGCATCGTTTTATAGCACATGAAAATGATGGTAAATGCATCATTGTGTAGAATATTGAAAAAGTTTCCATTGCATCGTTGTGTAACACATGAAAATCGTGGTCGTTGCATCATTGTGTAGCACATGAAAGTCGTGGTCATTACATCATTGTGTAGCACATGAAAATAGTGGTCAATGCATCATTGTATAACTTATGAAAATCGTGGTCATTGCACCGTTGAGTAGCACATAAAAATCGTTGTCATTACATTGTGTAGCACATGAAAATCGTTATTGTGTAGCACATGAAAATCGTGGTCTTGCATCATTGTGTAGCACATGAAAAGCGTGCTCGTTGTATCATTGTTTAACACATGAAAATAGTGGTCATTGCATCATTGTGCAGCCCATGAAAATCATGGTCATTGCATCACTGTGTAGCCCATGAAAATCGTGGTCATTGCATCATTATGTAGCAGATGAAAATCGTGGTCATTTAATCATTGTGTAGCACATGAAAATCGTGGTCATTGCATCACTGTGTTGCCCATGAAAATCGTGGTCATTCCATCATTGTGTAGCACATAAAAAGTCGTGGTCATTGCATCATTGTGTAGCCCATGAAAGTCTTGGCCATTGCATCACTGTGTAGCCCATGAAAATCGTGACCATTGCATCGCTGTATAGCACATGAAAATGGAGGTAAATGCATCACTGTGTAGCACATGGAAATGGTGGCCTATGCATCACTGTGTAGCACATGAAATTCCTGGCCATTGCATCACTATGTAGCACATGAAAATCGTAGTCATTGCATCACTGTGTAGCCCATGAAAATCGTGGTCATTGCATCACTATGTAGCACATGAAAATCGTAGTCATTGCATCACTGTGTAGCACATGAAAATCGTGGTCATTGCATTACGGTGTAGCTCATGGAAATCGTGGTCATTGCATTAGTGTGTAGCACATGAAAATCGGGGTCATTGCATCACTGTGTCGCATATGAAAATCGTGGCCATTGCATCACTGTGTAGCACATGAAAATCGTGGTCATTGCATCACTGTGTAGCACATGGAAATTGTGGTCATTGCATCACTGCGTTGTACATGAAAATCATGGCCATTGCATAACTGTGTAACACAAGAAAATGGAGGCCAATGCATCACTGTGTAGCACATGAAAATAGTGACCAAAGCATCACTGTAGCACATAAAAATCGTGGCCATTCCATCACTGTGTAGCACATGAAAATGGTGGCCAATGCATCACTGTGTAGCACATAAAAATGGTGGTCATTCCATCACTTTGTAGCTCTAAAATGATGCAATGACCACGAATTTCATGTGCTAAACAATGATGCAATGACCACGATTTTCATGTTCTACATCATTGTCTCATCACCACGATTTTCATGTGCTACTCAATGATACATTGACCACGATTTTCATGTGCTACACAATGATGAAATGACAATCATTTTCATGCGCTACACAATGAAGCAATGACGACGATTTTCATGTGCTACAGAATGATGCAATGACCACGATTTTCATGGGCTACATAGTGATGCAATGACCACAATTTTCATGGGCTAGACAGTGATGCAATGACCACGATTTTCGTGTCCTACACAGTGATGCAATGACCACGATTCTCATACATATGCTACACAATGATGCAATGTCCACGATTTTCATGAGCTACACAATGATGGAATGACCACCATTTTCATGTGCTTCACAGTGATTGAATGACCTCGATTTTCATGGTTACACAGTCCTGCAATGACCACGATTCTCATGGACTACACATTGATGCAATGGCCACGATTCTCATGGGCTACACAGTGATGCAATGACCACGATTTTCATGTCATACACAGTGATGCAATGACCACGATTCTCATGTGCTACACAGTGATGCAATGACCACTATTTTCATGTGGTACACAGTGATGCAATGACCCCGATTTCCATGGGATACACAGTGATGCAATGGCCAGGATTTTCATGTGCTACACGGTGATGCATTGGCCCCATTTCCATGTGTTACACAGTGATGCATTGGCCACCATTTTCATGTGCTACACAATCATGAAATGACAATCGTTTTCATGCGCTACACAATGAAGCAATGACTACGATTTTCATGGGCTACACTGCTGATCATTGTCTTGACAATGATTTTGTGGGATAGCAGCCAGTGGCTTTGGAAGAATATTGTGCGTACTACTTAGGTAGGTGTACTGGCTGCAGCGATATAACTGAAATAATGTTGAAATGGTGTTAAACACCATACTAACAAAAAAAGCCTTCCCTTTCATCCTTTCAAAAGTCATCCTGCTCTCATTCATCAAAACAAAAGATTGTTAGCTCCACTGGCCGAAGGCCAGCGAGCTATTGTCATGGCGTTGTGTCCGTCGTGCGTCCGTCCGTCCGTTCGTCCGTGCGTGCGTCCGTAAACTTTTTCTTTAAAAAACTTCTCCTCAGAAACTATAGACTGGATTTTTACCAAATTTCACAGGAATGTTCCTTTGGTGGTCCTCTTTCAAATTCCTTCAAATAATTGTGTTCCATGAAGAATTCTGGTTGCCATGGCAACCAAAGTAAAAAACCTTTAAAAATCTTCTCCTCCCAAACCGCTATTTGGATAGCATTATTATTTTGCAGGAATGTTCCTTAGATACAGGTTTACAGAATTCCTTTAAAAAACAATGATCTGTCAAAAAACATGGCTTTTATGGGAGACTCATTTTCCTTTTATGGTATAAAGTAAAATCTTTGAAAAATTTCTTCTCTAAAACTCATTGTTGTTTTGCAGGTAAGTTCCTATGGTGGTTGTCTGCCAAATTGTTTCTATGGTGGTTGTATACCAAATTCCTTTCAAAAAAATTATACACCTAAAAACACATTTTTTTATAGACAAGGCTTATATTTCAAAAAAATGTTCTTCTCCAAAACTATTTATTGTGTTAGTTTTATCGACTAACAAAGAAAAAGGAAGAAAATTGGATTGACTTGACCTAGTCAGGGCTGTCCTATTTAAGCCCACACATTTTCCTTGGTATTAAGATCACAATTTACTCCAATGATATGCTATTAGTTAGTACTAGTAATGAAATATCACTGGCCATAAATAAGATAAAAGCTTGAGCACCTTTCACAACTTGAGCTTTTCAATTTTACCTTATTACTAAGCCTGAGTAACCATGCCAAGATAAAAAAGAAAAAGTATTTTAATAACAAAACCCCCATGTTGTAGGTACTTTATAGTCCTTTTGATATAGAACAAGAGAACCTCTGCACTTTTATTAGTTCTGGTAAAGGTTTGTTGACCTACTAATGAGTAAATGCAGAGTGGACAGAGAAGGGGTGTAAATCCTGGTGACCTGGTACAGAGTGGGACAGGGCTTTACATTTGTGATAAGGCATTAATGTTACCCAGTCAAACTGATCCCGCAACTTCAGTACACCAGAATTAATCTGTGCCCTGGAGCAGGATATTTGATTTATGTAAATGCATTTGTAGACCATTTTGTGTTGTTTGCCACAGAAGACATTCTAACTGTGAAAAGTTGATTATTAGGGATTAGGTGTTCATTGTATGCCAGCATATTTCATTCTATCTGGTGTATTGATGTAAGTTGATCTATATTGCTATAACATTCATTCATTTGCCCTCCTAGCTGTTCTTTTAGATTACCCCTTTACCACACAATCACAACTTTTAACGACGCTGAGAAAGACATATTTTCTATATTTTGATGTTTCCCCACCCAAAATGGTTTGTGAAAGGACCTGTTGCAGACAACATATCTTCAAATTAGTAAGACATATATAAAAAAGGATAGAAATTATTGTGGGAAACTAAGAAAATGCTGGTTACCATTTTTTTCTTCTTTTCTCACAAGTGTTTTCCATACCTTTTTTCTTTAGTGAGCTAAAATGCAGGATTGAATGGTAATTGTTAAAAACTTCTTTTTCGCCATTATAGAAATATCAGGCCTGTGGAGCGATACAGGCGCTCAAGCGCCTCTAGTTTTATAAAGCGTCAGATCAAGGTGTCGGCAATACTGTAAGAATTGCTGACAACAAATTAGGTGTGTATCAAAAGATGGAATTGGTTTGTCAAGGAAATTATAATGGGAAAAGGAGAAAATACTGGTTACCAATGACCACGATTCTCATAGGCTACACAGTGATGCAATGACCACGATTTTCATGTCATACAGAGTGATGCAATGACCACGAATCTCATAGGCTACACAGTGATGCAATGGCCACTATTCTCATTGGCTACACAGTGATCCATAATCACGATTTTCATGTGCTACAAAGTGATGCAATGACCCCGATTTTCATGGGATACACACTGATGAAATGGCCAGGATTTTCATGTGCTACACAGTGATGCATTGGACCCCATTTTCATGTGCTACACAGTAATCCATTGCCCCCATTTTCATGTGTTACACAGTGATGCATTGGCCACCATTTTCATGCGCTACACAACGATGAAATGACAATTATTTTCATGCGGTACACAATGAAGCAGTGACCACGATTTTCATGCGCTACACAATGATACAATGACCACGATTTTCATGTGCTACAGAATGAATGACCACGATTTTCATGTGCTACAGAATGATGCAATGACCACGATTTTCATGGGCCACACAGTGATGGAATGACCACGATTTTCATGGGCTACACAGTGATGCAATGACCACGATTCTCATGTGCTACCCAGTGATGCAATGGCCACTATTTTCATGTGCTACACAGTGATGCAATGACCCCGATTTTCATGTGCTACACAGTGATGCAATGACCCTGATTTTCATGGGATACACAGTGATGCAATGGCCAGGATTTTCATGTGCTACACATTGATGCATTGGCCCCCATTTTCATGTGCTACACAGTGATGCATTGACCCCATTTTCATGTGTTGCACTGTGATGCATTGGCAACCATTTTCATGTGCTACACAATGATGCAATGGCCACGATTTTCATGTGCTACACAATGATGTCATGACCACGACTTTCATGTGCTACACAATGATGCAATGACCACGATTTTCATTTGGTAAACCATAATGCAATGACCACGATTTTCTTGTGCTAAACCATGATGTCATGACCACGATTTTCATGTGCTACACAATGATGCAATGGCCACGATTTTGATGTGCTACACAATGATGTCATGACCACGACTTTCATGTGCTACACAATGATGCAATGACCACGATTTTCATTTGGTAAACCATAATGCAATGACCACGATTTTCTTGTGCTAAACCATGATGTCATGACCACGATTTTCATGTGCTACACAATGATGCATTGACCACCATTTTGATGTGCTACACAATGATGGAATAACTACCATTTTCGTGTGCTACACAATGATGCAATGACCACCATTTTCTTGTGCTACAGAAGGATACAATGAACACGATTTTCATGTGCTACACAATGATGTCATGACCACGACTTTCATGTGCTACACAATGATGCAATGACCACGATTTTCATTTGGTAAACCATAATGCAATGACCACGATTTTCTTGTGCTAAACCATGATGTCATGACCACGATTTTCATGTGCTACACAATGATGTATTGACCACCATTTTGATGTGCTACACAATGATGGAATGACTACCATTTTCGTGTGCTACACAATGATGCAATGACCACCATTTTCTTGTGCTACAGAAGGATACAATGAACACGATTTTCATGTGCTACACAATGATGCAAGGACCACGATTTTCATGTGCTAAACAATGATGTCATGACCACGATTTTCATGTGCTTCACAGTGATGCATTGACCACGATTTTCATGTGCTACACAGTGATGTCATGAGCTTGATTTTTATGTGCTACACATTGATGCAATGACCACGATTTTGATGTGCTGCACAGTGATGCAATGACCACGATTTTCATGGGCTACACAGTGATGCAATGACCACGATTGTCATGGGCTACACAGTGATGCAATGACCACGATTGTCATGGGCTACACATTGATGCAATGGCCACGATTTTCATCGGCTACACAGTGATGCAATGGCTACGATCTTCATGGGTCACACAGTGATGCAATGGCCACGATTTTCATGTGCTAACAATGATGCAATGACCACGATTTTCATGTCCTACACAATGATGGAATGATCACGATTTTCTTGCGCTACACAATGATGGAATGACCACGATTTTCATGTGCTCAACAATGATGCAATGACCACGATTTTCATGCGCTACACCATGATGCATTGACTACGATTTTCATGCGCTACACAATGATGCAATGAACACCATTTTCATGCGCTACACAATGATGGAATGACCACGAATTTCATGCGCTAAACAATGATGCAATGACCATGATTTTCATGCGCTACACCATGATGTCATGACCACGATTTTCATGCGCTACACAATGATGCATTGACTACGATTTTCATGGGCTAAACAGTGATGCAATGACCACCATTTTCATATGCTACACAATGATGGAATAACCACAATTTTCATGTGCTACAGAATGATGCAATGACCATGATTTTCATGTGCTACACAATGATGCAGTGACCAACATTTTCATGGGCAAGACACTGATGCAATGGCCACGATTTTCATCGGCTACACAGTGATGCACAAGCCACGATCTTCATGGGCTACACAGTGATGCAATGGCCATGATTTTCTTGTGCTACACAGTGATAGAATGGCCACCATTTTCATGTGCTACACAAGGATGCATTGGCCACGATTTTCATGTGCTACACAAGGATGCAATGAACACGATTTTCATGTGCTACACAATGATGGAATAACCACGCTTTTCATGTGCTACCCAATTATGGAATGACCACGATTTTCGTGTCCTAAACAATAATGCAATTACCACGATTTTCATGTGCTACACCATGATGTCATGACCACAATTTTCATGTGCTACACAATGATGGAATGACCACTATTTTCATGCGCTACTAAATGATGCAATGACCACGATTTTCATGCGCTACACAAGGATGCAATGAACACGATTTTCATGTGCTACACAATGATGGAATAACCACGCTTTTCATGTGCTACACAATGATGGAATGACCACGATTTTCGTGTCCTAAACAATAATGCAATTACCACGATTTTCATGTGCTACACCATGATGTCATGACCACAATTTTCATGTGCTACACAATGATGGAATGACCACTATTTTCATGCGCTACTAAATGATGCAATGACCACGATTTTCATGCGCTACACAGTGATGCAATGGCCACGATTTTCATGCGCTACACAATGATGCAATGGCCACATTTTTCATGCGCTACACAATGATGTAATGGCCACATTTTTCATGCGCTACACAGTGATAGAATGGCCACAATTTTTATGTGCTACACAGTAATGCATTGGCCACGATTTTCATGTGCTACACACTGATGCAATGACCATCATTTTCATGGGATACACAGTGATGAGATGGCCACGATTTTCGTGTGCTACACAATGATGCAATGGCTACGATTTTCTTGTGCTACACAGTGAAAGAATGACCACCGTTTTCATGTGCTACACAACGATGCATTGGCCACGATTTTCATGTGCTACACACTGATGCAATGACCACCATTTTCATGGGATACACAGTGATGAGATGGCCACGATTTTCGTGTGCTACACAATGATGCAATGGCTACGATTTTCTTGTGCTACACAGTGAAAGAATGGCCACCGTTTTCATGTGCTACACAACGATGCATTGGCCACGATTTTCATGTGCTACACACTGATGCAATGACCACCATTTTCATGGGCTACACAGTGATGCATTGGCCACGATTTTCATGTGCTACACAGTGATGCAATGGCCACGATTTTCATATGCTACTTAGTGATGCATTGGCTGCCATTTTCATGTGCTACACAGTGATAGAATGGCCACCATTCTTATGTGCTACACAGTGATGCATTGGCCACGATTTTCATGTGCTACACACTGATGCAATGACCACCATTTTCATGGGATACACAGTGATGCGATGGCCATGATTTTCATGTGCTACACAATGATGCAATGGCCCCAATTCTCTTGTGCTACACAGTGATAGAATCACCACCATTTTCATGTGCTACACAGTGATGCATTGGCCACGATTTTCATGTGCTACACAGTGATGCAATGGCCACGATTTTCATGTGCTACTTAGTGATGCATTGGCTGCCATTTTCATGTGCTATACAGTGATGCATTGGCCGCCATTTTCATGTGGTAGACAGTGATGCATTGGCCGCCATTTTCATGTGCTACACAGTGATGCAATGACCAGGATTTTCATGTGCTATACAATGATGCAATGACCACGATTTTCATGTGATAAACCAAATTGCACGATTTTCCACGATTTTCATGTGCACACAGTGATGTATTAGCCGCCATTTTCATGTGCTACACAGTGATGCATTGACCACGCTTTTCATGTGTTACACAAGGATGCAATGAACACGATTTTCATGTGCTACACAATGATGCAATGAACACGATTTTCATTTGCTAAACAATGATGCAATGACCACGAATTTCATGTGCTACACCATGATGTCATGACCATGATTTTCATGTGCTTCACAATGATAGAATGACTACGGTTTTCATGTGCTACACAGTGATGTCATGAGCACGATTTTCATGTGCTACACATTGATGCAATGACAACGATTGTCATGGGCTACACATTGATGCAATGGCCACGTTTTTCATGTGCTACACAGTGATGCAATGACCACGATTTTCATGTGATAAACCAAATTGCAATGACCACGATTTTCATGTGCACACAGTGATGTATTAGCCGCCATTTTCATGTTTCTACACAGTGATGCATTGACCACGATTTTCATGTGCTACACAAGGATGCAATGAACACGATTTTCATGTGCTACACAATGAAGCAATGAACACGATTTTCATTTGCTAAACAATGATGCAATGACCACGAATTTCATGTGCTACACCATGATGTCATGACCATGATTTTCATGTGCTTCACAATGATACAATGACCACGGTTTTCATGTGCTACACAGTGATGTCATGAGCACGATTTTCATGTGCTACACATTGATGCAATGACCACGATTTTCATGTGCTACACAGTGATGTAATGACAACGATTGTCATGGGCTACACATTGATGCAATGGCCACGTTTTTCATGTGCTACACAGTGATGCAATGACCACGATTTTCATGTGCTACACAGTGATGCAATGACAACCATTTTCATGGGCTAGACATTGATGCAATGTCCACGATTTTAATGTGCTACACAATGATGGAAGGACCACGATTTCCATGTGCTACACAATGATGGAATGAACACGATTTTCATCTGCTACACAATGATGCAATGACCACGGTTTTCATGTGCTACACCATGATGTCATGACCACGATTTTCATGCGCTACACAATGATGCATTGACCAGTATTTTCATGCGCTACACAATGATGGAATGACCACGATTTTCATGCGATACACAATGATGCAATGACCACGATTTTCATGTGCTACACAATGATGTCATGACCACGATTTTCATGTCCTACACAACCATGCAATGACAACCATTTTCATGCGCTAAACAACGATGCAATGACAATTATTTTCATGCGCTACACAACGATGGAATTACCACGATTTCCATGCGCTACACAATGATAGAATGACCATGATTTTTATGCGAAACACAATGATGGAATGACCACGATTTTCATGTCCTACACAACGATGCAATGACAACCATTTTCATGTGCTATACAACGATGCAATGGTGGCGTTAAACCCAATACAACCAACCAACCAACAACGATGCAATGACCACGATTTTCATGTGCTAAACAAAGATGCAATGACCACCATTTTCATGTGCTACATAATGATGCATTGACCACGATTTTCATGTGCTAAACAAAGATGCAATGACCACGATTTCCATGATGTCATGACCACGATTTTCATGTACTACACAATGATACATTGACCACTTTTTTCATGTGCTACACAATGATGTCATGACCACGATTTTCATCTGCTACACAATGATACAATGACCATGATTTTCATGCGCTACGCAATGATGCATTGACTACGATTTTCATGTGCTAAACAGTGATGCAATGGCCACCATTTTCATGTCCTACACAACGATGGAATGACAACGATTTTCATGTGCTAAACAATAATGCAATGACCACGATTTTCATGAGCTACACAATGATGCAATGACCACGATTTTCATGTGCTACACAAGGATGCAATGACCACCATTTTCATGGGCTAAACAGTGGTGCAATGGCCACGATTTTCATGGGCTAAACAGTGATGCAACACCATTTTCATGTGCTACACAATGATGCAATGACCACCATTTTCACGTGCTACACATTGATAGAATAACCACCATTTTCACGTCCTACACAATGATGGAATGACAACGATTTTCATGTGCTAAACAATGATGCAATGACCACCATTTTCATGTGCTACACAATGATGCAATGACCACGATTTTCATGTGCTACAAAGTGATGCAATGGCCACTATTTTCATGTGCTACACCATGATGACATGACCACTATTTTCATGTGCTACACAATGATGCATCGACCACGATTTTCATGTGCTACACAGTGATGGAATGACCACCATTTTCATGTGCTCCACAGTGATACAATGACCACGATTTTCATGTGCTACACAATGATGCAATGACCATGATTTTCATGTGCTACACAATGATGCAATGACCAACATTTTCATGCTCTACACAGTGATGCAATGACCACGATTTTCATGGGCTATACAGTGATGCAAGAACCACGATTTTCATGTGCTTCACAATGATGCAATAGCCACAATTTTAATGGGCTACACAGTAATACATTGGCCACCATTTTCATGTGCTACACAGTGATGCAATAGCCACGATTTTCATGGGCTACACAGTAATGCATTGGCCACCTTTTTCATGTGCTACAGAGTGGTGCAGTGACAACCATTTTCATGTACAACGCAGTGATGCAATGAACACGATTTTCATGTGCTACGCAATGATGCAATGACCACGATTTTCATGTGCTACACAACGAGGCAATGAACACAATTTTCTTGTGCTACGCAATGATGCAATGACCACCATTTTCTTCTGCAACACAATGATGCACTGACCACGATTTTCATGTGCTACACAGTGATGCAATGACCACGATTTTCATGTGCTACACAAAGATGTCATGATGGCATTTCGTCATGTGTAGTTCATGAAAATGGTTGTCATTCCATCATTGTGTTGCACATGAAAATCGTGGTCAATGCATCACTGTGTAGCACATGAAAATGGTGGTCATTGCATCATTGTGTAGCACATGAAAATGGTGGCCAATGCATCACTGTGTAGCACACGAAAATCGTGGCCATTGCATCACTGTGTAGCCCATGAAGATCGTGGCCATTGCATCCCTGTGTAGCCCATGGAAATCGTGGTCATTGCATCATTGTGTGGCACATGAAAATCGTGGTCATTGCACCATTTTTAGCACAAGAAAATCGTGGTCATTGCATCATTGTGTAGCACATGGCAATGGTTCTCATTGCATCATTGTGTAGCCCATGAAAATCGTGGTCATTGCATCATTGTGTACCACATGAAAATCGTGGTCAATGCATCACTGTGTAGCACATGAAAATGGTGGGCAATGCATCACTGTGTAGCACATGAAAATGCTGGCCAGTGCATTACTGTGTAGCACATGAAAATCGTGGCCAATACATTAATGTCTGGCACATGAAAATGGGGGCCAATGCATCACTATGTAGCACATGAAAATGTCGCCCAATACATCAAGGTGTAGAACATGAAAGTCGTGGTCATTGCATCACTGTGTAGCACATGAAAATCGTGGTCATTGCATCACTGTGTTACACATGAAAATCGATGCCATTGCATCACTGTCTAGCACATGAAGATCGTGGCCATTGCATCACTGTGCAGCCCATGAAAATCGTGGCCATTGCATCACTGTGTAGCCCATGAAAATCGTGGTCATTGCATTATGGTTCACCAAATGAAAATCGTGGCCATTGCATCACTGTGTAGCACATGAAAATCCTGGTCATTGCATCATTGTGTAGCACATTACAATCGTGGTCATTGCATCATTGTGTAGCAAATGAAAATCGAGGGTATTGCATCACTGTGTAGCACAAGAAAATCGTGGTCAATGCATCACTGTGTTGTACATGAAAATGGTTGTCATTGCATCACTGTGTAGCACATGAAAATGGTGGTCATTCCATCATTGTGTACCATATGAAAATCGAGGTCAATGTATCATTCTGTAGCACATGAAAATGGTGTTGCATTGACCACGATTTTTATATGCTACACAATGATGCAATAACCACGATTTTCCTGTGCGACACACACAGTTATCCAATGACCACGATTTTCATGGGCTACACAGTGATGCAATGGCCACGATTTTCATGTGCTAAACAATAATGCAATGACCACGATTTTCATGTGCTAAACAATAATGCAATGACCACGATTTTCATGTCCTACACCATGATGACATGGCCACGATCTTCATGTACTACACCATGATGACATGGCCACCATCTTCATGAACTACACCATGATGCAATAACCACGATTTTCATGTGCTAAACAATAATGCAATGACCACAATTTTCATGTGCTACACGATGATGTCATGAGCACGATTTTCATGTGCTTCACAGTGATGCATTGACCACGATTTTCATGTGATGCAATGACCACCATTTTCATGTGCTACACAATGATGGAATGACCACAATTTTCATGTGCTACAGCAGGCTGCAATGAACACGATTTTCATGTGCTACACCATGATGCAATGACCACGATTTTCATGTGCTGAACAATGATGCAATGACCACGATTTTCATGTGATGCAATGACCACCATTTTCATGTGCTACACAATGATGGAATGACCACAATTTCATGTGCTACAGCAGGATGCAATGAACACGATTTTCATGTGCTACACCATGATGCAATGACCACGATTTTCATGTGCTGAACAATGATGCAATGATCACGATTTTCATGTGCTACACCATGAAATCATGACGACTAATTTCATGTGCTACACAATGATGCAATGACCACGATTTTCATGTTCTACACAATGATGCAATGACCACGATTTTCATGTGCTACACCATGATGTCATGACCACGATTTTCACGTGCTACAGAATGATACATTCACCACGGTTTTCATGTGCTACACAATGATGTCATGACGACGATTTTCATGCGCTACACGGTGATGCAATGACCACGATTTACATGGGCTACACAGTGATGCAATAGCCACGATTTTCATGTGCTAAACAACAATGCAATGACCACGATTTTGATGTGCTAAACAATAATGCAATGACCACGATTTTCATGTCCTACACCATGATGACATGGCCACGATCTTCATGTACTACACCATGATGACATGGCCACCATCTTCATGAACTACACCATGATGCAATAACCACGATTTTCATGTGCTAAACAATAATGCAATGACCACAATTTTCATGTGCTACACGATGATGTCATGAGCACGATTTTCATGTGCTTCACAGTGATGCATTGACCACGATTTTCATGTGATGCAATGACCACCATTTTCATGTGCTACACAATGATGGAATGACCACAATTTTCATGTGCTACAGCAGGCTGCAATGAACACGATTTTCATGTGCTACACCATGATGCAATGACCACGATTTTCATGTGCTGAACAATGATGCAATGACCACGATTTTCATGTGATGCAATGACCACCATTTTCATGTGCTACACAATGATGGAATGACCACAATTTCATGTGCTACAGCAGGCTGCAATGAACACGATTTTCATGTGCTACACCATGATGCAATGACCACGATTTTCATGTGCTGAACAATGATGCAATGATCACGATTTTCATGTGCTACACCATGAAATCATGACGACTAATTTCATGTGCTACACAATGATGCAATGACCACGATTTTCATGTTCTACACAATGATGCAATGACCACGATTTTCATGTGCTACACCATGATGTCATGACCACGATTTTCACGTGCTACAGAATGATACATTCACCACGGTTTTCATGTGCTACACAATGATGTCATGACGACGATTTTCATGCGCTACACGGTGATGCAATGACCACGATTTACATGGGCTACACAGTGATGCAATAGCCACGATTTTCATGGGCTACACAGTGATGCAATGGCCACGATTTTAATGGCCTACAGAGTGATGCAATGACACGAATTTCATCGGCTACACAGTGATGCAATGACCACGATTTTCATGGGCTACACAGTGATGCAATGGCCACGATTTTCATGTGCTACACAATGATGCAATGACCACGATTTTCATGTGCTAAACAATGATGCAATGACCACGATTTTCATGTGCTAAACAATGATGCAGTGACAACCATTTTCATGTGCTACACAGTGATGCAATGAACACGATTTTCATGTGCTACACAATGATGCAATGACCAAGATTTTCATGTGCTAAACAATGATGCAATGACCACGAAAATTGTGTAGGACATGAAAATTGTGGTCATTGCATCATTGTGTACCTCATGAAAATGGTTGTCATTGCATCATTGTGTAGCACATGAAAATTGTGGTCAATGCATCACTGTGTAGCACATGAAAATCGTGGCCAATGCATTACTGTGTCGCACATGAAAATTCTGGCTATTGCATCAGTGTGTAGCACATGAAAATCGTGGCCGATGCATCGCTGTGTAGTACATGAAAATCGTGGCCATTGCATCGCTGTGTAGCCCATGACAATCGTGGTCATTGCATCACTGTGTATCCCATGAAAATCGTGGCCATTGCATCACTGTGTAGCACATGAAAATCGTGGCCATTGCATCACCGTGTAGCACATTAAAATCGTGGTCATTGCATTACTGTGTAGCACATGAAAGTCGTGGTCATTGCATCATTGTGTAGCACATGAAAATCGAGGGCATTGCATCATTGTGTAGCACATGAATATCGTTTTCATTGCATCACTGTGTAGCACATGAAAATGGTGGTCATTGTGTAGCATATGAAAATGATGGGCATTGCATCATTGTGTTACACATGAAAATGATGATCATTGCATCATTTTAAAACATGAAGATGAAGGTGGTTGCATCGTTGTGTAAAACATGAAAATGATAGTCGTTGCATCATTGCGTAATGCATGAAAACGATGGTTGTTGCATCTGTGTGTAACACATGAAAACGATGCTTGTTGCATCGGTGTGTAACGCATTGAAATGATGGTCGTTGCATCGTTGTGTAACGCATTAAAATGATGGTCGTTACATCATTGTGTAAAGCATGAAAATCATGGTCATTGCATCGTTGTGTAACACATGAAATTCGTAGTCATTGCACCGCTGTGTGACACATGAAAATGACAGTCGTTGCATCGTTGTTTAACGCATTGAAATTGTTGTCATTGCATCGTTGTGTAACACATTAAAATGATGGTCGTTGCATCGGTGTGAAAATCGTGGTAATTGCATTATTGTGTAACATATGAAAATCATAGTCATTGCATCATTGTGTAACACATGAAAATGATTGTCGTTGCATCATTGTGTAATGCATTGAAATGGTTGTCATTGCATCATTGTGTAACACATGAAAATGGTGGCCATTGCATCATCGTATACCAAATGAAAATGATGGTAATTTCATCGTTGTGTAACAGATGAAACTTGTTGTTATTGCGTCGTATAGGACATAAAAACCGTGCCTTACCGTGTAACACAAGAAGATGGTGCTTATCGGATCATTGTGTATTACATAAAAATCGTGGTAATTGCCTTACTGTGTAACACATGAAAATGGTGGTCACTGCATCGTTGTGTAATATACCAAAATGGTGGTCATTGCATCATTATGTAGTTACCAGCATTTTCGCCTTTACCCACAATGTTTTTAAAAGACCTTTTCCTCCCATTCATTAAAACAAGTGCTTGTGTGGTACAAGTTTAAAGCCAATGTTGAAGAAATAAATTGTACAGTGGAGCATTTACTATTTTCCAAATATTTCTTTTCTAGCATAAATGAAAATCGTAGTCATTGCAGTGGAGCATTAACTATTATCCAAATATTTCTTTTCGTGCATACGTGGTGGTCATTGCCTTACTGTGTAATACATGAAACTGTTGGTCATTGCATCATTATGTATTTCTTTTCTAGCATAAATGGAAATCGTAGTCATTGCAGTGGAGCATTAACTATTGTCCAAATATTTCTTTTCTAGCATACATGGTGGTCATTGCCTTACTGTGTAACACATGAAACTGTTGGTCATTGCATCATTGTGTAAAACATGAAAATGGTGGTCATTGCCTTACTGTGCAGCACACGAAAATGGTGGTCATTGCCTTACTGTGCAGCACACGAAAATGGTGGTCATTGCATTATAGTTTAACACATGGAAATGGTGGTCATTGCATCACTGTGTAGCACATGAAAATCGTGGTCATTGTATCATTGTGTGACACATGAAAATGTTGGACATTGCATCGTTGTGTAGCACATGAAAATCGTGGTCATTGCATCATAATGTGACAACTGAAAATGGTAGTCATTGCATCATTGTTGTACACATGAAAATGGTGGTCACTGCATCATTGTTTATCACATGGAAATTGTGGCCATTGCATGATTGTGTAGCTCATGAAAATGGTGGTCATTTTTCATAGTGAAGCCCATGAAAATGGTAGTCACTTGTAAAAGTGAAGCACATGAAAATGGTGGCCATTGCATCATTGTGTAACGCATGAAAATAGTGGTCATTGTATAATTGAATAACACATGAAAAAGATGGTCATTGCATCAGTGTTTGAAACATGAAATTCATTTTCATTGCATTATTGTGTTTCATGTGGAAATGGTGGTCATTGCATCATAGTGTAGCACGTGAAAATGGTGGTCATTGCATAATTGCGTAATACAAGAAAATGGTGGTCATTGCACCATTGTGTAGCGCATGAAGGCGGAGGCCATTGCAATATTGTGTAGCAGATAAAGATATATTTCATCTGGCCTGTTGATAAGAATTTTACTTATTTTGGAAATACAATCTATTTACTTTATACCATCATCGTGAAATGAAATCACACAACTCTCAAAACGTGCTTGTGGAAAAAAAGATACTGTTCATCAACATGAAAAAAGAATTTATTCGTAAATACATGCGGAAACATTGTGGCAAAAGAAGAATTAGTCTGTTACAGTTTTCCAACATTTTTTTTTAAACATGGTCTACTGAAACCCATACAATGTCATCCATGGCCACTGCCAGTTAGTTTATTTTACTCACAGATAATATTTTATTTGCAGATAGCCTATTTTGGTACGATTGGTAATGCTTTACCATATTTGGAGGAGTTAGATATTCACTGTGATCTACATTATAACCCAGCAGATTTTTTGTGCAAGTTGTTTTATTCTTATTATTTTCTTCAGTAACCAGCGTTTCCTCCCTTTTCAACTATGTTTTCTATCCTGTCAAACACAAATAACGTTTTAGTCACATTCTATTTACTGTTTTCAAATGCTTTGAATTTGGACAGTCTAAAATTTTGTCATGTGGTGAAGAGTCAACCATTTGGGACGGTAGGGTGGCTCTATGTCCTTGAATCTGTCTATCTGTTTACTAGTCTGTCTGTCCATCTGTCTGTCTGGAATAACTTCTGCTCTAATTAAAAAAATGCAAGGGACAATTTCATCTGAAGAAAGAAGGATGCCTTTTTACTGAAATTGCACAGTCCTTTGTTTTTAAGGCTTTGGTCCATTCGATATATGTGAAAACTTTTTCTAACGTTTTATCCTAACTTTTGTCTGTGCATAAGTCCAGCTTTTGTTTATAATGAAATTGCCGTTTATTTTTTTCCTTTCATGTCTAGTGATAATGAAATTGCCTTTTCTCTTCCATTCATGTCCAGCTGTAATGAAATTGCCTTTTCTTTACCATTTCATGTCCATTTAAATGAAATTGCCCACTTATCCAGTTCATGTCCAGTGATAATGAAATTGCCTTTTTATTTCCATTTCATGTGCAGTGGTAATGAAATTGCCTTTTCGTTACCATTTCACGTCCAGTGAAGATGTAATTTCCTTTTCTTTTCCATTTCATGTCCAGTAGTAATGAAATTGCTTTTTCTTTTCTATTTCATGTCCAGAGATAATGAAATCACTTTTTCTTTTCCATTTCATTTTAGTGGTAATGAAATTGCCTTTTTCCTCCATTTTGTGTCCAGTGATAATAAAATTGCCTTTTCTTTTCCACTTCATGTCCAGTGGTAATGGAACTGCCTTTTCTTTTCCATTTCATGTTCACTGATGAGGAAATTCCCTTCTCTTTTCTATTTCATGACAGTGATAATGAAATTTCCTTTTCTTTTCCATTTCATGTCCAGTTGTAATAAAATTGCCTTTTCTTTACCATTTTATGTCCATCGAAAAATGAAATTGCCTTTTCTTTTTCATTTCATGTTCAGTGGTAATGAAATTGCCTTTTCTCTACCATTTCATGTCCATTGAAATTGAAATTGCCGTTTCCTATCGACTTCTTGTCCAGTGATAATGAAATTGCCTTTTCTCTTCCATTAATGTCCAGTTGGAATGAAATTGCCTTTTCTTTACCATTTCATGTCCACTGAAAATGAAATTGTCGTTTTTTTTATTCACTTCATGTCCAGTGATAATGAAATTTCCTTTTCTTTTCCATTCCGTGTCCAGTGGTAATGAAATTTCCTGTTCTTTTCCTTTTCATGTCCAGTAGTAATTATATTGCCTTTTCTTTTCCTTTTCATGTCCATTGGAAATGATATTGACTTTTCTTTTTCATTTCATGTCCAGTGATAATGAAATTTCATTTTCTTTTCCATTTCATGTCCAGTGATTATGAAATTTCCTTTTCTTTGCCATTTCATGTCCAGTGGTAATGAAATTGCCTTTTCTTTTCCATTCCATGTTCAGTGATAATGAAATTCTCTTCTCTTTTCTATTCATGACAGTGATAATGAAATTTCCTTTTCTTTCTCCATTTCATCTCCAGTTGTAATGAAATTGCATTTTCTTTACCATTTCATTTCCATCGAAAATGAAATGGCCTTTTCTTTTCCATTTTATGTTCAGTGGTAATGAAATTGCGTTTTCTTTTCCATTTCACTTCCAGTGAAAATGAAATTGCCTTCCTTTTTGCATGTCTTGTCCTGTAATAATGAAATTGCTTTTGCTTTCCATTTTATTTCTAGTAGTAATTCTATTCCATTTCATGTCCATTGCAATGAAGTTGCCATTCCTTTTCAATGTCATGTTTATTGTAATAAAACTGCACTTTCTTTTCCATTTCATATCCTGTGATAGTGAACTTGCCCTTCTTTTTTTCCATTTCAAGTCAAGTGATAATGAAATTGCCTTTCCTTCTCCATTTCATGTCCAGTGGAAGCTGTAACCTCAGATGATGACACCATTAAAAAAATTATCAACAAAGGATCTACTACAAAGTATGCTTTACATCATAATGTTTTGTTTAACCCTTTCCACAAGACCAGTTTTAGACGCTCTTAAATTGAGGATATCTGCAGACGAAAAATTTAAAATTTATGCAAATGAGCTTAAGTTCTCTGATAGGACAGAAAACATTATGAGAAAAGGAGAAAATGTTGGCTTCCATAATGTTATTAAAAGCTTTCTCTCTCTGGGTCATTAAAAGTCAGGATTATGTGGTAAAGAGTTAACCTTTTACAAAACAATCATTTGTCATAACAACCCGGAGGAAATAGTCTTCTGGAAACAATGTGGTAAAAGAAGAGAATTCTGGCAACCAGTATTTTCTTCTTTTCCCACTGTTTTATACCTTTACAGAGAAAAAAATATCATCATTTAACCCTTTACAACATGACAAAATTTTAGACTGGTCCCAATTGAAAGCATGTGCAAACGACAGATTGAATGTAACTCAAATGATAATTTCTGTCTTTGATAGTGTAGAAAACATTATGGGAATAGGAGAAAATGCTGCTTACCAGCATTTTCTCCTCTTTCCACAATTTTTTCTTAAGGTCATTAAAAGTCGGGATTGTGTGGTAAAAGGTTAAGTCACATTTGATTTGTCCTTTGCAACTGCTTTGAAGTTAAGTGCGACTTACATTTTGTCATGCAGTAAAAAGATAATCTCTTACTGTTCAAAGATGACTTTTTACACGCTTATCGTGGATTTGGAAAAAAATTAAGCAAAAGGAGCCATTTTCTGTGGCATACTTGAAAAAAACGTGAGCTTTTGCTCCTGGCATCTGTGCCAATGACATAGACATAGATCAAGATCACATTGAACAAAACAGAGTCTGATCTTGGATTTAAACAGTCCACTTGCAAAAAATTAACAGCAGCAAGTTGATTGCAGATTCCAAAGATTGTCTCACTCAAGTGTCAGATCAAGAAAAGGTCAAAAACCAGTAACAGAAAATGGAGCTGATGGTCTAGATGGTAATAAAAATCATGATGAAGAGTTTGAAGAAGATGATGAGAGAGAAGACAGTAAAACAAAGTTAATTTCAAATGGTTTTCAAAATGATGGTGAGGTTAATTGGAAAGTATTGTAGTTTTAGTCTCTTGCTTTTAGGGAGAGCGCTACAATACCAAACCCTGGGTCCATAGTCACAAATCAATCTTGTTCCTAGTCTTATTCTCCAGAATTTTCTAAATTTGAAAGTAACACAACTTCTGATTGGCTAAACCCTTTGGTTTAGCCAATCAGAAGTTATGTTACTTACAAATTTAGAAAATCTTGGAGAAGAAGACTAGAAATGTTCTTAAGAATGGTTGGTGAATATGGAATCTGGCTGCATAGTCGGTAGAGTACAGCACTTGAGAAAAAGGGCTTGCTGGTTGGGATCCCCAGCTCGGCCAGTTTCTTCCCGAGGATTGATGATAATCATCGCAACAGGATTCATTCCTCTCTTACCGCTAATCATTGTTTCGGTGCTGTTGGAAAGCATCCAGTGACTTGGGAAAAATATTGTGTGAAGTACTGGTGAAAGAAACTCTAGGAAAGTATGGATAGGTGCACTGGCTGCAGCGACATAATTGAAGTATTTTTAAAGATGGTGTAAAACACCATGTAAACAAAACAAACAAAGCTCTACAGTATTCTGTACTTTAGTTATATGAATCTCTCTACCATTTACAAAAATGCTTTTCAAAATGATGCTTAGCTCGAGAGCTAGTTTTGTTCGGTTTCATCACTGGTGTGTCTGCTTTGAAAATGCAATACAATACAGTACCATATTTTCTTCTAGTTCAATGACGGGTGTCTCCATTTAATTACTTAGATACTAATGAGCCAAGGTCAGTGAAAGTTTTTCCTTCAGAAAGTATCGACCAAGGTCAGGTCAGCCTGCAAAGTCCCCACAAGTTGACCTGGGACAAAACTGTCTGCTATTTGTTTATTTTCTGCATGTCAAAGGACCAGTGTACCACATGATTCAGTCACTTATTATACTGAATGGATTTTATGGATCCATAATTATCTGATGACTTGCTTGGTATAATTCATCAGGGAGATACATTAACCCTTTCCCAAACGACAAATTTTGGACTGGTCCAAATTGAAACATTTTGCAGACGACAATTTTAAATTTGATGAAAATGGCAGAAAGGTCTCAAAAAGAGTAGAAAACACTGTGGGAAAAGGAGAAATTGCTCGTTACGAGCAATTTCTCCTTTTCCCACAGTGTTTTCAAAAGAGTTGTACTGCAGACACGTGAAAACCACGGCTTGTTTGGGAAAGGGTTAAAATCGCTTTTGCCAGAGCATGGCTCAGAGAATTAATATAGAGATTTTCTGTAAATCCCGTAATAAACGGCAAAGTTTTAGAGTTGTCTATTTTGAAAACAATTGTAGCTTACAAATTGAATATGGCTGAAACAATGTGATTTGTCTTTTAAAAGGTAGAAAACATTGTGAGAAAATGATGGTTTAAAGAAAATGATGGTCACCAGCATTTCATCCTTTTCCCACAATGTTTTCAAAAGCCTTTTTACTCAGGGGTGTCAAAACTTGGGATGATTTGGAAAAGGGTTAAAGGTGGTTGTGAAGAAATATATTGTAGGTAACCGGCATTTTCTCCTTTTCCCACAATGTTTTCAAAAACGTTAAAACATGGTCAAAAAAGAAGACCCAAATACACTTGTTACAATTTCAAGGTTTTATTGTCCATAATGTCTTTACCATACGACAAAATCTTAGACTTGTCCAAATTGAAAGCATTTGCAGACAACAATTTAGATGTGGATCAAAAGATAGAATTTGTCTTTGATAGGGTAGAAAACATTGTGTGAAAAGGAGAAAATGCAGGTTACCGTCATTTTCTCCTTTTCCCACAATGTTTTCAAAAGCTTTCTTTCTTAGGGACGTTAAAGTCAGGATGGTGTGGTAAGCAGTTAAAGTATATTTCTTCAACATTGAAGAAATATACTACATACGTAGATATATACGCATGTTGAAAAAATTGCAAATTACCAATAATGGACATTTCACGTATGGTAATGTTTGCGGATTCAAGGCACTCGATACCTGTTGGAAATTTGTGGTCAAATACGTGAACAGAAATAGTTGCGTTTTTTTTTTTTTTTTTTCAAATTCGCGAAATCGCAGAAATTTCCACTGCGCAAGCATTTCCACTTATACAGTATTGTACAGTTAAGTGTTAGTTATGTTCCAAATATCTGTTTTCTAGCATATTTAGTACAGTTTGAGGACTTTGACAGCATAGACGATGATGTGGACAAATGGCCGACCTCCTGGTGTACCCAGTATCGTGTGCTGGCAGGTCGGAGTTTGAGACAAACTATACGTGTTATTAAACAAGGGTATACATTGACAACGGCCATCATCGTGTCTGTGACCTGCTGTTTATTGTACGCCCAAGTTGGAGTCTCGCTACAGACATCGAGGGATGTGTATGGACTGGTAAGGGTGAAACTCTTTACCACGCAACAAAATTTTTGACTGGTCTAAATTGAAAGCATTTGCAGACGACATATTTAAACTGACTCAAATGATTGAATTTGGTTTTGAAAGGTTTGAAAACATTGTGGTTACCAGCATTTTCTCCTTTTCCCACAATTTTTTCAAAAACTTTTTTCTTCTAGGTCGTTAAAACTCGGGATTGTTTGGCAAAGAGTTAATCCATAGATTTCTGAAAAAACAAGTTGCTGGATTTGAGTCATGTGTTACACCTTTTTAAAACAGTTATTTTGGCATAATCCCTGGAAATCGCCGGGCGACACTTTAAATTTGTGGAAAAAATGAGTTGCTGGTTTTGAATTATGTTTTACACCTTTTTAAAATAAATATTACTAGCACTGCTAAATCTTGCATATTAGTGTCATAAATGTCCAAGCATATAGGCCTGCAGGGGCCTTCCAAATAAACATGATCAGGTACATTTTTTACCAGTTACTAATTTCCATCTATTATATTCAATTTCATTATACCGAGAAATAGGTCAAAAGCCAGTGCATTCAGCTATGCTCAAAAAAGCTATGAGACAAATAACTGAGTCATGCTCTGGCAAAAGGAGGCTTAATGCATTATATCATACAAGTCATCACATAATTTGGGATCCAGTGTATCCATTTTCTCTACCAAATGACAGATTGTTGGGGTAGAATGGTTCTTGACATGCACAAAATTGAACAAAAACAAAAAGTTTCGGCCCATGTCAGCCTACGCAGACTGAGCAGGCTGACATGGATCAGTACTTACTTTAATGCTTTAACCCTTTACCACACAATCCCCACTTTTAACGACCCTGAGAAAGAGGTCTTTTGAAAACATTGTGGGAAAAGGAGAAAATGTTGGTAACAACCAGCATTTTCTCCTTTTCCCACGATGTTTTCTAACCTATCAAAGACAAATTCATCATTTGGGCCACCTTTAATTTGTCATCTGCAAATGCTTTCAGTTTGGACCAGTCTAAAATTTTGTCATTTGGTAAAGGGTTAAGCCCTCTTTTCACAGAGCTTCGCTCATATCTTTTACAGATCTTCTTTTATGGTGGATACTGGACATTTTTACCTTCATTTGAAATCTTATCCAGCTGTAAGTAGATTATCAAGTCTTCTCAAGTAGTTTACATATGAGACATCAGACCTCCAGATAACAGGGAATGATAGTGTTCTAAATCCATCATTTCTCTTCCAAACCCTATGTTATGGGTACTCATTAGAATCGTCTCGATGAGACTATTCTAATGAGTACCCATAACATGGGGTTCAGTAGAAAGTGATTAATATTTTAAATTTTGAAATCAAAATCACTCCCTCTATCTGGAGCTCTGAGCCATGCTCTGTGAAAAGGAGGCTTATGCATTTTAATGCATCTGCAAAGAGAATTGACCCAGATCAGCCTGTGCAATTCTCGTAGGCTGACCTGGGCCGAAACATTTGGCTATTGGTCAATTTTCTGCCTGTCAAAGGCCAGTCTCCCTCAGGATTCAGTTGGTTGTTAGACAGAATGGCTTTTATACATTCACAATTATAATGCATTACAGAGATGTATCAACTCTTTACCAAATGAAAAGTTTTAGACTCTTCTAAATTGAATGTATCTGCAGACATCAAGCTGGAAAGTGATACAAATGAACCAGAGTTTTTTGACAGAGTAGAAAACACTGTGGGAAGCAGTATTCTTGTAAGCAGCATTTTCTCCTTTTCCCATGTTTTCAAAAGGCTTCTTCTTACGGGTCGTTAAAACTCGGGATTTTGTGGTAAAGGGTTAAGCCGCTTTTTGCAAGGGCATGGCCTATATGTTTGCACTGCTGTCTATGTCTGTACATGATCTAGAAAAGTCCAGCCTTTGTTATTAGTCCTTTGTTTATACCACACAATCCTGATTTTTAACAACCCTGAGAAAGAAAGCTTTTGAAAACATTGTGGGAAATGTAGAATATGCTTGTAAGCAGCATTTTCCCCTTTTCCCACAATGTTTTCTGCCCTTCCCAAAACAAATTTCAATTTTTGGGTCAGATTTATGTTGTTGTCTGCAAAATGCTTTCAATTTGGACCAGTGTAAAGAGTAAATTGCCAAAATCACACCTTTTTAATGTATGTAATTCTCCAGTTGTTTTTTTTACACTTTCAGAAAAATGAATACCGAGTATGTTGTGGTATACAGGGTGTCCCAAAATGTATGTCCCAGTTTCAAAGTTCAATTTTGCCACAAAATGTGTTCAACATAGCTAGATAGCTTTTAATAATAATATCAAAAACATCTTAAATTTTGTAGAAACAGCAATCTTAATTACTGTTTTACCTTCATTCCATCATAACACACGCTCTACATGTCCACCCATTTTCTGCTGTACGAGTCTGACACGACGTCGGAAATCGTTTATGACGTTTTGGCAGATGCCCTCTGTAATCTTCCGTAATTCCCTACAAATAGCAGTCCTGGGTTCAGTTCAACATGCTGGTTTATAATCGTAGCCCCTGTCTTTGATGGGTCCTTACAGAAAAAAAATCTAACCGGTTTAAAGCGGACGATTCGGGTGGCCATTCGACTATGGTCTTCATTGTAATCAACTGCCTTCAAAAAGTATTGATCAGAAAGCCAATAGCAGCTCTGCTTGTATGGGTTGCTGCTCCATTGATACCAACTATCATTAAATAAGAAACATCTTTTTGAAAGTTCAGGCACAAACTTATTTTTTAAAATATCAATGTAGCGATCAGAGGTAACAGTGACAGTGGCTCCGTTTTCCTAGAAGAACTGCTTAAAGCAACCCAAAGAGTGATTTTTTTTTTTGCCAGTCAGAGGTGTTTGACACAGATTATGATTATAAAACAGCATGATTAACTGAACTCAGAACTGCTATACGTAGGGAAATACGGAAGGTTACAGAGGACACCTGCCAAAACGTCATTAACAACTTTCGACAGTCGTGTCAGACTGGTACAGCAGAAAATGGGGTGGACATGTAGAGCAAAATTGAACTTCGAAACTGGGACATATATTTTGGGACACCCTGTATACTACAGGTTTTCAAGAATGACGATAATGATGCTGCTGATGATGATGATTGAGAAGTAATAAAAAACAATGATGATGATGATAATGACAAAGATTCAATGTCACAAATCTCTTCGAAGTGTTTTTGATTTTATACATGTATTTTATATGTGTATTTTGGACCAGTGGCCTTAATTTACTATAAATGATTTAAGTTTGCTATTTGAATTGGTCTCCCTCTATATTTGCAGTTCCAACTGCTAGACTTGTGATAAACAAGGAGAGAGCTGCAGGTGCGTACCGACTGTCAGCTCTGTACTGCGCTCTCATGACCAGCGATATACCCAACTGTTTGATACATCCCGTATTTATGTACATACTGTTTTTCTGGGTTGGAGGTTTTGGAGGGCCCAGCCAGTTTTTCTGTAGTCTGTGTTGTTATATAATACATGCTTGGGCCTGTTGTGTAAGTTTTGTTTGTTTATTTGTTTTGTTTGTTTGTTTGTTTGTTTGTTGCTGGAGTGTTTAATCCAGATTTCGAAAGTATTTTAGTTACAATTTATATGGGCCATGCTGTGTGAAAAGAGGGCTCATTGCATCTGCAAAAAGTATCGAGCCATGTCAGTCTGCACCTATCTCATGAGTCAGCTTGTTGTTAGACAAAATTGATGTTATTGATTTCTTATTATGTGATGACTTGCTTGGTATCATCTCTCTTTTATCATAACCCACTGTCTCCTCTTTGGTTGATTGATTGTATGGTGTTTAACGCCGTTTTCAACATTATTTCAGTTATATCGCGGCGGCCATTGTACCTATCCATGCTTTTCTGGAATTTCGTTTACCAGTACTACGCACAATATTCTTTTCAAGCCACTGGCTGCTTTCCCACATTACCATCGTCGAAACAATGGAGTGGTGAGAATGAATCCTGTCGCAATGACTATCATCAATCCTCGGAAAGAAATTGGCCGAGCCGGGGATCGAACTAGCAACCTCCTGTTCTCAAGTCCTGCACACTACCGACTGAGCCACGGGGGCTGGACGTCTCCTCTTTGGACGATGTCTTCAGGTGTGTTTATACCTTAAACCTTTTCCAAACAATTTAGCAAACAATCTCAAGTTTTGACGAACTTGAGAATGAAGGCTCTTGAAAACATTTTGAGAATAGGAGAAAATGCTGGTATCCAGCATTTTCTCCTTTTCTCACAATGTTTTCTACCATTTGAAATCTGACATATTTCTTGAGTAAAATTGAATTTGTTGTTTCAAAGTTTCCTTCTGCAAAGTTGTAAATGTAATAACTATAGTCATCCTTTGCATTCTTAGGTTTATTCAATTGAGCCATGCTTTGTTAAAAGGGGGCTTAATGCATCTCCATGTTGCGCCATATATAGCAAGTCATCACATCATTATGGATCTATAAAATCCATTTTGTCTAACAACCAGCTGAGTCCTGAGGTAGACTGTCCTCTGTCCTTTGACTTGCAGAGAATTGAACAAAAGCAGAAAGTTATGACCCAGGTCAGCCTGCACGGACTGTGTAGGCTGACCTGGCTTGATACTTTTTGCAGATGCGTTACTCACCATTTCACAGAGCAATACTCAAATGTTTCTGCTTTTTGCATATCTTGCAATAACCGTGGTAACCGTTAGAGCACTTAATAAACCAAATGGACTTTTATTAAATACTACAAAACCAAGGCTTCTTTTGAGGAGGATTTCTCCTCTTAGTGAACATTTGGAGATTAAAAGGCAGTCTGCATTTTGTGGAGTCTGATCTTAATCTGCCCTATCTGCAAAAGCAAATTATTTTGTGAGAGTCTTTTAAACCCTTTACCTCACAATACCGAGTTTTAATGAACCTGAGGAAAAGGCTTTTGAAAACTTTGTTGGAAAAGGGAAAGGGTTTGTAACCAGCATTCTCTCGCTTTACCACAGTGTTTTGTACCATTTCAAAGGTTAATTCTTCTGCTTAAACCATATTTAATTTGGTGTCTGCAAATGCTGTAAAGTTCTATAAGTCTCAGATTTTGTTGTCTGGTAAAGAGGTACCCCTTTACCACTCAGTCGCCTGTTTTCACAACTCTTACTAAAGGATTTTTTAAATATTGTAGGAAGAGAAGAAAATGCTGGTAAGCAGCATTTTCTTCATTTCCAACAATGTTTTCTACCATTCCAAAGACAGATACTGCAATCTGTGCAACACTTATATGTTGTCCGCAAACACTTTCAATTTGGACAGGTGTAAAATTTTGTCATCTGGTAAAGAGTCAACCCTTTACCACACAGTCCGATGCTTTCACAAGCCTTACAAAAGGATTTTGAAAACATTGTGAGAAAAGAAGAAAATGCTGGTAACCAGCATTTTCTTCGTATCCAACAACGTTTTCTATCGTTCCAAAGACATGTAGATACGGTAATCTGCCACATTTTACTTGTCATCTGCAAACACCTTCAATTTGGACAGGTGTAAAATATTGTCAGCTGGTAAAGAGTTAAGCGGTATTTTTTTATACTATCCTTACAGGGCTTAGGACTGTTCATATCATCCCTGTGTCATGACTTGAGAATGGCCATCACTACATTGTTCTCTTATCTCATATCGATGTATTTACTGGGTAAGTCTTTATCAATGTGGTCATGTTGTCTTAGCAACAGTTATATAGATTGTAGAGTACTGTTGTAGGTCATTTCGTCATAGCAACAGTAGTATTATCTGTGGGGTGATGATGAAGGTCATGTTGTGATAGTATCAGTCATAATTATTGTCCTTATACTTTGATCGCAACACTTGTATTGTCTGTGGAATATTGATATAGGTCACATTGTGATGGAAACAATTGTTTTGTTTATAGGCTACTGATGTCGATTGTGTCCTGAAGTAGGAAGTAGTTTTGCCTGTAGGGTGTTGACACAGGTCATATCCTGAAAGCAACAGTTGTAATGTCCTGCAGGGTACTGATGCGAGTCGTATCCTGATAGCAACAGTTGTAATGTCTGTAGGGTACTGATGCAAGTGTTATCCTGATTGCAAAAGTTGAAAGGCCCTGTCGGGTGCTGAAGCAGGTCATGCCCTGATAGCAACAGTTATATTGCCCTGAAGGGTACTGATGTGGGTCATATTCTGTTAGCAACAGTTGTAATGCCATACAGGTCATATTCTGAAAGCAACAGTTGTAATGCCCCATAGTGCATTGATGTAGGTCATATCATGATAAAAACAGTTGTAATGCCCTATAGGATACAGATGCGGGTCATGCCCTGGTAGCATCCGTTGTAATGCCCTGAAGGGTACTGATGTGGGTCATATCCTGGTAGCAACAATTGCATTGCCCTGTAGGGTAGTGATGTGGGTCATATCCTGACAGCAACAGATGTAATGCCCTAAGGGTGCTGATGGGGATCATGCCCCGATAGCAACAGTTGCATTGCAGTAAGGGTGTTGATACGGGTCATGCCCTTCCAGCAATAATGGTTTTGCCTTTCAGGGATCTGATGGGGATCGAGCCCTGATACGACAGTGGTATTACCCTGTAGGGTGCTGATGTTGCAAAAATTGTATTGTAAGTTAAAAAAGTAGTTTTGTCTGTAAGGTGTTGATGTGTGTCATGCCCTGATAGCAACAGTTGCAATGCCCTGTTGGGTACTGATGCGGGTCATAGCCTGAGAGCAAGAGTTGTAATGCTCTGAAGGGTACTAATGCGGGTCCTACCCTGATAGCAATAGTTGTACTGCCCTGTAGGGCACTAATGCGCGTCATATCCTTATAGCAACAGTTTTAATGCTTTGTGGGATATTTATGCAGGTCAAGCCCTGATAGCTACTATTTTAATGCCCTGTAGGGTACTGATGCAGGTCATATCCTGATACAACAGTTGTTATGTCCTACAGGGTACTGATGTGGGTTATATCCTGAAAGCCCTAGTTACAGTTGTAATGCCCTAAAGGGTACTAATGCGGATCATATCCTCATAGCAACAGTTGAAATGCCCTGTAGGGTACTGATGTGGATTATATCCTGATAGCAAAAGTCGTATTTCCCTTTAGGGTATTGATGCAGGTCAAGTCTAGATAGCAACAGTTGTAATTCCCAGTAGGGTACTGATGCAGGTCATGTCCTATATGGACAGTTGCAATGCCCTGTAGGGAAATGATATGGGTTATGCTCTGAGAGCAACAGCTGTAATTTCGTCAAGGCTGCTGATGCGAGTCATGCCCTGATAGCAATGGTGGTTTTGCCCCGTAGGGTTCTGAATGGGGTCATGCCTTGATAGCAATGGTGGTTTTGCCCCGTAGGGTTCTGAATGGGGTCATTCCCTGATAGCACAGTGGAATTACCCCATTGGGTGCTGTTGTTGCATACCCGGGTGAGGCAAACTTTCTTTCCAGCGATTTTTCGCCTCTCACCTCTGATGTATGTGAGAAAAGTAGTCAGAGAAAGCGTCACTGACTGCCGTGATATGACCTGAACTGTTAAAAAGGCGTTAAACTCCAATACAAACCAAACCAATGCTGATGTTGCAAAAGTCGCAGGTTAGAAAAAGTAGTTTTGTCTGTATAGTGTTGATGCGTGTCTCGCCCTGATAGCAACAGTATAGTACCCTGTAGGGTACTGGTGCAGATTATGTACTGATAGCAACAGTTGTAATGCCCTGTAAGGTACTGACGTGGGTTATGTCCTAGTAGCAACAGTTGTAATGCCCAGTAGGGTACTGATGCAGGTTATATCTCGATAGCAGTGGTTGTAATTCCCAGTAGGGTGCTGGTGCGGGTCATGCCCTGAAAGCTATGATTACACTGATGTGTGTTGATGCAGGTCATGCCCTGATAGCAACAGTTTTAGTGCCTTTTAAGGTGTTGATGCTGGTCAAGCACTGATAGCAATAACGGTTTTGCCCTGTAGGGTACTGATGCAGGTTATGTCTGTATAGCAACAGTTGTAATACCCTGTAGGGTTATGATGTGGGTACTGTCCTGATAGCAATTGTAGTAATGCCCTGTAGGTTCTTATGCAGGTCATCTCCTGATAGCAACAGTTGAATTTAGGGTCATGTCCTGATATCAACAGTTGTATTGTTCAATAGGGTACTGACGCGGGTCATATCCTAAAAGCAACAGCTGTAAAGCCCTGTAAAGTACTGATGTAGGCCATATCCTGATAGCAACATTTGTTTTGCCCCATAGGGTACTGAAGCAGGTCATGCCCTTATAGCATCAGATGTAATGCCCTGAACGGTGCTGATGCGGGTCATGGCCTGATAGCAACAGTTGTAATGCCCTGTAGGGTGTTGATGCAAGTCAGGCCCATATAGCAATTATGGTTTTCTCCTTTAGGGTTGTGATCCGATTCATGCTCTGATAACAAAGAGGTATAACCCTGTAGGGTGCTAATGTTGCAAAATTTGTATTGTACATTAAAAAATAATTGTTTTCTTAAAGGTGTGGGTGCAACAGTATAGTGCTCTGCAGGGTGCTGATGCAGGTTATAATTTATCCTCTGAAAACAACAGTTGTGATGCCCTGTAGAGCACTGATATGGGTTATGTCCTGATAGCAACATGTGTAATGCCCGCTAGAATAGTGATGCAGTTCATGTACTGATAGTAATGCCCTGTAGGGTGCTGATGAGGATTATGCCCTGACATTGGCTTTACCTTTTAGGATGCTCATATGGGTCAATCCCTGATACCTATGGTTTTATTCCCTGTAGGGTGCTAATATGGGTCATGCCATGATAGCAACAGTTGTAATGCCCTGCAGGGTACTGATGTGGGTCAGATCCTGATAGCAACAGTTGTTATTCTCTGCGGGGTAATGTACGTAATGCCATGATAGTAACAGATGTAATGCCCTGAACGGTGTTGATGCTGGTCACACCCTGATAACACTACTTGTATTGCCCAGAATGATACTGATGGTGGCCATACCCTTGTAGCAATAGTGGTTTTGCCCTGTAGGTGTCTGATTGGGATCATGGCCTGATAGGACATGGTTTTACCATGTAGGGTGTTGATATTTCAAAAGTTGTAGGTAAAAAATAAGTAGTTTTGTCTGTAAAGTACTGATGCAGGTCATATCCTTATAGCAACAGTTGTATTGCCCTGTAGGGTGCTCATGCAGGTCATGCCCTGATAGCAGCAGTTGTAATGACCTGTAGGGTACTGATGCTGGTCATATCCTGATAGCAACAGCTGTAATGCCCTGTAGGATGCTGATGCAGGACAGGCCCTGATACCAACAGTTGTGATGCTCTGTAGGGTATTGACGCAGTTCATACCCTGATAGCAATAGTGGTTTGGCTCTGTAGGGTACTGATGCGGATCATGTCCTCATCTAAACAGATGTATTGCCCTGTAGGTTACAAAACCCTTTCCCAAACGACAAATTTTGGACCGGTCCATATTGAAAGAGTTTGCAGACGACAACTTTAAATTTGATGAAAATGGCAGAAAGGTCTCAAAAAGGGTAGAAAACACTGTGGGAAAAGGAGAAATTGCTCGTAACGAGCAATTTCTTCTTTTCCCACAGTGTTTTCAAAAGACTTGTACTGCAGACACGTGATTACCAGGGCTTGTTTGGGAAAGGGTTAAGTGGGTCGTATCCTGATAGCAACAATTGTGATACCTTGCAGGGTACTGATGTGGGTCAGGCCCTGATCGCAACAAATATAATGCCCTGAAGGGTGCTTATGTGGGTCATACACTGATAGCAACAGTTGTAATGCCCTGTAGGGTGTTGATGCTGGTCATGCCCTTATAGCAATAGTGGTTTTGCCCTGTAGGGTACTGAAGGGGGCTATGCTCTGATAACAGTGGTATTACCCTCTAGGCTGATGTTCCAAACGTTTTATTGTAATTCAAAAAAGATGCATAACATGCCCTTATAGCAAAAGATGTATTGCCCTGTAGGGTACTGATGCAGGTCATGTCCTGATAGCAACAGTTATAATCTGTAGGTTGCTGATAAGTGACATACCCTGATAGCAACAGGGTACTGATGCTATTTTTGCAAAGTGGTTTTGCCTTGTAGAGTACTTATGCGGGTCAAGTCCGGATGGCAACAGCTGTAAGGCCCTGTAGGGTGCTGATGCAAGTCATGCCCTGATAGCAATAGTGTTTTTGCCCTGAAGGGTACTGATGTTGGTTGTTTCCTTACAGCAACAGTTGTCTTACCCTGGTAGCAAGTTGTAATGTCCTGTAGGGTGCTGATGCAAGTCATGTCCTGATAGCAACAGTGGTAATGTCCTGAATGGTACTGAGGTGGGTCATACCCTTTATAACAACAGTAGAAATTCCCTGTAGGATACAAATGTGGGTCATGCCCTTGTATCAACAGTTGTATTGCCCTGTAATAATTCAGGTTACTGAAACAGGTCAAGCTGTGATAGCTACAGTTGTAATGCCCTGTAGGGTACTGATGCAGGTCATTTCCTGATAGCAGCAGTTAGAATGCCCTGTATGGTACTGGTGCAGGTCATGCCCTGAGAGCATGGAGTATTGCACTGTTCGATGCTGATGTGGGTTATGTCGTGATACTGTACCTGCAATTGTATTCCCTGTAGGGTACTGATGTGGGTCATGTCCTGATAGCTACAGTTGTATTGCCCTGTAGGGTGCTGATGTTGCAAAATTTGTATCGTAGGTTATGTTGTTATAGCAAAAGTTGTACTGTCTGTAGGTTATTGATGTAGGTCATTTTCTGATAGCAAAGTTGAATAGGCTTTAGGTAGTTGATTCCTGTCATGTCCTGATTGCTGATTTGCTGATGTGGGCCTGTCTTGAAAAAGCAAAAGTTGTTATGCTTATAGCTTACCGTTGCAGGTCATGCCTTGAAAGGAACAGATTTTCATGTCTGTAGGCAACCATAAGCCTGAAATGTATCCACCCTTTACAAATAAATCCCCTTTTTGAACAATTTTATGGAAAAAGATTTTTGAAAATGCAGACAGAAAATGAAAAAATGTAGATTACTAGCATTTACATCTTTTCCCACAATGTTTTCTCCTCTTATTATCAAATAAAAAGAAGTGAACTGGCATGGTATTGTTCATTTACAAAGTCACATGCCCTGACAACAAGCATGGCTTTTCACAGCAATTTGAGAGTTTAACCCCTTATCAAAGAATCTCAAGTTTAAAAGACTCTGACAGAGAAAGATTTTGAAAATAAAGTCACTGTCGAATTCTTTTTGGAGGATTGTCGGCAGTCATTGCGACATGACTCCTTCTTTTTTCAGCGCTGATTACAGTTTTGGTTGTATTTATTTGGAAAAGCAGCACTAGGAAAACAGAACTGGTAAAGAAAACTCCTAGAGCATCGACAGTAATACAACTGAAACTATGTTTCAAACAGCATCAAAAATATACCAAATAAGAAATGTTTTGTATCTTTAGGAGGTTTCTTCTCACAGAATGTTCCCACTTGGATAGGATGGACAAAGTATATGTCCATCTTCTTCTACCCGTATTCAGTCAGTATAAAGATTATAACTGAACAGATGCAGGACACCCTGTAAGTATACTTAAAAAGTTGATACTATGTCACTTCTCACATTTTCAATATGGATGAGTCTAAAATTGTGCTGTCTGGTAAAGGGTTAATTCTTCGCCAGACGACAAAATTTTAGCCTTGCCCAAACTGAAAGCATTTGCAGACGACAATTTCAACGTGGTTCAAGTGATGGAACTTTTCCTTGATAGAGTAGAAAACCGTGTGGGAAACGGAGAAAATGCTGCTTACCAGCATTTTCTCCTTTTCCCACAAGGTTTTCAAAAGGCTTCCTTCCCAGGGTCGTTAAAAGGCGGCATTGTGTGGTAAAGAGTTAAGGGGCTATTTTTCTTGGTCCGTTGGATGACTGAGCTCAAGTTTACTGTATTGGGTTTTTCAAAAGAAATTGATCTACCTGTAAAACCATTGTAGTAAATCTTCAAGTGAAGTGATGATCATTATTAGGTTGGTTGTTAAACATGTCTGGGCGCAATACTGATTTCTACCGTACAAGTACACTGCAGAACCAGTCTATATTTTGAATGAAGCGAGAGCCAAGTTAAAAAAATATAGACTGATTCTGCATTGTATGCAGCCTAGCCCAGTACTCAGTGGTTTTATGGAGTATCTGACTCTTGCCCTGGTAGTTGTGTGTTGATACCCGGTTGCAGCAAACTTTTTTTCAGGCGATTGTTTACCTCTCACCTCAGATGCATTTGGGAAAAGTAGGCAGTGGCTTGGAAAGAAAGGTGTGTCAGTACTGGTGAAAGAAAGCCAGGAAACACATGTTTATGTGCACTAGCAACCGTGATATGAACTAAGCTGTTAAAACGGCGTTAAACTCCAATACAAACAAACAAACAAGAATTGTATGAATCCAGTTTTGTACTCAGGTGACAGTATTAAGACAATTTCAATCATTGATATATGGCATGCAACACACGAAAAGGGGCCTTCGGACATGTGCGTAAAAGTGTGTTGTCCCAGGTCATCCAGTGCAGTCTGTGACTAATCTGAGACGACACTTCCCGTTTTTGTGTGATTTTCTGTGTCATGAAAGTCTACTGTATGAAAAAAATCTTATGTAGTCGTAAAGTGGCGTCTCGGATTAGCCTGCGTGGACTTTATGCAAATGTCCAAAGGTCTTATTTCGAATGTTGCGGGCCATATGTTGGTGTTCAGTAAATTCAATCTGTTGCGTGTTTACCATGACATGGTCAAGCTTTGACTTATAGAATTTTGTGCTTCTTTGTATTTTACAGATGCAATGAGACCAGTGTTGTGACATTTCCACAGTGTGCAAATAACTCGACAACCTATATTACATCAGATGATGTGCTTGAAAAAGCCAATGTTGTCTTTCCTCTGTATTTCTACATTTTGATTATTGTGGCCTATGCGATTGCCTTAAGGGTTGCAGGGTATTTTACGTTACGATACAAGAGGTCGAATCCAGTATAACATAAGACAAGGACACTAGGGGGAAAATTGACGCTTTCACCACTATAGTTGCCTTTGCAGCCATTCTAGATCAAGATCAGACTGTCTGATCTTGTATTTTAACAACCATGAAACCTTTTGAAAGCATTGTACAAACAATTGATTGCATGGTGTTTAACACTGTTTTCAACATTATTTCAGTTATACTGGGTGCTCCATCCCATGCTTTCCAGGAGTTTCTGTATACCACTACTTAGCATAACATACTAACCATGGCTACTAACTGTGGCTGCATGGCCACATAGCCATCGACTAAATAATGATCAGCAGAGAGAGAGGAATGAATTCTGTCACAATGACTATCATCAATCCATTGAAAGAAATTGGCTGCGAAAAGAGAAAAAATGCTTGTAAGTCATTTTCCCACAATGTTTTCTATCCATTCAGAGACGGCTGTCATCTACAGAGGCATTCAGTGCAGACAAGTCCAGAATTTTCTCATCTGGTAAAAGGTTACATTGTTTTTAAGTCTTAACTCTTTACCAAACGACAAAACTTTGGACTGGACCAAATTGAAAGCATTTGCAGACGACAAGTTAAAACTCAAATGATGATTTCTGCCTTTGATAAGGTAAAAAACATTGTGGGAAAAGGAGAAAATTCTGGTTACCAGCATTTTTAGCTCACCTGAGCACAAAGTGCTCATGGTGAGCTATTGTGATCGTGCTGTGTCCGTCGTGCGTCGTCAACTTTTTACCTTGTGAAGCCACTAGAAGCCACATTTTCAGTCCGATCCCCATGAAACTTGGTAGGTATGTTTGTCTTGATAAAATCTCGGACAAGTTCGAAGTTGGGTAATGTTGGGTCAAAAACTAGGTCACTAGGTCAAATCTTAGAAAAACCTTGTGGACGCTCTAGAGGCCACATTTTTAGTCAAATACTTGTGAAATTTGGTCAAAATGTTTGTCTTGATAAAATCTCGGACGAGTTCGAAATTGGGTCATGTGGGGTCAAAAACTAGGTCACTAGGTCAAATATTAGAAAAACCTTGTGTACACTCTAGAGGCCACATTTTCAGTCAGATACTTGTGAAATTTGGTCAAAATGTGTGTCTTGATAAAATCTCAGACGAGTCTGAACTTGGGTCATGTGGGGTCAAAAACTAGGTCACTAGGTAAAATCTTAGAAAAACCTTGTGTGAGCTCTAGAGGCCACATTTTCAGTCAGATACTTGTGAAATTTGGTCAGAATGTTTGTCTTGATAAAATCTCGGACGAGTTCGAAATTGGGTCATGTGGGGTCAAAAACTAGGTCACTAGGTCAAATATTAGAAAAACCTTGTGTACACTCTAGAGGCCACATATTCAGTCAGATACTTGTGAAATTTGGTCAAAATGTTTGTCTTGATAAAATCTCGGACGAGTTTGAACTTGGGTCATGTTGGGTCAAAAACTAGGTCACTAGGTAAAATCTTAGAAAAACCTTGTGTGGGCTCTAGAGGCCACATTTTCAGTCAGATACTTGTGAAATTTGGTCAGAATGTTTGTCTTGATAAAATCTCGGACGAGTTCGAAATTGGGTCATGTTGGGTCAAAAACTAGGTCACTAGGTCAAATCTTAGAAAAACCTTGTGTGCGCTGTAGAGGCCACATTTTCAGCCTGATACTCATGAAACTTAGTCAGAATGTTTGTCTCAATAAAAACTTGGATGACTTAGAAATTAGGTCATGTGGGGGTCAAAAACTAGGTCACTAGGTCAAATTAAAGAAATACCTTGTTGGCACTCTAGAGGCTACATTTTTCACTCAGTTGACTTGAAAATTGGTCAGAATGTTTTTCTTAATTAAATCTCAGATAACTTTGAAATTGCGTCACCCGGGGTCATAAAGTAGGTCACTAGGTCAAAATACCTTGTGGACACTCTAAAGGCCAAATTTGTCGCTCAATTGACTTGAAAATTGGTCAGAATGTTTGTCTTAATTAAATCTTAGATGAGTTTGAAATTTTGTCACCTTGCGTCATAAACTAGGTCTCTAGATCAAATTAAAGAAATACCTTGTGGACACTCTAGAGGCCACATTTCTTACTCAATTGACCTGAAAATTGGTCAGAATGTTTGTCTTGATGAAATCTTGGATGAGTTCGAATTTGGGTCACCTAGGGTCATAAACTAGGTCACTAGGTCAAATTACAGAAATACCTTGTGAGCACTCTAGAGGCCGCAATTCTTGCCCAATTCAATTGAACTTTGTTTTGATGTCTCGGATGAGTTTGTAATATGGTCACATAGGGTTATAAACTAGGTCACTAGGTCAAATTGAAGAAAGACATTTTGGACACTCTGGGGGCCACATTTTCAGCTCAATTTACCTGACAATTGGTCGGAATGTTTGTCGTAATAATATCTCAGATGAGTTTTAAATTGGGTCATTATGACCTTGGAGTTAAATTTCGCCTATTGACTCAGGTGAGCGATCCAGGGCCATCATGGCCCTCTTGTTTCCTTTTCCCACAATGTTTTCTACCCTATCATACAAAAATCACATCATTTGAGCCATTTTGAAATTGTCATCTACAAATGCTTTCAATTTTGACGGGCATGAATTTTTGTCATTTGGTAAAGGGTTAAATACAATACAGGAGCAGTTCTGTTTACATGTACAATACTTGGGAGGAAGATACTTGATTTCTAATTAGCTCATTACCAAATGACAAAAGATTTAACCCTTTAGTTACCAAACAACAACATTTTAAACCGGTCGAAATTCAAAGAATCTGCAGACGAAAAATTACCGATAAATGTTTTTCAAATGATGAAATTTGGTTTTGATGGGGTAGAAAACAGAGCGGGAAAAGGAGAAAATGCTAGTTACCAGATACATGAGGCTCCAAAAATATACATTATGAAAAGAGGTGCCTTTGAAAGATTAAAAAAAGAAGTATCTTTACAAAAGGACAGAAGGTGTCAGAGGAACTGGAATAGGAATATATTGGAACTTTTTTATGTATTCTTATACGGAAGCAATGAATTGTAACCTTGTTCAACAGCCAGACTGGGTTTAAGTCCTTAACTCTTTACCAAACGACAAAATTTTAGACTGGTTCAAATTGAAAGCATTTGCAGACGATAAATAAATGCGGCTCAAAAACTGAAACTTGCCTTTGCAAGTATAGAAAACATTGTGGGAAAAGGAGAAAATGCTGGTTACCAGCATTTTCTCCTTTTCCCACTATGTTTTCAAAAGGTTAGTTCCTCAGGGTTGTTAAAACTCGGGATTGTGTGGTAAAGGGTTAAATATGTTTAACCCATTTCTGTTGTACAATATAGACATACAGTAATGGAATAAAAGGTAATGCTTAAAAAAGCATTAAATAACCAATTAGTACAAGAAAAGGATCATCCCAACCACATTTGCCATGATGTGAATCATACACCCCAGGGTATCTGCCCCAGGGTACCAAATAGTGGTAGTTACATGTACTAAATTGGTGTCATAAATGTGCGGCTAAAAAGCCAGCCATGGCCTGCGAACAATCATTTTTCCAATCATAAATTACTCTCATGTTATTAGAACAGATCATTTGCTAGAAGTACCTCAAAGCCATGGCTTTCAGCTACACAAAAAAATTATGGGGAAAGGAGAAAATACCATTTGCCAGCATTTTCCCCTTTTCCTACAATGTTTTAGTATGCCTTTACCTTCAGGGTTGTTGGAACCTGGGATTATTTGGTATAAGGGTTAAGCCTTAGCAGATAATCTGTCTGCATCAGAAGCCTCTTGAAAACATTGAGGGAAAAGGAGAAAGTACATCAAGAATCTTCTCTTTTTCTTGCAATGTTATCTGCTCTATTAGAGAATTTAGCTCATCTGTACCCGTATGACTGTAGCAGACAAGCTCAGTTTGGGAGAATCTGAAATTTGTTTTTTTGAGAGGGTCCATAGTCCTCTCTGTCTGTGAAAATAAATTTCAAACTACAAAAGTCAGGTAAATAATTGGAACTGGAGCGCTGTCAGTCTAATTAGAGCCAAATAATTGATATTACAAGGTAACTCTAGTTTAGAATGTTTCAGCAAAGCGAACAGTGTAGATCAAACGTCAGAGTGAATGCTTTCTGATCTTGATCTACACTGGCCGCAAAAGCAACTTTTGTTAGCTCACCTGAGCACATAGTGCTCAGGGTGAGCTAGTGTGATCGATCACCGTCTGCCCCCCGTCCGTCTGTCCGTCTGTATGTCCGTCCGTCTGTGAACAATTACTCAAAGAATCTTCTCCACTGAAACCAGCAAACAGATTTCAATGAAACTTCACAGAAATTATTCTTAGGTGATGCACTTTCAGAATACTTCAAAGATTTGAATTCCATGAAGAACTCTGGTTGCCATGGCAACTGAAAAAAAAAACTTTAAAAATCTTGTCCCAAACTGCAAGGGCTAGAGCTTTCATATATGGCATGTAGCATCATCTAGTGGACCTCTACCCAAATATTTCAAATGATGGCCCTGGTGTGGAAATTGGCCCTTTGTTGTGGGGTCACGGATTTTACATAGAGATAAAGAAGGAAATCATTAAAAATCTTCTTGTCCCGAACCTTAAGGGCTAGAGCTCTCATAAAAAATCTTCTCCTCTTAAACCGGCAACCTGATTTCAATGAAACTTCACAGAAATGATCCTTAGGTGATGCACTTTCAGAATACTTCAAAGATTTGAATTCCATGAAGAACTCTGGTTGCCATGGCAACCGAAAAAAAAACTTTAAAAATCTTCTTGTCCCAAACTGTAAGGGCTAGAGCTTTCGTATAATTATGCATGTAGCATCATCTAGTGACCCTCTACCAAAATACTTCAAATTATGGCCCTGGTGTGGAAATTGGCCCTAGGCTGTGGGGTCTCGGATTTCACATAGAGATAAAGAAGGAAATCTTTAAAAATCTTCTTGTCCTAAATCCTCAGGGCTACAGCTTTCATATTTGGCATGCAGCATCATCTAGTGGACCTCTACCGAAATACTTCAAATGATGGCCTTTGTCTGGAAATTGGCCCTTTGTTGTGGGGTCACAGATTTTCATAGAGATAAAGAATGAAATCTTTAAAAATCTTCTTGTCCCGAACCTTAAGGGCTAGAGCTCTCATATATGGCATGTACAAAGATTATCCTGCCGTAGTCCTGTTCAGAATTTTTTCAAAGAGTTTCAATTCAGTAAAATCTCTGCTTGCCATGGCAACAAAACTGAAGAAAACTCTTGAAAATTGGTGAGAATGTTTGTCTTAGTGGTATCTCAGACCAATACAATAATTGGTCATGTTGGGTTAAAAACTAGGTGAAAAGGTCAAATCGTAGAAAAACTTGTGTACAATAGAAAATGGATTAATTTGGTCAAAAGACTCAGGTGAGCGACTTTAGGGCCATCATGGCCCTCTTATCTCCATTTCCCACAATGTTTTCAAAAGCCTTTTCTCCCAGGGTTGTTAAAACTCGGGATTGTGTGGTAAAAAGTTAAAGCCCCTTTCACAACTTTAGTTGCTTTTGCAGCCAGTGTAGATCAATATCAGACTGCACAAAACGTGCAGTCTGATCTTTGATCTACACTGTCCACTTTGCTGGAATACTATAGACTACAGCCATCATAATTATTCTGGTCTTTTTTCTTTACTAAAGTTGTGTTAGGTTTCACCCTTTACAAAACAATCCGGACTTCTACCGGCCCAAATTGAAAGCACTTGCAGAAGACAAATTATGTGTGTCAAAAATGATGGGATTTTTATAAGTAGGGGTAAAAAACATTGTGGGAAAAGGTAAAAAAGCTGGTTACCAGCATTTCCTTCTTTTCTAACCTGTTTTCCAAAGCCTTCTTCTGACACTCGGTTGATTGATTGATTGATTGGTAATTTACGCTGCTTCCAACATTATTTTAGTCATATCACGTCGACTGTGTACATATCCACATATTTCCTGGGTTCCACCAGTGCTAGTCTAGGGCTCTGAAGTGTCTTGCCCAAGGACACTTCCACTAAAAAGCCCGTGGCTCCAGTGAGGCTGGAACCCAGGGCACCCAGGTCAAGAGTCCTACACTTTACCACTGAGCCATGCAGGACCGCTTAAATCTCGGGATTGTGTGGTAAAGAGTTATGCAGCATGCTAAGTGCTTGAATATGTGTCTTAGCATTGCACATTACACTTTATCAGTTCAGTACATTTAGTTTATTTGTTTGCGACATAGTTATGTCTTTAGAGGTTGTATGAATGAGACAAAAGAAATTTGCAGTCTTGTATTACATATTTTTTATAAATACTTGTTAATTAATGTTATGGTAATTCAGGGTAAAATTTGCACAGAAATTTAGGCTTTTAACCCTTTCCCAAACGATAAATTTTAAACTCATCCGAATTGAAAGAGTTTGCAGACGACAATTTTAAATTTGATGAAAATGGCAGAAAGTTCTCAAAAAGGGTAGGAAACACTGTGGGAAAAGGAGAAATTGCTCATTACGAGCAATTTCTCCTTTTCCCACAGTGTTTTCAAAATACTTGTACTGCAGACACGTGAAAACCAGGGTTTGTTTGGGAAAGGGTTAATTACCTCGTTATTGCACATAATTAGTAAATGCTGACTGTTTTATTACCAGCTTAACTCTTTACCAAACAACAAAATTTTAGACTTGTCCAAATTGAAAGAATTCGCAAATGTCAAACTAGTTGTGATGCAAATATTGAAATTTGTTTTTGGAAAGGTAGAAAACATTTTAAAAGAGAAGGGAAAAAATTCTGGTTTCCAGCATTTTCTCCTTTTCCAACAATGTCTCGGTGTCATTGAAAGCTGGGATTGTGTGGTAAAGGGTTAAAAGAATTCTCCATTTTCTGTTTTTACAAGAAGTTTTCAAAGGCCATCTTCCTCAGACTTGTACAGACAGGAGATAGTTTTGTAAAGGATTGAAACTATTTCCCATTTGACAATATTTTGGGCTTGTCCATATTAAAAGCATTTGCTTACGACAAATCAGTGGCGACTCAAATGATGGGATTTGTCGCTATTAGGGAAGAAAACATTGTTGAAATGCGAGAAAATGCTCGTTACTAGCATTTTCTCCTTTTTTCACAATGTTTTCAAAAAGTCATTTTATTCAGGGTTGTTAAAGTCTGGGATTTTTAGCTCGGTGTATTTGAAGAAAACATCAAGATATTGTGGTAACCTGGCGTCATTTGCATTTTGGTCTGCGTTAACATGCAAAAACTTTGACATTTTATAATATTTCTATTATTACTGAAGATATTTGCTTCATATTTGGACAACTTATTAATTATCAAAAGGGGAACCTATACGCCAAAGGCTGAAAACCATCAAACTATTTTTGATACAGTTGTGCCCCTTTTTTACTTAAAATTTTCCCAGAAAATCAAGCATTCATAGCCAAGCTTTGGCACCCACATGTGGTGCTTGTTTTGTAAAACCTTTAAGGTGAGAATACAAGTGCAGAATATTGTTATTGATGCTATTAATAAACATGTTGAGAAATACTTTTTTTTTCCTCTCTCACTTTCATTTGAACTGGTCAGTTTTCTACTCTCAATAACAGGTAGTTTATGATGCTTCTTTTCATATTTGGAAATCATTGTGCACTGTAGCATCCCAAGCCCAAGGTGAATTTTCTGGGGGGAAAGGCTACAGCGCTGCACTGACTTTCTGTTTTGTATTTTTAATCTGTACTGCAGCGAAATGCAATTAATTTTTAGCTCACCTGAGCGCAAAGTGCTCATGGTGAGCTATTGTGATCATGCTGTGTCTGGCGTCCGTCATGCAGCGTCGGTCGTCAAATTTTTACCTTGTGTACGCTCTAGAGGCCACATTTTCGGTCCGATCCTCATAAAACTTTGTCAGAATGTTTGTCTTGATAAAATCTCGGACAATTTCGAAACTGGGTCATGTGGGGTCAAAAACTAGATCACTAGGTGTAATCTTAGAAAAACCTTGTGTACGCTCTAGAGGCCACATTTTCAGTCCGATCCTCGTGAAACCTGGTCAGAATGTTTATCTTGATAAAATCTCGCACGAATTCGAAATTGGGTCATGTGGGGTCAAAAACTAGGTCACTACGTCATATCTTAGAAAAACCTTGTGTGCACTCTATAGGCCACACTTTCAGTCAGATACTTGTGAAACTTGGTCAGAATGTTTGTCTTGATAAAATCTCGGACGAGTTCAAAATTGGGTCATGTGGGGTCAAAAACTAGGTCACTAGGTCAAATCTTAGAAAAACTTTGTGTGCATTGTAGAGGCCACATTTTCAGTCAGATACTTGTGAAACTTGGTCAGAATGTTTGTCTTGATAAAATCTTGGACAGGTTCAAAATTGGATCATGAGGGGGCAAAAACTAGGTCACTAGGTCAAATCTCAGAAAAACCTTGTGTGCGCTGTAGAGGCCACATTTTCAGTCTGGCACTCATGAAACTTGGTCAGAATGTTTGTCTTGATAAAAACTTGGATGAGTTCGAAATTGGGTCATGTGGGGTCAAAAACTAGGTCACTAGGTCAAATTAAAGAAATACCTTGTGGGCACTCATGAGGCCATATTTTTCGCTCAATTGACTTAACAATTGGTCAGAATGTTTTTCTTAATTAAATCTCGGATAACTTTGAAATTGGGTCACCTGGGGTCATAAAGTAGGTCACTAGGTCAAATTAACTCTTTACCAAATTACACACATTTAGACTGGTCCAAATTGAAAGCATTTGCAGACGACAAAATACATGTAATTGAAAAATTGAAAATTGTTTCGGGTAGGATAGAAAACCTTGTGGGAAAAGGAGAAAATGCTGGTAACCGGCATTTTCTCCTTTTCCCACAAGGTTTTCAAAGGACTTCTTTCACAGGGTCTTTAAAATTCGGGATTGTGTGGTCTTGTGGACACTCTACAGGACACATTTTTCACTCGATTGACTTGAAAATTGGTCAAAATGTTTGTCTTAATTAAATCTTGGATGAGTATGGAATTTGGTCACCTGGGGTCATAAACTAGGTCACTAGGTCAAATTAAAGAAATACCTTGTGGACACTCTAGAGGCCACATTTCTTACTCAGTTGACCTGAAAATTGGTCAAAACGTTTGTCTTAATTAAATCTTGGATAAGTTTGAAATTTGGTCACCTGGGGTCATAAACTAGGTCACTAAGGTCAAATTAAAGAAATACCTTGTGGGCATTCTAAAGGCCACATTTTTAGCTCAATTGACTTGAAAATTTATCAGAATGTTTGCCTTAATTAAATCTCGGATGAGATTGAAATTGGGTCATCTGGGGTCATAAAGTAGGTCACTAGGTCAAATTAAAGAAATACCTTGTGGGCACTCTACAGGCCACATTTTTTGTCTTGATGATACCTCGGAGGAGTTCAAAATTGGGTCACATAGGGTCATTAACAATATCACTGGGTCACATGGAAGAAATACCTTGGGGGCACCCTAGAGGCCACAATTCTAGCTAAATTGACCTGAAAATTGGTCTACATATTTGACTTGATGACATCTCGGATCAATTAGAAATTTGGGTCTGATAGGGTCATAAACTTGGTCACTGGGTCAAATTAAAGAAATGTATTCTGGGCACTGTAGAGGCCACAGTTTTTGCTCAACTGACCTGAAAATTTGTCAGCATGTTTGACTTGATGATATCTTAAATGGATTTGAAATTTGGTCACATAGGGTCATAATATAGGTCACTAGGTCAAATTACAGAAATACCTTGTGGGCACTCTAGAGGCGGCAGTTCTTGCCCAATTCTCCTGAACCTTGGTCAACAAGTTTGTTTTGATGCCTCACACGAGTTTAAAAATGTGGTCACATAGGGTCACAAACTAGGTCACTATGTCAAATTGAAGAAAGACATTTTGGACACTCCGGAGGCCACATTTTCAGCTCAATTGACCTGACAATTGGTCAGAATGTTTGTCTTAATAATATCTCAGTTAAGTTTTAAATTGGGTCATTATGACCCTGGAGTGAAATTTCGCCTATTTACTCAGGTGAGCAATCCAGGGCCATCATGGCCCTCTTGTTAGTGAAACACAAGACCATGGACAAATTATTAATCATTTCATTGCACTTTTGGAAGTTTTTCTTAACATGAAAATCTCAAAAAAAAAAAAAAAATACTTACAAGATTTATCGCGTTTGGCAGGCATTTTGTTTCTATTTTTTGAAAATATGAGAGTTTAAGCGTGCACACAAAACCTGTAAGAAGATTTCTTGCATTTTTGTCGCAATCATCGCTACCTGGATGCGACCTGTCAAAAAGTAAATTCACCTTCAGGGTCAATTTTATCTGTGCAAGTCAGTTTTCCAACTTTACCACTAAGGCACATCTCTCTTTTTTTTTTTTCGCTGTTAAAGAGATACCAGCGAAATCATAGCAAGGACAGGATCAACTCCTGGTGATGAACAATAACTGCCTTCTACAAGGGCCAAGCCCAGGTAGTGCAGTCAGTAGTGTACAGGACTTGAGAACAGGAGGTCGCTGAATCAGACCCATGTTAGACCATTTTTTTCCCAGGATTGATGATAGTCATTGTTGTAGGATTCATTCCTCTCTCACTGCTTATCATTGTTTCGACAATGGCTATGTGGAAAAGCAGCCAGTGGCTTGGTAAACATATTGTGCAAAGTACTGGTACAAAAAAACTCTGGGAAAGCATGTATAGGTGGTCTGGCTGCCACAATATAACTGATATAATGTTGACAGCATTAAACACCATGCAATCAATCAATCCTACAAACAACTGAAACTATTGTTCCTTATTCTTACCAGGTTTACTCTTAGGTGGTTAAAATAGAATGGCTTACCTTCCGCTATTTTAGGGCTTATATTTTGGATCTACAATCAGAAGTTTTAACAACGCTGCAGAAGAAGGCTCTTTCATCAGAGATGTTACAAGCCATGATTAATGTCTGTCCAAAGAAATATTGACAGACCAAACGCTTTTGATCATGAAAGACTTGGACACCATCAGACTGAAGCTTTACAATTACATGATTAACCCTTTACCATACAATCCTTAGTTTTAACAACCCTGAGGGGAAAAAAAGCTATTGAAAACATTGTGCAAAATGGAGAAAATGCTTTTAGTAAATTTTTTATTACCAGCATTTTCTCTTTTTCCAGTAATGCCTTCTAGCATTTATGATATGTAATTTAGCATTTGTGTCATGTATAATTTGCCATCTGGAAATGATTTCACCCTTTACCAAATAATCCCATGTTTCACAACCCTGGGAACAAAGTTTTTTGAAAATATTGTGGGAAAAGGAGAAAATGCTGATAACTTTACCAGCATCTTCTCCTTTTCCCACAATGTTTTCTTCTCTTTCTGATAAAAGTCCCATTCTCTGTGCCACATTTAAATTGTTGTCTGCAAATGCTTTCATTTTTGACCATTCTAAAATTTTGTCATATGGTAAAGAGTTCAACTTGGACCAGTCTAAAATTTGTTACCTGGTCTAGAGCTAAACGCACCATTGGTTCAAACTGAAGGAAACAAATGAAAACAAGCAAGATACAAGCAACATGATAATTTTACTAAATATTCAACCATTCTTTAACCCTTTACCACACAATCCTGAGTTTCAACAACCCTGAAAGAAAAGGCACTTGAAATACATGGTGGGAAAAGGAGAAAATGCTGGTAACCAGCAGTTTCTCCTTACCTCACGATGTTTCCTACCCTATCAAAGACAGAAATCATCATTTGAATCACCTTTATTTTGTTCTCCGTAAATGCTTTCAGTTTGGTCCATTCCAAAATTCTGTTTGGTAAGGTTCAACTAACAATTTCAAACAATTCTTGAAAACTTAATCATGTCAGAACTTAAACCCTGAATGAACTGCAACCACTCCAAATGTCAAGTTTTCATAGGTTACAGCAGAGAAGCCTGAATTTTTAATGATATCTTTGAAGTCCTCTTGATTTGGAAACTGTCTAATACTTTCAACAAGGTATTGGTATGATTGCCAGTCTGCAGCAAGAATCTGCCCTAGAACTGGTATCACTTGAAATGAATATTCATCATAAATACTTCTAATCAAAGGGTTACTGATGTGGCTAAATTCAAGACACATAAAGCGACCACCAGGTTTCAGAATCCTATATGCTTCTTTCACCACTTGATCTACATGTGTGCAGTTCCTAATCCCAAATGCAATGGTATATGCATCAAAAGAATTGTCGTCAAATGGAAGGCACTCTGCATTTCCTTTAATCCATGAAATACCAGAATGTATTCCTGAGTTACTGGCCCTTTCTTTTCCTACATCAAGCATAGATTGATTGATATCACACACAGTCACATGGCAACTTGGCATTTCACTATCAGATTCGGAATCAGAGCTATCACTTGTATCACTTTCAGAAAATGGCATTGATTCCCGGGCTGGATCCATGATGATTTTGTCTTTTATCTTAAGACTTGCGTCCGAGTGTTCACTAGAGGATTTTTGTCCTTGCAAAGTCTTCACAAAATCCAAACATCGAAAAGCAATATCACCTGTGCCTCCAGCTACGTCAATAAGGTTAATGCCTGGTGATGGTGACAGTTTTCTAACAAATATATCTTTCCAAATTCTATGAATTCCTACACTCATTGCATCATTCATCAAGTCATATTTGTCAGCTACGTTTTCGAAAACTTCATACACTTTCCCCTCCTTCTCGTCCTCAGGTACCGATTGAAACCCAAAATGTGTTTCTTTTGTGTCGTCTTTGTCTTGATCTTTAAATACACACGTCGATGATGAGAAATTTCTGTATTGAACGTCAGTGAACGTTTTCTTTAACACTTTGTGAATTGACCTGTGAAGAAATTGTACTCTGGAAGCCATTTTGAATGTTGACAGCCCGATAATCCGGTAGGTCCGGGACTTTCCGGTTACCGGTGTTCGTGATGCTTATTGTTAACTCCGGGGTTTTTAAAGATAGAAGGTTTGACGATCAAAAACGTTCTCTTTTGCTTCTTTTTAATTTTCATGGGCATGTAATAACACGATCAATTGTAAAAGTTGACAAAAACATTAAATTGAAACTTTGTAATGAAATTCCAATCTTGTTTATGAATCAAATTCTTGACAATAGCTATCATCTGACAACTTCTCTTAAAGTACATATTTATACGCTTAAGTGTTGTATGAAGTATTTGAGAAACGTAAAAGGGATACGTAGCCTTTTAGTTATTTCCCATGAAAATTAATATGAATAAATGTACATGTATACATGTAATAGCATAGTGATTTTGATTAATGTTTGACAATTGTTATTTAAATTTACATTAACAGATTAAAAGACTACTAAAACGTTGAAAAATACAGAAAATGTAAACTTCCTGTTAGACCTGTTAGACTAAAATGTTGAAAAATACAGAAAATGTAAACTTCCTGTTAGACCTTTTATTGTAAAGCCTGTAGAAATGCGTCTTCATGTCTCAGGGTATGCATTATAAACATGTTCATTTACCTCTTTGTTTACTTACATTCCCTGGACCGCAGGTAAGCCTTCAGCTTCGATACATGTAGGTCCCTCTGTTTGGTTTTGTTGACTGTTTGGGAAGGTTTGGTAGCAGCTAGGAGTGAATTTTAAATGGGTGTTTTTTCCAATGGTTGTTGAGTCTACTCTTGAATGAAGAAAGGCTTGGTGCATTTTCAACATCGTTACTTTGAGAGTTCCATATATCTATGACCTGATTGCTTAATGGTTTTATCAATTTCGTCTCTCTTCTTTGTACATTTTCAATGGTTGTTTTATCTTTCTTAAGATTTTATAATTCTATCCTTTTTTTTTTTAACTCAAATTCATCGCTGATTAAACAGAGCTCACTAGCAAAAAAAAAAAAAAAATGGACGAGTATAAACAATTCAGGAAGAAATTTTTCAGTGAGATAAATTTGCATTCAAATGTCTGGTAATACAGGGTCATTACTGGCTTGTATCTTCCCACAAACCATCCATCTAGAACACCTTATGGCCTGATGTAGTGCCAGCAACATCACTTGAAACATTCAGGGCAATGGTTAACATGTATAAAGTCCATGAGCAGTGTGTTGAACCCATTTGACTTTTCATATTTGAATTTTTACATGCCCGTTGCAATTCATGTCAAAATAATCAACAACTTGATGCTGGCCATTATTGAGAGGGAATGGGATCAGAAGAAGATATGAAAGACACAAGAGGTGGGCTCCTACTAGACCATTTTTTTGGAACAACATCTGTATATGTGTTTGAATGCTGTGCATTTTTTCAAACCCAGATCTTGAGTCAGTCTAAATGTAAAAGTTCCCCATACCACTAAAGCTCCGTTGGTCTATCACGGAACACCTAAATCTTCATTAGTCATTCACCAAGCCCTGTTACTAAAATTAGCACACTAGCATATCCCCTCTATATCGTGTTATTATATATGACATTGCTAATTCTTTACCAGCAGGAAAAAACTGGACTTGTCTCAGTTCACATCATTTACAGACAACAAATTAAATAAGGCTAAATTGGTGGAAATTTTCTCAATGTAGTTAACAGCATTTCTTTCTTTTTCCCATGGTGTTTCCAAAAGCATTTTTCCTCATAATTGTTAAAAAATAGTTAATTTAGTAAAGGTTTAAGTACTACTGATTAAAAAAAAAAAATAAAACACTTTTAAAGTACATGTATATTTGATACTTTAGATATGGCTTAACGCAGCACTACAGAAAGTTTCAGTAGAAACTTGTCAGATGAAAGTAAAAAGTCTCGCTGGAGCTTTGACAATGGCCATGAAGTATGGAACTTTCAAATTCCAAGAATATTAAGTCCATTTAACCCTTTACAAAAAAAAAATCCTAAGTTTCAACAACTCAGGGATCCCATTTGCAGACTACATATTAAATGTAGTTATATTGATGGAAATGGTCTTTGAAAGGGTAGAAAGAATTATGGGAAAAGGAGAAAATGTTTGTTAGCATCCTCTGCTTTTCCTAAAAAGTCTTCTAAAAAAGCCCTGTTCCTCTGGGTCGTTAAAAACATGGGATTGTTTGGTTAAAAGTGTTTAGTCTAGCATTCATTGAAGAGATCAGTAAAATTATTCATGCTGATACCCAAAATCAAACTAATATTACTCTTTCACCAACCATTCTAAAATCATCCCAATCTGAATTTCAATACTAACACGCTTATTAGTCCATATGCTCTGTTTCAGTCAATTACACATCCTCGTTGACCCAGTTCCGATGTATTCCATAAACTACATTCATCGCCGCTGGGTTAGCTCACGTATGTTTTCTCATTCTCATGAATTATTCATGAGGTATTTTGATTGGTATTCTCAGTTTTTCAGTGAGAAAATTTAATCTATTTTTATCAACCATATGCCATCGTTTCTATTTTTACCTCGTCTACAACCAATCAAATCGATGAATATAGTTTACGGAATACATCAGAACTGTGTCAACGAGGATGACGTCACCCCTTCTACATACCCCTATGGACTGCAACAGCAAACTGTATTTCTGAATATTTGCCTTTGTATACACGGATTTGTAATGGCTGCCCTGGATTGTCGTAAGGTAAATGCCACAGAAGGAAGGCTCATCAGCGGCCGCCATATTCGTTGATAATGATGTGAGTTTTGCTCGGTTTATTCATAACAACGGAAGAAATGTGATTATCCTCCACTACAAGAGAGCATCATTATGTCATCGACAATTCGATTGGCTGTTGGGTGTAATTTGCAATCTTATGAGTATTCATAGAAACGACGGTTTCGCAATTGAATGTCCCAGTGGTGATGAATGGTAATACTTCACACCTGGGTTAACGAGGGTGTCAATTACATGGCTACCATTGAAATCTAGAATGAGAGTTGAACTTGAATGATTGATAAATATTGACCATCTGGTTAGCGCCTAAAATACGTGGTCAACAATGAACCCAGTTTTCCCGCATCCACTCAGCATAAGTATTTGGTTTGAGCACCACAATGCTATTAAGGTAACGCAAGGCTAGCACAGTTTTGATTCAAAAGAAAAATGAATAATTGAAGAGCAATAGAGCAAAATTATAATTCCACTTATTGTTTTTCCAGAAATTCATTATTAAACTAATTATTGTATTTTTTCCCCAAAACTTTCCACCAGGAGAGTTAATTCCTCACTACTTTTGTGATGAAAATAGACTGATAAACTATAATTTAACAAAGTCAACCTCAAAAAAGTGGGTTGTTCAAGTTAAAAAATGTCAATAATATCACATTTTAGAGGATGCCATAACAATAGACACAGCCAATTTCCATTATCCATGCCTACCTTAACCGTTACCTGCACATGTCAATATTCTTCGGAGATTAGTATGTAGTATTTGAAAAATGCAACCTAGCGGAAGACAATGCTACCTTAACTCAATTCTGTTAATTATTTAAGCTGAGTGAAAAAGTTACTCTAACTTAGAAACGGGTAAGCGATCACTCAATATAATCTAAAGTAAACGTAATTTGGAATCTATCGCATGGATCATGTTGTACCTGGCTTTAGACAAAGTTTGCACATGCCATTAGGGAAAAAAAAAAAAAAAAAATTGACATGGGTCCGAAATGGACGATTACAATTTAGTTTTATAAGGTAAGTCTCTTTAAGATTATACCACGCCTCTGAAAAATATGGTGATTCGGTTATGTCTCCGCGATCACATGTAAATCTTTTGTCATTAAAATAATAAAATATGGTTATGGTTATAATTTGGCTTGTGTATGTTGTATGCTAGTTGAAATGTTTTATGATTTGTAAGAAAACGATATGCCTGATGCATGACAACCGCTAACTACTGTAGAAAAATCACAATTATTATGAAATATTCGGCGCATTTATACGTTGACCTCAAAACACAACAATGTGATTGTGCTCTTTGCTTAAAAACAAACAAATTTGTCGGATTTTGATAATTATCGCTTCTAAAGTTGTCTTTGTATAGTCTAAGTGACTAACACAAGGTGTTCTGGTTAGCTGGGACTTGCACCGAATACTGCAAGGTTGTTTTCTATGGAGTGCCCCCACATCCCGGAATTCGACATAGCCTCAACTCCCTCGTTGCAGTCAGAAAATGTTCCTCTGAAGTTTAGCTGTGCAGGTAAACGATCTCTGTTTATTTCTACTGCAATGGTTATTTTGAACACAATACATCGCTGAAATCTTACTAAGCGGACACAGTATAGCGGTACAAGAGGGCTAGCGACGCGGAATGACAAAGATGATCGTTGTTCGTACCCAAATATGTTCGCCTTCAGATGACTTCGTACTCGGGAGGACCTAATTACGTGTTGAGCAGTTTTCCATAATATTCAGTCCAAAGAAATCTTATCACTTGTTAAAAAACAGATAGATTATATATTCAAAATGATCTAAAATATTTTTTTATATGTTCATATCAGAAGTCGCAGATTATTGACTAAAAAGTGAGTAAATAACATTAATTACTTGTCAAGTTGTTCAAGGCTTTGTGAAATTTATCTTCTACATGCATTCTTTTAACTCTACCAAACGACAAAAATTTAGACTTGTCCAAATTAGAAGATTTTGCAGACCACAAATCAAATGTGGTTCAAACGATGGGATAGCGAACAGGCTTTTTTGTCCCTGGGCTTGTTTGTCTGGGCTTGTTTGTCCAGGCTCATTCGTCAGGGCTTGCTGGTCCCAACTAAACTTAGCCTAGTATGAACAGATATATTGAAGTTCTCCCAAACCAGGTTTGCAGGGCTTTAGCTAGTCTCTGAAAATCAGGAGTCATTGACCCCTTGACCCTAAAATTTTAGGGGTCAATTTTTCAAGAGTCAAAATGGAAAATTTAACAGTCTTTAGTCAACAGTTTATTGTTGTTGAATTTATTATTAATATTGCAATAAAGATGTGAAGTTAAAAAAAATTGATTTGTAAAATTTTACATTTCAAAGAGGACCCCCTCCCTCCCTTCTCCCCTACACACAATATGTTCAAGCAGGCTAAGGTTAAAACCTTGTCGACCTAAGCAATCAATAAGAAAACTATGGTTAATAAATTCCACTCAGAACTCCTTTTTAAAACTTTGCTGAAATAAAGGTAAGATTTATTTATCCAATTTCTAGTACCATCCAGAAATACGTAAAGTATTACAGTTTTTTGGGGCCTTCATAATTAAGTTATTTTCATTCATAAAGACAGTTTAAAGAATATTTTTTTGTGAAATGAGATGCAGATATATGTTTCATAGGTTCATTTTTTTCAACTTACTGTTTTTAATAAAATTCAAAGTACGATCATTATTGGGTACAAATGTTGAGCAAAATGGTGGACGTCGGCGAGTGAAGATGTTTTACAGTATCCATACATCAGTGGTTAAACTTCAGAAGGATACACCAATATTGAATTTATTGCCCAGTCTATCACTTTCAGCAAGGTCAGTGCCATTTGTAAGTCTACAATTATCATAGGTAACCAGTGGTTCTGAAATATTTTGAAAGTCTGCTTGTCCACGGACAAGTGATGATCACAAATTTGACTTGTCCGTATCAAAAACCCACTTGTCCGTACTTTGAAGTTAAACATAAAAGGATCAGATTGTATTTTTGTAAAGCTTTATCTAGGTCACCAACTTTCATTTGCTTTTTCTGTTTTCTCAATTCATCATCACATTTAATCTTACACTGGGCATGACAACTACTCTTTTCATGAGCTACAAGGGTGTCTCGTCTAAAAATAGGCTGCCATTTAAATAACCCACTACTCTGGTCCGCTAAAAGCGGAAACTGCTTACATAGTTCACAAACACACACATCGTCTGCTTTTTCAAGCCACGGGAAATCAATCAGCCAAGAATCGATAATCCCCCTTTTCCTCTTGGCGTCATACGCCTTGTCGTACTCCGCCTTACTTTTTCTTTTCTTCTCAACCTGAAAGTTTTTATCATGATAAACAATACGAGGAGGGGACGAGGATTTATATTGGGAGAAAAAGCCATCAAGGGTTCTCTGCGTCGCCATTAGTCTGTATCGACCAGGCATTTTAATTTTAATTTCTAGACATGAAGAGGCTTCAGTGCAAACATCTAGGGGAAACAGACTAAAATACTAATGCGTGAATGCTATTTATAGACACTTATACTACACAAAATCAATTTACATCGGAGATAGTAGTTTAATACGAGTACCATTCAGGGAATTTCTGATATTTATTTTTATTCTCATTTTCAGAAAATGGCCAACTTTCGCTTTCGGAAAAAATTAAGTGCTTGTTCCCTCGAAATTTTTCACTTGTCCACGGACAACCCAACCTTTAAAATCTGCTTGTCCGGGCTGATGAATGGACGAGCAGCTTATTTCAGAACCACTGGTAACAAGTCAGTTAACACCTCCGGTCACACTTCACTGATTATATGCAGCAGTTTAATTGATGTTTAACAATGTTCTGATGATTTCACACCTCTAACATGATTATCTTTTGATATGATTCATTGATTGTTGTTTTATATATTTTTTGATGCATCTCTTAAAATTTTTGGGGGGTCAAAATGACCCCTTGTTGAAATTTTCTGTGCATCAAAACAGGGTATTGGAAGATTTTTGTCCGTCAAAATCCGGGTTTATGGGTCTAACTAAAGCTCTGGGTTTGTCTTATTTGATAAATTTTCGTAAAAAGATGTTGGCATTTTTAATATCCTTTTTCACAGTATAGGGTTTGCAGCTGAATTTCATTTTCGCCTGTTTCCGATGGCAAAGGTGAAATAAAACTAATGATGTTATTTTTTAATATTACAAAATATTACAAAATTATAAAGTTATTTTTTAATATTACAAAATATTACAAAATTAGAAAGTCCTTTGAATTCCTTTCAAATTGAATGAAATTACTTAATGTTGATCTTTCTGTGATATTAATTCTTGTTACTAAAGTAATGTGCAGTGATCATTTTGGGCCGCGCCATTGCGCCATTGGCGCATTTTTGTCTTTGACGGCGCAGAGAAATTAGACCAAAGCGCCAAAACGGCCTGTAAAAATTCTCGTTGGCGCAAAATATTTGCCTCTCTGTGCCGCTTTAAAAAAAAATCGGTAATTTTCGTTATCTGCTTAAAATAACGATGAAAAACACCGAAGGCGTCGTAGGGTCTTTAATCCAGTAAAAATTCTATACCAACACGGTTAGGCGTTGTCTGCGCGCATGTTCTTCGAAGATTCGACCTGTCATATATGCACAGTTAGGTGACAATCGAGGTCAACCCGAACTCACTCGGCCCATTTCGGAAACGGGTCGATCAGGTGCTTTCTTGGATGGACTTGTTTTTTGGTATCCCGTTTTTCACCGAGCATCTGCGCCGCTCATTTGGATTATTTTAGATGGATGAGAAATGCTTTGGAATAATATGAATGCGAAATATAGATCTCTTTGTCTTATTCCACAACTTATTGATGTGCACGAACCTTATTCTAGGGTGAGTAGACCGATGTTATTGTTGTATTCTGTAATGACCGAACTACGCAAATCAAGTATTCCCCCTTATAAAGCGTCGAGTCACAGTGATTAGTTTACAGTTCTCCGCCTCAGAGCTACTTTTGCTAAAAACAAGACTTCATAGCTCATTCATTTGCAAAAATAGCTCTAGCCAAGTCACTTGTTTAAGTTACATCACCAGGGACACCCAATCATTTGCTTTGATGACCATATTGAAATGTAAAATTGTGAGAAATAGGATTACATGCACTTTCAAATGTCATCTTCCACATCTTTCAATTTGGACTGGTCTTAGAATTTGTTGTCTGGTACAGGGGTGTAAAGATAAAAGTGATTGTTTAACCCATTCCCACACAATGATACCTTTTGACACCTCTTGGAAAGAAGCCTTTTGAAAACATTGTGGGAAAAGAAGAAAATGCTGGTAACCAGCATTTTCTCCTTTTCCCACAATGTTTTCTACTCTATCATAAAGAGAAATCATCATTTTGGCAACATTTAAATTGTCGTCTGCAAATGCTTGAAATCAATTTGGACCAGTCTAAAATTTTGTCGTCTGGTAATGGGTTAAGCTGTCAAGTTCAACATATCTGAGGTGTAGTAATCATAATGGTCTGAACAATTAAATATTTGAAGTTAAGACATTAATAAATTAATTGGTTATTATGCTACATTGTACCTTTAAAGGTGCCTTACATCAGATTTTGGACAAAAGTTGATCTTCAGTTCTTAAATTGTCAATTTGTTTCACTGAAAGTTACTAAAATTAGAAGAATGACATAGGTTTGTATTGAAAAGAAAAAAAACTTTTGGGATGATGAAAGATTTGCTGTAGAAGGTCAGAAAATAAGAGGTACCAATACACATTAGCCGTATTTTGATTCTAAATTAAGTCTTTGGTTGTAATTAAAAGACATTTCTAGTTCACAAAATTGAAAATGCATCAAGCATGCATTTCTAGTGAAAGGCCAAACATGGACTGTGTCAAAAAGAGATAATTACATTTTATGAATTTTTTATGAAAGTCTGATATAAGGCACCTTTAAGTTCATCTTCTGAATATCAAATTGATGAAAGTATTTTTCTAGAAAACTGTAAATGTGGTCCCAGGAAATGCTTTTAGGGTGTTGCAAAAGCAATAAAAACCATTTTCCGCCGGGGGGCTTTGCCCCCCCTGGTCCCCCCACCAGGGCGTTGCCCCTGGACCCCAATGGGGGCCGCCTAGGCCCCCATACCCCCGGCCTATGGCCCAGGATTTTTTTGATGGTGGGCCAATGGCCCACCATCCAAAAATTCCAAAATGATCACTGAATGTGTAATCATGTGGGATGAACAAGCCCGCGTGAACAAGCCCAGGGACAAACTGGTTCTGGGACAAACAAGCTCAGATGGGATGTGCCCTTAAAACTAAAAGGGTAGAAAACATTGTGGAAAAAGGAGAAAATGGTGGTTACCAGCATTTTCTCCTTTCCCCTCAGTGTTTCCAAAAGCTTTCTTCCTCAGGGTCGTTAAAAGTCAGGAGTATTTGGTAAAGGGTTTTAATTATATGAAACCAAGTTCAGTAGTAAATCAAATTAAAGTAATTCAAACAAACATCATGTAAAAACTTACTCTCATCATGATTAACCCTTAAAGCGCTTTTCATGACTATTTTTGTCTTTGCAGCCAATGTTGATCTAGATCAAACTGCAAAAAGTGCAGTGTGATCATTGATCTACACTGTCAGCTTTGTTTAGATATTGTGGATAATAACATCCTTGGCATAGAATGAAAGTGCTTGTGGGGTTTATTCAGCTTTCCAAGGGTTAAAAAATAATGAGTCATTTGTCTTCTTACAGTTTGTAATACAGAGCAGAGCCCATGGATGTGTTTGAGATGTGGAACAATACATTGTGGAAGGTAGGACTAGGATTGTCTATTGGGCTGCTTAACCCCAGAGCTCCAGACAGAGGGAGTGATTTTGACTTAAAAATTGAAAATAATATTTATTCTCCACTAAACCCTATGTTATGGGTACTCATTAGAATCGTCTCATTGAGATGATTCTAATGAGTACCCACAACATATGGTTTGGAAGAGGAATAATGGATTTAGCATACCATCGTTTCCTCTTATCTTGAGCTCTGTTATCGCCATACCAAATGACAGAATTTTGGACTCAACCAACTTGAAAGCATTTGCTGAAAACAAATTTGATGTAGGTTAAATGATGATTAATGTCTTTGATGGAAAACAGTGTGGGAAAAGAAGAAAATATTAGTTACCGGTATTTTGTCCTTCTCCACAGTGTTTTCAAAAGCCTTCGTCATTAAAACTTGGGAGTGTGTGCTTAATGTGGTAAAGGGTTAACCCTATACCAGTGTAGTTGTGAAGAATATTGTGCAAAGTAATGGTAACAGAAACACCAGGAAAGCATGGATATGTGCACTGGCAGCCGAGATTTAGCTGAAATAATGTTGAAAACTATGTTTAACACCATGAAATCAATCACTAAAGCAATCAGTCTTATTTAAAACCTGCAGAAAAGCATTTTAAAAACATTGTGGAAAAAGAACGAAAATGCTGGTTTTCTGTTTTTCCCATAATGTTTAGTGCTCAATTCAGTTAAGGCAAATTTTATCATTTGAGCAACAGATAATTGCGATTTTGTGGCTACTTTTTGTTCGTAGGGTTTAGGCAAAGCAGACAGTGTAGATCAAAGATCAGACAGCAGGGTTTGTACCGTCTGATCTTGATCTACACTAGCCACAAAAGCAACTAAAGTAGTGGAAGGCGCTTGAACGGTTAAATTGTTGTCTGCTAATGCTTTCTTTACAACTAGTATCAAATGTTCCAGATATGTAAATGGTCACGCCCTGAGCCATCATGAGACCAATACGGATCATTCCGTGTGTATGGACATAGAGAATCTGGCGGTATTCTGCTATCAATGTGACGAGTATGTAATCAATGACACCCAGTCCGGCCACCTGGAAAATCTCAGGAAACATCTACAGTCTTTGAAAGAGTAAGTTATTTTTTTTTTCCCCTGAAATTGTTTTTTTTTCTTTGACAGATTGATTAACTCTTTACCACACTGTCACAGGTTTTAACGACCCTTAAGAAAAAGTCTTTTGAAAACATAATGGGAAAAGAATGAAATGCTGGTAACCAGCATGTTTTATTTACCCTTCCCAAAACAAATTTCAATTTTTCAGTCACATTTATTTTGTCATCTGCAAACACTTTCAATTTGAACAAGTCTGAAATTTTGTTGTGTGGTAAAGAGCCTTTCTTACTTACAGCTAAACATTCAGATGAATAATGTTCATGGCGGAAAGTATTTGGTGGCTTGGTAAGAATCCAAAGTTCTGGTTAATGAAATCACAGGAAGACATTAATAGATGCGTTAACTGCTGTGATATGCTAATCTTTAAGTGTTAACCCTTCACAAAACAAAAAAATTTTAGGCTGGTTCAAATTCAAAGCTTTTGCCATCAACAATGTAAATCTGGTTCAAAATTGACATTTGTGTTGGGTAGGGTAGAAAACATTGTGGGAAAAGGAGAAAATGCTGGTTACCAGCATTTTCTCCTTTTCCCACAATGTTTTCAAAAGGCTTCTTTCTCAGAGTCGTTAAAAGTTGGGATTGTGTGGTAAAGGGTTAATCAAACAACAAAATTTTGGACTCGACCAAATTGAAAGCATCTGTAGACAACAAAGTGCGACTCAAATGGTTGAATTCGTTTTTGAAAGGTTAGAAAACATTGTGGGAAAAGGAGAAAAATGCTAGTTAAGACAACATATTTAATGCCCAGGTGATGGAATTACTGGTAGTATATGAAAGGGTGGAAAATATGTTGGAAAAGGAGAAAATGCTGGTTACCAACATTAATTTTCTCCATTTCCCACAGTTTTTCTTCAAAAGCCTCCAGGGTCATTGAAACACAGGATTGTTTGATAAGGGTTAATCTACACTGTCAGAAAAAGTACATGTATTTAGAGTTTGTTCAGCTTTTTAAGAGTGACTATGCACTTGCAAACATCTGTTTGAGTTAGCAGTATTCATTTTGAATTACATCTTTATCAGTAGATAAGAAAGCAGATATCATTTTTAAAGTGATTTCAAAGGTAATGGCAGAGCTGCAGATAGAGGGAGTAATTCTGATTTCAAAATTGAAAATAATAATCAGCCTCCACTAAACCCTATGTTATGGGTACTCATTAGAATCGTCTCATCGAGATGATTCTAATGAGTACACACAACATAAGGTTTGGAAGAGAAATAATGAATTTAGTAACTATCACTTCCTTTTATCTGGAGGTCTTTAATGGGGAAGTTGAAGTATGTCATAATCTCTATCTTCAAACATCACCAGACCCATCACTCCATGTGCGACTTTTTATGCCCCAGCACTTGACAACTTTAAGCTTCGCTGCTTTCGAAGAAAACATGGAGGTTTTGTGCTCCGAGCCCTGCCAGCACAGTCGGTAGCATACAGGACTTTAGAACTGGGTCAGTGATATGAATCCACAGCTCGGCCAATTTCTTTCCCAGGATTGATGATAGTCGTTGTGGCAGGATTCATTCTTCTTTCGCCACTGACCATTGTTTTGACAGTGGTAATGTGGAAAAGCAGCCAGTGGCTTGGGAAGAGTATTGTGCAAAATACTGATAAAAAAAGGGCCAGGAAAGGATGGATAGGTGCTCTGGCCACCTCGGTATAATTGAAATACTGTTGAAAACATTCATAGCCCTGTCATCGTCTTCATCATGCAAAAAGTTTGACATTTTCGCATGTCTGTCTTATTACTTAGAATACTCACTTCAAACTTGGGCTAGTTAATGACTGTAACAAGTGGAACCCATACCAGAAAGGCATTTTATCCTGAAAATATATTTGGCTCAGTTCTTTGACTTGGATTTTTCACTCAAAAACACCCACCACCATGTTTTGGTACCCACATGTGGTGCTCATGATAAAACATTGTGGGAAAAGGACTAATTGCTGCTTTGTTCATAGTGGTTTAGAAACCTCATGATACTGAGTGCAACTGAAAACAATTTTCGAGGTACATTAGGGTCAGTAAGGTCAGACAACACGGATATATTTTGTGTGCGTGTGATAGTCAGCAAATGTATAAATTGATAACGTGGGGACTCTTTACAAGATAATGAAATTTAAACCCTTTACCGCACAATGCCGCCTTTTAACGCCCCTGGAAAAGAAGCCTTTTGAAAACATTGTTGGAAAAGGAGAAAATGCTGGTTGCCAGCATTTTCTCCTTTTCCCACAATGTTTTCTACCCTATCAAGAGAAAATTGCACCATCTAAGCCGCATTGAAATTGTCATCTGCAAATGCTTTCAATTTCGACATGGCTGAAATTTTGTCGTCTGCTAAGGGGTTAAACTTGACCGTATTGAAATCATTGGCAAACAACAAGTTAAATCTGGCTGGAACAATTGGACTTGTCTTTTAAAGGGTGAAAAACATTCTGGAAAAAGGATGAAATGCTGGTTACCAGTATTTCCTCCTTTTCCCACAATGTACATTTATTATGAAGCGTTATTCTTCAGGTTCACAAAAGCACAGGAATGTTTTGTAAGGGTTTTATCTCTTGGGGACAATGATTTTCAAGTTTGGACTACACAAAAATTGTTTTTTTTTTTGAGATAGCAAAATTAATAATAATTTTATTGGCATTGGATTACCCCTTAACCACACAAAGCCGGCTTTTAACGACCCTGCGGAAGAAGCCTTTTGAAAACATTGTGGGAAAAGGAGAAAATGCTGGAAACCAGCATTTTCTTCTTTTACCACAATGTTTTCTACCTAATTTAAGAAAAATCGCATTGATTGAGCCACATCGAAACTGTTGTCTGCAAATGCTTTCAATTTGGACTAGTCTAAAATTTTGTCGTTTGGTCAAGAGTTAATGTTTAGGACAGATTTTTAGCAAGGCTGCTAAGCCTGTTTTGAAGAAAATGTCGAGGTATCGTCACAGCCCTGTCGTAATCTGCATCCTCTTGGGAAAACATTTTATGATCTCTCTGTCATACTGAAGATATTTACTTCAAACTCAGACCAGTTGTTTACTATCAACAGGGGAATCCATACAGTAGGGGCAGATAACCCTTAAAATATTTTGACTCAATTATGCCCATTTTTCTACTTACAATTTTCACTGAAAATTAATCTTTTACATATATCTGAAGATATTTACTTCAAACTTGGATGAGTTATTTACGTCCAAAAGTGGAACCCATATCTATTTCTAACAGCAACTGCAGCAGAGCATTGGCACCAGCATGTGATGCTCTTGTTTACTTTGCTTTGTTTTGTAGAACTCGAAGTCAGCAGCGAGAAAAGTTACACAGAAGAAGATCATCCAGTTCTCTGACAGAAAATGATAAAAAGAGATTAAAGTTAGATGATAAAATGAAGAAAATAAGGCCAAAGTCCTCTGGCTTGAGAAATTTGGGGAATACATGTTTTATGAGTGCAGTATTACAATCATTAAGGTAAGCCAGCTCTGAAGTCAATAGGAAACAATGCATAGTTATCCTTTTATCACTTGACAAAATCTTAGACATGTCGAAAATGCTGTCTCCTTTTCCCACAATGTTGTCTTCTCTTTCAAAGAAAATTTTCATCTTTTGGGCTACATCTGGTTTCTGGTTTTAAATCGAAGACAAATCCCTCGAGTTTGTCTATCAGTTACACCATATATACATGTATCTGTAATTTATCTATGTTTACACAGTTGGCAAAATTCAGAACAATTCTACATGCTATCAAGTTTTGACAGCATTTTCCTCGCTGGCTGTAAGGATGTGTCTTTAAAACCAGCTAAATCCTGATAGACAGAAGATTGACTAATTGCAGAAAGTTTCCATCAAGGTCAGCATGCGTGGAATGTGCAGTTTGACCTGGTTGGATGGATACATATTGCAAATACATTAAACAGGGGAAATTTAAACCATCTCTTTTTTTGCAGATTGATTGATTGATTCTATGGTGTCTAACGCTGTTTTCAACATTATTTCAGTTATATCGCAGCAGCCAGTGCACCTATCCATGCTTTCCTGGAATTTTTTTTACCAGTGCTCCGCACAATATTCTTTCCAAGCCACTGGCTGCTTTCTCACATAACCATCTTTGAAACAATGGTCAGCGGTGAGAGAGGAATGAATCATGTCGCAATGACGTATCATCAATCCTCGGAAAGAAATTGGCCAAGCCAGGGATCGAACCAGCGACCTCCTGTCCTCAACTCCCGTATGCTACCAACTGAGCTTGGGGACTTAGCTTTTCTTTTGCAGAGTATGACTCAGTATATTTTTTTTCAATTTTTCAGTAATATCCAACAGTTTTGTGGGTACATTAAACAGTTACCTTCACTGGAAGATAAAAACTCCAAAGTACGGAAAATTGTAACAAGAAAACAGTACAAAGATGGTAGTGATAAAGACGTGTAAGTGCTTGTTTGTTTTGTCCATTCTTAGTTATAAAGTGCTGCACAATTGACAATTCCTAGCCTGTCTCTACCCGTGCATAACGCTTGCTAGATGACAAAAACTTTTGATTTGCTTGTCTTTTCCCCACAATGACTTTTCTTGTAGGGTTGGTAAAACTTGTAATTGTTGAGTAAAGGGTTAATATTCCACTAATCAAATGTTTGACACAAACAGTTATTGAGCCATGCTCTGTGAAAAAGGGCTTAATGCATCTGCGAAAAGTATCAACCCAGGTGGGGCCTGCACAGGCTGACCTGGGCTGAAACTTTTCACTACCGCTTAATTTTCTGTATGTTCAAGGACCAGTCAATCTCATCATTAAGTCAGTTGTTTAAAAAAAGGCTACTATCGATCCATAAATATTTAATGGCTTGCTTGATATCATGAATTACAGAGATGCATTAAGCCCCTTTTTCCAGTGCATGACTCGTTTGTTATTGCTTTTGTTTGTATTTCAGTTTATTGGTGGAAGAATTGCGGAAGACATTAATTGCAATATGGGAAGGAGGAAAATCAGCAATCTCGCCAGAATCCTTGTTAACTGTAATCTGGAAACTGGTGCCACGGTTCAGGTAGGATTTCTTTGTTAACTTACCTGGTTACCCACGGTTCAGGTAGGGAGTTCTTGTTAATTCTTATCTTGAAACTGGTCCCATAGTTCAGGTAGGATGTCCTTATCAACTGAAAACTAGTCCCATTGGTTTGTAAGGATGCCCTTGTTAAATGGAGACTAGTCCCATGGTTCATTTAGGATGTCCTTGTTATCTTATCTGGATACTGGTCCTACATTTCAGGTAGGTGTCCTTGTCAGTAGCATTGTGGAACCTGGTTCCATAACTCAGATAGGATGTCCTTGTTAACTGGAAACTGGTCCCTTAGTTCATGTAGGACATCCTTGTTAACTGGAAACTGGTCCCACAAGTTGTGTAGGATATCTTTGTTAACTGCAAACTTGTCCCACTCCCACAGTTTATGTAGGATGTCCTTGAACTTGGAAATTGGTCCCACAGTTTATGTAGGATGCCCTTTTTAACTGGAAACTCGTCCCATGGTTCAGATAGGATTTCCTTTTTTAGCTATTGTGATCGTGCTGTGTCCGTCGTCAACTTTTTACCTTGTGTACGCTCTAGAGGCCACATTTTCAGTCCGATCTTCATGAAACTTGGTCAGAATGTTTGTCTTGATAAAATCTCGGACGAGTTCGAAATTGGGTCATGTGGGGTCAAAAACTAGGTCACTAGGTCAAATCTTAGAAAAACCTTGTGTACGCTCTAGAGGCCACATTTTCAGTCAGATGCTTGTGAAATTTGGTCAGAATGTTTGTCTTGATAATTCCCCCAGCTGGGCGGGGGGATAGAAATTGCCCAGCTGTCGCACTACAGAAGGGGTAAGACCCCCCCACTGTGCCTGCCCGTTTGCCGTGGGCTGCAACTCGTGTCGTTTGATGACGGGATCCTGGTGGTTGAGTGGATTCGGGGCTCGGCCTTCTGATAGCTCTGTTTTCACAACACACCACTTTGGCCCTGAACTGAACTAAACGAGAGGTCAGGAAGGCCCGTCCTGATCAATCGGCTGGTCATGCCTTGCCCTAGGGCATCTAATATGTTCTTTCTTTCGCAGCCTTCTCTCAATTAAAATTACTATCTTCTCCATATTTAATCCACACTCTTTCCAGATTTCTTGTTTTTGCCCTAGAAGGCGGTGGCTCATGGGTCAATCGGGTGAAAGTTTTTTGGTGTTTGGCTGACATTTGTAACCTCTCAATGATCGTCTAAGCTTGGTAAGACTTTCTGCGAGAATATATCTGTCCAATCTAGCCCTTTCATACCGAGTATACCACTGATGTATCCCTGTCATGGTCTGCGAATGGGCTTTCCCCAGACCATGACCCCTTGTTGGACTCCGTGGTGGGTGGGGAGCATCGGTGATGAAATTTTATACACAAACATGGCGTCACAAAAAAAGGCCAAGCTCAATGAAAGCAAACGCCCTTTATCAGACAGCGAGTCCGAAACTGAACCTTCAATTTCTACTTCTTCTTTTCACTCTCCGCGTTTTATCGTTATTCAGTCCCAAGATCCTTCAAAACCCATAACCAAACTATCTCCTTTCGTAATAGAAAAACAAATTACCAGCATCCTTGGAACTCCAAAATCTGTTAAAAAACTCAAAGACCAGACCCTTTTAGTTGAATGTCTTACAAATCAACAAGCTGTGAATCTTTTAAAAAACACAAAATTCTTTGACACAGATGTTAGAATTTTCCCACATCCTTCACTAAATTCTTGCAAAGGAGTAATTAGATGCAAAGAGCTTACTTACTGCAACTCTTTGCAAGAAATTAAAGATAATCTGAAACAACAAGGTGTATCCGATGTCCAACGGATTTCTGTACGCAGAGATGGAGAACAGAGACTCACAAATACATACATCTTAACATTTTCTTCACCTGTTCTTCCAACATCAATCAAGGTAGGCTTTCAAATTGTAAAAGTAGATGTGTATGTGCCAAATCCCTTGCGATGTTTTAAATGCCAGCGGTACGGCCATCACATCAGTAAATGTCCAAACCAAGAAACATGCTCTAAATGTGCTCATCAAGGACCTGACCATGACAGTACTACATGTTCAAATCCTCCTCTTTGCATTAATTGTAAGTCTCCACACTCTACTTTTTCAAGAGAGTGTCCTGTATGGAGAGAAGAAAAAGAAATACTGTCCATTAAATACAACAATAATGTAAGCTTTCCAGAAGCAAGGAAAATATTTGAACAGCGCAAAAAAACCTCTTCTAGTCCTAGCTATGCAGGTGTTGTTGGCTCGTCAACTGAAAAGGACGACTGCAGCACTTGTAAAATTCTTGCGAAAGTTCTTCTTCAAAAATTTCCTGACGTAGCTACTGAGCTGAAAGAACTTCTCCCTCCATCCACCTTGTCCAAACTAATTCCTGACTCTCCATCTGCGTCAAAAACAAACAAAACCCCTCCTGCAACCTCAAAACCCACAGACTCTCAAAGTATTTCTACACAAAAACCTTCAAAGCCGTCTACCTCTTCGCAAAATATTTCTTCAAAAAAACCTTCAAAACCATCTGCCCCTTCAAAACAGCCTCCTAAGAAACCCCAACCTCAACCTTCACAGTCTACAAATAAATCTAACGCTCCACCTAAAGACAACAAATCGTATCATGTACCCCGATCACCAAAAAGATCTTCCTCAAAATCTAAACCACAGTCTAGAGATAAACATGAATCCTGTGAAATAGCAGTCACAGTAGATGATCCGGTCCCTACCTCCAACAGATTTTCGGAGTTAGAGGACATGGATGCAGATACTGAAAATCTGGAAGGTGAGGCTTCAGATTCAGAAGCCTCTATCTGGTCCATTTCTAAAGATACTTGGAACAAGGACACTGACACTTGGCACACGTCCAAACCCGAGACATCTATAATTAAATCTTAATCTATTTTAAAATGTATTGGTTTACGGCCTCTTTTTTTACTTTAGCTTTTATACTTTCTTCATGCACAATGGATACCATAATCCAGTGGAATTGTCGAGGTCTGAAGTCAAACTTTGACGAACTTTCCCTTTTAATTAGTGATCACAAACCAGTTGCTGTTTGTCTTCAAGAAACCTTCCTTAAACGGGAGGATGATATCTCAATCAAATACCATTCAATTTACAATAAAGTCTTTACCGAAGGCGAGAAAGCTAGAGGTGGTGTTTCTGTTATTGTTAATAACAACATACCTCATAAAGTTATCTCTCTTAACACAAACTTGCAAGCTGTTGCCATCAGATTATCTTTACACAGTGCCGTTACACTATGTTCTTTATATCTCCCCCCGAGCACACCTATTAATGAGACCAATCTGAATGATCTCATTTCCCAATTGCCATCCCCCTATATTCTTGCTGGGGACTTTAATGGTCACAGTGTTATGTGGGGTTGTGATGACACTAACCAGAGAGGTTTACAGTTGGAGAACTTCATTTCGAACAACTCTTTGTCTTTCATGAATGATAACAAGTCCAAAACCTACCTACATCCAGCAACCGGATCTTACTCATCTATAGATTTAACCTTATGCAGCCCAGTCTTACTTCCCAATTTCACTTGGAAAGTGAAAGAGGATTTGTGTGGAAGTGATCACTTCCCTATTATCTTTACATCTACACAACCATCCAGCAGCATAAAACCACAGAAATGGAAGCTCTCCAAAGCCAATTGGAACAGATTTGAAACCCTCTGTGAACAGACCATTACACATGACAAGTTTGGAGATGGCGATGATCCAGCAAAACTTTTTACTTCGCTGTTAATTGATGCAGCTAAACAGTCTGTCCCTCAGACCTCGACAAATCCAAAACGTCCTGACAAGCCTTGGTACAATGAAGATTGTAAACAGGCTGTCAGAGACAGAAAACAAGCCCTTAGAAAGTTTAACCTCAGACCTACCAAAGAAAATCATAACCTATTCCGTATTTCCAGGGCAAAGGCTCGTCGTACCATTAGAGAAAGTAAGCGCAAGGCTTGGAGACAATATGTTTCTAAATTAAATAGTAGAACTACTACTAAAAAAACCTGGGACATGATCAGAAAGATCAATGGCAAAGGCCAACCCCCTCTCAGTCACCTTGAAGTTAACAATACTTCGTTGGAAACCCCCCAGGATATAGCTGATGCTCTTGCTGACACCTTTTGTAAAAAGTCTTCCTCTGCAAACTATTCTGAAAAGTTTCAGAGGAATAAAGCCAGAGAAGAAAAGAAAAAACTTAATTTCAATTCTTCTAATTCAGAGCACTATAATAAACTCTTCACTTTTAAAGAATTAAAATCTGCTCTGAATAAAGCTCACGATTCTTCCCCTGGCCAAGATAAAGTTCATTACCAGTTTTTAAAACACTTACCTTTTACTTCTCTCTCTGTTTTACTTGATATTTTTAATGATATCTGGCAGTCCGGTGATTTTCCTTCGTCCTGGCGAGAGGCACTAGTCATTCCTATCCCAAAACCTGGCAAGGATGCTAGTGACCCAGCCAACTATCGTCCAATAGCTCTTACTAGTTGTCTCTGCAAGACTCTGGAACGTATGGTCAACGACAGGCTTGTCTGGTTTTTAGAGAAAAACAACCTTATCGTTGATGTACAGAGTGGATTTCGTCGCCAGCGTGGTACCATCGATCATCTTGTCCGCTTTGAAACCTTTGTCAGAGAAGCCTTTATTAATAGACAATATGTAGTATCTGTCTTTTTCGACCTTGAAAGCGCTTATGATACGACTTGGAAATACGGAATTCTTAAAGACTTACATGACTTTGGTCTTCGAGGCCGTCTTCCTCTTTTTATTTCAGCCTTCTTGGATGAACGTCTTTTCCGCGTCCGAGTTGGTAATACTGTCTCGGGAGCCCGTGAACAGGAGATGGGTGTGCCCCAAGGATGTATTCTCTCTGTTACACTTTTTAGTGTAAAAATAAACAGTATAGTTAAAGCTATCTGTCCTGGTGTAGACTGTTCTCTTTATGTTGATGACTTTGTTATATGCTTCAGATCTCGAAATATGAATATTATTGAGAGACAACTTCAACAGTGTCTCAACAAACTCCAAACGTGGTCTGAAGAAAATGGCTTCAAATTTTCCAAGTCCAAAACAAAATGCATGCACCTTTGTAATTTACGTGGTGTTCATCCAGACCCTGAACTGTATTTGGACAAAACTAAAATTGAAGTCGTTTCTGAGTTTAAATTTCTTGGAGTCATCTTTGACAGAAAGCTTTCCTTCCTTCCTCACATCACTGCACTTAAAAAGAAATGCAAGAAGGCTCTTAATCTTTTAAAGGTTGTGGCCCATTCTGAATGGGGAGCAGACCGTAAAGTCCTCTTGCGGCTTTATCGGTCTTTAGTCCGCTCCAAATTAGACTATGGTTCTATTGTATACGGATCAGCCCGTAAATCTTGTCTTAAAATTCTCGATCCTATACACCACGAAGGCCTGCGTCTTGTACTTGGAGCTTTCAGAACTTCTCCCGTCAATAGTCTCTATGTTGAGGCTAATGAACCTTCTCTTTCTTACAGGAGGGAAAAACTCTCACTTCAATATCTTTTAAAACTGAAGTCAAATCGTTTTAATCCAACTCATAAAGTTGTTTTTAAACCTCAGTATAAACGTCTGTTTGAAAGGAAACCAAATGTTATTCCTCCATTTGGTATCCGCATGGAGCCCATTGTAGATAACCTTGGCATAGACACTGAGTCTATTGCCGATTATAAAATCTCTGAAATCCCTCCATGGACACTAAACAGTGCAGAATTCAGATTTGACCTTGCATCCGACAAAAAGTCAGTCACGGATAGAACTGTGTTTCACGCTAGATACAATGAGATAAAGGAGCATTATTTTTCCTTCAAACCAATATACACAGATGGATCAAAAGAAGGAAATTCTGTAGCAGCTGCCGCCATTTATAGAGAAAGGAGCTTAAAGTGCCGCCTTCCAAACAATTCCTCTATCTTCTCTGCAGAAATTAAAGCTATTGATCTTGCCCTTAATCTAGCTGAACATTCTAATTCCAACCGTTTCATTATCTTTTCGGACTCTTTGTCAACATTACAGGCCCTTTCAAATCAACGACTTGAGAATCCCTTGATCTGTACTTTACTTGAAAGGATCTCACAAATTTCTTCTATGAATAGATTGGTGTTCTGCTGGCTTCCAAGTCATGTAGGCATCAAAGGCAATGAAAATGCCGATAGGTCTGCCAAATCTGCACTTAACCTTCCCATTTCAGATTTTAAAGTTCCACACACTGATTTTAAATCCTCTGTTTTAATACATATCCAATCTTCTTGGCAATCCCAGTGGGATGCTGATGTTTTCAATAAACTACATTCAGTTAAACCTTCCCTCGGTGAATGGTACCCCGTTTACAGGTCTGTTCGTCGAGAAGAAGTGATAATTGCACGACTTCGAATTGGCCATTCACGCATTACACATTCCTGGCTCTTGACCAGAGATGATGCCCCTGAATGTATTCCATGCAATGCACCCTTCTCTATAAAACACATTCTACTAGATTGCATTGACTTTCAGCCAGTTCGTACAAAATATTTCAACGTCGATAGTTTAAAAAATCTCTTTGATTCTGTCAGCGTTGAATCTATTATCGCTTTCATAAAGGAGATTGGCATTTACAATAAACTGTGATATTTACTCTTTAGTTTCTTATCCACCTTTTTACATTCTTTACTTTGAGTAGGCAGGGATTGCCCAGCCACTCAATATTATATTTTATGCACATTATCAGTTACACATAACCTTTCATCATTTAAAGACTTTTTCTTATCATTTTAAGACTGTTCAAATTTTTTATCACAATCTTAAGTTTGCATCTCCTTAATGGGAGGATTACCTCTTTTGAGGGCATCTTATCTCATTGGAGACATTCATTCTTCATTTAAAGACTCCTTTATTATCAATTTAAGACTGTTCAAATCTTTTTATCACAGTCTTAACATCATTATTCAAAACCTTTTTGAGTTAATAGGGAAGCCCTGTTGCTCAATTATATCTTTTATACATACTTAGATCTCACATGATCCTTCTTAATTTAACTCTTTTACTGTCAGCATGTCTCAAATCTTTTTAGAAAAAAATCCGCCTTAATCGTTCCTTCAACACAGATATGCGCGCTAAATGACCAAAGCTGTCGATGCGCCATAAAACAACATTCATTCATTGTCTTGATAAAATCTCGGACGAGTTCGAAATTGGGTCATGTGGGGTCAAAAACTAGATCACTAGGTCAAATCTTCGAAAAACCTTGTGTACGCTCTAGAGGCCACATTTTCAGTCAGATGCTTGTGAAATTTGGTCAGAATGTTTGTCTTGATGAAATCTTGCACGAGTTCGAAATTGGGTCATGTGGGGTCAAAAACTAGGTCACTAGGTCAAATCATAGAAAAACCTTGTGTATGCTCTAGAGGCCACATTTTCAGTCAGATCTTCATGAAACTTGATCAGAATGTTAGTCTTGATGAAATCTCGGACGAGTTCAAAATTGGGTCACGTAGGGTCAAAAACTAGGTCACTAGGTCAAATCTTAGAAAAACCTTGTGTACACTATAGAGGCCACATTTTCAGCCAGATACTTGTGAAATTTGGTCAGAATGTTTGTCTTGATAAAATCTCGGATGAGTTCGAAATTGGGTCATGTGGGGTCAAAAACTAGGTCACTAGGTCAAATCTTCGAAAAACCTTGTGTACGCTCTAGAGGCCACATTTTCAGTCAGATGCTTGTGAAATTTGGTCAATGTTTGTCTTGATAAAATCTCGCAGGAGTTCGAAATTGGGTCATGTGGGATCAAAAACTAGGTCACTATGTCAAATCTTAGAAAAACCTTGTGTACGCTCTAGAGGCCACATTTTCAGTCCGATCCTCATGAAACTTGGTCAGAATGTTTGTCTTGATAAAATCTCAGACGAGTTCGAAATTGGGTCATGTGGGATCAAAAACTAGGTCACTAGGTCAAATCTTAGTAAAACCTTGTGTACGCTCTAGAGGCCACATTTTCAGTCAGATACTTGGGAAACTTGGTCAGAATGTTTGTCTTGATAAATTCTCAGATGAGTTCGAAATTGGGTCATGTGGGGTCAAAAACTAGGTCAGCAGGTCAAATCTTAGAAAAACCTTGTGTACGCTCTAGAGGCCACATTTTCACTCGGATACTTGTGAAATTTGGTCAGAATGTTTGTCTTGATAAAATCTCGGACAAGTTTGAAATTGGGTCGTGTGGGGTCAAAAACTAGGTCACTAGGTCAAATCTTAGAAAAACCTTTTGTACACTATAGAGGCCACATTTTCAGTCCAATACTCTTGAAAAATGGTCAGAATGTTTGTCTTGATTATATCTTGAAATAGTACAAAAATGTGCCATGTTGGGTCAAAAACTAGGTCACCAGGTCAAATCTAAGAAAAACGTTGTGTATGCTCTAGAGGCCATATTTTCTGTCCAGTACTCTTGAAAGTTGGTCAGAATGTTTGCCTTGATAATATCTCTGACTAGTTTGAAATTGGGTCATGTCGGGTGAAAAACTAGGTCACTAGGTCAAATCTTAGAAAAACCTTGTGTAAGCTCCAGAAGCCACATTTTCTGTCTAATACTCTTGAAAGTTGGTCAGAATGTTTGTCTCGATGATATCTCAGTAGAATTTGAAAATGAGTCATGTCGGGTCAAAAACTAGGTCAACTGGTGAAATCTTAGAAAAACCATGTGTACGCTGTTGTGGCCACATTTTTTGTTCAATACTCTTTTAAAGTTGCTCAGAATGTTTGCCTTGGTAATATCTTGGATGAGTTTGAAAATGGGTCATGTTGGGTCAAAATCTAGGTCACTAGGTCAGATTATAGAAAAACCTTGTGTACGCTGTAGAGGCCACATTTTCAGTCCAATACTCTTGAAATTCGGTAAGAATGTTTGTCCTGATGATATTTTGGACCAGTTTGAAAATGTGTCATGTTGGCTGAAAAACTAGGTCACTAGGTCAGATCTTAGAAAAACCTAGTGTACGAATGACTCTCAGAAAGAAGCCTTTTGAAAACACTGTTTGAAAATGAGAAAATGCTGGTATCCAGCATTTTTTCCCTTTTTCACTATGTTTTCTACCCCTTAGAGAGACCAGTCCCACAGCTTGATCTACATATTATTTGTTTTATGCAGAAGGTTCAGACTGATGAGTTTAAAATTTTATTGTTTGGTAATACATATATCTCACAAGATGTTGGAAATTGGTTGTGCCTGGTCAAAAGGCTCAGGTGAGTGACTCCAGGGACATCATGGCCCTCTTGTAATTGAAATCTGGCACCTGGTCCCATAGTTTACACAAGATGTCTCTGTCAACTGGAAACTAGTCCCACAGTTCTTGTAGGATGTATTTGTTGACTTAAAACTAGTCCTACAGTGTATGTAGGATGTCTTTGTCGACTTGAAACTAGTCCTACAGTTTAAGTAGAATATCTTTGTCAACAGAAAACTAGCCCTACAGTTTATGTAGGATATCTTTGTCAACTGAAAACTAGTCTCACAGTTTATGAAGGATGTCTTTGTCGACTGGAAACTAGTCCTACAGTTTATGTAGTATGTCTTTGTCAACTGGAAACTAGTCCCACAGTTTATGTAGGAAATCTTTGTCAACTGAAAACTAGTCCCACAGTTTATGTAGGAAATCTTTGTCAACTGAAAACTAGTCTCACAGTTTATGTAGGATGTCTTTGTCAACTGGAAACTAGCCCTACAGTTTATGTAGGAAATCTTTGTCAACTGAAAACTAGTCCCACAGTTTATGTAGGATATCTTTATGAACTGAAAACTAGTCCTACAGTTTATTTAGTATGTCGTTGTTGATTGGAAACTTTGCCCACAACTCATTTAGGATGTCCGTGTTAACTTGAAATTATTCCCACACTTCATGTGGGACCATTTGTCATTTATCCAAGCATCCACCAAAGATGGTTTGATAGTCATGCTAACAAAGTTTGACCATACTCTTTTTATTAATTTCATACAGAGGCTACCAGCAGCAAGATGCCCATGAGTTTATGAGATACCTGTTAGACAGGTTACACATGGAACTTCTGGCATTGTTACCCTACACAAATAACAACAGTCCATTTATAGGTAAATTCTATACATAATTAGGTCAGCTGTTTTTTTAAGAAAACATCGAGGTATTGTCATAGCCCTGCTGTTGTCTGTATCATTGTCAACTTTGACATTTTATACCATCTCTGCTATTACTGAAGGATTGTACTCAAACTTGAAAAGAGTTGTTCACTATCAAAAGGGGAACCCATACAACAAGGACAGGTAACCATCAAAGTATTTTTGACACAGTTATGCCCCTTTTTTTGACTTACAATTTTCACTGAAAATAAAGCAACTGCAGCAGAATGGTGGCACCCGCATGTTGTGCTTTTGCTATCTATAGAATTATTTGGGCTTTATGAGATACACGTTAGATATAGTACATAATTATATGAAATTTCTGCCATTTTTTGCCCTACACAAAAAAATTAATAACAGTAAATTTTCTGGGCAATCACAATGAGTTTTCCTTAACTCTATACTAAACAACAAAATGTTAGACCTGTCCAGTTTAAAAGCATTTGCCATCAACAAATTGAATAGGGTTAAAAAGCTGGGACTTGTCTATGTAAATATAGAAAACATTGTGGCGAAAAGAGAAAATGATGATTAAAAGCATTTTCTCCTTTTTCCCCTAAAGAGAGTTTAATGCATCTTCATGATGCTTTATACAGACTTCCAGATAAAAGGGAGTGATAGTATTCTAAATCCATTATTTCTCTTCCAAACCCTATGTTGTGGGTACTCATTAGAATCGTCTCGATGAGATGATTCTAATGAGTACCCATAATGTAGGGTTTGGTGGAGAGTGATTAATATTTTCATTTTTGAAATCAAAATCACTCCCTCTATCTGGAGCTCTGTTATACCAAGCAAATCATCACATAATTATGTACCAATAAAATCTATGTTGTCAAACAACCGACTGAACAATGAGGAAGAATGGTTCTTAGACATGTGGACATGCAGAAAATTGACCAAAAGCAAAAAGTTTCGACTCGGGTCAACCGGTGCAGATTGCGCATGCTGTCCTGGGCCAATACCTTTTGCAGATGCATTTAACCTCCTTTTCACATGTATGTTTGGCATGTATACTTTATATATTTTCTAGGTCCCAAAGGAAAAAGTACTATAGTTACAGCCATTTTTGGAGGTTTGCTACAAAGTGAGGTAAATTGTTTGATGTGTGGAATAGAATCCAAAAAACATGATCCATTTTTAGGTAAGTAATATTGCACACTTTTGTTTCAAATATTATGGGAAAAATGGTGGATTTATTTTATCGTTCAGGCAGTTCTAAAATCTCTGTTTAGCATGTTTAACTCTTTACAGAACGTCAAAATTTTGGATATGTGCAAATTGAAAGGGTTTGTAGACGACAGAAGTGACTGAAAAATTGGAATTAGTTTTGGAAAGGGTAGAAAACATTCTGGGAAAAGGAGAAAATGCTGGTTACTAGCATTTTTCCCCTTTTCCAACGATGTTTTTAAAAAGCCTTCTTTCTCAGAGTCGTATAAAGTCAGGATTGTATGGTAAAGGATGAGCCTTTTAGCACACGATTCCTACTGTTAATGACCCAGAGAAAGAAGGCTATTGAAAACACTGTGGTTAAAGGAGAAAATATGCTTTCATAGATAACATTATTTGAGCGACATTTGATACTTTGCAAATGAACTCAAGTTAGATGAGTCTTTAATTTTGTTGTTAAGCCTTTACCACACAATCCAGAGTGTTAATAACCCGGTGAAAGAAAACATGTGAAAACATAGTGGGAAAAGGAGTAAATGCTGGAAGCGAACATTTTCTCCTTTTTCCACAATGATTTATACTCAAGTAAAGGCAAGTTTCATCAATTGAGGCCCCCTTTCTTTTTTACATCTGCATATGCTTTGTTTTTGCATAAAAACTAACATTTGAATTGTCAGCTGCTAATGCCCGAAATTCAGATGAGTCTGTATTTTTGTAGTGTGGTAAAGATTAAACCCTTTACCTCACAATCCTGAGTTTAAACAATCTTGAGAAAGAAAACATGTAAGAAAACATAGTGGAAAAAGGAGTAAATAAAGGTAACCAGCATTTTCTCCTTTTCCTAAAATGTTTTATACTCAATTAAAGGCAAGTTTCATCATTGGAGCCACCCTTTTTTGTCATCTGTATATGCTTTGAATTTGGACAAGACTAGCATTTTGTCCTGTGGATAAAAGTAAAGGAATTTTGTCAAGGGTACCACACAGGATATTAGACATTGTACTGTGCAAATAGGTCTTTGCGATGGGTGTGATCTTGATATCTTCTCTCTGGAAAAAAATTGAAGTCATCTTGGTTCTATTTGTAAATCCTTTTAATTGTTTATTCCCAACTTGACATGCCAGAATTTCATCATCAGTGGATGAAAAACATATGGGAAAAGGAGAAAGTGCTTGTTACCAGCATTTTCTTGCTTTTCCACAATCTTTTCAAGGGCCTGTCTCCTGAGGATGGTTTAACTCTTGACCAAACGACAATTTTTTAGATTAGTCCAAATTGAAAACAACTGTAGACGACAAAATAAATGTGACTGAAAATTTGAAATTTGTTTTGGAAGGCTAGAAAACATTGTGGGAAAAGGAGAAAATGCTGGTTACCATATTGTTGAGTCTTATTAATTTGTTAGAAACGCAATCTGTCAAAGTTCCTGTTGCTGGCAGAAAAATGTATTGTAAAACTAGTACAAAAATTGCCAACTTTTTTCTTGTTTTACAATTTATTTTTCTGCCAGGGACTGAAACTTTGACAGATTGCGCTCCAGCACACCATCAGACACATTATGATATCTGTACCATTTCAAATGGTATGAATTAAATTTGTCTGCACTTTGCTCTCAAGTTGTTCACATTTGCCTGTAGTGGGCCTTTTAGGTCCTGTTTGTATGTCTTGGAACAAACTATGCATATGAGTTTTCTTATTTTTTCAGATCTCTCCTTAGATATACCAGTACAGTTTCATAATTCCAAGGGAACAAAAGGAAAAGAAAATATAGATCATCCAATTTGTAAATTAACAGGTTAGTAGTGGTCAGGAACTTTGGGAAATTGGAGAATTTATGTACTTACCACATGTTGTGTATTATCTTTTAACCCTTTACTGTACAATGCTGCCTTTTAACGCCCCTGGGAAAGAAGCCTTTTGAAAACATTGTGGGAAAAGGAGAAAATACTGGTAACCAGTATTTTCTCCTTTTCCCACAATGTTTTCTACTCTATCAAAGAAAAATTGCACCATTTGAGCCACACTGAAATTGTCGTCTGCAAATGCTTTCAATTTGAACAAGGCTAAAATTTTGTCGTCTGGTAGAGGGTTAAACTGATGTTGTCTTACACCAAGGGCTAGCTTAGCATAAACAAAGATGACTGATTATTTTTGCGCAAATGTGGTAGATTATTGGTAATGATTCTGATAAGTAAGAGCAGCTTAGGCAAGTGTCCTTTGATATGTAGTTCTTATTCAGAATCTCCAAGGGTTATTTTTTGTGTGTATATTGCTCGTTTAACAATATTTTCATTCTTGTTGCAACAAGTTCTGTCTTATTAGCTTGGCTGTTTTAGGAAAAAATGTTAAGGTATCGTCAAAGCCTCGGCGTCGTCGGTGTCGTTATTTTGAAAATGTTGATATTTTATAATGACTCTGATGTTGCTGAAGATATTCAGACATGGATAAGTTGTAAACCATTGAAAGCAGAACCTGTACAGCAAAGGCAGGTTACTACCAAAGTATTTCTGATACAGTTATGCCCCCTTTTGCCATGGAATTTTCACTGAAAATCAAGCAACTGCAGCTCAGCGTTGGCACCCCCATGTGGTGCTTTTGTTGATTTCTCTCCTGGGATTTCCGAGTACTAGAATTGGGCTCCACAGTGCCTTTCCAAAGGGACCTTTCACCATGTAATCTGAATGTAGGTCTAATTGTAAAGTTAAAGCCAGCTCTCTGATTGGCTGTAACACTTTCTAAGAACTGGCCTAAAAGTGGGATGATTTTCTATTGTAGTATGCTACTTATTGATTGTGCAAGAATATTTGTCCTTTTACATTTAAGCAGTTTTTTCTGTAAAAAAGAGGTTAGACAATTCTCTGTGATGCATTATACCAAGCAAGACATCACGTAATTATGGAACTAATTTCGTCTACCAATCAAGTGAATCATGAGGTAATATAACCCTTGGACCTGCAGGAAATTTACAAATAGTCTGTGCAGACTTACCTGGGTTGAAATTTTTTGCAGATGTCAAAACTTTTTATAGAAGTATAAAACCCCCTTTTCACAGAGCACTCTTTTTTTCAGCTGACCTGAACACGAAGTGCTCAAGGTGAGCTTTTGTGGTCATGCGTTGTCCGTTGTCCGTCGTCCAGGTGTCAACAGTTACTTTGTGTACACTCTAGAGGCTACATTTTCAGTCATATACTCATGAAACTTGGTCAGAATGTTTGTCTTGATAATGTCTCGGACAAGTTCCATATTGGGTCATGTTGGGTCCAAAAGTAGGTCACTGGGCCAAATCTTAGAAAAACCTTGTGTGCACTGTAGAGGCCACATTTTCAGCCTGAAACACATGAAAGTTGGGTAGAATGTTTGTCTTGATGATATATCTCGGACAAGTTCGAAATTGGGTCATGTCGGGTGAAAAAGTAGGTCACTGGGCCAAATCTAAGAAAAACGTTGTGTGTACAACAGAGGCCACATTTTCAGCCTGAAACTTATGAAACTTGGTCAGAATATGTCTTGATAATATCTTGGACAAGTTCGAAATTGGGTCATGTCCAGCCAGAAAGTAGGTCACTGGGCCAAATCTTAGAAAAAACTTGTGTGCACTATAGAGGCCACATTTTCAGCCTGAAACTTATGAAACCTGGTCAGAATGTTTGTCTTAATGATATCTCAGACATGTTCGAAATTAGTCATGTCAGGTCAAAGTAGAAAAACCTTGTGTGCATTCTAGGGGCCACATTTTCAGCCTGAAACTTATGAAACTTGGTCAGAATGTTAGTCTTGATAATATCTTTGAAAAGTTTGAAATTGGGTCATGTCAGGTGAAAAAGCAGGTCACTGGGCCAAATCTTAGGAAAACCTTGGGTGCCCCATAGAGGCCACATTTTCTTTCTTATACTGATAAAGAATGTTTATCTTGTTGATAAATGTCAGAATGTTTATCTTGTTGACATCTCAGAAAAGTTTGAAAGTGGGTCATGTTGGGCAAAAAGTAGGTCACAGGGTCAAATCTTAGATAAACCTTGTGTGCACTGGACCAAATCTTAGAAAAACCTCATGTACAGCGTAGAGGCCACACTTTCAGTCTGATACTCATGAAACTTGGTCTGAATATTTGTTTGAATGATATCTTGGACAAGTTTGGAATTCAGTCACATTAAGTCAAAAAGTAGGTCACTTACACTCATGTGTTTTTCATCATCAAAACCAGGATCTCTTCAGCTTTATCAACTGTAGATGACCTTACTCAGGTGAGCGCTTTAGGGCCACTGGCCCTCTTGTTTGTGATTATTCAAATGCTTCATTTACTTTCCAGAATGTCTTTCACATTTCACGGAGGTTGAAGAGTTAGAAGATACAGAACTTTATATGTGTACAGGGTGCAAGAAAAAACAGCGGTCTACAAAAAAGTTTTGGATAAGAAGACTGCCAAATGTGAGTTTTCTAGAATTCATAATGTATTGAGTGGTTTTATCAAATATACGAAGATTTTTGGATAAGAAGACTGCCAAATGTGAGTTTTCTAGAATTCATAATGTATTGAGTGGTTTTATCAAATGTACGAAGATTTTTTTCCCTGTCTAAAAAGCAGTGGATACTTTTGAATTGAAACTTAGAAAACCAAAATTGCTATAACTAGCCCAGTCAAAAAAGGGTCCCTTATTCAGTGGCTGGTAATATTGGAATTGCTGAAAACTTACAACAGCAAATTCAAAACTTGTTATATCCCTGCATCAAAATAACCAGGTAGCGGGAGTGTTAACCCTTTCCCACATGTCAAAATTTTGAACTCGATCCAAATTGAAAGCATTTGCCGAGGACAATTTTAGTGTGTCTAGGATTACGATATTTTTCTGTGGAAGGAAAGAAAATATTGTGGGAAAAGGAGAAAATGCTGGTTACCAGCATTTTCTCGTTTTCCTACAATGTTTACAAGTCTTCTTCCACAGGGTTGTAAGAACACAGGATTGTTTTTGAAAGGGTTAATGCTGCAACCAAGCTGTCTGTCCATCCATAGACACAATTCTGTATCCTTCTTTTTTGGCCACTTTGGCAGAAATTTTAATGAAAGCTTTTCAATTAGTACAGGAGTTGTGGCCCCTTGAATTTTTTCTCCTGATCCAGTTACAAGGCTGCCTGTCAGGATATTCACCAGCCTGTGGGAGTTTCAGTTAAAAATGGTAGTTTGATAACTGCTGACAAAGTTTCCTTCTAAGACATCACTTGAAGAACCAATCCCCTCTCTCTGTTGAATATTGTATTGACCCAGTTTACTGAGCTCGTTAATTACCAACTCAAGAAGTTTGACTTTATATCAGCGTCTGAAGGTAGATTTCCATTGTTTTTGAAGGTGAATTTGCTCAGAGTCCAGTATCAGGGAGCAGATGCCATAGACCAAGATCAGACTGCATGTTTCATGCAGTCTGATCTTGATCTATGGCATCCTCAGAAGCTATTTATTATTGTGTGGTGTATTTTACAGGTAAAGAAAAGCAGTAGAAAAAGATAGATGGGTGAACAAGCCACTGTATAGTAACTCAGGAACGTTGAGAAGTAGATGGTTTGCCTGTGTTCACATTTGTAGTGGCAGTGAATTGCTTATGTTGATTTTTGTCTTCTCCAGGTTTTATGTCTCCATTTAAAAAGGTTTAAGTGGTCAACATTTTTCCGACAGAAAATTGACACATATGTCGAGTTTCCTCTGACCAATTTGGACATGAACAAATATATTTTGGACATGGTAAGTATGACATACATAGGTAGACATTAGGTAAATACATCATCACCTGTAGACAACTTTTTCTTACTCAGAGCAAATACCTTTCTAAAAAATTTGACGAAAGGAGAAAAATGATTGGCTGTATTTCAGAAGAATGATTTGAAAGGTGAATGCAGACAATTTTTAGGTATTAACCATTTGCAAAAGTAAGTTTTAAACTCTTCCAAATTGAGAAAATTTGCAGATGACAAATTTAAAATCGTTACATAAAAGTTCAAGGTCTCTGACAGGGTTGAAAACATTGTGGGAAAGGAGAAAAGGCTGGTTACCTGCATTATCTCCTGTATGCACAATATTTTCGAAAACCTTCCTCAGGGTCGATAAAAATCAGGATCGTGTGGTTAAGAGTGAAACTTTTACCGAACAATCCTGTGTTTAACTCCTTACAACACAATCCCGACTTTAAATGACCTTGAGAAAGAAGCCTGTTGAAAACATTGTGGGAAACAGAGAAAATGCTGGTAACCAGCATTTTCTCCATTTCCCACAATGTTTTCTACCCTTTCCTTCAATTACTTTTATTTTGTTGTCTGCAAATGCTTTCAATTTGGACAAGTCTTAATTTTTGTCGTGTGGTAAAGAGTTAAAGAACCAGGAAGAAGAAGGCTTTTGCAAACATACTGGACAAATGCTGGTTGTTTGCATTTTCTCCATGTCGTACAATGTTCTTTCAAGTCTAAACTTTCGTAGTTGGAAGAAGAGTTAACCCATTTCCACACAATCTTGAGTTTTCATGGTTTTGTGGAAACATTCTTTAGAAAACATTGTGGGAAAAGGAGAAAATGCTGATAACCAGCATTTTCTCCTTTTTCTACAATTTTTTACCCTTTAAAATACAATTTCCACCACTTTGAGCCACATTTTATCTGTGGTCTGCAAGTGCTTTCAATTTTGACAAGTCTAAAGTTTCGTTGTTGGTTAAAGAGATAAAATAGTAATCTGTCATTTCATGAACTTTGTATCCAACCTTCCAAATCTTGATGCAATGAAGTTTTTCAGTGAGCTGTGCTCTGGCAAAAGGGGATTTGTAGCATCTCATTGATTCATTATGCCATGCTAGTCATCATCATCACATAATTATTTATCCATAGAATCCATTTTGTCTAACAGCAGATTGAATCCTGAGGTAGAATGGTCCAAAATTTTCAAAAAGCAAAAGGTTTCGACCAATGTCAGCCTGCACAGACTGTGCAGGCTGACATTGGTCAATACTTTTTGCAGATGCCGGAACCCCCCTTTTCACAGAGCATGGCTCATAATGTACCCTTTTTTTTCTTTGACAGCATGAAACTAGAGGAACGTCCGCAGGAAGTAACATATATGATCTTGCTGCTGTCATTGTACATCACGGTTCAGGGTAAGTTGTAGGATTTAGTTTTTGAAGTAATCATCTGCTGTAACAAATAAACAGCTGATAACTTAAAGGCCCAATAGCAGCTGCCAAAAAGACAATGCAGGTGTGAAAATGCATTTAAATTTAAATAACACCATTCAAAAGTGTGGAAAATATTGTGAAGGTGACAATTTCTTATTGTTTAGTCGATTCAAGTGTTAGTTGCTGGCAGAAAAATGAATTTTAAAATCGGGCAAAAAGTAAACAAAAGATAGAGTGACCTGGTAACTGTTAACCTAGGTCTGAAATTAATTTCTCTACCAGGGGCTAAAAGACCGACTGTACTACAAGAGACTTCCATCTTCACAATAATTTACATTCTTTTGAATGATATGATTTAAATTGAAATATATTTTAACCCCTGCTATATTTACTTTTGACAGTTATTGCTTTTTTAACTGTGATCTTTATAAAAACTGGTGTAAGTCTTTACCAAACAACAAAATTTTAGACTGGTCCAAATTCAAAGCATTTGCAGATGACCAGTTACATGTGGCTCAAATGATTGGATTTGTTTCTGAAAGGTTAAAAAACATTGTGGGCAAAGGAGAAAATACCAGCATTTTCTCCTTTTCCCACAATGTTTTCAAAAGGCTTCTTTTCCAGGGTCGTTAAAAGTCAGGATTGTGTGGTAAAGAGTTAAAAACAATTATGAAAAGCCTGTTGGCGGCTAAAAGTAAACACTATAGATGTTATGATGCATTCAGATTTAATTCATACCTTTTGAAAATTTGGAAACTATTGTGATATGACAATCTGTTATTGTGTAGATGGTCCAAGTGTTAGTTGCTAGCAGTAAAAAATGAATTGCAAGACTAGGTAAAAAGTTGTCAGGTCCCTCTATCTTTTTACCTGATTGTAAAATTTCACTCTTCTGCCAGTGACTAACCACTTAGACTGACTGTGTAATCACAGATTGTCATCTCTACAATAATTTCCGTACTTTTAAATGATATGATTTGAATTTAAATGCATTTTACTCTGAAATAAAAAATCATTTATTTGATGATGAAAGAGTTAGTCGAAGATTCATGAGTAAGCCTAGACGTTTGTATTTTGACAGGGGTCTCACTTGGCTCAGTGGCAAAGTGTATGACTCGTGACCTGGAGAACCTGGGACCCACTGGGTTTTTCTTAGGAATGTCCTTGAGCCCTAGCCTAGTACTGGTGTAATCCAGGAAATACATGAATATGTGAGCTGACGTGATATGACTGAAATAGTGTTGAAAATGGCATAAAAAACACCATTCTATCAATCAACCAATCCATCATTGTATTTTGACCCATCCCACGTTTTAACAACCCTGTAGACAACACTTGAAAACATTGTGTAAAACTGATGAAATGCTGGAAAGAAGCATTTTCTCCATTTCCCACTATGTTTCCTCTCCTATCTTTTAAAAACTTAAGGGGATGACTTATGAAATTTAAGAAAAACCTGAAGTAATCAACTTCTATGTAGGGGTCACTTGGCTCAGTGCTAAAGTGTCAGACTTGTTACATGTATGCCCAGGGTTTGAGCCTTGTTGAAAGCACTGAGTTTTTCATGGGAGTGTCCCTGGGCAAGACACTTCAAAGCCCCAGACTAGTACTGGTGAAACCCTGGGTATACATGAACACGTGAGCAGTGATATGATGTAACACTCTGCCACACAGTCCCAAGTTTTAACGACCCAATGGAAGTAGCCTTTTGAAAACAATCAGGCAAAAACAATCAAGCTCTTTTGATATACATTAAATTTGCTTTCTTGTGTTTGTTCACAGAGCTGGCTCTGGACACTATACAGCATACGTTTTAAATGAAGGTAAGTTCGAAGCTTTATACTAATTTAACCCTACGTTTACCAACATCCTATCTTGATTTGCAAACTATGTAAAGATCTTACAACACCTTCTGTAAAGTTCAATCTTTGTTATCTCTTTACCAAATGACTAAACTTTAGACTAGTCTAAGCTCCGAGCATTTGCAGGCAACAAAATAAATTTGACTCAAAAATTGAAACATATTTTGGGACTGGTAGAAAATATTAAGGGACAAGAGAAAATGCTGGTTACCGGCATTTTCTCCTTTTCCCACAATGCTTTCAAAAGGCTTTTTTTCAGGGTCATTAAAACTTAGATCTTTATGGTAATGGGTTTATACAAATATAACCGGGTGGTTATTTTAAAGATTAAAGTCTAACACCATATCACTGGTTTCTTAAAATTGTCTCTTTATCAATCAAGTAGACAGTAGCATACATGATAGTACATAATGTATCGTACGTGAAACGGTGAAACCATGAAACCATGCATCTGAAATGTACAATAAAAACAATACTAAATACTTGTTCACAGAAATAACTTTATACTTCCTGCAAAGTAGATATCATAAAAACAGGTTTTAACCAAACTTGTCCAATCTACCCAAGTACCAACAACCTAGGACTTTATGCCTTATCCAAAGCATAAAGAAATGGGTTGACAGAAACATTCTTTCAATTATGTACAAAGTTAATACTAAAAAGACACTAAAGACTCCATAGAACAAGACATACAACAAACATTGAATTACAGCACATTACACAGTCACTTACCAGTTCACAGAACTGAGTACAAGTGGGATTCACAGAACTGAGTACAATTGAGGTTGTCTATCACACCAGCTCCACACTGTGCTGTTAGTTGCTGTAATAAGAAGAACATGCAAGAATAATATTATGAATAAAACATGCAATGTTAAAACTCAGTCGTTGCCTAAATTAGCCAATGCTGCCGTAATGAACGCGCAAAGTCAGTGAACACGAAAACTCATAATAATACAGTAATTTCTCAATGCACACGCGTAGAAATAACAAGCTGGCTTAATGCAACTTATACCGAAAGCCAAATAAGCTTACAAAAACCAGTTAAACTTGAAACAAAGGATAATTTTCTAATATGGCCAAGATGGCCGTCTAAACACAATGAAATCTGCCGCTCAACTGAATCACCTGACTTAAAAAATGCAATGGTTTCAATGAACGGAAATGAACGAAACGGACATTAAAATAACCAAAAGGAATGAAGAACATGGAATCAAAGTACAACCAGTACTGTACACACATAAAGGAAAAACTATCGCCTGGTCACACAAAGTCTGAAATTGTGTGAGATGTTGTTTGGAAAGTGGCGTTGAAATTGCTTTGTCACAAAATGTATTTGAGCCATGCTCTTGCAAAAGGGGTTTTAATGCATCTCTGTGATGCATTGTAGCATGCAAGTCAGCTCATAATTATGGACCCATGAAATCTATTTTGTCTGACAATTAACTTAATTATGAAGTAGAATGGTCCTTGGATATGCAAAAAATTGACCAACAGCAAATCAGATCATCCCTTGTCAGCCTGCGTTGGCTGCAAAGGTTGAAATGAGTCCTTGCTTTTTGCAGGTGCTTTAAGCCCCCTTTTCACAGAGCAATGAGAGCATGGCTCAGTCATTGACTTCTGTGTATATATTTACAGGGCAGTGGTATCATTTTAACGACAGTACGGTGACAGCATGTGTAACGGAGACAGTGGTCAAGTGCAAGGCATATATACTGTTTTACATCCGTCGTGAAATCAGACTCCCAGATTACTTGAATGTCTCGCTAAACGGGAAAGTACGCAATGGATTAACTGCTTCACGATCATAAAATCATCAGTTTTTGTGTCCATTTAGCGGAGAACTTAGGTGTAAGATCTCATTTGAAAGAAATGGATTCTAGAAGAAATAGCCTTTTTTTTCTTTCCATCTTTTAACATTCCTCTTCTCCTTGGTTGAGTCTCTACGCTTTTGTGATTTTTGTCAATGTTTTTAACCCTTTACAACACAATGACACCTTTTAACCCTTTACCAAACGACAAAATTTTAGACACGTCCAAATTGAAAGCATTTGCAGACAACCAAAATAAGTGTGACTCAAAAATTGAAATTTGTTTTAAGAAGAGTAGAAAACATTGTGAGAAAAGGAGAAAATGCTGTTTACCAGCATTTTCTCCTTTTCCCACAATTTTTTCAAAAGGCTTCTTTCTCAGGGTCATGAAAACCCAGGATTGTTTGGTAAAGAGTTAACAACCCTGGGTAAGAAGCTTTTTCAAAACATTGTGCAAAAAAGAGAAAATGCTGGTAACTAGCATTTTCTCCCCTTCCCTGAATGCTTTCTACCCTGTCAAAGAAAAATTGCACTATTTGAGCCACACTGAAATTGTCATCTGCAAATGCTTTCAATTTGGACAAGGTTGAAATTTTGTTGTCTGGTAAAGGGTTAAAGGTAAAAGAAGTCATTTTTTTTTCTGGATCATGTTTTTGATAGTAAGACCTATGCATGGAAAGCATTCTTTTGAAAGCTGAGTGCCATTTCCTAGACATATTATTCGTAAGCAATCTTTTTTTTTTGGGGGGGGGGGGGGGGGCACATTGTCTCCATCATGTACACTTTTATCCTGATTTTTCTTTATAAAACATTTTTTTGTTTTCTATTTTGTTTCTTAATTCTTTATCAGGTAAATTAAAAGAAGTTCAAATGATGGGATGTGTCTTTGACGGGGTAAAAAACATTGTTGGAAAAAGAGAAAATGCTGGTTTCTAGCATTTTCTCCTTTTTCAACAGTGTTTTCAAAAGCCTTCATCCATAGCATCATTAAAACACAAGCTTGTTTTGTATAGGTTTAACTCTTTACCAAACAACAAAATTATAGACTTGTCTAAATTGAAAGCATTTGCAGATGACAATGTAAATGTGACCGAAAAATTGAAATCTGTTTTGGGGAGGGTAGAAAATTTTGTGGGAAAAGGAGAAAATGCTGGCTACCAGCATTTTCTCCTTTTCCCTTAAAATTTTCAAAAGTCCTTTTCCTTAGGGTTGTTTAAACTCGGGATTGTGTGGTAAAGGGTTAATTGAAAACAGAACTAGATGGACTGTTTTTTTTTTTGTTAGTATGAAATCACAGAGAATTAGGTCTCAGCAATTTATATGGCATATACATACTTTTTTTTTCTTTCATTTGAAGAAACATAGTTGTAGGGAGGTGGGAAAGAAGCCACAGTCTTTCTGGTATGAATGAATATTTTTGATAAGCAAGATAGTATTGTGTTAAATGTAAAGAGGAAAGATTTGGTTAGAGGTCATTATTCGCCAACCATTGTTAACGACAGTCTCTAGAATTTTCAGAATTTGAAAGTAATACAATTTCTGATTGGCTAAAGTCATTTGGTTACCAAATGGTTTAGCTAATCAGGAACTTCGTTACTTACTAAATCTAAAAATAGACTAAGAATTTGATTTAGACTGGTTTGCTGAATATAGGCCCAGGTGCGTATTCATCAACCATTCTTAGGAACATTCTTGGTCTTATTCTCCTAGATTGTCTAAATTTGAATATAACACAAATCTAATTGGCTAATCCTAACAGTTTAGCCAATCAGAATTTGTGTTACTTTCAAATATAGAAAATTCTTGAGAATAAGACTTAACACTTTACCAAATGACAAAATTTTAAACCAGTCCAAATTGAAAGCATTTGCAGACTACAAAATAAATGTGACCCTAAAAGTGAACTTTGTTTTGGGAAGTGTAGAAAACATTGTGGGAAAAGGAGAAAATGCTGGTTATCAGCATTTTCTCCTTTTCCTACAATGTTTTCTAAAGCTTTCTTTTAGGGGGTCGTTAAAAGTCTGGATTGTATGGTAAAGGGTTACAAAGTTTTTAAGAATGGTTGGTGAATATGTGTCCAGGAATATAAGTGTGAATAGAAGATTTTTTGTAGTAATAGAGTGATGAATGTGGAAATCAGATAATGTATATGTGAAAATATAGGTGACTGAATTTAATTGTTGTCAGTGTAACAACTCTCCAAAAGGTCTCAAAATTCATTTTTCAGCCCCAAAAAGACTGAAATAAATCCAAACTGCTTTTTATGATAAATTAAGATAGAACAACTCTTTATCAGAGACAAATTTTAGATTTGTCCAATTTGAAAGATTGGGCAGACAGTAGATAGAATTTTGCAATTTTAATGACCCTGTGGCAGAAAGCTTTTGAAAACATTGTGGGAGAAGGAGAAAATGCTGGTAAACAGCATTTCATCCTTTTCTCACAATTTTATCTACTCTTTGAAGGGAAAAATTCATAAATTGATCCACTCTTAATCTGTAATCTGCTGCTTTCAGTTTGGACCAATCTGGAATTATGTTGTGTAGTAAGAGTTAAATGATAGGATTGTCTTTGAAAGGATATAAAATGTGGGAAGAGGAAAAATTGCCACATGATTGTAAAAATAAGGGATTGTTTGGTGAATGGTTTGGAATACATTTCTATAAAAAAATTTGGTCTTGGGTGTAGATTTGTCAATTCCTTGGAAAGAAGCTTTGATGTGGAATTACAAGGGAAATGAATTGTCTTGCCTTTCTACAAGGGCTGACTACGCAATTCACCTGTAAATGAAAGGAAATTTTTTCTCAAATGAAGAATAAAATGGGATTCAAGATCAGAATACATGTTGTGTGCAGTCTGATCTTCGTCAACCTCCATTCTCTGACATGCATAAAATCATTCTGGGCTCTGCAATGCTTAAATGTTGAGTGTTTGTACATGGAGTGGGGCATTAGTGTTTATGGTATTGAATTTGTCGAATCCAGAGAGAGGGAGAAAGAGAGAGAGAGAGACGGAAAGAGAAACAGACAGTCAGAGAGAGAAACATACAGACAGAGAGAAATTGAGAGAGAAACATACCGACAGAGAGAAATTGAGAGAGAAACAGTGAGAGAGAGAAACAGAGAGACACACACACTTAAAGAGAGAGACAGACAGAAAGAGAGACAGGATGAAGTGTATGATGCTAATATATGAAGGAAGATGTAGAAAGTTAGCGATTTGGGAATGCTTTTCTATATATACAGACTGGGTAAAGTCTTTTGCAGACTAACAGATTTCAGTTTCCTCCATAATGTGAAGCATTGACCACATAAAATTTTAGACTTGTCCGGATTGAAAGCTTTGGAAGATAACCAGTCACACACAGCTCGAAAGATGATTGCTGTCTTTGAAATGGGAGAAAACATTGTGGGAAAAGGAGGAAATGCTGGCCAACAGCATTTTCTCCTTTTCCAACACTGATTCCAAAATCCTTCCCCTTCAGGGTCGTTAAAACTCCAGATTGTGTGGTAAAGGGTAAAAAGGCTTGACCCTTTACTAGATGACAAAATTATGGACCAGTCCAACTTGAAAGCATTTGCAGATGACGAAGAAAGTGTGACTCAAAAACTGATGTTAGCCTGTAGAAGGAATGAAAACATTATGGGAAAAGGAAAAAATGCTGGTTACCAGCATTTCCTCCTTTTCCCACAATGTTTTCAAAAGCCTTCTTCCTTAAGGTTATTGAGTATGAGCCATGCTCTGGCTAATGGGGGTTTAATGCATCTCCGTAATGCATTATAGCAAGCAAGTCATCACATTAATTATGGATCCATGAAATCCATTTTCTCTAACAACTGACTGAACTATGATTTAGAACGGTCCTTGCAGATGCAGAAAATTGGCCCAAAGCAAATAGTTTTGACACCGATCAGACTGCACAGGCTGTCCTTTGTCAATAATTTTTTTTGTGTGTGTTTAACTCCCTTTTCACAGAGCATGGTTCATATATGTAGTAAGAGATTCTTGCCATAAGTCAATATAGAGTGTTGCTGTGCTGAAAGAATTAACTTTTGTACATGATTATGATGATATGAATCTATACTTGAATGCTTGAAGAAAAATTAGTTACTTGTAGTATGTTTGACTTTGTGTGAGCATTGACTTACAGTGGGCTAGATTTCCATATGAGTGGTATACATGTAGTGTTGTTTGGATGAATTAAATTTGCTGCAAATTTTTATGTCAAAGTTTTTACATTACGGAATTCAACAGTGAAGTATCACTCATTTTCCTGTACAGGAATTTGTATGGAGTTTGTTTTTTCTACAGATTTCATTTGTCTGCTTTTTACTCTATACCAAACAATTCTGACCTTGAAGAATTACTGCTTTTGAAAACATTGTGGGTCAAGAAGAAAATGCCTGGAACTAGCATTTTCTTTTTTCTCGAAATGTTTTCTGCCCTTGAACCCTTCCTTACACATTCTCAACATTTAACCACGCTAAGGAAGAAGGCTTTTGAAAACATTGTGAGAAAAGTAGAAAATGCTGGTAACCAGCATTTTCTCCTTTTCCCACAATGTTTTCCACCCTTTAATGCACAAATTTCCAATTTTGAGTTCCATTTAATGTCATCTGCAAATGCTTTGAATTTGGACCAGGCTAAAATTTTGTTATCTGATAAAGAGTTAAATGACAGATTCCATTGTTTTGACCTATAATTTGTCATCTGCAAATGCTTTCAATTTGAACCAGTCCCAGATTTTGTCATTCCGTGAAGTATTTACTCAATACTTTATGAAACAGATTTGCAGAATACTTCTTCAACCCTTTACCTCACAATGCCGCCTTTTGACGCCCCTGGGAAAGAAGCCTTTTGAAAACATTGTGGGAAAAGGAGAAAATGCTGGTAACCAGCATTTTCTACCTTTTCCCACAATGTTTTCTACCTTATCAAACAAAAATTGCACCATTTCAACCACAGTGAAATTGTCGTCTGCAAACGCTTTCAATTTGGACAGGTCTGAAATTTTGTCATCTGGTAAAGGGTTAAACTCCTTACCAGATGGCAAAATTTTAGACTTTTCCAAAATGAAAGCAGTTGCAGACAACAGATCATATTCGGTAAATGTGTTTGTCTTTTAAAAGTATAGGAAACATTATGGGAAAAGGAGGAAATGCTCAGTATTAGCATTTTCTGTTTTTCTCACTATGTTTTCAAAAGTCTTTATCTTGGGAAGGTTAAAACTCAGGCTTTTCTAGTAAAGTGTAAAATGGTCTTTTTCAAATTTGGATGATCAACATTTATTCAGTTTTGACCAATGAATGCATAAAAAATGACCCATGCTCTGTGAAAAGGGGGCTTAAAGCATCTGCAAAAAGTATCAATCCTGGAGGCTGACCTGGGCCGAAACTTTTTGCTATTGGTCAATTTCCTATATGCCAAAGGACCAGTCTACTTTATAATACAATCAGTTGTTAGACAAAGGTAGATTTTATGGGTCCCTAATAATGTGATGTATTGCTTGGTACGATGCATCACGGGGATGTGTTAAGCCCTCTTTTGCCAGAGCATGGCTCAGATATATCGCAGAAGGAGGAATTCCTCTTAATGTGCAATTTTTCAACAATGATCCATTGCTTAACAGAAGTTGTCTGAAAAGTTGGATTGTGTCAATGCATTACCAACTGACAACTCTTAAGAATGATCTGAATTGAAAGCATTTGCAGAAAACAAATAAACTATAGCACAGATGGTGGGATTTGCACCACAAAGATCAGAAAACATTGTTGGAAAAGAAGAAAATGCTGGTTACCAGCATTTTCTCCTGTACCCACAATGTTTTAAAAGGCATTCTTCTTCAAGGTCGTTAAAACTTGGGAGTGTTTGATATAGGGTTAGAAATGAGGATGGAGAATTGCGTCTAGTTACTAACAGTTCAATCGTTAAAAAAAGAAACCAAGTGGCTCAGTGGTAAGTGTAGGACTTGCAACCTGGAGGGCCCGGGTTCGAGCCTCTCTGGACCCACTGGGTTTTTCATGGGAGTGTCCTTCGGCAAGACACCTCAGAGCCCCAGCCTAGTGCTGGTGAAACCCAGGAAATACATGACTATGTAAGCTGTCCCTGTGATATGACTGAAATAATGGTGAAAGCAGAGTAAAACACCATTCAATCAATCAGTCAATTGTAATTATATACAATCAGGCAGACTTACACACTCCAATCAGGTTAACTAATTATTTTGCAAAGATAAACTTAAAATGAATCATTCACAAACATACAAATTGACTATCTGTTTTTTACCTGCTGGTAACCAGCATTTTTTCCTTTTCTCACCATGTTTTCTGACCTTTGAAAGAGAAATTCCATCAGTTGAGACTTATTTAAATTGTTATCTGCAAATGTTTCCAAAGTGGACCGGCCTAAAATTCTGTTGTTTGGTCAAGAGTTAAGTCTTGGTGCAATGTGTTTTACCTCTACAATGTTTTTTAACACTTTACCACACAACACCGCCTTTTGACACCCCCTGGGAAAGAAGCCTTTTGAAAACATTGTAGGAAAAGCATTTTCTCCTTTTCCCACAATGTTTTCTACCCTATCAAAGAAAAGTGGCACCATTTGAGCCACACAGAAATTGTTGTCTGCAAATGCTTTCAGTTTGTACAAGGCTAAAATTTTGTCATCTGGTAAAGGTTTAAAAGGTCCCTGTGTTTGTAAAAAGGCTGTAACAAAGGCTTTTAACTCTTCACCAAATGACAAAAATGTAGTCTGGTCCAAATTGAAAGCATTTGCAGACGACAAATTGAAAGTGGCTCAAATGACAGAATTTGTCGTTCAATGGGTAGAAAACATTGTGGGAAAAGCAGAAAATGCTGCTGAGCAACATTTTCTGCTTTTCCCACATTGTTTTCAAAAGCCTTCAACCTCGTGGTTGTTAAAACTGGGGATTGTGTGGTGAAGGGTTAAAAAAGATGGGATTGCTGTTAGTTCCTCTAGCCAATGTATCCTTGTTATGTTTCTTTGGATGCTTCTCTCACGCTTTTTGACTCGTACACATTCAAATATAAAAATCTAAATTTGAGCCATGCTCTGGCAAAATGGGGCTTAATGCATCTCCATGATGCTTGATGGCAAGCAAAGTCATTATGGATGTATAAAATCCATTCTGTCTAACAACTGACAGAGTCACAAGATACACTAATCCTTTGACATGCAGAAAATTGACCAAAAGCCAAACGTTTTGGCCCTGGTCAGCCTGAGCTGAGTGTGCAGACTGACCCAAGTCAGTATGTTTTGCAGATGCATTTAGCACCCATTTAGCATTTAGCACCCATTTTAGAGAGCATGGCTCATTTGAATGTGTATTAGCTCTCGAAAACAATGGAACAAATGGAGAAATTGTTAATGCTGTGTACTTTGTCAGATTGTTTCGAGGTGTTCAAATTTGCTGTAGGTATGTCAAAAATGCATGTAAAGATTTTACAGACAATTAACAGGGTCTAAATTTGTTGTATTGCTTTGTAATCCTTGTCTTTTCATTTTGTTTGCTTTTGGAATTTCACTTATTTGCTTTTGGAATTTCAGCAGAGAAAAATTGGTGCAAATTGATGCTGTACATACATGTATGTGAACGAACAGGTTGTAAATGTTTAGTAATATTATTTCTAGTATGAATCCTTGTTTTAAGTGTTGTGATCACATGACTGATAATTGTTTGAAAAGAAAACAAAATGTGTTTGAATATTGACTGTGTGTGTTTCCTTGATGGAAATAAATTGATGAAAATATAGATGGCTCTATCTGTTGGTTTGTTCAAGTAGTTTTGATTTTTCAGGCCTGAATCATGTTACGCTTTTTCTCTTGTGATTCCTATGAGATGTCAGCTTGGGTGATCTGTTACATTTTGTCAACCTTACATCAGTCAACCATACATCAGTTATATAATGGCAACAGTTTACTGAGCTTAGTAGATCATTAGGTAATATACAGAGCTTTTAATCCTTTCCAAAACAACAATATTTTAGACTCGTCTTAATCGAAAGCATTTGGAAATGACATTCTTATCATTACACAAAACAAAAAGTTTGTAGAAAACTTTGTGGGAAGATAAGAAAATGCTGGTTATCAGCATGTTCTTCTTTTCCCATTATGTTTTCAAAAGGCTTCTGCCTTTAATTGTTAAAACATGAGATAGTCTGGTAAAGGGTTAATCCTTTTCAAGCAATGATGATAGTCATTGCAACAGGAGTCATTCCTCCCTGACCACTGTATATACTTTCGAAGATGTGTGCGCAGGTAAGCAGCCAGTGGTTCCAAAATAAAGTCTGTGCAAAGACTAATAAGAAGGCACAAGGAATGCATTGAAAGGTGCACTGGTGGCAGTGATAGGACTAAAATAGCTGTGAGATAACTAAAATAATGTTGAAAATAGCAATAAGCGCTAAAACAATTAAAAACACATGATTCATTTTTAGCTTCACTGGCCAAAGGCCAGCAGGCTTATGTCATGGCCCGGTGTCTATTGTCCGTTCTTGCGTGTGTTAACTTTTTTTTCAAACATCTTCTTCACTGAAACTACACATCCAATTTTGATGAAACTTAACAGAAATGATCCTGCCATGGCCCTCTTCAGAATTGCTTCAAAGAATTTGATTCCAATGAAAACTCTTGTTGCCTAGGCAAAAAAAAAAAAACCTGAAAAATATTGAAAACTTTTTAAAATCTTCTTGTCAGAAACCATAAGGCCTAGGGATACCAAATTTGGCATGTAGCTTCACCAAGACCTCTACCAAATTCCTTGAAATTATAGCCCTGGGGTCAAAACTGGCCCTGCTTCGGGGGTCACAAGTTTTACATGGGCTTATATAGGAAAAAATTTGAAAATATACTTGTCCAAAACCATAAGGCCTAGGGCTACCAAATTTTGCATGTAGCTTCATCCAATAGACCTCTCCTAAATTCTTTAAATCATAGCCCTGGGGCCTAAATTGGCCCCCAGCCCGGGGGTCAAATTTTTTATATGGGCTTATATAGGGAAATCTTTAAAATCTTCTAGTTCTGAAACATGTTGCCTTAGTCTACCAAAATTATGTAGCTTTATCAGATGGACGTTTACCTAGATTCTTCAAATTATAGCCCTGGGGCTAAAATTGGCCCCGCCCCGTGGGTAACAAATTTTACATAGGCTTATATAGGGAACACTTTAAATAAAAATCTTCTGGTTCTAAATCATATGGGTTGGGCTACCAAAATTGGCGTGTAGCACCATCTGATGGACCTCTACAAAGATTATTCAAATTATAGTGCTGGGGCCAAAATTTGCCCTGCCCGGGGGGGGGGGGGGGGGTTGGCGGGGCCACAAGTTTTATATCGGCTTATATGGGGAAAATTTTTAAAATCTTCTGCTTCAAAACCATAAGGCCAAGGGCTACCAAATTTGGTATGTAGCTTCACCCAATTGAACTCTACTAAGATACTACAAGTTACAGCCCTTAGGTCAAAATTGGCCCTGTCCTGGGGGTCACAAGTTTTACTTGTTCAAAATTTACCCATTGTTCAATCAAAATAAACCCTCTCACGTTTTATTAAGGAAACTTTGAAAACCTTGTTTATAACCGTACAGCCTAGACCTACATTATTTGGTATGTGGCTGTATCTTGTTGACCTATACTAGGATTAAACTAATTATAGCTCTTTATTAGAGCTTGAAATAGTAATTATAGGTCAAAATTATGGACTCGTTCTGGGCCCCAATTGGCAAAATTGGTAGAAAATCTTTAAAAAATAGGTCAAAATTATATAATATACATGTACTTACAAAACAATGAAAACACAATGGACAAAGTAGCATTTGATAATAAACATTACAGTGCTTCTTTACCATAGTCACTGCTTTCTATATATTCATGACTGTAATGATTGATATTGTTTTTGCCCTAAATATTCACATACATTTGATAAACAAGAATATTTAATAAAGAATAAAAAGAAATAAATCATAAACCAGACTTGTTCAGTTATAAAGATGTTAGGCCTAGGATGGTTTAAAAATGATCTTTAGAGAGACCTTCCGGTACACCTCAAAAAGTCTCCCCCTTGAAACCCAAATCTCCCCCTTTGAAACTCTCAAACTCCCCTTTGGTGTTTGGAAAAGTTGGGAAGCATTCTCTCTGGGGTCACAATTTTCACATGGGATTTTGTAGAGAAACTTTATCAGTCTCCTTGTTCGAAGCTTTTCGGCCTAGAATTATAATGTTTGGTGTGTACGGTTTGTACATATTAGCCAGTGGAGCGATACATGACCATCATGGCCCTCTTGTCAGTGGAGTAGTCAGCCACCTATCACACAGGAAGGCTTTCGAAAACATAATGGGAAAAGGAGAAAATGCTGGTAAGCAGCATTTCCTTTCCAACAAAACTTTCTTACCTTTCAAAGACAAATCCCATCATTTGAGGCATACCAAAACTGTTTAGGTTTCTATTTGCGTAAATCCAAAATTTTGTCGTATGGTAGAGTCCACATGAAAAATTTTACACTGGTCCAATGTAAAAAACTTTGAAGATGATAAATACTGCTGATATGACATGATTTGTCATTGATAGGGTATAAAAAACATTGTGGGAAAAGGAGAAAATGGTGATTACCAGCATTTTCTCCTTTTTCCCACAATGCTTTTAAAAGCCCTTTTTTCCCACAGGTTGGTTGAGAATCAGGATTGTTTGGTAGAGAGTTATTTTTTTACCCGTAGAAATGAAATTGCAAGAAACCATTTTCAGGGTATCCTTGGAAAATCAGGATAATCAGGGGGAGTTACATGTAGGTTTAACTCTTTGCCACTTAACTCTTTGCCACATAATCTCCAGTTTTAACTCTCCTTGTGGTCGGGGGGAGCCTTAGTAAACATTGTGGGCAAAGGAAAAAAATGCTGGAAAAACCAGCATTTTCTCCTTTTCCCATAGTGTTTTCTACTCTTTCATGGACAAATTCCATCATTTTAGCATCATTAATTTGCCATCTGCAAAGTTTTTTTTTTTTTCAATTTGAATTTTGTTGTTTAGTGAAGAGTGAAGTAGAAATTGCTGGTAAAAAGCATTTTCTTCTTTTGCCACAATGTCTTTGAAAGCGATATCGTGTGCAGCAAGAAAAATCAAAGTACTGAAAGTACTGACAGACTAGCAGATGTGGAATAAGAGGCCTTGGTAAAGATAAACTTGGTTGGTCCATACTACATTGAAGACTAATAGTCCCATTAGGTTACAAAGGGAGATCGGATCTGATTCTATTATTAAGTCTGATCTGGTTTTGCTTGTTCAAATTTGGTTATTGAGTCTGATCCTGTTTGATCCAATGACTTCACCCACCACTCATAGCTACTTACTTATCGCAATAGGAAATACAATGAAATATTCCGTTTGTTGATCTTTAAATGAAAAAAAAAGCAAATAAAAAAAACATCAATGTGATGATTTGGCATTTAAATATTTTCTCAAGTTCACTTCTAGATGAACTTTCCATGCTTTTGCACTTTCTTGGACACAGAAAGATGAGACCTACAACACCTGTGAAATACTAGGATGAAAAAGGTTGCATTTGGATAAGTAAAGACAATTCTGGTTTGCAGAGGTCACTGACTTTACCCTTTTTCACACAATCCCGACTTTGAAAGAAGCTTTTTGAAAACATCGTGAGAAAAGGGGAAAATGCTGGTAACCAGCATTTGCTCCTTTTCCCGCAATGTTTTCTGCTTCTTCCAAACAAATTTTAATTTTTTAGCCACATTTTGTCGTCAGCCAATGCTTTCAATTTGGGCCAGTCTAAATTTTTTTCGTTTGTTAAAGGGCTAATTACATATAAGCAATGATCTTATACCTTGTCAATGACATCCTGTTCAGTCTGTGACTCTATAAGTAGACATAGGTCTATACATCCTTCAAATTCAAGTGATCGGATTTTGTAGTTCATGTCAACATGGTCATTTTTTTTTTTTTTTTTTATAGAATTATGATTTTCAAAACAGAATTATATTCTGTGTCTGTATATTCTGTATTTGATGACTATGTGGGTTTTTAGCTCACCGTGAGCACAAAGTGCTCAAGGTGAGCTATTGTGATCGCACTATGTCCGGCGTCCGTTTTCTGTCGTCCGGCGTCCGTCAACAATTTCTTTAAACATCTTCTTCTCCTAAACCACTGGGCCAATCTTGATGAAACTTGGCGGAGATGTTCCTTGGGTGAAGCTCTACCAAAGTTGCTCAAAGAATTGAATTCCACCCTTAACTCTGGTTGCCATGGCAACAAAAAAGGAAAAAATTGCAAAATCTTTGAAAATCTTCTTCTCTAAAACTAGAAGGCGCAGAGCTTTGATATTTGGTATGTAGCATCTCCTAGTAGATGTCTACCAAGTTTGTTCATATGATGTACCTGAGGTCAAAACTGGCCCCGCCCCGGGGGTCACAAGCTCCAGCATAGTAACAAAGGAAAACTTTAAAAATCTTCTTCTCTGAATTTTGAAGGCGTAGAGCTTTGATATTTGGTATGTAGCATCTCCTGGTGGACCTCTACCAAATTTGTTCATATAATGTCCCTGGGGTCAAAACTGACCCCGCCCCGGGGGGTCACAAGTTTGAAAATAGAAACAAAGAAGGAAAACTTTAAAAACCTTCTTCTCTAAAACTAGAAGGCATAGAGCTTTGATATTTTGCATGTAGCATCTCCTAGTAGACCTCTACCAAGTTTGTTCATATGATGCCCTTGGGCTCAAAACTGGCCCTGCCCCGGGGGTCACAAGTTCGAACATAGGAACAAAGAGGGAAAACTTTAAAAATCATCTTCTCTGAAACTGGAAGGCATAAAGCTTTGATATTTGGCATGTTGCATCTCCTAGTAGACCTTTACAAAGTTTGTTCATATGATGCCCTTGGGGTCAAAACTGGCCCGCCACGGGGGTCACAAGTTCGAACCTAGGAACAAAGAGGGAAAACTTTAAAAATCATCTTCTCTGAAACTGGAAGGCGTAGAGCTTTGATATTTGGTATGTAGCATCTCCTAGTAGACCTCTACCAATTTTGTTCATATGATGACCCTGGGGTCAAAACTGGCCCTGCCCCGGGGGTCACAAGTTCGAACATAGGAACAAAGAAGGAAAACTTTAAAAATCTTCTTCTCTGAAACAGGAAGGCGTAGAGCTTTGATATTTGGTATGTAGCATCTTCTAGCGGACCTCTACCAAGTTTGTTCATATGATGCCCTTGGGGTCAAAACTGCCCCTGCCCCAGGGGTCACAATTTCGAACATAGGAACAGAGAGGGAAAACTAAAAAAATCTTTTTCTCTGAAATTGGAAGGTGTAGAGCTTTGATATTTGGTATGTTGCATCTCCTAGTGGATCTCTACCAAGTTTGTTCATATGATGCCCTTGGGGTCAAAACTGGTCCCGCCCCGGGGGTCACAAGTTCGAACATAGGAACAAAGAAGGAAATTGGTCAGAAAGTTTGCCTTTATAAAATCTCACATAAGTCTGAATTTGGGTCAACTGGGGTCGTAAACTAGGTCACTGGGTCAAATTAAAGAAATATCTTGTTTGCACGCTGGAGGACCACATTTATCGCTCAAATGACCTGAAATTTGGCCAGAATGTTTGTCTTGATGAAATATCAGATGACGTTGGATTTGGGTCACCTGGAACTATAAACTAGGTCACTTGGTCAAATTAAAGAAATACCTCGTGGGCACTCTAGAGGCCACATTATATGCTCAATTGCCTTGAAAATTGGTCAGAATGTTTGTCTTTATAAATCTCACCTGAGTCTAAATTTTGGTCAACTGGGGTCATAAACTAAGTCACTTGGTCAAATTAAAGAAATACCTAGTGGGCACTCTAGAGGCCACATTTATTATTCAGTTGATTTGAAAATTGGTTAAAATGTTTCTTTTGATAAAGTCCAAGACCAGTTCAAATTTGGGTCACCTGGGGTCATAATCTAGGTCACTAGGTCAAATTAAAGAAATACTTTTAGGGCACTCTAGAGGCTACATTTTTTTGCTCAATTGACTTGAAAATTGGTCAGAATGTTTGTCTTTGTGAAATATGGGTTTGAAATTGGGTCACCTGGGGTCATAAACTAGGTCACTTGGTCAAATTAAAGAAATACCTTTAAGGCACTCTACTCAGGTGAGCGATCCAGGGCCATCATGACCCTTTTTTTTTTTTTTTTTTTTCTTTACGTTTGGATCTGGATCACTGAGACTGGCAATAGACTAGAGACCTTATGATGGCTAGTCTAATGACTACAAATCACCTTTTCACAGAGCGGCGCTCAATTAGAGGTGTATATCTTCTTGCTGTATCAATATAAATTCCCGCTTTGATAGTTAACAACTGGTGAATTATTGATGTAAATACCTTCAGGTATGACAAAAATATAAGAAAATGTCAAAGCTTTTGCATGACGACGAGACAAGAAAGAACTCAACATGTTAAAAACATTAATTCCGATACTAATCACCGTAGATCAATTAAATTCATAAATAAACCTACACAAAGAAGGATCTAAATCTTATCAAAAATATCCATCTAAAGTGTTCAAATTTTATGAACTTTAATGAACTAGCAGGAAGCTGACAAAATGTGATTTGTTAAATACTATGTTTAAAAAGGTTGCGACGAGCAAGTAAGTGCGAACAACCCACGGACGAAAAGGACTTTCAAAAGCTGGTACCAACAGAAACGGTAACAAAGCTGGCGGAAACATTCAACGAAGCACGTGCAGAAGACAGTTTTCGTGTTATACAGTCAAATCTAGATACATACGATCAAACAGAGACAACCCGAAAGGTATGCAAACCTATCTGATGAATCGACAGTGAGTTAGATATGACGCACAAAAGAGGAAATTCTAGGAAAGAACAAGCGTTCTTCACTAACCCACTCTGTGTTCGTCCCAAAACCAGTTCATCCCTGGGCTTGTTCATCCCTGTGCTCGTTCGCCGAAATGAATTTTAAGTAGATCTACAATGTGAATTAGAAAATCATACAACATCAAGTACCTAAGTGTGATTTATTTTACCCATCAATTACAGTAGTTTGTTTAAACAATGTTTTTGCATCACTGACATTTCTATACATAGCAGTTTGTCATATCAGTTGATGCACTTGACCTAAACAAATGAAGGTTACAGTCAAAACATCCCAAGCTGAACACATCCTCATGATATGGGTAGCGACCTATAGATGGTCAGAAGTTATTGCTCAACCAGAGAACGTAAATAATTAATTTTAAACTTTACCATATCAAACATGTTTTTTTTTTTCAATGAAAAATTGTGATTCAAATGATGGAATTCGTTTTTTAAAAGGGTTTTAAAAAGCATTGTAAGAAAGGAGAAAATGCAAGCCAATTTCTTTTCCTGTAATGTTTTCAAAGCCATGGCAAAAACATGGGCATATTAGGTGAAGGGTAGTCTGATACCCTGCTGTACTTCAAAAGTATGTCAGGCAAAGCGCAATAATGGCGGCCCCCGTTTGTAATATGCAGAAGTAACGGATTATTGTTATTTCATTTGATCAAATCCTACTATAGACTGAATCAAAAATGGATCGGTTGCTAAAAAGTAATGGCAGTTAGTTTTTTTAATCGTCGTTCTTATTTAGCGAGAGAAAACTACAGATCAGAAATGCTTTAAGTATCCAAAATGTCAATGGACCAATATAACGTCTGAAAACAGGGCTACTTTAAAATGATTCTCATCGTCCAATTTATTTTTAAACCATATCTCAAAAGCACGTTTTAGATTTGGTAATGTATATTTTGTACAAAATTGATCTCATCTGATTCAGTGATCAAACTGGATCACATGAAAGTGAGAGAAACAGGAAAGCATGTAGTGCTATAAGCTTGAGGTCAATATGGAGGCTGCCATTATTGCACTTTGCCTGGCCCTATAACATAGTGGTAGGGGCAGGTAATCCAGACTAGGTGAAGGGTACATCAAATAAATATTTGTCACATGCGCTTATTAAGCCTTTCCCAAACAACAAATTTTGGACTGGTCCAAATTGAAAGAGTTTGCAGACGACAATTCAAATTTGATGAAAATGGCAGAAAGTTATCAAATAGAGTAGAAAACACTGTGGGAAAAGGAGAAATTGCTCATTACGAGCAATTTCTCCCTTTCCCACAGTGTTTTCAAAAGACTTGTACTGCAGACACTTGAAAACCAGGGATTGTTTGGGAAAGGGTTAAGTAGGAGAAAAAAGACTACAAATTTCTCCAGAATGCTTTGTTAGGTTACGCTGCCATAGTCACACTCAAAAGTTGCTCTTTGTGTTATGAAATGGTTTTGCGATTTAAGATTCTTAGAAAGAAGTTGTTCAATAATATATTGTGGAAAAATAGAAAATGATGATTGTAACCAGCATTTTTTCCTTTTCCTACATTTTTTTTTACTCTTTCAAAAACAAACCCATGTTTGAGCAGCATTTGTTTTGCACAAATTCGTTCAGTTTGAACAGTCGTAACAGCAGTAGCCAAGCCCCCATAGCTCAGTTGGTAGCATACAGGACTTGAGAACAGGAGGTCACTGGTTCGATTCCAGGCTTGGCCAATTTCTTTCCGAGGGTTGATGATAGTCATCGCAACAGGATTCATTCCTCTCTCACTGCTGACAGTTGTTTCGACAATGGTTAAGTGGGAAAGCAGCCAGTGGCTTGGAAAGAATATTGTGCGGAGTACTGGTAAATGAAACACCAGGAAAGCATGGATAGGTGCACTGGCCGGCGTGATATAACTGAAATAATGTTGAAAACGGCGTTAAACACCATACAATCAATCAACGTAACAGCAGTAACAATTGTCTGGTAGATATTTTATTTACTGTTATATATCTTATTTACTTACAGGTGACATGATGAACATACTTCCAGATTTGTTATTTAGAGGTCCTGGGTTTGTTCCTCACTTGCAGCAGTGGTATCCATGGGTGTATCCTGGGGAATGACATTGCAGAGTCCTAGTCTAAACCTGATGAAACCCAGAAAACAGATGTTAGCTGTTGCCATGATGTAACTGATATACTGCTGAAATGGCGTAGAACACCAGATGGAGACAAATATATGAGTGGTTGGAGAAGAACATTGGACAGAGGTACATGTACAAACCTTGTTCTAAATAACCAAAGTTCATCTTATGCCTCTGCTATTTTAGATGCGGTCAGCATATAGTATCCCTGTTGTCCGTAGTTATGTCATGGACATCCTGTTAACAGTAAGGAAAATGGTTTCTGTTTGTCATCTTTGAATATATTTCGAATGGGTTGCTATTTTAAACACAAGTTAACAATGACAAAATGTAAGTCAGGACACAAGTGCTGGATATCTTTGATAAAATCCACCAATAATTATGAATTCTCTACCATATGACAAAATTTTAGCCTTGTCCAAATTGAAAGCATTTGCAGACAACAATGTAACTGTTGCTCAAATAATGGGATCTATCTTTGAAAGGAAACATTGTGGGAAAAGGAGAAAGTGCTGGTCACCAGCATGGGATTATGTGGTAAAGGGTTAAGTGATTTATGACCATTTTTCAACTTCAGTTTGGGTAATTAAAGTACAGCTTTCTGTTGTAATCTCCTGAAAGTATTGGGTTTGATATTTTACACACTGGTATATTATCATAAAATATATGTCAGAATTGATGTAGGGTAGGGTTTTTCATGGGAGGGTCCTTGAGCAAGACACTACAGAGGCCTAACCTAATACTGTTGAAACCTAGGACATACTTGAATGAGCTGTTACTGTGATGAAATGATGATGAAAGTGGTGTAAAACTCCATTCAATTAACCCTTTACAACACAATGCCAACTTCTAATGACCCTGAGAAAGAAGCCTTTTGAAAACATGTGGGAAAAGGAGAAGATGCTGGTAACCAGCATTTTCTCTTTTTCCCACAATGTTTGCTACTCTTCCAAAAGCCTATTTCAACTTTTGATTCACATTTATTATGTCGTCTGCAAATGCTTTCAATTTGGACTGGTCTAAAATTTTGTTGTTTGGTGAAGAGTTGGCTCTTTATTAAACAACAAAAATTTAGACTGGACCAAATTGAAAGCATTTGCAGGTGACATAACAAATGTGATTAAAAAATTGAAATTTGTTTTGGGAAGGGTAGAAAACATTGTGGAAAAAGGAGAAAATGCTGGTTACTAGCATTTTCTCCTTTTCCCACAATGTTTTCAAAAGGCTTCTTCTTCGGGGTCGTTAAAAGTCGGAATTGTGTGGTAAAGGGTTAATAAAACTATCAATTGCACCTTAATCTTTCGTTTCTCAGCTGATTTTTATGTGCTTACAGGTATGTTGTTTACATTGTGAACATTGGTAATGCATTTACCCCGAAAGTGCGATGTAAACAAAATTGAAATTTTCAGTCAGGAAAAATATTCAAACTAATTGCAATCTCGAAACTCCTTATGAACAGAGTGTCTCTGCATAGTGGTCGTCTAGATCCCATGTCAGTCTGCTGTAAACATGCAGTCTGATCTTGTACCTTCACTGGCTGCAAAGGTAATTATGAATGTGAAACTGCCTTTAGACAGAACATAACGGTTGCTCTAGATCCCAGGTCATTCTGCAGTGAACATGCAGTCTGATCTTGTATCTTCACTGGCTCCAAAGGCAACTATAGTTGTGAAACTACCTTTAGACAGAACATAATGGTTGCTATAGATCCCAGGTCAGTCTGCAGTAAAGATGCAGTCTGATCTTGTATCTTCACTGGCTGTAAAGGCAACTATAGTTGTGAAACTGCCTGTAGACAGAACATAATGGTGTAACCTGTTTGCTGTAAACATGCAGTCTGATCTTGTATCTTCACTGGCTGTAAAGGCAACTATAGTTGTGAAACTGCCTTTAGACAGAACATAATGGTTTGTGTAAATCCCAAGTCAGTCTGCTGTAATCAGTGCTGTCAGATCTTGGAATTTCACTGGCTTTAAAAGTAACTATAGTTGTGAAAGGCACTTAAAGGGTTTTAAAGAAGAGTTGAAATCAATGTGAATTTTACTTTCTATTTTCAGGAAGACAATGTGATGTACAGATGGGTATCAGACTGAATCTCTCCAGCGAGAAGTATTGGACTATGGAGTGAAGATTTAACCTGTAACTACCTGAAAAAAAAAAATGTAACTTAAGACTGTTTTGACCCATGAGGAAACTTAGCATATCGTCAAGAATTGTATTTTCATAACCCTTTACCACACATTTCTCTGTGTGAAAGGACAGAAAACATTGTGGGTAAAGGAAAAAATGCTAGTTATCAGCATTTTCTACTTTTCCCATAATGTTTTCTGCCCTTTCAGAGACAGGTTTCACTAATTGAGCCACATGTAATTTTTATGCAGGCCTATACTCTAAACATTTTAGAAATCTTTCTTTTGAAATTGACAGGCAGCATCTGGTACTCCTCTGTGGCGTCAAAAACAGCCCCTCAATGTCAAATGATTTAACCCTTTACCAAATGACAAAATTTCAGCCTTCTCAAAATTGAAAGCATTTATAGACGACAATTTCAGTGTGGCTCAAATGGTGCCATTTTTCTTTGATAGGGTAGAAAACATTGTGGGAAAAGGAGAAAATGCTGGTTACCATGTTTTCAAAAGGCTTCTTTCCCAGGGGCGTCAAAAGGTGGCATTGTGCGGTAAAGGGTTAAATAAACTTATACATAGTTATTTTTCCAACTATGTTTTGAAGCGTTTCATGAGAAAGAATTGATTTTGGTGCATGTAGTAATCGTTGGAATGAGTACCAAACAATAGCTGCATTTTTGGGAGGTGTGAATGGAGACAAGACAGCCCAGAATAGGCAGTCTGATCAAGGATCTACATTGCTATCTCTGTCTTGATTTAAACTGTACTTGTTCTGTTATCTGTGTACAAGACAACCAAATTTTGAACTTGTTGGTAACCATCATTTTCTCACTTTTCCCACAATGTTTTCATGTCATTACTATTGTGAAAACAGGAGTTTATAAGACAGGAATTTACATTATTGTAAAATGCAGTCGTATGTTCCTGTCCTTCATCAGCAAGCATTTTTATAGGCAGCTGATAAAAATAATGTGACAAATTGATAAGATGCTTTCATAAAGGTTTCTGTCCATTTGCCAAAGTATTTTGAGACTTTTTTTCAGTTTAGCTCTTTATAAAACAACCATATTTTTGACTGGTCTGTAAATGATGTTCAAATGATGAGATTTGTCATGAATAGTGTAGGAAACATTGTGGGAAAAGGAGAAAATGCTGGTTACCACAATGTTTCCAAAAGCTTTTTTTTTTTTTCTCATGTTCCTTAAAATTTGGGATTGTTTGATAAAGGGTTAAAAGATATCCAGCTTTCAGGTATCTTTACTTTGCAATTTTAAATTTTCAGTGTCACAATAACTAAAATGGATAAAGGAAAAAGGAGACACTGCAATATCTAAATGCTGTATTACCCACATATCTCATAAAATCTTGATCTGTATAGGGTAGTGTAGATGAAAATCAGACTGCCTCCTACAATCTAGTCTTCATTCTACTCTAAGATAAACTGTTTGATGAAAGAGAAGTCTGAATACTTTTTATCAACTTTCTACTGTTTGATGAAAGAGAGGTCTGAATATTCTTTATCAAGTTTTTACTTTTTGATGAAGGAGAAGTCTGAATATTGTATATCAAATTTTTACTGTTTGATGAAAGAGAGGTCTGAATATTCTTTATCAAGTTTTTACTTTTTGATGAAAGAGAAGTCTGAATATTTTTTATCAAATTCTTTAATCGCAATATTCTGGATTTTTTCTATTCATTTCCATCTATTAGCCCCTAGAGCACCTTTCATAACTTAAGTTGCCTTTGTGGGCAGTGTAGATCAAGATCATTCTTCACAAAATATGCAGTCAGATCTTTGATCTGCTGTCTGCATTGTTGAGACATTTTAGATATTGAAATTGCATTATCTACAGATTTTTTGTTCCAGTCTGTAAATGTGTTTGGTCATTTGGTGATGAACTCTTTACCAGATGACAAAATTTTAGACTAGTCAAAATTGAAAGCTTTTGCAGATGACAAAATAAATGTGACTCAAAAATTGAAATTTGTTTTGGGGAGAGTAGAAAATATTGTGGGAAAAGGAGAAAATGCTGTTACCAGCATTTTCTCCTTTCCCACAATGTTTTCAAAAGGCTTCTTCCTCAGGGTCATTAAAAGTCGTGATTGTGTGGTAAAAGGTTAAAGGGTTAACCATTTACCACACAGTCCCAGATTTTGAAGACCCTGACAGAGTATGTTTTTGAAGATACTGTTGAAAAAGGAAAAATATGGTAACGAGCATTTTCTCCTTTTCCAACAGTGTTTCCTAACCTTTCGAAGACAAAATCTGGATTTGAACCACATTTCTCAGCTGCAAATGCCTTCAACTTGGAAACGTCCAAAACTTTGTCATGTGGTAAAGATTTAAGGGATCTATAGCTTGTTAGTTAAATGCATTAAAATGTTTGTAAATACTGATGTAACATACTTTAGCAATATTTACTGGTGATGATGAAGGTCGTAAGCCCACTGAAAACATTGAAAACCAAGATTTTTTTTTTCTTTAGAAAACATTTTGATATCTCACTTCACTCTTTACCCGACTACAAAACTTTGGCTTTGTCTATAAAGAAAGCATTCACAGACACAGATGTTGCCTATCTATTTATCAAGCAACAAAAGTTTTGACTAGACCTAATCAAAAGCATTTTCTGACGACAAATTTGAAATGGTAGAAAATATTTTAGGAAAGGGAGAAAATGGCTGGTCACCAGCATTTTCTTCTTTTTGCTCCATATTTAAAAATTTTCCTCCTGAGGGTTGTAAAAATGTGGAATTGTTTGGGAGAGGGTATAAACACATTATCATCTGAGTACAAGTTTTGAATCAACTTTGACCAAAGTACAGAATTCCTCTTAAGAATTTAAGTCCATCGAGAACTTGGGTTGCCAGTGCAACAAAAATGAAAAGAATGAACATTTTCAAAAATCTGCTTGTCCAAAACTGCTTGTTTCTTGTTCAATATACTGACGCTTTACCAAACAATTGGTAGTTATAACAACCCTGAGGAAGATGGGGTCTTTGAAAACATTGTTGGGGGAAGGGGGGAATGCTGACAACCAGCTTTTCATTTCGATAACCAAATGCTGTAATTTCAGCCCAATTGAATTTGACGTTTGCAAATGCTTTTAGGTTTATTCTATGTTGGTTGGTAAAGAGTTACTTGATCTATGGCCGAAAGTTTCACAGACTTTTTGAAAGAATTTTGTGAAAAATAGGGGTTTCCGCAAGGCTGGTGTATTTTCTCTGAATAAGCTAGTACATGTATTTTAATGTGATGGTCAAAGGGACATAACTCATTGCAGCATGGTTAGTATTGTACACTTTCAATGTTTAGAGGGTTGAACAATGTTCAATTTTTAATGATTGATTTTGCTACATGTATTTTAGATTTTATGTAGATGTTTTTCATATTGGGCATAGAGCAACTGTGTATAGTTCCAATTTTATCCTGGAAATACTATTCATGCCAATGGAAAATGGGGTTTTCAGCTTCATGATTTTTGGAAATATCCTTTAAAAAAAACAGTTTGTCAGAATTCATTCTTTGGCATGGAGGATCTGGGTAGACTCTGATTATATTAACTGACAAAATCTTGGTGTGTTTGATAAAAAAAAGGTTGTAGGCTTGGCTTATTTTCCCCATAGAATAGAGGTACTATAGAATATTTTGGATTAACATGTTACAAAGCAATCCCATGTTTCATCAACTCTGAAGAAGGGTTTCTTTGAAAACATTACGGGGAAAAGAGAAAATGCTGATAACCAGCATTTCCTCCTTTTCCCACAATGTTTTCTACCGTTTCAAAAACAGAAATTGTCTTTTGAGCTGCACTGAATTTGTTGCCTGCATATGCTGTGAATTTGGTCGCTTAGAAACTTTTAGCTTTAGGTAAAGATTGTCCCTTTTCATACCATTTGTGGATCACTTACATGTAGTGTAAGGTAGTGCAGCGATACAGGACCATCATGGCCCTCCTGTTTAAGGATGTATTAATTCCATTGTTTGATAAAGAGTTAACTCTTTACCATACGACAAAATTTTAGCCTTGTCCGAATTGAAAGCATTTGCAGATGACAATTTCAATGTGGCTCAAATGGTGCAATTTTTGTTTGATAGGGTATAAAACATTGTGGGAAAAGGAGAAAATGCTGGTTACCAGCATTTTCTCCTTTTCCCACAAAGTTTTCAAAAGGCCTCTTTCTTAGGGGCGTCAAAAGGCGGCATTGTGCGGTAAAGATTGTCCCTTTTCATGCCATTTGTGGATTACTTACATGTAGGTGTGAGGCAGTGGAGCGATATAGGACTGTCATGGCCCTCCTGTTTAAGGATGTATTCAAAATCATCTGCTGCAAATTTGTTAACCCTTAAAGCCCTGAAAACAGCTTAAGTTGCTTTTCAGGCAATGAAGATCAAGATTAAGCTGCACAGAATGTGCAGTCTGATCTTGGATCTCCACTGTCCACTATTTCATAACATATTCAGGCCAAAGCAACTGTGATATATCAACAGTTGGGCCGTTTGCCAGCATTTTCTCCTTTTCCCACAATGTTTTCAACCCTATCAAATAGAAATTCCATCATTTTAGTCATATTAGAATTGTCATCTGCAAATGCTCAATTTGGACGAGTCCACATTTTTGTCGTGTGGTAAAGAGTTAAAACGTGTGATTGTCTGGTAAGAAGGGATCAGTGTAAAGTAGCCAGTGCATCCTATAAGTAAATAATTACGTTTTTTAATGTTTTTATGCACATTATTTTCCATGTTGTTTTAAAACAGATGTTCACCTTTCCTTCAAATATTTATCCTTTTTGCCATCCGTACATGTTGTCTTAACCCTTTTACCAAACAATCCCAACTTTTAATGACCCTGAGAAAGAAGCCATTTGAAAACATTTTCTCCTTTTCCCACAATGTTGTCTACATTTCCAAAAACAAATTTCATTTTTCAAGTCACATTTATTTTGTTGTTTCCTTTCAAATCGGACTAGTATATAATTTCGTTGTTTGGTAAAGAGTTATGCCTATACAAAAAAAAAAAAAAATTTTTGTCAACTTGGAGGGAGAAGGCTTTTGAAAACATTCTGGGAAAATGAGAAAATAATGGTGTTTAGCATATTTCTCCCTTTTCCACCATGCATTCTAGCCTTTCAAAGACAAAATCCCATCATTTGAGCCACATTTACTTATCTCAGATAAAAGAGAAAATGGTGGTAACCAGCATTTTCTCTTAGTCCCATAATACTTTCTAGTGTGCCAAAAACCAATCCACAACTGAATTATCATCTGCATAACTATGCTTTTGATTTGGACGAGTCTAAAATTTTGTCATTTGGTAACAAGTTAAAACAGTCTGTATTGTGATGAATTTATTGTATTGATTTTAACCCTTTATCAAACCATTTTGTGTTAAAAAAAAAAAAAACTCTATGTTGATCTATTAGGCTTTTGATAACATTGTGGAAAATGGTGGAAGTGCTTGTAACCAGCATTTTCTCCTTTAACACTGTGTTATGTATTTCTTGAAAGACAAATTCTGTCATTCGAGCCACATTTCATATGTCCTCTGTAGATGCCTTCAAATTGGACAATACTAAAATTTCGTCGTTTCGTAAAAAGTTAAAATAGTCTGTATTGTGTCATAATTTTGACCTTTTATCAAACCAGTCATTATTTAAAAAACCATGATTAAACAGGCTCTTGAAAAAACATTGTGGAAAATGGTGAAACTGCTGGTTAGCAGCCCTTACTCCTTATCCTCCATGTTTTCTACCCTTTCATCGACAACTTACATCATTTCAGCCACATCTAATTTGTCGCCTGCAACAACTTTGATTATGGACGAGTCCAAAATTTTATCATTTGATAAAGAGTTTTTTTTTTTTCAAAATATTGTGGATTGTGATGAGGTTATTGCCTTGATTTTTAATCTTTTCTCAAACCAGCCTTTGTTTTCTAAAGAAGAAGATGTACATATAAGGTTCTTGAAAACATCATGGAAAATGGTGAATGTTTTGATGACTTGTAGAAATAAGCCTTTTAAAAATATTGTGGGAAATGGAGAAAATGCTGGTTGCTAGCATTTTCTCCTTTTCCCACGTTTTCAACCCACCAAAGACAAATTACATTATTTGAGGCACATGTCATCTACAAATGCTTTCAATTTGGACAAGACTACATCTTTGTCGTGGGATTAAAAGTTACAAAACGTGATTGACTGGTAAAGGGTTCAGGGTAAAGTAGCCAGTGCTTCAGACAGGAAAACAAGCTTCTCAGCACATTATTTTCCATGTTGTTTACAAAAAAGATGTTTACCTTTTCCTAAAATATTTATCCTTTTTTTGGCATCTGTACATGCTGTAGGTACATATGTGTCTTAGCTCTTAACCAAAAATCTTGCATTTACATACTTGCAGGAAGAATACTGAAAAACATTTATCAAGTTTGGAAAAGGGGAAAATACTGGTATTCATTATTTTTCTCCTTTTTCCACAATGGTGTGTGGTACATGTAGAGAGTTTAAACATGTGATTGTCTGGTAAAGGGTTCAGGATAAAGTAGCCAGTGCTCCCTACATGCAAATAGGCCTTTCTGCACTTTTTTCCATGTGTATGAAAAAAAACTGTTTACCTTTCCTTAAAATATTTATCCTTTTTTGCCGTTTGTACATGTCATTGGTATGTCTTAATTGTTTGCCAAATGACAAAATTTTTAGACTAGTCCAAAATGGAACCATTTGCAGATGATCAAATAAATGTGACTCAAAACTTGAAAGGTTTTGGGAAGGATAGAAAATATGGGAAAAGGAGAAAATGCTGGTTGTCAGCATTTTCTCCTTTTCTCGCTATGTTTCAAAAGTTTGTTTTTTTTGTGGAGGTGCTTGTAACCAGCACTTTCTCATTTTACACTGTGTTTTGTATGTCTTCAAAGAAAATTCTACCAGTTGAGCCACATTTCATAATATCCTCTGTAGATGCTTTTGAATTGGACAATACTAAAATTTTTTTACTAGGTAAATAATAAACTCTTTACCAAACCACAAAATTTTGGACTGAACGAAATTTAAAGCATTTGCAGACTACGAATTAAATGCAGCTCAAATGATGATTTTTGTCTTTGATAGGTTAGAAAACATGGTTGTAAGAGGAGAAAATGCTGGTTACCCGAATTTTCTCCTTTTCCTACAATATTTTCAAAAGCTTTCTTTCCTAGGGTCATTATAATTCTGGATTGTGTGGTAAAGGGTTAAAATATTCAGTATTATGTTTTCAGTATTGTAATGAGTTTGTCAAAATTTTAACCCATTGACCAGTCATTGTTTTAAAAAACGTGCTCAACCCTTTACAAACGAGAACATTTTAGACTTGTCCAAATTGAAAGCATTTGCAGACGACAAATTTGACTCAAATGTTGGAAATTTCGTTGAAAGGGTAGAAAACATTTTGGGAAAAGCAGAAAATGCTGGTTATCAGTTAAAACTCAGTATTGTGGGGTAACGGGGTAAATAGGCTCTTAAAACTTGGTGGAAAATGGTGAAATTGCAGGTAAGCAGCATTTACTCCTTTTCCTCCATATTTTCATCCCTTCCATAGACATTCCGCATCATTTCAGCCACATCTAATTTTGTCGTCTGCAAATATCGCCAATATGGATGAGTCCAAAATTTCATCATTTGGTAAAGATTTTTTTTTGAAAATACTGTGTATTGTGATGAGCTTATTGTCTTGATTTTGACCTTTTCTCAAACCAGCCATTGTTTTCTGAACAAAAAGATGCATAAGGTTCTCAAAAACATTGTGGAAAATGGTGAATGTGCTTGTATGCAACATTTTCTCTTTTCCACATTCTGTACTACCTGTTGCAAATTCAATCCTGATAGCTACATTCATTTTGTCGTCTTTCAATTTGGACAAGTCCAAAATTTTGTTGTTTTGTGGAGAGATAATGAACGTGTTTCAACCTTTTTAATGATTTTTATTTAACCTTTTACCACACAATCCCAGGTTTTAATTACCCGACAGAGAAAGCATTTTGAAAACTCAGTGGGAAAAGGAGAAAATGCTGGTGACCAGCATTTTCTCCTTTTCCAACAACGTTTTCCTATCAAGGAAAAATTCCATTATTTGAGCAACACTTAAATTGTCGTCTGCCAATGCTTGCAGCTTGTACAAGTCTAAAATTTTGTTGTTTGGTAAAGAGTTAAGACTTTTGTATTTATGTAATTACCCTTTTCCAGATGACAAAATTTTAGATTAATCTGTATTGAAAACATTGTGGGAAAGGAGGAAAATGTTGATAGCCAACATTTTCTCCTTTTCCCACAATGTTTTTATTCAAGACGTTTGTTAAGGTGTATTGACCCTATTCCACGTGACAAAATTTTAGATATATCTGTATTGAAGGCATTGGCTGTCAACAGCTTAAATATGGTTCAAATAAGGGTATTTGTGAGTGAAAGGGTAGAAAACATCGTGGGAAAGGGGAAAATGTTGGTAACCAGCATGTTCTCCTTTTTCCACAATGTTTTCTTAAGCCTTCATTTCAAGATCTTTGAATTTCATCTTTGGGTAAAGTGTTTGTTGTATACTGTACATCAAAATTTCATTTTGAGTATTAAAACATTTTCTCTTTATACCTTTGTGTTCTTCTTGAACTTGATCTCTGCACAGAGAAACAAGTTCTGTGAACTTAAAAGAAAAACTCAAATAATATTCATATTGTATTAAATACCTCTGTATTAAAATTGATATTTCCAAATACACAGAGTAGTAAAAGGTAATTTTCCTGGGACCCACGATCGCCTACCCAAGTGTCTTTCTTGCCCGTTCTCTTTCCAGCTGTTTGTCTCTATCCAGGTGCCGGTCTCTTTTTTCCTCCCTCTCTCTGTGGTTTTTTTTTTTTTCGGGTGTTGTGCGCGTCTCGATCCTCGGTTCTCCGGGTTCCGAGTCGACTCCCACTACCATTACACCACTTTGGAGCCTATAAAAATAGGGTTGTAGTTTCTATTTGAATACAATGTCTTGTAAAAACATTGAAAAAAAAATTCTACCGGAAGTCACGCTCTAAACGCCAGGTGAGTTAAGTTGTCCAATCAAAACTTTCTACCCAACTGACCCTTTTTTAACAACCAATAGAGAAGGCTTTTGAAAACATTGAGTGAAAAAAGGAGAAAAATGCTGGTAACCAACATTTTCCAAATTCCCACAATGTTTTCTTCACTTTCGAAGAAAAGCCCCATTATTTAAGCCGTATTTAATTTGTCGTCTGCACAGACGGTTATTTCAGACGATTCTTAATTTTTGTCGTCTAGTAAAGCGTTCGCTTCATTTAAAAAAAATACAAAACTCAGCACCTCCACAATCAAAGACATATGTACATGTAGCAGGTAACTTTGAAAATATTCTTGTATAATACTGATGGTAATGACACCAAACATGAATGCACATGAGAACACTGTGACAAAAGCTGTCCAGCCTGGGTCCAGGCGCCAATAATTTCTTAGCAAGTCCTTATCACGGTCTTTACAGATCTTCAAAAATAGCCTGTAGACCTGTACCGTTTTTCTCTTGTCGTTTTTGACAAAGTAAAGTGAAAATAAATACAAGGGGGATGAATGATCAGACTGGAACCCAGGCTGTCGTTATGCCGCTTTCAAAAGTACAAGCATATCACGGTGGCACTTCGCTTATTCATAACATTTTATATTCACCAAAAAATCGCACTAGCATGTTTATAGCTTACAATGTCCGCGACAATTACGAGTCCACATGCGTGGAAAACAAAGACCTACTTAGATTGTCATTATCTGAGAAGTATGAAAAAATAAACAAATACGACTGAAGAAATTACATGTAGAAATATGGCGTATCAAAACCTAGAGCGCCAACTAAAACCTATAGACTTGGATATGAAATTTGATTTTTTAATCCTTTACAAAAGGACACAATTGTAGACATATCCAAATTGAAAGCTATTGCAGACGACAAAATAATTATGACTCAAAAACAGAACTTTATCATTGGAAGGGTAGAAAACATTGTGGGAAAAGGAGAAAATACTGGTTAGCAGTATTTTCTCCTTTTCTCATAACGTTTTCAAAAGGCCATCCTTAGAGTCGTTAAAACTCGGGACTGTGTGGTAAAGGGTTATGACTATAATGAGGCTATCTGTCACTCCGATCTTGATCCATAGCGTCTGCTACATGTTTCCTGGACATCACCAGCATTAGGCTGTTATTCCTCTTGCCAAAGGACACTCCCACGAAATTCATAATCAAACTTTGGAACGATCCCATCTTGCTGGACCATTCTAGTTGGCGTCTCCCCGGGCAAAGCAATGCAAAGCCCTAGTCTAGTACTGGTGAAAAGCAAGAAAGACACTAATAATTTGGTAACCAGCATTTTCTCCTTCGTCGACAATATTTACCATTCTTTCTAAGAAAAATCTAAAAAACTGGTAATCTATCGTCTGCAAACGATTGAATCAATTTGGACAAGTCTAAAATTTTGTCGTCTGATAAAGTGTTTGAAATGAAGTCTATGATGATAAAGTTATCGTATGCTTTTCCGTGTCTAAATGTAAGCCTTAGGAGAAACGAACTTTGTCACAATGGCATATTTCACCTTGTGGTTGATTGATTGAATGGTGTTTTACGCCAATTTCAAAGTTATTTTAGTCATATCATAGAACAGCCCACATATTCATGTATTTCCTGGGTTTCACCAGTACTAGGCTAGGGCTCTACAGCGTCTTGCCCAGGTATACTCCTATGAAAATCAAGTGCTCCCCCCCCCCCCCACTTGCCGGGGTTCTTTGTCGGATTCGTGGTTTATGACGCTTTAAACATTATTTAAGTCATATCACGTAGACAGTTAACTTATTCCTGTGTTTCATAACTTAATTTTCTCAAAGGTAATAGGGCATGGTTTCAAAGCTTTTTGCCCGAGAGCACTCGCACGAAACTCCAATCCCTTTCTTGGAGATCGATTCCATGACTGTCAGACTATGAATCCTACGCCTTAACCACTTGGCCATCCTGAAACCCTTTGGCCGGGCCAGGAATCAAACCCACGTGTTTTACGTCTAAGCCAACGGGTTTCGCATGGACCCGCGGCACAACCCTTAATTTTCAAGCCCTGTTGTCATTAACTGAGCTATCGTGCGCGGCTATGTAACTCACAACTGCTAAATTTTCAAGCCCCGTACATTACCGACTGAGCCCATCACGACGGCCATCATTTAACCTCGTTAGAAATAGGCTGGGGTAAACAAGTGACGATGACGACAATATGGAGTATGATGATGATTACACAAAAAAGATGGCATTAAAAAAGGAGAAGAGGAAAACTACACAATAAAATCACCCACCTCGATGTTTATTATTTTCCAAAATGTATCCATTCATTACATAATCCATAAAATTAAAAAAAAAACAAGAAAACACACTGTCTAATAACAAACATTTTACACACACTAAACAGAGAAAACAAAACATGTCCGAATTACGCACGTGGAAAGTCTGGAACTGGGGATATATAACTGTACAGGTTTCCCGGTCGTATGCTGTATTCGACAGAAAGGGTTCATCAAGTTCAGCCTGTACAGTCTGATCTTGATCTGCACCATTCCTTGCTGGTGATGTTTGGCAATATAATTAATGACACCTATTTTTTTTTCAAGTTGACAGGAACATTTCTCAATGAGGCATGTAATCCGTTGCAGAATATCTGTTTTCATGATTTGAAAATGTATCAGATACCTTGAAACATCCTGTCCGTGAAGTTGACTTACCATGGACGAGTCAAAGAACGATTGGACACCGACGACACATAGTTTCTAGGGAAAAGTATGATGGTAATTGTACGAAGAGGTCAGATTTAGGGCGCAGAAAAGGGTCAGATTCGGGATCTGTGCTCATCTGAGGGGTAATAGACATATATAGAAACTAAATCTACATGTATATCTTATAAAGTGTTCCCACAAACCAATCTTAATACCATTCTCAGGAATTTTCTAAAATTTAAAGTAACGAAAGTTTTGATTGACTAAACCAAAAGGTTTCGCCAGTCAGATATTGTAATACTTTTTAATCCAGTAAAGGATAAAAATGCAGTTTAGAATGGTTGGTGAATACAGGTCCAGAAGTTATCCACATGTTGCAGATTTAGATTTCGATGACCATGGAGTGATTTATGTATAAATTAACCCTTATTCTGGTAAATAAGTTGTATAAAATTTTCAAATCTGTAGTAAAAACCCCAAAAAATCTTATTTCAAGCATATTTTTTGGAGAAAAATATCTCGTTATCGGACAGTGCGGATCAAGATCAGACTGCAAAGGACATGTAGTCTGATCTTGGATCTTCACTGTTCGCAAAAAGGCCAATGAGTCACGCTTAGAAGCCTAAGGTTAAGATACGGATATTCTGGGTCCAGGCGGCAATAATTCTTTATTCACACCTTATCACGGTCTCCTTTTTCCTTTTCCCACAATGTTTCCCCCTTTTCAAAGGCAGTCTCGATCATATAAGCCTATGAACTTACAATAGATCCAGTGTCCGAAATGAGTATCTTAATTTTGCACTTCATCATAATAATTTTCTGAGGTCTTACAGTGAAAATATAGTCTCACTAATGAGACGTTCACGGTGCTTCTTTTCATGTTCGGACATTTATTGTGCACCGTGCCGTCTCAAGTCTATCGTGTATTTTCCGGTACCTATGTGGCGCTATGCGGACTTTCTGTTTCTTGGGTTTAATTTCTATTGCAGCAAAGTGTAATTAACTTTCAGTGACACACATGATCAAGGACACATTATTTCAAAAAGGTTTCATGACCTACAAAGTGCGTTGAGAAGTCGTTTGTAACATGCAAATCTCGAAAATTAAAAGCTAACGAAATTTATCGTGTTTGGCTGCAATTTTTGAGAGCGTTAACATCTCAAGTAAAAGATGAATTAAACTATTTTTTTTCTGATATAAAGCCTTTGAATGGGAAATGCTTGTCTTTCAAACGAAGGAGTATTGAATACGCAAGCAACAGGCATGTTCAAATTCTAGTTTCGTCGCAAATTTGTGAAGATATGAGAGTTTAAATGTGCGTACTAAATCGGTGCGAAGATTTGTGCCATTTTTTTACACAATCGTCTCTATACCCGGATGCTACCCATCAAAGACTAAAATCACATTTTGGGCTTGAAAACATAGCAGCATGCGTTGTTATTTCTCTTATTAAACACTTGTTATACCTTTATTCTATAATCTATCTAATAGGATAGACGTTTTTGGTTCAACGGGTCTGTTTTAAAAGTGTTAGCTTCCAGTCTCTCCAATACTTCAGAAATTTTAACAGTAATCTTATTCTAAATCAAAATGGCAGGTCTACACCCGAAACCAACACAGAAACTCCCTTTTCCTTAGAAGATCTCGACAGATGAAAACTGTAAACAAAGTACTGAAAGCACTGACAGACTAACGGGCGTGGAATAAGCGGCCTTAGTTAGTTCCTACAAGATTGTAGAAAAATGGTTCAATCAGGTTCTTAAGTCCGATCCAGTTCGGCCCGGTACAATCAAGTTATTTAGTCTGATCTGGTGACTTTACTCACTGCTCATAGCTATTTAATTGGCAATATAGGAAATAACATGAACATTTTCTTTATGTTGGCCTTTAATTGAAATAAAGCAAATAAAGAACATATCATTTCCATGATGTGGCATTTCAGTAGATTAAAGAGTTCACATTTAGATTAGCTTTCCATGCTTTTTCACTTTGTTGGACGAACGGACCGATCCCAGTCCTTACTCAGCGTGATGGTTTACAACAAAGGGTGTTTGTTCAGTACCTGTCTAATCGATCAATGTATGTCGTCTGCTTCCAGATCTATTTATAGACGCCCCATGCATAACAGCTGTCACACCCAAATAGTTCTGAAAATTCCCTGCACCGGCTTGATGGCATCATTTATATAAACAAAGAAGGAAAAAATTTCCCCATCGAGACGTCCCTAACTACTCTCAGCTGCTGTTGCATGATTTTCGGTGCAAAGTCCAAAAAGGGGCATTACTGCATCAGAAATACTCGATGGTTACCTACCCTTGTTGCATGGCTTTCCCTTTTGATAGTTAACAACTAATCCAAGTTTAAAATAAATATCTTCAGTAATGACAGAGATTTGATGAAAAGTAAAAGTTTTTGCACGACGATGCAGACAACAACACGGCTATGACAATACCTTGATGTTTGATGTTTTCTTCTAAAACAGCGGAGCTAATAATTCTAAAGATTTCAGTCTCAAAAAGTGGGATGGCTTGATGAAAGACGACAAAGAATTGTGTATCTTTTTTATTTCGTTTATTAATGCTTTCCCAAAAAACAAATTTTGGACTGGTCCAAATTGAAAGAGTTTGCAGACGACAATTTTAAATTTGATGAAAATGGCAGAAAGTTCTCAAAAAGGGTAGAAAACTGTGGGAAAAGGAGAAATTGCTCGTTATGAGCAATTTCTCCTTTTTCCACTGTGTTTTGAAAAGACTTGTACTGCAGACACGTGAAAACCAGGGCTTGTTTGGGAAATGGTTAAAATACATTTGGTGAGTGGGTGAAGTATTATACTTGCCCAATCTGCATAGTTCAATAGAATACATTGTGATATACATTCAAGGTATGTACAAATGTGATGATTAATTTATCCTATAACAATCTTATAACAGAGAGAAACAAAGTGTTTACCAATGAAGTAAAATTATACCGTTCATGTTTACTCTGTACAAAATGACAACATCTAAGACCCTTTCAACTTAAAAAGCATTTGCATGCGACAGATTAAATATGGCTCAAAAAGGTTGGATTTGTTGTTTAAAGGGTAGAAAACTTTTTGGGAGAGGGAGAAAATAGTGGTTACCAGCATTTTCTCCTTTTCCCAAAAAGTTTTCAAAAGCCCTCCTCCACAAGGTTGTGTAATTTACGATCCTAGTTAAAACTCAGGGTAGTAAAGCAAACGGTTACATGAAATAAATGCTAACCATGAATGTAAAATCATTCTATTCCTGTTAGGTACATGACATGTAATTCATTCCTATTCTTCCACGTAAAAACATTCCGGTAAAATGAGATATTACGAATTATACAAAGTTAAAACATGGAGCAGGAACTAAATGAAGTGGATAGTTTCAATTAAAAAAAAAAAAGTTTGAATTTGCCTAAATTATATCACAAAATAGCAGAAAGTGTTGATCTAAGATTGGACTACATATTCTGAACAATGTGATCTTGATTTACTCTGTATGAAGAAAAGTCAGACGAGCGCTCTATTGGTTAGTGTTGATAAAACAAAATTCTAGATAAAAACTTATTAATCCTTTACCAAACAACAAAATTTTTAGATGTGTCCAGATTGAAAGCATCTGCAGAAGACCAAATAAACTTGACTCAAGAATTAAAATTTGTTTTGGGGAGAATACAAAACATTGTGGGAAAAGGAGAAAATGCTAGTTACCATAATTTTCTCATTTTCCACATTGTTCGCGAAAAGCTTTTTTCTTCAAGGGTTGTAAACAATCATAATTATATGGTAAAGGGTTAACTCTGTACAAACATCAAAACTTTAGATTTGCCCAAATTGAAAGCATTTGCAGATGACAAATTAATGTGTCAAATAAGTTTTATTGTCTATGATAGGTTGGAAAATAGGGTTCCAATAAACTTAGAAACGGAACCAAAACGAAATGCAACGAAACGGAATGAAACGCAACAAAACGGAACGAAACGTTACGATACGAAACGATAAGCACAAAACGGAACGAAATGAAACGAAACCAAACCTAACGAAACAAAACGGAACCAGACCCAGCGAAACCAAACGAAATAGAACGAAACAGAACTAAATAGAACGAAATCTAGCAAAGTGAGTTTTATCCCACTATTTTTTTTTTTTTTTTTCCCAATTTATCATATCTCTTTTGTATCATTATCCCACAGAAACAACCGAAATTTTGCGTCATCTCCGTTTCAAAATCTAGTCAGAATCAAAATTAGTTGATCTAAACGACAATCCTTTACCAGGACCTGTGTTTGGAAAAGTTGCGCAAACTCCAACATATTTGATGCAAGATTTTGGCCGTAAATGAGATTATATTTTCTTTCTATTCTGTTCTTCTTTCGTTTTGGTACCCAGCCCCTGTAGCTCAGTTGGTAGCGGATAGGACTTGAGAACAAAGGGTCGCTGGTTCGATGTCCTGCTCGGCCAATTTCTTTCCAAAGATTGATGACAGTCAATGCGACAGAATTCATTCCTCTGTCACAATGACTGTTGTTTCGACGACGGTTATGTGGGTAAGCAGCCAGTGGCTTGGAAAGAATATTGTGCGTATTAATGTCAAAAGAAGCTCCAGAAAAGCATAGATACATGTAGGTGCACTGGCCACAGCAATATATCTGAAATAATGTTGAAAACGGCCTTAAATATCATCCAATTAATCAATTTCATTTTGATATTATTTCACTCTCAGAGGGTGCCGGCATATTTCCTATGAACACCATATTATGCCGTGAATACCTACCTTTGAGGTTTTCAGTCGATGCCCTTCAAGATGCTTTCAGTCGACCCTTGCCAGTATATAGAGTCCCAACAGATTTTTGTTTTTCATTTGTAAATTTATTACAAAATAATAAATCAATGTAATGAACATCTCGGCAGAACCTGTAAGATAAAGAGATGGCTTCAGATCTGAAAAGAGAAAATGGGTGGGGCTGTTCGTTAGAACCGCTTTAAAGGTGAATGGCTACACTGGCAGAGGGAGATAAATTCAGTCTAGAAGAAATCATCTTCAGCTCCAAAGGCATTACTTTGTTACAAATAAATGTACAGCATGTATACAGATGAATCCCAACATTCACACAGGATCTGACTGTAAGCAGTAGCTTATCTTAAAGTCATCTGAAAATGTGAACCCTTATCTTGCTAAATACCTGAAAATGACACTTTCAAGCCTATTAAAAACCCAAATGTTGCTATAAATTTCAAAGGTATTTTAGGGGGAAAAGTATCCCCTTATCGGACAGTGTAGATCCAAGATCAGACTGCACGTTCTGTGCAGTCTGATCTTGATCTACACTGTCTGCAAAAGGTCGGTGAGTCGCACTTAGCAGCCTAAAGGTTAAGTAGGTTGCAACACCGCTATCTGGCGAGTAAGAAACCTTACCGCACGACATACACCGGATAAGGATAATAATTATTATTCGCACGACAACAGCAAGGTTATTATTTTCTAAGAAAGAAAAATATGACACAGTATCGATTATTTTGAAAATGTCAAGGAAAAGATTCACTCTTCTTATGCTAAATTGCTGTCTATGTGAAAATTACATGAGTTAAAGGCCCAATAGCGGCCAAAGACACAATGATGGTGTTAAAATATATTTAAATTTAAATCATACCAAATCAAAAGTATGGAAAATATTGCGAGGATGACAAATTGTTATTGTATGGTAAGTCCAATTGTTGGTCGCTGGCAGAAAAATGAATTTTAAAATCAGGAAAAAAGTAAACAAAAGAGGGAGTAACCTGGCAACTTTTAACCTGGTTTTGAAATTAGCTTCTCTGCCAGCGACTAACACCTTGATCGACTGTACAATATCAGATTGTCATTTTCATAATAATTTCCATGCTTTTAAATGATACGATTTAAATCTAAATATATTTCAATACCTGCTTTGTTTACTTTTGGCAGCTATTGTTACTTTAAGAAATTCGGGCACTGACTGAACTAGAACCCAAACCTTCCCCCCCTCCCCAACATCGAAGGAACTCACAATGTTCACGTTTTAAAAAATGATAATACATTTTATAGTTAAGGATAAACACCGTTATCAAACGAAGGCCGCGAATGTCGCAGCTGCCCCGGGACCAGAGATTTTTGTATATACTAAACCAAAAAAAGAAACTTTCGTAAAGTATGTGCAAAATTTTCAAGGTTACCTTTGAGACGTACATACATACACTGTACGTTATGTGTATACGTGTGGAAATATTTAAAACCGTTCATAGTTTGCAAAATTAATTCCTAGCTAAAAGACTGGTGGCTATTTAAGGCAAAGTTCGAGTTTCGGTGGATGAAAGGGATAGACATATCCAGTCCACGTATTGATCTGAAATATCGATGCCAAGACTTAAAGAAAATTTACCAGAAAGAGTCATAGGTATGCTGGAGGCTGGGCTACCTTCTACAGAGGTTGCAGTTCATGTTGATGCTTTTGCGCAAGCAGTCAGCAGCCATCTGCGGCGATTTGCGCAAACTTGAAGTGCAAAAGACTTACACGTAGCGGCAGACCGCGCGGTACGACTCGAGCCTAAGACCAATATGTAGCGAATCAGTACCAACGAGACCTATGAGCAACAGTTACAGCTGCTGTTATCCCTGGAGTTGTTTAGCTGATAACAGTTTGCTCAGACGTCGACCGCACGTTCGCTCGGTTCTGACGCGCCGACATCGCAATTATAGAGAGCAACTGGCCTTGGGACACATAAATTGGACAAGACAGCGTTGACGGACAATTTTTTTTTTTTTTTTTCTGATGAGTCGAGGTTTGTATTGTCTCAAGCTTATGGTCGTGTACCATTGTTCTGATGCAGGAATGAACGTTATGCTGACTGTTGCGTACTGCAACACGATCGTTTTTGGGGCTGGGGTCATTTATGGTGCGGGCGGTATTGCTTACGGGTATTGTGCCCCTCTCGTCGTATTGGATAAAATTCAAATACCCCCTTCCCCATGAAAATAAGGAAAAATAATCTAGGCCCTCATATTGTCCCTCTGCTTTGACTGAGCGGCGACATAATTGCTTCACTGACAGTTGCCCTACAATTGAAGACCATTTTAATGATGATTTATTTCCATAATAAAGTGAACTATAATACAGATTCATTGCAATAACCTGATCTTCGTGCGTACAACTGCTATCAAATCTTAATATTTACCTATTTGCATTATTTGCAATCAAGAGGAAGATAATTCAAAAGAAAAAAACTAATTTAGGTTTTACTTTTGCTTCATTTTGTTCTATTTCGTTTCGTTTTGTTGGGTCTGCTCCCGTTCCGTTTCGTTTCGCTGGGTCTGGTTCCGTTTCACTTCGTTCCGTTTCACTGCGTTTCGTTCTGTTTTGTAACGTTTCATTCCGTTTCATTGCGTTTCGTTCCGCTTCGTTGCGTTTCGTTTCAGTTCCGTTTCTAAGTTTATAGGGACCATGGAAAATATGGTGAAAAAAGGAGAGAATGCTTATTACAAGCATTTTCTCCTTTTCAAAACCCTTCTTTCTCAGAATCATTAAATTCAGGTTTTTGTGGTAATGGGTCAAGCTGCTTTTAGACCAGTGTTTTTAAAGGCATTTTTTTTTTTTTTTTTTTTCAGAGTTGTTAAAACTTGAGATTGTGTCGTAAAGGGCAAAGACAACATCTTTAGTAATAATACTGGCACAAGAGATAAGAACAGAAGACAAATACTTACAATAAATATTATTATTGTAAAATGAATACTTCTCCCCGACAAGACCCTCGAATTTAAGAATGTTGCCTGTCATGGGGGGAAGAAAAGTAAAGAACGAATAACAGCCCTTGTCTGTTCCAATATGAGTGGCAACGACAAACTACCATTGCTGATAATCGGAAAAGCAGCCAAACCACGATGTTTCAAAAACAAGAAAACACTACCAACACCGTACACCAGCAACAGTAAAGCGTGGATGACATCCGAAATTTTCACAGACTGGCTGAAGAAACTTGACACCAGATTACAGCGCCAGAAAAGAAAAATTGCCATGGTCGTCGACAACTGTCCAGCTCACCCACACGTACGGCATCTAAAATCGATTGAACTTGTTTTTCTACCACCCAACACAACGAGCAAGACCCAGCCAATGGATCAAGGCGTGATCCAAAATCTCAAGACACACTACCGCAAAAAAATAATTCTTCGACAGATGTCCGCCATAGACAAGAAAACAGAATTCTCTCTTACCATCCTGGATGCCATGCGCTTTCTTAAACAAGCTTGGGACAATGTTGAGTCGAAAACCATTCAGAACTGTTTTCGACATGCTAACTTCTCCCACAACGAACCAACCAATGCGGAAACAAAACAACTATCCAAAGAAGAAGATCCCGAGGATGACATCCCTTTAGCCAGACTCTCCCAACTTGGTATCACGTTGACATCATTCCAAGAGTACGCCTCAGTTGACGACAATATTCTAACTTCAGAAAACCTGACAGACAGCGACATCGTACAAGAAATTGTGAACAATCGAACGCCTGCGACTACGACTTTCGACGATGAGACAGAAGAAGCACCGGCCACAGAACTAATTTCTTTGCATGAAGCAATGGACGCTTGTAATAAACTAAACAATTTTTTTGAACAGTGTGATAATTCAGAAATGTTTCTTTCACATCTTAGTAAAATGAGTGATTTTCTTTTAAAACAGGATTTTCAGAAAAAGTGTGGACAGCAGACATTCATTACTGGATTTCTTAAGCCTAGGGATATAAATTAGGACTACAGTGTATTCTTTCATTTTGTTGCATTCGTACATTAAAATGGACTTAAAAAGAGAAGCAGATGATTACACGATCCTGAGGAACTTTTTGAAAACATTGTAGGAAAAGGAGAAAATGTTGGTAACCAGGAAATTATCCTTTTCTCGTTATTTTTTCTACTCTACAAAAGGCAACGTCTATCACTTTAGCCACAATTTAAATTGTCGTCTGAAAATTCTCTCAATTTGGACAAGTCCACAATTTTGTAACGTGACAAACAGTTAAATAAACAAAGTGACATGTGTACAAATGATAAAGGTCTGAAGTCCTCTGAGTGATTTGATCTCCAGAAGGGGAAGTCACTCCGACGGACTTCAGCAAACAAAAAACAACAGATACTTTTTTCCATATGTTTATTACGATACCTTTACATGTATTTATAGATGGATGAACAATAAAAATAAGTATTTTTCCATTTATTACTTTCTTGAAACCATTTCTGTACCTACTATGCTGTATTTGGGACTTGGATCCGAAAATATTTAAACAATATCTACGGAACTAAGCCCCAAATAGAGGGTGGAGAAAGACATGCTACGTAAATCCTAATTGTCTATTTCCGTAAACTGCTACGAAAACATCCGAACACAAGCACACTTCTTGGTCCGTACTACGTTTAGTTCGAATAAAAATTCCTGGTCCCTTGCGCTACGAACTAACGAAGTTTTACTGTATATAAAAAGTCTGTTTAGATTTTAGTGAAAACACATGTATCCTAAAATAGAAAATCCGAGATCCTTACAATTACATACAGCTTACTACTTTTACCAAATGGCAAAAGTTTACATTTGTCCGAATTCCAAAATTTTGGATAATAAATAAAATGCTTGTTACAAGCATTTTCTCCTTTTCCCAGTATGCTTTCAAATGCCTTTTTTTCCAGGTCGTAAAATAAAAAAAAAACACTCTTTTAAAAAGTTTAACTCTTTACCAAACGACAAAATTTTAGACTAGTCCAAATTAAAAGCATATGCAGACGACAAAATAAATGTGACCCAAAAATTGAATTTGTCTTGGGAAGCACAGAAAACATTGTGGGCAAAGGAGAAAATGCTGGTTACCAGCATTTTCTCCTTTTCTCACAATGTTTTCAGAAGGCTTCTTTTTCAGAGTTGTTAAAACTCGGAATTGTGTGGTAAAGGGTTAAACTCTCTACCACAGCACAAAAAAACCTTGTCCAAATTCAAAGCATTTGCAGATGACAAATAAACTGTGGCTTAAATGATAGAAATTGTCTTTGAAAAGAACAGAAAACATTGTGGGGAAAAAGAGAAAAAAGTTTATTGCCATCATTTTTCTCTTTTTTCCCATCATGTTTTCAAATGCTTTCTACCTCAGGGTTATTAAAAACTACAGATTGTGTGGTAAATGGTCAAATTGTTTTTTTGACCAGTGTAGATAAACCCTTAACTCTTTACCACAAAATTCCTGACTTTAACTATCAGTATGATTGTTATTTTCATTCTTGATCACTAACATTAAGAATTATCACAAAGTAAAAGAAAACACATCTTCGCTTGCTAAGGGTGACAATCACTACGTTGCTCTATTCACCCTTGGCTGATTGAGTTGAAATTTGTAATCCCAGAGATCTGCTTAATCATTGGTTGCAGTCTGTTCTAAATCAACCAATCAAATAGCACATTACATCTGCTATCCATCATCAGCAAAACATGAATTCAAATATAGATAAACAATATAAACTTCAACATTCACTGTAAAAATCAGTAAAATGAAGTTTCCAAATAAAGAAAATATCAATGTGACGATTCGGCATCTGAATACTTTCTTAAGTGTACTTTTAGATGAACTTTCCATGCTTATCAATTTCTTGGACGAACTTGTAGTTAGATGAGACCTACAACACCTGCCAAAAACACGAGGATGAAAAAGGTTGCTTTGGCATGAGTAAATATGAGCCTGAGTTGCATAGATCACTGACTTAATTTACATTTAAGCAAAAATCTTGTACCTTGTCTGTGACATCCCGTTCAGTCTATGACTTTGTAAGTATAGATCTGCATCCTTCAAACTGGAGTGGTAGCGATTTTGTAAATCATCATCGTGTCAAAAATTATCGTTTTTAATAGAATTATGATTTAGAACTAACACAGAAAGAATAATTTCCTGTTGGGCAGGTGACTGTGGGATTTTTGTTTCACATTTGAATCTGGGTCACACTCGATGGCAATAGATTAGCAATCTTATGAATGCTAGTCTGATGTAAATCACCTTTTCACAGACAGCCACTCATTTAAGTTAAATTGCTTTATTGATATGAATACCCCTTTTGATAGTTAGCCCAATATTTATGTGAATACCTTCTGATATGATAAGGATAAAATAAGAAAAAATAAAAAAAAAAATATCAGAGATATCCGTTTACAGTGCTCAATATTTATGATGTTTGACGGCTAGATCTATTAAAAGGCTGACCAAAAAAAATGTAATTTGTTCACCTCTTTGTACAAAAAGGTTGGGACGAATAGTAAAAGCGAGCAAGTCCGTGGACGAAAAAGCCTGTTGAAAAACAGGTACCAGCTGAAACGGCAACAAGGCCGACGGAAACGTTCTGGAGTGCACGTGCAGAATTCGCAAAATAAAGTTTTCGTTTTTTAATTCAAATACATGTACATCTAGATCTATACGACAGTCCGAAAGGTATGCAAACCCTGTTGATGAATCGATAGTAAATTAAAGATTACAAATAACAAAGGAAATTTGAGATAGAAAAATAACAAGAACCTACTTTTTATTTAAATGGGTTCCAGGCTTGTTCGTCGCAATACTAATTCGTCCATAGGCTTTTTCGTGCCTGGGCTTCTTCGCCCGGGCTTGTTCGAGGGAACCCCAGTACATCTAGCTATGCAAGGTTCAGTTCGGTTCAGTTGAAATGAACAAGCGTGGACGAACTATCCAATGCGATCAAGCCCTGGGACAAAAAAAAAGGGGGCCTGTATCATTTGTTTCCAGCCAGTAGATTCTTTAACCTAACTGACTTAAGGATGAGATTTCATCATTTTAAAGTTTTAGGGTCCATAGAACTCATATGACAAATGATGTACTCAACGTAAACAAATGAGGGCTACAGTCAAAATGTCCCCAACTGAACACATCCTCATCATGTGGGCAGAGTCCCGTAGACGGTTGGAAATTATTGCCCTTTCAGAGAATTTAATTCATAAACCTATCCATATTGAAAGTATTTTTAGACGAAATAATTGTGATTCAAATGAAGTAATTTGTTTTTGAAAGGGTTTAAAACAATGTGGGGAAGAACCAAATGCAAGTCAATTTCTTTTCCTGTAATGTTTTCAAGAGTCCTTGGCAAAAGCATTGACTTCTTTGGTGAAAGGTACATCAAATTAATTTTGTCACATATACTGATTGAGTAGTGGAGAGAAAACTACACATTTTCCCAGAATGTTTTGTTAAATTATGCTGTCATAATAACACTCAAAAGCTGTGCTTTGTTTATGAAAGCTAGGGAGGGTTACTTGTTTCATGACTCTTAGAAAGAAAATGTTCAATAACATATTGTGGAAAAAGGAGAAAGTGATAATCATAACCTGCATTTTCTTCTTCTCAAGCGATTTGTTTTTAATCTTTCAAAAACAAACCTGAGCATTTTTTCCACAAATTCTTTCAATTAGAAGAGAGCTATCTAGATTGTCTGGTAGACAGTTTATTTATTGTTATATATCTTATTTACTTACAGGTGATATGGTGAACATATTTCCAGATTTGTTATTTAGAGGTTCTGGCTTTGTCCCTCACTTGCAGCAATAGTATTCATGGATGTATCCTGGGGAATGACACTGCAGAGCCCTAGTCTAAGCCTGATGAAACCCAGAAAACAGGTGAACAAGTTAACAGTTGCCATGATGTAACTGGAATTCTGCTGAAAGTAGTGTAAAAAAAAAAAAAATACAGATGGAGACAAACCTGTAACTGGTTGGAGATGAACACTGGACAGAGGTACATGTACAAACTTTGCTCTAAACTATCAAAATTCTTTTTACGTTCCTGCCATTTTAAATGCAGGTGGTATATAGTATCCCTGCTCTCTGTAGGTATGTCATGGACATCCTGTTAATGGTTTCTGTTTGTCATCGTTGAGTACATTTTGAATAGGATTGATATCTTAAATACAAGTTAACAATGACAAAATGTAAATCAGGACAATGGTGTTGGATCTATGATAAAATCCACCAATAATTATGAATTCTTTACCAAATGACAAAATTTTAGCCTTGTCCAAATTGAAAGCATTTGTAGAGGACATTTTAACTGTTATTCAAATTATGGGATTTACCTTTGAAAGAGAAGAAACATTGTGGAAAAAGGAGAAAATGCTGGTCATACGTTTTTTGTATAGTACAAGTTACTGTTTATTATTTCCTGAAATATTATTGTATTGGATTTGATATTTTACACACTTGTATATTGTTAAAAAAATATATGTCAGATTTGATGGAGGGTAGGGTTTTTCATTGGAGGGTCCTTGAGCAAGGCCCTACAGAGGCCTAATTTTGTACATGTACTGTTGAAAACCCAGGACAAATTGTATGAGCTATTGCTGTGATATGTTTGAAATAATGATGAAAGTGGTGTTAAACTCCATTCAGTCAATAAAACTATCAATTGCACCTTAATCCTTTGCTTCTCAGCTGATATTTAGGTGCTTGCAGGTATGTTTACATTGTAAACATTGGTAATGCATTTACTCTGAAAGTGCAAAGTAAACAAAATTGAAATTTTCAGTCAAGCAAAATAAGCAAATTAACTGCCATATCAAACTGCCTTTGGACAGAGTGTCTGTGTGTAGTGGTCATGCAGTCTGATCTTGGATCTTCACTTGTTGCAAAGGCAACTATAGTTGTGAAAGGCACTTGAAGAGTTTTTAAGAAAAAGTGGAAATCAATGTGAATTTTACTTTCTATTTTCAGGAAGACAGTGTGATGTAGAGATGGGTGTGCCCTAACTCAAAAGCCATTTAACCTAGGACCCTGACACTTTATACAAGTGTTGCTCATGACCCAAGGAGGTGCCGTATTGTTTTTGGGTCGCATGGGTCAAAGGTCAAGGTCACAGTTGAACTTTGTTGTGAAAATTATTCTCCGTTTTCCCTCGAGAGTTTTTTTTTTTTTTTGCACCCTATTGGAAAATAAATTTTATTATTTTTAGAGATAGAAATTCACACCAGTGTAAAATGCAAACACATGTTGATTCTTTTTCTTTATCTGCAATCGTTTTTACATTCAGCTGATAAAAAAAAATGATGTGATAAGATGCTTTCATTGAGGTTTCTGTCCATTTGCCACAATATTTTCAAGACTCTTGACAGTTAAGCTCTTTATTAAACAACCAAACTTTAGACTGGTCTGTATTAACCCTTTCCCAAACAAGCCCTGGTTTTCACGTGTCTGCAGTACAAGTCTTTTGAAAACACTGTGGGAAAAGGAGAAATTGCTCGTAACAAGGAATTTCTCCTCTTCCCACAGTGTTTTCTACCCTTTTTGATAACTTTCTGCCATTTTCATCAAATTGAAAATTGTCGTCTGCAAACTCTTTGAATTTGGACCAGTCCAAAATTTGTCGTTTGGGAAAGGGTTAAAAGCATCTGCAGATGACTCGAATGATGGGATTTGTCTTCAATCGTGAAGGAAACATTGTGGGATAGAGAGAAAATGCTGGTCACCAGCATATTCTCCTTTACCACAACATTGTCAAAACCTTTTTTTCCCTCAGGTCTGTTAAAATATGGGATTTCTTGACAACGGGATAAAAGATATCCACCTTTCAGGTATCTTTTCCATGCAATTTTCAATGTTCAGAGTGATAAATAATTAAAACAGACAATTTACAGCCTGTGGAAAAAGAGACATTGCAACCTCAAAATGCTGTTTGGTCTGAATACCTCACAGAATATTGAAACAATATAGTATAGATGAAGATTAGGCTGCCTTCTACAGCCTGATCTTCTGCTACACTAAGATCAACTGTTTGATGAAAGGGAGGTCTGAATATTTTTTACCAAATTTTTTAATCGCAATGTTTTGGATTGTTTCAATATTTTTTCCATCTATTAACCCCAAGATCACCTTTCATAACTTAATTTGCCTTTGTGGCTAGTGTAGATCAAGATTGGTCTGCTCCAAACATGCAGTCAGATCTTTGATCTGCTGTCTGCACTGCTGAGACATTCTAGACACAAACAAATGTGATATTGTATTTATAAAGGTTTTTGCTCTAGACTGTAAATGTGTGTTTGGTTCATTTAGCAATTAAACCTTTTACCACACAATTCTGAATTTTAATGACCCTAACTGAGTATGCTTTTGAGAATATTGTGGGAAAAGGAGAAAATGGTAGCCAGCATTTTCTCCTTTTCCAACAATGTTTCCTACCCTATCAAGAACAAAACTTTGATTTAAGCCACATTTGTCAGCTGCACATACATGTACCTTCAACTTGGAAACGTCCAAAACTTTGTCATGTGGTAAAGATTTAAGGGATCTATAGCCTTTAAGTTACATGCATTAAAATGTTTGTGAGTGCATACTGATGTAGACTCTTTAGCAATACTTACTGTTGATCATGAATGTTGTAAGCTAACTGACAACATTGAAAAACAAGATTTTTTTTGTATTAAGGAAACATTTTGATTTCACTCTTTACCAGACAACAAAAATTTAGCCTTGTCCATAATGAAAGCATTTGTATACCATAGATTTTGCCTGTCTATTTAACAAGCAACATAAGTTTTGACTAGACCTTCCATAATTAAAAGTATTTTCTGCATATAAATTTAGTTGTGACTCAAATGTTGCAAGATTTCTTTGAACAGGTAGAAGACAAAGTAGGAAAAGAAGAAACTACTGGTTACCAGCATTTTCTCCTTTTCCCACCTTGTCTTCAAGGGTAATATACCATAGGATTCTTAACCCTTTCCCAAACAAGCCCTGGTTTTCACGTGTCTGCAGTACAAGTCTTTTGAAAACATTGTGGGAAAAGGAGAAATTGCTCGTAATGAGCAATTTCTCCTTTTCCCAGTGTTTTCTACCCTTTTTGAGAACTTTCTGCCATTTTCATCAAATTTAAAATTGTTGTCTGCAAACTCTTTCAATTTGGACCAGTCTAAAAATTGTCGTTTGGGAAAGGGTTAAAAGACAGAGTTTTGTAAAGGTTTAAATGATGGGATCTGTCTTTCAAATGGTAGAAAATATTGTGGGAAAAGGAGAAAATGCTGGTGACCAGCATTGTTTCCTTTTTGCACAATGTTTTAAATTTTTTTTCTCCTCAGGGTTGTAGAAATATAGGATTGTTTGGGAGGGGATTAACACATTATCACTTGAATACAACTCTGCTGCCTTTTGCAGACTAGTTTTTAAAACATTGTTGCAAAAGGAGAAATTGCTCTAAACAAACAATTTTGCCTTTTACTTCATTCGGTTGACATTTTTAATGATTTGAATTGAATGATACTTACTGCTGATCACCTTCAGTTTTGGCTCCTCTGGCCCAAGGCAAGCAAACTTATATTGTCTTGACCTGGTGCCTGTGTTTGCTACTGTCTGTCAGTGCACCTGTCATTGCATCTGTGTGTATGTACTTTTATGTCAGATACCTTCTCTGATGAAATATCTGAATCATCTTTGATCAAAGTTTAGAACATCTCTTAAGGATGTGATTGCACCAAGAACTTGGGTTGCCAATGCAGCAAAAATGAGAAGTGTTGAAAATTTTCTAAAATCTGTATGTCCAGATCTGCTTGTTTCTTGATTGAAATACCAACCCTTTACCAACAATCCCCAAGTTATAATGACCCTGGGGAAGATGCCGTGTTGAAAATATTTAGGGGAGAGGAAATGTTGGTAATCAGCTTTTCTTTTGGAGAAGCAAAATTAATGCTGTAATTTCAGCCCAATTGAATTTGATGTCTACAAATGCTTTTTGTCTAAATTTTTGCAATTTGGTAAAGAGTTACTTGCACCAGGGGCGAAAGTTTTTCAGTTTTTTTTTTAAGAGTTCTGACCTATCAAAAATAATGGCTGCTGTGAGGTTGGTTTGTGTTTCTGTGAATAAGCCAGTACATGTATGTTTTATGGTGGTCAAAGGGAAATAACTCATTGCAACATGATAAGGATTGTACATGTTTAAGTTGTGAGGGTTAACTCTTTACCACACAACAAAAATCTGGACTTATCCAAATTGATAGCATTTGCAGACGATATTTTAAATGTGGCTTTTTGTCTTTGATTCAGTAGAAAGCATTGTAGGAAAAGGAGAAACTGTTGGTTACTAGTATTTTCACCTTTTCCCACGATGTCTTCAAATGGCTTCTTCCTCAGGGTTGGTCAAACATGGGATTGTTTGGTAGAGGGTCAAACAATGTTCAATTTTTAATGATTGATTTAGCTATATACATGTATATGTTAGACTTTACTTAGATATGTTTCATAGTGGACATAGAGCAATGTTTTAGTGTTTTCGTCTAAAACATTTCCCATTCATGCCAAAGGATAAAGGTGGCTCTTATCTTCATGATTTTTGGAAATCTGTCCAAAAACAGTTTGTCAGAATTCATGCTGTAGCATGGATGATCATAGGGTAGACTCTGATTATATTTTGAAACATAATCTTGGTGTGTTATTAAAAACTTTTGCAAGCTTGGCTTATTTTCCCTATACTGGGTAGAATGTTAACTCTTTCAATACTAATGACGACTTGACAACCTTTTGCGGACAGCGTAGATTAAGATCAGACTGCACAGAACATGCAGTCTGATCTTGATCTACACTGTCCGCTACTCTATTTTTAAACTATGATAAATGTTGTTTTAAATGACAGTGGAAATCTATTTTTAGAGCTCAGAAAAAAACGTGGAATTTCTGGAGTTAGTAGTGAAAGAGTTAAAGATTGGATTAACCGGCTACAAAGCAATCCCATGTTTCATCGACTATGAAGAAGGCTGCTTTTGAAAGCATCGTGGGGAAAAGAGAAAATGCTGTTTACCAGCACTTTCTCCTTTCCCACACTGTTTTCTACCATTTCAAAAGCAGAAATTATCTTTTAAGCTGCACTGAATTTGTTGTCTGCAAATGCTTTAAGTTTGGTCACTTAGAAATTTGTTAGCGTTTAGTAAAGAGTTATTGTCCCTTTTCATGCCATTTGTGGATCACGTACATGTACGTGTAAGGCAGTGCAGCGATACAGGACCATCATGGCCCTCCTGTTTAAGGATGTATTCAAAATCATCTGCTGCAAATTTTGTTAGCTCTTAAAGCCCTGAAACCATCTTAAATTGATTTTCAGGCAATGAAGGTCAAGATCAGGCTGCACATTCTAACCCCAACACATTCTGTGCAGCCTGATCTTGGATCTCCACTGTCCACTATTTCATAACATATTCAGGCCAAAGCAACCTTGATATAGCAACAGTTTGGCTGTTTGCAAGAATTTTGTCCTTTTAAAGAGTTAAGACGTGATTACTTGGTAAAGGGATCATGGTAAAGTAGCCAGTGCTTCCTAGAGGCAAATATGTTTTTATGCACATTATTTTCCATGTTGTTTAAAAAATATGCTTACCTTTCTTAAAATATTTATCCTTTTTGCTATTTGTACATTTTGTTGGTATGTCTTAACCCTTTACCAAACAATCCCAACTTTCCACGACCCTAAAAAACACTTTTGAAAACATTGTGGGAAAAGGAGACAATGCTGGTAACCAGCATTGTCTCCTTTTCCCACAATGTTTTCTACCCTTCCCTAAACAATTTCAATTTTTGAGTCGCATTTATTGTGTCGTCTGCAAATGCTTTCAAATTGGACTAGTCTAAAATTTCATCGTTTGGTAAAGAGTTATGCCTATACCAATAAACCCAACTTTTGTCTACTTGGAGGGAGAACGTTTTTGAAAACATTTTGGGAAAAGGAGAAAATAATGACATTCAGCATTTTTCTCCTTTTTCCACTGCATTCTAGCCTTTCAGAGACAAATCCCATCATTTGAGCAACATTCATATGTCGGGGGGGGGGGGGGGGGGAGAGAAAAGGGTGATAACCAGTATTTTATCTTAGTCCCACAATACTTTCAGTGTGCCAAAAACCAATCACAACAACTTAACTGTCATCTGTAAATGGTACTTATATTTGGACGAGTCTAAAGTTTTGTCACTTTGGTAATCAAGTTAAAACAGTCTGTATTGTGATGAGTTCATTGTATTGATTTTAACCCTGTATCAAACCTTTTTGTGTAAAAACAAGAAAACTCCTTATGTTGATCTATTAGGCTTTTGAAAACAACGTGGAAAATGGTGGAAGTACTTGTAACCAGCATTTTCTCCTTTAACACTGTGTTTTGTATCTCTTGAAAGACAAATTCTATCATTTGAGCCACATTTTATTATTTCCTCTGTAGATGCTTTCAAATTGGACAATACTAAAATTTCGTCATGTGGCAAAAAGTTAAAATAGTCTGTATTGTGTCTTGATTTTGACCTTTTATCAAGCCAGTCATTATTTAAAACACCACGATTAAACAGGCTCTTGAAAACATTGTAGAAAATGGTGAAACTGCTGGTTAGCAGCACTTACTCCTTCTCCTCCATGTTTTCTACCCTTTCATCGACAACTTACATCATTTCGGTCTCGTCTAATTTTTGTCTGCAACTACTTTCAATATGGACGAGTCCAAAATTTAATCACTTGGTAAAGAGTGGGTTTTTCTTTTTCAAAGTATTGTGTATTGTAATGAGGTTATTGCCTTGATTTCAATCTTTTCTCAAACCAGCCATTGTTTCGTAAACAAAAAGATGTATACATAAGGTTCTTGAAAACATCAAGGAATATGGTGAATGTGCTTGTAACCAGCATTTTCTCATTTCCACAATGTTTTCTATCCCTCGCAAGACAAAAAATGTTCCTCAGGGTCTCCTTACCACACAATTCCGAGTTTTGATGACCTGTAGAAAGAAGTGTATTGAAAATATTGTGGGAAATCGAGAAAATGATTGTTGCCACCATTTTCTCCTTTTCCCACGTTTTCAGCCCACCAAAGACAAATTACATTATTTGAGCCACAAATTCAAATCTACAAATGCTTTCAATTTGCGCCAGTCTACATTTTTGTCATGGGATAATGATTTACAAAACGTGATTGACTGGTAAAGGTTTCAGGGTAAAGTAGCCAGTGCTTCGGATAGGAAAACAAGCTTCTCAGCACATTATTTTCCATGTTGTTTACAAAAAAGATGTTTACCTTTTCCTAAAATATTTATCCTTTTTTTGGCATCTATACATGCTGTAGGTACATGTATGTCTTAGCTCTTAATCAGAAAACTTACTTTTAATATACCTGCAGGAAGAAGACTTAAAAACATTTATCAAGTTTGGAAAAGGGGAAAATACTGGTATTCAGTATTTTTCTCCTTTTCCCACATTGGTGTGTGGTACTTGTAGAGAGTTTAAACATGTGATTGTCTGGTAAAGGTTTCATGGTAAAGTAGCCAGTGCTTCCTACAAGCAAATAGGCCTTTCTCCACTTTTTTTCCATGTTGTATGAAAAAAAAAAAAAATGTTTACCTTTCCTTAAAATGTTCATCCTTTTTTGCCGTTTGTGCATGTCATTGGTATGTCTTAATTGTTTGCCAAATGACAAAATTTTTAGACTAGTCCAAAATGGAACCATTTGCAGATGATCAAATAAATGTGACACAAAACTTGAAAGGTTTTGGGAAGGATAGAAAATATGGGAAAAGGAGGAAATGCTGGTTATCAGCATTTTCTCCTTTTCCCGCTATGTTTCAAAAGGTTTTTTTTTTTTTGTGGAGGTGCTTGTAATCAGCACTTTAGTCACGATTTTTGTCTTTGATAGGTTAGAAAACATGGCTGTAAGAGGAGATAATGCTGGTTACCAGAATTTTCTCCTTTTCCTACAATGTTTTCACAAGTTTTCTTCCTTAGGGTCATTAAAATTCTGGGTTGTGTGGTAAAGGGTTGAAATATTCAGTATTATGTTTTCAGTATTGTAATGAGTTTGTCTAAATTTTAACCCATTGACCAGTCATTGTTTTAAAAAACTGTGCTCAACCCTTTACCAAACGAGAACATTTTAGACTTGTCCAAATTGAAAGCATTTTCAGACGACAAATTTGACTCAAATGTTGAAAATTTCGTTGAAAGGGTAGAAAACATTTTGGGAAAAGCAGAAAATGCTGGTTACCAGTTAAAACTCAGTATTGTGTGGTAAAGGGGTAAATAGGCTCTTGAAACATGGTGGAAAATGGTGAAACTGCAGGTAAGCAGCATTTACTCCTTTTCCTCCATATTTTCAACCCTTTCATAGACATTTCGCATCATTTCAGCCACGTCTAATTTGTCGTCTGCAAATATCGCCAATATGGACGAGTCTAAAATTTCATCATTTGGTAAAGATTTTTTTTCTTTTTAAATATTGTATATTGTGTATTGTGATGAGCTTATTGTCTTGATTTTGACCTTTTCTCAAACCAGCCATTGTTTTCTAAACAAAAAGATGTATAAGGTTCTCGAAAACATTGTGGAAAATGGTGAATGTGCTTGTATGCAACATTTTCTCTTTTCCACATTCTGTACTACCTGTTGCAAATTCAATCGTGATAGCTACATTCATTTTGTCGTCTTACAGTTTGGACAAGTCCAAAATATTATTGTTTTGTGAAGAGATAATGAACTTGTTTCAACCTTTCTAATGATTTTTATTTACCTTTTACCACACAATCCCAGGTTTTAATTACCCGACAGAGAAAGCATTTTGAAAACTCTGTGGGAAAAGGAGGAAATGCTGGTGACCAGCATCTTCTCCTTTTCCAACAACGTTTTCCTATCAAGGAAAAATTCCATTATTTGAGCAACACTTAAATTGTCGTTTGCCAATGCTTTCAGTTTGTACAAGTCTAAAAATTTGTTGTTTGGTAAAGAGTTAAGACTTCTGTATTTGTGTAATTACCCTTTTCCAGATGACAAAATTTTAGATTAATCTGTATTGAAAACATTGTGGGAAAGGAGGAAAATGTTGATAGCCAACATTTTCTCCTTTTCCCACAATGTTTTTATTCAAGACGTTTGTTAAGGTGTATTGACCCTATTCCACGTGACAAAATTTTAGATATACTGTATCTGTATTGAAGGCATTGGCTGTCAACAAATTAAATATGGTTCAAATAAGGGTATTAGTGAGTGAAAGGGTAGAAAACGTGGGAAAGGGGAAAATGTTGGTAACCAGCATGTTCTCCTTTTTCCACAATGTTTTCTTAAGCCTTCATTTCAAGATCTTTGAATTTTATCTTTCGGTAAAATGTTTGTTGTATACTGTACATCAATATTTCATTTTGAGTATTAAAATTTTTTCTCTTTATACCTTTGTGTTCTTCTTGCTTGAACTTGATCTCTGCTCAGAGAAACAAGTTCTATGAACTTAAAAGAAAAACTCAAATAATATTCATATTGTATTAAACACCTCTGTATTAAAATTGATAAATTTCAAATACACAGTGTAGTAAAAGGTAATTTTCCTGGGTCCCACGATCGCCTACCCAAGTGTTTTTCTTTCCCGTTCTCTATCCAGCTGCCGTTCTCTTTTTTTCCCCATCTCTGTGTGCGTTTTTTTTTTTTTTTTTTCGGGTATTGGGCGCGTCTCGGTTCTCCGGGTTCCGAGTCGACTCCCACTACCATTACACCACTTTGGAGCCTATAAGAACAAGGTTGTAGTTTCTATTTGAATACGATGTCTTGTAAAAACATTGAAAAAAAAAATTACCGGAAGTCACGCTCTAAACGCCAGGTGAGTCAAGTTCTTCAATCAAAACTTTCTACCCAACTGACCCTTTTTTAACAACCAATAGAGAAGGCATTTGAAAACATTGAGTGAAAAAAGGAGAAAAATGCTGGTAACCAACATTTTCCTAATTCCAACAATGTCTTCTTCACTTTCGAAAAAAAAAAAAACATTATTTAAGCCGTATTTAATTTGTCGTCGGCACAGACGGTTATTTCAGACGATTCATGTAAGCCTTAGGAGAAACGAACTTTGTCACAATGGCATATTTCACCTTGTGGTTGATTGATTGAATGGTGTTTTACGCCGATTTCAAACTTATTTTAGTCACATCATGGACAGCCCACATATTCAGGTATTTCCTGGGTTTCACCAGTACTAGGCTAGGGCTCTACAGCGTCTTGCCCAGGTATACTCCTACGAAAATCTAGTGTTTCCCTCCGCTTGCCGGGGTTCTTTGTCGGATTAGTGGTTCATGAAGCTTTAAACATTATTTAAGTCATATCACGGAGACAGCTGACTTATTCCTGTTTTTCATGTCTTCATTTTCTCATAGGTACTAGGGCATGGTTTTAAAGTGTATTGCCCAAGAGCACTCGAGTGAAACCCCAATCCCTTTCTTGGAGATCGATTCCATGACTGGCGAACTATGAACCCTACGCCTTAATCACATTATTTACGACTTGGCCATCCTGAAAACCCTTTTGCCGGGCCAGGAATCGAACCCGCGTGTTTTACGTCTAAGCCACCGGGTTTGGCATCGAACCCGCTGCACAACCCTTTATTCTCAAGCCCTGTTGTCACCAACTGAGCTACCGTGCGCGGCTATGAAACTCAGAACTCCTAAATTTTCTAGCCCTGTACATCACCGACTGAGCCCAGCACGACGGCCATCATTTAACTTGGGGTAAAACAAGTGACGAAGACCATGATATAAAGTAAGATGATGCTCACACAAAGAAGATGCATTAAAAAGTGAGAAGAGGAAAACTACAGCAATAAATTCACCCACCTCGATGTTTATTATTTTCCAAAATATATCCATTTATTAAATAATCCATAAAGTTTAAAAAAGAAAACTAGAAAACGCACTGTCTAATAACAAACATTTTACACACACTAAACAGAGAATACAAAACATGTCCTAATTAAGCACGTGGAAGTTCTGCAAATTTGGTGTGGCGATGGGGGGGGGGGAGGAACTGGAGATATAGGCCTATAACTGTACAGGTTTCCCGGTCGTGCACTGTATTCGACAGAAAGGGGTTATCAAGTTCAGCCTGTACAGTCTGATCTTGATCTACACCATTCCTTGCTGGTGATGTTTGGCAATATAATTATTGACACCTATTTTTTTCAAGTTGACAGGAACATTTCTTAATGAGGCATGTAATCTGTTGCAGAATATCTGTTTCAACGATTTGAAAATGTATCAGATACCTTGAAACATCCTGTCCGTGAAGTTGACTTACCATGGACGAGTCAAAGAACGATTGGACACCGACGACACATAGTTCCTAGGGAAAATTATGATGGTAATTGTACGAAGAGGTCAGATTTAGGGCGCAGAAAAGGGCCAGATTCGGGGTCTGTGCTCACCTGAGGGGTGGTAGACATATATAGACATATATAGTGTCCCCACAAACCAATCTTAACATCATTCTTGTCCAATTCTCAAGAATTTTTTAAAATTTAAAGTAACAAAAGTTTTGACTGGCTAAACCAAGAGATTTCGCCGATCAGATATGGTAATACTTTTTAATCCAGTATAAGACAAAGAATGCAGTTTAGAATGGTTGGTGAATACAGGTTCAGAAGTTATCCACATGTTGCAGATTTAGATTTCGATGACTATGGAGTGAGGATATATAAATTAACCTTATTCTGGTAAATAAGTCAAATAAAACTTTCAAACCTATGGTTAAAAAACCCAAAAATGTTATTTCAAACGCGTTTTTTGGAGAAAAATGTCTCGTTATCGGACAGCGAAGATCCAAGATCAGACCACACGTTCTGTGTAGTCTGATCTTGATCTGCACTGTTCGCAAAAGGTCATTGAGTCACGCTTAGAAGCCTAAGGGCTAAGACACAGATATTCTGGGTGCAGGCGGCAATAATTCTTTGTTCACTCCTTATCACGGTCTCCTTTTCCCACAATGTTTCACCCTTTTCAAAGGCAATTTCGATCATATAAGCCTATGAACTTACAATACATCCAGTGTCCGAAATGAGTATCTTAATTTTGCACTTCATCATAATAATTTTCTGATGTCTTACCGTGAAAATATAGTCTCAATAATGAGAGGTTTACGGTGCTTCTTTTCATATTTGGACATTTATTGTGCACCATGCCGTCTCGAGTCCATCGTGTATTTTCCGGTACCTACTTGGCGCTATGCGGACTTTCTGTTTCTTGGGTTTAATTTGTATTGCAGCAAAATGTAATTAACTTTCAGTGACACACATGATCAAGGACACATTATTTCAAAAAGGTTTCATGACCTACAAAGTGCGTTGAGAAGTCGTTTGTAACATGCAAATCTCGGGGGAAAAAAAGCTAACGAAATTTATCGTGTTTGGCAGCAATTTTTGAGAGCGTTAACATCTCAAGTAAAAGATGAATTAAACTATTTTTTCTGATATAAAGCCTTTGAATGGGAAATACTTGTCTTTCAAACAAAGGAGTATCGAATACGCAAGCAACAGGCATGTTCAAATTCTAGTTTCGTCGCAAATTTGTGAAGATATGAGAGTTTAAATGTGCGTACTAAATCGGTGCGAAGATTTGTGCCAGTTTTTTTATGCAATCGTCTCTATACCCGGATGCTTCCCATCAAAGACTAAAATCATATTTTGGGCTTGAAAACAGAGCAGCATGCGTTGTTATTTCTCTTATTAAACACTTGTTATACCTTCATTCTATAATCTATCTAATAGAATAGACGTTTTTGGTTCAACGGGTCTGTTTTAAAAGTGTTAGCTTCCAGTCTCTCCAATACTTCAGAAATTTTAACAGTAATCTTATTCTAAATCAAAATGGCAGGTCTACACCTGAAACCAACACAGAAACTGCCTTTTCCTTAGAAGATCTCGACAGATGAAAACTGTAATAAAAGTACTGAAAGCACTGACAGACTAACGGACGTGGAATAAGTGGCCTTAGTTAGTTCCTACAAGATTGTAGAAAAATGGTCCAATCCGGTTCTTAAGTCCGATCCAGTTCGGCCGGGTACAATCAAGTTATTTAGTCTGATCTGGTGACTTTACTCACTGCTCATAGCTATCTAATTGGCAATATAGGAAATAACATGAAAATTTTCTTTATGTTAGCCTTTAATTGAAATAAAGCAAATAAAGAACATATCATTTCGATGATGTGGCATTTCAGTAGATTAAAGAGTTCACATTTAGATGAGCTTTCCATGCTTTTTCACTTTGTTGCACGAACTTGTAGCTATCATATACAAGACCTACAACACCCGCCAAAAACACAAGGATGAAAAAGGTTGCATTGGGATAGGTAAAGGTGAGCCTGATTTGCCTACGTCACTAACCTAATTTACATACAAGCAAACATCTCGTGTCTTATTTCAGTCTGCGACTTTGTTAGTAGATATTGTTCAAATTTTGTTAAGTCATGTCAATATTGCCATATTTAACAGAATTAAAATTTCTAACAGAAACATTTTTTTTTTTTTTATTTCTGTGGGGCAGTATATGGCGACAGTGGGAAAGCAGCCAGTGGATTTGCAATAGAATTTGGCAGAGTGCTGGTAAAAGGAAAACCAGCAAAGTATGGGGGTACCAACGCTCAGCAGTGGTTAGGGACGTCTCGATGGGGAATTTTTTTCCTTCTTTGTTTATATAAATGATGCCATCAAGCCGGTGCAGGGAATTTACAGAACTATTGGGGTGTGACAGCTGTTGTGCATGGGGCGTCTAAAACTAGATCTGGTAGCTGACGAAATACATTGATCAATTAGACAGGTATTGAACAAACCTCCCTTTGTTGTGAACCATTACGCTGAGTAAGGACTGGGATCGGTCCGTTTAAATCAGATAGCAGATGACGTGGTATTGGACATAATTCCGCCGTGGTAAAACATTGTGGAAAAAGGTATTTGGAAGCGAACGAAAATCTATTCTCCAAAAGGGTCGATTATATACAGACGATCTTCCAAAACAAATTCCCCATCGAGACGTCCCTAACTACTCTCAGCTGCTGTTGCATGATTTTCGGTGCAAAGTCCAAAAAGGGGCATTACTGCATCAGAAATACTCGATGGTTACCTACCCTTGTTGCATGGCTTTCCCTTTTGATAGTTGACAACTAATCCAAGTTTGAAGTAAATATCTTCAGCAATGACAGAGATTTGATGAAAAGTAAAAGTTTTTGCACGACGACATAGACAACAACACGGCTATGACAATACCTTGATGTTTTTCTTCTAAAACAGCGGAGCTAATAATTCTAAACATTTCAGTCTCAAAAACTGGGATGGCTTGATGAAAGACGACAAAGAATTGTTTATCCTTTTATTTCGTTTATTAAAATACATTTGGTGAGTGGGTGAAGTATTATACTTGCCCAATCTGCATAGTTCAATAGAATACACTGTGGTATACATTCAAGGTAGGTACAGATGTGATGATTAATTTATCCTATAACAATCTTATAACAGAGAGAAACAAAGTGTTTACCAATGAAGTAAAATTATACCGTTCATGTTTACTCTGTACAAAATGACAATATCTAAGACCCTTTCAACGTAAAAAGCATTTGCAGGCGACAGATTAAATATGGCTAAAAAAGGTTGGATTTGTTGTTTAAAGGGTAGAAAACTTTTTGGGAGAGGGAGAAAATGGTGGTTACCAGCATTTTCTCCTTTTCCCAAAAAGTTTTCAAAAGCCCTCCTCCATAGGGTTGTGTAATTTACGATCCTAGTTAAAACTCAGGGTAGTAAAGCAAACGGTTACATGAAATAAATGCTAACCATGAATGTAAAATTATTCTATTCCTGTTAGGTACGTGACATGTAATTCAATCCTGTTCTTCCACGTAAAAACATTCTGGTAAAATGAGATATTACTAATTATACAAAGTTAAAACATGGAGCAGGAATTAAATGAACTGGATAGTTTCAATAAAAAAAAATCAAGTTTGAATTTGCCTAAATTATATCACAAAATAGCAGAAAGTGTTGCTCTAAGATTGCTCTACATATTCTGAACAATGTGATCTTAATTTACTCTGTATGAAAAAAAAGTCAGAAGAGCGCTCTATTGGTTAGTGTTGATAAAACAAAATTCTAGATAAAAACTTATTAATCCTTTACCAAACAACAAAATTTTAGATGTGTCCAGATTGAAAGCATCTGCAGAAGACCAAATAAACTTGACTCAAGAATTAAAATTTGTTTTGGGGAGAATACAAAACATTGTGGGAAAAGGAGAAAATGCTAGTTACCATAGTTTTCTCATTTTCCAAATTGTTCGCGAAACGTTTTATTCCTCAAGGGTCGTAAACAATCATAATTATATGGTAAAGGGGTAACTCTGTACAAACATCAAAACTTTAGATTTGCCCAAATTTAAAGCATTTGCAGATGACAAATTAATGTGTCAAATAAGTTTTCATGATTGTCTATGATAGGTTGGAAAATAGGGTTCCAATAAACTTAGAAACGAAACCAAAACGAAACGAAAACGGAACGAAACGCAACAGAACGGAACGAAACAGAACGATAAGCAATAAAATGGAACGAAACGAAACGGAACCAGACCCAGCAAATCCAAACGAAATAGAAAGAACAGAATCATATTTCTTTTGTATCATTCTTCTAGGATTATCCCACATTATCCCACAGAAACAATCGAAATTTTGCGTCATCTCATGCGTGATTTGCCGGTTTGAAAATCTAGTCAGAATCAAAATTAGTTGATCTAAACGACAAGCCTTTAACAGGACCTGTGTTTGGGAAAGCTGCGCAAACTTTGATGCAAGATTTTGGTCGGAAATGAGATTATATTTTCTTTCTATTCTGTTCTTCTTTCATTTTAGTACCCAGCCCCTGTAGCTCAGTTGGTAGCATATAGGACTTGAGAACAGGGGGTCGCTGGTTCGATGCCTGGCTCGGCCAATTTCTTTCCAAAGATTGATGACAGTCATTGCGACAGAATTCATTCCTCTGTCACAATGGCCATTGTTTCGACGATGGTTATGTGGATAAGCAGCCAGTGGCTTGGAAAGAATATTGTGCGTATTATTGTCAAAAGAAGCTCCAGGAAATCATAGATACATGTAGGTGCACTGGCCACCGCGATATATCTGAAATAATGTTGAAAACGGCCTTAAACATCATCCAATTAATCAATTTCATTTTGATATTATATCACTTTCGGAGGGTGCCGGCATATTTTGCATGAACACCATATTATGCCTTTGAGGTTTTCAGTCGATGCACTTCAAGATGCTTTCAGTCGACCCTTGCCAGTATATAGAGTCCCCACAGATTTTTGTTTTTCATTTGTACATTTTCCCCAAAATAATGAATCAATGTAATGAACGTCTCGGCAGAACCTGTAAGATAAATAGATGGCTTCAGGTCTGAAAATAGAAAATGGGTGGGGCTGTTCATTAGAACCGCTTTACAGGTGAATGGCTACACTGGCAGAGGGAGATAAATTCAGTCTAGAAGAAATCATTTTCAGTTTCAAAGGCATTACTTTGTTACAAATAAATGTACAGCGTGCTAATAAATGAATCCGAACATTCGCACAAGATCTGACTGTAAGCAATAGCTTATCTTAAAGTCATCTGAAAATGTTAACCCTTATCCTGCTAAATATGTGAAAATGACACTTTCAAGCCGATAGTAAAATCCCAAATTTTGCTAAAAATTTCAAAGGTATTTTAAGGGGAATGTATTCCCTTATCGAACAGTGTAGATCCAAGATCAAACTGCACTTTCTGTGCAGTCTGATCTTGATCTACACTGTCAGCAGAAGGTCGGTAAGTAGCGCTTGGCAGCCTAAGGGTTAAGTAGTTTGCAACACCGCTATCTGGCGAGTAAGACCCCTTACCGCACGACATACACCGGATAAGGATAATAATTATTATTTGCATGACAACAACAAGGTTATTATTTTCCACCAAAGAAAAATATGACACAGTATCGATTATTTTGAAAATGTCGAGGAAAAGATTCACTCTTCTTATCACAGTCGTTCGTTTTGTGACGAACTTTGCCATCTATATAATGTAATATAAAAGACGGCTTCACTGACAGTTGCCCTATAATTGAAGACCATTTTAATGATGATTTATTTCCATAACAAAATGAACAATAATCCAGATTCATTGCAATAACGCGATCTTCGTGCGTACAACTGCCATCAAATTTCAATATTTACCTATTTGCATTATTTGCAATCAAGAGGAAGATAATTTAAAAGAAAAAACTAATTTAGGTTTTACTTTTGTTTCATTTTGTTCTATTTCGTTCTATTTCGTTTCGTTGGGTCTGGTTCCGTTTCGTTCCATTTCATTGCGTTTCGTTCTGTTTTGAAACGTTTCATTGCGTTTCATTCCATTTCGTTGCGTTTCGTTCCGCTTCATTGCGTTTCGTTTCGGTTCCGTTTCTAAGTTTATAGGGACCCTGAAAAATATGGTGAAAAAGGAGAGAATGCTTAATACAAGCATTTTCTCCTTTTACCACCATGAATTCAAAACCCTTCTTTCTCAGGATCAGTAAATACAGGTTTGTGTGGTGAAGGGTCAAACTGCTTTTTGACCAGTGTTTTTAGAGGCCTTTTTTTCAGAGTCGTTCAAACTTGAGCTTGTGTTATAAAGGGCAAAGAAAACATCCTTACAAATAATATTGGCACAAGAGATAAGCACAGAAGACAGGTACTTACAATAAATATCATTTTTGTAAAATGAATATATAAAAAGTCTCTTTAGATTTTAGTGAAAACACATTTATCCTAAAAAGGAAAATCCGAGATCCTTACAATTATATACAGCTTACTACTTTAACCAAATGGCAAAAGTTTACATTTTTCCAAATTCCAAAATTTTGGATAATAAATAAAAAGCTTGTTACAAGCATTTTCTCCTTTTCCCATAATGTTTTCAAAAGCCTGCTTTCTGAGGATCGTTAAATTCAGGATTGTGTGGTAAAGGGTCAAATTGTTTTTTAGACCAGTGTTTTTAAAGGCCTTCTTTTTCAGAGTTGTTAAAACTTGAGATTGTGTCGTAAAGGGCAAAGAAAACATCCTTACAAATAATATTGGCACGAGAGATAAGAACAGAAGACAGGTACTTACAATAAATATTATTGTTGTAAAATGAATATATGAAAAGTCTGTTTCGACTTTAGTGAAAACACATTTATCCTAAAAAGGAAAATCCGAGATCCTTACAATTATATACAGCTTACTACTTTTACCAATGGTAAAAGTTTACATTTGTCCAAATTCCAAAATTTTGGATAATAAATAAAATGCTTGTTACAAGCATTTTCTCCTTTTCCCATTATCCTTTTAAAAGCCTTTTTTTCCAGTTCGTAAAAATTAAAAAAAATTACTCTTTTAAAAAGTTTAACTCTTTACCAAACGACAAAATTTGAGACTAGTCCAAATTAAAAGCATTTTAGACGACAAAATAAATGTGACCCAAAAAATTGAATTTGTCTTGGGAAGCACAGAAAACATTGTGGGCAAAGGAGAAAATGCTGGTTACCATCATTTTCTTCTTTTCCCACAATGTTTTCAGAAGGCTTCTTTCTCAGGGTCGTTAAACTCGGAATTGTGTGGTAAAGGGTTAAACTCTTTACCACACCACAAAAAACCTTGTCCAAATTCAAAGCATTTGCAGATGACAAATAAACTGTGGCTTAAATGATAGAAATTTTCTTTGAAAAGAACAGAAAACATTGTGGGAAAAAAAGAAAAAAGTTTATTACCATCATTTTTCTCCTTTTCCCACCATGTTTTCAAATGCTTTCTACCTCAGGGTTATTAAAAACTACAGATTGTGTGGTAAAGGGTCAAATTGTTTTTTTGACCAGTGTAGATAAACCCTTAACTCTTTACCACAAAATTCCTGGCTTTAACAATCAATCTGATTGTTATTTTCATTCTTGATCACTAACATTAAGATTTATCACAAAGTAAAAGAAAACACATCTTCGCTTGCTAAGGGTGGCAATCACTACGTTGCTCTATTCACCCTTGGCTGATTGAGTTGAAATTTGTAATCCCAGAGATATGCTTAATCATTGGTTGCAGTCTGTTCTAAAAGAACCAATCAAATAGCACATTACATCTGCTATCCATCATCAGCAGAACATGAATTCAAATATAGATAAACAATATAAACTTCAACATTCACTGTAAAAATCAGTAAAATGAAGTTTCCAAATAAAGAAAATATATCAATGTGATGATTCGGCATCTGAATACTTTCTTAAGTGTACTTTTAGATGAACTTTCCACGCTTATCAATTTCCTGGACGAACTTGTAGTTAGATGAGACCTACAACACCTGCCAAAAACACGAGGATGAAAAAGGTTGCTTCGGCATAAGTAAAGATGAGCCTGAGTTGCATAGATCACTGACTTAATTTACATTTAAGCAAAAATCTTGTACCTTGTCAGTGACATCCTGTTCAGTCTATGACTTTGTAAGTATAGATCTGCATCCTTCAAATTGGAGTGGTAGCGATTTTGTAAGTCATCATCATTTAAAAAATTATCGTTTTTGATAGAATTATGATTTAGAACTAACACAGAAAGAATAACTTCCTGTTGGGCAGGTGACTGTGGGATTTTTGTTTCACATTTGAATCTGGGTCACACTCGATGGCAATAGATTAGCAATCTTATGAATGCTAGTCTGATGTAAATCACCTTTTCACAGACAGCCACTCATTTAATTTAAATTGCTTTATTGATATGAATACCCCTTTTGATAGTTAGACCAATATTCATGTGAATACCTTTTGATATGATAAAGATAGCTATAAGTAAAAATAAAAAAATTATCAGAGATATCCGTTCACAGTGTTCAGTATTCATGATATTTGACGAGCTAGATCTATTAAGAGGCTGACAAAAAAAAAATGTAATTGGTTCACCTTTGTGTACAAAAAGGTTGAGACGAACAAGTAAAAGCGAACAAGTCCGTGGACAAAAAAGCCTGTTCAAAAACAGGTACCAGCTGAAACGGCAACAAGGCCTACGGAAACGTTCTGGAGTGCACGTGCAGAATTCGCAAACAAAATTTTCGTTTTTTAATTCAAATACATGTACATCTAGATCTGTACAACAGTCCGAAAGGTATGCAAACCCTGTTGATGAATCGATAGTAAATTAAAGATTACAAATAACAAAGGAAATTTGAAATAGGTAAATAACAAGAACCTACTTTTTATTTGAATCGGTTCCAGGCTTGTTCGTCGCAAAACTAATTCGTCCATAGGCTTTTTCGTGCCTTGGCTCCTTCGCCAGGGCTTGTTCGAGGGAACCCCATTACATCTAGCTATGCAAGGTTCAGTTCAGTTGAAATGAACAAGCGTGGACGAACTATACAATGCGATCAAGCCCTGGGACAAAAGAAAAAAGCCTGTATCCTTTGTTTCCAGCCAGTAAATTCTTTGACCTAACTGACTAAAGGATATTTCAGCATTTTAAAGTTTTAGGGTCTATAGAACTCATATGACACATGATGTACTCAACATAAACAAATAAGGGCTACAGTCAAAATGTCCCCAGCTGAACACATCCTCATCATGTGGGCAGAGTCCCATAGACGGTTGGAAATTATTGCCCTTTCAGAGAATTTAATTCATAAACTCATCCATATTGAAGGTATTTTTAGACGAAATAATTGTGATTCAAATGAAGTAATTTGTTTTAGAAAGGGTTTAAAACAATGTGGGAATAATCAAATGCAAGTCAATTTCTTTTCCTGTAATGTTTTCAAGAGTCCTTGGCAAAAGCATTGACTTCTTTGGTGAAGGGTACATCAAATGAATTTTGTCACATACACTGATTGAGTAGGGGAGAGAAGGCCACACTTTTTCCCAGAATGTTTTGTAAAGTCATGCTATCATAATAAAACTCAAAACTTTGTTTTTGAAAGCTAGGGAGGTTTACCTGTTTCATGAATCTTGGAAAGAAAATGTTCAATAACATATTGTGGAAAAAGGAGAAAGTGATGATCATAACCTGCATTTTCTCCTTTTCAAGCAATTCGTTTTTACTCTTTCAAAAACAAACCTGAGCATTTTTTCCACAAATTCTTTCAATTAGAAGAGAGCTATCTAAATTGTCTGGTAGACAGTTTATTTATTGTTATATATCTTACTTACTTACAGGTGATATGGTGAACATATATCAAGATTTGTTATTTAGAGGTTCTGGCTTTGTCCCTCACTTGCAGCAATGGTATTCATGGATGTATCCTGGGGAATGACGCTGCAGAGCCCTAGTCTAAGCCTGATGAAACCCAGAAAACAGGTGAACAAGTTAACTGTTGCCATGATGTAACTGGAATTCTGCTGAAAGTAGTGTAAACAAAAACAGATGGAGACAAACCTGTGACTGGTTGCAGATGAACATTGGACAGAGGTACATGTACAAACTTTGCTCTAAACAATCAAAATTCTTTTTATGCTCCTGCTATTTTAAATGCAGGTGGCATATAGTATCCCTGCTCTCTGTAGGTATGTCATGGACATGCTGTTAATGGTTTCTGTTTGTCATCGTTGAGTACATTCTGAATGGGATTGATATTTTAAATACAGGTTAACAATGACAAAATGTAAGTCAGGACAATGGTGTTGGATCTATGATAAAATCCACCAATAATTATGAATTCTTTACCAAATGACAAAATTTTAGCCTTGTCCAAATTGAAAGCATTTGTAGAGGACATTTTAATTGTTGTTCAAATAATGGGATTTACCTATGAAAGAGAAGAAACATTGTGGAAAAAGGAGAAAATGCTGGTCATACATTTTTTGTATAGTACAAGTTACTATTTATTATTTCCTGAAATATTATTGTATTGGAGTTGATATTTTACACACTGGTATATTGTTAAAAAAATATATGTCAGATTTGATGGAGGGTAGGGTTTTTCATTGGAGGGTCCTTGAGCAAGGCACTACAGAGGCCTAATTTTCTACATGTACTGTTGAAAACCCAGGACATATTGTATGAGCTATTGCTGTGATATGTTTGAAATAATGATGAAAGTGGTGTTAAACTCCATTCAGTCAATAAAACTATCAATTGCATGTTAATCCTTTGCTTCTCAGCTGATAACTAGGTGCTTGCAGGTATGTTTATATTGTAAACATTGGTAATGCATTTACTCTGAAAGTGCAAAGTAAACAAAATTGAAATTTTCAGTCAGGCAAAATAAGCAAATTAATTGCCATATCAAAACTGCCTTTGGACAGAGTGTCTGTGTGTAATGGTCATGCAGTCTGATCTTGGATCTTCACTTGTTGCAAAGGCAACTATAGTTGTGAAAGGCACTTGAAGAGTTTTTAAGAAAAAGTGGAAATCAATGTGAATTTTACTTTCTATTTTCAGGAAGACAGTGTGATGTAGAGATGGGTGTGCCCTAACTCAAAAGCCATTTAACCTAGGACCCTGACACTTTATAGAAGTGTTGCTCATGACACAAGGAGGTGCCATATTGTTTTTGGGTCACATGGGTCAAAGGTCAAGGTCACATTTGAACTTTGTTGTGAAAATTATTCTCCGTTTTCCCTCAGAGTTTTTAGCTCACCTCAGCACGAAGTGCTAAGGTGAGGTATTGTGATGGGTCATTGTCCGGTGTCTGTCTGTCCGTCTGTCCACAATTCCTTTAAACATCTTCTCCTCCTAAACCGCTGGGCCAATCTTGATGAAACTTGGCAGGGATGTTTCTTCGGTGAAGCTCTACCAAAGTTGTTCAAGAGATTGAATTCCACCCAAAACTCTGGTTGCCATGGCAACAGAAAGGCAAAAAATAGGAAAATCTTTGAAAATCTTCTTCTCTGATTCTAGAAGGCGTAGAGCTTTGATATTTGGTATGTAGCATCTCCTAGTGGACTTCTACCAAGTTTGTTCATATGATGCCCCTAGGGTCAAAACTGGCCCCGCCCCGGGGGTCACAAGTTCGAACATAGGAACAAGGAAGGAAAACTTTAAAATTCTTCTTCTCTGAAACTGGAAGGCGTGGAGCTTTGATATTTGGCATCTAGCATCTCCTAGTGGACCTCTACCAAGTTTGTTCATATGATGCCCCTGGGGTCAAAACTGACCCCGCCCCGGGGGTCACAAGTTTTGAACATAGGAACAAAGAAGGAAAACTTTAAAAATCTTCTTCTCTGATTATAGAAGGCGTAGAGCTTTGATATTTGGTATGTAGCATCTCCTAGTGGACCTCTACCAAGTTTGTTCATATGGTGCCCCTGGGGTCAAAACTGGCCCCGCCCTGGGGGTCACAAATTCGAACATAGGAACAAAGAAGGAAAACTTTAAAATTCTTCTTCTCTGAAATTGGAAGGCGTTGAGCTTTGATATTTGGTATGTAGCATCTCCTAGTGGACCTCTACAATTTTGTTCATATGATCTCCCTGGGGTCAAAACCGGCCCCCCGCCCCGGGGATCACAAGTTTTGAAAATAGGAACAAAGAAGGAAAACTTTAAAAATCTTCTTCTCTGATACTAGAAGGCGTAGAGCTTTGATATTTTGGTATGTAGCATCTCCTAGCGGACCTCTACCTACTTTGATCATACGATGCCCCTGGGGTCAAAACTTGCCCCGCCCGGGAGACCACAAATTTCGAACATAGGAACAAAAAAGGAAAACTTTAAAATTCTTCTTCTCTGAAACTGGAAGGCGTGGAGATTTGATATTTGGCATCTAGCATCTCCTAGTGAACCTCTACCAAGTTTGTTCATATGACCCCCCTCGGGTCAAAACTGGCCCCACCCCGGGGGTCACAAGTTCTAACATAGGAACAAAGAAGGAAAACTTTAAAATTCTTCTTCTCTGAAACTGGAATGCGTAGAGCTTTGATATTTGGTATGTAGCATCTCCTAATGGACCTCTACCAAGTTTGTTCATACGTTGCCCCTGGTGTCAAAACTGGCCCTGTCCAGGGGGTCACAAGTTCTAACATAGGAACAAAGAAGGAAACTTCAAAATTCTTCTTTTCTAAACCTTGAAGGCATAGAGCTTTGTTATTTGGTATGTAGTGAACCAGTTCTAAGTTTGTTAGCCCACCTGAGCACAACATGTTCAGTCTGTTTGAAATTGGGTCACCTGGGGTCATAAACTAGGTCACTAAGTCAAATTAAAGAAATACTTTGTGGGCACTCTAGAGGCCACATTCATTGCTCAAATGACCTGAACTTTGGTCAGAATGTTTGTCTTGATAAAATCTTATATGAGTTTGGATTTGGGTCACCTGGGATCATAAACTAGGTCACTAGTTCAAATTAAAGTAATACCTTGTGGGCACTCTAGAGGCCACATTTTTGGCTCAATTGACTTGAAAATTGGTCAGAATGTTTGTCTTTATAAAATCTCACATGAGTCCGAATTTGGGTCATGTGGGATCGTAAATTAGGTCACTAGGTCAAATTAAAGAAATACCTTGTGTGCACTCTAGAGGCCACATTTATTGTTCAATTGATTTGAAAATTGGTCAAAATGTTTGTCTTGATGAAATCTTAGATGAGTTTGGTTTTGGGTCACTTGGGCTCATAATCTAGGTCACTAGGTCTAATTAAAGAAATACCTTTAGGGCACTCTAGAGGTCACATTTCTTGCTCAATTGACTTAAAATTTGGTCAGAATGTTTGTCTTGATGAAATATTGGGTGAGTTTGAAATTGGGTCAGCTGGGGTCATAAACTAGGTTACTGGGTCAAATTTAAGAAACACTTTGTGGGCACTCCAGAGGCCACATTTATTGCTCAATTAACTTGAAAACTGTTCAGAATGTTTGTCTTGATAAATTTTTTGATGAGTTCTAAATTGGGTCACGTGGGGTGATAAATTAGGTCACTAGGTGAACTTACGGAAATTCCTTGTGGAAGCTCTAGAGGCCACATTTTAAGCTCAATTGACCTGACAATTGGTCAGAAATTGAATTATGCACGTTGAGTGAATTTCACCTATTGACTCAGGTGAAAGTCCAGGGCCATCATGGCCCTCTTTTTTTTTTTTTTTTTTTCACCCTATGGGAAAGTAAATTTTGATTATTTCTAAACATAGAAATTTACACAATTGTAAAATGCAGACACGTGTTGATTCCTTTTCTCCATCTGCAATAATTCTTACATGCAGCTTATGAAAAAAAAAAAAAAAAAATGATCTGATAAGATGCTTTCATTGAGATTTCTGTCCATTTGCCGCAATATTTTCAAGATTCTTGACAGTTAAGCTCTCTATTAAACAACAAAACTTTGGAGTGGTCTGTATTAAAAGCATTTTCAGATGACACAAATGATGGGATTTGTCTTCAATGGTGAAGGAAACATTGTGGGATAAAGAGAAAATGCTGGTTACCAGTATATTCTCCTTTACCACAACACTTTCAAAACCTTTTTTCCCTCAGGTTCGTTAAAATATGGGATTTTTTGACAAAGGGATAAAAGATATCCACCTTTCAGGTATCTTTTCCATGCAATTTTCAATGTTTATAGTGATAAATAACTGAAACAGACAATTTATAGCCTGTGGAAAAAAAGACATTGCAACTTCAAAATGCTGTTTGGACTGAATATCTCAAAGAATATTGAAACAATATAGTATAGATGAAGATTAGGCTGCCTTCTACAGCCTGATCTTCTGCTACGCTAAGATCAACTGTTTGATGAAAGGGAGGTCTGAATATTTTTTACCAAATTTTTTAATTGCAATATTTTGGATTGTTTCTATATTTTTTCCATCTATAAACCCCAAGAGCACCTTTCATAACTTAAGTTGCCTTTGTGGCTAGCGTAGATTAAGACTGGTCTGCTCCAAACATGCAGTCAGATCTTTGATCTGCTGCCTGTACTGCTGAGACATTCTAGACAAAAACAACTGTGATATTGTATTTATAAAGATTTTTGCTCTAGACTGTAAATGTGTGTTTGGTTCATTTGGCAATTAAACCTTTTACCACACAATTCTGAATTTTAATCACCCTAACTGGGTATGCTTTTGAGAATATTGTGGGAAAAGGAGAAAATGGTAGCAAGCATATTCTTCTTTTCCAACAATTTTTCCTATCCTATCAAAACCAAAACTTTGATTTGAGCCACATTTGTCAGCTGCACATACATGTACCTTCAACTTGGAAAAGTCCAAAACTTTGTCATGTGGTAAAGATTTAAGGGATCTATAGCCTTTAAGTTACATACATTAAAATGTTTGTGAGTGCATAATGATGTAGATCTAACACTCTTTAACAATACTTACTGTTGATGATGAATGCTGTAAGCTAACTGAAAACATTGAAAAACAAGATTTTTATGTCTTAAGGAAACATTTTGATTTCACTCTTTACCAGACAACAAAAATTTAGCCTTGTCTATAATGAAAGCATTTGTATGCCACAGATGTTGCCTGTCTATTTACCAAGCAACAAAAGTTTTTGACTAGACCTAATTAAAAGCATTTTCTGTTTATAAATTTAGTTGTGACTCAAATGTTGCAAGATTTCTTTGAAAAGATGGAGACAAAGTGGGAAAAGGAGAAACTGCTGGTGCCCAGCATTTTCTCCTTTTCCCACCTTGTTTTCAAAGGTAATATTCCATAGGATTCTTAACCCTTTCCCAAACCAGCCCTGGTTTTCACGTGTCTGCAGTACAAGTCTTTTGAAAACACTGTGGGAAAAGGAGAAATTGCTCGTAACGAGCAATTTCTCCTTTTCCCACAGTGTTTTCTACCCTTTTTGAGAACTTTCTGCCATTTTCATCAAATTTAAAATTGTCGTCTGCAAACTCTTTCAATTTGGACCAGTCTGAAAATTGTCGTTTGGGAAAGGGTTAAAAGACAGAGTTGTTTTGTAAAGGTTGAAATGATGGGATCTGTCTTTCAAATGGTAGAAAATATTGTAGGAAAAGGAGAAAATGCTGGTGACCAGCATTGTCTCCTTTTTGCACAATGTTTTAAAAAATTTTTCTCCTCAGGGTTTAGAAATATAGGATTGTTTGGGAGGGGATTAACACATTATCACTTGAATACAACTCTGCTGACTTGTTGCAAACCAGTTTTTAAAACATTGTTGCAAAAGGAGAAATTGCTCTAAACAAACAATTTTGCCTTTTACTTCATTTTGTTGACATGCTTAATGTTTTGAATTGAATTATACTTACTGCTGATCACCTTCAGTTTTGGCTTCTCTGGCCCAAGGCAAGCAAACTTATATTGGCTTGACCTAGTGCCTGTGTTTGCTACTGTCTGTCAGTGCACCTGTCATTGCATCTGTGCTTATGTACTTTTATGTCAGATACCTTCTCTGATGAAATATCTGAATCATCTTTGATCAAAGTTTAGAATATCTCTTAAGGATGTGATTGCACCAAGAACTTGGGTTGCCAATGCAGCAAAAATGAGAAGTGTTGAAAATTTTCTAAAATCTGTATGTCCAGATCTGCTTGTTTCCTGTTTGAAATACTAACCCTTTACCAACAATCCCCAGTTATAATGACCCTGTGGAAGATGCCGTGTTGAAAATATTTTGGGGAGAGGAAATGTTGGTAATCAGCTTTTCTTTTTGAGAAGCAAAATTGATGCTGTAATTTCAGCCCAATTGAATTTGATGTCTACAAATGCTTTTTGTCTAAATTTTTTGCCATTTGGTAAAGAGTTACTTGCACCAGGGGCGAAAGTTTTTCAGTTTTTTTTAAGAGTTCTGACCTATCAAAAATAATGGCTGCTGTGAGGTTGGTTTGTGTTTCTGTGAATAAGCCAGTACATGTATGTTTTATGGTGGTCAAAGGGAAATAACTCATTGCAACATGATAAGGATTGTACATGTTTAAGTTGTGAGGGTTAACTCTTTACCACACAACAAAAATCTGGACTTATCCAAATTGATAGCATTTGCAGACGATATTTTAAATGTGGCTTTTTGTCTTTGATTCAGTAGAAAGCATTGTAGGAAAAGGAGAAACTGTTGGTTACTAGTATTTTCACCTTTTCCCACGATGTCTTCAAATGGCTTCTTCCTCAGGGTAGGTTAAACATGGGATTGTTTGGTAGAGGGTCAAACAATGTTCAATTTTTAATGATTGATTTAGCTATATACATGTATATGTTAGACTTTACTTAGATATGTTTCATAGTGGACATAGAGCAATGTTTTAGTGTTTTCGTCTAAAACTTTTCCCATTCATACCAAAGGATAAAGGTGGCTCTTATCTTCATGACTTTTGGAAATCTGTCCAAAAACAGTTTGTCAGAATTCATGCTGTAGCATGGAGGATCATAGGGTAGACTCTGATTATATTTTGAAACATAATTTTGGTGTGTTACAAAAAACTTTTGCAGGCTTGGCTTATTTTCCCTATACTGGGTAGAATGTTAACTCTTTCACTACTAATGACGACTTGACTACCTTTTGTGGACAGCATAGATTAAGATCAGACTGCACAGAACATGCAGTCTGATCTTGATGTACACTGTCCGCTACTCTATTTTTAAAGTATGATAAATGTTGTTTTAAATGACAGTGGAAATCTATTTTTAGAGCTCAGAAAAAAGTGTGGAATTTCTGGAGTTAGTAGTGAAAGAGTTAAAGAATCTATTGGATTAACCGGCTACAAAGCAATCCCATGTTTCATCGACTATGAAGAAGGCTGCTTTTGAAAGCATCGTGGGGAAAAGAGAAAATGCTGTTAACCAGCACTTTCTCCTTTTCCGCACTGTTTTCAACCATTTCAAAAGCAGAAATTATCTTTTAAGCTGCACTGAATTCGTTGCCTGTAAATGCTTTAAATTTGGTCACTTAGAAATTTGTTAGCGCTTAGTAAAGAGTTAATGTCCCTGTTCATGCCATTTGTGGATCACGTACATGTACGTGTAAGGCAGTGGAGCAATACAGGACCATCATGGCCCTCCTGTTTAAGGATGTATTCAAAATCATATACTGCAAATTTTGTTAGCTCTTAAAGCCCTGAAACCATCTTAAATTGATTTAAGTGCAGCCTGATCTTGGGTCTCCACTGTCCACTATTTTATAACATATCCTGGCCAAAGCAACCTTGATATAGCAACAGTTGGGCTGTTTGCAAGCATTTTCTCCTTTTAAAGAGTTAAGACATGTGATTGCTTGGTAAAAGGTTTAGGGGGAGAATAAAGTAGCCAGTGCTTCCTAGAGGCAAATATGTTTTTATGCACATTATTTTCCATGTTGTTTAAAAAATATGCTTACCTTTCTTAAAATATTTATCCTTTTTGCTATTTGTACATGTTGTTGGTATGTCTTAACACTTTACCAAACAATCCCAACTTTCAACGACCCCGAGAAAGAACCTTTTTGAAAACATTGTGGGAAAAGAAGAAAATGCTGGTAACTAGCATTGTCTCCTTTTCCCACAATGTTTTCTACCCTTCCTAAAACAATTTCATTTTTTGAGTCGCATTTATTTTGTCGTCTGCAAATGCTTACAAATTGGACTAGCCTAAAATTTCATCGTTTGGTAAAGAGTTATGCCTATACCAATAAACCCAACTTTTGTCTACTTGGAGGGAGAAGGTTTTTGAAAACATTTTGGGAAAAGGAGAAAATAATGACATTCAGCATTTTTCTCCTCTTTACACTATGCATTCTAGCCTTTCAGAGACAAATCCCATCATTTGAGCCACATTCATATGTCGGGGGGGAGAGAAAAGGGTGATAACCAGCATTTTATCTTAGTCCCACAATACTTTCAGTGTGCCAAAAACAAATCACAACAACTTAACTGTCATCTGTAAATGGTACTTTATATTTGGACGAGTCTATAATTTTGTCATTTGGTAACAAGTTAAAACAGTCTGTATTGTGATGAGTTTATTGTATTGATTTTAACCCTTTATCACACCTTTTTGTGTAAAAAAAAAAAAAAAAAACTCTTATGTTGATCTATTAGGCTTTTGAAAACAATATGGAAAATGGTGGAAGTTCTTGTAACCAGCATTTTCTCCTTTTACGCTGTTTTGTATTTCTTGAAAGACAAATTCTATCATTCGAGCCACATTTCATATTTCCTCTGTAGATGCTTTCAAATTGGACAATACTAAAATTTCGTCATGTGGCAAAAAGTTAAAATAGTCTGTATTGTGTCTTGATTTTGACCTTTTATCAAGCCAGTCATTATTTAAAACACCACGATTAAACAGGCTCTTGAAAACATTGTAGAAAATGGTGAAACTGCTGGTTAGCAGCACTTACTCCTTCTCCTCCATGTTTTCTACCCTTTCATTGACAACTTACATCATTTCAGTCTCGTCTAATTTTTGTCTGCAACTACTTTCAATATGGACGAGTCCAAAATTTAATCACTTGGTAAAGAGTGGGTTTTTTTTTTCAAAGTATTGTGTATTGTAATGAGGTTATTGCCTTGATTTCAATCTTTTCTCAAACCAGCCATTGTTTCGTAAACAAAAAGATGTATACATAAGGTTCTTGAAAACATCAAGGAATATGGTGAATGTGCTTGTAACCAGCATTTTCTCATTTCCACAATGTTTTCTATCCCTCTCAAGACCAAAAATGTTCCTCAGGGTCTCCTTACCACACCATTCCGAGTTTTGATGACCTGTAGAAAGAAGTGTATTGAAAATATTGTGGGAAATCGAGAAAATACTGGTTGCCAGCGTTTTCTCCTTTTCTCACGTTTTCAGCCCACCAAAGACAAATTACATTATTTGAGCCACAAATTCAAATCTACAAATGCTTTCAATTTGCGCCAGTCTACATTTTTGTCATGGGATAATGATTTACAAAACGTGATTGACTGGTAAAGGTTTCAGGGTAAAGTAGCCAGTGCTTCGGATAGGAAAACAAGCTTCTCAGCACATTATTTCCCATGTTGTTTACAAAAAAGATGTTTACCTGTTCCTAAAATATTTATCCTTTTTTTGGCATCTATACATGCTGTAGGTACATGTATGTCTTAGCTCTTAATCAGAAAACTTACTTTTAATATACTTGCAGGAAGAAGACTTAAAAACATTTATCAAGTTTGGAAAAGGGGAAAATACTGGTATTCAGTATTTTTCTCCTTTTTCCACATTGGTGTGTGGTACATGTAGAGAGTTTAAACATGTGATTGTCTGGTAAAGGTTTCATGGTAAAGTAGCCAGTGCTTCCTACAAGCAAATAGGCCTTTCTCCACCTTTTTTCCATGTTGTATGAAAAAAAAAATGTTTACCTTTCCTTAAAATATTCATCCTTTTTTGACGTTTGTACATGTCATTGGTATGTCTTAATTGTTTGCCAAATGACAAAATTTTTAGACTAGTCCAAAATGGAACCATTTGCAGATGATCAAATAAATGTGACACAAAACTTGAAAGGTTTTGGGAAGGATAGAAAATATGGGAAAAGGAGGAAATGCTGGTTATCAGCATTTTCTCCTTTTCCCGCTATGTTTCAAAAGTTTGTTTTTTTTTTGTGGAGGTGCTTGTAATCAGCACTTTAGTCACGATTTTTGTCTTTGATAGGTTAGAAAATATGGCTGTAAGAGGAGAAAATGCTGGTTACCAGAATTTTCTCCTTTTCCTACAATGTTTTCACAAGTTTTCTTCCTTAGGGTCATTAAAATTCTGGGTTGTGTGGTAAAGGGTTGAAATATTCAGTATTATGTTTTCAGTATTGTAATGAGTTTGTCTAAATTTTAACCCATTGACCAGTCATTGTTTTAAAAAACCGTGCTCAACCCTTTACCAAACGAGAACATTTTAGACTTGTCCAAATTGACAGCATTTTCAGACGACAAATTTGACTCAAATGTTGAAAATTTCGTTGAAAGGGTAGAAAACATTTTGGGAAAAGCAGAAAATGCTGGTTACCAGTTAAAACTCAGTATTGTGTGGTAAAGGGGTAAATAGGCTCTTGAAACATGGTGGAAAATGGTGAAACTGCAGGTAAGCAGCATTTACTCCTTTTCCTCCATATTTCCAGCCCTTTCATAGACATTTCGCATCATTTCAGCCACGTCTAATTTGTCGTCTGCAAATATCGCCAATATGGACGAGTCTAAAATTTCATCATTTGGTAAAGATTTTTTTTCTTTTTAAATATTGTATATTGTGTATTGTGATGAGCTTATTGTCTTGATTTTGACCTTTTCTCAAACCAGCCATTGTTTTCTAAACAAAAAGATGTATAAGGTTCTCGAAAACATTGTGGAAAATGGTGAATGTGCTTGTATGCAACATTTTCTCTTTTCCACATTCTGTACTACCTGTTGCAAATTCAATCGTGATAGCTACATTCATTTTGTCGTCTTTCAGTTTGGACAAGTCCAAAATTTTATTGTTTTGTGGAGAGATAATGAACTTGTTTCAACCTTTCTAATGATTTTTATTTACCTTTTACCACACAATCCCAGGTTTTAATTACCCGACAGAGAAAGCATTTTGAAAACTCTGTGGGAAAAGGAGGAAATGCTGGTGACCAGCATCTTCTCCTTTTCCAACAACGTTTTCCTATCAAGGAAAAATTCCATTATTTGAGCAACACTTAAATTGTCGTTTGCCAATGCTTTCAGTTTGTACAAGTCTAAAATTTTGTTGTTTGGTAAAGAGTTAAGACTTTTGTATTTGTGTAATTACCCTTTTCCAGATGACAAAATTTTAGATTAATCTGTATTGAAAACATTGTGGGAAAGGAGGAAAATGTTGATAGCCAACATTTTCTCCTTTTCCCACGTTTTTATTCAAGACGTTTGTTAAGGTGTATTGACCCTATTCCACGTGACAAAATTTTAGATATATCTGTATTGAAGGCATTGGCTGTCAACAGATTAAATATGGTTCAAATAAGGGTATTTGTGAGTGAAAGGGTAGAAAACGTGGGAAAGGGGAAAATGTTGGTAACCAGCATGTTCTCCTTTTTCCACAATGTTTTCTTAAGCCTTCATTTCAAGATCTTTGAATTTTATCTTTGGGTAAAATGTTTGTTGTATACTGTACATCAATATTTCATTTTGAGTATTAAAACATTTTCTCTTTATACGTTTTTGTTCTTCTTGCTTGAACTTGATCTCTGCACAGAGGAACAAGTTCTATGAACTTAAAAGGAAAAACTCAAATAATATTCATCTTTTATTAAACACCTCTATATTAAAATTGATAAATTTCAAATACACAGAGTAGTAAAAGGTATATTTCCCTGGGTCCCACGATCGCCTACCCAAGTGTCTTTCTTTCCCGTTCTCCATCCAGCTGTTTGTCTCTATCCAGGTGCCGTTCTCTTTTTTTTTCCCCATCTCTGTGTTTTTTTTGTTTGTTTTTTTTTCGGGTGTTGGGCGCGTCTCGATCCTTGGTTCTCCGGGTTCCGAGTCGACTCCCACTACCATTACACCACTTTGGAGCCTATTAAAATAGGGTTGTAGTTTCTATTTGAATACGATTTCTTGTAAAAACATTGAAAAAAAAAAATTACCGGAAGTCACGCTCTAAACGCCAGGTGAGTCAAGTTCTTCAATCAAAACTTTCTACCCAACTGACCCTTTTTTTAACAACCAATAGAGAAGGCTTTTGAAAACATTGAGTGAAAAAAGGAGAAAAATGCTGGTAACCAACATTTTCCTAATTCCCACAATGTCTTCTTCACTTTCGAAAAAAAAAAAACCAAACATTATTTAAGCCGTATTTAATTTGTCGTCTGCACAGACGGTTATTTCAGACGATTGATAATTTTTGTCGTCTAGTAAAGAGTTCGCTTCATTAAAAAAAAAAAATACAAAACTAAGCACCTCCACAATCAAAGACATATGTACATGTAGCAGGTAACTTTGAAAATATCCTTGTATAATACTGATGGTAGTGACACCAAACATGAATGCACGTGAGAATACTGTGACAAAAGCTGTCCAGCCTGGGTCCAGGCGCCAATAATTTCTTAACAAGTCCTTATCACGGTCTTTATAGATCTTCAAAAATAGCCTGTAGACCTGTACCGTTTTTCTCTTGTCGTTTTTGACAAAGTAAAGTGAAAATAAATACAAGGGGGATGAATGATCAGACTGGAACCCAGGCTGTCGTTATGCCGCTTTCAAAAGTACAAGCATATCACGGCGACACTTCGCTTATTCATAACATTTTGTATTCAGCAAAAAATCGCACTAGCATGTTTATAGCTTACAATGTCCGCAACAATTACGAGTCGACATGCGTGGAAACCAAAGACCTACTTAGATTGTCATTATCTGAGAAGTATGAAAAAATAAACAAATATGATTATGAAATTACATGTAGAAATATGGTGTATCAAAACCTAGAGCGCCAACTAAAACCAATAGACTTGGATATGAAATTTGATTTTTTAATCTTTTATAAAAGGACAAAATTGTAGACATATCCAAATTGAAAGCTTTTGCCGACGACAAAATGATTGTGACTCAAAAATAGAACTTTACCATTGGAAGGGTAGAAAACATCGTGGGAAAAGGAGAAAATGCTGGTTACCAGTATTTTCTCCCTTCCTCATAACGTTTTCAAAAGGCCTTCCTTAGAGTCGTTAAAACTCAGGACTGTGTGGTAAAGGGTTATGACATAATGAGACTATCTGTCACTCCGATCTTGATCCATAGCGTCTGCTACGTGTTTCCTGGACATCACCAGCATTAGGCTGGTATTCCTCTTGCCAAAGGACACTCCCACGAAATCTATAAACAAACTTTTGGAACGATCCCATGCAGGACCATTCTAGTTGGAGTCTCCCCGGGCAAAGCAATGCAAAGCCCTAGTCTAGTACTGGTGAAAAGCAAGAAAGACACTGATAACTTGGTAACCAGCATTTTCTCCTTCGTCCACAATATTTACCATTCTTTCTAAGAAAAATCTAAAAATCTGGTAATCTATCGTCTGCAAACGATTGAATCAATTTGGACAAGTCTAAAATTTCGTCGTCTGATGAAGTGTTTGAAATGAAGTCTATGGTGATAAAGTTATCGTCTGCTTTTCCGTGTCTAAAAGTAAGTTTTAGGAGAAACGAATTTTGTTAGAATGGCATATTTCACCTTGTGGTTGATTGATTGAATGGTGTTTTACGCCAATTTCAAAGTTATTTTAGTCATATCATAGAACAGCCCACATATTCATGTATTTCCTGGGTTTCACCAGTACTAGGCTAGGGCTCTACAGCGTCTTGCCCAGGTATACTCCTATGAAAATCAAGTACCCCCCCCCCCCCCCCCCATGCTTGCAGGGGTTCTTTGTCGGATTAGTGGTTCATGCCGCTTTAAACATTATTTAAGTCATATCACGGAGACAATTAACTTATTCCTGTGTTTCATAACTTCATTTTCTCAAAGGTAATAGGGCATGGTTTCAAAGTGCTTTGCCCAAGAGCACTCGCACGAAACTCCAATCCCTCTCTTGGAGATCGATTCCATGACTGTCAGACTATGAATCCTACGCCTTAACCACTTGGCCATCCTGAAACCCTTTGGCCGGGCCAGGAATCAAACTCACGTGTTTTACGCCTAAGCCAACGGGTTTGGCATGAACCCGCGGCACAACCCTTAATTTTCAAACCCTGTTGTCACCAACTGAGCTATCGTGCACGGCTATGTAACTCACAACTGCTAAATTTTCAAGCCCCGTACATTACCGACTGAGCCCATCACGACGGCCATCATTTAACCTCATTAGAGATAGGCTGGGGTAAACAAGTGACGATGACGACGATATGGAGTATGATGATGATTACACAAAAGAAATGGCATTAAAAAAGGAGAAGAGGAAAACTACAGCAATAAAATCACCCACCTCGATGTTTATTATTTTCCAAAATGTATCCATTCATTACATAATCCATAAAATTTAAAAAAGAAAACAAGAAAACACACTGTCTAATAACAAACATTTTACACACACTAAACAGAGAATACAAAACATGTCCGAATTACGCACGTGGAAAGTCTGGAACTGGGGATATATAACTGTACAGGTTTCCCGGTCGTGTACTGTATTCGACAGAAAGGGTTTATCAAGTTCAGCCTGTACAGTCTGATCTTGATCTACACCATTCCTTGCTGATGTTTGGAAATATAATTATTGACACCTATTTTTTTTCCCAAGTTGACAGGAACATTTCTCAATGAGGCATGTAATCTGTTGCAGAATATCTGTTTCAACGATTTGAAAATGTTCCAAACACTATGACACATCCTGTTCGTGAAGTTGACTTACCATGGACGAGTCAAAGAACGATTGGACACCGACGACACATAGTTTCTAGGGAAAATTATGATGGTAATTGTACGAAGAGGTCAGATTTAGGGCGCAGAAAAGGGTCAGATTCGGGGTCTGTGTTCATCTGAGAGATAATTGACATATATAGAATTTGGATCTATATCTTATATAGTGTCCACACAAACCAGTTTTAACACCATTCTTATCCAATTCTCAAGAATTTTCTAAAATTTAAAGTAACGAAAGTTTTGACTGGCTTAACCAAGAGGTTTCGCCAATCAGATATTGTAATACTTTTTAATCCAGTATAAGACAAAGAATGCAATTTAGAATGGTCGGTGAATACAGGTTCAGAAGTTATCCACATGTTGCAGATTTAGATTTCGATGACCATGGAGTGAGTATATATAAATTAACCCTTATTCTGGTAAATAAGTCAAATAAAATTTTCAAACCCCCCAAAATGTTATTTCAAACTTATTTTTGGGAGAAAAATGTCTCGTTATCGGACAGTGAAGATCCAAGATCAAACTGCACGTTCTGTGCGGTCTGATCTTGATCTACACTGTTCGCAAAAGGTCAGTAAATCACGCATAGCAGCATAAGGGTTAAGATACGGATATTCTTGGTCCAGGCGGCAATAATTCTGAATTCACTCCTTATCACGGTCTCCTTTTTCCTTTTCCCACAGTGTTTGCCCCTTTTCAAAGGCAATCTCGATCATATAAGCCTATGAACTTACAATACATCCAGAGTCCGAAATGAGTATCTCAATTTTGCACTTCATCATAATAATCTTTTGATGTGTTACCTTGAAAATATAGTCTCAATAATGAGAGGTTTTCGGTGCTTCTTTTCATGTTTGGATATGCTGTCCCGAGTCCATCGTGTATTTTCTGGTACCTATGTGGCGCTGTGTGGACTTTCTGCTTCTTGGGTTTAATTTGTATTGCAGCAAAATGTAATTAACTTTCAGTGACACACGTGATCTAGGACAAACTATTTCAAAAAGGTTTCATTACGTACAAAGCGTGTTTAGAAGTCATTTGTAACATGCAAAGTCTCGAAAAAAAAGCTAACGAACTTTATCGTGTTTGGCAGCAATTTTTGAGAGCGTAAACATCTCAAGTAAAAGATGAATTAAACTATTTTTTCAGGTGTAAAGCCTTTGAATAGAAAATATTTGTATTTGAATGCGCAAGCAACAGGCATTTCAAGTTCTAGTTTCGTCGCAAATTTGTGACTTGAGAGTTTAATTGTGCGTACAAAATCTGTGCGAAGATTTGTGCCATCTTTTTACGCGATCGTCTCTATAAGCGGATCTAGCCATCAAAAACTAAAATCACATTTTCAGTACTATTTAAAAAAAGTGCTGCAAGAGTTCTCATTTCTCATGTGAAATAATTTTGATACCTTTATTACTTCTAACCTATCTAATGGGATAGACATTTTTGTTTCAACGGGCCTATTGTAAGGATTCGCTTCTACCTATAACAATATTTCAGAAGTTTTACTGGAATATATTCTAACTCAAAGTGACAGGTCCACACCACGAAACAAACACAGAAACTACCTTTTCCCCAGAAGATCTCGAGAGATGAAAATTATAATTAAAGTATTGAAAGCACTGACAGACTAACAAATGTGGAATAAGGGGCCTTGATTAAGATGAAACTTGGTTTGTCCGTACAAGATTGTAGAAAAATGGTTCAATCTGGTTTTTAAGTCCAACCCAGTTCGGCAAGGTCCAACCCGCTTACTAAATCCGACCTGATGACTTTACTTATCGCTCATAGCTATTTAATTGTGAAAAAAGGAAATAGCATGTGAAATTTCTCTTTGTTTTTCTTTAATTTAAAAAAATAAAAGCAAAAAAAGAGAACATATCATTTGGATGATGTGGCATTTGAATAGATTATAGAGTTCATAATTATTTAGATGAACTTTCCATGCTTTTTCACTTTGTTAGGCGAACTCGTAGCCAGACATGACCTACAACACCCGCCAAACAAGAGGGCCATGATGGCCCTGGGTCGCTCACCTTAGTAGAGTGCCTTAAAGGTTTTTCTTTAATTTGACCATGTGACCTAGTTTTTGACCGCAGGTGACCCAATTTCAAACTCATATTTCATAAAGACAAACATTCTGACCAATTTTCAAGTCAACTGAGCAAAAAATGTGGCCTCGAGTGCCCTAAAGATATTTCTTTAATTTGACCTAGTGACCTAGATTATGACCCCAGGTGACTCAAATTTGAACTGGTCTTTGACTATATCAAAAGAAACATTTTAACCAATTTTCAAATCAAATGAATAATAAATGTGGCCTCTAGAGTGCCCACTAGCTATTTCTTTAATTTGACCAAGTGAACTAGTTTATGACTCCAGTTGACCCAAACTCAGACTCATGTGAGATTTTACAAAGACAAATATTCTGACCAATTTTCAAGGCAATTAAGCAAATAATGTGGCCTCTAGAGTGCCCACAAGGTATTTCTTTATTTTGACCTAGTGACCTAGCTTATGGTTCCAGGTGACCCAAATCCAAACTCACCTGGTATTTCATCAAGACAAACATTCTGGCCAAATTTCAGGTCATTTGAGCAATAAATGTGGCCTCCAGAGTGCAAACAAGGCATTTCTTTGACCCAGTGAACTAGTTTATGACCCAAGTTGACCCAAGTTAATCTTATGTGAGACTTTATAAAGACAAACCTTCTAACTAATTTTCAAGGCAGTTGAGCAAATAATGTGGCCTCGAGAGTGCCAACAAGGTATTTCTTTAATTTGACCTAGTGACCTAGTTTATGACCCAAGATGACCCAATTTTGAACTCAATGAACTTGTTGTGCTTAGATGGGCAAACAAACTTAGAAGAGAATCACTACATACCAAATATCAAAGCTCTATGCCTTCCAGTTTTAAAGAAGAATTTTAAAGTTTTCCTTCTTTGTTCCTATGTTCGAACTTGTGACCCCCGGGGCAGGGCCAGTTTTGACCCAGGGGCATCATATGAACAAACTTGGTAGAAGTCCACTAGGAAATGCTACATACCACATATCAAAGCTCTATACCTTCCCGTTTAAGAGAAAAAGAAATTTAAAGTTTTCCTTCTTTGTTCCTATCTTCGAACTTGTGACCCCCGGGAAGGGGCCAGTTTTGACCCAGGGGCATCATATGAACAAACTTGGTAGAGGTCCACTCTGAGATGCAACATACCAAATATCAAAGCTCCACACCTTTCGGTTTCAGAAAAGAAGAATTTTAAAGTTTTCCTTCTTTGTTCCTATGTTCGAACTTGTGACCCCAGGGGCTGGGCCAGTTTTGACCCAAGCAGCATCCTTGGAACAAACTTGGTAGAAGTCCACTAGGAGATGCTACATACCAAATATCAAAGCTCTATGCCTTCCCATTTAAGAGAAAAAAAAAAGTTTTCCTTCTTTGTTCCTATGTTTGAACTTGTGACCCCCGGGGTGGGGCCAATTTTGACCCCAAGGGCATCATATGAACAAACTTAGTAGAGGTCTACTAGGCGATGCTACATACCAAATATCAAAGCTCTACGCCTTCCAGTTTCAGAGAAGATGATTCTTAAAATTTTCCTTCTCTGTTCCTATGTTCGAACTTGTGACCCCCGGGGCAGGGCCAACTTTTGCCCCAAGGGCATCAAATGCACAAACTTAGTAGAGATCCACTAGAAGATGCTACATACCAAATATCAAAGCTCCATGCCTTCCTGTTTCAGAGAAGATTTTTAAAGTTTTCCTTCTTTGTTCCTATGTTGGAAATTGTGACCCCCCCCCGGGGCGGGGCCAGTTTTGATCCCAGGGGCATCATATGAACAAACCTGGTAGAAGTCCACTAGGCAATGCTACATACCAAATATCAAAGCTCTATGCCTTCCATTTTCAGAGAAGATGATTTTTAAAGTTTCCCCTCTTTGTTCCTATGTTCGAACTTGTGACCCCCGGGGCAGGGCCAGTTTTGACCCCAAGGGCATCATATGAACAAATTTGGTAGAGGTCCACTAGAAGATGCTCCATGCCAAATATCAAAGCTCTATGCCTTCTAGTTTTAGAGAAGATGATTCTTAAAGTTTTCCTTCTTTGTTCCTGTTGGAAATTGTGACCCCCGGGGCGGGGCCAGTTTTGACCCCAGGGGCATCATATGAACAACTTGGTAGAGGTCCACTAGGAGATGCTACATGCAAAATATCAAAGCTCTATGCCTTCAAGTTTCAGAGAAGAAGATTTTTAAAGTTTTCCTTCTATGTTACTATGCTCAAACTTGTGACCCCCAGGGTGGGGCCAGTTTTGACCCCAGGGGCATCATATGAACAAACCTGGTAGAGGTCCACTAGGCAATGCTACATACCAAATATCAAAGCTCTACGCCTTCCAGTTTCAGAGAAGATGATTTTTAAAGTTTCCCCTCTTTGTTCCTATGTTCGAACTTGTGACCCCCGGGGCAGGGCCAGTTTTGACCCCAAGGGCATCATATGAACAAACTTGGTAGAGGTCCACTAGGAGATGCTCCATGCCAAATATCAAAGCTCTATGCCTTCTAGTTTTAGAGAAGAAGATTTTTAAAGTTTTCCTTCTTTGTTCCTATGTTGGAAATTGTGACCCCCGGGGCGGGGCCAGTTTTGACCCCAGGGGCATCATATGAACAAACTTGGTAGAGGTCCACTAGGAGATGCTGCATGCCAAATATCAAAGCTCTACGCCTTCAAGTTTTAGAGAAGAAGATTTTAAAGTTTTCCTTCTTTATGACTATGCTCAAACTTGTGACCCCCGGGGCGGGGCCAGTTTTGACCCCAGGGGCATCAAATGAACAAACTTGGTAGAGGTCCACTAGGAGATGCTACATACCAAATATCAAAGCTCTGCGCCTTCTAGTTTCAGAGAAGAAGATTTTCAAAGATTTTGCTTTTTTTTTCCTTTTTGTTGCCATGGCAACCAGAGTTGTGGGTGGAATTCAATTCTTTGAACAATTTTGGTAGAGCTTCACCCAAGGAACATCCCTGCCAAGTTTCATCAAGATTGGCCCAGTGGTTTAGGAGAAGAAGATGTTTAAAGAAATTGTTGACGGACGACGGACGCCGGACATAGGGCGATCACAATAGCTCACCTTTAGCACGTTGTGCTAAGGTGAGCTAAAAACACAAGGATGAAAAAAAGGTTGCATTGGGATAGGTAAAGGTGAGCCTGATTTGCCTGCGTCACTGACCTAATCTACATACAAGCTAACATCTTGTCTTATCGAGGACATCTTTTTCAGTCTGTGGCTTGGTTAGTACACATTGTTCAAATTGGAGTGGTAGAGATTTTGTTAAGTCATGCCGACATTGTCATATTTAACAGAATTACGATTTCTAACAGACTCTTTTTTTTTTCTGTGGGACAGTATATGGCGATAGGTGGTTTTCAGTTTACATTTAAATGTTGGTCATTCTCGATGACAATTGACAAGCAATTTGATCGCTAGTTTTGTTTCAACAATGGTTATGTGGGAAGCAGCCTGTGGATTTGCAATAGAATTTAGCCAAGTACTGGTAAAAGGAAAACCAGGAAAACATGAATAGGTGGACTTGCCGCTGTAATAGGACTGAAACGATGCTGAAAATGGGGTTATCACCATACAGACAAACTACAAACAAATCAGATAGTAAGCAAGGTATTCTTCATATTTGTCCAGTTGATTTCTCGGGCTATGCATTTGCTGTGGTTTAAGGTCGTAGAACAAAATATCAAGAGCACCGCACAGGAGTGCCAACGCTCAGCTGCTGTTGCTTGATTTTCAGTGCAAAGTCAAAAAAAGAACAATACTTCATCGGAAATACTTGATGGTTACCTGCCCTTGTTGCATGGGTTTCCCTTTTGATAGTTAACATCTAATACAAGTTTGAAGTAAATATCTTCAGTAATGACGGAGATTTGATGGAAAGTAAAAGTTTTTGCACGACGATGCAGACGACAACAGGGCTATGAGAATACCTTGATGTTTTCTACTAAAACAGCCAAACTAATAATTATTTTAGTCTCAGAAACCGTGATGGCTTTATGAAAACAGACGAAGAATTGTGTATCTTTTTTTTTCGTTTATTAAAATACACTTGGTGAGTGGGTGAAGTATTATACTTGCCCAATCTGCATAGTTCAATAGAATACATTGTGGTATACATTCAAGGTATGTACAAATGTGATGATTAATTTATCCTATAACAATCTTATAACAAAGAGAAACAAAGTGCAAACCATTAAAGTTAAATTACTCTATTCATGTTTAATCTGTACCAAATGACAACACTTAAGACTTGGGCAAACTGAAAGCATTAACAGACGACAAACTAAATACGCTCCAAAAGGTTGGAATTGTTGTTTAAAGGGGAGAAAACTTTTTGGGAAAAGGAGAAAATGCGGGTTACCAGCATTTTCTCCTATTCCCAGGATGTTTTCCAAGCCCTCCTCAACAGGGTTATTAAAACTCAGGAAAGTTAATTAAAAGCATTTGTAGACGACAAATTAAATGTGGCTCAAAAGGTTGGATTTGTCCATTAAAGGGTAGAAAACTTTTGGGAGAAGGAGAAAATGCTGGTTATCAGCATTTTCTCCTTTTCCCGAAAAGTTTTCAAAAGCCCCCCTCCATAGGGGTTGTTAATACTCAGGATAGTTGATTAAACGGTTATGTGAGATAAATTCTAACCATGAAAGTGAAAACTATTCTATTTCTGCTAAGTACATGAAATTCATTCCCGTTCTTGCATGTAAAACGTTCTGTTAAAATGAGATATTATTTATTATACAAAGTTAAAACATGGAGTAAGAAGTAAATGAAGTGGACAATTTTCAGTCAACAAAAATAATTCTTTCAAACAATTTCAAGTTTGAATTCTAAAAGATTATCTCACAAAGTAGCAGAAAGTGTTGATCAAAGATCAGACTACATATCCTGTACAATCTGATCTTAATTTACACTGTTTGAAAAAAAATCTGATGAGCACTCCATTGGTCAGTGCTGATAAAACAAAATTCTAGCTAAAAACTTCTTAATCCTTTTCCAAACGACAAAATTTTAGACTTGTCCAGATTGAAAACATCTGCATAAGAACAAATACCTTTGACTCAAAAATCGAAATTTCCACATTGTTCTTAAAAAGTTTTTTTTTTTTTTTTTCCCGGGGGGGGGGGGCGGGGGGGGGGGGGGGGCGAGCGGTGTTAAAAGTCATTGTTATGTGGTAAAAGGTTAATTCTTTACCAAACAGCAAAATTTTAGACTTATCGAAATTGAAAGCATTTGCAGAGGACAAATTAAATGTGTGTGTCAAATGTTTTTTTTTTTGTCTATGAAAGGATAGAAAACATCGTAGAAAAAGGAGAAAATGCTTGTTACAAGCATTTTCTCCTTTTCCCACCATGTTTTCAAAAGCCTGCTTTCTGAGGATCGTAAAAATTCAGGATTGTGTGGTAAAGCGTCAAATTGTTTTTTAGACCAGTGTTTTTAAAGGCCTTCTTTTTCAGAGTTGTTAAAACTTGAGATTGTGTCGTACAGGGCAAAGAAAACATCCTTACAAATAATACTGGCACAAGAGATAAGAACAGAAGACAGGTACTTACAATAAATATCATTGTTGTAAAATGAATACATAAAAAGTCTGTTTAGATTTTAGTGAAAACACGTTTATCCTAAAATAGAAAATCCGAGATCCTTACAATTATATACAGCTTACTACTTTTACCAAATGGTAAAAGTTTACATTTGTCCAAATTCCAAAATTTTGGAAAGCAAATAAAATGCTGGTTACCAGCTTTTTCTCCTTTTCCCACAATTTTTTCAAAAGGTTTTTTTCTCAGGGTCATTAAAACTCCTGATTGTTTGGTAAGTGGTTAACTCTTTACTAAACCACAAAAAACCTTGTCGAAATTCAAAACATTTGCAAACGACAAATAACTTGTGGCTTAAATGATAGAAATTGTCTTTCAAAGGGTAGAAAACATTGTGGGAAAAGGAGGAAAAAATTTGTTACCAGCATTTTCTCCTTTTCCCGCCATGTTTTCAAATGCTTTCTACCTAAGGGTCATCAAAACTACAGATTGTGTGGTAAAGAGTCAAACTGCTTTTTTGACCAGTGTGGATAAACCCTTTACTCTTCACCACAAAATCCCAGGCTTTCACAATCTATATAATTTTTATTTTCATTCTTGATCACCTTCATTAGCCAAGGGTGACAATCACTGTGTTGCTCTATTCACCCTTGGCTAATTGAGTTGAAATTTGTAATCCCAGAGATATGCTTAATCACTGGTTTAGTCTATTCTTAAAGAACAAATCAAATAGCACATTACATCTGCTATCCATCATCAGCAAAACATAAATTCAAATACAGTCATGCCACGTTAATACGGACGTCATTAATCCGGAATATTCAAGATCCGGAAAGAATTTTGTGGGAACGGATTTTTTATTCATAAATTGTACCTTTTAATCCGGAAATTCGCGTTCCGGATCCGGAAAGAAAAAATCGGGAACGAAATACTCAAAAACCGCACAAATATGCTTCAATAATCCGGATTAAGTGTTGAACATCCAAATAGAACCTGTTATAATTACTAACTGTCATAACCGTTTTGGTAGGATTAACGAATTTGTGGTCTAGATTGACTGCTTGACACGCATGAATAAACAGTGTTTATCTGGTAAAACTTGATAGTAGTCAGTTTTCACAACTAACAAACAACTTAACTAGTGAAGCGTGTCGGAATGACTACGTGACAATTAGCATTCTGCCCACCAGATACCTGAAACAACAGCAATAAAAAAATCAATAAGGTCGGACGAGACCCAGCTTGATTTGCTTATCCGGAAATACGCTTACTCCGGACACCACCATAGGAAACCAAAGTGTCCGGATTAACGCAACACGACTGTATAGATAAACAATATAAACTTCAACATTCACTGTATCAAATCCGTAAAATGAAGTTCTAGAATACATTCCAACAGATGATTAACTGTCAAAATATTTCTGTGGGTTATGCCGAAAGGGTCATGTTACGTGACATTTGATCGGTTTTCAATAATGTAATTCTAGAGGTGAAATCCAGTGGACAGCGTATCCCAGGGCTGACAAATTTCGACTCGATCAGCCAAGGGTGAATAGAGCAACATAGTGATCGACACCCTTGGCTAGCAAGGATGAAGAAAACTGATGAATTTCAAATTCTTCCAACACACTCATTTCGCGACAAAAACAATCACAAACACTGACTCTTGTGTAGTAAACAAACTTGACCCTTTACTAGGCAACAAAATTTTAGACTAGTTCAAATTCAAAGCATTTGCAGACAACAAATTGAATGTTGCATAAATTAGGAAATTTGTCTTTGAATGGGTAGAAAACATTGTGGGAGAAAGGAGACAATGCTGGTTACCAACATTTTCTCCTTTTTCCAACGATGTCTTCAAAAGGCTTTTTCTCAGGGTTGTCAAAACACAGGATTGTATGGTAAAGGGTCAACACAGATAACAAGAAACACAAAGAAACATCAAAATCAGTACTGGTAGATCAAAGTAATCAATTTGCAATAGCAAGCTTCCCAAAAGATTCATCTTGTGAGCAACATTTAATTTGTTGTCTGCAAATACTTCCAATATATTGACGAGTCTAAAATTTTGTTGTCTTGTAAAGATTTAACCTTACAAGGACATCATACTGTATTTGCCAATTAACTCTACCATACAAAATTTTAAACTTCTACAATTTAACAGAATTTGCAAACAACAGATTCAATAGGCTTCATGTAAACAAATTTGTCTACGAAATGACAGTTAACATTCTTGGAAAAGAAGAAAATGCTGGTTACCAGAATTTTCTCCTTTTCTGATGTCGTCTTCAGAAGCTTTTTTTGCTCAGGGTCATTAAAACTCAGAATTGTCTGGTGAAGGATTTGAAGATGAAAATAAATCAAACTGGCACTCTGACTCAAGTCCTGAGAAATGCGAAATAAAATAAAATAGAATCTTTGGATAACAAATCTCTTGGTTGCATGGTAAAAATTATTTAACTTACTGTCAAAAGACAAAATTTTAGTCTTGTCCAAATTAAAAGCATTTGCAGACAACAAACTGAATGTTACTAAAAGATGAAAATTGTCTTTCATAGGGTAGAAAACATTGTGGGAAAAAGAGAAAATGCTGGTACCAAACAATACTGAATTTCAATGACCTAGGAGGAGACAGCTTTTGAAAATATTCTTGACATTATGGTAACCAGCATTTTCTCCCCTTGCCACAAAAGTAGAGAATGCTGGTCACCAACACTTTCTCCTCTTTCTCCACAAGGTTTTCTTCACTTTCAGAGACAACTGCCATCATTTCAGCTACATTCAATTTGTGTCTGCAAATCCTCTCAGTTTTGACAAGTCTAAAATTTTGTCGTTTGGTAAAGGGGTAAAAGTGGTCTGGTGCATGATGTGAAGCAGCCTGCAAAAGACGAAGTTTCTTGCTACAAGCAATTTTTCTTTTTGCTTCAATGTTTTCAACAGTGCTCTAGTGCCTGCTTAAGTCATCTTGAGGAGGTAAATACTTAACACTTTACCAAACAACAAAATTTCATACATGTCCATATTCAAAGCATTTACAGACGACAATTCAAATGAGGCTCTTAGGTTGGAATTTGTCTTTGAAGAAGTGGAAAACATAGTTGAAAAAGGAAAAAAAATGCTCATTACCAGCATTTTCTCTTTTTTCGACTGTGTTTTTAAAAACATTGTGCTTCGGGATTGTAAAAAGATGGGATTGTTTGGTAAACGGTTAATGAGAAACGGAAAATTTCAAAAATACAATAATAATATCCAGAATGGCAATCCTTGAAGTACTAACTGGAAGATTCTTTCCGTATCGTTGCCATGATCTGTTCGTGAAATTCATACAGTTCTGTGATTTTGCTGCCTAATGTGTCTTGCAAATTAAGAATCTCGTCTTTATCACTTTCTTGAGAATGTTTATGTTCCTGTAATAACTGCTGTAGATCGTGCACTTTTTGCTGAAGCTGACGATTCTCTTCTTCTAACGCCTGAAACAATAAAAGAAAAGTTCTTTCAATCTTTGACAAGGTATCAAAATTTAGAATCACCCATGTTGAAAACATTTGCAGACACGCTTTAAGTGTAGCTCAGATGTTGGAATCTGCCTATAACTCATTACCTGATGACAAAATTTTGGACCAGTCCAATTTCAAAAGCCACTAAATGTAGCTCAAATGTGCCGGAGTGTCTATGACAAGGAAGAAAACACTATGGGAAAAGGAGAAAATAATGGTTACCAGGGAGAAGCAAATGCAAGCCCCAGGAAATTGCTATTATGGACAAATTTACTTGAAAACTGTAAGAGATTAAAGACAAGTACCCATTTAGTGGGTGAAAACCTGGTTTTTTGAGTAGTGAATGAGTATTTCGACCCAACATTTTGACCAATCAAATCAGTAACCAAGCTGAAAGCAGTCCACACTTGGGTTACGTCATACCGTATCAAAAAGGAGCTTATTTCAAGGTTATTTTGGCTAGAATTTAATACAGTGGCAAAAAGTGTAGTCAAGATATGATTTGCACATGATGTGCAGTCTAATCTTGATCTACACTATCTGCAAAGGCAACATAAGCTGTGGCTAGACCTATAAAGGTATAGAAATTCACTAATCTTTGTATTTATCCAAATTAATTGCCCCTTTACAATAACCAAATTTGCATTTTTGTATAGCATAAACTTTCACTGTGTAGCATCATTACACATATTTGTCTCTTTAAAATAACGGATTTTTCACTTTTGTGCAGTACACATTTTCACTGTGTATCATCATTAATGGTATTTGTCCAGTACACATTTTCACTGTGTATCATCATTAATGGTATTTGTACAGTGCAAATTTTCACTGTGTATCATCATTAATGGTATTTGTCCAGTACACATTTTCACTGTGTATCATCATTAATGGTATTTGTCCAGTACAAATTTTCACTGTGTATCATCAATATTTATAGGTATTTGTCCCTTTACAATAACTAAATTTGCACTATTGTAAAGTACACATTTTCACTGTGTATCATAATTACAGGTATTTGTCTCTTTATAATAATCAGATTTTCACTTTTGTATGGTGCATATTTTCACTGTATACCATCATTACAGGTACTTGCCCCTTTACAATAACCAAATCTGCACTATACTACAGTACACATTTTCACTGTGTATCATCAATACAGGTATTTGTCCCTTTACAATAACCAAATATACACTATCATACAGTACATGTTTTCACTGTGTATCAACAGTATGAGTATTTGTCCCTATGCATTTACCAAATTTGCGCTATTGTAAAGTACACATTTTCATTGTGTATCATAATTACAGGTATTTATCTCTTTGCAAAAAAGCAAATTTGCACTTTTGTACCGTACACATTTTCACTGTGTATCATCAGTACAGGTATCTGCCCCTTTACAATAACCAAAATTGCACTATTGTAAAGTACACATTTTCACTGTGTATTATCATTACAGGTATTTGCCTTTATAATAACCATTACTGCACTTTTGTATGGTACATATCTTCACTTCATACCATCATTACAGCTTCTTGTCCCTTTACAATAACCAAATTTGCACTATCCTACAGTAAACATTTCCACTGTGTATCATCAATACAGGTATTTGTCCCTTTACAATGCAGTATCATACAGTACACATTTTCACTGTGTATCATGTTTACGGGTATTTGTCCCTTTGCATTAACCAAATTCGCATTATTGTATAGTACACATTTTCACTATGTATCGTCATTATGGATATTTGTCTCTTGGCAATAACCAAATCTGCACTTTATATAGTACACATTTTCATTGTGTATCTTCAATACAGGTATTTGTTTATTTGTTTCTATACAACAACCAAATTTGCACTACTCTACAATATCCATTTTTACTGTGTATTTTCAGTATATAAGCCATGCTCTGCAAAAAGGGGGCTAAATGCACCTGCAAAAAGTATTGACTCGGGTCAGTCGGTGCAGTCTGACCTGGGCTGAAACTTTTTGCTATTGGTTGATTTTCTGCATGCCAAAGGACCATTCTACCTCATGGTTAAGCCGGTTATTAGATGAAATGGACTTTATGGATCCATGATCATATTATGACATGTTTAGCACCATTCATCACAGACGTGCATTAACTCCTTACCAAACCACAAAATTTTAGACTTTTCCAAATTAAGAGCATTTGCAAACAACAAAATAAAATGGGACCCAAAAATCGAAACTTGTTTTGGGAAGGTTAGAAAACATTGTGAGAAAAGGAGAAAATGCTCCCTCTATGTTTTCAAAAGGCTTTTTCTTCAGGGTCGTTAAAAACCATAATTGTGTGGTAAAGAGTTAAGCCCCCTTATGCCAGAGCATGGCTTTACAATACCTTAATTTGCACTTCAGTATAGTTTATATTTTCATGACTGGATATAAGTCTACATCAGAAGCTAGTGCCATACATAACAGTGTTTGACTATTCTAACAACTAATAACTGCAAACACAAGAGGAGCTTTGGGCTGTTTTGAATTTACCAATCTAAACTCAAATCAAATTTAAATTTCCACCTCTAGCCATTGATTGGCTGTGACAAACATGTTTCAGCCAATCATATGGCTAGTCCAAGAAGTGGGAATCAATACAGTGCGTCTATTTAGAGTTGCAAATGAGTCGAGCCCCTGATGGTCCTCAAGACCTACTAAAAATTCATGTGCATATCATAGACATCCACATTCAATGCAGTGAAATAATACTTTAACTCTTTACAAAACAGTCTGTGTTTTCATGATCTTAGAGATAAAGGCTTATGAAAACGTTGTAAGAAAAGCAGAAAATGCTGATTATACCACTTCAGAACACTGTGGAAATAAGGGGAAAAGAATATCACAGGCAGTATCTTCTTTTTCCACAATGTTTTCACAGACCCTCATATAATAAAGCATAATCCATACTGATTATCACTATTTTATATTTCTTGGTACTATGAAGTCAAATTTTGATGAAAAGTGACAATAATGAATCGTGAAAATTCAATCAATGCATTTCATTAGTTAGTCAACTGTTTTTTTCAAAAATAGTATAATGGTAAATTTTAATAGAAACTAATAGATTTTGTTAGCTATTTGAAAAATAATGTAAGTCATGCACTGTGAAAAGGGCATTTGATGCATCTGCAGAAAGTATCAACCTGTCAGCCTGTGTAGTCTGCGCAGGCTGACATCGGTCGAAACCTTTTGCTATTTGTAAATTTTATGCATTTACAAGGAACAACCTCATGATTCAGTCAGCTGTTAGACAAAACAGATATCATAGATCCACAATTATGTGATGACTTGCTTTGTATAATGCATCACAGAGATGCATTAAGCCTTTTTTTTACCAGAACATGGCTCATATATAAATATAAAATATTTACGCAGCTGTATAATTTAATTTTTCACTATTTCATGACAGGTTAGAAAGAAAAACAAGATTTGGCATGACAGAATGCAAAATACAAAATTATAGACAATAAAAATAAAAAAACAAAGAAGACAAAAGAAAAAATAAATCACATGTCAAAATTGAAAATAAAATAGATTTGGAGTATATAAAGACAAGACGCTTATTGCAGCTGTTTGTTTTTAAAACCATGGTAACGCAAGGTGCTTTACTTACTTTCACATCATCCACCTAGTTTTGATAGAGAGAGAGAAGAAAGGGAGTGATTCATGTCGCACCTTTTGTCTCATTACACCCTCAAATAAACATGAGCCATGCTCTGGCAAAAGGGGACTTGATGCATCTCTGTGATGCATGGTACCAAGCAAGTCATCACATGATCATGGATCCATAAAGTCTGTTTTGTGTATCTACCGACTGAATCTTGAGGTAGTCTGGTCCTTGGGCATGCAGAAAATTGACCAATACCAAAAACTTTCGGCCCAGGTCAGCCTGCATGGATTGTGGAGGCTATCCTGAGTTGATAATTTTTGCAGATGCATTAGGCCCCTTTTTTCACAGAACATGGTATGAGACCTTTAACAAGAATAAATTTTCATACACAATGTTGAGCATTATAACTTATCTTCCAATCACAGGAAAGTGATAAAGGAGAATTGAAATATCAGAAAGTGAAATGGCGAAGATGAAGAATAAAAAATCGTACATCTTTTCACACTTCTGAACTCTTGCCTGATTATAATATTAAGCTATCACACCTCAACTTTAGAAATGAATGAATGCTTCATTTGATTTTTTGTGCCCTAGAGGAAAATGACCCATCTCAAGTCAAAATAAGTAATGAATACTAACCCTTTACAAAAAACAATATTGACTTTTAACAGCCCTGATGATTGATTGATTGATTGAATGGTGTTTTATGCCACTTTCAACATTATTTCAGTCCTATCACGGTGACAGCTCAGATATTCATCTATTTCTTGGATTCCACCAGTACTAGGCTAGGGCTCTGAAATGTCTTGCCTAAGGAAACTCCTATGAAAAACCCAGTGGATCAGGTGGGGCTCGAGCCCAAGGCCTCCTGGTCACGAGTCCCTCACTTTACCACTGAACCACACAGGCCCCCAAATGCTCGTAAAAAAACCCTGTCACTTTGTGATGATTTAATTAAATTCACTGAAATTAGCCACTTTCTTTACATGTATTTAGCTGTTAACCCTTTACCACACTGTCACAACTTTTAACATTCCTGAGAAAGAAGCCTTTTGAAAACATAGTGGGAAAAGGAGAAAATGCTGGTAACCAGCTTTTTCTTCTTTTCCCAAAAAGTTTTCTACCCTATCCAATACATTAATAACCATTTAAGCTACTCTTAGTTTGTCATCTGCAAATGCTTTCAATATGGACTAGTCTAGAATTTTGTTGTTTGGTAAAGGGTTAAGTCTTTACCAAACAATAAAATTCTGGGCTGGTCCAGATTGAAAGAATTTGCAGATGACATATAAAATGTGGCTTCAATGATGGAATTTGTCTCTGAAAGGTAAAAAAAAAACATTGTGGGAAAAAGGAGAAAATGCTGGTTAGCAGCATTTTCTCCTTTTCGCACAAAGTCTTTTCTTTCAGGGGCATTAAAACTCAGGAGGTAAAAAGCTAAAGGGTTCCTCGCCTAAAGCATTTTGCAATGTGACACCCTTAGCAGAGGTGAAATGAACCATAAAGTGTGAAAACTGAACTCTGATTTTGATGTAGAAATTTATATGTTTATCCAGTGTATATTGCTGTTTATAAAAGTATTTCATTTATTTCGTAGTGGCAAGTGTACCTGTCCATGCATTCCTTGAGTTTCTTTTACGCGTTCTGTAACTCATTACCGAACAACAAAATCTTAGACTAGTCTAAACTAAAAGCATTTACTGACGATAAATTCAACTTAGCTGAAAAGATGGTTTTTGTCAGAGAAAGTCTAGGAAACCTTTCTGGAAAAGGAGGAAATGCTGGTAACCAGCATTTTCTCCTTTTCAAACAAGGTTTCCAGAAGGCTATTTCCTCAGGGTTGTTAAACCTCGGGACTGCTAAGTAAAGAGTTAACCCTTTACCAAACTATCCAGAGTCTTTACAATCCTGACGAAAAAGGGCTTTAGAAAACATTGTGGGGAAAAAGGAGCAAATGCTGGAAACCAACAATTTCTCCTCTTCCCACAGCGTTTTCTACTCTTTCAAATACATAAACAATCAGTTGTCCAACATTTGTCATCTGAAAGTGCTTTCAGTCTGGACCAGTCTAAAATTTTGTTGTCTGGTACAGAATTAAACATTGCTCTCTCCAAGCTGGTCAGCTGCTTTCCATAAAAGTGAAAGAGAGAAAAAAATAAAAACCTGAGACAATCTGTTAATTATGTAATCATAGATAAAATAAATATTAACTTTAGTACTGAAAAAAATTTAATTCGCCAGCAACTCATTCATTTCTTTAAAGGCCAAATAGCAGCCAAAAGTAAACAAAGTTGGTGTTAAAATGCATTTGAATTTAAATAATAAGTTTTAAAAGTAAAGAACTTATTATGAAGATGACAATCTGTTATTGTACACTCTGTCTAGTGTTGGTCATGGGCAGAAAAATTAATTTTAAAATCAGGTTAAAGTAAACAAAAGATAGAGTGACCTGGCAACTTTTGACCCACTTTTAAAATTAATTTTTCAGCCAACGACTAACACTTGGACTGACTGTACAACAGATTGTCACGTTCACAATAATTTCAATACTTTTAAATGGTACGATTTAAATCTAAAGTCATTTTGAAACCTGCATTGATTACTTTTGACAGCCAATTGGGCTTTTAACAGTTTCAAAGCTTGGATTAATTTCATTCCTTGCAGTCATGCCTGACAACACCGAGATTATCTGGCCCCCATTTGGGGGCCCCTGACTGCCTTACTTTGATAAGTTTTGATTTCGATGATGATCTAAAAATAGATCCAACCTTTATTTTGTTTTGCAAGTTCCCATTGGCTGTTTCCCTGGTGGCCATTTCTGCCAAACGTTGTTGTAGTCTGTCTACCTCCTAGAACAGATAAAAAGAAAAATTATTGAAATGGTCTATTTACCTCCCTTTATGAGCTAGTCACAGTATATGCATATTCTGACCTCTGCTGTGATCTTGACCTTGGAGCCTGATGTCTGAAATATGCATCCTGCAGATCGTCTTATTGAGGTGTGAAGTATGTTCAAAATCCATCAAGAATTTTGTGAGATGTAGCGCAGGCACAAAATTGATAATGGGCAGGGCATAACATAATACATGTAAGTTATATCCCATTGGCAACAGAGGATCTTACATGAGTGTTTATGTATTATCATTTTTATCAAACGAGTTGACTATAATTATATGATGCGAGCCTTGGAAAGCATCATATACATTTAGTATACGCGTTATATAAAAATGATAATACATAAATACGAATGCGAGATTCTATTTATCACATAAAATGAATGAGAGACAAATAAGTATCCTGCATCATCACCTTCAGCCTTTATACTGTTCACGGGTCCATGTTTACAGATGTAGTTAGGTTTGAAAAGTTTTCATACCAAAGGAAATAGCTCTGTGACATTTAAATCAGAAGTAAAATGAAACAGTTTATACAGGGCGTTAATCAACATAGTTCCTCAATTTTGTTAATTTTAAACAACTTCCACTTCGTTTCTTGTCGTTATTGAACATGAAAATCATAGCATTTTCCACACGTATACGTCTTAACAACAATGACATCATTTTCCCACGAAATCGTGAAGTAGTACAAATTCCGGCACGTGCTGTGGTTGGTTTCGACGGCCTCACACGTTCATAACTACAGAAATATAAAGAGCCAAGACCCAAAAACCATATACACTAGTGTATTATTGAAAGTAAGTCATGGGTTTAATATACTGCAGGAAGCGGTTTTATGTGATAAAGTATATTTAATATAAGAACACTTAAAACATTTAATTCTTTACCACCCGACAAAAATGTAGACTTGTCCAAATTGAAAGCATTTGCAGACGACAATTTAAATGTTGCTCGGATTGTGGAAGTTGGTTTTGATAGGGTAGAAAACATTATGGGAAAATGAGAAAATGCTGGTTACCAGTACTTGCTTAGTACTTTAAAAATTACCAAACGACATAAATCTAGACTGGTCCAACCTGAAAGCATTTGCAGATGACAAACTAAATGTTTCCCAAGTTGTCTTTAAAAGGATAAAAAACATTGTTGGAAAAGGAGAAAATGCTGGTTACCAGCATTTTCTCTTTTTCCAACAATGTTTTCAAAATTCTTCTTCCTGGGGGTCGTTAACACTTGGGATTAAAGGGTTATGGACTTTGTCTTTATTTTTCCAAATTAAAAGCATTTGTAGATGACAATTTAAATATGACTCAAGTGATAAGATTTGTCTATGAAAGGACAAAAAGCAGCATTTTCTCCTTTTCCCACAATGTTTTCAACATCCTTCTTCCTCAGGGTCCTTTAACCCTTTACCGCACAATGCTGCCTTTTAACGATACTGGGAAAGAAGCCTTTTGAAAACACTTTTTGGTTACCAGCATTTTCTCCTTTTCCCACAATGTTTTCTATCCTCTCCAAGGAAAATTGCATCATTTGAGCCCCACTGAAATTGTCATCTGCAAATGCTTCCAGTTTGGACAGGGCTAAAATTTTGCCGTCTGGTAAAGGGTTAAACATGGAATTACTTGGTAAAACTTAACAAAGACACTCAAATCTAACCTCATCTTTATAATGATTGTCTCTTTGCACAGCCTCCAGTCTATCATTTAGCTGAGTGATCTCTGTTTGTAACGTTACCACCTGCTCCGTACTGGCTGGCTTCTTCTCCAGTTCAGATATCTGCATACAAATATGCAAAATACCTGTACTCTTGTAATACATTAATTTACCAGAGCTCCAGATGAGGGGCCGAGCCCCGGTAGCTCAGTTGGCAGCACACAAGACTTGAGAACAGGAGGTCACTAGTTTGATCCCCGGCTCGGCCAATTTCTTTCCGAGGATTGATGATAGTCATTGATTGCAACAGGATTCATTCCTCTCTCACCGCTGACCATTGTTTTGACGATGGTTATGTGGGAAAGCAGCCAGTGCCTTGCAAAGAATATTGTGCTTAGTACTGGTAAAAAGAAACTCCTGGAAAGCATGAATAGGTGCACTGGCCGCCGCGATATAACTGAAGTAACGTTGAAAATGGCGTTAAATACCATACTATCAATACAATCAATCCAGATAGAGGGAGTGATTTTGATTCCAAAATTGAAGATGTTAATCACTCTCCACTGAACCGAGACGATTCTAATGAGTACCCACAACATAGGGTTTGGAAGAGAAATAACAGATTTAGAATACTATCACCCCCACTTATCTGGCGGTCTGATGTACAACTATGACTTTTTATGTCCCTGAAGACCGCAGCTTTTAAAATCATAGTCATAGACAGTGAAGTAGAGTGCAGGCCTCTTGCATTAATCTCCTATTTCGAATTTCAATATCAAACTTTGGAACAACCCAAGTACTGGTTAGGCATTCCAGGAAGCAGCTAACTCTTTACTACAAGGCAAAAATTTTGGACCAGTCCAAATTGAAAGCATTTGCAGATGACAAAATAAAGGTGACACAAAAATTGAAATTCGTTTTGGGATGAGCAGAAAACATTCTGGGAAAAGGAGGGAAATGCTGCTTTCCAGCATTTTCTCCTTTTCCCAGAATGTTTTCAAAGGCTTCTTCCTCTGGGTCATTAGAAGCCAGGATTGTGTGGTAAAGGGTTAATCAAAAGTGATGACATTTAGCTGTAGAGGTTATGTCAAAATTCATGTAGAATAAATGATTGAAACTAAATCATTGTTGGAAAAGGGAGAAATTGCTTAATATTGATATCATTCAATCAAAGGACTCAAAGTCCTGGAAAGCGGATTTGTGGAGTAGCATAAAGCTGTAATATGTTGTAATAAAAAAAGTAACATCACATGCAACACATGTGCAATCATTTATAAAATGGCAGTTAGCAAGGGCAGGGTGAGTCAAAATTGTTCTGCCAAGTGGGCCACGCAGTAACTGTTATTCTGTTACTGTTTAAGGAGTGGTAATTTGATCTGTCAATCTTATGGAGTTTTTTGCTGGTATTAGATTTCGGAATAAATAAGTATACACATGTGGGACAGTATATACGGTAGTGACAAAAGTGAGGTTGAGGTGTATTAGCTAAAACTGAAAGAAGAATGGGTGCAAGCGTCAATGACAGAATATTTGGTTCTGGTCAAGCTGATACCATAGTACAGAGTGAGTGCCCATGCTTCGTTACGCACAATGTATTTGGTTCCCATTAGAACGATCACACTGTGCAGAATTGCTATACAAATCCACTAAAAAAGTAATCATTACCCCACCTTCAAATACCTCTGTTTTGTATGGGTTTAACTAATATGTGATATCTTTGCAAAGACTAATGAATGTTACTGTGAAAGGATTCCGTCCTTTCTACCAACTGATCAATCTTGCAAAATTTATTCATCAATTTTTTTTCAACATGAAATTATGTTTTTAAGCAAAAAACATTTTAACCCATTACCACACAATCCCCAGTTTTAACGACCCTGTGGAAGAAGCCTTTTGAAAACATTGTGGGAAAAGGTGAAAATGCTGGTAACCAGCATTTTCTCCTTTTCCCACAATGTCTTCTACCCTATCAAAGATGAATTCCATCATTTGAGCCACATGTAAACTGTTGTCTGCAAATCCTTTCAATTTTGATGAGTCGAAGATTTTGTCGTGTAGTAAAGGGTGACGCTGCATCTTACTTACCTTTTTCTTCATTCTACCAGTCTCATCTTTGTATGCCGCTAATTGTTTCTTCCACTCGTCCACATTTGTCGTAGATTCCTGCAGAGCTGCCGTAAGTCGAGCATTGTTATTCTTCAACGTTTGAAGTTCAATCTCCCACTTCTTGGCATTGGCAGAGCTGAATAGAGATTCAAACCTGAGGATAGCACTAGCAACAATTTGAGATCCTCTGTGGCTTGGCATTTAAAACTCTTTACCAAACAACAATATTTTGGACTCTACCAAATTGAAAGAATTTGCAGACGAGAGAATAAATGTATGGTAGCTCAAATGATAATCTCTGTTTCTGATAGGGTAGAAAAAACAGTAGGAAAAGGAGAAAATGCTGGTTACCAGCATTTTTTTCTTTTCCCACAATGTTTTCAAGAGCCTTCCTTTCCGGGTTCGTGAAAACCTGGGCTTGTTTGGTAAAGGGTTAAGGTACTGAATTTATTAACTCTTTCATTGCCAACTAAATGGAGCCGACTTCTTCTGAAGTCTATAAGCATCTTTTTCGTTTTCAACTGAACATAATTTTTAGATCCAAGATCAGAACTGCACATTTTCTGTATTCCGATCTTGATCTACAGCATCCGCAAAAGCTATCAGAAGCGACACTGACAGTGACAGAGTTAATGCCGTAGGTGAAAACAGGAACTTTAATCCTTTACTATACAATCCAAGGTTTTCACGACCCTGAGAAAGAAGCCTTTTGACAACATTCTGGGAAAAGAAGAAAATGCTGGTAACCAGCATTTTCTTCTTTTCCCACAATGTTTTCTACCCTTCCCAGAACAAATTTCAATTCTGAGTCACATTTATTTTGTCATCTGCAAGTGCTTTCAATTTGGACGAGTCTAAAATTTTGTCTTTTGGTAAAGAGTTAACAGATGGCATAGATCAAAATCAGGTTTTTGTCATCAGTACCTCCAAGATAGTACTCAATTTTCCCTGCAATCTGATATTGACCTCCATCATCAAAACAAAAAAAAGGAAATCAAAGTGTTGAAAACACTGGTGTGGTATTTTTCAAGGGAGCCATTGTGTGGAATTAATAATTTGAAAAATAAACAACAGAAATAGTTTCAAAGTATTCGTTCTAAAGTCAACCTTCTATAGTCAGGCAAAATCCGATAGAGAAGGGTGCAATCTTGTGGGATGAACAAGTCCGGGCGAACAAGCCCTGGGACGGATAAGCCCAGAAATGAACTGGTTTCGGGACGAACAAACATGGTACGAGAGTATCATTACGCCACTATGGAAGGCCATGGCAGATCAAGCTATTTTCGATAAAAAGGAAGTATTTCCACGATCGATGGCATAATACAATTTATTGTAATACACCATTTTCAATTTCATATCCGAGTGTGATCGAAACACTTATTTGTCTCAGAAAAATTGACTTTAATTGGGTTTACTTCCTTCGGTTTAGCCCAAATTACAATATATGATTTTCAAAATGACACGCTGAACTCATAGTGGCATTTGTCAAATAGCACTGTCTTTGACAAATGCCACAAAAATGTAAAAGTAGAATACTAAATACACCAAGAGTTTCCCTCTCAAAATGCCAGAAAACCACTATGGCTATTTTTAACTCATTACCAAACAAGAAAGTTTTCAGACTTGTCCAACCTGAAAGCAGATGACAAATCAAATGTTGCTCACATGGGCAATGTTGTCTTTGAAAGAGTAGAAAACATTGTGGGAAAAGGAGAAAATGCTGGAAACCAGCATTTTCTCCTTTTCTCACAATGTTTTCAAACGCCTCATTTTTTCAGGTCATTAAAACTCTGAGTTGTGGTTAAGTGATCAGGGTGTTGCAGGTAAAGAGCAGACTAGAGAATGGGCTGTCTGATCTTAGATCAAAACTATGATATAATTCTGCAAAACTGGATCTGTCTTTGACAACATAATTTTGAGAAAAGGAGAAAGCTGCTGAGTAAAACTGGTTTCTTCTTCTGTTTTCTAGATAAACAACCATCCTGCTGATCCCGGTAGCTCAGTTGGTAGCATACAGGACTTGAGAACAGGTGGTGGCTAGTTCGATCCCCCGCTCGGCCAATTTCTTCCCAAGGATTGATGATAGTCATTGCAACAGGATTCATTCCTCGCTCATTGCTAACCATTGTTTCAACAATGATTATGTGGGAAAGCAGCCAGTGGCTTGGAAAAAATATTGTGCATTGTACTGGTAAAAGAAACTCTAGGAAAGCATCGATAGGTGCAGTGATATACCTGAAGTAATGTTGAAGATAGTGTGAAAAACCATAAAATCAATCAATTAGCCTTCCTGAGGCTAGTAAACCCGCAGGCTCTGACACAAGTAAAAGGGTTTAACTGTTTACAACACAGTCCCCAGTGTGAACGACTCAGAGAAAGCAAGCTATAGAAAACACTGTGGGAAAAGGAGAAAAATGATGAGTAACAGTGTTTTCTTCACATTCAACAATCTTCATAAACCACCTTCCTAAGGGCCGTAAACCGACAGGCTCACAAGGTAAAGGGGTTTAACTCTTTGCCAAACAACAAAATTTTGATCTCAACCAAATTCAAAGCATTTGCAGACAACAAATCCATTATGGCTGAAAATATGATCTCTGTCTCTGATAGGGTAGAAAACATGGTGGGAAAAGGAGAAAATGCTGGTTACCAGCATTTTCTCCTTTTCCCATAATGTTTTCAAAAGGCCTTCTTCTTCAGAGTCGTTAAAATTCTGGATCGTATGGTAAAGGGAGTAAAACCTTTTTCACAATTTATATAAAATATAAATAAATCCCACCAAACCATTCAGGAATTTCTTCATTTTTTTTCCAATAAACAAACTGCGCAGTAAAATAAAAGTAAAAGCTTGGAGGAATATCGAATGGCACAATGCCATTACAAGTTCTGGGAAATGCATTTTCATTTGCATTTAAAATAGGATGTTAGCCAATGTATGCTATCTTGAATAAATTCCTTCCGTCAGCCAACTATTTTTGTCTTGCAGAAGACCAACTTATGAAAACATTGTGGGAAATGGGGATATTGCTTATAATGAGCAATTCCTCCTTTTGCAACAATGATTTTACAGCTATTTATTTTAAATCATAATCATCCATCTGACAATCATTGTTTTAACTCCTTATCAAATGGAAAAATTTCTCGACTTTTCCAAATTGAAAGAATTTGCAGACTACAAATCAAATATAACTGAAATGTGATTTGTCCAGACATAGATGTAAAACACTGTGAGAAAAGGAGAAAAAGCTGGTAACCAGCATTTTCTCCTATTCTCACACTGTTTTTAAATTTAAAAGCCTTTTTCGTCCAGATCATAAAAGTTGCGATTGAGTGGTGAAGGGTTAAAGACACGTAGGAAAGTTTTTCATCCTTTCTAAGACAGATCTATAAATTTGAGTATCATTAAAATTTTACTTTGTCATCTGCACAAAGTGCTCTCAATATGGAGGAGTTTAAAATTTTGTCGCAGGCGCTAAAGAGTTAACCCTTGACCACGCAATCCCGAGTTTTAACAATACTGCAAAACAATGGCAGTTATAGCTGTGAAAGGTGCTATAACACTTTACAAAACAATCCCAGGTTTTCATGACATTGGGAAAGAAGGCCTTTGAAAACATTGTGGGAAAAGGAGAAAAAGCTGTTAAGCAGCATTTTCTCCTTTTTCCACAATGTCTTCTACTTATCTGAAGACAAAGACCATCATTTCAGCAACACTGAATTTTTCATCTGCAAATGCATTCAATTTGGATCAGTCTAAAATTTTGTCACTGGGAAAATAGTTAACTCTTTACCACACAATCCTGACTTTTAACGACCCTGAGAAAGAAGCCTTTTGAAAATATTGTGGGAAAAGGAGAAAATGCTGGTAACCAGCATTTTCTCCTTTTCCCACAATGTTTTCTGCCCTTCCCAAAAGAAATTTCAATTTTTGAGTTACAATGAATTTGTCGTCTGCAAATGCTTTCAATTTGGATCAGTCTAAAATTTTGTCGTTTGGAAAATAGTTAAAGAGCCCTTCACAACTATAGTTGCTTTTGTGGCCTGTGAAGAACAAGATTAGACAGTACAAAACATGTAGTCTGATCTTTCATCTACTCTGTCCACTTAGCTAAAACGCTAGAGACAAAAACAACCATCAAACTGCACTCAGTCACGTCTTATTTCTACTCTGGATATATCCGATGGGTTTATTTGGCATTCTTAGAGTCGTCTGCTGCGAATTTATTACAGGAAGTAATTACTTAAAATTTCCGTATAAATAAATACCTTTGGGCGAGCGCAAGTTTCAGTCTATCATTCTCGTACTTTAACTGGCTCTCCGGAGAATTGCTGTTTGGCGTTCCATTGGACCCAGGGGTGTTGAAAGAATTTCTCCGTTCTCGAAGATTGATATTCTCTTTTTGTTCATTTTGTGGCTATAAACAGAACAGGTGAACTTAATATAGATCATAATTCTGTTCATTATGATGCTAAAAACAGAACAGAACATATTTATACAGGATCACTTTCCCAAACGACCCCTCTTTTAACACTTTACCAAATGACAAAATTTTAGACTAGACCAAATTCAAAGCATCTGCTGACTACTAAATGATTGTGACTGAAAGAATGAAATTTTGCTCTGGGAAGGGTAGAAAACATTGTGGGAAAAGGAGAAAATGCTGGTTACCAGCATTTTCTCCTTTTCCAACAATGTTTTCAAATGGCTTTTTCTCAGGGTCATTAAAAAGTCGGGACTGTGCGGTAAAGAGTTAAACAACCTCACAAAAAGCATGCTTTTGAAAACGCTGTAAGAAAAAGAGAAAATGCTGGTAATTTTCTCCTATTCCCACAATACTTTTTCCCCTTTCAAAGACCAATCCCATCACCTGAGCGTTGCTTAATTTGCCGCCTGCAATGGCTTTCAATTCTGGAAAAATCTAAATTTTTTCTGTCTGGCATAGAATTATAAAATTGATGCAAATGTTGCCACTGAAAGTTTCTGAAATTATCTGGAGAATCTATAATGGTTTTTATTCAAAATAAATGTAAATAGCCTTCTAGAACCATTTTATTTACTTCAGTTTACTTTATATCTTTCTACGATAGATATTGTATTTATGTTCATCCAAGGCTATAAATAGAACAAGTGCATTCACATTAGATCATTATTTCCCTCCGTTCTGAGGTTATTAATAGAACAAAATTTAATGCACTAACCCTTGTAGTCCTAAATAAATGAATAAAACATTCTCAATCAGTCCTTAGGTTGCAGATATTGTAACTGCCAAAGTTTTTTTTTTATCAAAATATCTGGAAAAGAAGCAGACAGTGGAGATCAAGATCTGGCTGTAAAAAATGTGCAGTCTGATCTTGTACCTACACTGTCAGCATAAGCAAATAATTCAGCACTACAAGGGTTAAGATTAGATTTTTTTTTTCTGAAGAGAATTCTGCAAATGTTGCCTCAGTAATTTCTGGGAGATTACCTGGTAAATTTATCAAGTGCAATGCAAAATGAAAACGAAGGTAAATACATCTTGAGGACCACTTTAGTTACTTCGATATAGCTCTAAACCATCATTTTTCTTCAACCCAAATTATTAGAACTAAAACAAATTTTCTCCAATATACTTTCTTTACCTCTACTGAACAGAAAAATTTTACAGGTGCAAATTGAAAGCATTAGCCTATTTGTTTGTATTGGACTTAAATGCCATTTTAACTCTTATCCTGCTAAATAAAAGAAATGAAACTTTTAAGCCAATGGTAAAACCCCTATTTCAAAGTTATGGAGGGTAGGAAAATATCTCTTTATCGTACAGTGTAGATCTAAAATCAGACTGCAAGTTCTGTGCAGTCTGATCTTGATTTACACTGTTCACAAAAGGTCTGTGAGTCGCGCTTAGCAGTCTAAGGGTTAACAGCTAGGTCATATCACAGCGGTCAGTGCACCTACGCATGTGTTTCCTGGCTGTCTTACACCATTAATGAAACACCTTTCTTTCCAAGCCACTGACTGCTTTTCTCTGTTGTATCAAAGGTGAGAGGCGAAAAATTGCCAGAAAGCAAGTTTGCCTCAATTGGGTATCGAACCCTAAACCACCAGGTCATGAGTCAGGTATGTTAACCACTGAGCTACCTGGCCAGCCTGTTTTTCAAGAGCCTTATTTCTCTGATAAATCAAAGCGTTGAAAGCACTGGTGTGGTATTTGTCAAGGGAGCCATTGTGTGGAATTAATAATTTGAAAAATGAACTATAGAAATAGTTTGAAAATATTTGCTTGAAAGTCAGCCAACTACATAGTCATATACAATCTAACAGAGTAGCATGCAATCTTGTGGAATGATCAAGTCCTGGCAAACAAGCCCAGGGAAAAATAAGCCCAGGAACGAACTGGTTTGGGATGATCAAGCACGGAATCAGGCATTCAGGAAACAAAGATTGTGTGTATCATTACGCCTAGTGATGGGACATCAGTTAGAAATCATAATCGATCATCGGTTACGCCAACAGAAGACTGTACCGGATCCAGCTATTTTCAATAAAAAAGAAGTAGTCCCATGATTGATGGTCTTATCCAATTCATTTTAATGCGCCATCTTTATTTTCATATCTGAGTGCAATCGAAACACTTATTTGTCTTAGAAAAATTGAGTTTAATTGGGTTTACTTCCTTCGGTTTTGCACACAATACGATACATGATTTTCAAAATGCCGTGTTGAACTCATAGTGGCATTGTCTTTGACAAATGCCACAAAAATCAAGTTACTTACTGCAGGTTCTCTCATTGATGTAAGACTGGAGCTCCTGGTGTGAAAGAAGCCCCTATTAGGGGGCGTCTCCCTAGGGGTGGTAGATGAGGAATGACTGTCATCGCTGGTGCCGTTCACCGTGGTGGGTGACTGACTCTGGGTCGCTGCTTGTTGCCGTGTCAACTCTTTGACTTCTTTGAACTTTTCAATAAACTGGGGAATCAGAAAAGGGAAACAGTGGTGTCACCATCACAGAAGTAGGGGTAAATTCAAAATCCAATTCTGACCTCTTTGAACATAACAATAAAATAAGGATGCAGAAAAAAAGATATAAGTCAAGCTCTATGAAAAGGGGGTTTAATACATCTGCAGAAAAGTATAGACTCTTCACAAGCACTTGAACAAAATTCTTCCCAAGCCACTGGCTGCTTTCCCACTTACAAAAAAAAAAAAAAAAAAAAAAAGTCATTTATTGAGGGAGGAATGAATCTTGTCACAGTAACTAGCACCAATCCTCAGAGAGAATTTGGCAAAGCTGGGCATGGAACCAGGGTCGCATGTACCTCAAGCCCTGTAAATTACTGCTGAAGCTCATGGGCTTGGCAAAATGGCTTTAACCCTTTGCCACACAATCTCTGATTTAATGACCCTGAGAAAAAGAAGACTTTGAAAACATTGTGGGAAAAGGAGAAAATGCTGGTGGTAACCAGCATTTTGTCCTTTTCTTACTGTGTGTTTTTTTTTACCCTTCCAAAGACAAATTTTAGTTTTTGGGTCACATGTAACCTTTTACAAAACAATACCGGCATTTAACTACACTGAGGTAGAAGCTTTCTGAAAACATTGGGGGAAAGGGAGAGAATGCTAGTAACCAGCATTTTCGGCTTTTCCCAAAGGTTTTTCTATCTTTTCAGATACAAATTCCATTATTTGAGCTATATTTAAATAGTCGTCTCAAATTATTTCAGTTTGGACAAGCCTAAAATTTTGTTGTTTGGCAATTAATTTAGCTTATTTATACTAATTTTCAGTTTGTTCTCTGCAAATGTTTTGATCATGGAAAGTCTAAAATTTTGTTGTTTGGTAGACACATTTACAAGAGACACCTACCTTCGCTAAATCAGACTCTGTACCAAATCCCAGCCCGTACACCGTGTTGGCTCTTGGATCAGACCACTGACCAAACTTCTGGGATGTCTTTGTGAAAGCCATATTTGGTGTGATTGTGCTGTTAATGATGGCCTGTGATAAATATCAATATGATTATAACCACATTGATTAACCTCTTGACCAAACAACCTTGTATCAGACCTCCAGATAAAAGGGAGTGATGGTATTCTAAATCCATAATTTCTCTTCCAACCCTATGTTGTGGGTACTTATTAGAATTGTCTCCATGAGACGATTCTAATGTGTACCCATAACATAGGGTTTAGTGGAGAGTGATTAATATTTTCAATTTTGAAATCTAAATCACGCCCTCTTTCTGGAGCTCTGTTGTATTTATCAATCCTTAGGAAAATGGCTTATGGAACAAGATCACCATGTGTGGATGCCAATGCTCAGCTGTAGTTGCTTGATTCCCAGTAAAAGTTTAAAGTAGAATTTAGGGTGTAACTGTGTCAAAAATACCTTGATGGTCATCTGCCTTTGTTGTATGGGTTCCCTTTTGATAACGGACAACTTGTCCAAGTTTGGAGTAAATATCTTTAGTAATGACAGAGATATTGTGAAATGTCAAACTTCTTGCACGACTCAAAGGACAGTGACTATGATGCCAGGGCTATGACAATATCTCATTGCTTTCTTTGAAAAGCGCTGAGCTAATAAAAGTGAAAAAGGGAAGCAATGCTGGTTGATGAAACTAGAGCTGTCACTGACTGTGAGTTAATACCCCCTCCAGCGCTTTGACAGAAAAAAAAAGTGTCAAGTTCAAAGGGAGATAATTCCTTAACCAGGGGGAGTTGACACTTGAAAATTACGTCTTTCAAATCTTCAGTATATGATCAATATATGTGCAAAGTTTCAATGCAATTGAAGGAAAACTCTAGGAGGAGTTCGCGACACAAAATTGCTAGTATTTTGTACACAGACGGACACACGGACACACGGATCGACGGACAGACAGGCTGAGTCCAGTATACCCCTGAAAACATTCGTTTTGCGGGGGTATAAATATCCATGGGAAAAGTGAAGTGTGTGTAACCACCATTTTCTCCTTTTCTCAAAAGGACTACTACCCTTTGAAAGTTTTATTCTATTTCAGCAACATCTGATTTACCATCTGCAAAATGAATGTACTCATAATAAATACACATCTAACATTTGGTTGTCTGTTAACTCTTTACCACACGACAAAATTTTAGACCAGTCCAATTGAAATCATTTGCAGACGACAAATTAAATTTGATTTAAGAATTGAAATTTGCTATGGGAGAGGTAGAAAACATTGTGGGAAAAGGAGAAAATGCTGGTTTCCAGCATTTTCTCCTTTCCCCACAAGTTTTCAAAAGGCTTCCTTTGTAGGGTCGTTAAAAGTCGGGATTGTGTGGGAAAGAGTTAAAGTAAGCCCGTTTGGTTCTGCTGACATCTGGTCATGATCATGCAGATTGATAGACTGAATGCCATTTTATGCAGCTTTCAACATTATTTCGGTCATATCACAGCAACAGCTCACAATATTCATGTACGTCCTGGGTTTCGCCAGTACTAGACTGGGACAGAGGACGCTCCCACAAAAATCTCAGAGCTTCAAGTGAAGCTCAAACCCAAGATCTCCAGCTCATGGGTCCTACACTTTACCACAACCACTCACTGACACTCATAATCATGAAGAAGACCAATTTTGAAAACATTGTAGCAAAGTCAGAAATTTATCAGAAAATGCTGAAAACAATCATTTTGTCCTAATGCATTTATCATGGACTCACCTTAAACCTGTACCACATAATCCCGAGTTTTAACGACCCTAAGTAGACACCTTTTGAAAACATGGTGGGAAAAGGAGAAAATGCTGGTATCATGGCAGTCAGTGACACATCCATTTGTTTCCTGGCTTTCTCACACCAGTACCGACACAACTTTCTTTCCAAAGCCACTGACTACTTTTCTCACTTGCATCAGAAGTGAGAGGCGTAAAATTGCTGGAAAGAAAGTTTGCCTTAACTGGGTATCGAACACGCAACCACCAGGTCATGAATCAGATATGCTAACCACTGAGCTACCGGGGCAGGTGCCAAATATCTACAAATTACTGGAGAATATAGATCCACTAGAAAGCACTTCACATTCAAGCAGTCTGATATTAATCTACACTGTCTGCGGACAGAACTAGCAGTGTCTATGGCAACTCAAAAGCCTAAACAAAACAATAAATTTACAAGAAGACATCTTACACACTTATATTCCACAACTTGTCCCAGTCATTACACTTTACACTTTACCTAATAATCCCCCTATTTTTACAAACCTGAGAAAGAGAGACTTTGAAAACACTGTGGAAAAAGGAGAAAATGCTGCTCAGCAGCATTTTCTCCTTTTCCCACAATGTTTTTTGACATTTCCCTCGGCAAATCACATCATTTGAGCCTCACCTACCCTGTCCACTGCCTTAGCTTCTAATATGGATCACAGGCCAAAATTCTGCTAACTGTTATGAAGTTAACTCTACCAAACAACAAGACATTGGATCAGTCAAAATGGAAATTATTTGCAGATGACAAATTAAATGGAGGCAAAAACGATAGTTTTCTAAGATAGGGGGCAAAACATTGTGGAAGATGGTCCAGTTAATACTGGTTACCAGCGTTTTCTCCTTTTCCCATGATTTTTTCAAAGGCCTTCTCCCTCTGGATCGTGAAAACTTACGATTGTTTGATAAAGGGTTAACTCTTTAACAGAAAATAATTCTACTCTTGTCCATATTGTAAACATTTGCACATCATAAATAACATAGAGATACAACGATGTGATTAATCTTGATAAGGGTGGAAAACATTGTTGAAAATGGAGTAAATGCTGATTACTAACATACCTTTCCATTTCTCACAATGCTTTTGAAAGCTTCCTTCTATTAGTTTGCTAAAACAGGCGATTTGTTAGGTAAAGGATTAAATCTGACAAAATAATCCCAATAATTAACGACCCTTTGTAAGAAGACTTTTGCAAAAATTGTAGGAAAAGGAGAAAATGCTGGTAACCAGCAAATTCTCCTTTTCCCACAATGTTTTCCCACCCTTCCAAAAACAAATCCCACGATTTTAACCTCGATTAATTTGTCGCGTGCAAATGCATTCAACATGGACAAGTCTAAAATTGAGTCATGATAAGAGTTAACCCTTTACCACACAATCTCGACTTTTAATGACCTGAAGGGAGAAAGCTTTTGAAAACATTGTGGGAAAGGAGAAAATGCTGGTAACCACCATTTTTTCCTTTTCCCACAATATTTTCTACCCTACTTAAAACAAATTTCAACGTTTGAGTCACATTTTTTTTTTTTTATTGTCTGCAATTTAATGCTCTCATTTCAGATTAGTCTAAAATTTTGTCATTGGGTATAGAGTTAAGTTCCATTTAGCACCTTAGGAGAAATGAAGGATTAATTATTAATCTGTTTTATGACATTAACCCTTCCGACCTCTAGGACAACATATTAAGGTGCTTTTGGGGAAATGTGTAGATCATGATCAGACTACACAGAGTATTGTAGTCTGATCTAGGTATTTACAATGTCCAATCGAATGCAAGAAATTTTAACATTAAATTGCCTTGAAATTGCAACAAAATTTTAATGGATTTTTTCAAATATTTGAAAATATTCTAAAATGTTTATATTGTTTATTCAGCAGCCTGAACCCTTTCCCAAACAAGCCCTGGTTTTCACGTGTCTGCAGTACAAGTCTTTTGAAAACACTGTGGGAAAAGGAGAAATTGCTCGTAACGAGCAATTTCTCCTTTTCCCACAGTGTTTTCTACCCTTTTTGAGACCTTTCTGCCATTTTCATCAAATTTAAAATTGTCGTCTGCAAACTCTTTCAATTTGGACCAGTCCAAAATTTGTCGTTTGGGAAAGGCTTAAGGTTGACCCCTTTCAAATACTTTAACCCTTTACCACACAATCCCTGGTTTTAACAATCCTGAGGAAGAAGGCTTTTAAAAATATTGTAGAAAAAGGAGAAAATGCTGGTAACCAGCATTTTTTTCCTTTTTCTTTTCACAATGTTCACGTTCACATTTATTTTGTCATCTGCAACTGCTTTCAATTTGGTTGAGATCAATATTTTGCTGTTTAGTTCAGAGTCAACATTAAATTTTGCTAACAAGTTTATTTTCGTATTGCAGGAGAAACGGCTTTTGAAAACATTTTGGGACAGGACAAATTGTCCATTAGTAGTCATTTCTTCTTTTCCCAACATTGTTTTTTTTTTTCCCCTCAAATGTATTAACTAATTACCAAACAACAAAAATCTGGAGTCATCCAAATTGAAAGCATTTGCAGACAAATATTTAAATGTGGCTCAAGTAAATGAAATTTGGCTGTGAAAGAGCAGAAAACATTGTGGGAAAAGGAGAAAATGCTGGTTTTCAGCATTTTCTCCTTTACCCTCAATGTTTTCAAAAGCTTTCATTCTCAGGGCTGTTTAAACTCGTAGTTATGTGGTAAAGGGTAAAGATGAAGTGCTTGTAACAAGCATGTTCTCCTTTTCTCATTTCTGGGTAATATTGACCATCATTGGCATAATGCAATTACGTAAGAGGATGTTTTAAAAGTTGTGGTAAAAGGAGAAAATTGGGGAAAATTATAGTGACCAACATTTTCATCTTTTTTAAAAAATATAATTCTTATCTCTTTAAAAACAAATCTGATTATTCGAGAAAGCTTATTTTGTTACATAAAAATGCATCTGGTCCATGCTCTGGCAAAAGGGGGCTTAATGCATCTCCGTAAAACATGGTACCAAGCAAGTCATCAGATAATTATGGATCCATACAAGCCATTTTTTTAAATAATCAACTTAATCATAATGTAAACTGGTCCTCGAACAAACAGAAAATTGACCAGCAGCGAAAAGTTTTGGCCCAGGTCAGCCTGCGCAGACTGCGCAGGCTGACCTGGGTTGACACTTTTCGCAGATGCATAAAGCCCCCTTTTCACAGAGCATGACTCATTTGATTTGGATGAGTCATGAAATTTTGCTGTCTGGTATCAAGTTATTCGCAGAGAGATCTAACCTTTGAGCCCTCCACGCTAATGATGCGATATGTGTTTCTGGCACTGTCATAGTAATACGAAACCGCAACGGCAGATTTACTCGCTGGTAACCAGTTTTTCTTTGTATCCGGGTCGATCTGGAACACATGAGCTCGAACTGAAAAGATTGGCTGCTCCCTGAAAAGAGAAAATATTTACATATTTAAAAACCAGACTAAATACTTGAAATGTCTGAATTTTTTAATACCTCCTGCAATATGTACTTAGGTCTGGTTGCAGCAAATTTGCAAAAGTACTTTGTAAGACTTAACCCTTTACCACACAATCCTGACTTTTAATGACCTTGAAAGAGAAGGCTTTTGAAAACATGGTAGAAAAAGGAGAAAACGCTGGTAACTAGTGATAATACTGGCCCATGGACAGGAGGAAAACATTGTGAGAAAAGGAGAAAATGCTAGTTACCAGCACTTTCACGTTTTCTAGCAATGTTCTTGAAAGCTTGCTTCTTCTGGGATATTAAACAAGAGGGCCATGATGGCCCTGTATCGCTCCACTGGCTTATAAATATAAACCACGAAGAAAAGTCTTCACTATATAAGCCCTTATAAAACTTTGACCTCATGGCTACAGTCTGACTAAATGGGGAATATTGTATTAGAAGAATAACATGCCAAATGTGGGAGTTCTTGGCCTTATGGCTGGTAACAAGATGGTTTCTGAACTTTTCACTCCATAAACCCATGTAAAACTTGTGATCCCTGGTGCAGGGCCAAACTTGATCCTAGAGCTGTAACTTGGGCCCTCTTTGTAACTGTCCACTAAATAATGCTATAATTATATGCAAAATTTGGTAGCCTAAGCCTTATGGCTATGTACACCAAGATTTAAAAGTTTTCCCTATGTAAGCCTATGTAAATCTTGTGAACCCCCCCCTCCAAGTATGAGGCCAAATTGACCCCAGGACTATACTTTGGACACTTTTGGTAGACTCCAACTAGATCAAGCTAAATGCCAAATTTGGTAGCTCTAGGCCTTATGGTTTCAGACAAGAAGATATTTAAAGTTTTCTCTATATAAGCCTATGTATAAAACTTGTGACCCCTGGGGAAGAGCCAATTTTGACCCCAGGGCTATAATTTCAAGAAACATGATAGAGGTCTACTACATAAAGCTACATGCCAAATTTGGTAGCCCTATGCCTTATGGTTTCAGACAAGAAGATTTTTTAAAGTTTTCTCTATATAAGCCTATGTAAAACTTGTGACCCCTGGGGAAGAGCCAATTTTGACCCCAGGGCTATAATTTCAAGAAACATGATAGAGGTCTACTACATAAAGCTACATGCCAAATTTGGTAGCCCTATGCCTTATGGTTTCAGACAAGAAGATTTTTAAAGTTTTCTCTATTTAAAGTTTTCTCTATATAAGCCTATGTAAAACTTGTGACCCCTGGGGCAGAGCCAATTTTGACCCCAGGGCTATAATTTGAAGAAACTTGATAGAGGTCTACTACATAAAGCTACATGCCAAATTTGGTAGCCCTATGCTTTATGGTTTCAGACAAGAAGATTTTTAAAGATTTCCAATATTTTTCAGTTTTGTTGCCATGGCAACCAGAGTTTTTGAAGGAATCAAATTCTTTCAAGAAATTCTGAAGAGGACCATGTCAGGATCATTTCTGTGAAGTTTCGTGAAAATCGGATGGGTAGTTTCAGAGAAGAAGATGTTTGAAATAAAAGTTAACGCACGCACGGACGGACGGACGACCGGACGGACGCACGACGGACACCGGGCCATGACATAAGCCCGCTGGCCTTCGGCCAGTGGAGCTAAAAAGCAAGATAATTTGTGAGAGAAATGAGCAGTTGTTTTTGACCAGCAATAATAATTATTGCTCCAGTTCTTATAATGTTTCCAAAAAACATTGTTGGAGAAGTAGAAAATGCTTGTTACCAGCATTATCTCCTTCGCCCACGATGTTTACAAAAGGTTTTTTCCAGCGGGTCATTAAAATTCAGGATTGTGTGGTAAGGAATTATAACTGACATGTAGTTCTTCACACAAAACATCTGTATTCCTAATCAAGCCATATGCTTTATACCTTTAGCATTTTACAAGGGATGCATTCTCATACGGATTTACCTATAACAACTGAAGAAAACATTCTGAAAAATGGAGAAATTACTGGTTATGAGCAATTTCTCTCGTTTGAATAGCTTTTGCTCCCTTTTTTTTTTGGAAAAAAGGTATAATAATTCTGATAGTAGACATTTTCTCCCTCAAAATAACAAGATGAAGAGTACATATTAGAGAAAATATGGTTCATCAGATAACAGCTTGAAATCCTTGTGCAGTCAACTGCTTTGAACTTTGAACACAGACCAACTTTTCAAGAACCGGAAAGGTGGGGGGGGGGGGGGGGGAAGAGAGAAAGAATGTGTATTCTGTTTTTAGTAGATTTACATCGCAAATTCGCTTACTGAGATCAAACATGCCCGAACCAAATGCATCATGCATAACGATGCATGTGCACTTACTTTTGGTTTTGAATAGCTGGTCTGTACTACACGATTGGCGTTCTACTCATTCTACTTTCAGTTTTAGCCAGTACACCCTGACCTTGTTTTTGTCACTATTCTATATACAGTCCTACACATGTACATATAGTTCTAAATCTTATACCAGCAGAAACCAGCATCAGATTGATGGATCAAATTGCTACTCCGTAATAAGTTCATGTAATAAGATAACAGTTATGTACTGTGCATCCTGCTTGGCAGAACAACTTTGACTTTCCTTGCCCTTGCTTACTCCACTTTTAAATAAAGTATACAGTCATGTACATGCTTACATGTAATGAAAATTTTACTTTTCATTATACCACATCATAGCTTAATATTGTTCCACAAATCCATTTTCAGGACTGTGAGTACTTTGATTTAGTCTAGCAGATGCTAGTCTACTGCCATCAATAGTGACCCAGATTCAAATGTAAATGAAAAACCCCAAATATTGCCCAACAGTAGTACTACCCAACAGAAAATAACTCTTTCTGTTAGAAATCATAATTCAATTACATACAGCCAGCAACATGCGAAATGAGGCCTTCGGACATTTGCGTAATGTGTCCTCCCAGGTTAGCCTATGCAGTCCGCACAGGCTAATCCAAGACGACAATTTACGACGACATTAGATTTTTTCATACAGTAGACTTTCGTAAAACAGAAAATCGCACAAAAACAGGAAGTGTCGTCTCAGATTAGTCACAGACTGCACAGGCTGATCTGGGATGACACACTTTTATGCATATGTCAGAAGGTCCCTTCTCGTGTGCTGCATGCCATATGACAATGCTGACATGAACTACAAAATCTCTACCACTTCAATTTGAAAAAAATGTCTACTTATGAAATCATACACTGGACAAGATGTCATTGATAAGAAACAGGATATCTGCTTATATGTAAATTAAGGCAGGGACCTATGCAAATCAGGCTCAGTTTTACTTATCCCAATGCAATCTTTTTAATCTCCATGGTTTTTCCTGAGTGTTGTGGGTCTCGTCTACGTAAGAGTTTGTCCAACCCAATAGAAAGTGAAAAAGCATTCAAAGTACATGTAAAAGTGAACACTAGCCAGTATTCAAATGCCAAATCATCAAAGTGATATGTTCTTCATTTGCTGTTTTCAATTCAAGACCAACAAAAAGAATTTTTCAATGGCATTTCCTTTTGTGACAAGTCAATGGCTATGAGCAGAGATCAAAATCACTGGAGCGGACCGGATCAAACTGAATAACACGACTGGACCAGTTTGGACTTAATAACCTGACTGGACAATTTTTTTTCAATCTTGTATGGTCACCATGTTTTATCTTTACCAAGGTCACTTATTCGACATTCGCTAGTCTGTATGTACTTTCAGTACTTTGATCTAACAAAGCATACTCCAAAGGTCAGCAGGAATAGCTCAAATTAGTGGCTTTGCATGAGACTTGTAATCCACAAATCTCCCGACACTTGTGGGTGTGGGTTCATTTCCTAGTTGGCTAGCCAACTGAAAAAAAAAAAATGCTAATAGTCTTTTGGATAAGACATTAAATTTAGGTCCTGTGTGATGAGGCTGTAAATTGAGCAGGTTAACTCTTTACCAAACGACAAAGTTTTGGACTGGACCAAATTGGAAACATAAGCAGACAACAAATTAATTGAAGCTCAAATGATGATTTCTGCCTTTGATAAGGTAAGAAAACATTGTGGGAAAAGAAGAAAATGCTGGTTACCAGCATTTTCTCTTTTTCCCTCAATGTTTTCAAAAGCCTTCTCTTCCTGGGTCATTAAAACTTGGGATTGTGTGGTAAAGAGTTAAAGAGGCAGGCATAACTTAGGACGGGTTTTGTCCTGTATGTTGAAATTCCTTCAACTTATAAAGCCAGACTCAATTTGAAAATTTTGGACAGTGACCATCTGGGATCCCACTCAGCATTTGATGAACATAATCCACATGAGTGACTTAATGAAGTTGTATGGCTTATCAGTGCTTTATGGGTTAATAATTCACAACTTATATTCTGACAAAAAGATGAAAGGAACAAAACATGATACAAGGTAAGTAGCCATCAAAATTTATCTCTTTTGAATAATCTTTATGACTTTTACCTGAGGTTTATTTAACCCTATACCACACAGTGAAGAGGCTTTTTGAAAAAAAAATGTGGGAAAAGGAGAAAATGCTGATAACCAGCATTTTCTCCTTTTCCCACAATGTTTTCCTCTCTTTTATAGACAAATATAATCTACCCTATCAAAGACAAATTCCATCACTTGAGCCACTATTAATTGTTGTCTGCAAATGCTTTCAATTTGGACAAGTCTGAAATATTTCTGTGTGGTATAAGGTTTAACCTTTTATCTGATGACAAAATTTTAGACTTGTCTAAACTGAAAGCCTCTGTAGATGGCCATTGAAATGTGGCTCTAGAGATGAGAATATGTATTCCCAAAGGGAAGAAATATTTTCATAAAAAAGGAAAATGCCAATTATGTTTACCAAAAGCCTTCTTAATTCTTTAAGGCTCATTAAAACTTGGGATTGTCTGGTAATTAAAGGGTTAATTCTTTGCTAAACAAATATGAATTTTTGTGCCCTTGCAGTTGACTGCTTTAGAAAATGTAGGAGTTTTTCAGAGCTGATGGAGAAACTTTTCACCAAACAACAAAATTTAGATTTGTCCATACTCATAGTGTTTGCAGAGGACCTTTTGCCTCTTTACCACACCCCAGAGTTTTAACAACCCAGAGAAAAACATTTTGAAAAAAGGAGAAAGAGCTGGTAATCAGAATTTTTCCTTTATCCCACAATGTTTTCTCCATTTTAGAAAGCAAATTCAGTCATTAAAGTGGCATTTAATTTGTCATCTGCTAATGTTTTCCATTTGAATCTGTCAAAAATTTTGTCATGTAGTAAAGAATTAAATAATACTCAAATTCTGGAACTTTTCTTTGATGGGGAAGAAAACATTGTAAGAAAAGGGGAAAAAGCTGGTTATTACCATTTTCTCCTTTTCCTGCAATGTTTTTAAAAGCACTTCTCCCTCCATGTCTTTAAAATGAAACACTGAACTGTTTGGCGGAGAGTTAAAATCTCCTCAGATCCAAGTGTGAAAGAGAAAGTATAGCTATTGTTCTAGGCAAAAAGTAAAATAGTTGATGCCCTAAATCCATTAGTTGAATATCTATTTCAAAAAAATATTCAAAATTAATATATACAGGCAAATAAAACTTCCAGATAGTACTAAAATATGTTCCACATAAAAATCAAATTACCCATAATCCCCCACTTACCTCGACATCACTTCCTGTGCATGAGCTTCCAAATGAGGAGCTAATCCCGGTGGTTGCTTCATAATTAAACAATTTTATTTCCACTACGAAATTTAATCACTCGATACCGCTCTACGATACCAGTTTGTTAAAAGTTTCATGAGTTCTACGTTATCTGCTTCTAAGCCGTCTTACATTATAAATGCCAAACTTTATGGAAAATCTCTCCAACAAACGTTATTCACCTGAGATAACAGAAACCAAAACTGTTCAAGTAAATAACAAAACCCTCTTGATGCCAACATGTGTATTTATCATGTAAAATTCACAACAGGAAACACTGAATAAGAGAATCAGTCTCTGCCTATAATCTCTTTACCAAACAACAAAATTTTTGACTTGTCCAAATTGAAAACATTTGCAGACGACAAACTTAACATAACTAAATAGTACCGATTTCTCTTTGAAGGGTAAAAAACATTGTGGGACAAGATGAAAATGCTGGTTACCAGCATTTTCTTCTTTTTCCACAATGTTTTCAAAAGCCTCTTTCCCCAGGATTGTTCAAACTTGGAAGATAAATCACTCCTTTTCCAACAATGTTTCCAAAAGTCCTCTTTCTTTGGACCTTTAAAACATGGACTATTCAGGTAGGAGTTAAAGCAAAAGCTTTTAAGTTAAGATTTTTCCAGTTTTTTGTATCATTAAACAGTTTGTAATTTTTCACTCTCTACCAAACAACAACAAAAAAAATAGACTTTCCAATTGAAAGCATTAGCAGACAACAATTTAACCCTTTACCAGACAACATAAATGTATACTTGTCCAAATTTAAAGCATTTGCAGACGACAATTTCAATGCGGCTCACATGATGGAATATGTCTTCTATAAGGTAAAAACACATTGCGGGAATAGGAGAAAATGCTGGTTACTAGCATTTTCTCCTTTTCCGACAATTTTTTCAAAAAGTTTCTTTCTCACAGTCGTTAAAACGCGGGATTGTGTGGTAAAGGGTTCAATGTGACTATATTGACGGAACTTTACATTCAATTTAGGGCGAGAGAAATACTTCAATGGAAAACTGCCAAACAGATGATAGGTTGATTGATGGATTGCATGGTGTTTTATACTGCTTTCAGCATGATGTCAGCCCCCTTCCTGATGTCCAGTGCTTAGCTAGGCCTCCAAGGCATCTTGCACAAGGACACTCCCCAAAAAATTCAAACTAAGTTGAGTATCCAATCCAGGACCAGCAAACAACTAATCCTGTAGACACCCATGAACCAATGAGCCACGGCCAGGATTCAAATAAACAAAATGAGCAAAAATATTGTTGCATAAGGAGCTATTTCTCCTTTTTGAAATTGCTTTGTGCTGTAAGGCAAAGAAATATATCTCAGGTTGAAGCTGATAAACTCTTTACCACACGACAACATTTTGGACTTGTCCAAATCACAAGCCTATGCAGACAACAAAGTAAATGTTGCTAAAATGGTGGGATTTATCCTGGAAAGGGTTGAAAACATTGTGGCAAAAGGAGAAAATGCTGGTTACCAGCATTTTCTCCTTCTCCCACAATGTTGTCTAAAGTCTTTCTGTAAAAAGGTGGGATCATGTTGTAAAGGGTCAAATTGCCACAATGTCCTCAGCAGCTTTGTTCCCCAGGGTTGTTTGAACTCAGCACTGTATGGTAGAGGGTTAACCCTTTACCACACAATCCTGACTTTTAATGACCCTAAGGAAAAAGGTTTTTGAAAGCATAGTGGTAACCAGCATTTTCTCCTTCTCCCACAGTGTTGTCTAAAAGTCTTTCTGTAAAAAGGTGGGACTATGTGGTAAAGGGTCAAATTGCCACAATGTTCCCAGCAGCTTTGTTCCCCAGGGTTGTTTGAACTCAGCACTGTATGATAGAGGGTTAACCCTTTACCACACAATCCCGACTTCTAACAACCCTAAGGAAAAAGGCTTTTGAAAACAGAGTGGGAAAAGGAGAAAATGCTGGTAACCAGCATTTTCTCCTTTTCCCACAATGTTTTTCTGCTCTTCCCAAAACAAATATCAATTTTTGAGTCAAATTCATTTTGTCATCTGCAAAAGTTTTAAATTTTGACCGATCTAAAATTTTGTCGTTTGGTAAATAAAGAGTTAACTCTTTACCACACAATCCCGACTTTTAACGACCCTAGGGTTGAAGGCTTTCGAAAACAATGTGGGAAAAGGAGAAAATGCTGGTAACCAGCATTTTCTTCTTTTCCCACAATGTTTTCAAACCCTATCAGAGAGAGCAATCATTATTTTAGCAACATTGAATATGTCATCTGCAAATGCGGTCAATTCCGTTCAGTCCAAATTTTTGTCGTTTCGTAAAGAGTTAAAATGTAACATCTAAACGTCTGCAGTTTGTTGTGATCATAATGATAACGACGATACAAAAGCCTCCTAACAGGAAGTGCTTACTGAAAAAAACAAGATAAAGTAAATCGTGATAAGTGAAAGTTTCCTGAAAATTTCTTACTCAGATAAACTATGAACATGATGTTTTAAAGCAAAAATATCTGAATGTCTATTGCCTCTACCTTCTGTTGTATTTAACCCTTTCCCAAACCACAAATTTTAGCCCCATTCCAAATTGAAAGCATCTGCAGACGACAAATCAGAAAGTGGTACACATGAACTTAAGGTTTTTTGACAGGGGAGAAAACAATGTAGGAAAAGGAGAAAATGCTGGTCACCAGCATTTTCTCCTTTTCCCACAATGTTTTCAAAAGGCCTCTTCCTCGGGGATGTGAAAACACAGGATTGTTTGGTAAAGGGTTAACCCTTTTCCACCCCAGAGCTCCAGATAAGAGGGAGTGATGGTATTCTAAATCTATTATTTCTCTTCCAAGCCTCATGTTGTGGGTACTCATTAGAATTGTCTCGATGAGACGATTCTAATGAGTACCCATAACATAGGGTTTATTGGAGAGTTATTAATATTTTCAATTTTGAAATCAAAATCACTCCCTCAATCTGGAGCTCCGCAACCAATCTTGAGTTTTTTTATGACCCTGAAGAGAAATCCTATGAAACCCTGTGGGAAAAGGAGAAAAAGCTGCTTACCAGCAGTTTCTCCATTTCCCACAATATTTTCCATCCTAACAATGACAGAAATCATCATTTGAGCAAATGTCAATTAGTGGTCTGCAAATGCTTTCAATTTGGTACAGTCGTAAATTCTGTCGTTTAGCAAAGAGTTTAACCTTGCAATTGTTTGATTTGGGGTAATCAGCAGACCTGCACAAGACCAGTTTGAAACAAGGAAGTTCTGAAAGAATATATAGAAAAGAAAAATAGGCAAAAGTACATAACGCTTTAGCGTCCATAGTTACTTAGCAGGTGAAAACAACCATTTTAGTCAAAATGACTCGCAGAAAATGTCATGACAAGAGGAAGTTTATCGGTAAAAAACTTTCAAGCTGAGGTTCGACCTTCACATGACAAACATCAAATGATAAAAACTGCCACTGCTGCGGTGACACAATTTTACTTGAACAAATTGCTGGCAATTGCAGACAACAAGTTGAATGTATTTCAAAAGATGATATTTGACTAATAATTAAAGGGTAGAACATTTTGGGAAAAGGAGAAGTAGCTGGTTACCAGCAATTTCTCTGTTTTACTTTATGTTTAAAAACTTTATTACCTCAGTGTCATTTAAAAACTCAGGGATTGTTTGATTGAGAACTCTCTACCACACAATCCAGAGTTTTAACAACCCTGAAGAAGAAGAAGCCTTTTGAAAACATTGTGAGAAAAGGAGAAAATGCTAGTGACTAGCATTTTCTCCTTTTCCCAAAATGTTTTCAAACCTATCAAAGAGAAATTCCATCATGTTAGTGACACTTAAATTGTCTTCTGCAAATACAGCATACCTGCAATTTGGAAAAGTCTAACATTTTGTTGTTTGGTAAATAGTTTACCTGTTACCAAACAATCTCAGGCTTTAACAACCCCGAAGAATATTGAAGATTGAGGGAAAAGAAGAAAACAAAGGCAGCATTTTCTCCTTTTCCCTCAATGTTTAAACCTCAAAGTACTAGTTTAACCAAATGTTCACTCTCAATCTAGATAAAAGACCAAATAATTGCAATTTCAAGGCTGCTTTTTATCCAAAATATCTCAGCAAAGCAGACAGTGTAGATTAAAGATCAGACTGCATGTTTTGTGCAATCTAATCTTGATCAATACAGGGACTGTCCTCAAGAGCATGTTGCTAAAAGTCTAACCCTTCACCAAGCCACAAAATGTTAGACAGGTCCAAACTGAAACCATTTGCAGCCGACAAATTAGTTGTGTCTCAAATGTTGTAATTTGCCTTTACAAGTTACAAAACATTGTGAGAAAAGGAGAAAATGCTGGTCACCAGCATTTTCTCCTTTGCTCGCAATGTTTTCCAAACCTTTCCTCCTAAGGGGTTGTTAGAAATTTGGTACCGTTTGGTAAGGGAATATAACTGGCATTTCAAGTCCATGAATCACCGATACATAATCTCTGTTGCACTACACATTTTATTGAGTTCAATTTGTTACCTGATCTTTTTCAATTATGATAACTGTAACCTAATCTGCATTTCCTAATTAACCAATTTACTTCATGAGTACATGAGCTATTTTTAGATCAACAGCAACAGCAAGGGTTTAAATAGTATGGAAAAAAGGGGGAATGAGAGGAAATCACTTTATCCAGGGTCTAGGCATATTACGATTATAGGTAAGAGCCGTATTCGACTGGTGAACTTTCATGAAGCACCAAAATGAATATTAAGCTCCGCCTACCTGTAAGGTGCCCATTTCGTGCTGCACAAACATTATAATTTGAGAGCATAAGGTTTGTGCTTCACGAAAGTTTACGAAACCGTGAAATTTACCAATCGAATACAAAACGTGCAACATGAAAAAACAATTATTACCAGTCAAATACGCCTAATGACTCCAAGCAATCTTTTCAAGAGTGGTCAAGGGAAATAATACTGGTTTATTTGATTTAATAAGCTATCAGTAATAATAAGTTCACCTTTTCTGTAAAATGTATTTAGTGCAAAATTTACAGCTTCAAGATCCCAAGCTTTTAAGTCTCTACCACTCAATCCCGAGTTTTAATGACCCTGGTGATCGCCTTTTGATAACATTGCGGGAAAAGGAGAAAATGCTGGTAACCAGCATTTTCTCCTTTTCCCATAATGTTTTCTGCCCTTGTAACGATAAATTTCAATTTTTGCATTACATTCATTTCATCATCTTCAAATTTAGAATTTGGACAAGTCTAAGGATTTGTCATTTGGTAAATAATTCATTCCTTAACCCTTTCCCAAACGACAAATTTTGGACTGGTCCAAATTGAAAGAGTTTGCAGACGACAATTTTAAATTTGATGAAAATGGCAGAAAGTTATCAAAAAGGGTAGAAAACACTGTGGGAAAAGGAGAAATTGCTCGTTACGAGCAATTTCTCCTTTTCCCACAGTGTTTTCAAAAGACTTGTACTGCAGACATGTGAAAACCAGGGCTTGTTTGGGAAAGGGTTAACCTTGATCGCCATGATGTGAGTGCACGTATACATCTGTGTGGGAACTGGTACGGATGGTCCCAGTAATATCAGCCCCTACTTCTCCCTCCCCAAATAACTTTGAATTTTGCTGGGGCTGCAACAGGCAAATGCTTCTATTGACCCATTCCAAAATACAAACTATTTTTTTTTTATCATGATAGGAAAAGTAAGCCCTCCCCCCCATCCCACTCTTACCCGTTGTAATTCAAACCCTGCAATATAACTAAAATAATGTTGCCAACAACATTAAAAACCTTAAAAACAAACAAACTAATAAAAAGCTCATAGCTCCAAAAATAAGGTCAAAAGTTTCCTGAGGCAACAGTCGTAAAATTAAATTTTGTATATTGGTCAACCTGTCAAGTTATAACCTCGCCTGAGCGTGATCTGTCATCCAAAACTTATTACTTCCTCTCTCTCCATTTACTCTAGTTTGATTTTCAAACATTACCTTCTTCAGTTGACAACATTTTGCAAAAATGAAATGAATTAATTCTATTGTTTAACTCTTTACCACACAATCCCAACTTTTAACGACCCCGAGGAAGAAGCCTTTTGAAAACATTGTGGGAAAAGGAGAAAATGCTGGTAACCAGCATTTTCTCCTTTTCCCACAATGTTTTCTATCATACCAAAGACAAATTTCATCATTTGAGCCACATTCAAATTGTCATCTGCAAATGCTTTGAATTTGGACAAGTCTGTGTTTTTGTCGTTTGGTAAAGAGTTACACCCCGCCAGGTAGTTCAGTGGTTAGCATATCTGACTTGTGACTCCGTTCAGGCGAACTTCCTTTTGGGCAATTTTTTGCCTCTCACCTCTGATGCATCTGAGAAAAGTAGTCCCTGGCTTCGAAAGAAAGCTGTGTCAGCATTGTTGCGAGAAAGCCAGGAAGCAGATGCCTAGGTGCACTGACTGCTTTGATATGACCTAAGCTAAAATGTCATTAAACTCCAATATAAACAAATCTTTTATTTCAAGATACAATATCAATTGTTCAAAATAATGACCACTTGCAACTGTCACTTGTCTTTTTGTTTTGGTATTTTGGTAACAGTCCTATACAAGTTGGCTTCTTTCAAAAAGAAGCCAGGAGAGGTCAGCGTAAGTGTTTTGAAATAGTTTATTGGCCTTTAATTTCAACCTCTTTTGCTTTACATGACGGTCATTTGATCTTCTTTCCGCCTTCTCAAGTCGCATGATCTTGTCCAGCGGTCTTCTTTCTCTTTTTTGACAAAATTCTTCATACTTTTTCTTCTGCTTAGATTTATTTGCTTAATGAAGAATTAAAGTTATTTGAGAGGTCATTTGAATCATGGCAAATTAATGTAACAAATCTTTTCTGAAATTCGTCATATCTAAAAGTGGGTGCAGGACAACTAGCCCCAAAGATAACTCGCCCCAAGGCAACTCGCCCCCCCCCCAAAAAAACTTGCCACAAGGCAACTCGACTCACCTTCAAAAGACAAATAGCCCCAAAGTTATGAGACAACTCGCCCCACATATAAGACAACTCGCCCCGCTCTTATTACTATCACCTGAACGTATTTATAAAACTACATGACGATTTTTTTGTGGGGCGAGTTGTCTTTTTGGCGAGTTGTCTTTGGGGCGAGTTGTCTGTCATTCCTAAAAATAGAACCATGTCTATTTCTTATTTCGGTTTTTTGATTTCGCTTTATTTACAAAACCATGACGAAAAAGACTGTGTACCATACTAATTTCGCAAGAAAAATGGATTTAGACAGCGAATTCTGTGGCAGTCTGCGTTTTAAACTCACAACTGTTGGAGAGGTCTGATGACCTCTCCAATAATTCCAGGTTTTTTATGAAGATGGCTTTTAAAAGCATTGTGGGATAAGGAGAAAATGCTGGTAACCAGCATTTTCTCCTTTTTTCCACAACGTTTTTTACCCTTTCAAACACAAATCCCATCATTAGAGACAAATAAAATTTGTCGTCCACAATTGCTTTCAGCATGTATATATTTTTTTAAACTTTTTACAAAACAACAAAATTTTAGATTGTTCAAAATTGAAAGCATTTGCAGACGACAAAATAAATGTCACTGAAAACTAAAATCTGTTTTGGAAAGGGTAGAAAACATTGTGGGAAAAGGAGAAAATGCTGGTTACCAGCATTTTCTCCTTTTCCCACAATGTTTTCAAAAGGCTTCTTTCTTAGGGTCGTTTAAAGTCGGGATTGTGTGGTAATTTTAAGAGTTTATCAAAACCTAAAATTTTCTCCTCTAGTGATGAGTTACAGAGGCACTCAGCTACTTTCCTGCATGAACAGTTCTTCATTCAGTAGCTTATGCTGAATGAAAATGTCAGACCTCTCCTGCCCTGGACAAACTGAGAAAAACACTGTATTTGTAGTTTCACCAGACAACTGGCCCTTTAGGTCCAAGATACCCTCAAAAACTCACTTGGCCAAAAACAAATATACTGGCAACTTGAAAATTAAAGAAACAAAGCTTGTTTATATTACACGATGAATTCATGAATTTCACCATAAAATTCTGCCAGTTAAAGCCATTAACCCTTAAAGCGCCTTTCACAACTATAGTTGCATTTGCAGCCAGTGTAGATCAAGATCAGGCTGCACAAAACGTGCAGCCTGATCTTTGATCTGCACTGTCCGCTTTGCTGAATCACTGTAGACAAAAGCAACCATGAAACTGTAATTGTTTGGGTCTTGTTTGTAGGATGAAAATGTCTGACAGGTTTATTCGGCACTCTATGGGTTAATTACACATTTCAACTGGGCAAATCATTTAGCCTAAGATAACCCCTGACAAGCTGAGCCAATACTTCAGCAGACTGAAGGAACAAAGATCATTTATCATAATATTTCATGAATTTAACCATAAAGTGCTCATCTAAAACCATTTATCATAATATATCAAAAGTACAGTAGAATTTTTAGACAAGGGCATATTGCTCAGGCGGTAGAGTAATCTGAGCGTGAGACTTGTGAAAGCCAAATCTGGGTCCACTTGAGGGTGTGGGTTTGATCCCCAGGGCTAGCCACCAATGATTGATTGAATCGTGTTCTACGCCGCTTTCAACATTATTTCAGTTATATCAAGGCAACAGCTCACATGTTCATGTATTTCCTGGGTTTTATCAGTACTAGGCTAGGGATCTGAAGTGTCTTGCCCAAGGACACACCTACGAAAAACCCAGCCGATCAGGTGGGGCTCGAACCCGGGGCCTCCAGGTTACGAGTCCCACACTTTACCACTGAGCCAAGCAGGACCTCCCTAGCCACTAAAACTACTTCAAGTCTTTTGGATGACACATTAAACCAAGGTCTGGTGTGACGAGGTCTGGTGTGAGGGTGCTATACACTGAAGATGTTAACGCTTTACCAAACAACAATATATGTCTTTCTGAAAGGTTAGAAAACACTGTGGGAAAAGGAGAAAATGCTGGTAACCAGCATTTTCTTTTCCCGCAATGTTTTCTAAAAGCTTTTTTCTTTTGGGTCATTAACTCTTTACCACACAATGCCGACTTTTAACGACCCCAAGAAAGAGGCCCTTTGAAAACATTTGTGGGAAAAGGAGAAAATGCTGGTAACCAGCATTTTCTCCCTTTTCCACAGTTTTCTACCATATTAAAGACAAATTCCAATCATTTGAGCCACATTTAATTTGTGGTATGCAAATACTTCAATTTGGGCAGGTCTAAAATTTTATCTTTACCAGAGGACACAATTTTAGAATTGTCCAAATTGCAGGCATTTGCAGACAAGAAATGAAATGCGGTCAAAGTATTCAACTTTAAAAGGGTAACAGCATTTTCTCCTCTTCCCACAATGTTTTCAATAGCCTTCCTCTCCAGAATTACTAAAATTTTTGCTGATAGTTTACCAAACAAAAAAAACTAATAGACTTCTAAAAACTGTAAGCAATAATTTTGCAGATGACAAAAATGAACATGACTCAAAAATTAAGATTTGTTTTTAAGAAGGCCATTGAAAACATTGTGGGAAAAGGAGAAAATGGTTACCAGCATTTTCTCCTTTCCCACAATGTTTTCAATGGCCTTCCTCTTCAGGATAATGCAAAAATTTTAGAATATTTGTTAACCCTTTCCCAAACAAGCCCTGGTTTTCACGTGTCTGCAGTACACGTCTTTTGAAAACACAGTGGGAAAAGGAGAAATTGCTCGTAATGAGCAATTTCTCCTTTTCCCACAGTGTTTTCTACCCTTTTTTTTATAACTTTCTGCCATTTTCATCAAATTTAAAATTTAAAATTATCGTCTGCAAACTCTTTCAATCTGGACCAGTCCAAAATTTGTCGTTTGGGAAAGGGTTAAAGGGTTCAATTTTATGCACAACACACCTACAAAAATATGTAAATAGGTAAAAATAACAGTATAAAATCCTATTATTTGCACAAAGCACACAGCACTTTACAGTCGGTTGTTAGAATTCGGTGAACAAAGAGAAACACTACACATCACATTTTTGACACAAAGCTCCGAGAACTGAAATGGAATACCAATCGAATGACAACATATATCCAGACAAAGAAGATATGAAAACATTTCTTACTAAATCCTCTGTGTATCTTTTTATCTGATATAAAAACTGTATATACAACTTTTTTTCCTTCTAAACTGTTTAACCCTTTACCACATGTCAAAATTCTACACTTGTCCAAATTGAAAGCATTTACAGATGACAAATTAGATTTGGCTCATATGCCGAGATTTGTCTGTAACAGATCAGAAAACATTGTGGGAAAAGGAGAAAATGCTGGTTACCAGCATTTTCTCCTTTACCCCCAATGTTTTCAAAAGGCCTCTATCTCAGGGTCGTTAAAACTTGGGATTGTGTGGTAAAGGGTTAACACACAATCCTAAGTTTTAACAACCCCGAGGAAAAAGGCCTTTTGAAAACACTGTGGGAGGAGTAGAAAATGCTGGTAACCTGCATTTTCTCCTCTTCCCACCATGTTTTTTCTTAGAAGAAAATTCCATCATTTTATCAGCATTTATAATTGTCGTCTGCAAGAACACTGAATTTTGACATGTATATGAATTTATGTGTGGTAAAGAGTTAACTAGAGAAAACTCTTTACCACAAGACAAAAACATGGAGTTGTCCAATTTGAAAGCATTAGCAGACGACAAATAAATGTCACTCAAATGATGATTTTTGTCTTTAATAGGTTAGAAAACATTGTGGGAAATTAATGTAGAAATTGCTTTATATCAGCATTTTCTATTTTTCCCACAATATTTTCAAAAGCCTTCTGTTTTCAGGATTGTTAAATCTCCAGATTTTGTTGTAGAGAATTAATAGAGTTGCCTTTAAGCAAGTATAGATCACAAAACGTGCAGTCTGATCTTTGATCTACGCTGTCCGCTTCGCTAAAACACTAGACAAAAGGAAGCCACAAATTTGCAATTATCTCAGTCCCTTTATCACAAAATGCCGACTTTTAACAACCCTGAGAAAGAAGGCTTTAGAAACATTGTGGGAAAAAGAGACAATGCTGGTAAAAAAAGCATCTTCTCATTTTCCCATGATGTTTCCTACCCAATGAAAGACAAATTTTATGTTCTGAGTAACATTTAATTTGTTGTCTGCAAATGCTTTCAATTTGGACACGGCTAAAATTTTGTCGTCTGGTTAAGAGTTAACTCTTTACCACACAATCCCAACTTTTAACGACCCTAAAAAGGAAGCCTTTTGAAAACATTGTGGGAAAAGGAGAAAATGCTGGTAACCAGCATTTTCTCCTTTTCCCACAATGTTTTCTTCCCATCCCATAACAAATTTCAATTTTTAAGTCACATTGAAGTTGTCATCTGCAAATGCTTTCAATTTGGACAGGGCTAAAACTTTGTCGTCTGGTTAAGAGTTAATAGTTAACATTCTATCAAACAATCCAGTGGTTTTTAATGACCATGAAGAAATTTTTTTTTTAAATGCTTTCAATTGGGACGAGTCTTTTTTATAACTTTCTTAAAAGCCAACGATAATTAGGCTATATTTAGTTGTCTAGAGAGTACACAAAATATTTGGCAGAATGAAATTAATATCTCTTTTACAATCTTTCAAAATCAAATTTTCCCCAAAGATATCACATACTTTCACAAAAAATATATTCTTAACCCATTTTCAAGCAATCCCAAGTTCTAACAACAATGAGAAGGAAGCCTTTTGAAAACATTGTGGAACAAGGAGAAAATGCTGAAAACCAGCATTTTTCTCCCTTTTCCACAATGTTTTCCATCCTCTAAATCACAAATTTCATAATTTGAACCACATTAAATTTGTAATCTGTAATGTAATATTGTAACACAAAATATTTGGCAAGCAGTACAGTCTCCTTTTCCCACAATGTTTTTTATCTTTTAAATGACATATCTCATGATTTGAACCACATTATATAAAAGCCATACACTGTAAAAAGGGGCTTAACCCTTTCCCAAACGACAAATTTTGGACTGGTCCAAATTGAAAGAGTTTGCAGACGACAATTTTAAATTTGATAAAAATGGCAGAAAGGTCTCAAAAAGGGTAGAAAACACTGTGGGAAAAGGAGAAATTGCTCGTTATGAGCAATTTCTCCTATTCCCACAGTGTTTTCAAAAGACTTGTACTGCAGACACGTGAAAACCAGGGCTTGTTTGGGAAAGGGTTAATGCATCTGCGAAAAGTATCGACCCAGGTCAGCCTGTGCGCACTCCGCACAGGCTGACCTGGGCCGAAACTTTTCGCTATTGGCCAATTTTCTGTATGTCAATGGACCAGTCTACATCATGATTCAGTCAGTTGTTTGACAAAACGGACTTTATGGATCCATGATCCTGTAATGACTTGCTTGGTATCATGCATCAAGGAGATGCATTAAGCCCCCTTTTGCCAGAGCATGATTGATATGTAATCTAATGTTGTAACATCCATATTTGGCAGAAAGAATTACAGTAACTCTATTACAATCTTTTAAAATCCAACTTTGCCCTAAGATATCACCGAATTTGACACAATAAAGGCATTTTAAGTGATCCTTTTATCACTGTTCTGTAGCACAATACTGTCAATTAAGACCCACTGTCTTCCAATAAATTTCTAATCTATTGGCCACTGCTTTAGGAAACCTTTACCACACAATCCCGAGTTTTAACAACCCTAAGGAAGAAGCCACCTGAAAACATGATAGGAAAAGAAGAAAAGTTCTCCTTTTCCCACAATGTTTTCTATCCTATATATGACTAATCCAACCTTCGAGCAATGATCAGTTTGTCCTCTGCAAAATGCTTTCAATGAGGACCAATCTGGAATTGTCTCCGGTAAAGAGCATACCAAACAGAATACACTGACAAGGATTTTGATGAAAGTTAAAGTTGTCAAGTAGCCCAAAAATTCTACATCGTGGCTAACCCTTAAAACAAACAATCCCCAGCTTTAACGACATTGAGGTAGAAGGATTTATAAAACATTGTGAGAAAGGAGAAAATGCTTTTCCCACAATGTTTTCAATCCTTACACAGACAATTCCTAACATTTCAGCCAAATTCAATTTATGGTCTGCAAATGTTTTAACCCTTTACCAGACGACAAAATTTTAGCCTTGTCCAAGTTGAAAGCATCTGCAGACGACAATTTCGATGTGGCTCAAATGGTGCAACCTTTCTTAGATAGGGTAGAAAACATCGTGGGGAAAGGAGAAAATGCTCAGGTTCCCACTATGTTTTCAAAAGGCTTCTTTCCCAGGGGCGTCAAAAGGTGGCATTGTACGGTAAAGGGTTAAACCCTTTACCATACAATCCTGGGTTTTAACAACCCTGAGAAAGAAGCCTTTTGAAAACATTGTGGGAAAAGGAGAAAATGCTGGTGATCAGCATTTTCTCCTTTTCCCACAATGTTTCCAACCCCTTTAAAGGAAAATTTTATCGTTTGAGTCACATTTGTTGCCTGCAAACAGTTTGAATTTGGGCAAGTCTGTATTTTTCTAGTGTGCTAAAGATTTCATTCAGACAAGTCTGAAATTTTGTCATCTTAAGTAAAGAGTTAAGCAAACTATGTAAATATTATCATGGTTTGACTCTAATAAACTCCAGAATACATTCATAAACATCCGTTATGCTATGAACAGCTACCAAACCACACTACCACAACATCAGGGGTCAAAAAAAAAATTCAACTGTCACTAAAATCACGGTTCAATTTTTTTCTGTAAACATTTTCCTTGTGGGTTATTTTATAGCTTTGGGGTAAAAACGATGGTTTGATAAACTGTGTAAATAATAATCTTGGTTAACATCTACTGAAAGCGTTAATTGAAAAATGTAGTTGTGAAATTCTGAGCTGTCCCTTTACCGAACTATCCCACGTTTTAACCCTTAACCCTTTACGAAATGACAAAATTTTAGACTTTTCCAAATTGAAAGCTTTTGCAGACGACAAATCAAATGTGACCGAAAAACTGAGTTTGTCCTTGGAAGGGTAGAAAACATTGTGGGAAAAGGAGAAAATGCTGGTCACCAGCATTTTCTCCTTTTCCAACAATGTTTTCAAAAGGCTTCTTTCCCAGGTTCTCAAAAACTCTGGACTGTGTGGTAAAGGGTTTAAGGGTCTGTACATATTGTGGCCTTTGCAGCCAGTGCAGATCAAGATCAGACTGCAAAAATCCTGCAGTCTGGGTCTGTATTCACCAACCATTCTTCAGACTACTCTCATTCTTACTCCTCAAGATTTTCTAGATTTAAAAGTAACAAAACTTCTGATTGGCTAAACCAACTAGTTAAGCCAATCAGAAGTTGTGCTACTTTCAAATTTAGAAAATTTTGGCGAATAAGACTAAGAGCGTTCTTAAGAATGGTTGGTGAATACGAACCCAGATCTTTGATCTATGCTATCTGCTTAGCTGGGACATTCTGGACAAAAACAACCTTATCATTGCACTTATAAAGGTCTTATTTTGAGAATGAAAGCTTTCCTAGGGTTTACTGGATGCTCTAATGACTGATAACCCAATTAAAGTAAAGCCTTTGGAAACAATGCAGGAAAAGGAAAAAAATGCTGGTAACCAGCATTTTCGGTAACCAGCATTTTCTCCTTTTCCAACAATGTTTTCAACCCAAGTTCATTGAAAAATTTTACCGTCAGAGCTCCATCATTTTGTTGTCTGCAAGTGTTTCTTGGACATGTCTTATATTTTGTCATTTGGCAAAGAGTTAACTTTTTACCAAATAACAATATTTTAGACCAGTCCAAATTGAAGGCATTTGCAGATGACAAAACAAATGTGGCTCAATAGTTGAAATATGTTTTGGGAAGTGTAGAAAACATTGTGGGAAATGGAGAAAATGCTGGTTACCAGCATTTTCTCCTTTTCCCACAATGTTTTCCAAAGGCTTCTTTCTCAGGGTCGTTAAAAGTCTAGCCTATGTGGCAAAGGGTTAATTACACCAAAACAGAGGCTTTTGAAACATTGCAGAAAAATGAGAAAGTACTGGTAAAAAAAACATTAACTCTCTCCTTCTTCAATGATGCTTTCTATCTATCTCTCATCATCTGAGCTAAATTTGACTTGTCGTCTGCAAATGCTTTCAATTTGGACAAGTCTATAATTTTGTGGTCTTACGAGGGACACTTTTTAAGTTCGTAGAGTAAGCCTATAACTTTTTAACGCAATTATGAAATTGCACGATTTTTTACACACAACTTGCGTAATCATTCCTCTCTCGAACGGTGCCACGGTATGCGGTGTACGAGGTCCACGTGCGCGCTGCGCTGGGTATTTTCAACACGTGGTTTTATACACTATAGTAAAATATAGCGTTCAATATGGATGTAAAAATCTGTGAACAGAGGGCATATTGTAAGATTCGAGCACAGCTCGGGTTTCCGCCAACAGAAATTCATGCTGATTTGCAAAAAGTTTATGGGAATGGTGCTTTAAAATATGCTACAGTTTGCAAGTGGGTACGTCGTTTTAATGATGGTCGGGAGTCAATTGAAAATGACCGTCGGGTGGGTAGGCCGGTTTCCGTTTTGACGGAAAAGAACGTTGCTACTGTGAAAACGTTAATTGAGGAAGACGCACGTTATACCGTGCAAGAGATAGAAGAATTAAGTGGCATTCATTCGTCAAGTGTTTTGAAGATCTTACGTGAACGACTTGGGCTACGTAAGATCTGTGCGCGTTGGGTGCCCCATTTGCTCACTGACGAGCAGAAACAAAGTCGGGTTAGACTTGCATCGCAAGTTATAGAAAATGTGATAAATGTGACCCACGTCGTTTGGAAAAGATAGTTACAGGTGATGAAACCTGGATCTATCATTTTCAACCCGATTTTAAGGCTAAAAATAAGGTTTGGGTTTCATCTGAGGGCGACAGACCTGTCATTGCGGGCCGTTGCAAAACATCAAATCGCATGTTGTATGCGATATTCTTTGATTCGAAAGGTCCAGTCCTTCCCATTCCAGTCCCGAAAGGTAGTTCTGTCACTGGAAAGTTTTACAGAGAAAGTGTTCTTACTCAACTTGTTAATTTCTATCAGAAACGCAGACCGCGCACCGGTGTCTGCAGCATCAAATTACTCCATGATAACGCACCAGCCCATAAATCCGCTACGGTACAGGAATATCAGAAAGAATCTGGGCTCGATGTCTTAGATCATCCCCCATACAGCCCTGACCTGTCCCCCTGTGACTTTTGGTTGTTCCCAAGACTAAAGGAAATGCTGGCAGGGCACCGTTTTTAATCCCGTTGTGGTATAGGCAGTGTGGTCTACCAGTGTCTGCAACATATACCTAAAGAGGACTACCGGGCGGCGTTCCGGAAATGGGTAGATCGCATACCGTAACACCATTTGAGAGAGGAATGATTACGCAAGCTCTGTGTAAAAAATTGTGCAACTTCATAATCCCGTTAAAAAGTTATAGGCTTACTCTACGAACTTAAAAAGTGTCCCTCGTACTTTTATATTAAACGACGAAATTTTAGACTTGTCCAAATCGAAAGCATTTGTAGATGACAAACTAAGTATGACTCAAAAAGTGAAATTTGATTTTGGAAGGGACGAAAACCCTGTGGGAAACAGGAAACAATGCTGGTTACGAGAATTTTCTCCTTTTTCCACAACGTTTTCAAAGGGTTAATTTAAAACTCAGGATTTTGTGGTAAAAGAGTTAACTCTTTACCCCCCGGGTTTAATGACCCTAAGAAAAGAAGCTTTGGCAAACATTATGGGAAAAGGAGAAAATGCTGGTAACCAGCATTTTCTCCTTTATCGACATCATTTCCTACCCTTTTCAAATGCAATTTCCAACATTTTAACATTCACTATGTCGTCTGAGAATGCTTTGAAATTGGACAAGTCCAAAACTTTGTTGCTTGGTCAAGAGCTAAGAGCTACTGAATAGTAAAGAAATAATATTTGTTTAATTAATTTGTTTGTATATAGTTGTTATACTGATATGTGTGCTGATAGCGTCAGGTATGTGAATGGATAAGATGACAAGAGGAAAAATTTTGTCCCTTCACACTGTCCCACAGGCCATTGGCATCATGTAATACACCAATCATTCAATACTCAGTTTGACCAGCCCATATAGCTCAAGTGGCAGAGCGTAGGTCTTGTAAACGTCAAGTCTCGGGCCACTTGAGAATGTGTGTTCAAGCCCAACAGCTGGCCATCTAAAATTACCTATAGTCTTTCAGATGAGGCCTTAAATGAAGGCCCCATGTAACAGTGCGATACAGCGAGCAACTATTTACCAAATGACAATTTTTAGACTAGTCCAAATTGAAAGCATTTGCAGACGATAAAAGAAATGTGACTGAAAATTTTGTTTTGGGAAGGGTAGAAAACATTGTGGGAAAAGGAGCATTTTCTCCTTTTCCCACAATGTTTTCAAAAGGCTTTTTCCTCAGGGTCGTTAAAACTCGGGATTGTGTGGTAAAGGGCTAAAGAAACAGGCGTTACTTAGGACGGGTTTCGGCCTGTATCTTGCAATGTCCCCCCATAACATAACTAACAGCCTTCGAGAGGCGATGTCCATATGGGCAACCGGTGGCTAAGATAAATAAACGGGAGTTCAACCAATCAACTCTATCTCTAGATCTAATTCTAACTTCTAACACTTTACTCTTTACCAAATGAAAAAAATTTAGACGTATCCACACTGCAGGCATCTGTATACGGAAGGGTAATTGTAAACCACATCATGAGATTTGTTTGTGACGGGGTAGAAAACACTGTGGGAAAAGGAGAAAGTGCTGGTTACCATTGTAAAGTGACCCTCAGTAATATTTATAGAATCATGACCTCTCCCAACCCTGTAAGTTTGTATCATTCTCCCCCCCCTCCCCCTCTTGCAAGAATATTTTATGTTATGTTATGCTCCTGGTTGTCTATCTGTCTGACCTTAGGCAAGGCACTGCAACGCCCCTGGCTAACACTGGCAAAACTAAAGAATTACATGAATATAAATTTTTGTGATAGTACCAGTTTAAATTCCAGACATTATCCATCAAAAGGTATACACACATTCTCAATTCAACTTTTACACTTTATGACACAATCCCAACTTTTAACGACCTTGAGGAAGAAAGCTTTTGAAAACATTGAGGGAAAAGGAGAAAATGCTGGTAACCAGCATTTTCTCTCTTTCCCATAATGCTTTTTCCCTCTCCAAAACAATTTCCACCATTTGAGCCAAATCTATTAGGTCATCTGCAAACACTTTCAATTTGGACAAGTCCAAAATTAGGTTGTGTGATAAAGAATTATTTTTTCTCCAAACACTCCCCAAGTATCAAGGTGAAAATGACCGTCTGACCAGCATCACCTGTTGCATATTAATAAATGACCAACATCAAACATACTGTGATGACAGCTTTTCAGGTACACCCATAATTCTTACTCTTTTTTTCCCTTGCATATTCAATACTTATATCTAAATTGCTTTCTGAACTCTCTACCAAAGCAGTGATTGGGAAAGGATTTTTTGCAATGGAACAATGTCCCTTTGGTCAAGAAATGCCATGTGACATTTCGAAAACCAATGTGACATTTTCAACAACACAAAAATTTTCATTGCCTTCATTTCGGTCTGATTGTCGTCTATTTGAGTCTGTTGAACTTGAGGAACATTTGTTTTGGGAAAGAAACTACTTATTGAGCCCTGGCCTTCAGGCAACTTTTATTTCTTTTTCAGGGGCATTTTAGACGTTGAAAATTAAATTTTACTATTCAATTCAAGCAGCAAAACAGACGAATTCACGACGACGACATAGGTACAAATTTTCAATAAGCGTTTCATGATTTACAAGTTGATGACGTCACGCGCACCTACGCTAGTCATTTTTATAGAGCGTCTAATTGGATCCGATCAAAATAGATTCGCCCCACGATTTTTCGTACTTTTTCCGAAGTCGAAAATTGAATGTGACACGGGCGCACTCGATAGGGAAAACGATGTGACATTCTGGATTTTAATGTGACTATGGCGCATGGCGCAAGCCTTTCCCAGTCACTGCCAAAGGACAAAATTTTGGACTCAACCAAATTGAAAGAATTTGCCGACGACAAATCAAATGTTGCTCAAATGATAAAATTTTCATTTGATAAGGTAGAAAACATTGTGGGAAAAGGAGAAAATGCTGGTTACTAGCATTTTCTCCTTTTCCAACAATGTTTTCAAAATCCTTCTTTCTCCGGGTCATTTAAAGTCAAGACTGTGTGTAATTGGTGATGGTTTTATGCAATTTTTTTAACCATGCTCTGGCAATTTCTCCTTTTCCCATAATGTTTTCGAAGGCATTTTTTTTTTTTAAGAATCTTTAAAAGTCAGCAATGTTTTGTAAAACGTTAACTCTTTACCACACAACAAAATTCTAGTCTTGTCCAAATTTAAAGCATTTGCAGACGACATAGTAAATTGCCTCAAAAACTGAAATTTGTGTTGGGAAGGGTAGAAAACATTCTGGGAAAAGGGGAAAATGATGGTTACCAGCATTTTCTCCCTTCCCCACAATGTTTCCAAAAGGCTTTTTGTTCAGGGTCGTTAAAACCCATAATTGTGTGGTAAAGAGTTAATCTGATTTTCTGCATCAATAATATTGATGTCATGGGAACTGCACAGCATCAAAACTTGAGCTTGCTTCAGTTTAACCCTTTCCCAAACGACAAATTTTGGACTGGTCCAAATTGAAAGAGTTTGCAGACGACAATTTTAAATTTGATGAAAATGGTAGGAAGTTCTCAAAAAGGGTAGAAAACACAGAGGGAAAAGGAGAAATTGCTCCTGACCAGCAATTTCTCCTTTTCACACAGTGTTTTCATAAGACTTGTACTGCTGACATGTGAAAACCAGGGCTTGTTTGGGAAAGGGTTAAACCCTCTACCACACAATCCAGAGTTCTAACAACCGTGAACAAGAAGGCCTCTGAAAACATTGTGGGAAAGGTTTCTACCTGTCCCAAAACAGAAAATTTCAATTTTTGCGTCACGTTTACCGTATTTTGCTATGTGCATAAAATTATGCTTTGAAATTGGACTAGTCTAAACTTTCGTCTTTTAGTAGGGGGTTAAACCCTTTACTAAACAATCCTGAGTTTTCAAGACCCCGAGGAAAGGAACATCTGAAAACATTGTCGAAAAAGAAGAAAAAGAGCTGGTAACGATTTTCTTCTTTTCCCGCAATCTTTTCTAAATCTTCAAAGACAAATCCCATTGTTTGAACCATATTCAAATTGCCGTCTGCAAATGCTTTGACAAGGCTGAATCTAGTTTGGTACACAGGATTGAGTCAAAGGCTCATAGTCGACCTTTTTATCTAATGAAGTCAAGCCTTATAGTGCAGTTGGTAGCGTGAAGGACTTGAGATTGATTGATTGATTGTATGGGGTTTAACACCGTTTTCAACATTATATAAGTTATATCGCGGTGGCCAGTGCACCTATCCATGCTTTCCTGGAGTTTCTTTTACCAGTACTCCGCACAATATTCTTTCCAAGCCACTGGCTGCTTTCCCACATAACCACAGTCGAAACAATGGTCAGAGGTGAGAGAGGAATGAATCCTGTCGCAATGACTATCATTAATCCTCGGAAAGAAATTGGCCAAGCCGGGGATCGAACCAGCGACCTCCTGTTCTCAAGTCCTGTACGCTACTGACTGAGCTACAGGGGCTTGGCATGAAGGACTTGAGACCAGGATATTGCTGTATTAGAATTATTACCCAAATGCAAAGACTAAGTTTGTGTTTCCATAGACAGGCCCAGATTAACTCTTTACCACACAATCCCGACTTTTAATGACCCCGATGAAGGAGCCTTTTGAAAACATTGTAGGAAAAGGAGAAAATGCTGGTAACCAGCATTTTCTCCTTTTCCCACAATGTTTTCTACCCTTCCCAAAACAAATTTCAATTTTAAAGTCACATTTATTTTGTCATATGCAAATGCTTTCAATTTCAACAAGCCTAATATTTTGTCATTTGGTAAAGAGTTAACTGTTAAAGTACCAAGTAAACCTATCAGACATTTTCATCCTGAGAAATACGACCAAAATAATTGCAAGTTCATGGTTGTTTTTGTGTCCAGCGTTTCGGCAAAGTTGACAGAGTAGATCAAGATCAGGCTGCACATTTTGTGCAGCCTGATCTTGATCTACACTGGCCGCAAAGGCAACCATAGTCGTGAAAGGCGCTTTAAGGGGTTAAGATGGAGAAAAAGAGATGGTTACAAGGAAATTCAGGTGATAGTCCCTAGCTCATCTAAAGCACTGAAACATGTGACGATGGCGTAGCTAGGTAACGTGGAAATGCTTGTGTATGCTTTTTATTGAACAAATAATCATGATTTACAAAATGTCATACTCATTAACCCCAAAAATTAAGCCATTTTTTTTTTTTCTTGTTAAAGATTAAAGTTATGTTTCCACAAAGCAGAATTTTGGCGTGCCTAAATTTGTTTTCTTCCCTGAACTCCCGTTTACATTTGCGGATGTTCAAAAAATGCCCAGCTAAGCTCCTGTGTAAGAACCAGTTCACCTTTGTGTTAGGTGGGAAAGACACAAAGTGTCTCTGAAATATATCTACCTTGAGCAGGAGTTGGACCTGGGACCATGACACTGGTCACTGTCTTATAGACTTTACTTTCCGATTTGGTCAACAGCTGCCGTTTCGAGAGTCACCGAGTTACGAAAATGAGCAACTTGACTTTATGTATACATGAAATAATGAGTTAAAGGGCAGCTACGTTGAAAGTTTAGGGTCTGAGGAAACTGTGCATTCTTTCAACGATCTTATGACGAGTATCAGCTATGCACAACCTGTGTCTCAAATTAATAACTGCATAACACAGTGTCTCTGAAGAATATCCACCTTGAGAAAGAGTTGAACCTGGGACCATGACTGGTATCCCAGTGCCATCTCCTCCACCCATAGCTTAGCCAATCAGAGATTGTGTTACTTTCTAAATTTAGAATGAAACTACTAAGAGTGCAATTTAAAATGGTGTCCCTAACAAAACACACTAAATAACCCTTGAAAATGGCATAAGGTCATCAGAATGGACTTGTTGGGCCTTCACAACCTTTCCATTGTCATTTTGAGATTTCAGGTTTTTATTTGGCAATAAAGTGAAGATCAAATTACAATAACAGCCATGTAAAATGGGAAGTTGACAATCATCCTAATTATAACCCTTCACTCTATCTTTTCTTTGTGCTAATTCTGTATTTATTTTAAATTTATTTATTATCATTTATCATCGTGGCGACACATACACCTATCCATGCTTTTCCTGGAGTCTCTGTTACCAGTACTTAACACTATATTCTTCCCAAGCCACTCGCTGCTTTCCCACATAACCATTGCCTATACAATGATCAGCAGTGAGAGAAGAAAGAATCCTGTCACAATGACAATCATCAATCCTCAAGAAAGAAAGTGGCTGAGCTTGGGATTTGAATCTGTGAGTGACCCCCTACTCTCAAGCCCTGTGCGCTACCAAGCTCGGGAAGAAGCATAAAATGCTCTTTTGCCATGATGTAACTGAGGTACATAATTATGTGGGAGTTTGAAAAATACTTTTGTTGAGTGGACAAAGAGAAAAGGTTACAGTGACTGTTCGACTCTTTACCGAAACAATAAAATTCTAGACTGGTCCATATCGAAAGCATTTCGATGGGTGAGTGCAACACTATCCTAAGTGCCTATACAAGTATAGGCACTTAGGATAGTGTTGCACTCACCCATCCATTTGCAGACAACAAAAGTAATGTGTCTCAAAACTTGAAGTTTATTTTTACAAGGGTGGAAACATTTTGGGAAATGGAGAAAATGCTGGTTACCAGCATTTTCTCCTTTTCCCATATTGTTTTCAAATGCCTGTTTCCTCGGGATCCTTAAAAATCGGGATTATGTGATAAAGGGCTAGACCCCGGGTCAGTGTGACACAAGCTATTGACAGAAGGAATGTCTATAAGCCATCTATTACTACATATCCTTTGATCTTAACAAAACAATCCCATGATTTAAGGCTGAGCAAGAACACATTGTGGGAAAAAGGAGAAATTGCTGGTTACCAGCATTTTCTCCTTTTCCTACAATGCTTTCAAAAGGCTTCTTTAACATTTTCCACAATGTTTTCTACAGACATCATTATTTTAGCAACATCTAATTTGTCGTCTGCAGATGTTATTAATTTGGAAAAGTTTTAAAATTTTGTTATCTGTTAACCCTTTCCAAAACAAGCCCTGGTTTTCATGTGTCTGCAGTACAAGTCTTTTGAAAACACTGTGGGAAAAGGAGAAATTGCTTGTAACGAGCAATTTCTCCTTTTCCGAGTGTTTTCTACCCTTTTTGAGACCTTTCTGCCGTTTTCATCAAATTTAAAATTGTCGTCTGCAAATACTTTCAATTTGGACCAGTCCAAAATTTGTCGTATGGGAAAGGGTTAAAGAATTAGATCACATTTTAAGATGTGCAACTCCTGTGCCCTGTAAAAATATTGTAAATAGTGTTACCCAGAGTTATGTCCCTTTATATATTCAGCCTGAGTAACCAACTTCCAAACAGACTTTTGAACATCTATCATAATTTTTACCAGACTTTTAAACATCTATCATAATTTTTACCAGACTTTTAAAAATCTATCATAATTTTTGGGTTAGTAAGCTACCTAACCCTTAAACTGCTAAATTACTGAAATGAAACTTCGATGCCTCTAGTCAAACCCATAATTTTACGATTTCAAATTTATTTTTGAGGTGGAAAAATATCTTCTTATCAGACATTATAGATCCAAGATCAGACTGCACATTCAGTGCAGTCTGATCTTGATCAACACAGTCCGCAAAAGGTCAGCCAGTCGTACTTTGCAGCTTAAAGGCTAGAATCAATTTTGATAGGCACACCTTACATTTCACCTTTATGCTAAATTGATGAATCCACTTTTGAATTCAGTGATTAGCATGCAAGTTATTTTATGCCTCTCTTATCTACGGTGTCAAAATGATTGTTGGCGAAGAAGCGATTGATTGCTAAATTGCTTGTTTCAAGCATTTTTTTCCTTTTCCCATAATGTTTTCTACCCTTTCAGATATGAACCTTATCATTTGAAGTACATCTAACTTGTTGCCTGCAATTTTGTTTAACCCTTTCCCAAACAAGCCCTGGTTTTCACGTGTCTGCAGTACAAGTCTTTTAACCCATTCCCGTTCAATAACGCCTTTTGACGCCCCTATCTCATTTGAACAATGCCGCCTTTTGACGCCCCTACCTTATCTGAACAATAACGCTTTTTGACGCCCTTATCGTATCTGAACAAGACCGCCTTTTGACGCCTCTGGTGTTCAATAGCAAAATACTCGGTTGTTTGAAAGGCAAGAATTTCATCGAAGTCATGAATAGTAAGTTTAATTTATTATCTTTAAAAGGAATTTAAAAAAAAATACACTTTATTCTTGAAAAAAAATAGTAATTTACGAAAGAAGTGAGCAGGGGTTGAAATTGTAAACACACGCTTACCGTGGACGCTTGGTTAAGATTTTCACCTGAATCCACAAGATTTTCTCAAAAATCAAGCATTGCTTTCAAATGAAATCCTTCCTTTGTTTTTCACCAGTAATATTCCTCATTAACTGTTAGTAATTTAATCCATCTTCGACTCGATATGCTAGCAGAATGCAGTCGAATAAAATTGTGTCAGCAGCCATCATGGCAGCAAAAACACGAATCAAAGTACTTTGACTACTACATGATCGAAGCCTTTTAGCCAACCGAGAGAAATTAATCGACCGTGATCAGACTGCGTATTTCACTTAGAACATCTCTTGCTCTCACGACCTTTTTAAATCAGAACTAATTTTACCCTTTCCCACACAATCACTTGTTTTTGCGACGAAAATGAAAACATCGTGGGAAAGAGAGAACTTGCTTGTTACAAGCAATTTCTCGTTTTTCCATAATGTATTCTACCGTTTGAGATACTTATTTTTCAATTAACGCTCACTTTGAAATGTCACCTGTAAGGTCTTTCGATTTGGATCCGTCTAAAATTTTGTAGTAATGAGTATACATGTAAGCAATTCAAGGCCAAGGAAACAGAGAGCAAGCGGACTTTGCCGTGATTATATTGTTGGACGCTGCGTAATTTTCTTCTTTTTGATACAAAAATAAAGGGATTCTGCATGAACGTAGTTGTTGTTTTGATAAGATTTTATTGCCCTCATTGTTTGATGATTTTCAGAAGCTTGCGATCCCTTTTCTCCCAAATTTAAAACCAAGCTCCCTGGTGTGATTACGTAATTACAGATTATAATTAAAGGCATATCGGCCGACAAATGGTGCTGCAAAGAACACGTGCCATAGCGCATGGTAATATACGACGCACACCCTACATAAAAAAAGTAAAGGGATTCTGCATGAACGTAGTCCAATTATTATGTCGTTGTTTTGATAAGATTTTATTGCCCTTATTGTTTGATGATTTTCAGAAGCGTGTGATCCCTTTGTTTCCGAAATTTAAATGACGAGGCTCCCTGGTGTGATTACGTAATTATAGATCATAATACATAGGCATATCGGCCGACAGTGTGGTGTTTGCAAAGAACACGTGCCATAACGCACGCGATTGGTCAATTCATAGTCCAATTAAAATGAAATTGTTCAATTGACAAAAATTAATTGACCAATCAAAGAAAACAACAACTTAATGCTAATCCCGTGATTTAATTTTTTTTTTTTTTCAGTTCGTTTGAGAACACTCGCTTCGAAGCATTTACTTCTATCTAATTGCAAAAGCTAAATTACGAAATGTCTGACTCTGATTCTGATAACTCTTGTGTTCGAGTTTGATTTCGACACAGACATATCAAAATTTTCGGGATTTTCTGCGTCTGACTCCGATTCTTCCGTCTCCGAGGTCGAGGATGCTCCCGATCTTCAATGGCAGGACGAGCTTACACCACCGATGGTGTGTTTTACTTTTCTAATTTCGCATATTTACTCAAATTCAGTTTGGGAAAAACTAAAAATAATGGCTGGGCTACCAGAACATCGTAACTTTGATTATTCAAGGCGTAGTTACGATGTTTTGGAAGCCCATCAAAAAATATTTTTTCACTGTATTTTTTGAAGCAAACAACGCATTTTAAAAAAATAAAAATCATCATTTTTCATAAATGATTTTCTATTACGGGATTGGATATAATTTCTTATAGGAAAACACATGGATCGAAAACAACGTGCGCGATATCATGTAAACTCAAAATATATTTGGGCGAATGTTACTTTTGAAAAAATCGCATTTTCTTGGACAACAATTTGCAAAGCAAACGATCTGCATACGCCGAATCTTTATGTTGTCATTGACGATCGATTTTTCCTCTTCCAGAAATGTTTTCTACCCAAATGATCAACAGTATACGTGCTGTTTTGTCACAAATATAACACTCGGTAAAACAATAAAGATAAATTTTAAATCGGAATAAATCTCCGTGAAAAAACTGAAGGGAAAACAACGATTTTCTTCACAACGTCGAATACTCCAAAAAAGAGGGGTCTTTTCAAACAATGACTGGTTTTCATGATCCTAAGATATTATTTTAGGAAAACAATGCTGGAAAAGAAGAAAGTATTTATTACAAGCAATGTCTTCTTTTCCCACAATGTTTTGAAATGTTTTCTACCCTACAAGATACTTGTATTAGAATTTATATTAACTTTGTATTGTTGTCTGCAACCTCTTTCAATTTTGACCAGTCTATAATTTTGACATCTTGTTAAGAGTTAATTATTGAAAAATATCATTTTTGATTTAAATTTTGATGACCTCTAACCAAACAAAATAAAAGTTGAAGAAAACCTTCGAAACAATCAGGAATAACAGAAATTGCTGATCATAAGCACTTCCTCCTTTTCCCACTTTGTTCCGTACCTTTCAAAGACAAATCACACATTTTGAACCATTTATTTTTTTCTTTTCTTTTGGATATTCCAATTTTGTGAGGTTTGAATCTTGCTGTTTACTAAAAATTGAAAATAAAGCAGGAAAAATGGAAATTGTTACAAGAAAAGAGTATTTGTGAACATGAAGAATAAAAAGACTTACTTTTACACCCATTTTTTTCTCAAACGATTATTAATTTCTGCAAAATAATTATACCATAAGAAAGAGCTTTCAATTCTCTTAAAACTTTATATATACCAAAAATGTGTCAAATTATTATTTCAGTGCTTTTTTATCACTTTTTTAGGACAGGTGCAAAATTTTCAATACAAATTGATAAAATCCAATATTCCCTGTTCAAACAAGACCATAAAAGGGCATTCCCTGTAACTGGTATAGATTATTGATTTTTCTTTATCAGATTTCAGTACACTGCTGTATTATCTCTACCTCTCTGAGTGGTAATGAGTTAAAAACACTGTGGGAAAAGGAGAAATTGCTCGTAATGAGCAATTTCTCCTTTTTCCCACAGTGTTTTCTACCCTTTTTGAGAACTTTCTGCCATTTTCATCAAATTTAAAATTGTCTTCTGCAAACTCTTTCAATTTGGGCCAGTCCAAAATTTGTCGTTTGGGAAAGGGTTAATAGATCTATGGACAAGTCAAAAGTTTTGTTGTTTGATAAAAGAGTTAGTCCACTGCCAAATTCTTAGTTTGATCCTATACCAAATGACAAAATTTTAGACTGGTCCAAATTGAAAGCAGTCGCAGACAACAAAATAAATGTAACCCAAAAATTGAAATTTGTTTTGGAAAGGGTAGAAAACATTGTGGGAAAAAGAGAAAATGCTGGTTACCATCATTTTCTCCTTGTCCCACAATGTTTTCAAAAGCTTTCTTTCTCACAGTCGTTAAAAGTCGGGAATGTGTGGTAAAGAGTTAATGACCCCTGGGGGAGGAAGGAGGCTTTAGAAAACATTGTGGGAAAAGGAGAAAATGCTGGTTACCAGCATTTTCCCCTTTTCCCACTTTGTTTTCTATCCTTTCAAAGCCAATTACCATCATCTGCGCCACATTTTATTTGTCTTTTGCAAATGCTTTCAATTTTGACAAGTCCAGAATGTTGTCATTTGGTTACAAGTTAACACGTACTATATCTATGGACAAGCCTAAAGTTTAATCTATTGATAAAGAGTCCATAGAAATTCTATAAGAAAGGACAGACTGGGAATCACAAGTCCATGTCAGATTTATTTATTGTGCACCTGAGATATTTGAACAAGGAATAACTGGCTCTAATTTTATACTTTTATGACACTTGTAAGTATACAAAGGTCATAAAAATGTCAGATGAAAAGTGAGGAACAAAACTGGACACTGCCCCCTCCTATTTTTCTTTAAAATTGGGTAGTAGAAAACACTGTAAAAAAAGGAGAAGAATTCTTTCATGGTACTTGTGAGTATAGAAAGGACATAAAAATGTCAGGTGAAAAGAGAGAGACAAAACTGAACATTGGCTCCGTCCAACTTTCAAATTTTAGATTCTTCCAAATTGAAAGCATTTGCACACGAGAAATTAAATGTGGCTCAAATCAAGGATATTAAGGATATCTTTCTTTAAAAAGGGGTAGAAAACACTGTGGGAAAAGGAGAATACTTTATGGTACCTGTGAGCATACAAAGGTCACTAAAATGTGTACTCAGAGATGAAAAGTCAGACAAAACTGGAAACTGGCCTCAGCACTCTAACAGACGAACATTCAGCACTCTAACAGACGAAAAAAAATTCTTCCAAACATTCTTCCAAATTGAAAGCATAATGCAGACAACAAATTATATGCGGGCAAAATGATGGAAATTTTCTTTAAAAGGGGGTAGAAAGCATTGTGGGGAAAAAGGAGAAAATGCTGGTATCCAGCATTTTCTCCTTTTCACACACTGTTTTCAAGAGCGTTCTTCCTCAGGATTGTTCAGAGTTGGATTTTTTGGTAAAGGGTCATAATCTTTACTAGAAAACAAAACTTAAGATTCGTTCATGTGGAGAGGTCCTGTGTGGCCCTGGGTTCATTAGCTTCACCCAGATGCACTGAGTGTTTCGTGGGAGTGTCCTTTGGCAAGGCATTACAGCCCAGTAGTAGTGGTACAGGAGAAACCCAGGACATACATGAATATGCAAACCATTGCCATGATATGACTGAAATAATGTTGAAAGCTGCCTAAAACACCATTCAATGTCATTCAATCAATCATTCAATTTGAAAACAGTTGCAGAAGACAAATTAAATGTGGCTAAAATGGTTAGATATATATCTTTGAAGGGGTAGAAAATACTGCAGGAAAAAAGCAAAAGTGCTGGTAACCTGTGTTTCTCTACTTTTTTTTACCTATTTTGCCCTTTACCAAACAATCTTATGTTTTAACAACCTTGTGCATATTGGCTTTAGAAAACATTCCTGGAACAGGAGAAAATGCTGGTAAACAGCATTTTCTCCTTTTACCAAAATGTTTTCTACCTTTCAAAGATAAATCATTTGAGAAGTACTGGATTTGTCTTGTTGCAATTGTTTTTAGTATGGACCAGACAACAAATTTTTAGACTTGACCAAATTGAAAGCATTTTTAGAAGACAAATTAAATCTGCCTTTAACTCTTTACCACACAGGAAAAATGTAGACCAGTCCAAATTGAGAGCATTTGCAGACAACAATTTGACTCAAATGGGGAATTTTGCCTTTGATATGGTAGAAAACATTGTGGGAAAAGGAGAAAATGCTGGTTACCAGCATTTTCTCCTTTTCCCACAATGTTGTCAAAAGGTTTCATCTTCAGGGTCGTTAAAAGTTGTGATTGTGTGGTCAAGAGTTAAACAATGCATAGCCCACTTCATTGGAGAGGTCATCAGACCTCTCCAACAGTGGTGAGTTTAAAAGGCAGACTGCCACAGAAATCGCTGCCTAAATCCATTTGTTTTTGCGAAATTGTTCTGATGCACAGTCTATTTCGTCATGGTTTTATAAACAAACCGAAATAAAAAAACTGAATAGGAAATAAATGTTTTTTTTTTTAATATGACGGATTTCCAAAAAGATTTATAATACTATATTGATTGTAAATGATCTCTCCAATAATTGCGATTTTTCATTAAACAAATAAATCTGAGCAAGGAGAAAAAAATTTCGTTAAAAAAAGAGAAAGAACACCGCAGGAAAAGATCACGTGACTTGATACTGTCTTGAGAATTCGTACCCTGGAGAACTCGTACCCTAATCTCGAAAGCACAAGTTCTGTGGAGAACTTGTATCCCACAAATAGATATAAATAGGTTGATCAGTATGTTTTCAAGTTCTATTTTTCAAAACTGACTAGATCTAGCATTTTTCCCAGTTTTATACAAAAATTCTATAGATTTATAATGATATAGATTTGATGATATAACACACAGAGTTGCCTCTATTATACGGGATTGCGAGAATCCCGCGAAAATCAACTTATGAAAGGAAAAAAAAAGTCGTGCCTCTTCGCCCTACGTACCGCACACCTCAAAAGAGTCTGTGGTCCTTTGGTTTTGGGCGGATTGTGCAGGCTGACATGGGTCCATACTTTTTGCAGATGCATTAAGTGCCCTTTTCTCAGAGCATGGCTCATTTATCTACTTTCTTAAATTTTTAACGTTTAGACAAACAACCTTTTCATTTTACATGTCTGCAGCAGACAACTTTTCAAAATATTGTGGGAAGAGGAGAAGCTGCTAGTCACTGCAGTTTCTCCTTTTGTCACAATGGTTTCCATTGCATCAAAGCACCATCTTCCACATTAATTATCAAAGTTTGAATTGTTGTCTGCATGCTTTTTCTGTTTGGGACAGTCCGAAAATTGCTGTTTGTTAAAGATTAAAAAATGTTACATTTATTTTTAACATGTCTGGTACTAGTATTATGTATAGGCCACCTTTATTTATTGTCATCAGGTAAGATTCTTTCCTATTCAGTGGAATTAGAATATTGTATCAAATTTTAATTGAACGATTTCTCCTTTCCAAAAATATTTTGGCTTATCTGAGCACACATTACAAACATTCATTAGAAGTTTGTTCCTTTTGAAAATGAGCCAAATGGGTCGTCATCTTCACTTTTGTGTCCTTGAATTTTGAAAAAATATGCATTTCTGAGCATATTTATAGCATATGGCCTACAATTCCTAGAATATTTTAACAATATGGAACATGTACTTTTTTGTACCTTTACACCAGCAAAATTGAAAAAAAAAAAGATGTTTTTTCTCATTCATTTAAATCCTAACTTGTTTGTTTACATCTACCAAAATATATTGAAATCAAAAGCCAATAAATTATTTGAAAACATTGATGCCGACCTCTCCTGGCTTCTTTTTTAAAGAAGCCCACTTGTTTAACCCAATCCTGACCTTTATGCTGAATATATAAGCAGGCATTTAAATAGAACTCCGACTATTATTTGAAAAGTTTACTTTGCTTCTGCTGAAGTTATGGAAGACTTGAGCTAGTTCCCTATACGGTATTTATATACAAAGGTAAGCAATTTAATTCGCACATACCGTACGAAATAATTTGTGACTTTTCATGACATATGCCGAAGGCATCCCCGTGTGACACTGAAGGTAAAAATAGAATTTTAATTTATGTAAATGATGTTGACCTGGGTCAGGTCAAATGATGTAGGCAATAATTTGTCGCTGCAAGATAGAAAAACATAGTAGGAAAAGAAGAAAATGCTGGGTCCGTATTCACCAACCATTCTTAAGAACGTTCTTAGTCTTATTCTCCAGAATTTTCTAAATTAGAAAGTAACACAACTTCTGATTGGCTAAACCATTTGGTTTAGCCAGTCAGAAGTTGTGTTACTTTCAAATTTAGAAAATCTTGAAGAATAAGACAAAGAACATTCTTAAGAATGGTTGGTGAATATGGACCCTGGTAGCCAGCATAATATATTATTTTTTCTTTTCACGCACTTTCTTAAACTGACTCATCTTCAAGGTCATTAAAATCCCTGATTGTTAGGTAAAGAGTTAAAATTTTGTTTATAGGTCAACCTGAAAAAAAAAAAATCTGTAACAAATCTATTTGTATAAGATTTGCATAAATAAAGGAAACATTTTTAACTCATCTGAGACTGAGAGCTTGATAAGTATGCAGGTTAAAAATAATTGGCACAAATAGTTTCTCTGTAAAAAAATCACCTGGGAGTTACATTCCTCACTGACAGGAATTCCAACTGATGTCAGTATTATCCTTATCTATTGCACGTCTGTTTATCTTTACCAAAATTTGACAAAATTTTAGACTTGCAGACAACAAAAAAAATGTGACTGTGAAATTGGACTTTGTTTTGGGAAGGGTCATAAACATTGTGCAAAAAGGAGAAAATGCTGGTTACCAGTATTTTCTCCTTTTCCCACAATGTTTTCAAAAGCTTTTTTTCTCAGCTTCATTAAAACTTGGGATTGTCTGATAAATGGTTAACCCGTTACCTTCTGCAGATGACTAACCCCAATGTGGTCTCGCGTTTCATACTGCAGCAGATCACTTGAAAACATTGAGGTAAAAGAAGAAAATGGGCATCCACATGTAGTGATTGAATGATTAATTGAATAGTTTTACACCATTTTCAACAGTATTTCAGCCACATCACAGTGACAGCCCATTTATTCATGTATGTCCTGAGTTTCACCAGTATGTGACGCGAGATCTGAAGTGCCTTGCCCAAGGACACTCCCAATCAAAACCCATTCCTCAGTGAGGCTCTAACCTAGGGCCACCAGATTACCACTGAGCCATATTTTTACGGAATATGAAGTGAAATCAACTGATAATGAACTGATGGACACTTAAAGTGTGGAGAAAAGATTCTGCAGAATGATCTTGGATCTAAACTGTCTAGCCTTCTTAACCCTTTAACCGCACAATGCCGCCTCTTGATGCCTCTGGGAAAGAAGCCTTTAGAAAACATTGTGGGAAAAGGAAAAAATGCTGGTAACCATCATTTTCTCCTTGTCCCACAATGTTTTCTACCCTATCAAAGAAAAATTGCACCATTAGAGCCACACTGAAATTGTCGTCTGCAAATGCTTTGAATATGGACAGGACTAAAATTTTGTTGTCTGGTAAAGGGTTAAAAACATTCTGGAAAGAAGCTTCCTTAAAACTGCATAATTGTTCTGGTTCCTGATTGAGAAAGTCCGTTTTGTTTATACAGCACTGGGTAATAGCCATAAACACTTTTTCAAGGCTCAACAGTGGCCAAAAAAACAATGCAGGTGTTAAAATGCATTTAAATAAATTTTAAGCCATACCATTTAAACTTATGGAAAATATTGTAAAGGTGACAATCTGTTACTGTGTGGTCATTCCAAAAGTTAGTCACTGGGAGAAAAATAAATTTTAAAATCAAGCAAAAAGTAAAGTAGGGTGACCTGGCAACTTTTAACCTAGTTTTGAAATTAATTTCTCTGCCAGGGACTAATACTGAGACTGACTGGACAATAACAAATCGTCATCTCCACAATAATTTCCATACTTTAAAATGGTATGAATTTAAATGCATTTTAAGACCTGCTTTGTTTACTTTTGGCAGCTATTGTTACTTTAAGGTATAAATCAGGTACAGTTTATGACTGGAATCACATAATCCCACATTTTAACAACCATTTGGAAGATGATGTCTTAAAACATTATGGTAAAAGGCGGAAATGCTAGTTATCAGCCTTTTCAATTTATTCCATGATGTTTTCAAAAGCCGTTTTAATCCTTTACCACACAATGCCGCCTTTTGATGCCCCTGGGAAAGAAGCCTTTTGAAAACATTGTAGGAAAAGGAGAAAATGCTGGTTACCAGCATTTTCTCCTTTTCCCACAATGTTTTCTACCCTATCTAAGAAAAGTTGCACCATTTGAGCCACATCGAAATTGTCGCCTGCAAGTGCTTTCAGTTTGGACAAGGCTAAAATTTTGATGTCTGGTAAAGGGTTAATCCTTTACTACACAACAAAATTTTACACCTGTCCAAATTGAAAGCATTTGCAGTCACGACAAATTAGAATTGGCTCATATGGTTGGATCTGTCTGTAAAGGGAGAGAAAACATTGTGGGAAAAGGAGAAAATGCTGGTTACCAGCATTTTCTCCTTTTCCCACAATGTCTTCAAAGGGCTTCTTCCTCAGGGTCTGTTAAACCTTGGGATTATGTGGTAAAGAGTTAAGCAATTTTATGGGCAATAAGATTTCCAATTTCTAATCATTGGAAAGGTAGAAATTTATTGAACTGAATGATTCAGGTTAAATTGGAGTTTTTTTTGAGTACCTACACATAACATAGAATTCCTAAAAATTCCTTTACTCTTCAAAAAAAGTTATGTCTTTAACCCTTCACCCTTTACCACACAATGCCGCCTTTTGACGCCCCTGGTAAAGAAACCTTTTGAAAACATTGTGGGAAAAGGAGAAAATGCTGGTAACCAGCACTTTCTCCTTTTTCCACAATGTTTTCTACCCTATCAAAGAAAAATTGCACCATTTCAGCCACATTGAAATTGTCGTCTGCAAATGCTTTCAATTTGGACAAGATTAAAATTTTGTCGTCTGGTAAAGGGTTAACCAAACAACAAATTTTTAAACTTGTCCAGACTGAAAGCATTAATTTCCAGGCGACAAATGAGACATTACTTAACCCTTTCCCAAACGACAAATTTTGGACTGGTCCAAATTGAAAGAGTTTGCAGACGACAATTCTAAATTTGACGAAAATGGCAGAAAGGTCTCAAAAAGGGAACAAAACACTGTGGGAAAAGGAGAAATTGCTCGTTATGAGCAATTTCTCCTTTTCCCACAGTGTTTTCAAAAGACTTGTACTGCAGACACGTGAAAACCAGGGCTTGTTTGGGAAAGGGTTAAAACATGAAACTTGTCATTCAAAGGGTAGAAAACATTGTGGGAAAATGCTGGTTACTAGCATTTTCTCCCTGTCCTACAATGTTTTTTAAAGGCTTCTCTCTTAGGGTTGTTTAAGTCAGGATTTTGTGGTAAAGGGTTACCTCTTTACCAGATGATGAAATTTTGTGCATTTTTATACGAAGTTTTCAAATTCACAGAATTTACATTGTGGAAAGAGAAGATAATACTGGTTACCAGAGTCATTAACCCATATACTGCTAAATAAGTTAAATGAAACTTTAAAAAACCCAAATAATGATATTTTCAAACTCAATTCTTGTAGAGAAATATCTCCTTATCAGACAGTATAGATCCAAGATCAGACTGAACATTCTGTGCAGTCTTATCTTGATCTGGGCTGGCTGCAAGGGCAACTATGGTTTCGAAAGGTGCTTTAACCCTTTACCACATGACAAATTTTTAGACCTATCCCAATTGAAAGCATTTACAGACGACAATTTCAATGTGGCTCAGATGATGGTTACCTGCATTTTCTCCTTTTCGCACAATGTTTTCAAAAGGCCTCTTTCTCTTAGGGTCATTCAAACTCGGGGTTGTGTGGTAAAGGGTTAACCCTTTCCCAGACAAGCCCTGGTTTTCACGTGTCTGCAGTACAAGTCTTTCGAAAACACTGTAGGAAAAGGAGAAATTGCTCGCAATGAGCAAGTTCTCCTTTTCCCACAGTGTTTTCTACCAGTTTTGAGACCTTTCTGCCATTTTCATCAAATTTAAAATTGTCGTCTGCAAACTCTTTCAATTTGGACTAGTCCGAAATTTGGCGTTTGGGAAAGGGTTAAGGGTTAATTTGGAAGAGAAATAATGGATTTACATACAATACCATCACTCCCTCTTATCTGGAGCTCTGCATCCATGTACCAGGAATTTAACCCTTTACCACACAATCCCGACTTTTAACAACCCTGTGAAAGAAGCCTTTTGAAAACATTGTGAGAAAAGGAGAAAATGCGGGTAACCAGCATTTTCTCCTTTTCACACAATGTTTTCTACCCTTTCCAAAACAAATTTCAGTTTTTCAGTCATATTTGCTACTACCACCAAGATCTGCACCTATGGCGGCTCCACTCGGACTCATGTCCAGAGCTTCTGTGCTCACCGTGGTGACTTCCTACTCGTTGCCACATCGCATTTGGTGAAATACGGCAACGGTTTGGTATAGGCACGATGCACCAGCGCCATCCATTTTCAGGGCAGGTATAAATCCTATATACTAAACAGTGTACTGATACTCTCAGTATAAACCTTATACACTTGACAAAATTTTAGACTCATCCAAATTGAAAGCATTTGCAGATTACAATATCAATGTGACCCCAATATTGAAATTCGTTTTGGAAACATTAAAAAAGATTGTGGGAAAAGGAGAAAATGCTGGTTACCAGCCTTTTCTCCTTTTCCCACGCGGTTTTCAAAAGGCTTCTTTCTCGGGGTCGTGAAAACCCGGGATTGTTTGGTAAAGGGTTAGGCTGGTTTGGTAAAAGTTGGGCGATTTGACCAATTGGTCAAACTTAATTGAAATGAGATTGAAGGTATCAAGTGACACTTGAGGTTTTTCTTCATATTAACCCTTTCCCAAACAAGCCCTGGCTTTCACGTGTCTGCAGTACAAGTCTTTTGAAAACACTGTGGGAAAAGGAGAAATTGCTCGTAACGAGCAATTTCTCCTTTTCCCACAGTGTTTTCTACCCTTTTTGAGAACTTTCTGCCATTTTCATCAAATTTAAAATTGTCGTCTGCTAACTCTTTGAATTTGGACCAGTCCAAAATTTGTTGTTTGGGAAAGGGTTAACCATTTACCACACAAACCTGACTTTTAAAGACCCCAGGGAAGAAGGCTTTTGAAAACACTGTGGAAAAAGGAGAAAATGCTGGTAACCAACATTTTCTCCCTTTTCCACAAATGTTTTCTACTCTATGAAAGACAAATAGTATATTTTTAGTTACATTAATAAATTTTGTCATCTGCAAATCCTTTCATTTCAGACAAGTTACAAATTTTGTCGATTGGTAGAGAGTTGAAATAGTAATTGTATTGGGACCATTCCACATGACAGACAAATCAGGACATGAACAGTGATGCCCATATGCTAAAATTATGAATTGTGGTCATAAAAATTATAGCGAAAATCATTTATCCATTTTGACAAATGGAAAAAAATGCTTTTTCAACCACGTCCTGTATTTGGAAAAATTTTCAGAAGCCTTTTAATTTTGATCAGGAAATAATGACTACTTGTAACTATTTACCAGATAACAAAATATCAGACCTGTCCAAATTGAAAGAATTTGCAGACGATATACCAAATATGTTTCAAATGATTGGGTCTGTGTTTGAAACATTAGAAAACATTGTGGGAAAAGGAGAAAATGCTGGTTCCCAAAATTGTTTTGAAAACATTCAGGGTCGTTTAAACTGGAGATTACGTGCCAAAGAGTAAAATCACACAAATACTATAATTAAATTTTCCATTGGCTCTGCACAGATTTGATTGCTGGAAATTGACCTTTACCCCCTGGGTAAGCGAGGACAATCGTACCATTAAACTTTTACTATACAGCAAAATTCTAACCCTTTACCACATGACAAAAATGTAGACTAGTCCAAATTGAAAGCATTTGCAGACGACAATTCAAATGTAGCTGAAAACATAAAATTTGTCTCTTACAGGGTAGAAAACATTGTGGGAAAAGAGGAAAATCCTTGTTACCAGTCTTTTCTTCTTTTCCCATGATGTTTTCAAAAGGCTTCTTTCTTGGGGTCGTTAAAACTCCGGATTGTGTGGTAAAGAGTTAAACTCTTCCACGTTCAAGGAATTTAACTCTTTACCAAACGACAAAATTTTAGACTGGTCCAAATTGAAAGCATTTGTAGAAGACAAAATAAATGTGACTGAAAAATTGAAATTTGTTTTAGGACGGCTAGAAAACATTGTGGGAAAAGGAGAAAATGCTGGTTACCACAATGTGTTCAAAAGCCCTCTTCCTCAGGGTCGTTAAAAGTCGGGATTGTGTGGTAAAGGGTTAAAGGTGACAATTGGAATATTTTTCAAATGGTAGTATTTTGTCCTTGAAAAGGTAGAAAACATTGTGAGAAAAGCAGAACAACAAAATATTCACACTAATCCAAATTGAGAGTATTTGCAGATGGCAAAATAAATGCGATTCAAAACGTGAAATTTGTTTTGGAGTGGGCAGAAAACATTGTAGGAAAAGGAGAAAATGCTACGATGTTTTCAAAAGCTTTCTTTCTCAGGGTCTTTGAAAGTTGGGATTGTATGGTAAAAGGTTAAAAAGTGTAAAACATACTGTCAAAAAAAATTGTTCAATTTGGGACAAAATCTCTAACAGTGATCAGATGTGAATAAATTTGTGATTTTTATATAGCACTGTAAATATATTCAGACTACAGTTCCCATAAATTAGCTAGTCTGGGTCCGTATTCACCAACCATTCTTAAGAATATTCTTAGACTTATTCGTTCAGATCTTCCAAGACTGAAAGTAACACAACTCCTGATTGGCTAAACCATTTGGTTTGAAGGTCAGAAGGTGTGTTACTTTCAAATGTGGAAAATTTTGGAGAACAAGACTTAAGAACGTTCTTAAGAATGGTTGGTGAATACAAACCCTGCACTCAGTACATGGACTGTACATTTCGCATAATATTTATATGCTTTATCATTCCACATGATCCAAGTTGGATAGACGAGGCTCGTGGGATTGTCCATGTGATATAGGCCCTAAATAACGCATGTGTCTGTATCACATAGACAACCCCGCTTGTTGTCTACCCTATACATCTATCGTGTATCAGTATATGGATTATAGGCAACCATATTCTTAAGGACAAAAACATAAATCTTTAGTTATACATGAACTGGATTACCTGACGAGTCTAAAGCTGTAATTCCTGAGGACGGAAGAAGATCCGGCTGTCGTAGCCTTGATGGGTCCCGACACTGAACTCATCAGGTCTCCTTTCATAATGTTTTACACAAAAATATTATACACTAAACAGTGTATTCTTGGTGTAGATCTTGTACACTAAATAGTTTATTTTCTGTGTCAGTATGTCTTATACACTAAACAGAGTAACCTCAACATATACACTAACAGTGTATTCTCTATGTCAATATAATGCATTAAACAGTGAATTCTCAGTATAAATCTTATACACTAACCAGTGTACTGATACTCTCAGTATAAATCTTATACACTAAACAGTTTATTCTCTGTGTCAATCTTACACACTTAACAATGCAATCTCAGTATAAATCTTATACACTAAACAGTGTAATCACAAAAACTGTTTGAAACAAAATCCTCTACTCCTACTCCACACAGTAGAATCTAAATGCAAATCTTTTACACTAAACAGTGTAATATCAGCAAATGTCCATTACACTAGATAGTGTAACCTCAGCAAAATGTATTCCACTTAGAAAGTGTATACTCTGCAAAATTTAACATTTTATAATTATAGTACACAGATTAATCCAACTGACCACTTTATATACTGATTCATAAAAAGGTAACACTTCCTCAAAGTGTCAGCAATAATATAATGTTTTTGAAAATGATTTTCGTAAAAGATGGAAATTGACACAAATGTGACAATTTATGAAGACAAGCACCTGAAGATGAAAATAGGAGGTCAACCACCAACGTTTTGGACAGACAAAAAACAGTTATCCTTCTTCCAACAGGTTCACCCTTTACCAAAACGACAAAATTTAGAAATCCGTCACACTGAAACAATTTGGAGACAATAAATGAAATTAAGCTTAACTGATGGTATGTGATGCTCAAAAAAAATTTAAAACATTGTTGGAAAAAGGAGAAAATGCTGGTCTCCAGCATTTTCTCCTTTTCCCCACAATGTTTTCAAAAGGCTTCTTAGTCGACCGGTTAAAAAACTGGGTTGTTTGGAGAAGGGTTAAAAGATGAAAACTTGCACCTAAATGAAAACAGGCACTAAATGGAAACACAACATTTTGGACATAGAAAAATACAATAATAATCCATGTTCCAACAGGTTTATAAAGTTAATGCCCTTGTATAGTACACCAATCACAGATATTACACTTTCTTGTTCAAAGTTTGTCGCACTTCTGAAGGGCAGAAAAGTTTATAACTAACAAACTAATACATAAAACACCATGTATTAAGAGAAATAACAAATGGTGACTGATAAAGGTAAAAATTTACTTCCACCCTTCGTTCATAACAACTAGACATACTGTGCAGAGCAGATGATAAAAGGAGAACTGTGGGATGTAATTCACAATCCCTGCCGATTATGTCCTTCATCTAGTGGCCGACAACTTGCAAAAACATTGTGTCACATGGAGAAACTATGCTTAATTATGCTAAATGAAAAAATTCTGCTTTTGTGTCCATCTATTTGAAAGTATCCACACGTAAATTCTTTCCCAAACAACAAGATTTTAGACTAATCTACTACAACAGTAATTATTGCAGACGACAAATTAAATACAGCTCAAATGACGGAATTTGTCTGCGAAAGCGTAGATGACATTGTGGGCGTAAGGAAAACGTTTTTGTTCCAAAAATTTTCTCTCTTTCCCCCAGTGTTTTCAAAAGCCATCTTTTTCACTATCACTGAAACTTGGGATATTATTTAATAAAGTAGGCCTATTGAGAACATTGTACGAAAATGAGAAAATGGTGCTGAACCAGCATTCCTCTTTTTCTTAGAATGTTTTCTACCTTACAAAGACAAATCTCATCATAGAGCCACATTCTCCTGGAATTACTTTCAATTTGGATACATCTTGGTATAGAAATAATGGTTAAGAAGCAGAAATTATTTTAAAAATCATCTGATTTTTTTTTTTCTGACACTTACATATCACTTGATTTAACCCTTTCCCAAACAACAAATTTTAGACCCTTCCAAACTGAAAGAGTTTGCAGACAACAATTTTAAATTTAATGAAAATGGCAGAAAGTTCTCAAAAAGGGTAGAAAACACTGTGGGAAAAGGAGAAATTGCTCGTTACAAGCAATTTCTCCTTTTCCCACATTGTTTTCAAAAGACTTGTACTGCAGACAGGGCTTGTTTGGGAAAGGGTTAAATTTTTACAAATAACATTGTCAAAAAAGTTATGACCCTATTTTTAGTTTCAGACTATTATGAAGATGTACCTCTATATAAACTATTACAAGATGATGGATCAAGCGCCATTTTGCTTTTGGAAGAGTCCACCAGAAAATATAGGTATGAAGGGCTTAAGTATAATAGGATTACTTTACATTGGTTTCTTTGTTGAAAGGAATTTTTATGACATTTTGATTTATGTCTTCATAATATGTATTTAAAGGATGGGACAGGTATATTCCAATGTTTGTTCAATATATTTACCCAAAAATTGATAGCAGTCTTCATATTTATTTAACCCTTTATCACACAATCCTAAGCCTGACTGACTGAATGGTGTTTTACGCAGCTTTCAACAATATTTCAGTTATATCACAGCGACAGCTCTCACAGTCATGTATTTCCTGGGTTTCACCAGTACTAGGCTAGGGCTCTGAAGTGTCTTGTCCAAGGACACTCCCACGAAAAACTCAGTGGATCCAGTGAGGCTCCAGCCCAGGGCCTCCAGGTTGTGAGTCCCACACTTTACCACTGAGCCACGCAGGACCCCTCACACAACCCTAAGTTTAACTACCCTGAGGAAGAAGGGTTTTGAAAACACAGTAGGAAAAGGGGAAAATGCTGGTTACCAGCATTTTCTCTGTTACCAAAAATGGTTTGAAGAGCTTCCAAAATCTAGCCCTGATAGCAGTCTGGAATGCTGTTATTTAATATTTTTCCACACGGCAAGGATTCAGATTTTCATTCAACCAAACTGAGAGCATTTGTAGATGACAAATTAAATGTAGATGAAAACATGACTTCTGTCTTTGATAGGATAGAAAACACTGTGGGAAAACAAGAAAATGTTGGTTACCAGCATTTTCTTTTTGCCACAATGTTTTTAAAAGCCTTATTCTTTAAGGCTCATTAAAATTCTGGGTTGTGTGGTAAAGGGTTAAAGTTGATTGATTGATTGCATGTATGGTGTTGAACAACATTGTTTCAGTTATATCATGGCAGCCAGTATACCTATCAAAGCTTTCCTGGAGTTTCTTTTACCAGTACTCTGCACAATATTCTTTCCAAACCACTAGCTGGCTGTTTTCCCACTTAATCATCACTGAAACAATAATCAGGGGCGAGAGAGTCATCAATCCTCGGAAAGAAATTGGCAGAGCCAGCAATCAAACCAGCGACCCCCTGTTCTCAAGTCCTGTATGCCACTAACTGCTCTACTGGAGCCTGGCAAAGAGGGTTAAGGTAGATAGCAGTTATAGGAAAAAGAAACAAGAACACTGCAAATGGGTGCCATCGGTCAGCTGCAGTTTACAAAGGGACATAACCATGTCAAAAATACTTGGGTTGTTACCTTCCCTTCTTGTATAGGTTCCCCCTTTTGATAGTTAACAACTTGTCCAAGTTTGAAATAAATACCTTTAGTAATGCTACAGTAATAACAGATATTACAAAATGTCAGAGTTTTTGCACGATGACGCAGACATCAACTATGGCAATAACTTGTTCGATGTTTTCTTCAAAAAACAGCCCATCTAAAAATGATGGTAAAGGAAAAGGAGAAAATCCTGTGTACCAGTATTACCTCCTTTTCCCACAATGTTTTCAAAGTCTTCCATCTCCCCAGACCGTTAAATCTCTGGAGTGTTTGGCAAGATGTGAATTTACATACAGATGAAGGAAAGAAACTCAATGTTTCCAATCCAGTGAAGTACTTTAAATTGCACACCAGGTGATGACTTAATTGGTTGTTCTGTGAATAGCAGGTGAAACTGTATAGATTGACAGATCTCTAGAGAATTCCACTTTACCCTTTACCACACAATCCTAAGTTTTAACAACCCTGTGGAAGATTTTTACGCATTTGAAAACATTGTGGGAAAAGGAGAAAATGCTGGTAACCAGCATTTTCTCCTTTACCCACAATGTTTTCTACCCTTCCACAGAAAAATAAGATTCTGTACACATTTATGCTTTCAATCAGGACAAGTCCAAAATCTTGTCATGTGGCAAAGGGTTTAGCTTATTCCTGTATGTACCTTTTACATTGCATCTGGTAGGAACAGGGGCATAACATGATGACAGATGAAGTTCGAGCCTCATTGGACACACTGGGCTTTTCGTGGGAGTGTCCACAGGCAAGACACCTCCAGGGTTTCCCCTGACCCCGTCTCTTTGAATTTGTGCCCCCCCCCTTAAATTTTCTAAATGACCCCCAAAATTTATATAAGTGCCTTACAGTTATTCACTTGAAGGGAGTCCAATAACTCCCCCACCCCCTAGAAAATCCAAGGAAAAGCCCTAGTCCTGGTGAAACCCAGGACTTGCATGAAAATGCGAGCTGTCACCGCGATACCACTGAAATAATGTTGAAAGCAGTATTTAACACAAATCCATCCATCCATCCATATGACCAACCAACCAACCAACCAACCAATTCTAATCAATCAATCAATTAATCAAATCAATTCCATTCCAATCAATTCCAATCTAATCCATCCATCCAATCAATCAACTAAAATGAATAAATCAATCAATTCAATCAAACAATTTTTGTCATACCGCAGAATTCAATTATAAAGTTATATAGTTATGAGGGAATGATTGTTAAATTCTCTTCAAATATTCATCAGAGATACCAATCTAGGATTACTCTGACCCAGAATGAAAACTTGATATTAGCTATAACGTACTGATTGATGAAATTGATACATTTATAAAATATGATATTTATCTATCAATTCCTTCATGAATTTTTGAAAAATTGACTCTTCACCAAACGAGGAAATTTTAGACCTTGTCCAACTTGAAAGAATTTGCTGACGACAAATTAATTGTGACTCAAAACACGAAATTTGTACTTAGTTGGGTAGAAAACATTGTGGAAAAGGAGAAAATGCTGGTTAACAGCATTTTTTCCTTTTCCCACAATGTTTTCAAAGGCCCGTTTCCTTAGCATGGTCAAAACTCAGGGTGGTCTTATAAAGTGTTAACTTTTGGCTGTAGAACAATAATATAAAGGAAAAACATTCCAAGACAGGGAAATTTATGTTTTTGAATAATCTGCAAAATGCAGAGGAGAAACTGAATATGACAAACAACTAATGCTTCCTTTGCCACAATGTTTTCTATGATCTATAAAATGTAGAAGAGAAATTAATCATAGCTGCAGTACCATGAAAACGGGAAAGATTATCAGTAAAAAAGTCTTTCTGATAAATTTTTAGAAAACAGATAATAGGGAAATAATATGAGACCACTGGGGCAGAGCTCCAGATAGAGGGAGTGATTTTGATTATAGAATTGAAAATATTGATTATGCTCAACTAAACCCTAAGTTATGAGTACTCATTAGAATCGTCTCATCGAGACGATTCTAATGGAGTACCCACAACATAGGGTTTAGAAGAGAAATAATGGATTTAGAGTACCATCACTCCCTCTTATCTGGAGCTCTGCCCTGAGGCCAGTGATAAATGAGCCATCAATGCAGAAACTATTTCAGTATCACATTATCCCCTTTATTCACAGTGATTTTGTATTACATTGCAATTTCAAGCCTTTTTCTGGCCTAGAATCCTCACAACATATTGGTCTATGTACATCCAAGATCAGATTGCAAGTTCAGTGAAGTCTTGTCTAAATGAGCCATGCTCTGGGAAAAGGGCACTTAATGCATCTCTGTGATCTATGTTACCATGCAAGTCATCACAATAATTATGGATTCATTAAATCTATTTTGTCTAACAACAGACGGAATCATGAAGTGCACTGGTCCTTTGACATGCAGAAACTTGCCAAAAGCAAAAGGTTTCGGCTCAGACTGCGCAGGCTAACCTGGGTCATTACTTTTAGCAGATGCATTCTGCCATTTATTTTACATCGACTGAGAAACAAGTTCCTGCAGTTTATACTAATCTCTCACCATTCTGCTTCCTGGAATCTACACCAGTACTCATGTCAAATGTTAGGGCCAATGAACATTTCTGAAGTTGACACCTGCACCGGGGAATCGAACTCCGGGACCTTAAGGTTACTAGGCCGACGCTCTGGCTCACAACCACAGTGGCCACACAAGGCCGCTTTTTACTGAAGTTCAGTCCAGATCATTCAGATGATAGGGTTGGCATTTAATATGATATGGGTTCAAATTCCAACATGGCCAAACTCTTTCCAAGAATAGGTGATACCTCATTCCTGTCCCACAGCCCAAAATTCAACTTTATATGGGAAAGCAGCCAGTGGCTTTGAAATTGTTTAACATAATTTTGGTAAAAGATAAGACGTTATTGACTGAATTGTGCTCTTCGCCAATCAAACACCTCACTGGCAGAAAAATAATATGTGATATCAAACAAGAGCACTGCATGCGGGTGCCAACACTTGGCTGCAAGTGTTTGATTTTAAGTAAAAATTCTAAGTCGAAAAATGGACATAACTGTAAAAATACTTTGATGGTTATCTGCCCCTGTTGAATGATTTTCCCTTCAGATAGTTATCATCTTATCCAAGTCTGAAGTAAATATCTTCAATAATAAGAGATTATACAAGATGTCAAAGTTTTCGCACGACGACGTCGCAGATGATGCCAGGGCTATGACCGTAACTGGATGTTTCCATCGAAAACAGCCAAGCTTATAAAGATGAAATGGGTTAAATCTGACTGAGAACAAGTACAGATGTATCTTCAAAGGCTTACAAATCCTGTTTCTTCAACTTTTTTTCTGTTTTGTTTTTTGGCACGTATCCTACGGCCAAATCAATATCCGTAATGCGCTTTAAACCCTTAAAACTCTTTACCAGATGACAAAATTTTAGCCTTGTCCAAATTGGAAGCATTTGCAGACGACAATTTCAGTGTGGCTCAAATGGTGCAATTTTTCTTTGATAGGGTACAAAACATTGTGGGAAAAGGAGAAAATGCTGGTTACCAGCATTTTCTCCTTTTCTCACAATGTTTTCAAAAGGCTTCTTTCCCAGGGGCGTCAAAAGGCGGCATTGTGCGGTAAAGGGTTAACAAACAATCCCCAGTTTTTGTGACCCTGAGGAAGAAGGCTTTTGAAAACATTGTGGGAAAAGGAGGAAATGCTGCTTACCAGCATTTCTCCTTTTCCCACAATGTTTTGCACTTGATTAAAGACAAATTTCATCATTTGAGCCATAACTATTTTGTTGTCTGAAAATGCTTTGAATTTGGATGAGTCTAAAATTTTGTTGTATGGTAAAAGAGTTAAATCAATACATAGGGGATAAGTAACAGGAAGATCATAGGGCTTCGCCCAATATCAGGGTTTGGCGCTGGGAGTGTAAATAGTTCAACCTGATACAACCATTTCCTAATACAAACACATTTTTGATACACAATGAATGAATGAATGAATGAATGAGGTTTCAAGGTCCATCAACAACTAGGGCTATATTCCGCTCAATGCTAATTAATTAATTAAACTGAAAAAAAAAAGGCTATAGTTTATAGGGAAAAAAATTACATTCATTTATTCGTTCATTCATTCATTCATTCACTCATCTATGTATTCAAACTTTTTTTTATCAAAAAAAAAAAAGATGAATATGCCAATATCTCACTATAAATATCACAACAATATTGAAATAACCACATTCAGACGAAGTCAACACATAAAACTATCTACTGATCACAATAATTATCTTTGTTAATTTCCACTTTTCAATTAACTCCCAAATCCTTTGAACAACAACCAAAAATTATTTTCGGCACTGAAAAGTCATTAGAAAACCACCACCATTTGATCACTGACTCCTTTCCATTGGCTTACTTCAAAAGCCAAAGACGTTTCAAACCTGCTACGCACGAGAGCACAACTCGTTAAGACACTCTCTGAGCCAAACAATCACAGATCAATGAAAAAACGAAAAACAGCCACACTTCCTTCAAAACTATGTCACGGTCAACCCTATTCCCTCTTTCTTTGGAATCTCCAGTCCATCAGAAAGACTTCTGAAAACATTGTGGCAAATGGAGAATTTGCTCGTAACGAGCAATTTCTCCGTTTGCCACAATGTTTTTCTAAATAAAAATCTCCTTACTGACCTTTTTGCTTGTATTAGTTGGTATTTTTTTTTTTTATAACAAATACGAAGAGTCCAAAAATCAATGCAAGGAGCATGGTTTAATTACCCACAAAATACAAGCTTGGACCTGCAGCCAAGTGACTCTTTACTACAATGGGAAATCCTTGAATATCTACTGATCAGAAAGATTTAACTCTTTCCCAAACAAGCCCTGGTTTTTACGTGTCTGCAGTACAAGTCTTTTGAAAACACTGTGGGAAAAGGAGAAATTGCTCGTAACGAGCAATTTCTCCTTTTCCCACAGTGTTTTCTGCCCTTTTGGAGAACTTTCTGCCATTTTCATCAAATTTAAAATTGTCGTCTGCAAACTCTTTCAATCTGGACCAGTCTAAAATTTGTCGTCTGGGAAAGGGTTAACCCTTTATGAAATGACAGAATTCTACACTTGCCCAAATTGAAAGCTTGTCCAGACAACAAAATTATTGCGACTCAAAAATAGAAATTTTCCTATGAAAGTTAAAAAATAATGTGGAAAAAGGAGAAAATGCAGATTACCAGTATTTTGTTCTTTTCTCACAATGTTTTCAAAAGCCTTCTTCCTTCGGGTTGATAAAACTTGGGATTGTGCGATAAAGGAACGCTTATCATATTCTGTAGGCAACCTTAGCTTTTACTTTTAGTGCAATGTAGATCAAGATCAGACTGGTCAGAATGTGATGTCAAAACTCTGATCTACACTGTCTGATCTGATGTTCTTGCTCTAAAAGCCTTCAATTCCACACATTCCCAAAGATTTTACCAGCAGAAAAAGCGTTTGAAAACATTGTGGGAAAATAAGAATATGCTTGTAACTAGCATTTTCTCTTTTTTTCCAAAATATTTTCTATCCTGTTAAAGAAAAATTTCATTGTTTGCATCACATTTAATTTGTGGTCTGCAAATACTTTTGATATAGCAGTCTTAACCCTTTACCGCACAATGCCACCTTTTAATGACCCTGGGAAAGAAGCCTTTTGAAAACATTGTCGGCAAAGGAGAAAATTTTGGTAACCAGCATTTTCTCCTTTTCCCACAATATTTTCTACTCTATTAAGAGAAAATTTCACAATTTGAGCCACAATGAAATTGTCGTCTGCAAATGCTTTCAAATTTGGACTAGGCTAAAATTTTGTCGTCTGGCAAAGGGTTAAATTGTTTCATTTGGAAGAGTTGGTAACCAGCATTTTCCCCTTTTCCAACAATGTTTTCCACCTTTTCAAAGACAAATTTCATCAACTGAGTCACATTAATTTATTGTCTGCAAAATACTTTTGAAATGTAGACTAAAACATTTGGTAGAGTTAAGATTGTTTTTCTTGGATTTTGTTGACTTGTTGAAGATGTCTGTTTAACTCTTTACCAAATGACAAAATTTTGGACCGGGCCAAATTGAAAGCATAATTGCAGAAGTCAAAATAAATGTATCTCAAATGACGATTTCTGTCTTTGATAAGGTAGAAAACATTGTGGGAAAAGGAGAAAATGCTGGTTACCAGCATTTTCTCCTTTTCCCACAATGTTTTCAAAAGGTTTCTTTCCCAGGGTCATTAAAACTCCGGATTGTGTGATAAAGAGTTAACCTAGTCTAAGGAAAAATGTCTGCAAAAAGATTTATTTTTGTTTTACATCCTGTTAATATATTTTCAGTGCATTATTCAACTACCACAACTGCAGATCAAAGGAAAAATATACTTCCTCTCTCCAACTCATCTGAAACCTGACAAGCCAGAGTAACACAGACCGTGGTGCACAGGACTTAAGACCAGGGGTCACCAGTTCAATCCTCAGCTTGGCCATCTCCTTTCCAAGGAATGATAATAGTCATTGCAACCAGATTCATTCCTGCTGATCATTGTTTCAACAATTTATAATGGGGCAAAGCAGCCAGTGGCTTGGAAAGAACATTGTGTCAAATGCTGGTAAAAGAAACTCCAGGAAATCATGGATAGGTGCACTGTCTACTGCCATATCACTGGAATAATGTTGAAAATGGTGTGAAAAGACCATGCAATCAATCAATCAATCAATCAATCAATCGGACTAATTTGAATCAGTGTAAAGAAGTATTGGAACCGTTCTTCACCAAACAACCCTGTATTTCAACAACCACAATGAAGGAGAGCTTTTTTTAAAAACAACGCAGGAAATTGAGAAAATGCTGGTTACCAGCACTGGTAACCAATATTTTCTCTTTTTCTCACAATATTTTCTGACCTTTCAAGACAAGTATCTTCAATCCACCACATCTAATTTGTTGTCTGCAAATTCTTAGGCAAACTTTTGTTGGAAAAAGGAGAAAATGCTGCTGACCAGCATTTTCTCCTTTTTCAACAATGTCTTCTACCCTTCCAAAGGTGAATTTCTATTTTTTGAGTCAAAATTAATTTGTTGTCTGTAAATGCTTTCAATTTAGGCAAGTCTAAAATCTACTAAGTCATTTGGTACAGAGATAACGCATAACTTTCTAAGCCTTTCTATGCAAAACATGTCTCTTGCAGGCTTCGGAAAGTAGTGTAAACTTTGGTGCCAATTAGCCATACAAAAATGGACAAAATTATGGGAAAACTAAATAACAAATACATAAACCCTGTGCTTGAGTGCAAAATTACCATGGTTACACCCCTGTGATAATTATTCTAATTGGTGAATGGACCACGGTATTAACCCATTACCACACAATACCGACTTTTGACGACCCTGAAGAAAAGGCCTTTTCAAAACAGTGCATTTTCTCCTTTTCCTACAATGTTTTCTACCCTTCCCAAAACAAATTTCAGTTTTTGAGTCACATTTAATATGTCTTCTGGAGATGCTTTCAATTTGGACTAGTCTAAAATTTTTTTGTTTGGTAAAGAGTTAAATCTTTACCATGGGTCATAATTTTAGACTCACATAAATTGAAAGAATTTCCAGAAACAAAATCTATTAGTGTCTAAAAAGATGGGATTTGCCTTTAAAGGGGTTACCAGCATATTATTCTTTTCCCACAATGCTTTCAAGAATTTTTCTTCTAAGGTTATGGATTGGGTAGTAAAGGGATAACTCTGTGCCACACTGCAAAACTTTAACTCTTTAGCCAAGCCCCCATAGCTCAGTCAGTAGCGTACAGGACTTGAGAACAGGAGGTCGCAGGTTCGATCCCCAGCTTGGCCAATTTCTTTCTGAGGATTGATGCTAGTCATCGCGACAGGATTCATTCCTCTCTCACCGCTGACCATTGTTTCAACGATGGTTATGTGGGAAAGCACCCAGTGGCTTGGAAAGAATATTGTGCCAAGTACTGGTAACAGAAACTCCAGGAAAGCATGGATAGGTGCACTGGCTGCCGTGATATAACTGAAACAATGTTGAAAACGGCGTTAAACACCATACAATCAATCAATTTAATTCTTTACCAAACGACATATTTTTGGACCAGATCAAATTCAAAGCATTTGCAGACGACAAATTTAATGTTGCCGAAATGATAATTTCAGTCTCTGATAGGGTAGAAGACATTGTGGGAAAAGGAGAAAATGCTGGTTACCAGCATTTTCTCCTTTTCCCACAATGTTTTCAAAATCCTTCTCTTTTAGGGTCGTTAAAAGTCGGGACTGTGTGGTAAAGGGTTAAACCAGACATATGAATCAAAGGCATTTAAGGACAACACATAAGATGCTTCTCAAAAGACCAGATTTTCCTCTTTCAGGGTGCAAAAATATTGTGAGAAAAGGACAAAATGCAGGCTTAACCAGCATTTTCATTTTCCCCTATGTTTTAAAAAGCCAGGGATGTTAAAACTAGAGTGGTAAATGGTTAAGGGGTTGGATTTCTGATCTGGATATGATTTAAATCCACTTTAGTGGGGCTGGACATCAGGATGTCCTTGGGTAAGGCATTGCTCAGCCATAGAACTGGTGCAACTATAGGAAACATGGGAATGGCCAAGCTGAAACTAAAGTTTGATGAAAGTGGGGCAAGATTCCCTTCAATCTACAGACAAATACAATAATTATGTCAATAAAATGAGAAACTGAGAGGAAACCTTCAAGGAGATTGCCCAAAACTCCTGTAACTGAGTTTGTAGTGCACGGGACCTGAGAACTGGGTGTCGCTGGCTTGAATCTCGAACTTGGCAAGTTCCTTTCAGAGGATTGATGATAGTCATTGCATCAAGATCAATTCCTCTCTCACCACCGATCATTGTTAAGATGAATGTGCGAAAGCTGTCAGTGGCTTGGAAAGGATACTGTGCAAGCAAAGCACAGGTAAAAGAAACTCCAGGAAAACATGGGTAGGTGCATTAGCCACCGCAACAAAACTGGGATAATGTTGTAAATGGTGTTAAATTTCATACAATCAATCAATCAACCAAACAGATTGAATGTTTAGATACTGCCGAAATTCCTTACCTAAATAAAATACTTTAGCCCTTTACCACACTATCCTGAATATGAAAAACCCTGCCAGAAAAGGCCTTGCAAGCATTGTAGGAAAAGGAGTAAATGCCAGTAACCAGCATTTTCTCCTTTTCCCACAATGTTTTCATACCTTTCATAGACAAACCCCATCATTAGAGCCATATTTAATTTGTCATCTGCAAAATGCTTTGAATTTGGACCAGTCTAAAACTTTGTTGTTTGTATAGATTTAATTCCAGTTGACCTGATTAATTTGATCATATCAAGGATTAGTCTTTCCCCTTACAGATTATTTTAACCATTTACCACACAATCCTGATTTTTATTATTTGATTGATTGTATGGTGTTTAACGCTGTTTTCAACATTATTTCAGTTACATCACAGCGGCCAGTGCACCTATCCATGCTTTCCTGGAGTTTCTTTTACCAGTTTACCAGTACTCCACACAATATTCTTTCCAAGCCACTGGCTGCTTTCCCACATAACCATCGTCGAAACGATGGTCAGCGGTGAGAGAGGAATGAATCCTGTCTTGATGACTATCATCAATCCTTGGAAAGAAATAGGCCAAGCCGGGGATCAAACCAGCAACCTCCTGTTCTCAAGTCCTGTATGCCACCGATTGAGCTATGTGGACTTGGCAAAATCCTGATTTTTAACAAAACTGAGAAAGTTAAGGCTTTTGAAAACATGGTGGGAAAAGGAGAAAATGCTGGAAAACCAGCATTTTCTCCTTTTCCTGCCATGTTTTTTACCCTTTCTCTGTTATATCCCACAGTGTGAGCCACTTTTTTTACGTTCTCTGCAAATTCTTTGAATAAGGACAAGTCCAAAATTTTGTCGCTTGGTAAAGGGTTAACCTTTTCCCAAATAGGAAGTCTTAGACTCTTCCATATTGAAAGCATCTGCAAATGACAAATTCCAAAGTGATCAAATAACCTGCAATTCTTTGATAGGGTAAAAAACATTCTAGGAAACGGAGAAATTGCTTGTTATAAGCAAATTCAGTAAATTCAGTTAACTCTTTCCCAAACGACAAAATTTTGGAATGGACCAAATTGAAAGCATTTGCAGACAACAAATTAAATGTTGCTAAAATGGTGATTTCTCTTTTGATTGGGAAGAAAACATTGTGGGAAAAGGAGAAAATGCTGGTAACCAGCATTTTCTCTTTTTCCCACTATGTTTTCAAAAGCCTTTTAATTCAGGGTCGTTAAGGTCAGGATTGTGTGGTAAAGGTTAAAACACAAGATTGTGAGTTTCAGGTTAAGATGAACAGTTAATTCTTTACCAAACGACAAAATTTTAGACTGGCTCAAATTGAAAGCATAATTGCAGAAGACAATTTAAAGGTGGTCCAAATGATGAATTTGTCATTGATAGGTTAGAAAACATTGTGGGAAAAGGAGAAAATGCTGGTTACCAGCATTTTCTCCTGTTCCCACAATGTTTTCAAAAATCTTCTTTCTTAGGGTCGTTAAAAATCGGGATTGTGTGGTAAAGGGTTAAACACAAACATCCAAGAATTGCAATAACAGCAAATATGTTGGAGCACTTCAGTCTGGAACATAGCTGCCTGTATGCAAAAATGCAGTTGCGTACACATCGAAAAAGAAAAAAAAAAAAAGAAAAGAGAAGACAAGTTTGCTAAAAAACAAGAGGGCCATGATGGCCCTGTATCGCACCACTGGTTTATAAATATAAACCATAAATACTAAACATTTCAATTCTGAGCCAAATGGTTTCAAAATGAAGACTTACAAAGTTTTCTCTGTAAAAGCCCATGTGAAAGTTGAGACCCGCAAGGCAAAGCCATTTTTGATCCCAGAGCTATAATTACTTGAACCCTGGTAGAGGTCCACAAGATAAAGCCACATGCCAAAATAATACAAGTCTATGCTGTATGGTTATAAATAAGGTGATTTTCAAGTTTCGTCCATATGAAGCCTCTGTAAAACATAAGACCCCTGATGCAAGGCTAATTTAAAAAAAAAATATCAAAACAGGAAGACTTCTTGTCACTATGTAAGCCCATTTAAAACTTGTGACCCCTGCGGCGGGGCTGATTTTGACCCCAGGGCTAAAATTTTGGCCTGCTTGGTAGAGGCCCACTAGATATAGCAACATGCAAAATTTGGCAGCTCTAGGCCTTATGGCTAGGTACAGGAAGATTTTTAAAGTTTTCTCTATATAAGCCTATGTAAAACTTGTGACCCCTGGGGCAGAGCCAATTTTGACCCCAGGGCTATAATTTGAAGAAACTTGATAGAGGTCTACTACATAAAGCTACATGCCAAATTTGGTAGCCCTATGCCTTATGGTTTCAGACAAGAAGATTTTTAAAGATTTCAAATATTTTTCAGTTTTGTTGCCATGGCAACCAGAGTTTTTGAAGGAATCAAATTCTTTCAAGAAATTCTGAAGAGGACCATGGCAGGATCATTTCTGTGAAGTTTAATGAAAATTGGATGGGTAGTTTCACAGAAGAAGATGTTTGAAATAAAAGTTAACACACGGACGGACAGACACCGGGCCATGACATAAGCCCTCTGGCCTTCGGCCAGTGGAGCTAAAAACTATTACCAGAGGTCGCCATATAGCCGATACAGTTCAAACATTTTCTGGAAGTGTCCCCAAACCATCCTTGGACCCCCCCCCCTTTGGCACTTTGCATCTCGGGTAATATGTTCGGTATTACTTTTGTGTATACTTTATCCTAGGCTAGCTACCCCCATGACAATATACCTATGTGAATGTACACTCACACAGATGGGCAGACAGACAGATGGACAGACAGTTGGACAGGCAAAACACAGCTTATCCCACAAAACATGATGTTTTGCATACCTGTAGGTATAAAAAGCTGTCTGAACAAGGTAATGGAAAAATTTACTGCCAAACAACATCCTTTTTAGTGGAGGAAGAAAGGCGGTATATGTCATTTGTTTGTTCACATAGTATATACCGCCATTTACAACATTATTTCAGTTCTATCACAGTAGCCACTACACCTATCCATGCTTTCTTGGTGTTTCTTTTACCAGTATTTCCCACTATAATCTTCCCAAGCCACTGGCTACTTTCCCACATAACCATCATTGGCATGAGAGACAAATGAATCCTGTCACAATGACTATCATCATTCCTCAGATAAAAGTTGTCCAAGCTTAGGATTCCAACAATTCCTCAGGTCTCAAGTCCTGTGTGCCAGCAACTAAACTACCTGGCCTGGCACTTGGTTTGCACAGTCATAAGTAAGCCCAAGACCATTGAAAAAACATATCCCAGGCCTTCTGAAAACACAGTGGATGATGAGAAAATGATGGTCTCCTGCATCTTTTCCATTTGCTATATTCTTTTTTTACTCTTTCAATAACAAATCACCCCCCCCCCCAAAAAAAAATTGTTGTCCGATAAAGAGTAAAATTTATTAACATCAAAGGTTAGATTGAATACCTTTGATATTGGGTTTCTTGAAATTCATAAAATTTTTGTGAATGAAGAAAGATTACTACAATTCCAATTATAGTTTCAGTTTGACTGATGGCTTGCTATTGAAATCTTTTTCAATACTAAGATTTTCAATATTGAAAATGCTCGAAAAGAATCACCTTGAACCTACCTACCATATTTCACCTAATTAATGCTCCCTCCATAATAGTAGCGCCCCCACTATATGTCTCACTTCAGAGGCCCCGGGCCAACCCTCACCCAAATTGAGCTTACCTTAAAATTGATGCCTGGAGTGAAAAACTTCCTAACGCAAGATAACTTCACTTAAACTTTTAAAACACAGACTTAGGAAAATCACCAATGACCGATATTTTATAAATAAACTTACCGGTACCGTAAATAAACTTACCTTAAATTTTATAAATAAACTTACTGGTACGGCGTCCACATAACCCCAGTTACTTCATTAATCAATGTCATTTACCTGACTATCTAAATACATATACAGTTCCGTTACTGCACAGTACATCGAGTCTTTCAAAATGACGACCCTTCTGCACTTGGCATTAACTACAACCCGGATCAAAGTACCGTACTTACTCTAAGTGACGGCGCTTAAATTTCGGGAAATTGGCTCTCCAGGCGAGTTCATTAAGTGAAATATAGTATTTTTTAAACCAAAACCGTCAATCAAAAAACTAGAATTATGACAATTAAATACTTTGAAAACTTCAAAAGGAACACGATAGGAGCACTGTGTAGAATAATATTTTCAATCTTTCACTCTTTACCAAATGACAAACGTTTGAATTTTTCAAAGGATCTGCAGTTGATTAATTAAGTGTAGCTCAAATGAAGGTAGAAAACATTGTGAGAAAAGATGAAAACGCTGGTTACCGGCATTTTTCTCCTTTTCCCACAATGTTTTCAAAAGCCCTCTTTCCCAGGGTCGTTATATAAAGTCAGCATTGTGCAGTAAAGGGTTAAATGATGTAAGTTGTCTGTGACAGGAGAAAAAAACATTGTGGGCAAGGGAGAAAAATGCCGGTCACCTGCATTTTTTCTTTTTCCCACAATGTTTTCAAAAGGCTTTGTTTTCAAGGTCATTAAAAGCCTTGAGATTGTGAGGTAAAGAGTTGAATGATGAAAAAATAATCATCAATAATTTCAAAAGCATTATTTAACCCTTTCCCAAACAACAAATTTTGGACTGGTCCAAATTGAAAGAGTTTGCAGACGACAATTTTAAATTTGATGAAAATGGCAGAAAGTTCTCAAGAAGGGTAGAAAACACTGTGAGAAAAGGAGAAATTGCTCGTTACGAGCAATTTCTCCTTTTCCCACAGTGTTTTCAAAAGACTTGTACTGCAGACACGTGAAAACCAGGGCTTGTTTGGGAAAGGGTTAAATTCCTTTACATCATTGAAGCATTAATAATTTTGTGGGTCGAAAATAATCGATAACATCTGAGTTTAGGGTAAAAAAAGTTGCCCACAGCCTACAATTCATACACAATAATTATTTCATTAATCCTTTAACTCTTTACCAAACAAAAACATTTTGGAATGGACCAGACTTAAAGCATTTGCAGACGACAAAATAAATGTTACTGAAAATGAAAATTTTTGTCTGTGATGGGTAGAAAACATTGTGCGAAAATGAGAAAATGTTGGTTATCAGCATTTTCTCCTTTTCCTACAATGTTTTCAAAAGGCCCCCTCCACAGGGTCGTTAAAACTCATGAATGTGTGGTAAACAGTTAATCCTTCACTACATGATCCCGAGTTAGTGACCCTGAGGGAGAAAGGCTTTAGAACACATTGCTGGAAAAGGAGAAAATGCTGGTTACCAGCATTTTCTCCTTTTTCCAGCAGTGATTTTTAACTTATCAGGGACAAATTTTGTCATTTGGGCCACCTTTGTTATCTGCAATTGCTTTTATTAGGACCAGTCTAAAATTTTGTCATTTGGTAGAGAGTTAACCCTTAACCACACAATCCCAAGTTAACCCTTTACAACACAACAAAATGTAAGACTTGTCCAAATTGAAAGCGTTTGCAGCTGACAAATTCTTTGTAGACGAAAAGGTGGTTTCTGTGTTTGAAACTGTAGAAAACAAAATGTGGGAAAAGGAGAATGTGCTGGTTACCTGCATTTTCTCCATTTCCCACAATATTTTCAAAAGCCTTCTCCCTCAGGGTTGTTAAAACATGGGATTATACGGTAAAGGGTATCTTTGCCTTTTCATATAATGTTTTCAAAAGATCCTATTCTGGGTTGTTAAAACTCAGGATTTTGTGGTAAAGGGTTAGTGAATAGGAAATTATGTCAGTCAGTGATGTTATGTATATAAGGGAAGTAACCATGTTTTACTGCTACAATTTATTTAACTTATCTCCCTTGCTAACAATGTACAGTTTCTGACCTGTAAACCCTGATATAAACTGTCCTTTAACCCTTTACTACACATTCCCGACTCTAACGACCCTAAAAAGCAATCCTTTTGAAATTATTGTGGGAAAAGGAGAAAATGCTGGTAACCAGCATTTTCTCCTTTTCCCATAATGTTGTCTACCCTTGCCAAAACAAATTTCAATTTTTGAGTCACATTTAATTTGTTGTCTGCAAATGCTTTGAATTTGGACCAGTCTAAAATTTTGTCATTTGGTAAAGAGTTAAAGCAATTCAAATTGTGCTTTGCATACAGATAATCACTTCCAATTCTCTGACGCTGAATATCACTACAATGCATACTGATCCACATGTGATACAGTTTCATCAAAATTGGGAGCAACATGTTAACCTTTATCTTGCTAAATAAAAGAAATGAAACTTTCAAGCTGATAGCATGAACCCAAATTTTCCGATTTCAAAGGTATTTTTGGAGGAAAGTATCTCCTTATTGGACAGTATAGATCAAAGATCAGACTGCACGTTCTGTGCAGTCTGATCTTGATCTACACTGTCCGCAAAAGGTCAGCGAGGCAATAAGCAGCCAAAGGGTTAAGAAGTAGTCTCAGTAATAAGATGGTTACGGTGCTTCTTTTCTTATTCAGACGTTTATTGTGCACTGCACTGTCCAGAGTCTATTGTGTATTTTCCAGTAGCAAAGCTACATCACTGTACTGACTTTCTGTTTCATCGGTTTAATAGTCTGTATAGCAGCGAAATACAATTAATTTTTAGTAACACACATGACCACGGACAAATTATTAAACATTTCATTACCTAAAGCATTCGTAAATGTCTTTTATAAGATGTAAATGAAAAATTATTAAAAAGAATTAAAGAAACTTATCGTGTTTGGCGCCATTTTAGGTGTATTTTATGGAACATAAGCACCTCGAGTAACATATGAATTAAACATTTTTTTTCATTTGTTTAGTGTTTCAATTGAAAACACTTGTATTTGAAACCATGGATTATTGAATACTTAAACAACAGGTATATTCAAATTCTTGTTATGTCCTCTATTTGTGAAAATAAAAGTTTTTCAAAGTGTGCACAAAATCTGTGCTGAGATTTCAACTGTTTTTTATTTCAGCATCATCTCTAAACATGGAGGCAGCCAATCAAAAACTAAAATCGCCTTCGGGGACAGTTATCTGTACTAGATGTAGAAGATGATGCATGTCATTTTGTTGAAATCCATGTATGTTTCAAAATACAGATTGCTAAAGTCCTAGATTTATTACATGAAAAGCTCTGCTTGAGAGAAAGATCTGAGCCACACTTCGCCTGGGTTAGGATAAGGGTCAGGGCTAGGGATTGTTTTCAATGAACATAATTTTCGATGAGATGTCGCACACCATTCTGGGAACATAAGCACAGTCGTGCAGGCAAGTTCTTACTGCACCACAGCAGAACTGCTGACACTAGAAGGCATTGGCCATGATCACATTATACCTTCCAAACTATGGATGTACTTTGGAATTCTCAAGGGTTAATTAATTAATTCCCCCAATCAGACTGTCTGAAGTCTATTTCTAGACTGGTACATAAAAAATCCAGACTGGACTTACATCTTTTATAACCTTTTTCCTGCTGAATAAAAACAAGTAATGGAACCAGTCATTATTCAGGAACCATTAATAGATTATTTTGATGCAATTTGATGTAAAGTTTAAACAGTTTAACTGGTACTGAAAAGAATAGACAAAGATCAGTCTGTAGAGAAATGTAATCTAATCTTGATCTGTTCTCTTCACAAAGGTCATATGAGGTCAAGAAATGCAGGAAATTGGTTTCTGTGAAAAGTAAACCCTTAACCCTTTACCAAATGGCAAAATTTTAGACTGGACTAAATTGAAAGCATTTGCAGACGACACAAAATTTGTTTTTTGAAGGGCAGAAAACATAGTAGGAAAAGGAGAAAATGCTGGTTACCAGCATTTTCTCCTTTTCCCACAATGTTTTCAAATGGCTTCTTTCCCAGGGTCGCTAAAAGTCGGGATTGTGTGGTAAAGAGTTAAAGCGCCTTTCACAACTATAGTTGCTTCTGCGGCCAGTGAAGATCAAGATCAGACTGCACAGAAAGTGCAGTCTGATCTTTGATCTACACTGTCAGCTTTGCTGAGCCTTGGTGGACAAAAGCAATCATAAAATTGCAATTACTGGAATGTTATTTCTATACTGAAACTGTGTGTTGGGAAACTTTATTCCATGCTCAAAGGGTTGACCCTTAGAGCATCAAATAAATCCAACCTGACATTTTCAGTTGAGAAACAAGAACCAAATAATTGCAATTTCATGGTTGCTTTCGTTTATAAAGATTTAGCAAAGCGGACAGTATAGATCAAAGATCAGACTGCATAGAATGTGCAGTCTTATCTTGATCTACACTGGCCGCAAAGGCAACTATAGTCATGAAAGGCAGTCCAAGGGTTAAGTTTGGTAGCTTCTGCCAGGAACACTGGTAATTTTGATGTACAGAGATCCTATCTGAACTGATAAGCCATTTCTCATTGCTTAAAATGATGTCTGCTTTCCTTCTACATCTACCAACTCTATACCATGGCTTTCTAGACAAAAATTAATGAAACTGATGCTTTCAGAGGACAAAAGAGCTGGTGTTAGACACATAAATATTGCAATATCATGGTTATTTCTGACAAAATACTGCCTAAAATATCTCAACAATGTAGATGGAAAATCAGGCTATATGGTGTATACAATTCCATCATGATCTAGACATATTAATTATGGCCCTTGGTATGCTGTGAAGAGATCACAAACTGTAAAAGTAGATATTATTTCAGGTCTAAAATTTCATGAAATACAAAATATTGACCTTATGCATGTTTTAATTCATGCAAAAAAGTAATGATCCTTGACCTTAATTAATCCCAAAACAAATTTTTATGCACGAAAACATTGTAATTAACTCTTTACCAAGTGACAAAAATTTTTACTGAACCAAATAGAAAGCATTTGCAGATGACAAACTAAATGTAATGAAAATTATGATTTATGTCTTTGATTGGGTAGAAAAACATTGTGGGAAAAGGAGAAAATGCTGGTTACCAGCGTTTTCTCCTTTTCCCACAATGTTTTCAAAAGCCTTCTTCTTCAGGGTCGTTAAAAGTCGGGATTGTGTGGTAAAGGGTGAAGGGAGAAAATGCTGGTTAAAACAATTTCTCCTTTCTCCAGAATGGTTTTCTGGTCGACTGATGAAATAAGGCACTCATTAACATCGACAAGGATCACAGTCAATCACTATCACACGACTCAGTGTCTAGGTAAAATATACCCGAGTTAATGTAGCTTGACCCTTTACCAAACGACAAAATATCAGACCAGTCCAAATTGAAAGCTTTTGCCGACGATGAAATAAATGTGACTCAAAAACTGAAATTTGTCTTGGGAAGAGCAGAAAACATTATGGGAAAAGGAGAAAATGCTGGTTACCAGCATTTTCTCCTTTTCCCACAATGTTTTCAAAAGGCTTCTTCTTCAGGGTTGTTAAAATTTGAGATTGTCTGGTAAAGGGTTAAATATATGCTGGCGGATATCTTATCTTTTATCAATACCCAAAATACCCAATAATTGCTAAGATTTCCACAACACGATTATTTCCTGTTTTATGCTATTATGAAACTTATTATTGGATACTAACTTTCTTTGATTTCCTGGTTATGTTAGTCCACAAATTCAAGTCCTCCATGAAAGATAGGCTACCTACTGTATCGTCTCTTTTTAATGCCCCCCCCCCCCCCCCCCCCCCCCCGGGCATTACATTCCCTCAAAGGGGGGACGATTAATAGATGCAAAATAACATCGAATTTTCCGAGGATGACGATAACATTACTGTGCCAGTATTAGTCATTGCCGACTGTGAAGCGATTGCCATTTGCGTATTCTGCTGTATTTAATGCAGAATGTCGATTTTACCACTTACTGTGATTCATTTGGAAATTTAAATTGCATTCGCGATTAATTTGTGACTCTAATCTTCGATTCTTTCACTTTTTCCAAGTTTTTTTATGTTAGTCAACACTTTCTTTGCTGGAAGTTTAAAATGTCTACGAAATAGTATGTATACTTGGATAATCTGGAGTTAGTGACATCAACTTGTGAAGTAATTAGGATTATATTGCTGCTGTAAGTTTATTCAAGCTGATTTTTTTACTTTATCGATGGACTGGCCACCTGGTAAGCTTATTTTTAGTTAGAAAAAAGCTGGGGGAGCGTTAATTAGATGGAGAGCGATAATAAGGGACAATACGGTAGTTGGATTCAGCTTTCAGTGATTATGAATATGCAGATGTTATGAATGCTTGTATACACTGACTTAATTGAACAGAAACTTATTTCCGTCTTAGAATATTAATTTATTTAAAAAAATATTTCACGGGGATTAAAATGTTACATGATAAATGAGCTAAGTTCTTTGGAAAGGGGGCTTATTATGCATCTGCATCAGGCTGACCTGGGCCTCAACTTCTAGATACTGGTCAATTTTCTGTATGTTCAAGGACCAGTCTATCTCATGATTAAGTCAGTGGTTAAAAGAAGTGGTCATTATTGGGCTTGCAAGGTATCATGAATCACAGAGATGCATTAAACCCCTTTTGCAAGAGCACAGCTCAAATATGTTGATTTTTTTATTGCATTGCCTTTTTCCCTATTACCATCATTCTGGTTAAGACAGCAGATATACACTTGTTTAACCCTTTACCAAAAAATCCTGTGTTTTAATGACCCCAAGGAATATGTTTTTTGAATACATTGTGTGTGAAGTAAAATGAGGTCGCTGGTTCTTTCTTTCTGAGGACTGATGATAGTCAGTGCGAAAGGATTCAGTCTTTTCTCACCACTGATCAATATTTCCATGATTTGTACAGTACAGAGTTGCATCTAGGATTTTCTGAAGTGGGGCCCTGGGGCCCCCTAACTTCCTAAAAAAGGGCCCTTACTCCCCGAAAAGGGGCCCTCAAATTTATCATTTTGTCAGTGGCTTGTTTTTCCTAATGACAAAGTGACTACAGGACTGGCATTATTTTAGAACCATTTCAGACGCTTGTTTTCTTTTTTGACATTACTCATTTTGTTATTTTTTGTAAGTTTTAAACCAGTGAGAGAAATGAATTACAGCATGCACATAACAACTTTATAACTGTTAATGTCCTATACCTCTTCAAAATGTGTTCTAGTGCTAGCAATGTAAGACAAGGTGGCCTACCGCCCCATCTTATTTGTAGGTTGTTCAATATTTTCATTTCATAAAAATCCCCCAAATTTTTTCCTCATTATAGGAGGGAGATTTTTAATACCCAACTATCGTTTTATACATATACTTGTGTAAATTTTCTGCTTAAAGTCACTATTAAACCTGAAAAGACAGTCTAAAGTGCCTCTGATCGAACAATGTAAAACTGACATTTGGTTGTGTCATGGGTTTTCGCGTTTTCTTTTCTTTTTTCTGCGGTCTATTTTTCATTTCAGGTAATTTTTGGATGGAATTTTTTGGCATGATTTTACATAAAATTGCCAATAATGGTAGCAGGTAAATTCAAAACCTGTCATTTTACTCTAGATGAGTGGATTTACATCTCTGTAGCGTGTTTCATTGATGACAGGCCAGCTCGTTCAGCGGTGATAACAGCGACGCGTGCGTCCTTCACACTTGATTCATATTGTTTTATTTCAGAGTTTAGATCTTTCAATAATCATTTATAGGCAACGATACTTCTTTGGCATCCTTTTATTTTATGCGGACACAAATGTTATATAAAAAGAGAGTAGCTAATCTTTTCTGACACGATGATCAATCTTTGATCCATCCGCCGTTGCTAGACGATTACAGGATTCTCGTTTTTTTTTTTCAGACTCTTTACATTTAATTGATTAGAGCCGAGAACCATTTTACAGTTCTCGTAAATTCCCAGAAAATTTATAAATAGCCGTCAAAGGAATTTTCAGTGTGATATTACTGCTGTTGTGGACGAAAAGGGTTACTTTATTTGTATATTCGCACGTGCAATTTATTTCATTCGCATAACTGATCTTCCACAATTTGCATTCAGCTCGCAGTTTCTAATTTTTACTCGCATACTAAGTAAATATAAGGGAATTTCAAATATGTAACGAAATCAACAAATGTTCAGCTACAAAGAGGAGTCAATTTTCTAACCAGTCGCTGCTGTCGACACAAGGTCCCATGGAAACACTGGAGGCTGCACTCCACTTATAAAATTTATCTCACTGGGCGCAACAAACAGCGAAAATTGCGGGACTCTCCTTAAATTTGCGGCACATTGGGCGCAGAGGCATGACATTTTTGCGCCCCGATGTTAATTTTTGCGGGATTCCCGCAATCCCGCATCCTAGAATCAACTCTGCAGTATATAGGAAAGCAGGCAGTGGCTTTGGACGAATAGTATGCAAAGTACTGGCAAAAGAAACTCCGGCTAAGCATGGATAGGTGCGCTGATCCAAGTGATATGACTGAAATAATGTTGGAAATGGCATAAAACGCCATACAAATAAAAATTAACAAAGATATAGCTCAAGTATTGTATGAAGTGGCATGAAATGCCATTCAGCTTACACACAAATTTCTTTCATCAATATGTACTTCAATATTGTTAGGGCCAATAAAAAAACACTAAACCAATCAGCTTTTGGAAGATGTTTTCACAATAAATGCCATGAGAGTTTCATTTAGAAAAGCTATAAACACACACATAAAATACTTCATACAAAATTTTAGACTTAAGGCCCATCAGAGTACCCTAGCAAACATTTTGTTAGATGTTGTTTGGTCATATCTGTTCATAAGTTGTCTACACCACAACAAACAATAGCATATAATGTTTGGTGGTGTTTGAAGATCATGTGATCCATCCATCACATGATACCAAGACAGCTCCTGACTGGTCAGTATCTTTTGACACAACCAAACAGAGCAAACAAAAGTTAACACCCCAAGCATCAACAAACACTGTTTGGTGATGCTTGCTTGTGTTTGCCGACAGGTCTACACTAGCAAACTTTAGTTTGAAAACAAGAGCAACATGGTGTTTGGTGGTGTTTGCAAACAAAATTAATGTTTGCTAGTGTAGACAAGCCTTTAACTAATTAACAGACAACAAAATTTTTGCCTTGGTCCAAAGTGAAAGCATTTGCAGATGACAAATCAAATGGAACTCAAAATATGGTTTGTCTATCATTTGGTAGAAAACATTGTGGGAAATGGAGAAAATGCTTGTTACCTGTATTTTTCCCATGTTTTCAAAAGCTGTTCTCCTCAAGGTCGTTATAAATCAGAACTGTGGGGTAAAGGGTTAACAAATTTGAAAGCAGTACTTACGAGTTCACTTTTTGTTGTGTGTGAAATGCAAAGTGTCTAAACAATCCCTCCCCAAGCTGCAAATCAGTCAAATCAGCAATCTACAGAATGGTATTCTGGTGTTTACATCCCACTACACCATCCCTCCACCCTCATGAAGTCATTAAATTTTATTTTATTTGTGCTTATTTATTGTAGCCCTGGGTTGCCCATATGGGGCAACTCACCAAGAAGGCCTGTGAAGTATGTTACGGGGGACAGTGCAAGCTACAGGACAAAACCCATCCCAAAAAGATTAACTAGATGTATGTTTCTTTGCAATTGTATAAACTGTATGGTTATATTAGATAAAGATAAAAAAAAAATATGGGCATTTAAAAAAACAATAATAGGATGTTTGTAATAGGTAACTACACGTATTTTCATTTATTTTCATGTCATCAAACTGATTTGAGTATGAACCAATCAATGCATGTATAAATTTGTCCAATATGATTATTACATTATTTATTCTTTGATCACACTGAATTGCTGCAAAAACCAACTGTTCTACAAAAACCTTTCTTATAAAACTGTGTTTATTGCTATGATGCACTGTAGTGGAGACACATCTAAGAAATGCCAGGAGATATATCTTCACTACTACTATTCATGTCACTTTCTTATCAACTGTTTTCTCTGAGAGAAAAGTGTAAATCAAAGAGAGCAATATACTAGTCAAAAAAAGCAATCTGTCATGAGTGTTGATAGTAAAGGCTCATAATACCATGTTCAACTGTCAAACTCAAAAGGATTCCGCAAAAACATACCCTAAAAAACCTGTAGTAATATTATTAAAGAAATTAGCTGGCAAAAAAATCACAACTCCAATCTTTCGTGGAAGGAATTATGAAAACATATGTTTCTGTTCACAAAAACTTCGAGAGAAATGATATGAGCCATGCTCTGTGAAAAGGAGGCATAATGCATTTACGAAAGGTATTGACCCTGTCAGCCTGCGCACTCCGCGCAGGCTGACATGGACCAAAACTTTTAGCTAACTTTAAATTTTCTGCATGTCAAAGGATAATTCTTCCTCATGCATTAGTCAGTTGTTTGTCAAAATGGATTTTAAGGATCCATAATTAGGTGATGTCTTGCTTGGTATATTGCATTACGGAGATGCATTAAACCCCTTTTTGCCAGGCCATGGCTCATGTATTTTACCTGCAACACAATTCTACTGATTAGAAGAAGTGGCAAGATAAGTGGATTCACATCTGCAATTTTGTACACATCCTTGGGATTAACTCTTTACCACACAACCCTGAGTTTTAACCCTTAGAGCGCCGAATAAACCTTCCAGACACTTTCATCTCAGAAATATGCCCCAAATAACTGCAATTTCATGGTTGCTTTTGTCTATAGTGATTCAGCAAAGTGAACAGTGTAGATCAAAGATCAGGCTGCACGTTTTGTGCAGCCTGATCTTGATCTACACTGGCCGCAAAGGCAACTATAATCCTGAAAGGTGCTTTAAGGGTTAACAATCCTTACAAAGATGGCTTTTAAAAACTCTGTGGGAAAAGGAGAAAATGCTGGTATCCAGCATGTTCTTTTTATCCCACTATGTTTTCTACCCTATGAGAGACAGAAATCATCATTTGAGCTACAATTACTTTGTTGTCTGTACATGTTTGGGATTATGACAAGTCCAAACTTTTGACATTTGGGATGAAGTTAACCCTGCACCAGACGACAAAATTTTAGGCTTGTCCAAATTGAAAGCATTTGCAGACAACAATTCCAATGTGGCTGAAATGGTGCAACTTTTCTTCGATAGGGTAGAAAACATTGTGGGAAAAGAAGAAAATGCTGGTTACCAGCATTTTCTCCTTTTCCCACAATGTTTTACAAAAGGCTTCTTTCCCAGGGGAGTTAAAGTCAGCATTGTGCAGTAAAGGGTTAAATGACGGAAGTTGTCAGCATTGTACGGTAAAGAGTTAACCCTTGGAACACCAAATAAACAACATTAATTTCTTCAATCCGGGAAAAAAGACCAAAATGTTGCCAACTTACGGCCAAACAACCATAACCTCAACAACATGGACATTACGAATTTAAGATCAGATTTTGTACAGTCTGATCTTAATCTACACTGGCCACAAAAGCAACTAGCATTGTAATGAAGCTCATTTGGTAAACTCTATACCTGCTGAAATGAGCTCCCAGCAGACAACTTCAATATACACATAATCTTTGTAAAAGCCAGTTTACTCTTTACCAAACAATCATGTCTTTTCATGACCCTTGGAAAAAAAATTTTGGAGAATATTGTGGGGAAAAGGAGAAAATGCTGGTATTCCGCATTTTCTTGTTTTCTGACAATATTTTCTACCCTTTCTGAAAAAACTGCATCATTTGAGCATCTTTTCATTAGTTAGACATCAGCAAAAGCTTTCAATTTGGAAAAGTCTAACATTGTCGCTTGGTATTACTGTTAACTCTTTACCACATAATGGCGAGTTTAAATGCCTCTGGGAAGTAAGACTTTTGAAAACATAGTGGGTAAATTAGAAAATGCCAGTAACCAGCATTTTCTCCTTTTCCCACAGTGCTTTCTGACCTTTCAGAAACAATCCTGCCATTTGAGCCACATGTATTTTGTTGTCTGCAATTGCTTTCAATTCGGGAGAAACTGGGCCAGTCTAAAATTAGTAAATGCTGGTAACCAGCATTATCTCCTATTCCCACAATTTTTTCCACTTTTTCAGACACTGTGAACTGCATCGTTTGAGCTACATTTAATCTGTCATCTTTAAACATTAGCAATCTGAACCAGTCCAAAGTTGTCATTTGGTAAACAGATAACCCTTTACTGCACAATGACGCCTTTTGACACCCCTGGGAAAGAAACCTTCTGAAAACATTGTGGGGAAAGGAGAAAATGCTGGTAACCAGCATTTTCTCCTTTTCCCACATTTTCTACCCTATCAAAGAAAAGTTGTACCATTTGAGCCACACTGAAATTGTCGTCTGCAAATGCTTTCAATTTGGACAAGGCTATAATTTTGTCGTGTGGTAAAGGGATAACTCTTGCAATGCCTGGAGAAAATCAAAGCCATTTAGCATAAAGAGTTGGTCATGATCCAACTAGAGAGAGCAATGTAAGTAGCCTGATCTTGGATTTACACTTTCTGTTACTTTACAGGGTATTCTGGACAATGCAGCTTTACACTTGTAAAGTCTGATTTTTTTCTCTGACAATAAAACTCTTCTTCAGTTAAAGAACAAGAGGGCCATGATGGCCCTGTATTGCTTCACAGCCTTATAAATTGTCCATGCCATATACATAATTGGCATTGACAATCATCAAACTGCTACAAATCTGTATTGCAATTATAGCCCACCCCCCTTCAAAAAAAAAGTCATGTCTTTCAAACATGCAACCAAGATGATTTCAATAAATACAGGCAGTTCCAATCTAGTATCATTCCTACCAAATATCAATAAACTCTGACAAAAAAGTATTTCTCTAAGATTTCTAACGAAATGCCAAGAATGGCCTTAAATCGCTCATCACATATAAATTTGTGAGACCCCACCTTCTCTGGTGGGACCATGTTTTGCCCCACTGGCAATAATTTGAACAATCTTGGTAGTGGTCCCTGAAATCATACTACAAACCAAACATTTCATTCCTGGGCCAATTGGTTTGGAACAAGAAGATTTTCCAAATTTTCTTGTACTTCACAAGAATTAACTCTTTGCCACACAATCACAGGTTTTAACGACCCTGAAGAAGAAGCCTTTTGAAAACATTGTGGGAAAAGGAGAAAATGCTGGTAACCAGCATTTTCTCCTTTTCCCACAATGTTTTCTAACCTTCCCAAAACAAATTTCAATCTTTGAGTCACATTTATTTTGTTGTCTGCAAATGCTTTCAATTTGGACAAGCCTAAAATTTTACCGTTTGGTAAAGAGTTAAGAAGAGTTACAAAACACCTGTGAATCCAAGCCTGGAAGTTTCCAGCACTGTAATTACAATCAGTAAAACTGATAAGCTTCCAGTATATAACAGTCTACACAAGTGTTAACACTTGTAGTGGTACACCTGGATTTAATTGCATATGGGGACAGTGTAGATGAAGATCAGGCTGCAGAGAACAAGCAAGGTGTCCACTACTTTGCCAGGTAATCTGACAGAAACAACCTTGAAAATTGCATAATTTGTACAGTTAGTACTAACTGAAAATTTCATCTATTCAGCTTCATGAGGGTTAATTCTGCTGAACGACTATATTTGGTACTCAACCAAATTGAAAGCATTAGCAGACACCTATTGAAAGTAGCTCAAAAATTAATGATGATTTCTATCTTTGATAGGGTAGACAACATTGTGGGAAAAGGAGACAATGCTGGTTACCAGCATTATCTCCTTTTCCCATAATGTTTTTCAAATGCCTTCTTCTCCTGGGTTGTTGAAACTAGGGGATTGTGCGGTAAAGGGTAAAATGTGAATATTCTGAAAACTCTCCCCCAAGATATAATAAAGATAACTGATGCCATTCATAATGGAAATCTATGAAATATTTTATCATATCAAAAAAGTTACTTATTACCATGAATAATTTAACCAAAAAAAATTGCTCATTGTAAATGTTTTCCAAACAATTCAATTCTGGAAATCTATGAACCGTTTTAATAGAATAATAAAGTTACATTTTACCAGGAATTACTGTATAAGTGGATCATAATATGTGTTGAAAACTTTAGAAATTACAGATTATAGACATTTTGTGTATGGAAATGTTTGCAAATACAGGATACTTGTTATATGTTGGTATATTTGTGGTAAAATATGCAAACAGAAAAGTTTGTTAATTTTTCAAAATTTGTGAAAATGCAAAAATTTCCATGTCGCAAAAATTTCCACATATACAATGCAGTATGTAACTAGAATAACTATCACTAAAGGTGATAAATACCCCCGCCCCCATATTTGATGTCACAGGGGCAATAACTCTGCAATGTCAATTTAGGGGCAATAACTCCGTAATCATTAGGCCAACACTCATGAAATTTGTGCTTTGCACATCTACTGCTCCTGGTGAATATCATGACAAATATCAAGTGAATAAGACTTAAACAGAAGCAATAGTTCTCTGGACAAGAAGTTTTGAGTAAATTCAGGGGTAATTAATTTGGCAAACATTTGAGAAAAATGCATCTTGAACCTCTACTGCTCCTGGTGAATATTTATGCAAAGTATCAATTTAATTGGACACAAAACTAAATGAGTGTAAAAAAGTGTAGACCATGATCTGACAATATGTCTGAGACACAGCGGCTGGTCTGGATCCATGCTTGTTGCAAATGTCCAAAGGTGCCTTTTCGCATAATGTTGGCCAACTATACATATGACAGAAAAGACCTCCTTAAAGTGAATCAGACAGAAACTGTAGGAGGAGTTGTCCGGACAAGCATTTTTAAGTCAAATCAGGGGCAATAACTCAGTAATTCTTGATGGAATTTTTACAAAATGTGTGTCTTGCACATCTACAACTCCAGATGGACACTTCTGCCAAGTATAAAGCGAATCGGACTGAAATTGTAGGAGGAGTTGTCCGGACAAGCATTTTAAATGTGAATCAGGGGCAATAACTCATTAATTCTTCATAGAATTTTCACGAAAGTTGCGTCTTGCACATCTACAACTCCTAATGAACACTTATGCAAAGTTTAAAGTGAATCAGACAGAAACTGTAGGAGGAGTTGTCCGGACAAGCATTTTTAAATCAAATCAGGGGCAATAATTCAGTAATTCTTGATGGAATTTTTACAAAATGTGTGTCTTGCACATCTACAGCTCCTAATGAACACTTCTGCCAAGTTTAAAGTGAATCAGGCAGAAACTGTAGGAGCAGTTGTCCGGACAAGCATTTTTAAGTCAAATCAGGGGCAATAATTCAGTAATTCTTGATGGAATTTTTACAAAATGTGTGTCTTGCACATCTACAGCTCCTAATGAACACTTATGCCAAGTTTAAAGTGAATCAGATAGAAACTGTAGGAGGAGTTGTCCGGACAAGCATTTTTAAGTCAAATCTGGGGCAATAACTCAGTAATTCTTGATGGAATTTTTACAAAATGTGTGTCTTGCACATCTACAGCTCCTACTGAACACTTCTGCCAAGTTTAAAGTCAATCAGACAGAAACTGTAGGAGGAGTTGTCTGGACAAGCATTTTTAAGTCAAATTAGGGGCAATAACTCAGTAATTCTTGATGGAATTTTCACAAAATTTGCATCCTGCACATCTACAACTCCAAATGGACACTTCTGCCAAGTATAAAGCGAATCGGACTGAAATTGTAGGAGTTGTCCGGACAAGCATTTTAAATGTGAATCAGGGGCAATAACTCATTAATTCTTCATAGAATTTTCACGAAAGTTGCGTCTTGCACATCTACAACTCCTGATGAACACTTATGCCAAGTTTAAAATGAATCAGGCAGAAACTGTAGGAGCAGTTGTCCGGACAAGCATTTTTAAGTCAAATCAGGGGCAATAACTCAGTAATTCTTGATGGAATTTTTACAAAATGTGTGTCTTGCACATCTACAGCTCCTAATGAACACTTCTGCCAAGTTTAAAGTGAATCAGACAGAAACTGTAGGAGGAGTTGTCCGGACAAGCATTTTTAAGTCAAATCAGGGGCAATAACTCAGTAATTCTTGATGGAATTTTTACAAAATGCATGTCTTGCACATCTACAGCTCCTAATGAACACTTCTGCCAAGTTTAAAGTGAATCAGACAGAAACTGTAGGAGTTGTCCGGACAAGATTTTGCGGACAGACCGACCGCCCGACCGACCGCATGACCGACCGACCGACTGACAGGCTGATTCCAGTATACCCCCCACAAACTTCGTTTGCAGGGGTATAACAAGCATTTGCTCACTTTTGCCCACTGTTTTCCAAACAGTTCAGTCCTGGAAATCTTTGAAATGCTTTAACCCTTATACTATTTAGAAAAGTGAAATGAAACTTTCAAGCCGATAGTAAGAGTCTAAAGTTTGCAATTTCATAGGTAAAATCGGGTGGGGAACGAAACATCTCCTTATCAGACAGACAGTGTAGATTCAAGATCAGACTGCATGCTCTGTGCAGTCTAATCTTGATCTGTACTGTTTGCAAAAGGTCAGTGTGTCATGCTTAGCAGCCTAAGGGTTAATAAAATAACAATTCAGTTCCTTTTCATCCTATCACAGACAAATCTTACTATCTGATCAATCTTTAATTTGTTGTCTGCAAATGCTTTCAGTTTGGACCAGTCCTATATTTTAAACTCTCTACCAGTCTGTCATGATCCCCCTTGATTTTATGATACTCAGAAGAAGACTTTAAGATACATGGCAGATAAAAGAGAAAATGCTGGAAACAAGCATTTCTCCTTTTTCCACAGTGTTTTTCACTGTCTCACAAACAGAATTCATCAATTGAGCCATATTTCATTTGTCATCTGTAAATGCCATCAAAAGGGATATTTTGTGGTTTTGGGGTTCTTTAAGGTCCAGAAACCCTTACACCACCATAGGCAAAAAGAAGTTCGTTTAAAGAGAGTACAGATGGAGATCAGATTGCACAGAACATGCAGTCTAATCTTGGAAAATATACTGTCCAACTGTTTAGTCAAGTCTTGTTTTAAGTAGACTGTATTTTCAGCTTTCATTAAAGAGATCCAATTTATATGTTTGGCATCAAGTTTTACCCTCTACCACACAACCCTTAGATTGATCAACTGACTGAACAGTATTTAACGTCGCTTCCAACATTATTTCAGTCATATCACGGCAACAGCTCCCTCATTCATGTATGTCCTGGGTTTCACCAGTACTAGGCTAGGGCTCTATTTTGTCTTGCTCAAGGACACTCCGACAAAAACCCAGTGCCTTCAGTGAAGCTCGAACCAGGTGCCCCCAGGTTATGAGTCCTACACTTTAACATTGGGCTGCGCAGGATCCCTTAAACAACCCTTGGGCTTTGAAAACATTGTGGGAAAAGGAGAAAATGCTGGTAACCAGCATTATCTCCATTTCCCACAATGTTTTTTATACGTTCAAACATAAATTTCTTCACTGGACCTACCTTTTATTTGTTGTTTGCAAAAGCTTTGACCTTGGAAAAGACTAAAATGTTCTCAGGTGGTAAACAGTTTAGTCAAGGGGGCCCTAAAACAATAAACAAAGCGAAAAAATTACAATCTTTATACTTGTCATTCAATTACACTTATTGCATGCCCTCCTGATTTTTTTGTCAATTATTCATACCACATAAATTGTTTCCAACGTAATTTTTGTAGCAAAAACACAGACCAATTTCTCACAAAGTCTGTTCCCTTACATAAAACAAAACCTTTTTTCTGGCACAGAATAGAGGGGTAGCAAAACCACCTGTTTGTGCTGTTCATCTCCCAAAGCAAATGCCAAGCTCCAGTAGCAGTCAGGAGCGTAGTCAGGTCCGTATTCACCAACCATTCGCAAGAACATTCTTAGTCTTATTTTCCAAGATTTTCCAAAAGTGAAAGTAACACAACTTCTGATTGGCTAAACCAAATGGTTTAGCCAATCAGAAGTTGTATTATTTTCACATTTAGAAAATTCTAGAGAAGAACAAAGATCGTTCTTAAGAATGGTTGGTGAATACAGACCCAGCTCAGCTAATTTCTTTCCGAAGATTGATGATAGTCATTGCGACGGGATTCATTCCTCTCTCACCACTGATTTAATTGTTTCGACGATAGTTAGATGGGTAAGAAGCAAGTGGCTTGGGAAGAATATTGTGTGAAGCACTGGTAAAAGAAATTCCACGAATGCTGGAAAGCAGCCAGTGGCTTTGAAAGAATATCGCGTGAAGCACTGGTAAAGCAAACTCCAGGAAAGCATTGATAGGTGTGCTGGCTGCCAGGATATAACTAAAATTATTGAAAATGGCATTTAACACCATAACATCAATCAATCAACCCAAAGCAAATACAGACAAGTTACGGTAATTTTGAAGAATTCTATTCTTTTTCTACCAGTATAGATCATGATGATCTCAGATGCAGAATTACATGTGCTTTATGACTGGATTGCAGCGAAAATTTTTTTTATGCTATTTTTCACCCATGACCAATTCAGTCAGGTAGTTGTTTGCCTTTTTGTTTGTCACTATTATTCTTTCTGCCAATGCTCTCTGAGAAGATAAGTCTAAAATTTTGCCATCTGCAGAGATTTTACTCTTTACAAGAGGACAAAATTTCAGTTTTATCCAAATTGAAAGCTATTTTGCATGGGATAAGATAAATGTATATCAAATGATGGAATTTATCACGTACAAGGTAGAAATAAAAGCATTGAAAGCACTGGTGTGGCATATGTCAAGGAAGCCATTGTGTGGAATTAATAATTTAAAAAATAAACAATAACAAACAAGCCCGGATGAACAAGCCAAGGGACGAACAAGCCCAGGGACGAATTGGTTTTGGGACAAACACAGTCAGGAGAGACAAAGGTTGTGTGTATCATTGTGCCAGCAGAAGGCAATCGTGGGTATAGATATTTTCAATTAAAAAAGAAGAATTCCCATGATCGATGGCCTAATCCAGTTTAATACGCTGTTGTTCATTATATATCTGAGTGCTATCAAAACACTTATTTGTCTTAGAAAAATTGGGTTTAACTGGGTTTACTTCCTCAGGTTTTGCACAAATTACGATACAATATTTTTCAAAATACCGTATTGAACTCATTGTGGCATTCTCTTCAATAAATACCACAAAAACTGTGGGAGAGGGAAACAAGAGCACTGTATGTGGGTGCCTATGCTAGGCCACAGTTGCTTGATTCTCAGTCCAAAAAAGGGCATACCAGTGTCAAAAACACTTTGATGGTTACCTGCTTTTCTTGTATGGGTCCCCCTTTTGATAGTTAAAAACTTTTCTGAGTAAGAAGTAAATATATCTTGAGTAACAACAGAGATATCGTAAAATGTCAAAGATTTTGCACGTCAACAAAGCCGATAATGTCCAGGCTACGACAATAACTCGATGTTTTCCTCGAAAACAGCCATGCTAAAGATTAATGCTGTTTAACCAGCATATTTCATTTTCCCCCCATGCTTTCAAAAGCTTTGTCAAAGAGGATTTTGAAAAAGGGATTGTTCAGTAAAGATTTAGAATGGTACACTTGTTAGCTCTTTACCACACAATCCCTGCTTTTAACGACCCTGTGAAAGATGCATTTTGAAAACATTGTGGGAAAAGGAGAAAATGCTGGTAACCAGCATTTTCTCCTTTTCCCACAATGTTTTCTACCCTTTCCAAAACAAATTTCAATTTTTCAGTCACATTTATTTTGTCATCTGCAAAGGCTTTCACTTTGAACCAGTCTAAGGTTTTGATGTTTGGTAAAGAGTTAAGTAATTATCTCAACACTAAACCACACTACTCATCAGGGAGCCATATTAGCTGTTCAACAACTCATTATAATTACAAATGAACCAGACCCAAGACATAAACACTGCTATCATCTGTAACAATAAAACGGGCAATAAAAAAATGGCGGGTAATACCCAACATTTATCCATTACTAACTCAAGAAAGTGATGTTTATTGTATTAGCACTCATAATGAATTTCTGTCAGAGAAAACTATCAACTTTGTTTACCTAATTAACCCCTACAGAGCTATAGTATGAAGGCATTACCTCCTTGAACAAATCTACAGCTGATGACTGTAAAATGCATGAGTCATGCTCCTTTTACCACGATGTTTTGTAACCTTTCAAAGGCAATCCCATTATAGCCTTGCTAGTCTCTCCTCTGCAAGTGCTTTCAGATTGCAGAAGTCTAAAATGTGTTGTTTGGTAAAGGAAACAAGAGCACTGAATTCTAGTGCCAACCTGCTGAGAATCTTTTCATAAACTGATGAACCGTTGAGGAACATTCATGATTGGGAGACAAAAGACAGTTACTTCCCTTGATAGCTCTCCACTACCTCAATGGTCCTAAATAAGGTATTACTTAGTTTTTATCCTTGATATCCTTTGCCTTTTTCAGGAATGTTCTGGTTTAAATATCTCCTTTAAAACTTATCAAACCACAAATTCGATCTACTCGATGCAGATCAATGTTAATAATGTGTGAAAGTCAATTTGTAAATATTATGAACACCTTACTTATAAATTAAAAGTAAAATTATAATAATAGCAACTTCTCTTAGTGAAGCAAAGATAAAAACAATAAAAATCAAATAGAAGGACCTAGTTGCACTTTGGTTATCTTGGTTTTTATATAAGAAGGGAGATAATTTGGTTACTTTTTTTTCTCCCATTGTTCACCAATATTCATCCTTATCATGTTCATCACAGTAGTCTATCAATGTTCATGAGCCAAATTCAATCAATCAGTCATGAACTCTCAGATCATGAATCATCAAAAAAGTTCATGAACCCATCTGCTCTAGCCAATCAGAAGTTGTGTTACATTCAAATTCATAAAACTCTTTAGAGTTAGACTAAGAATGTATTTAACTCTTAGAACATCAAATAAACCCAACAGTCGTTTTCGGTGTTGAAGAAAAAAACAAAACAAAAGAAAAAAACAAAACAAAAGAAAAAATGCAATTTCAGGATTGCTTTTGTGTCAACTAAGTAGACAGTATCGATCCAAGATCAGACTTCATATTTCATGCAGTTTGATCCTGATCTAGACTGGATGCAAGACAACTACAGTAGTGAAAGGCATGTAAAGGTTGGATAACCAGCCCTAGTATGAACAGTAATGAAAGAGAGATGACAAAATATCAATGCTTTTGCAAGACAATAACACAGACGCAAACAACAGGACCATGACAATACGGCAGGTTTCCTTCGAAAACAGATGAGATAAAAATCATCTGCAAGAAGCTGAATACTGTGTGCATGGAGTGATCTTAAACAGACAGCAGGAAATAGAAGAAATAATTTCCCGCTAATATCTTGACAGTAAAAGCTGTTCATGTTTTAAATTTGTAAATAAATCACATAACTGGCTCATCATCCATATAATTTAAATCAAATCCATTTGTTATCTGTTTTCTGTTTCTAGTTTAATTACAGGAACAAACGTGCCAGTGTTTTAATAAATCATCTGCTAGGAGTCATGCAGTTTTAAAAATCACCAGATGAAAATAGAAACGAGCCAAGCTCTGGCAAAAGAGGGTTTAACACTTACCCTTTACCACCCAATCCTGACTTTTAACGACCCTGAGAAAGAGGCCTTTTGAAAACTTTGTGGGAAAAGGAGAAAATGCTGGTAACCAGTATTTTCTCCTTTTCCCACACCGTTTTCTATCCTTTCTAAAACAAATTTCAATTTCTGAGTCACATTTATTTTGTCGTCTGCAAATGCTTTCAATTTCAACTAGTCTAAAATTTTGTCATTTGGTAAAGAGTTAAAGCGCTGAATAAACCCAATCGACATTTTCATTCTAAAATAAGAATGAGATGATTGCAAATTCATGGCTTACTTTTGTCTCTAGTGTTTTTAGCAAAGCGCACAGTGTAGACCAATATCAGACTGCACATTTTCTGTTACTGTTTAAGGAGTGGTAATTTGATCTGCCAATCTTACGCAGTTTTTGGCTGGTATTAGACTTCGGAATAAATATGTGGAATAAATATGTATACACGTGTAGGACAGTATGTATGGTAGTGACAAAAGCGAGATTGAGGTGTATTTAGGTAAAACTGAAAGTAGAATGGGTGCAAGTGTGAATGAAAGTATATTTGGTCAAGCCGATATCATAGTACAGTGTGAACGCGCATGGCTCATTACGCATGATGTATTTGGTTCTGGTCAAAACTATCACAATAAGCGGATTTGCTTTACAAATCAACTAAAACTGGTCCTTGGACAAGCAGAAAATTTACCATAAGCAAAAAGTTTTGACACGGGTCAGTCTGCGTGGACTGCCAAGACAGACCAGGGTCAATACTTTTTGCAGATGCATCAAACCCCTTGTAAGTATAGGACTTGCAAACAGGAGGTTGCTGGTTCGATCCCCGGCTCAGCCAATTTCTTTCTGAGGATGGACAGGATGGATGATAGTCATTGTGACAGGATTCATTCTTCTCACACCGCTGACCATTGTTTCGACGATGGTTATGTGGGAAAGCAGCCAGTGGTTTGGAAAGAATATAGTGCATGGTACTGGTAAAAGAAACTCCAGGAAAGCATGGATAGGTGCACTGGCCGCTGCGATACAACTGAAATAATGTTGGAAACGGCGTTAAACACCATACAATCAATCAATCAATCAATCAATCAACTCCTTGTAACAAGAGCATGGCCCAAATGTTGTTGTCTGTAACCCTTGACCAGAGGATAAATCTTTAGACATGCCTAAATCAAAAGCATTAACTTTTTAACAAACAACAAATTTTTGGACTAGACCAAATTCAAAGCATCTGCAGACGACAAATTAAATGTTGCCAAAATGGTAATTTCTGTCTCTGATAGGGTAGAAAACATTGTAGGAAAAGGAGAAAATGCTAGTTACTAACATTTTCTCCTTTTCCCACAATGTTTTCAAAAGCCTTCTCTTTTAGGGTTGTTAAAAGTCAGGATTGTCTGGTAAAGGGTTAATTTGCTGATGACAAACAAAATAATGCAACTGGTCTCGGAAAGGGTAGAAAACATTGTTGGGAATAGAGAAAATGCTTTTTCCTAAAACTTTGATTGTTTGGTAAAGGGTTTGATCAGACATGCATGCAGAGAGAGAGAGAGAGAGGGAGAGGGGGGGAAGGAAAGTTGTAGACTGAGATATAGAAGGACAGGGAGAGATTTGTCCAAAATGAAAGTATTTGCAGACCAAAAAATAAGTGTAACTCAAAAGATGGAATGTCTTTGAAACAGTAGGAAACATTGGGGGAAAAACAGAAATGCCAGTTACCAATATTTTCTCCTTTTCTTGCGATGTTTTCAAAAGCCCTCTCACTCAGGGTTTCTCAGAAAAATTGGGCTTGTGTGAAAAATGGTTGAAAAGATAGGATCATCTCTGAAGGGGCAGAAAACACTGTGGAAAAAGTAGAAAATGCTGGTTACCATCATTTTCTCTTTTTTCCACAATGTTTTTCAAAAGCTGTTTTCCTCATGGATTGTTTGTTAACAGGCTAAATACAAAGTCTCAATGTTCAACATGTTGGGAAGCAGACACCCATTTATTACCCCCCCCCCCCCCCCCCCCCCCCTAATTTGGGTCTTAATCTGGGCTGAATTCTCATCCAAATTACCTGGTTTAGCTTTCAGCTCTAGATAACTTGTTTAACTCTGTAACCCTGTACCAGATAATCCCCTGTTGTAACAACCCTTGGGAAGAAAGCCTTTGAAAACATTGTGGGAAAAAGAGAAAATGCTGGTAAACACCAATTCTCCTTTAATCAATGACATTTTCTGTCCTATCAGAGACAAACTGTGGTCCATCTGTAACTTAAACTCAGATAGTCTCCTTGCCATTCATTTTCAAAATTACTCTACAAACTACATTTGTAGGCCATGTCAGATGAACTAATAATACCCTATACACCCATTACCACACAATCCCGACTTTTAACGACCCTGACAAAGAAACCTATTGAAAACATTGTGGGAAAAGGAGAAAATGCTGGTAACCAGCATTTTCTCCTTTTCCCACAATGTTTTCTACTCTATCAAGGACAAATTTCATCATCTGAGCCACCTTTAATTTTTCGTCTGCAAATGCTTTCAGTTTAGACCAGTCTAAAATTTTTGGTAAAGGGTTAAATAAATCTGATGCTTCAGCCTGAAACTGTCAGGTTTTGGTTCATAATGAGGATTTGATTTCCCTTGTTCGTGTCAAAGATATGTTGCTTTTCACTCTGCACAGGTTGTTCCGTCTTTGGTCAATCTTAATAAGGTAATGGTTCCAAAGTATCAGTTCAGATTCCCGTGAACAGTCTACCCTTCAATTTAACCCTTAAAGCATCAAATAAATCCAATGGACATTTCATTCTAGACTAAGACCCAGACAGTTGCAATTTTGTGGCTGCCTATTGTCTGTACTGAGTCAACAAAGCGGGCAGTGTAGTTCAAAGATCAGACTGCACATTTTGTGCAGTCTGATCTTGATCTACACTGGCCACAAAGGCAACTACAGTAGTGCCAGGCACTTTAAGGATAACATATGAACACTGCTACACTTCCAAAGCAACAGTTTACCCTGTCACTCAACAGTCAGCCATATTGACACATTCAAAACAAGTATACCAGTTACACATTTTATCATTATGCCGTGAAGATACCAAACCAAACGGGAATGAAAATCACTTGTCATCAGGAGAAAACTCTGGTGAAGTCTGAGAATACCTGGTTAAGTCTTAGAATATCTTAAGGTTAAATAAAATGATCAAGTTAACTTGCCCTGGTCCCCTGGTGAAGTCTAACTTATGACTGCAACATTGTCATAGGAAAAAAGAAGCAAGGTCTATATGAACATAAAAAAGGAAGATGGACAACACTACAAAATGATAAATTTGACTGTTCTGAATATGTTATGGACAGTAATTACTTTGCCTCATTACCTTGTGAAGCATATTTACAGCAGGCAACATTAAAAACACCTTTGCATAATACGGACAATAGACATAATTATCATAATTATGAATACATATGAAAGGATAATGAGAAAATATGAAACTGCTTGTTTTCAAGCAATGTTGCCTTCTATCTTCTTGCCTTCGTATTTACAAAAGTGGTCTGTTGCAAAACTTAGGAAGTTTGGAGGTTTGTGTTAAAATGCCAAGCCCCCGGTAGCTCAGTCGGCAGTGCCCAGGACTTGACAACAGGATCGAGGTTGCTGGTTCGATCCCCGGCTCGGCCAATTTCTTTCTGTGGATTAAATGATAGTCATTGCGACAAGGTTAATTCCTCTCTCACCGCTGACCATTGTTTCGATGATGGGTTTTGTGGGAAAGCAGCCAGTGGCTTGGAAAGAAAATTGTGCAGAGCACTGGTAAAAGAAACTCCTGGAAAGTATGGATAGGTGCACTGGCTGCCATGATATAGCTGAAATAATGCTGAAAACGGTGCTAAATACCATACAAACAAACCCCACATTTTAAGGAGAAACCTTTTGAAAGCATTGTGGGTAAAAAAGAAAAATGCTGATCATGCATTCAGAGACCAGTATCAATATTTGAGCCACATTTGATTTTATGTGTGGTGTCTATTGTTGTGAGGTAGAGTGTCGGCCTTGTAACCATAAGGTCCCGAGTTTGATACCCTTGAGCGGATGTCAAATTTAAGATTGTTCATTTGCCCCACATTCAGCGCGAGTACTGGTGTAGGTCCCAGGAAGCAGAATTGAGACAGATTAGTACAAGTTGTAAGAAGTTGTTTCTCAATCGATGTAAAATAAATATGTTCAACTCTTTACCAAATGACAGAATTTTAGACTTGTCCAAACTGAAAGTCCGGATTGTGTGGTAAAGAGTTTAAACTAAACTAAAACATTTGATTTGCTGTCCACAATTTTTAGCTCAGTGCTTTGAATTTTCGTAAAATCTAAGGTTTTGTCATTTGGTAAAGACGTAAAAACATCCGTGCAGGTGCAACTTTATCATTTGGGGAAATAAATACCAAATTTTGGACAATTTTATAGTCTTGTTGATTTACAAAGATGTCTATGTGGCAAAGTACATTTCAAACTGTATGAAATATTATTGGGGTAAACTTTTAGTTTCTGACAGCCTGGATGAAATTAGAGAAAGTCAATAAAACACCAGGGAACTTTTTTTGGCTTTTTTGCAATTTGGCAAACAGTCGGAAATATGAACTGCCTGTATTTTTGTTTGTTTTACCCTCCCCGTTATTTTTTGAATCTCAGATTATAGATTGGTTAACTCTTAGAATGCAACATGCGGCACTTTTGTCGATAAAGGTCAGAGTGTGTCGAACATGCAGTCTGATCATGGTTCATCACTGCTCCAAATGTTGATTGATTGGTGTTTACCACCTTTTTCATCATTATTTCAGTTATATTGCGGCGGCGGCCAGTGCACCTATCCATATTTTCCTGAGTTTCTTTTAGCATTACTCCGCACAATATTCTTTCCAAGCCAATGGCTGCTTTCCCACCTTAACCATCATTGAAACAATAGTAAGCTGTGAGAGAGGAATGAACCCAAAGCAATGACTATCATCAGTCCTCAGAAAGAAATTAGCCAAGCCGAGGTTCAAACCAGCGACCCCCTCTTCTCCAGTCCTGTATGCTGCCAACAGAGCCACCATGGCTCAGCCCCAAATGTTGTGACATCTTTTGGCAAAAACAACCTAGATGAAATGATCTGTGCAACTTTTATGGTATCTACAGATTTCACTTTTGGTATTTAGTAACTCTTTACCAAACAACAAAATTTTAGACTTGTCCAAATTCAAAGGCTTTGCAGTTGACAAAATAAACATGACTCAAAAAATGAAAGTTGGGGTGGGTAGAAAACATTGTTGGGAAAGGGAAAAATGCTGGCTCATGAGCCATTTTCTATAGGCTTTCTCTTCAGGATTGTTAAATCTCAGGACTGTGTGGTTAAAAGGGTTAAAACTCATACTATGTGATTTGAGATGATTTTGCAGATAATGATCGGATTGAACAGAACATGCAGTCTGATAATGACTCATCACTGTCCCAAATCTTGTGACATCTTCTGGCAAAAAGAACCTACAAGCTGACAAACTCAAATATTTTGGAATGATCTGAGCCATTTTTATGGTATTTACAGATTTCACCATTTTGTTAACAATCCTGTCGTTTGTGCTGAGGAAGGATGCTTTTAAAAACTTTCTTGAAAAGGAGAAATTGCTGGTAACCAACACTTTCTCCTATTCCTACAATGTCTTCTATGCTATAGAAGAAAGACCCCATTGTCTTAGATAGATTTTACTATTTGTCACACAATCCTGCATTTTAACGACCCTGAACATCTCGAAGAAGGCTTTTGAAAACATTGTGGGAAAAGAAGAAAATGCTGGTAACCAGCATTTTCTCCTTTTCCCACAATATTTTCCTCCCTTTCAAAGATAAAACCCTTTACTTGAGCCACAGTTAATTTCATCTGCAAATGCTTTTAATTTGGATCGGTCTAAAATTTTGTCTTTTGGTAAATAGTTAAACTTATTGTCCACAATGCATTTCAAATAGGACAAGTCTACAGTTTTGTTGTCTGGTATCTCATGATGGTTCCTCTTGGTTGCCAACATGTGATCTTTTCAATTACATGGTCTGTAATGGCACAATCAAATTAGAAGAACCTGTTCGGAATTTTTTTATCTATCAATAATTTAACAGGTGTACCTTTGTAAAGAAGGTCTAATGTGCCAGATTTGCAGTTAGCTGACCCAAGTTATCATGCGTAACTTGGATGGTGGGGTACACCCAATTAGTTTGGATGCACATAATTGCAATAGCGGAAATATTCAGGGAGAGAAAAAATGATTATTTAACAAAAACAGTAATTGCCAGTAACCATTTCATCATTTAACCTTTGCCACATGGCAAAATTTTATACTCATCCATGCTGAAGGAAATTTTACACAGAAATTTGCAGCCAACAACTTTGAAAATATCCTTTGCTGGTAACCAGCATAATTTCCTCCTTTTCCCACAATGTTTGCTTACCTTTCATATATACAAATCTGAACACTTGAGGTGAATTCAATTTGTCTGCTGTAACTATTTTTAAATTGGACAAGTTTAAAAGTTTTTTGTCTGATAAAGGATTAACCCCTCGGCTGCTAAACACGACTCACTGACCTTTTGTAGACAATGTAGATCAAGATCAGACTGCACAAAACATGCAATCTGATCTTTGATCTACATTGTCTGATACAGAGATATATTTCCCCAAAATATACCTTTGAAATCGCAACATTTGGCTCTTCAATTTCGGCTTGAAAAGTTTCATTTTGTTTATTTAGCAGGTTATGGGTTAAACAAGTTGCATAGATCTTCGGGTTTTAATGACATACAGCACATTTCTGTAAGCAAACAAAGATCGGAAGGATCGTAATAATAAGTGCTTTACAATTGTCTTCCATGCAGCTTACTTTCTACTTAACACTTTACCAGACGACAAAATTTTAGCTTTGTCCAAATTGAAAGCATTTGCACACGACAATTTCAGTGTGGCTCGAATGGTGCAATTTTTCTTTGAAAGGGTGGAATACATTGTGGGAAAAGGAGAAAATGCTGGTTACCAGCATTTTCTCCTTTTCCCACAATGATTTCAAAAGGCTTCTTTCCCAGGGTTGTTAAAAGTCAGCACTGTGTGGTAAATGGTTAAAGGGCCGAATAGACATATCGGACATTTTCATCCTAGAACAACCCAAATAACTGCAATTTCATGGTTACTTTTGTCTTCAGTGTTTCAGCAAAACAAACAGTGTAGATCAACGATCAGGCTGTACGCTTTGCACAGCCTGATCTTGATCTGCACTGGCTGCAAAGGCAACTGTAATTGTGAAAGGTTAAATGATGTAAATTACTCTCACCTCTTTTCCGGATCATCCCCATCTTTCATGTTGGAGGATGAATTCCCTAACACGATAAATTTCTCCGAATGAAAAACCCTGCTATCCTCTATGGGTGACTTTGGTGCTGACCTATGGGGTCTCATCTCTCGAGATCTTTTGGCCTCTGGAGACGATGGGTTCGGTGGGGACTGATTTAGTGACTGAATAAGATCGAAGATGTTTGCCTGATATTCTTCTGGTGACATGTAAGGTCCTGTATATGCCTGCTCAGAGGTCACCTGTGTTGAAACAGAAGCCTTTGCAATTGGAAGTTTATCTTCAACAGGAAATTTAGGCACAGTTTCTAGATTAGATACGGAGCTGGCAGCTGTAGTGTAACTAAACCCTGATGATTCAGTATTCTGAGATTCTGATGGGGAGGGTATGTCCCTGGGAAGACGATCCAGTGAATGTAGCTCAACATGTGTGCCATCTTTAGATTTTACCCAAATATGGCCCCCTTGTACATGGATTGGGCTCCCTCCACTTGGTGAGTGCCTCACCATCAGTCTGTCTGGGCTTGGGGTCACACGTCGTAACTCTATCTTTGACCCACCCTTTGTTGCTGGCATCCAATAATCATCTTGGAGTGACACTGACCTAGGCATGACAATGAATTCTTGCCCCTGAATGTCAAACACCTGGTCAGGTGAATCAATTATTTGTGGACTGGCTTGCCCATCTGATCCAGCTCTTGGTTCCCCTTCATATGCTGTTACCACAGGGGATTTTCGGCTGCTAGGGGCTGAATTCATTCGTTCAAGCGTCTTTGCCTTGCGTTTAGTTCTTGGACTAGTGGCATAGCCCTGCCATTTTATTTCAGTATTCGGTCTGCTCTCTGCCTGCACATCTATGTTTTGAGATATCATTTCTTCCGTAATTGCTTCTCTTTCTGTCACAGGTAAATCTTGTAATGACAGATCCTTAGGTCTGTCACTTTTATGTCTATTTCTTGGAAGTGTGTTGTAAAAGTTTGTCCAAAATTTATCTTGCACTGCAATCTGTGACTCTTGATCTGTGAAAGGTGCACCTGGTGATTTTGAATAACTTCTACTTGACTTCGGACTAAGGGAAGTCGCAAGGTTCATATTAGTGTCTGGATTAGCAAAAGTATGTGATACAGCAGTACGATCCACAGCCTCCAGGCTGCCTGCCTTCTTAGCACGGCGCAAACTTCCCTCAAACGTATCTTGTAATCTTTCCCTAAAACTCCTTGATGCTGTCACTTTCCTTGAATTTCGAATTTCAGTTAAAGATCCTCTTCTTTTCAGAGAAGACAAATTCACAGATCTTTTAAAGGCACCATCTTCTTTTCTCTCCTTCGCCTTGCTTTTAGGGCTTGCGCATGGCCCAAGCGCAGCAAGCCACGAAGACATAGTCTTTATCCTGCACTTATCAACACATAATTGGCACGATCAAGATCGAAACTTCTGATTAAATCAGAGAATCTTCCCCACCAATACATAGTAATTAGTTCTAATGCAAAACCATTATTCCATGTACATGAACTTGTTTTTTTTTTACGAAATTATGCCTCAAGCAGCATCCTAACTTCTTTCAAATGTTTTATCTACCTGGAATAAAAATTCCTGTAGGCTTCTTATACACCTTTATCTCCAAAATAAATCAAAGAACCAAACACCGAGCCTCCCTCCTGTTACAGATTACTATCTCTTATTGAAGAGTCTCTGATCTTATAGTACTGCCATGTTTTTCCCTATTTTCATAGCATTTTCTCCCAAAATAAAAATACAAAAAATACCTGTAGTAAACCTCTAGTACAAAGCAAACAGTAAATCATTCCTCAGCTGCTTGCTTTCTCGGCTGCTTGGTAACACTGAATGTACACCAGAACATTTAACTATTTACCAAACGACAAAATTTTAGACTGGTCCAAGTTGAAAGCATTTTCAGAAGACAAACTAAACATGGCTTTAAGACTGAAATTTACTTTTTTGAAGGGTAGAAAACATTGTGGGAAAAGGAGAAAATGCTGGTTACCAGTACTGTCTCCTTTTCCCCACAATGTTTACAAAAGGCTTCTTTCTCAGGGTGGTTAAAAGTCGAGAATGCATGGTAAAGGGTTAAACATGGATCAAAAACTTCAATTTGTCGTTTTTAAGGGTATAAAACATTGTGGGAAATGGAGAAAATGCTGGTAACCAGCATTTTCTCCTTTTCGCACAATGTTTTACAAAACCTTCTTCATCAAGGTGGTTAAAACTCCAGATTGTGAGGTAAAGGGTTACTAGTTATTTTCATGATAACATAATCATTGCCTTTCTTTTTCCTTCCACTTTTATTGAGAGTAAACTTCACTCTCACTTATATTATATGATTCACAAATATATTCCACAACAATGGTGTTTTGTTTCTGTAAATATCATGTCCTAAAACCAAAGAACTCTTTTACAAAAAGATGATACTATGAACCAATCAAACCCCACAGATAGTAAAATACGGAAGCATCCCTGGACAAGAGGTGGGTGCGCAATAGCATTGACCCTTTACTACACCATTTTAACGACCCAGGAAGAAAGCTTTAGCAAACATTTCTGGGAAAAGGAGATCAGTATTTTCCCCTTTTCCCGCTATGTTTTCTACTTTTCCAAAGGCAAATTTAGGTTTTTGAGTCATGTTTAACTCTTTACCAAACGACAAAATTTTAGACTTGACCAAATCCAAAGCATTGGTAGACGACAACATAAATGTGACTCAAAAATTGCAATTTGTTTCCAAAGGGGTAGAAAACATTGTGGGAAAAGGACAAAATGCCGGTTACCAGCATTCTCTCCTTTTCCCTCAATATTTTCAAAAGGCTTTTTCTATAGGGTTGCTAAAACCTGGGATTGTGTGGTAAAGGGTCAATATGCTGTCTGAAAATGCATTCACTTTGGACCAGTCTAAAATTTTGTTGTTTGTTAAAAAGTTAAATATAATTATGAGAGATATTTCTTTACCAAATCAATTTTAAAAATACAAAAAATGTTCATTTGAATTATTGGTAATTTCAGGATAACCATGGAAATGCAAGGCACATTAATTGACACTTTCAGAAATAACTGCTATAACAAATTTATTGCCCATCCTTGTAGAAATTTATTTAGAAGTAAACAAACATTATACAGTTTATAAACCTATAACAAGCAAGGATCTTCAGATCATGATTAGCCACGCTTTTGCCCTTGAACATTTTAAACCCTTAAGCTTCTAATCGCGATCCACTGACCTTTTGCAGACAGTGTAGATCAAGATCAGACTGCACAGAACGTGCAGTCTGATCTTTGATCTACACTGCCCAATACAGTATTTTCTTTCCGGTTAAATGAATTTTGAAACCACAATGTTTGGGCTTTTAGTATCGAGTAGAAATTTGTGTTTTATTTATTCAGCAGCTTAAGTGTTAAACCATTGCTCTCCTACACTGCTTTGATTGTTTGTAACTGGAACATTTTCATGTACGATACTACTGAAGTAAAAGTATATGACTTGTGTTTGACAAAACATGGCCTTCGACAGAGTAAATTAGGAAAATATGTCTAATGATTATTGGCTTTTAAGATGTTGATTAATGTCTTTTTTAACATCTTTTTTAAGGCTTTCAAAGTCCTATGCTCATTTCTGTTTTAGTTAACCCTTTACAAAACAATTGCAAATTTTATAGACTGCGAAAGAAGGCTAACGGAAAAGACTGTGGAAAAACCACATTGTAGTAGCCAGCATTTTCTCTTTTTACCACAATGTTTGCTATCCTTCCAAAAACAGATTCAAGTTTTTTCGCTACAATTATTTTGTCAACTGCATTGTTTTCAAAATGGACAAGTCTAAAATTCTGTCATATGGTACAGCATTACACGAAGAAGAAAACCCAAAACTCAACAGCAACAATAAAATCCAAGATTTCCACTGGAATTATTCCTATCAAAATATTCCACAGTACACTTTAGGTTTCCTCATGCATAAAAGGTGCACAATAAAGGTAAATGAAATTCTGCCATCACCTTGTCTACTCTGAACATCAGCATCCGGAGATATTTATTGCATGTACACCACAACTCGTGGGCTCAGCTGCCAGGTAAAACATGTTACGCATCCTAGCCCATTTTTACCCCTTGCTTCCCCTGTAGACATTTCCACTAACTATCCTTCCTTAACCTTTTGCAACGCAGCAATTATGTTAGACTTGCCCAATTTGAAAGCATTTTCAAATGACAAATTATATGTGAATCAAATAATTGGATTTGTTTCTGAAAGGTTTGAAAACATTGTGGGAAAAGGAGAAAATGCTGGTTACCAGCATTTTCTCCTTTCCCACAGTGTTTTCAAAAGGGGTTCTTTCTCAGGGTCATTAAATCAGGATTGTGTGGTAAAGGGTTAACTTGAAAAATATTAACTCTGTACAAAACGACAAAAATTCTAGACTATTCTGAATTCAAAGCATTAGCAGATAACGAAATAAATGAATGTTGTCGGCTGTTGCAATGACTTTTATCAATTCTGGGAAAGAAATTCGCTGAGATGGAGATGTGAACCAAGGACCCCTTGTTCTCAAGTCCAGTGTATGCTACCGACTGCATCACCAAAGCTTGGCGAATACAATAAGAATGTGCAAATGTGCAGTCTGACCCAAGATCTATGCTGCCTGCTTTTTTGTTATGTATTTTAGCCAAAAGAACCTCAAAATAGCAGTATCTATGCTGTTTCTTTAACCCTCTACCACACAGTCCCGACTTTTAACGAACCTAAGGAAGAAGCCTTTTGAAAACATTGGTAACCAGCATTTTCTCTTTTTCTCACAATGTTTTCTACTCTACCAAAGACAAATTTCATCATTTAAGCCACATTTAAATCGTTGTCTGCAAATGCTTTGAATTTGGACAAGTCTCCATTTTTGTTGTTTGGTAAAGAGTTAAACTGAAAAGGTCCATATCAGTTTTTTAACTCCTTACCAAACGACACAATTTTAGACCAGTCCAAATTGAAAGTATTTGCAGACGACAAAATAAATGTGACCCAAAAATTAATTTTGCGTTGGATCAGGTAGAAAACACTGGGAAAAGGAGAAAATGCTGGTTACCAGCATTTTCTCTTTTTCCCACAATCTTTTCGATAGGTTTCTTTTTCAGGGTTGTTAAAAGTCGGGATTATGTGGTAAAGGGTTAAACCTTAACCACCCAATCCTGAGTTTTATGGACCCTAACAGAGAAGGCTTTAGAAAACTATAATGTGGGAAAAGGAGAAAATGCTAGTAACCAGCATTTTCTCCTTTTCCCACAAGGTTTTCTTTGTTTCCGAAAACCAGCATTTTCTCCTTTTCCCACAAGGTTTTCTTCGTTTCCGAAAACAAAATTTCTATTTTTGAGTCACATTTATTTTGTTGTCTGCAAATGCTTTCAACTTGTCTAAAATTTTTTTTCATGTGGTAAAGAGTATAGGATGAAGAGGGAGATAAAAAATATGGAAATGAAGTGTTAATGGGAGTCAAAACCATTTTCCATCAAATATGACCACCTGTTTCAGATTCCAACATCTTTTGGCAGTCTCCTATCTTGCATAAGGCAATCTCCTGATTTGCAGTACTCCTGTGCCTCAGCTCTACATTAGATCAACTGTATCATACCACAGGCCTTTGAAACTCTATTTGTCTATCACGGAACACCAACATTTTCCTTGGTCGATCATTGCAGATTGGTGCATTGCCTGTACATCACAGATTACTCATAAATAGCATATTGGCGACTGCCTCTATATTGTATATAATAAGACAAGGTGAGCAATGAAATCGAAGGAAATTTTTACCACCTGTCCCCTTTTAGAGATAATTTTTAACTGCAAACTGAAAATTAAACGTAGTTACCGTTGCAGATGGCTTCACAAATTATTTTTCTCTTGTACCCTGACCTTCGAAAGTTCCAAACGGCTTTTGCGATCAAGCAACAGCTCTGATCTAAAAAAAATTAAAAATATTCTACATTTTCTGGATCGTCATGCGCTGACGTCACACAATTCATTATGATGCAGTGAATTATAACTCACGTGAAAAGACGCGCCAAAGTTTTTGACCAATAAACGGTAAATACGTGTTTGAAAATATGAGAAATGGAGGATGAAAATAGTGATACTGGATTAGATGACAAGATAGATTATAACAGATGAAATATTATTTCAATAATTTCATCAATATATCAACAAAATAATTTTAGATCTTTGTTTGAAAAAAATATTTTAGTTTTAGTCCGCTGCGGGACGATAAATTGTGTGACGTCTGTGCATGGTGATCCGGAAAATGTGGGAGCTTTTTAAGATGTTTTAGATAAGAGCTATTGCTTGATTGCAAGAGCTGTTAGGTACTTTTGAAGGCCAGGGTGCACAAGAAAAATCATTTTTGAACCCATCTGCAACGGTAACTAGGTTTAGTTTTCCGTTTTCGGTTAAATATTATCTCTGAGAGGGGAGAGGGGTAAAAATTTTCTTCGATTTCGTTGCACACCTTGACCTTCTATATACGATAAAGAGGCAGTCGCCAGTGTGCTATTTATAGTAACGGTGTCCGCTCAGGAAAATTTTGTCATCCCATCACTCCCGTGATAGATCAATGGGATTTCGGCGGCCTGTAGTATGATCATACAATGCAAATGGCTCAGTTCTTAGGTGCCATTGTCCTGTCCAGAAGCTCAGTCATTAATGTACAGGGCTTGAAGCCAGAGGGTTGCTGGTTCGAATACTGAGCTTGGTCAATCTTTCAAAGATTGAGGATGGACTTTGGGACAGGCTTCACTCCTCTTTCACCCACTGAATCGTTGTTTCATGGATGATGGTATGGGAATATCATGAATGATGCACGAAGCACTGGTAAAAAGCAATTCCAGGGTCCGTATTCACCAACCATTCTTTAAAGAACGTTCTCAGTCTTATTCTCCCAAATTTTTCTTAATTTGAATTTCTCCTAAATTTGAAAGTAACACGCTTCTGACTGACTAAACCAGACGGTTTAGCTAATCAGAAGTTGAGTTACCAGTACTTTCTAACTTAGAAAATCTTGGAGAATTAGGCTGAGAACATTCTTAAGAATTGTTGGTGACCAGCATTTTCTCCTTTTCCCACAATGTTTTCCACTTTTCCCCAAACAAATTTCAATTCCAAAGTCACATTTATTTTGTCATCTGCAAATACTTTGACTTTGGACTAGTCTAAACTTTGTTGTGTGGTAAAGAGTTAAGGTCCTGAATAAAACAGTCTTCAATATTTAAAGGGCATTTCTAAATTGACATGACTGTATTTACTAGCCAGTGTTAGATGCATCCTATATATTGAGACCAACTGTTGTACAGAACCTTAAACTTCCTTCATAATAGTAACCCTTAGACTATTAATCTTGACCCACTGAACTTTTGCTGACAGCATAGATCAAGATCAGACTGCACAGAAGTTGCAGTCTGATCTTGGATCTACACAGTCCTCTGGAAGATATCTTTCCACCTAAAAATACCTTTGAAATAGGGAAAATTTGGGTTTTCAGAATCAGTTTGAAAAGTTTCACTTCTTTTATTTTGCAGGATATTATGCTTACATGTTCCTGCAGACTGGTTACTAAATAATAGTTATTTAAGGGTATATATCAATATACCTATACAAATCAACAAGAGTAAATGTGGGAATTGATTGATTGATTAATTGTATGGTGTTTAACACCGTTTTCAACATTATTTCCAGTTATATCACGGCGGCCAGTGCACCTATCCATGCTTTCCTGGAGTTTCTGTTACCAGTACTACGCACAATATTCTTTCCCAAGCCACTGGCTGCTTTCCCACATAACCATAGTCGAAACAATGGTCAGCGGTGAGGAGAGGAATGAATCCTGTCGCGATGACTATCATCAATCCTCGGAAAGAAATTGGCCAAGCCGGGGATCGAACCTGCGACCTCCTGTTCTCAGAGTCCTGTACGCTACCAACTGAGCTACGGGGGCTTGGCTAAATGTGGGAAAAACTGATATAAAGGATCTCCAGACCCTACTCGGTACAAGGGAATTTTCTCCTTGTGTCACAAATGTTTCAAAGGAGGCCTGCTTCAAGGCAAAAAACATTGCCTGCAGATTGTAACAATTTATAGAAACAAACTTCCAATAAATCATAGAAGTAGAATTTGCTTAACCCTTTACCACACAATACCAAATTTTAGACTAGACCAATTTCAAGGCATTTGCTGACGAAAAATTCAGCTTCGGTACAAATGAGCTTAGGCTCTCTGATTGAACAGGAAGCGTTGTGGGAAAAGGAGAAAATGCTGGTTACCAGCATTTTCTCCTTTTCCCACAATGTTTTCATTAGCCTTCTTTCCAAGGGTCGTAAAAACCCGGGATTGTTTGGTAAAGGGTTAAGAGGGTACAGAGTTATTACCCTTATAGCGCTGAATATACCCAACAGACATTTTCAGTCAAGAAATAAGACCAGCTAATTGCAATTCCATAATCGCTTTTGTTTAAAAGATTTAGCAAAGCAGACAGTGTAGATCAAAGATCAGACTGCACATTCTGCACAGTCTGATCTTGATCTACACTGTCTGCAAAAGCTCAGTAAAAGCTCAGTGAGTCACGCTTAGCAGCCTAAGGGTTAAAACTCATTAAATAGATAGTGCTGTATCAAGCCTGCCAGTTGGAAACTAAAAGAGAAACACATGTGATGTCAAACTGTGGACTGCTACCAGTGCTTCCTCTCTCGAAATGTACATATGATAGAACATTTAAAGTCTGTAGAAAACTTACTGATGGTATTTAACGCTGTTTTCAATACTATTTCAGTTATATCACAGAGGCCAGTGCACCTATCCATGCTTTCCTGGAGTTTCTGTAATTAGTACTTTGCATAATATTCTTCTCAAGCCACTGGTTGCTTTCCCACATTACCATTGCAGAAACTATGATCAGCTGTGAGCGGGGAATGAATACTGTTACAATGACTATCATCAATCCTCAGAAAAAAATTGGCAGAGCTGGGGATTGAACCCACAATCCCATTCTGAAATCCTGTACACTACTGACAGAGCTACCAGGGCTCGGCAATCTGTAGAAAAGCGGTTGTAGGAGAGTTGTATGTACAAGTGAAGACAGTTGTGTAGGGGTATAGCAGAGGTTCCCGGTTCGAATGTCATGATAAGTGGGGTCAACCTTTAGATATACCCATATCACAGCACAAGAGGTGGTTAAGATTTCAAGAAAGCAATCATCAACTGCATAACTAACTCTTTACCACACAATCCCAACTTTTAACGACCCTGAGGAAGAAGCCTTTTGAAAACAATGTGGGAAAAGGAGGAAATTCTGGTAACCAGCATTTTTTTCCCTTTCCCACAATGTTTTCTACCCTTCCAAAAACAAATTCCAATTTTTGATTCACATTTATTTTGTCGTCTGCAATAGCTTTCAATTTGGACTGCTCTAAAAATTGTCTTGTGGTAAAGAGTTAATATAAGTTGTAAGGATTTGTTTCAAAATCTATGTAAAATGAATTTCAAACTAAACTACAAAAGAGAAGAATGCCACAGAAACATTGTGTCTAGTTGCCATTTTGTTGAAGAAGAATGCCACAGAAACATTGTCTGGTTGCCATCTTTTCTCCCCCCCCCCCCCCCCCCCCCCCCCCCCCCCCCCCCCCCCCCCCCCTTTTAAATAAGAATGCCACAGAAACGTGTATAGATGCCATTTAGTCACAGAAGAATGCCACGTAAACATTGTCTAGTTGCCTTTTTTTTTTTTTTTTAAAATAAGAATGCCACAGAAAAATTGTGTCTAGTTGCCATTTTGTTGAGGAAGAATGCCATGGAAACATTGTGTCTAGTTGCCCCCCCCCCCCCCCCCCCCCCCCCCCCCCCCCGGAAGAATGCCACGGAAACATTGTCTAGTTGCCATTTTGTTGAAGAAGAATGCCACAGAAACATTGAGTCTAGTTGCCATTTTGTTGATGGTGGACAAAATCTCCACCCTTAAAGCATCTTTCACAACTACAGTTGCGTTTGTGGCAAGTGTAGATCAAGATCAGGCTGCACAAAACGTGCAGCCTGATCTTTGATCTTCACTGTCTGCTTTGCTGAAACAATGTAGACAAAAGCAACTGGGAAATTGCAATTATTTGGGTGGTATTTCTAGGATGAAAATGTCTGACAAGTTTGTTGGGTACTCTAAGTGTTAATATTACTAGCAGTCTAACATACAGTAGCAGATAAAAAATTTCACCCTTTTCAACAGAATCTCGAGTTTGAACAACTCTAAAGAAGATGGCTTTTGAAAGCATTGTTGTATGAAGAAAAAATTGCTGGTAACCAGTGTTTTCTCCTTTCCAACAATATTTTCTATCTTTCAATTGACAAATTTCAATTTTGAGTCACATTTACTTTGTTGTCTGTAATTGTGTTAAATTTGTGCCAGTTCAAAATTTTGCCATTTGGCAAAGAGTTAAATGCATGTTAAAGTTATTCCTTCATGCTGTTATCGCAACATAAAATATTCAATGAGACTTTGAAATCAGTTGGTTTCAATGATAATATTTTTTGTAAGATTGTGCACTACGTAAACATTTACAGAACCTTTTGCATAAACCTTTACCACACAATCCCTAGTTTTAGCGACCCTGAAGAAGAAAGCTTCTGCAAAGGTTGTGGTAGTAACCAGCATTTTCTCCTTTTCTCACAATATTTCCTACCCCAATCATCCACTAATTTGTCCCAAGTCCAAAATGTTGTTGTTTAGTAAAGGGTTAACTCTTTACAAAACAACAAAATTTTGGCCTAGACCAAATTGAATGCACGACAAATTCAATGTTGCTAAATTGATGATTTCTGTCTTTGTTAGGATAGAAAACATTGTGGGGAAAGGACAAGTCTAAAATTTTGTTATATGGAAAAGAGTTAACCTTGAATCAAACAGTCCCTAGCTTAAACGACCTTGAGGAAGACAGCTTTTGAAAACATTGAGGGAAAAAGTTACCAGCATTTTCTCCTTTTCTGACAATATTTCAAACAGGCTTCTTTCTCAGGGTTGTTAAAAGTTAGGATTGTGTGGTAAATGGTTAAGCTCCCGTAGGGATAATCATTTCTTGGAATAAGGTAAAAGGCACCCGTCAGATCCCATTTACTCCAGTCTTAAGTTCCCTGGGGTCAGGACCATAAAGTCAAAAGAACAAAGAAGTGTCCAGTCATGACCCTCGCATTAACCCTTCAAGCACCTTTCACGACTATAGTTGCCTTTGCCGGCAGTGTAGATCAAGATCAGGCTGCACAAAATGTGCAGCCTGATCTTTGATC